>OY720312.1:0-2400000 GCA_963082785.1 Philonthus spinipes
AGTCTTCATTAAAAATATTTCCCATTTAACTTTATTAGTTTAGTTTCAGGTTCACCATCGAGATGGTTCCAGTTGCCCGCTTGTTTTCTCGATTTTATAAGGTGAGTTTAATTAATTAATATTTTTATTACAACGGATTGCAGAAAATACTCCGTTGTCATCCACGTTGGCAATAACTTACAAAAGCGAGGAAGTGAGGAGCCGGTAGTTGTTACCGGCACTTATTATAAGCCCCGTCAACACATACACATTTTCAAATGAGTGACCTTCGCGCCAATACAAGATCATGTTTGTATGGTTGCAGATGAAATCTCACACCCCTCACGTCATGGCGCAGCATCTTGTGGTGAAAAGCGGTACTTTCTCTCAGCTCTGCGAAGTGATTTTTACCTGGCCTGTCTGGGCAAAGAAAAGTATTATCCGTACCACCCGATTTCGGCTACCTGCAAGGGACCGCTCAACGAACGAAGGTCAGCACGAGGGCTGCACGTTTAATCCCGGGTTTTCCGTGACGTCACGTTTAGGACCGAAAACCACGCGGATTAAACAATAGAAAGCGCCCAGACAGGAAAAACCCCCGAGTTTTTTCGCGGTTTAATGAAAAACCGCGAATCCAACGAACAAGAGGAACACACCATCATTTAGCTGAGAGAAATACAGCACACCACAAAGATGCTCAAGATGCCTAAGAAAACGAGCAGTCATGACGTGAAAAGCTATTTTCTCGCTTTTCCAACGAGATTTTCATCTGCAACATACACATAACCAATTAAAATATTACGCATTGTGTCTGGATGAATTTTCATCAAACTACGATTCATAAAACGCAAGTTTCTTCATCCAGACACAATGACTTAGGACATCCTCTCATTATAGTTGTTTTTTTTTTTAACAAATAATAAAACAAAGAAATACAACCACATCAAAGCACATATCAATAGAAGCAAAATTCAATTATCGATCTATTGATATGTGACATATCAATGTCGGACTTACTCATTCCGAAACAATTCTATTTTTATTAATTACTCCACCGTTTCGCAAGTGATCAACGTGTGTGATACATGTACATACGCGCATTTCCAATCCACACACGTTGATCTACTTCAAGATTTAATTAGAATAAAAATAATTTGCCTTTTTTTTTTTGCTTATATTTTTAATCAACGCGAAACGGTGGGTACCTGAGATGGTCGGCGGGGACGAGGGTTAATCCTCGGGTATAAAAGACGTACCCCTCCGACCACACGAGAGAACGAAAAACGACACCAACCTCGCCGCTACACTAAATGAGTAAGTCCGATATTTCTCCTTTCTTAATTATTTTTTTTATATATTATTTATTATTGTTATTATTTCTTTTTTTTTGTACTTTTTTTTTCTTGTATATTTTTTTTTGCATTTTCTTTGTCATTTTTTTTTGTATATTTATAATTTTTGTTATTGCTATTTTTTTTTGTGTAAATAAATTTATCCATTTTTTTTTTGAGCTAGTTTTCTGGGTAAATTAACGAACGGTTAACCAACCCCCCGTTAATAAATGGCGCCCAACGTGTTTTGAATTTGTTGTTAAATATTTTATTTAACAACCGGTTCACTTACTCACGACCCTATTCAATTCATTTTACTTTATTTACACAATCACATTTATTTGTAATATAGCAACAAAAATTGACGGACACAAAAATCATTTAACAAATAATTTTAATAACAAATTATTTTACAGAAGCAGTTCGAAAGCATACGGGGCCGCAAACATAATTTTAATATTTTTTTTGTGTGTTTGTTTGCTTCAAGTTTAGTTTCAGGAAATAAATATCGAGATGAGCTCACACAACATGATCCTCCGTTCGAGGCCAGCGGAAATCGAGGAAATCGTTCTCAACGGGGCCGAGGACGTGAACACCACAGCCAACACAGTGGTTCAACCGCGATCAGCCGGAAGCGTCACTTCACAGCGTCCCTCGTCCCCCGAATCGGTGCACAGCGAAGCAATCCAAGCCATCGACGATGAATATGCGCAACTGCAAAAGGAGTTCGAGGAGAAGGCACGACGTCTTCAACAGCGAAGGGAACTCGAGCTGCGAAAACAACAAGAGGAAGAGGAAAACAGCGCAGACACCTGGAAAGCCAGATTTCAAGATTTCCAGAAACAATCCGCAAAGGAGATAGCGGATCTGCGCGACGAATTAAGGAAATCGGTGGAAATGAACCGAAAAATGGAACAAACGCTTCGAATGCAGGCGGAATCAAGGCTCTACCTTCCCACACCACCACACGGAGATCCCGAACCACCACGAAGAAGGGTCACCGAAGCCGACATCCATGCTCTTCCACAACCCGCAGTCAATCCGTCAATCCTTAACTTCCCGTCGCAATCAGCAACTCCACCCGAACCTACCTTAAATCCTCAACCACACAATTTCCTCACATTTTTCAACTCCCTATTCACCAACAAAAACAACGAACCGAAATTCGACGGCCGCGATCCGAGGCATTTCATCGAGGTTTTGGAAGCTGAATTTCGAGGAATGAACATATCCGACGAAATGAAACACCGGTATGCCCTCAACAGGATGGATGAAGAAGACAAGCGGAAGTACGGCGATTACTTCACGAGAGACGTATCATGGGATCGTGCCAAGGCTTTATTTATAAAGTCTGTCAACCCCGCCGTTGTCGCCCACGAAGAAATCAGGGAGTTGGTTACAAAGCAGCAGGAGGATACATTACCTGGCCCGTATGCGCTGAGAAAGCAGACGCTTTTTAACCGCCACATGTTTTCGGCTGAAGAAGAGCTGAAAACTACAATCATGTGGAATCTGGCATCACCAGCTCTACGACAAGCCCTGCTGTTTAAACCAAACACAGTGATGGACTTTGTAGAACAGGCAGCGACAATAGTTGTACCCCACTTGGACTTTTCGGCTACAACACACACAGCAGAAAAGAAATACAATTGGAATAACTCTCATAGAAAACCTAAGCGGACCGACGAGAGAAAAACAACGGATAGCAAACATGAATCCAGTAAATCACAACTAAATGATAAACAGCCGGAAATACAGACAAGTGAAGAAGAGGACTCCAATCAAATAAGAAGCAAGTTTAAACGTCCTCGAGGGCCGCCATTTTGTAGAAAATGCAGGAAAGGGAACCATTGGCATAGCGAATGTCCAGAGCAAACGGGAAACGAGCAACAGCGGCAGGACGAGAACTAGACGAAATTAAAAGTTCACCTGCCGCCACCGATGAAGATCACCGCAAATCCAACCGGAAATACAACAAAGGTACTCGACAAACCCACACATGGCCCAACCATCATCATGACACCTGGCCCATCCACCATCGTGATACAAAACGCATCCAACATGACGACACTATGCGCATACACCACGATAACACACGGCGCCTCCACCATGATGTCACCCGGCCCATCCACCATGACGATACCCGGCCCATTCACCATGACGATACCCGGCCCACCCACCATCGTGACACGAAACGCATCCACCAGGACGACACTATGCGCACCCACCACGATGACACACGGCGCCTCCACCATGATGTCACCCGGCCAATCCACCATGACGATAATCGGCTCACTCATCATCATGACACTCAGCGCATTCACCACGATGACACACGGCGCATCCACCATGATGAAATTCGGTCCATCCATCATGATGACACCCGGCACATTTACCAAAATGAAACCCGCCCCATCCACCATCATGACGCCCGGCCCAGCCACCACAGTGACACCCAGCGCATCCATCATGGTAACACCTGGCACATACACGATGACATCCGACCAGGACCCCAGCAGGAAACGCCAGTTCCCGGAGTTCCAGACACCATGGCTGACGAAAACACCCCCGGACCATCCAACAACGCCCTAACGAGTGACTAGTTTTCCGCGAAAAGGACGCTTCCCCGAAACTAGAAACACTACACTCAGATTACCAGTGTACTGACAGTGAAAGTGCAAATTTGTAAATATGTATATATAGTTTAGTTCAATGCACAAGAGACGCTTCAAAAAAACTGGTAACAGACTGACAATGGGCAGTCTATCATCACATAATTCCCATTGTGGCGCCCAAAAAATTCAAAAGACATTTCTCTTTCACCACATTCACATTACAATCACTATATGTTCATTTTTCACATTATTGTATTTGTATTTGTTTGTTTTTTTTTTTTTTTTTTCACATTTTGCATTGATATTTTTCATTCATCATTTTTATTCACTGCACAGTTTCAAGGCTTATTGGACGAAGCTCACTCATTTGACGGGGCCGAATTGTTACCGGCACTTATTATAAGCCCCGTCAACACATACACATTTTCAAATGAGTGACCTTCGCGCCAATACAAGATCATGTTTGTATGGTTGCAGATGAAATCTCACACCCCTCACGTCATGGCGCAGCATCTTGTGGTGAAAAGCGGTACTTTCTCTCAGCTCTGCGAAGTGATTTTTACCTGGCCTGTCTGGGCAAAGAAAAGTATTATCCGTACCACCCGATTTCGGCTACCTGCAAGGGACCGCTCAACGAACGAAGGTCAGCACGAGGGCTGCACGTTTAATCCCGGGTTTTCCGTGACGTCACGTTTAGGACCGAAAACCACGCGGATTAAACAATAGAAAGCGCCCAGACAGGAAAAACCCCCGAGTTTTTCGCGGTTTAATGAAAAACCGCGAATCCAACGAACAAGAGGAACACACCATCATTTAGCTGAGAGAAAGACCTACACACCGATATACAGCACACCACAAAGATGCTCAAGATGCCTAAGAAAACGAGCAGTCATGACGTGAAAAGCTATTTTCTCGCTTTTCCAACGAGATTTTCATCTGCAACATACACATAACCAATTAAAATATTACGCATTGTGTCTGGATGAATTTTCATCAAACTACGATTCATAAAACGCAAGTTTCTTCATCCAGACACAATGACTTAGGACATCCTCTCATTATAGTTGTTTTTTTTTTTAACAAATAATAAAACAAAGAAATACAACCACATCAAAGCACATATCAATAGAAGCAAAATTCAATTATCGATCTATTGATATGTGACATATCAATGTCGGACTTACTCATTCCGAAACAATTCTATTTTTATTAATTACTCCACCGTTTCGCAAGTGATCAACGTGTGTGATACATGTACATACGCGCATTTCCAATCCACACACGTTGATCTACTTCAAGATTTAATTAGAATAAAAATAATTTGCCTTTTTTTTTTTGCTTATATTTTTAATCAACGCGAAACGGTGGGTACCTGAGATGGTCGGCGGGGACGAGGGTTAATCCTCGGGTATAAAAGACGTACCCCTCCGACCACACGAGAGAACGAAAAACGACACCAACCTCGCCGCTACACTAAATGAGTAAGTCCGATATTTCTCCTTTCTTAATTATTTTTTTTATATATTATTTATTATTGTTATTATTTCTTTTTTTTTGTACTTTTTTTTTCTTGTATATTTTTTTTTGCATTTTCTTTGTCATTTTTTTTTGTATATTTATAATTTTTGTTATTGCTATTTTTTTTTGTGTAAATAAATTTATCCATTTTTTTTTTGAGCTAGTTTTCTGGGTAAATTAACGAACGGTTAACCAACCCCCCGTTAATATAGTTATTTAATTTTTATCATTGTTGCAGAGAAATCCAGTGCAACTGAAGGGAGTCCACTGTGAACTTTGAAATTTTAGAACTTCACAGGAACGTCATCGACGATTCTCAACTTTAGAACTTCATGGAAGGGACCACGACTTCTACAAAGAAATGAATATTTCGGTTTAATTTCAGGACAAGTCTAATTAAATAATTCCTTTTTATCGTTACAGCATATTTCAACGTAGATCTTCTCCGAAGGGAAAGACTCCGCAGCTGCTATCTAAACGTTATGGGCCAATTTTATATTGGGTGAGTTTAATTAATTACACTTACGAAAATAAACCTCGAAGCGATTTTAATTAAAAAAATATTCAAATCATGAATACACTTTTCAACTTTATTTATTAACATAATACAACGGATTGCAGAAATATTCAAGAGTCATCCGCGTTGCAATAGCGCGTGCTGCCACTGTCTTATAGTTTAGTTTGTATAAAAAGTATTTTCATTGTCAACGGGAGGGATGGTACCTCACGCTGATTATCAACTAGCTCAGGTTGATTTAAAGACGAAGCAACTAACCTTTAAAACACAATTGTTTTTTAAATAATTTATTTACAAAAAAATTAGCAAAAAAAAAAAAACAAAACAGAGAGAGCAGTCACACAGTGTACATGTAGGTAGACCTGATGTAGCGTCGGCGTCTGGATGGAGGCGGCGTTCAGGCGGCAGTTCGGCGTCCTGTGATCGGCGTCGGAATTCGGCGCCGGAGTCCGTGGGTTATTGCGTAGGGGTTGGGTCCAGGGGCAGGAACAAACACTACCCTCGTAGTGTTGACGTCGAAGCGGTTGTACTGGCAACCTAGATGCTTGGCGTCGGTGTTGACTGCAGGAACGACGACGGAACAGCTAACGTCGGCGTCGGGCTGAGTTTCCTGGAGTCGGCAGGTTCCTGGATTGGACTGGATCCGGCAACAGCATAGGACACTACACTGGTAGCGTCGATGTGGCGTCGAGACGGTTACACCGGTAACCGTGAAGCTCGGCGTCGGTGGACTTCAGGAAGCATTGGTCCTGGAGTCGACTTCTTCTGGCAGGAACGACGTCTGGAACATCTGGCGTCTGCGTCGGTCAGAGTTTCCTGTCTCAGAGAGAAGGTTAAATATCGAGGAACAAAAGTTCCTCATGAATCCACATGCTGCCCCCTGTACAGCACCAGAGTGGACTGGAGATCTGGGTGGATGCATCCCGTATTTAATCGCCGAAAATCGTCTGAAGTAGGGATGATTTTCGAGGACCACGTGGCCGTTGGCAAAGAATTCACTGGAAAAATAACTATCGTAAACAAGATAATTATTTCCAACGAATTCTTAAATCCAACCGTTAAAATGCAATTTGAAAGAATTACGTTAATCTGTAATCTCTCTTCTTTCAAATTGCAACGGCGGCCCGTGTCCTCTCCCTGGGCGTCTTAATCTGCTGCTCGGGCACTAATTGCTGCACGATAATCCGGAGGGCCGGGCGGTGATCTTCTGACCTCGGGTCAGGTAAATGTTGACCCGTAGGTTAATCCGCGGCGGTCGGCAGGTAAAGTGCTGGCCAAAAACTCATTTTATAAAAGAAAAAATTAAAAATTTTAATTTTGTTGACGACGATTAAAATTAATCGCCGGTAACATCATTAATCGAGCAACGATTTATAACAATTAGTAAATTGACTTATTTCAGCTTAAGTGTGAGTGTGTGGACATTACAGTTGTGCCGCGAGAGTCAGAGTTACTCTAATCGTGAAGTGCCGGAGTTTAAAGTGCGCGGGGGTCAGAGTTACCTTATCGTAAAGTGCGGGAGTGTACATCGTCTTCAGCAGCCGCCCCTTCCTTCCGACGATGATCTTCCAGCAACACGCGAACTTCCGGGTTGCGGTTTCTCGACTTCAATAATGTAAGTTGACATTTTTGTTTTATTTCCATAGATATGTTGATTCTTCGAAATGAATTTGCTTTCTTATTAAAAAATGTCATTTCATTAATAAAATTAGTTGTAATTGTTTTTTATTTTATTTATTTACATGGCTAATTTTAGTTGAATTAAATGACTTTAATTTGGTCCTTTTCTTATTGTTACAGAAGGTAGGTTCTGCGAGAGATGCCGCCAAGATGACCGGTGAGTGGATTTTCTTAGCCGTTATTAGAGTCCCCGCCTCCGTTATTCATTAATCATGGCAACAACTTGGAACCGTTGTTGTTGTCGTTTATTATCGCGACGCGATTCCGATTTTGCTCACATTATTTTTTTTAATAAATTTCGTGCGTTCCGCGATTTCTCTGCTGTATATTTTCGGGTTGACACATTACGTGCGTCGCGCATCCGGCACTGTTGTTTCTCTTTCAGCCGCATCCCCGCGTCCTGAAACCGGTCTTTCGTTTCCTCGACCCCCGGAACGTCCGTCCTCTAAGCCAGGGCCGCCATCCGGGTGGCAGGGCGACCGCGGGGGGTGTTTTAAGGTCAGGTTAGGGCAACAATGCAACAGGACGATGCGGGGAAAGGTTTTATGAATAAAAAAATTAAATATTTAAGCTGAATTGGAAAATTTTTAATCCAGTTATTTGTGGTTTTTCCCTCATAAAAAATTATTATCATGGATGGAACAAAACTGTCAATGGCAAGGTTGTAAGTTCTATGTCTTACCGTTCAGGAATTATATTGAAAAAAGTGCTTTTTTTTTCAAAAAACTATGGTGTTTGTCAGAATTCAGATACTTGTTTTTGTTGCTAAATGTCCTAATAATCATTTAAGACAATAACATCAGGGGTGTGTATTTTGCATTTTTTTTTTTATAAATTTTAAACTACTTGGCCACATTTTAAAAATTTATAAAAAAACTAAAGAATACTTTTTCTATTAATCATTTTTATCAATTTTTGTAATCTATTGTTTCATTTAATTTTATTTATTCGCAAGACTTTTTTTAATCTGAGTGCTGGGGTCGATCGGGCGTTGTTTCATCCACCGAGTTCCACCTCCTTGGAACTTACCTTTAAGTGTTTCGGTTTTCTTCGAAAATAAAATATACGGGAGAAAGACGAAATCAAATAAAAATATGCCTATAATTAAGAACTAATTAAAGACTAATTTGTACCCACAAAATTTGAATTAGTACCAACTTAGTTTCGCCGGAAAACCGATTCTTATTGTGGGTACAAATTAGTCTTTAAGTAGCCCTTAATAATAAGCATATTTTTATTTGATTTTGGCGAAGTGGGGGTGTCAACTTTATGAAGGTGGGAGAAAATTTAAGTGGACACGAATCGGCTTAAACTGTTCCCAAGAGACGCAAGCAAGCTTTCATTTTCCGGTGAGCGCATAAAAATACAGTGAATAATAATTAAAGTTACAAGCAAGCAAAGAATAATAAAAAAATATTCTATACGGAATTAATATTCTGAACTGAAAATAATTGCAAGGTTGAAATTTCGAAATTGTAAAAAAAATGTCAATTATTTATATGCAAATATAATTGTGTTGGTGGTCTGTCATGGGCTATCGACCATAGGTCTGTCTATCAGCCCTTAATAATTATTCAAATATTATCAAAAATCCTAAAATTAGTTATCATTAAACTGCCAGACAAGAATAACTTTAATTTAAGAAATATTTTTCAAATGCGTATCTTAAAGATTGTTTTCTACGGGACAGAGTAGCTCAAAGATATTTCATAAACAATCTTGTAATCCACAGAGATTTTTTTTATAAAATACCTAAATATACAAAAGGGCAAATTGTTTACAAAAAGACCTCAGGTCGATAGCCCAGGACAGACCAACACCTTCATACAAACTTATAATTGTATTATATAACTGTATATTATATAAAGTTATTGTCTGAATAAAGATTAATTATTTTCAAATAATTCTTCACTCGGTCACAATTATTTAAATAAATTAAATTAAGTATTATTTAAATAAATTATGAATGAATGGATACTATTTTTCTATTATTTATTTTCGTCAACGCTGATGAAACGCATTTATCAACAGTTTCATTTTATTTATTCCTACGACTTTTTCATTCCGTCCATCGATTAAAAAAAACACAAATAAGTGCAAACGGAAAGAAAATTGGAGAAATAAGAAATGCACACTAAGTTAAACAAGGGCATTCACTCCACGCTCGCTCGAAATGTTTGTTTTCTTTGAGAAATTAAACTTTTGTAGATTTGGCATATTTTTTTTATTGCGAAATGTTTTCGTTAAAAACGATCAATTGGGTGTAGAGAATTCAGCAGTGCCTAACACAGCTTCCATATCGAGGACAGGTTAACAACTCCCACCACCGTTTTTCACACGATCGGCCGAAGTCGGAGAAACGGTCTGCCGTATTTGTTTAGAGAACGTATGTTAATTTTTCATACATCGTTTTAAAATCAGCTGAATTGCTCAAGACCGCATAAATGAGTGCGTCCTCCCAATGTAAATAAACACTTAATACACTTTTTTCGTTTGTATGGTTGATTTGTATATTTCTCCATTTATTCAGAAATTTCTTCTGCCGACCGGCGAAACGCTGCCTTGAATTGGCCCGGGAAATTTAAAAAGTTATTCATTTCAAAAATTTTATCAATGACAAGTAAAATAATTTTGAAGTTTCCGATTAATATTAATCTACACTGTGAAAAATTATCTTTCATTTCATTTTTTTTATTAAATGGCATATCTTTTTTGTTTATTAAATAAATGTAATTATAAATTCGTTTTCATTTATTGAAATGAATTACAGTATTTAACTCTTTCAGTTTAATTTCTCAAAAATCTGTGAGAAATATATTGAGACTTTTTTTGAAAGAACCAATTTTGCAGTTCATTACTGTTTATATACAGGGTGTCTCGCCCTAAAAGTATTTGGATTTTCTATTGATATATTCTAATGCAATTTTCACTGTTTATGTAAACCAATATTCTCTTATTAATTTTGTAATTTCAAGATTTTACCACTTCCGATTATACCGGAAATACGTACAAGCTTCATTATTTGAAATGGAACCTTATATTTTTGATTGAAAATTTAGATTCTACGTGTTAATTTTTACAAATTTCGTGTAACAGTTTTTGGGATTATTCAATCATTATGAAAATCATCATTTTTAGACAGCATTTTAAAATATTATACTTGAAGATAGAATAAAGTCACAGGAATGAAAATATTCTCATGTAAAAACAGTTTAAAAATATTATTCAGTGCGTCTCAAATTAAAAGCAAAGTCTAGTAAATTTAAAACAGGGTGGCGCAATATTGCCGTGAAGTCCAATATCTGTTTTTCGGAAAAAAAATACAGGAATAAAAGGTACTTATATAATTTCTAGCCACTGTTGACCGTCACATTTTAAAATTCGTTTCATAAATATTAACATTAATAATATTAATCATACGATTATTGAACACCCTGATTTTTTTAACGGAATGATATATTTTTATTATGATTTTCGATTCTACGTTTTCTTTTTAACAAAATTTATTAGGTCGATTTTTTTATTTTAAAAGTTACAAACAAATTAAAGTTGAATTTGAAAAATGTTTAACACCTTATATTTCAAACATTAAAAACGAAATAGATATTCTGATAACGCTATACAATTAAAAAAATACTTAATAATAAGAGGTATAGTGTTTTTTTCTGATAGAATATTTTTTGTGTACAGGGTAAAGCAATATGCAAAATGATTTTCTTCTATTTTTACTTAAATGGAACACCCTATATTTGTGTGTGGGGCTTACCATTTTTGAGATATTTAAAATCAAAACGCAAATACGAAAATTTTTATTATTTAGTTGTCAACGTTATACTTAATAATATCATATTTAATAAGTAAAGTACAATTTACGTTATTTTTGTAACACTGTTACTGTTAGACATACTTCTTCAATAAAAAATACTTTAGTTTTCTAATAACTAAAAAATATATTTTGGTCATTCTAAAAATATTTTAAATATTCTTATATGCTTATTAAAATTATTTTTTAATTAATTTATGTGGGCTGCAAAACAAAAGGTGTACCAAAAAGCGTAGTGAAATAATTCAACACTTGAATCTTAATATTTTGTTAATATTAAAATTGTCCTCCATTAAAATGTCTACGTATGTAATTCACTTATTCATATCAAATATTTCAATTGAATAACATTTAAAAATTTTAGATTTATTTGCTTTTAAAATAACTCCTAAATATTTGTCGACACACTATTACCTTTATATTAAATATGTTTTTAAATGTAGGAAAACATTTACGAATTGCATTTGTATTAGTCATAGCCTAATTAAATTATAGACTACAAGTGAAACATTGAATTTTGTACTTCGGATTGAAATTGTAAAAAAAAGGGTAATATATAGAAGTATAGTTTGTTATACAAAAATGGAAGAATAAACAATTTTCCATCAAAATTTCATAAATAATATAGGGTGTTCCATTTAAATAAAAAAAAAGACAGTTTGCGTATTGTTTTATTCTATATACAGAGAGGTTTTTTTTAACAGTATACATATCCCCTATGTATACATGTAAAATACCCTAGTCAAACGCATTGATGTATGTGTTGCCTATAATACGCAACCCGAACAATCGATTCCTTCAACTAGGATAATTAAAAAAACAATTTAACAATTTTCTATTTTGTTTATGACAATATCGAAATGCACAATGTGGAAGAATTTTCACGATCGTTTGAGTTAATATCTTGCAGTTTGTGGTGGTCATTTATAGAATTTATTCTAATTATTTATTTCAAGTTTATTGTTCTTCACTGTTACTTTTCTTTCAAATTGTCTTAATAAAATCTCTTGATATTTTTTACCTGTAATTTCTCCATAATAATAAGTGACGTATTTTTGATCAAAAAAGGAAATTGCTTGTGATGGTAACGCATACAGTGTTAGTCATAATTTATTTCGTTGCGTTTTCCAATGAAAATGTTTTAGTTTAATTATTTTTAGAATTATCCTCCTCTAGTACTGTTGGAATTAAAATACACGCTTTAAATTCGACTTTTTCTTCATTTGTACACATTTTCGATCAAATATTTCACACATTTTGAAGTTTAGCGTTTGACGTTTAGTTGTGTGTTATAGGCAACACACATTATTCGGCTCAATGCGTTTGACTTGGTTTTTTTGCAGGTATACAGTTCGCCTAATGTATACTGATTAAAAAACCTCTTTGAATAAAATTGGCTTTATGATAAAAAAACTACTTTTCTTTCAATTATTAAGCATTTTTTCAATTATATTGCGTTGGCAAAAATTTAATTGTTTTTTTTTTTCAAATTTGAAATGCTATACCCCAAAAATTAATCGATTTCAACATTAAATTATTTATAACTTTTTAAATATCAAAAAGTGACATAATAACCTTATATCAGAAAAACAGTTACACAAATTTTATAAAAATCTAAATTTTCAATCAAAAATATAGGGTTCCATTTAAAATAACAAAGCTTGTATGTTCTTCCGGTAAAATCGGAAGTGGTAAAATCTTGAAAATATAAAATTAATAAGGGAATATTGGTTTATATAAACAGTGAAAATTGCATTAGAATCTATAATAGAAAATCCATATACTTTTAGGGTGAGACACCCTGTATACGAACCTGCAGTAATGAACTGCAAAATTGGTTCTTTCAAAAAAGATTTCAATACATTTCTCACAGATTTTTGAGAAATTAAATTGAAAGAGTTAAATACTCTAATACTTTTAAATAAAACAAATTTATAATTACATTAATTTAATAAATAAAAAAATATATATACTGTGTTTTTGTTTCGTTTTATAAAATAAATTAAATGAAAGATGATTTTTCATAGTGTAGATTAATATTAATCGAAAACTACACAATAATAATAATCTTTATCTACGACTAATATATAATGTATGTATTATACTTGTGATTTTTGCAGTATAATGCCATATATTATTCTCTTAGGGAATAATGACGAGGGATTAATAGTCATTATTCCCTCGTGCACTCCAATCAAAAAATTTCTCAAATTAAATACCATGGAAACAAAATACACAAACTGAAAATAGTCAGTGTCAAGCGCGTAGTGTTTGTGCATTTCTAATGAGATGGATGAAAATGAAGAGTCTTTTACTTGTACACCTCCAGAAATTGTACAACTATCTGCAGCAACAACATCTACCTTGATACCGGAAACATCGAAATCCATTTATAATAAAACGTACGCAACCTTCAACGAATGGCGTCTTCGAAAGAAAGCAAACTCATTTTCCGAATATGTTCTGCTGGCCTATTTCGCTGAATTAAGTGCAAATTACAAACCTTCTTCATTATGGTCATTTTTTTCAATCATTAAAACTATGTTGAGAATAAATCATGACGTTGATCTGGAAAAATATTGCAAACTACGAGCATTTTTAAAAAGAAAATCAGAAGGATTTCAACCAAAGAAGTCTTCCACTCTGACCCCGAAACAAATAAGAACATTTATTGACAAAGCTCCTGATAAAGTTTTTCTTTTACATAAGGTAAATATACCGAATTTAATCTGACTATTCAAAACTCATATTCTTATTTGCTTCAGGTTATATTAATTATTGGAATTATGGGTGCATGCCGCTCAAACGAGCTTTATGAAATGAATATTGAAGACGTGAAAGATCATCAAACACAGTTATTAATAACAATACCCAAGACTAAAACCAAAATTGTACGAACATTCGCCATAAACAGTACGTTTTACAATATTGTAAAGAAGTACATCAATCTTCGTCCGTCACATGTAAAAATTAATTCATTCTTTCTAAATTATCAAAAATCAAAATGTACAATACAACGTATAGGAAAAAACAAATTTGCAGATATTGGTAAACAAATTGCCAAATATTTAAAATTGCCAAATCCTGAAACTTATACCGGCCATTGTTATCGCAGATCATCTGCCACTCTGTACATTGATGGAGGAGGCGATATAACTGGATTAAAGCGTCATGGGGGCTGGAGATCTACACAGGTAGCTGAAAGTTACATTGATCAGTCTATAAGAAACAAGACAACTACAGCAGATACTATTGCTAAACAGATAAATAGTAATGAAGCATCTTCTTCCTCTTCAGCAACCGAAATTCCAAATATTTGTATTGAAAACTCTTCCAAATCTATTGATAGTTCTCGACCAATTCAATTTATTAATTGTACCATTGCTAGTGTTAATGTTATTGAAAAATAAAGTTGTTCGTTAAAACAAATTAATAAATTAGTCATAGATAAAGTAGAGTATACTACTCGCAATAATGGCTATTATTACCTCGGAATGTTACTCCCTCGCCGCTTACGCGGCTCGGTTCGTAAATGTTCCTCGGGAATAATAGCTATCATTATTACTCGTGGTATAATCTACTATTAATAAATTTTTTTAAATGAATATTTTTTTAAATTTCCCGGGCCAATCCAAGGCAACGTTTCGTCGGTCGCTAGAAGAAATTTCCGAATAAATGGAGAAATATACAAATCAACCATAAAACGTGCCTCAAGTGTTTATTTACATTGGGAGGAAGCACTCATTTATGCTGTCTTCAGCAATTCCGCTAATTCTAAAGCGATGCATGAAAAATTAACGTACGTCCTCTAATCGTGCATTTCACACCGTTTCTCTCTTTCTTCCACTACGGCCGATCGTCTAAAAAACAGTGGTGGGAGTTGTTAACCCGTCCTCGATATGGAAGCTCTGGTGCCTAAATGTGACGTTGACGCTATCGGACCCCATTTTTAAAATAAACAGAAAAATTAAATTGACAAATTACCAAAAAATGACGAAATTTTACATAATAAAAATTACCAAAATTAATTTGATTGTAATAAAAATTGACTTTATTTCTTTAAAATTAAAAAACAATTAGACGGAATGAAAAAGTTTTACAAAATTTCATGTAATTTTAAGAAACATTAAGAATTGACAAAAAAAAATAATAATAGATTGAAAATTTGATGGAAAATTTACAAGAGTTGGGGAAAAGTTGAAAGAAAATGACAAAAAATTAAAAAATTGACAATTTTCATATATTCTACTAAATTTTATTTTTTTTTGCGCATTTCTCAAAAGCATCAAGACATTTTGTTTCAATTTAAAATTTCTCTGAAAATTTCCATGCAAAAAAAAACTGAAACCATTTACCACGCGACTTCCAGCGACGACGCTGCAGTCCAAACCCTTCCTTCCTTCTGGATTTGATCGATTGCCCCTTTGTCAGTCGACTTTTCCTCCCGCGGGCCTCTTCTTCCATTTTCAATTCCAACCACCGAGGACACACATACACGCACGAGAAAGACGATTTTAAAACAAAGAAATACCTCAAAACGAGGTTCGTCGTCGCCGGTTTTCACCTTGGGGATTCCCCCATTAAAAAAAAAACGCGATCGTGCGCGAAACGCGAGATTTTTTCACAGGGCCTTTATTTTAAGAGCCACGAAGAACAAAAAAAATGTTCGGAATGTGAATCGTGGACCTTTTTTTTGAAAGGCTAATTAATTGAAAAAGTGCCAATGAAGTTGAGGTGTTCCGGTTTGCAAGATAATAAAAAAAAATCAGCCTCTCCCTTTTTTTATCAACCGGAACTACGCAACTTACACCCTTTTCTCATGGGAAGATCGTAGATGGACCTCCCGCCGCAGAACCGACTATTTCTCTCCACTAACTCTTCTTCATAGCTCAGAAAATAAATTACACCTGCAGACGCGATATTTCAAACACGCGCTTATCTCGAGTGTTTTTCTACGACTGGCTGGAAACGCGCGACTCGCAATTTTGCAAAAACGCATCGATCTCAAAAATATCCCCACTATTCGCGCCGAATCGTGACGAACTGCAGAGTCGAAAAAAAAATGGGAAAAATAAAGTAAATGTATTCTCCCTTTTTCGTTTTGCAATTAAAAAATCCAAAATAATAACGATGGGTCTTTTGTAAATTCGAAAAAAATATTTCCACACGGAATAAAAACATTCTGATGGCAGATTCGGGTTATCCATCCACAAAGTTTCAGCTCATTTTATCCATAAATAAACTTTTTTTCAGAAATTAACGAAAATTGAAAATTTTGAAAGGGGTACCGCTTTAAACTTTTTCAGATTTTGGAGGAAATTTCTTAACTAAATTCCAAACATTAATCAGTACCAATTGTTTGAATTGGCTGCACCGTACAACAAAATTTAGGGGTGCCGAAACAAAATGGAGGTTGATTTGAATAGAGGGGTTAGTGATATTCTCGCGAGGAAGTAATTTGTAAAACAAAGAAAAATGTGAAGTTTGAAATAAATGGATGGACTTTGAATTAATAAAAAATGAATACACTATGCGAATCTAAAAGGAACGTATTTTAATAAATATTTACGCAATCAAAAACAACTTTCTCCTTTCGAAATGCACATTTTTTTTTTTACAGACAGGAGAATTATTTCATATCACAATATAACACAATGGCAGACGGATGAATGAATGATGATTAAAAGAGAGACGGGGGGTGGTTTCACTGGAGCGGATTTCTGGGGCAGCTGTGCTTCTGGAATTCCTCCGGGTTGCTGAAGGTGGTGTCGCAGGCACCGCAGGGGTAACTGCCGTACGGGTGCGCTGTTTTCGTGTGCCGTTGCAGGTCCCGTAGCCGCGAGAACTTTTTCTCGCAGGCGGTGCAAGCAAAACGTTTCTCCGGAATAGTGCTGTTATCTGTTCAAACCACAATATGAATTGATTGATTGCATTAGGATGAGAAAATTAAAATAAGAATTTCCATTTTACCTGCGTGTCGTTTCATGTGCTGGGCTAAACAACCTGATTGAATGAAGGCTTTGTCGCATATTTTGCATATGTAGGGCCTTTCTCCGGTGTGAGACCGCCTGTGCACTATAAGAGTGCTCGACCCGTTGAAACCTTAAATAAAAAATAATTATCAGAATAGTTGATTGTGTTTGTTCAAATTATTTCATTGAGGACGGTAAATGGTATGCGTTTTTTTTGAGTAAATGTATAAATTGCGGATACCTTTATGGCAAATATCACATATGTGCGATTTCTCCCCTGTGTGAGTGCGCATGTGCTTGGTAAGCTCGTTTGACTGGCAGAAGGCCTTCTGGCAGACGCAGCAGACATAAGGGCGTTCCCCGGTGTGCGTCCTGATGTGAGCTATCAAATTAGAACTCGTTGAAAAGGCCCTCTCGCATATATTGCATTGGTGGGGACGTTCACCTAAAAAACATTCAGTATCGATATAAGAAACTGCAACTAAATTACTTCTCTTTTTAAACAGTTATTCACTCAACACTCGATACCCGACACGGTACAATGGGAATATTGATTATAGATATATATTTAAACAGTTATTAATTAGTAGAAAGAGTCCGAGATGACTTTAAGCAAACGGGCGTAAATATATCTCTCGTATATTTGTGTGCATTGTACCTGTGTGTGTCCTCATGTGCTTCTCCAAATCCTGAGCCTGGCGGCAGCCCTTCCCGCACACGGTGCACTTGTAGGGCCGCTCGTCCGTGTGCATCCGCAGGTGTATCTTGAAGTTGCCGCTGTGTGAGAACGCCTTGCTGCACACGTGGCATTTGTACGGCTTGTCCTTGATGTGTGTCTTCAGGTGTCTGCTCATTTGCCTCGCCGTCGAAAATGACTAAAGGATACAACAAACAATCAGTGCTATTCCATACGAAAAAAAACTTAAGTTTAAGTTTTTAACTCGCAATTTTACTGTATATATATATATATACATCTTTATTCTTTCATTTAAAGTTCATTTAAATTTTAAACAAATGTTCTTGTATGAATTGGCTATCAGCCGGAAGCCTTTCAGCCAATGAACACTCTTTTATTTCAATTATTTAATTTTTTCGATTTTTGATAATCTATGATTTTCTATTTATTTTTTTTTTCACAATAGTTTATTTTTATTACCATCATACGTAAGAAATAATAATAATCTTTATTTAGCATCTTGTTATATGATAACATAGAATATATATGTATTTATAAAAAAATAAAACATTTTATCTTCCTAACCTAAAATTTCTGACAACTTCAAAATTAACGAAAACACTATAAAATTTATAATCTATGATTCAATTTTCCTCATGTTAAAATTTTCTTGAATAAATTTAATTAGTAATGATTGGCAGATTATGCTTACTGCTGATTATTCTGGACCCGTATTCCTGGAATTGATCGATCATTTCAATTGTACGGGAATGTATTTAGGGCTGATTCACAAATGCCCGGGAACGAAAACGATGAATCATAGGATTTACAAGTGTATCGCCCAGAACATTCTCTATGCGATCCTTTTCCGTTCTCTTCTGAATCGGCCCAAAAATGAATCATGGAATTTAATGTAAGTTCCCGTTGAAGAAAACATTCATTTAGTTTCAGTTCCTATGTCTCACTTTTATCCCTTGCCACATAGTATGCTGTGCAAAAATAATCGTTTACTTCAGTTAAAATTATGTTTAAATAATCGCAGTTAACCTCGATGCCCAATATGGGTAAAAGAGGATAAGACTAAGAAAGAAAGAGAGTAAACCATATTAATCGGAAGTCTGTTTTATTGTTCACATTAATAGTTCCGATGCCAGGCAATTGTGAATCAGCTCTTTACATGTGAATTTGACAATTGTGTGCGATCACTTTCAAGAATTAGGTTAATTTTATGAAAACAAATTCGTGATTAAAAAATAAATGAATAAATAAACAAAACGAGTGATTTTTTACCTGGACATAATTACCTTACTGCAGACATTACACTTTTTGACATTCTCCTGTCCCTTTTCGTCCTTCTTCGAATCCTTACTCTTCCCCTCCTCTCCGACATCGGCGTCCTGCTGCTGCAAACCGACGTTCTGTTGCTGCTGCTGCTGCTGCATGACGGGCAGTTGCTGTTGCACCATCTGCGGCTGCTCCAACAGCTGCTGCAAGTGCTGCTGCGGAATAATCCCGGAATGCTGCATCTGACCCAAATGCATCGCGTAACCGCCGTTGTTGTGGTAAACCTGCACCTGGCCCAGAGTCTCCGTGTAAACCCCCATTTGCGGCTGCACGTTGTAGTCGACGGCAGTCAAAGGCGGTTGGGGGGGTTGCTGCGGGAGATGCGCGAACGGGTCGAATTTGTCCTCGGGGTACATCTCGATGACGGGGTTGCATTCCAGGAAGACGCACTGCTGGTTCTCGATCGGGGATTGCTGTTCGTCGTCGGGCTGCCGCTGGGTCTGATCGATTTGCGCAGTCTTGCTTCTGGTCAGCTGTTGCCTGAGTTTGGCGTCGGACCTCTCGCACAGCTTCTTGAACTGGAAGGAAATGTGGAGCTTCGCCGAGCATTTGTTGCATATTTGATCCGGGAGGTTGTCGTTTTGCCAAACCTGAGCAAAGAAAAAAAAAATTGTCCAGCTGTCAAAATTGTACTAATTTTGTGAAAATTACAGAAAAATCAACAATAACTCGACAAACTTGGAAAACACTTTCTAAAACAAAAGACGCTTGGAATGAAATTCTGGATATTGAAACTTTTCTTGGCAGCTGTCAAAACGGGCGAGAAAATCGTTTTTTTTTTTAATAACTCGTGTATTTTGTCAGGAAAAACCACTTTGAATAAAACTTGCTGAGAATTCAATTGCCTATTACTTTTGTTTAAACAAATTTTTAGTAACTGTCATACCTAATTCAATTTAACTATACTTAAACCAACCTGGGCACAGGCAAAGGAACTATCAACGAATAAAAAGGAGTGGATAAAATCCTACAAGGGATAAAACCAAACCTTGACAGCCAATACGGGTAAACAACGAAGATGAGGATAAGATTAAAAAAGAAAGAATTAACACAATAAAAAAAAACATATTATAATTATCATTATTGCATTTCTCATATTATAAATAATGAAATTCAATTCAATTTTTCATTCCAATATCGTAATATTTATTAAATTAAAAAAAAAACTCAATTAAGGTAATTAGTGATCATAAACATCCAGGAAAATGTGAGAGAAATTTATTCAAAAAAAAAAAACCTGACACAATCGTGACATATATTGTCCAATTAGCGAACTCTCCGGACAGAAAAGCGATGAATATTTATACCCGTTATTATTATCGGTGTATATATAAACAGGAAAATATTGATGGGAACCATTCAAGAGAAAGATCTCGAAATGAAGTCGTTTGTTTGCTTCGTGCTCATTTTCGCTTGTGCCGTTCAGGTATGTAAAACCCACCGAATAACATTCACGAACATTAAATGTTAAAACAATATTAATTAATAAATAAAGACTATTATTATTATTTCTAAAGCAAAACATTTCTTGGGAAAGGAATTTAGTAAGAAAGTTTGTTTGGTTTGAGCAGGCATTGCCTGTAGAGCCCTCAGCTGAGTCTTGATAAATTATAATAATCGATACAGCAATATAGAATAACACATGATAATAAAAACACTTCTAAACTTTGCTTTGTATAACACTGTGTTATGGAAAACAAAGTTTAGAAGTGTTTTCATTATCGTATTCAAAGAAGTAGGAGGCTTCTATAATAAAAAATAAATATGTATATGCAAATGCAAATCGTTGATATTATTACAAAATGGACTGTCAATGTTTAATTATCAAAACTATTAACTCTTTTATATTTATCATAATAAATGGAAAGATCGTGTAACGCCATCTATTGCCTAATTTTTTATATTTAATTTTTGTTATTACTAAATTTTAGGCTGATGAAATTCGTGATGAATTCGAAATCACGATGAAGAAACTCCAAGACGCCAACATGGAGCGCAAATCCTACATGAGCGACTTCTTCAAGTCCAAAGAAGACGACCTCTTCGAATACAGGGAATCCAACAGGAGACTGGTGTACGGCACCATCGACAAAATCAAAGAAGAATCTAAAGCCGGCTCGAAGAAATGCCAGGAAATCACCGACGACCGTCTCGGCAACGTCACCAGGCAAACCAGCAAATTCATCGAGGCCATCAGCAACTACGAAAACCCCCCGATTCACAAAATCAAAACCGACAACGATGACTTTATAATCGCGGATAGGAGGGCCAACAACGAGCTGTCGGACCGTTTCGGGGCCGCCCAGACCGACGAGGAGAGGAAGGCGATTCTGGATGAAGCCCAGCAGAAATTGTCGGAGGGTTATTCAGACGAGCACAAGATGCAATTCAGGACAATCATTGCGTTCGCCTCGTGTTACAGCTTTTACGCCACCACGCATCTGATGTCGCAGCTCATCGATATCCGTGCCAAATCAAAGACGTGCGCTTGAATGCATGCGATTAAAAAATCAGATTAAATACCTATTGTTTAATTCTTTCATTTAATTAGTATGCAATAATGGATAAAAATAATTAGAAATTACAACTTTAAAAATGTGAGATAAAAAAATACAATTGATAAGAATAAAAAGTTGGATTTAATAATACGAAACGTGTTTTAATTAACGGTTTTAATTTAATTTAGATTTATTTTTTTATTCTTCTAATCAGTTCTTCCTCCTGTGTCAATCAGTCATCGTAAATAATCAGGGCTATTCCGAGAAATGTTAACTTTAAACCATATATTACATTTTTTCACATTCTATGAATCGATATATTTATGAAGATGTTTAATTCAATGTCCAGCGTAGGTATTTGCCCAGGAAGTAGTTGTTTCATTGGATATTTGTATTTTTGCATACTTACTTTGTAAGTACTTAATTGCCGAAAAAATTAAAAGAAGTGATTAAGTAATGAAATAACGGTAACGTTTCCGAATGGTGTCATGGGATATCGTAAATTTTGAAAACGGAATTATGGATAAACGGGCGTGAAATGAACGAATCCGAAGTCAGAATCTGCAGGAAACTTACCGTTTGGTCACAATTCGCATTGAAAGTCCCAATTTTGAGGTTATAATTGATCCGATTTCCGACTGAATAAGCACATTGCGAGTATAAATCTTCTAATTTATGACGAAATTTAACAAATTTGTTGCAATTTTTTCATTTATTCGGCCAAAATCACGATTTTAATTTTATACAGAAAATTACGTTTCTATGAAAAAATCAATATGTATTTTAGATCTATTTGTAAATAGTAGATGTTTTAATTTATGATGGCAAAAATAGATGGCGTCACCGCTCCACTAAACCGAATGTATTTTGTACAATATAATAAAAAATAATAGAGAATTATTCATCGACTATTATAAATAATACATACATATTTAATTAATGATTTTTTTTATGAAAATATTGGATAGATTGGTACAACTTACGATCTTTTGCACGTTTTGTCAGAATACTTTACAAACATGTTTGCACACTAACCTAACCTAAACTAACCCAAACTAACCTAACATAACCTAAACTAACACAAACTAACCTAACCTAAACTAACCTAACCCAAACTAAACTAACCTAAACTAACCCAAACTAACCTAACATAACCTAAATTAACACAAACTAACCTAACCCAAACTAAATTAACCTAACCTAAACTAACCCAAACTAAACTAAACTAACCTAACCTAAACTAACCTAACCGAAGCCGATAAAACGTGCAAAAGATCGTAAGTTGTACCAATCTATCCAATATTTTCATTAAAAAATCATTAATTAAATATGTATGTATTATTTATAATAGTCGATGATTAATTCTCTATTATTTTTTATTATATTGTACAAAATACATTCGGTTTAGTGGAGCGGTAACGCCATCTATTTTTGCCATCATAAATTAAAACATCTACTATTTACAAATAGATCTAAAATACATATTGATTTTTTCATAGAAACGTAATTTTCTGTATAAAATTAAAATCGTGATTTTGGCCGAATAAATGAAAAAATCGCAACAAATTTGTTACATTTCGTCATAAATTAGAAGATTATTTCATCATGTGTACGATTTATACTCGCAATTTGCTTATTTAGTCAGAAATCGGATCAATTATAACCTCAAAATTGGGACTTTCAATGCGAATTGTGACCAAACGGTAAGTTTCCTGCAGATTCTGACTTCGGATTCGTTCATTTCACGCATGTTTACCCATGATTACGTTTTTAAAATTTTAAAAAGCCCGTGACACGATTCAGATACCTTTCCGAAATAACTTAACGTGCAACGTTTCCCTTGCAGAATAACCCCGATTATCCCTTCGGTGGGGTTTTTGAAAAATAAAAATGTAATGTTCTAGGCTTCTAGCAAAAAAAAGCTATTCTTCAAATAAAGGGGGAGATTAATTAAAAACAACAGTGTCTTTTTCACCTGCACCGAAGTACACGCCATAATCTTTTTCGAAATGTTCACTTTGAAGACGGACATCATCTTCCCCTCCTTGAGGCACACGCGGCACACCTTTTCGAAATCCAAGAGGGGCTCCTCCATTTTCTCCCGCGACGCGAAATCACCCCACAAATTTACAAGTCGAAACCGCGTAAACAAACGCGCTGCGAAACACAAAACGCCGCCATTTATAATTAGATATGTTGAGTTGTTGAGTTTTATTAATAACGACACGAGATTAGTTGGAGAAATACTCCAAAGATGGGGCCGCGATCTATTCCTGTTTATTATTCTAGGATTCTGAGCGCCGCGGCGCCATCTCGGGTAATTTTCTTCGAGTAAAATTAACGTTGGCGTACGCGTACACAGATGGCGCCGCAATCTCGCGAGACATCTATGATTAATTTCTTCTACTATAATTTAAGTTGGCGGCGCTGTTTTAATTGACGTGCGCGTTCACAGATGGCGCCGCATCACCGTGCGACATCTATGATTAACTCTTGCACTATAATTTAGGTTGATGGCGCTGTTTTAATAAACGCGCGCGTTCATAGATGGCGCTGCGATGTTGGCGACCTCTTGCGTTGATTTCTCTTACTAAATTATAACCTATAAATTATTTAAATAACCATAAATTTACACTTATTTTTATTTACTTTTGAATGTTACAGTGAATAATTCAGTAATCCAATGGAAATAATTAATGCCTTACACGTAAAAGGGTAGAAAGGAATCAAGATTACAGAAACAAAGAACTATTCTCTTTCAATTCCACCGTGTGTAAGCCAATAACGATTTCTCGTAGAAAAAAAAGTATGTATTATTGAATGGGGAAGTTTTAGTATGTGAATTGTTAAATTTAACATTTTCGTTATTACTTAGTATACTCGGAGGTTACTAACAGGGACGTTGACAAGTAAATAGGCTTCTTAATTCGTGTAATCTGTTGTAAACACATTGGAAAATGAAGGCTGGGGAATAAATCTCGTGTCGGGCATTCGACAGCGCATATTCCCATGTTACAGGGAATGGGAATAAAGCCAGCTTAAGAATTTTTCATTCGTGTATTTAAGTGTAACTCGAAGAATCATATCAAATCGATTTCTTGAGAATAACCCAGCTTTCGGAGATTGTTTTTCTCCTTCTTCGGGGTTTAACGATGTTTGAAAAAAAAACAAATATTTGCGTTTTGTCTAAGTACTTTTAAGACTTGAGTTTTCAGGCCCTCCGATTCGCAAGGTCTTAGGTAAATAAGTCATTGTTAAAACTATCTCCACCTCCCACCAAAACCACCCTATTGTAAGGGTAAGAGGGGGTGGAGGCCTTAAGTTGGGTACGGAAGGCACGAGAAAACGAAACGAACGAATGAATGTAACATTCAGAACGGTCACAACATGAAAACTTGTGCTATTGTTAGAACTTTTGCAAAGTGAATGAAAATGTATTTTTTGATAGTGAATATATAAATATGTCATTTTGAAAGGACTACTTTAGAATTTTTGCACAACGGCATTGATTTATTCTATATATACGGCTGAGCATTTACAATTTAACTTAATACTAATAATCCTAGGATGGGACCCGGACAGCACGTCGAAAATTAAATTTACCCCGCTCCGCGGTAAGGGGGGTGCAGGTATTCGAGACTCCACCCCTACAAGACATTTTTACGCACATACAAACGAGTCTCCCAGCGGCCTGTAACAGATGTTTCTTTATCTGCGGTCCGGAGGAGCCGTGATGCCTTTAATTTTATAATAGTACTCAAAATTTATGATGATGATGCTTTGTTAATTGTTACAATGTCTTAAAATTAAATACTTATTATTAAACAATTATTAAATAATTATTATTATATATTAAATAAAAATGATTTGAAAATAATTAATAAATTATTTTCACTTTCGTTACGTAAGTACGTTAAACAAATGCACATTAAAACAACTACTTCCCGGGCAAATATCCACGCCGGACATTGAATTACATAATGTACATCTGCTGTTGCACATCAATAAAATATTGCATAATGCAACAAATTTTTGATCCGAGAACAATTTAATGTAAAAACAACAAAAGAAACGTTACTTAATATAAGGCGATCTGCAGACACGTGTTTCGGGATCTATCCCTCGTCAGTACAGCTATGCCTTACATAATTTAAAGATGCTAAAATAAATCAATTAAACTAATTCAAATATAATCAACAAAATTAAATAAATTATATTGAAACAAATTAAACTAAATCAATTTAAATTAAATTGAACCAAATTAATTCAATTTAAATCAAAACCGAATAAAATTAAACGAAATAAATTAAACTTACGTAACGTAAGTCAAAAGTCATAGAGCTAAATGTGAAAATAATTTATTAATTATTTTCAAATCATTTTTATTTAATATATTTAAATAACTGTGACCAAGTGAATGAATACTCTTTTCTATTTGAATTATTATTATTTTCAAAATTGCATATTTTATTGATAAAAAAAACGAAGCAACTAGGCTGAGGTTGTCATTGACTGATAATTTTTTATTTCCGAATGCTTATTTATATCAGTGAATATTTTTGGGAAAATACAAAAATTTGTATTGCGGTCCCTTCGAGATTAGCTATGTAACAGAGAAGATCATCGTGTATACACCGAGTATTGACGCGGCAAAACTTTTTTTACAAATTCCTGCTTCCTTGTTCATTTAAGAAAAAAACTACAACAATTTTAAGTACATTTTAATTAAATTGATTAATTTTAATGAATTAGACAGGTTATTACCTTACTTTCAATTTACTGGATTATCTTCTGGCGTGATGTATAGCGCAGTGCATCGGACTTCTGACTGAGGGTCCTGGGTTCAATACTCAAATATTCTAATTTTTTAATTAAAAGACCTTATACAGTGCGTTCACAATAAAAAGGAAACAATGCATTTAAACTGCTAATGATTATTTAGTAGTATTTTCAAGTGAGCATCCTTTTCTAACAAATAAAAAATGGATAATTCTTGACAATGATTAATAGGCCAATTTTTGATATTTTGAAAGTTATAAACAAATGAATGTTGTTTTTACTTAATGGGACACCCTATATTTTGTATGCTATTTTAATATAAAATTAATCACTCTTCATTTTTTATTAAATAGCGCCGGAACAACTGATTTATTTAGTTGTGAAAGTTACGCTTAATATATATTTAGTAAAGTAAAGTATATTTTATGTTATATTTTGAAACACTGGTGCAGTTAAACGTACTCCTTCAATAAATAATCAATTGTTAAAAACTAACAACAAATATATTTTTGGAAAAATATTTAAAATTTTATTAATTCTGAATTGCATTTGTTGGGGTATAGGTTATTATACAAAAACATGGTTAGTTATATACTAATAACAAATATTTTCTTTCGAACAGGATTTAAATGAACATGTGTTAACTAAATTCCACCCAAAATATATAAAATTTCCTCAAACCGAAGTGGGAATAGAAGTGGAAATATGTGACGCTGCATAATTAATATTTTTTTAATTTTGCCAAAGATATAATACATTTACAATACTTTATAAAACTCTTAGATTGTAATTGCATTCATAAAATTATCCCATAAAATGTGAAATGTACCTACTTTAACCGAAGTGCCTAAATACTTATTTGGATACAAGGAGTTATAAAACTCCATTAGCTTTTAAAATTCAATTGCGTTTATTAAGTAATAAACCAATATTTTTTTCGCCCTCTAGGTACCAGTTGTGATCCGTACGACGGAAGAATTGAATTTATGACCTGTTTATGTTTGTTTACACCTCCAAAATACATAACTCTATAAATAAGTATATTTATAAAAATATAATATATATATATATATATAATAAAAAATAAACAAATAAAAATGAGTATATATATGCCAGAAAGGGTGTGATAATTTTCAGTTAATGTGGTTCGTTAATCAATTTTAAGTAGAAAAAAACTGTTTGCAGTGTGTATCTGGTTCAAAAATATTAGTCATTTCTAGTTACATATTTATTAAATCAATTGCTTCGTAAGCGTTAATGAAGACCTGTACAATATTTTTTTTACTTAAATTTTCTACTTTAAATTAATCAATGAACCACTTTACCTGAAAATTATTGCACCATTTCTGGCCAACTTGTATTTACAATAATTAATTTCTCGATGCTTGGGTTTTATGCTTTTATTAATAAAAAATATTTCAAGTTTTTATTAATTCATATTTACATAGGCAATGCTGTACCATTAAGGTTCTCTGTTTGCTTTTAATAATGGTCATCCAATATATGTAAATTAAATTTGATTACTTACACCTGAATTGGATTATTATACAATATTATATAATTGTATTAAGATTCAATTATTTTTTATAAGAGTCATTAATTGAAAAATAATAACTAGCCCTAATCTATAATTTTATAATATTTTTTCCACTAAATATTGAAACAATTCATGAATCAAGTGATATATTATAATTTTATTTCAATTATGATACAATAAAATACATAAACTGGATTGTCTTTGAACGCGGCGATTCCGTCTCCAGATCGGAACGGAACAGAACGGAACGGAAAACCCAGAAATCACAAAATAAAGGGCTCCATTGGCCCAAGCTCTGGCTACCTGCCACTTGTGGGTGTGTAATATTATTAGTTCGTTTTATGGTGGGGATAGGGATCGTTTATATGTGTGTGTGAATTTTCGAGCTAACGACCCGGATCCTCCTAGGATGATAATTTTATTGTTTCCAATTATTCAAATAAAAATTAGATTCCCATATCAACATAAAGTAATCCGATTTTTCCATCATTTGAAAAAAACTTTTTATCTCCTCGCAATATATTGATAATAGTTAATAACACACAACACACACAAAAAAACAACAATTGGAACGTGTTTGTAGGTGACCTTGACAACCAAGCAGTAATTCAAATTCAATTGATGAATAAAACCTGTTTTTGTGCGACGAACGCTACACGTGTTTATATAATCATAAATAATCGCCTGAGATACTATTTGGTTTATTATTGATGTTTGATCGAACTTTATTTTAGGTTAGTAATAACAACACAACATTTTATTTAAAAATAAATTCACTAATTTCCTTTTTTATTGTGATGGAAATACGGAAAATCAGTGACATGACCTCCCGACTTTCGAGCTGTATTGCAAAAAAAAATTCAAGTGCAAACACCCGAAAACCACCAAAAATAAATAAAAGTACCATTTTGTAGGGTTACTTTTTTTTCGAAATCAACAAAATAAGCGGTGTAGGACAGAATATAGGATCTAACCAAAAGTTTATTTGAATAATAGGGGAAAGCACAATGGGGTCCGATAGTGCTGACGTCACGTATAGCGGCAATTTTAAAAGTGTGGCGTTTCAAAAAATTAAATCAACCTTATTGATTACGTACATAAGGATCATCAAAAACTTTAGTGGTGAACTCCTCAGTTATTATGCATATTTAAGAAATACGCTTTATAAATAAGATAAATCAAACTGATATCTTCGAATTCATGTAAAAGTTTGAAGATAAAATTTTGGATATTGTCTGAAAACCGAAAATATTTAATTTTAATCAAACGTATGTCGATCATTAAGAGCACACAAGTGTCAGTTGGGACCAAAACATAACCTTACGTTGTATGATTCTCGTTTTCTCTTGGCAATATTTTATGATTTATTGTGATTGTTTAAATAAAATTCAATTTAAATACTGTAAGTATTTATGTTATCTCTATTGTTTAATTATTTTTAAATGTTGTAATTGTAGATTAAATGTTATATCCTAACTGGTAATTAATTTTTTGTTATTGGCTCTATAATGATCATTTCCAGAAATAATTAAAGGGGTAATGCTCTATTGAAGCATTAAACTAATTAACACTACTTTATTTATAATAAAGAATATGTTATCGGTGGTGCAAGTCTATACTTTGTGATACGTAGATAAATGAATTTGAATCATTATTTTATTGTCGTGACCATCAATTACAATTTAAAATATTTGATAATGAACAACACTTTCAAAAATATATTTATATGAACATAATAATAGTGATACAAGCAACGTGTGATCTCTGCGCCACCTCTCAATACGCTGTATAAAAATATTTTGAATTATAGAAACCAAACAAGGGAATTGCATTCTTGCACTACATTTACTTAAAATAAATTCTTCAATTAGTTAAAGTATATCGACAATGTAAATAATATTCTTACAATAAATTTAGAATTAATACAATTTATTTACCAGTTGGGCTACAACGTTTTGTGTACTATTATAACATTTAATATTTCTGAACAATGGAAAAACATAAAAACTCAAATAATATTTACAAGAGAGAATCGAGACATAAATTATATATAAACATGCTACTGACCTAACGCGAATTACTTGATAGATGCTACACTAATGTTTATAATTTAATATATAGCTTATAACGCTCAACACCCGAAAGATAAAAAAGATTAGAATTATATATATTTATACATATAGCTTATAAAAACCTAAATAAAACAGAAGAAAACCTGACAGTAAATTGATTCCTTCTTAAAGAATGTCAAATTAATTTCCAATAATTGGGAAGCTAATAATCTTGTTACAATATACAACTGTTTATTTTATGTTAATAACATTTTAGTATATAATTTATATATATATATATAATTTATATATATATATATATATATATATATATAATTAATATTCTCATTGTACCCTTTCGGGTGTTGGATATCAATTGTTTTTGTTTTTAAATTAGGATCGATTATTAAGTGAATCTGAGTTCAAATAATTAATTCAATATTATTGATAGATTCGACATTTAACTAAATAATTGAATCATGGATTCCAAATTCGAAAAATATATTTAAACATTTGAATTGTTGAATTTACAATTGATACATTTCCTTCAATAATTTAACATAAAGGTAAATTTTTAAGTATATTCTTAAATAAAATAAAATGAAAAGTGAGTATCTCGAATTAAATGCATTTGTAAAATAATTATTTTGTTGAATGTCTATCAATCATTTGTTTGGATATTGATTCGATTATTTTGTGACATATATCGATTAAAATAGATTTTTTTAAAGAAGACCTTTTGGTTAGTACTCAAAATATAACAGATTTTTTGATTATTGAAATAATTTTAATGTTGATAATTCCATTACAAACATAATCAGTGTTGCCATTCACTATTCAGAATACATTATCTTAAATCATAGATAAAATCTTCACATATTTTGAAAAAAAAAATATGATGACTAAAACTTCAATATATAGCATACAGTCACTAAGGACATAATTATGTTTACATATTTGTCTTCCTTTTACTCTTTGCCTAACAAATTAGATGTCATCAAACATATTCTCTAGACATACTACCTCTATGTTACAGCTTCTCTGACATGTGTGTGCATTTAAGGTCCGACATACGTTTTAATAAAAATCGAAATTTTAATTTTTCACGCTACTTTCTTGAATTTCTCTTCAAGTTTTGATCTTATTATGTAGATATAACATTAATTTATCTTAATTATAAAGTTTATTTCTTAAATATGTATAATAACGGCGCAGTTTATTTCTAAAGTTTTAGGTGATCTTTATGTACGTATTCAATAAGGGTCATTTAAATTTTTGAAACGCCACACTTTTAAAATTGCCGCGATGTGTGACGTCAGCACTATCGGACCCCATTGTTAAATTATGTAGTTTCCATTTTACGAGATTCATAGATAAATGCAACGACGCTTGAGTATATCAACGACGCTTGAGTATATGTATAAAGGATAGATGGAATAGAAAATTTGAGAGTGGGGGGAATTTATTGGAAGACCTCATGACGTCACAATAACTCACTGCGCACGCCTTAAATATGATTGAAATAGTTATCGAATAATAAATTAAACGATATGCAATCGGAGTTTTCTCTCTATCAACCGTTGTTTGGAATCGCTCCATCTTCGTTTTGAGTCGCTATCGACTAAACTAAAATACGGCCTTAGGTTATATTAATTTAATTAATTTTCGTTTTATTTTATTAAATTTATTACTAAAATAAAAAAACTAATATTAATAAAATTGTTTAATATTTGTATCGTAATAAAATTATAATAAACAATAACCTCAAAAGTCGATATTTAAGTTGTATTTATTGCGTACAAATAAAAGTGTACTAGTAAATTAAAGATTGAGTCTTCTTCCTTCATAAAATTTATTGATTGCAAATGTATACGTCAGTCACGATGTGACCATTCGAATGCTTAAAAAAATGTATTATTTTTTTATAATAATACAGTGTAGTAATGAATTTAGTTATTACCATTTTTACTCAGTTACAATAGTATGGATTACCTCTTCGAACAAGTGCATTTGTTTGTGTAAAAACCTAAAGAGTGCAACATTTTAAAAGAGTGTGGATCAACGTCATAAAATAATACAAAAATATGTAATGTCCCGCAGACAAACAAATTAATGTATTACGGCCGGTGATAACAATTTTCAAATTTACTTTTCGCATGACCATGCTGACCGCTGAAAGACCAAAGTATAACTAAATAATGAAACAATGAACGGGCATAAACAAAGAAGTAGAAAGCACACAATGTGAAAATAGGTTATGCTTGTTTTCGCCCGTGTACGCGCGAAAATATTCGAATTCGTCTACGTCACGAGGTCTTAATGACCGAAAGGGGGGTGAGAAGCAAGGGGGGCGTTGAAACTATGCGAGGCGCTAGTTCAGCATACCTTTACACATATGTATATATGTGTCACTCGATCTACCTTGGAGTATATGTATAAAGGATAGATGGAATAGAAAATTTGAGAGTGGGGGGAATTTATTGGGAGACCTCATGACGTCACAGTAACTCACTGCGCACGCCTTAAATATGATTGAAATAGCTATCGAATAATAAATTAAACGATATCCAATCGGAGTTTTCTCTCTATCAACCGTTGTTTGGAATCGCTTCATCTTCGTTTTGAGTCGCTATCTACTAAACTAAAATACGGCCTTAGGTTATATTAATTTAATTAATTTTCGTTTTATTTTATTATATTTATTACTAAAATAAAAATACTAATATTAATTAAATTGTTTAATATTTGTATCGTAATAAAATTATAATAAACAATAACCTCAAAAGTCGATACTTAAGTTGTATTTATTGCGTACAAATAAAAGTGTACTAGTAAATTAAAGATTGAGTCTTCTTCCTTCATAAAATTTATTGATTGCAAATGTATATTTCAGTCACGATGTGACCATTTCAATGCTTAAAAAAATGTATTATTTTTTTTATAATAATACAGTGTAGTAATGAATTTAGTTATTACCATTTTTACTCAGTTACTATAGTATGTGCATTTGTTTGTGTAAAAACCTAAAGAATGCAACATTTTAAAAGATTGTGGATTAAAGTAACAAAATAATACAAAAATATGTAATGTCCCGCAGACAAAAAAATTAATGTATTACGCCCCGTGATAACAATTTTCAAATTTACTTTTCGCATGGTCGCTGAAAGACCAAAGTATAACTAAATAATGAAACAATGAACTGGCATAAACAAAGAAATAGAAAGCAAGGAATGTGAAAATAGGTTATGCTTGTTTTCGCCAGTGTACGCGCGAAAATATTCGAATTCGTCTACGTCACGAGGTCTGAATGACCGAGAGGGAGGTGAGAAGCAAGGTCAGCGTTGAAACTATGTGAGGCGCTAGTTCAGCATACCTTTACACATATGTATATATGTGTCACTCGATCTACCTTGAGATAAATGCTTTTATCATCCATAATTTTGAGTGTTCTCAGGTTTGTACAGGTAAATCCCCCTCTATTGCGTTTCGTTTTTTTTTTTACTATCTATTCTATGGTTGATGTTTCGTAGTTTCGTCGGTACCTGTTTGGGAATCCCCGAGCCCTGGAAATAAGTCATCAATCGGGGTTTTTCCTCGTTTTCGAAAAGCGTCGGTTTGGATGAAAAGCGTTTTCCGTTCCGATCCAGGCGGATTCGATTCGTATTTGTGAAGGTCAGTGCATCCAGTAAGGTTAGGTGTGCGTTTCCAGATAAACACACTGATAAAGGCAACTTTGTGAATCCTCAGAGGCCGCGGTTCTCTTCCAGCTGTTCATCCACATACGTGAAGATCGAAATCCACTCACAAATTAAACAACTGTTAATCCGTCTCGATAACATTGTCTAAGAAATTAATTCCATGATACTTTAAATCGGTGTGTTTTTGTTTAATTTGTATACTGTGTGTGTGTGTGTGTCTCTTTGAGGAGATTAAGATTATTCATCTACGGAGAATTAACAAATTGTTTTTTACTTCATAAATGTTTAAAATGAACTCCATTTTAAACATGGTGAAACTCTCACCAAGTAACATCAATCGAATTTATAAATATTATTATTTATTTATTTACTAACTGGAGGTCATTTCATTTAGTAACATACATCTTTCTTTAATCTTAATGCCTTTCCAGTCTTTCAGGTGTACAGTTGTTAGTAGTTACAATAAATAAAACATAAACACATTTATTAACAAATCTCTCGGCTAATAATTTTCAAATTTTTTGTTTTGTCTTTTTAGTTTACAATGGATGATCGAGTGGAACTCGCGGGTAATAACTGCATGAAGCCGACCGATTACATAAAATCGGACGTGAACATCTTGTTGTTGGGAGAGAGCGGGGTGGGAAAATCAACGTTCATCAATTCCTTCGCCAATTACTTGCACCACAGAACCCTGAAGGAGGCTCTCCAGTCGAAACTGCACTGCCTCATCTCCACAGTCTTCACCGTCACCGACGAGAACTTTGAAGATAAGACCATCACTTTCGGGAATGACAACAACGAGGATAGGAGCATTGGAAATTCGTCAACACAGTGTAATTATATCATCACAGTCTAATAAGCTTTTATTTTTCTTTCTTAATCTTATTCTCTGTTACGCGTATCGGGTGTCGCAGTTCTAATCAGGTTTTATAATAGTTATGGGTTAGATCCTAGTATACGTGCTACACCTCTTATTTAATTATTTTCGAAACAAAACCCTATAAAAGGGTATTTTTATGATGAATGATGATCTTAGGAGTTGATTTTTGGTGGTTTTCGGGTGTTTAGACTTGTATTTTTTCACAATTCAGCTCTAAAGTCGGAAGGTTATGTCACTGATTTTCCGTATTTCCATCACAATGAAAACCATTCTGTAGTTATTTTCCGCACCTATTTACACTAGTGTTACCCTTCAGCACGCTTTTATCATGTTAAAACGGCATTTATTAAGGAAATTATTGAATTTAATTTTCACAAAACTACGTCATTCATTAAGCGTACGTTCGACGGTGAACTTGCGTTTTGCGTTTTCATTTGTACATTAGTTCTCAACGCAGACCATAGATGGCCATCCAACGGAATGGTGCTCTACATTTTTCTCTCTCATTTAGTTTAAACTGTTAAATATCCTCCCTTTTTTCGTTTAATCTATGCAATAATAGATTAATAACCCTTTTTAATGTTTGCTTTCTATCTCCAAAACCTTTTATTTACGTAACCTATAGATCGCCTTTTTTATGTAATAACTCTTTTTAATGTTCGCTTTCTATCTTCAAAACCTTTTATTTTCCTAACCTATGGATTGCCTTTTTTATGGAATAATCCATAATATTATTTATTAATTATGATAAAAAATAATATTTAATCTAGGGTAACTCGTAATCGCCATCTCGTGGTCGTAAGTCGTGTTATACTGGCTGCACGTTCTTGATTTGAAACGTCTGATATGAGTGCTGTAACGCGGCCAACTTCACGGTTAAGTGTAGCACGTATACTAGGATTGAGCCTAGTTATGAATTCATAGAATGTGAAATTAAGATTTAATGAAACGTTCAGTTACCATTCATCTAGCGTATGGATAACTAGTGATGGCCATTTCGGTTTTTCGAACCTCATCAGACCCTTGATGAAGGCGACTGAACTGAAATTGTATTGGAGTTATATACCCGATATTAATCATAATAAATTAAGAACTTAACTTTTCCCGCACGAAATAGCCCTAATTATCCAAATGATGCATAATTAATATACAATTCACAAATTGACCAAAGATCTTTTGGACAGTCTTTGTCTAGTTCTTGTTGGGTATTTTTATTTAAAGGTCGTAATCGCTAACGGCTTCGTGTAAGTCTGGATGTGCATAGACGAAATAAATCGATGGATTGTAAATGCGGGATTAATAAGTTTTGTTTTTGTTGTTTTAGATCCCCGGGCGTACGTCTTTCCACTGAAAGACGAAGATTTCAAAATTCGGCTGATCGACACGCCGGGCATCGGCGACAGCCGTGGCATCGAACAGGATGAACGTAACTTTGAAAACATCCTCGCTTATTTGAGCCTCTTCCCCGAACTGCACGCAATTTGCTTCCTGCTTAAACCCAACGTCTCCGTCATCAACGCCTACTTCAAGTTCTGCATAAAACATCTGATCTCCCGCCTGGAGGTCTCCGCGGCGAGGAACATCGTTTTCATCTTCACTAACGGCCGGGGTTCTTTCTATCGGCCGGGCAGCACCTCGAAACTCCTGGAGATCATCCTTGAGGAGATTAAGTCGACACCGCCGCACGTCGAGATTCCGTTCAGTAAGGAGAACAAGTTTTGCTTCGATAACGAGGTGATTTTACTTAGTAAATCGCACAGGTTTTTTTTGTCTGATTTAAAAAAATAACGATCTTAAATTTATTATTTGTTCAGTTATTGTTTTACAAAATTTTTAATTCTCGCTCGACATAACCTACAAATTAAAAGCTTGGATTACAAGATAACATTTAAATAATCTTGCTCTAACCTAAAAACACACAGCCAGATTCACCTACACCACTGCCTAGTAAACATACAAATTATGATTTTCCGATTAAACGGGACTCATACATATTTTTCCGAATTCAGGTCTTCAACTATTTAGTGGCGGTCAGGAAAGGCGTGCAGTTCGGCGATGCGGAAAAAGAGGCGTACAACATTAGCTGGGAAAGATCCGTAGAATCGGTGAGGAGGCTCTTGAAATACATCGCCGGTGACGGGATGTCAAGCACTGGTTTAACCCCACACCGTATCCAAAACACCTGTTCGGTGAACAATGTCCGACGTCTCGTTCTGGACCTGACGAGACCTCTCGCCGACATAACCGACTTAATACAGGACAATTTGTGCGTGCTCAACAATCGCAAGAAAATCATCCAGAACGAGAATTTGTCGATTGCCGAGCTGGAGAAATCGCTCTACGTTCCCGTCATTAACTTGAAGCAGACTTCCCTGCCGGATCCCGTCGTTGTCTGTACGTCAAACAAGTGCACGGAGATTTGCGTTGTATGTTTCTCTCTCTTTTTATTATTTATTTTTATATTTATTTCATTTTATATCCATGAAATTGAAGAAATTTCAGTGTGATGTTGACGAAAAATTACTATAGAGAATATTTCTTTTTTAACGCTTCAGGTGTCGGGATTGAAGAAGTACCACTACACCCAAAAATGCTGCAAGAACTGCAAAACCGCCAACGTGGAACGAAACCTGATCGGCTCGCCGTCCCTGCTCGAGTGCGAGGCCTTCGGGCCGGACAAGCAGTGCTTGAAGTGCGGCTGCGATTTTTCCTGTCACATGCAGGTCTTCTACGAGACGGCCCTGCACGAGGACACCGTCGTCGACGAATCAATCAAGAAGGAGTTGAAGTCCAAGGAGGATGAGATGGAGGCCCGGTACAGGGCGATACTGGGCTTGATGGGACGGATAAGCGAGTTCGAGGGCGAGAGGGATGAAATCAAGAAGGCCATCGCTAAGTTCGTGTTGTTTTTGACGAATAATTCCATCTCGTCCTACAACGATGCATTCAAGGATTACGTGGATTACTTGATTGAGAGGTAATTCGATTTTTCGTTAACATTTCTTATGTTTAATGCATATTTCTTCACTACCGGCTAATGGAAGATTACAAAATTCAATCTTTAAATTATTTGATTTCACCCAACACTACTTATTTCTATTGTTGAGCAAAAGTATTTCTGAATAACCAGAGCTAAAGTTAATAAATATTAATAAATGCGAGTTTATTAATAAATAGGTGACACTTCCCTATATAAATATTATAAATAACATTTAGAAACATTCATATACTTCATTTTGCAGCGACAAAAGGATCGACTTTGCTCATCTCTACTTATTTTGATCGCTCTAAGAGTACACCTTATTTTTAGAACGACCTAAATTCAATAGCAAGTGGGTATCATTTTTCAGAAGTGAATGTTGTTTCGGAACAGTAAAAAATAGGTACCGTTATCGAACGAAAAAAATGGGTACCGTTTTGGAACAAAAAAATTAGGTACTGTTTTGGAACAAAAAAAAAGTAGGTACTGTTTTGAAACAAAAAATGTAGGTACCGTTTTGGAACAAAAAAATGTGTGCCGTTTTGGAACGAAAAAAATGTGTACCGTTTTGGAACAATAAAACGTTGATACGATCTTGGAACTGTCAAAAATTATTCATTGTTTTGTTGTTAATTTTATTAATTGAAAAAAATAATTTTTATCTCGATATTGATTTCTGTCCATTCAGGGAGGACTCGCTCGGGCCGCAAAGGAACCAGGGAGTAATAGCCCGCTACAGGTACTTAAAGAAACAGCATGAAGAAGAGAAGAAACTGCTGGATTCGGTTAAGGCCGAAGGCGCCGCTGAATCTTGCCCCGAATCGATAGACCCGAAAGAAATCCAAGAGTTGATCGAGTCCCTGTACCGGCTCAAACACACCGGGAAGAAGATCAAGGAGCTGCACGCGAAGCAGCAGAAGGTCACGCAGACCCTGCACACGAACACCATGGAGTACTGTCATCCAGAGGGTGTCGAGAGGGACGGTGCAAAGAAGAAGAAGAAGAATAAGGCGACGAAGCAGCAGGAGAAGAAGTTGACGGATAAATTAGGGAAGTTGAGTTTGGAGGAGATGGAGAAGAGCGGGGAGATGGAGGAGATGCTCAGGGAGTACTTGAGGAAGAATTTGGCAGAGGGCTCGACGGGGGCTAAAGTGAAACCGTTGAATGTGAAAGGAAAGGACAATAATAAGAGTAAAGGCGAGGGGAAGAGTGGTAGTGATGAAAGCGAGAAGAAAACGAATAATGTGGAGAAGAAAGGTAAGGATGGTGAAAATAAGAAAAAGAATTTCACACAGATAAAGAATAACTTGGAAAAGGCTGAAGCTGAGGAGGTGAATAAAGACGGGCAGAAGAAGAAAGGGAAAAAGAATAATCCACAGCAGAATATTCAAGCACAAAATATTCATCCGCAAAATGTTCAATCACAGCATGTTCCGTACAATCAAAATTATCATCCCCATCAATTGGTGCCACCGCAGCCACACATGATGGGTCCTCAGCAATATCCGATGCAACAGAATCCGTTTCCAGTGCAACAGAATTATTATCCGATGGGTAATCAGTACGTGGGGCAACCCGCATTTATCCCCCCTCAGCAACAAAACGTGCAGTATCCGCCTCCTGGAAACTATTCCAACCCACCCTTTGAGGCTTCCGCTTCCGGCGGTGGTGACTCCGGAAGATTCGGCGGCAGGGGAGGAAAGCAGAATCAAAGGGGAAAACCTCGAGGTAAGTATAAAATGAATTCGTTAATGAACATATTATGCAGCTTCAAAGTCAGTGCAATTAATTTCATATGAGAAGGAAAGCATTTTTTTTTTCAGCAATATTTTATTTTAGTTCATTTGACTTTTCTAACAGATTTATTAATTTCGTAGGAATACCACTTAGGTTAAGTTTCAATGGCAACAGCCTTGAGACTGTTCACTTAGGCCCAGAAGGCCCGTTGTGATACCGTGATTAGGAATACCGCTCGCTTTTTATATTACGAATTTTTATTAAGAATTCTCCATAACAAAAATATAAAAAAACATTATTAGAAAGGACAGTTTTTTTATAATAATAATAGAAAAAAAGGGAATGATTTCTTATTTACTTTCAAATTCCTTTTATTTAAGTTTTTTATATTCTTAACTAAATATATTTTGGAAACAAAATTCCCATTATATTTCATTTCCATATTTTATTCTCTCAAACTGTTTTTTTTTTTTTTGTAGTATTCTGTCAATCCTTTTTTCTAGTTTTAGGTACTATCAATACTTTTATGTAGTTTTGATCACTATGAATACTCCAAAAAAAAAAAAACAGTATAAGAAATGTTTGTTTCTCTAATTTTTATATTTATTTTAATTTTTAAAATTAATCATTTGATTTAATTCAGGTAACTTCAATCAGTCAAGAGAGGACCGCTCGGAGCACTTCAAGAAAAACCCCCAGAACAAATTCAAACGAACCCCCGCACGCCGATCGCAGAACACCGGCGACTGCTCCGATTCGGACGCCTCCCTGTCCCGACACGGGAGCACTTCCAATTTATCTCAGGCATCCAGCAGTGATTACAGGAGACGTGATCATCACTCACAAAGGGGGGGCACCAGGAACAGCAAGGAGAATAACGACGGGGAAAAGCTGGATTATCAAAAGATGATGAAATTCTTGGAGGAGCAGAAGAAGGTCATACAAGGGGTGCATAAGAAAAATCCGACGGGTGGAGATAAGAAGAGGAAGTCTGAAACGATTATTATGATGATCAGGAAGGATGAGTAGTTGCGAGTATTTCATATTTGGATTGAATGAGTCACTATACTAAATGAATTAATTGTGTTTATTCGTGTTTTTACTGCTATTATTTTCATCATATATTGTGGTAAAAACACTATAAACATACAGTGCTCCATTTTTGAACTGGTACACTTATATAACATGCAGTAAAAAAAAACAAATCCTTTTTAAGCATTTGGTATGACTTCTTACATTAACACATGCACTTAATTAAGACTTTATTTAATAGAAAGTGTGTGCCAACACATGAAAGTTACAAATTTTAAATGTTATTTAGTTTTCTTTATGATTTAATAATCACAGATGAAATTTACTTTGTTATGCAAATATTTTATATTATAGTAGAATAATTTTATTGGAAATTATATAATATTTTTATAACTGTTTGCGCTGAAAAATGTGTGTGATATTTATAAGTAAACTAATAGAAATAATAAAAAAATGTAGGCTTCTCAATATACATTCTTTTTTTTTAAAAAAAAAAACTGATTTACATTCAAAGTTCCCCGAACAAAGCAAATCAGTGTTTTTTATTTAAGAATTGAATCAATTCAGCCAGGACCAATTCCTGAAATGGATTTCATTGGCGAACAGAGGAAATTTGCTCTTCCCTTGAAGAATGAGATGGATCGCACGGACTACTAGATGGATAGATAGATCACATGTTTTGGTCGTATGCAATTGTCTACTGCACACGTAAAACTTTATTTGCACGGAATTTTTCATGTGATCAATTTCAGGAAAGAGCGTTCTGAAATTCACCCGTAGATATGTATATAGAGATTACATTTTATAAAAGTTCATTATCTATGAGTGCGTAAATTGGGTTGCCTATAATTCATTGCACACGAATATTAAATTGCCTATAATAAACTAATCCTAAAATCGGGTTGCCTATAATTAATAATTATTGCAAATTAAAAATACGTTAATAACTCGAAAATAGTTCAACAAATTATTATTGTTAAGCCATTTTTAAGTTAAATTCTAATTATTTTATATTTTTTTTTGAGAAATGGAATTAAATAGCGCAATTTGCGTGGTCGTGTCTTTAACTAAAATTCTAAAGTAGTAATTAAAAGAATCCCGTGATTAATTTTTAATTGTTTTGAGAAACGTTGAGAGAGAATGTTTGTTGTTTAGTTGAATTTAGTTTCGTTTTTTTAATTAAAATTTGTTTTTGTGTGAATTAATTTTGTGGTGAAACCGGCAACGCAGCAAAGACTCGTATGTCATTTCAACCGTGCCTCGCGATTGGCTGCGGGCACGACGGCGACCGACAACCGGAATCCAATTGGACGGCGCTGAACAACTGAAATCCCGTCGGCGAAACGGAGTCTCCGCAGCGGACGACGCGCAGTTTTTCCCCGAGAGAGAGGAGAGGAACAAAAAGAAGGGCGCAGGGGGCGAAGTGCGAAACGGAACGCGTTTTCATTCCGGGGGAGTGTGCTCGAAAAAGGGGCGCGCCAGGAATACGGGGCCCCGGTCGACGCCGCCACAGAGAAGGAACAAAAAAGAAGAAGGACGGACGCGCGTGAAACTCGGCGTTGTATTGATCAGCGCGGTGCGTCCACCATCTATTTTCAGCCCTAGGTACTTGACTTACGGCATCGCGTTTCGGATGGCGTGAGGAGGTTCCGTTGCGGCCCCCGCGTGATTGTGAGTGTTGTTGTTTTTTTTTCTGTTCGCCGTCGGGGGAGAAAAATTGTGCGAGGAGAGGATCCCGGGGGGTCGGTGCGAGTGTGCGGTGCACGCGCGACCAGCTGATGGCGGGCGAGACGACGTCGACGACGACTGGACGTTCCGGTTCGCCCCCTATTTTTTGAGAAAGAACCCTCGCTGGCTACAAGGAGCGCCCGTTTTATCGGCTTTAATTTTGTGCGTGCGAAAAGTGCGGATTGAAACTCGAGGCCGTTTTTTTTTTCCAGCCCCCCCGCGTGAGTGTGTACGTGCGTAGCGTGTGTGTGTTTTGGGCGTGCACTTATCGCATCTCCCCGTGTTTAAAGGAGGCTGGCTGTCACACGCGTGCCGGAACTCTCCGAAAAAAACCCTTTCCGTATTTCCCTTTTTTCAATATACCACATTCTCCACCGGAATAGTGATGCGTGCCTGACGGCGCCCCCCTCGGGACTCCCGCAAATCCACAGTGCGTTCGCTAAAATCATCAACAAAAAAAAAGTGTGTTGACATGTCGGGCTGTCTCGCTGCGTGAACAACAAAAAAAATAATAGTATAATACAATACAAATTGGACGTTTCGCTTAATCCCCCCCACATCACCCCCTATAATCATCGCCTGTTTATTATCCTTATAATTTTTGTTATTAAAAAATATATATAAAAACACACCGCAATGTCGACGACGTTTGTTGACCGGATCGACCCGTTCGCGAAGAGATCGCTCAAGAAGAAGACGAAGAAGAGCCAGGGTAGCTCGCGGTACAGGACCTCGCAGGACGTCGAGCTCCAGCCGCTACCGCTTTTAAAAGGTACAGTTCCCCTCTTTATAAACACACACATACATAAATAAAACCTTTATTCCACTTGGAATTACAAATAAATGATGTCACATTGTATTTTAATATAAAAAGTGCTGCAATACTTTATTAATACTAAAGATATTATCATAAATAATAAGGAGGGATCAGTATTGACAATTCCCCCATAAATTAATCTTGATTTTTTTTAATTTTGTTTGACGTAACCCAATTTTACTTAATATAACCTCAAAAAATAAAAAAAAATATTTAATATAACCTCAAAAATATATTTTAGTTGAAATAACCTTAAAAAATAATTTACTTGATATGACCTCAAAAGAGGTTGGGAGAGTTGAGTGGGCAATGAGGCAGAAGACTACAGATTCGAGTCTTGTCCTGGATGATATTTGTTTGAAAAGACAAATTTCATTAGGGTCCATTGTGTCACGTCTGAAAATATTAATATTAAAATAGCAGTACTGGTTAACATGGCCCTAACAGCCGAAGCCATTATCCTTAATTCTTATCCTTTCATCTCCTATTCTTTTATATAAAAAAAATATTTTACTTGTAACCTCAAAAAAAAAAAAACAACGAATCCTATAAATAGAAATTTATTCATTCAATTACTGTTAATTAATTAGGTGACCATTCCTTTTCTAAATTTAATTAAGCTAACTCCTTAGTTCAGGGTTGTTCTGCTTTTTGTGAAACATTAAATTATTCCCTAACCTCAAAATCTAATTGTTTATAAAACTAGCATAGACGGGGAAGAATAACAATTTTGTGAGAAGAAATGTTAAATCAACGTCATATTTAAACTTACTGTTTACAAAAAAAAATTATTCGATTTTTTATGCAAATTAAAAATACAAATTATCATACGCTTTTGTGTACTTACTCATGTCTGGTTGAAAGAAAAAAAAAGTGACAGTAAACAATAATAAAAAGAAATTACATTAAAAATTGTTGCTAGATTTATAAAACAAATTGGAACAATAGAGCTCATTGGTCGTTGAGGTAAATAATTATTATTATTATTACTATGCCTTTCTTGAATTCAGTGACCCTCGAGGATGAAAACTCATAACATAGTTATACTATTGCTGGTACTAATTGATCCATTATTGAGTATTAATTCTTCGATTGTGTCAAAATGTATAAAACAGTCGATATAATCCTGGATTATTTTGAAAACAATCCGTGGATCCATCAATAACATTCGCCAATAATCTGCTAGATTGATTCCAGGATTAAAATGTGACTATTGGTACGGCCATAAGTGAGTCAATATCTGACCTAACCTAGTTATACTTATGTCATGATGGTGCAGGGCTAAATAAACAAAATGAATTAAAATGTATAATGCACTCGTGAAAAAAATATATAAATATCCGGACACCAATGTAAATATCTGTTAGTATAAGAAAACATTTTCCTTTTTTGTTTTTAAATTACAAGAAGTGAAACATTATCTATAAAGTAAGGAACATTTAATGCTGCCATCTTAACAGAAGTTTTATATTTTTACAAATAATTTATTTATTGATTTGATTTGTTAAAAGACATGCTCCAACTAGGACCATCAAGGGAGCAATAAACTTATACCTAGGTTTGTTAGGTTGTACCAACCATTGGCTCACTTAGGCCATTTAAGACTCATTGTGTAATCACAGCAGGCAAAGGTTATTTCCCTCCTACTAAACCCTTTAAGAGTTCTTAGTGCAGTTGACTACGTCTCCCTGTTTGAGTGGTACAACCTATTAATGTGATTTTATGTTCTATTCCCTTCCAAGGGAGGCATTCAACAAGAAAGTGTAGAATAGTCTCTTCTTCCTCTTCATCTGTACAGCCCCTGTAAAAGCCATGATGCGTCATTCTTCTGACTTTTCTGTGATTTCCTGGTTGCCAGTGGCTGGTAATGATTCCTATTGTCATCCTAATAATTAATTCTGCTTAACACAAATATTCTTTCACTGTTGGCATCGTCAAGATTTGGCCCCATTTGTCTCGTTATAAGGCACATGTCTTTATTTTCCCATCTTTTATTTATTTACTAGAGTTGAGATGATGCTAGATAAATAAACTTACTAAATTTATCTAGCATCATCTCAAAGTTTTTGTAAGATTGTGATAGTAGATACCTCTGCAACTTTATGCACTAGTTTATTTGCTATTAAGTTACTTATAACTCGTCACAGCATCTAGGAAGCTTGTTTAGCTCTCTTCCGCAGCTGGTAGTTCCTCTCGAATTACAGCCTTTTCTAGTTAAAGCTTTTAAGGTGGTTTAGCTGTTTATGAGAATTCCTATGTTGATTGTCTGTATTTCAGTGCTGATCAGCATAATTACCATCCTTACCTCTGCCTGCACACATCTGGAAATTGGTGGAATCACTTTAGGCCATATTCTTTGGTAAATGTGGCTCCTTCAATCCTGTTATCTGTCTTTGAACTGTCTGTGAAAACCTAGACCTTGTTTTTATTTGACATCCCAGCTTGTTGAGTTCAATTGTCATTGGTGGGAATGCTTATAGAGAAATTATTTCAGAAGTATTTCCGGACCGTCTTAGTGGGACTGCAGCCAAGCTCTTGCAGAATTTTTATGTGGCTCTGCTTGCTAGTGTACAGCAGTACCGAGAAGTTTATTCATTATACTGTGCTGGCTGCTGCCTATTTGCAGTTTATAAAGGCCCCATATCCTGTGTGGTAGAAGGGTTATGATAATAATAAATATAAGTGGAAAAGAAACATCTCTGATCAAATCCCATCACAGATGTTTCCTTTCCACTTATATATACAGAGAGCTTTTTTTTTATCAGTATACATTATGGGAAGTGTATAACTGCAAACAACGCGAGCCAAACGCAATGTGTGTATGTTTAGTTGCTTATTTGGCATATGTGTGTTCAATTGCGTGTTATAGGCAACTAAACACACACACATCAATGCGTTTGACTCGCGTATTTTGCAGGTATACATAGGGGAAATGTATACTGTTAAAAAAAGCTCTCTGTATATATATATATATATTCAATGACCCCTTCTACCCATATGGGTGTGGGGTTCTTTCCACTTATACTTAATTTAAATTATATCTTAATGTTGTATTATTTATTAACATAAGCTACTAAAAATTGGTTGATTATTGAGAAATACTCCATTACTAAATTGACTCAATTTTGCTCAATACTAGTGTTCAGTCCAACGTGTTCTGTTCGTAACCCTCGCGACGTTTTCGTTGTTTTTCGTCGTACCATTGTCCAAAGCGCGTCGTTATCGATGGCGTTTAATTAATATTTATTTTACACCGTGAACCGCGTTTGAACTTTGAATTGTTAAAAAATACTCGCTGCTCATGCACACAAAACACACACATGTATGGATAAGTAATTCGAACAGTTATTATCGCGAACGAGAGCGCGCGCGCGCCCGCGTTCTCTCTCTTTCTTCTTGTAAAATACACGGGGTCAGACGACCTTGAACCACATTATAAATTATTATTATTGCGTAACCACTTTGGATGATGATGATAATACTAATACTGAGTCTTGCACGCCGATATATTAGTTGCAATTAATAATGATGTGTTCTCTCTTTTAGAAAAATAACAAGAGCTTGCAGGTCAAGTTGATAAATTAATATATCATTTGTAAAAGTTCTATGAGGTAAATAGAAAAGAGTATTTATTCACTTGGTCACAATAATTAATAAATCATTTCCACATTTCTCTAACATCTGATCAGCTCGTAGATTCGATCAGTTTTTTTCTTAATTTATATAAAATGTTCTTTTACATATGATAATAATTACGCACTGATAGGGAAGGGAAACGATAATAAATCATTTTGTGTTTTGTCTATCATAATATTTACACAGTCATTAGGCATTGCTTAAGACTAATCTAATTACGCTTCCCGAAAATATTTAATCTGTGATTATTCGAATATTTTATTTGAATTTTTATAATGATTAATGTAGTTTGTTGAACATATAGTTATTGAAGTAAGAATGCAACAATACGTTTTATTTAAATAAATTAATAAAATGTTTATTAAACCTTGAAAATAAAAGAATCAGTTCTAATAAACAAAATTTACAGTAGTTTATTTTTGGTATTGATCCCGACAAAAAGGGACAATACATACCGACGTGTTTATTATTATTATTATTTCATTTTCCAAATATCTAATTTATTTATTGTTAAAGAAATATATTGATTCAGTTGTTTTTTTATTCGCTGCGTGACCCATGCACTTGTGGTGTGTATGTTTCACACAGTTTGTTAGTGTGTGTGTGTGTTTGGTTTGTACCCTCAATTATTCCCGTCGCTGTATTGTGTTATGGGTCAGCAGAGAATCGGCTAATTTGTTATTATCAACGCGTCGCGACCGCACCGACCGAATCAAAACAACCAATAGATAGAATCGTATAAACCGCACACGCTATCTAGTTGATCGTCTTTGAAATTATTTCGATTATTGCATATTGCAAATATTCAAACTATGGATAAAAAATGTTGCAAGATGCAATATTTTATTGATGTACAACAGGAGGTGTATGTATTATGTAATTCAATGTCCGGAGTGATATTTGTCCGGAAAGTAGTGCATTTCTTTAAGGTACTTGCGTTCCCCGAAACAATATATGTTGAAAAATAAATAACACAATATCTATATTCATCCTTTTTTTTTTCGTGCAACTTTTTGACAAGTAAAAATCGGCATAAATTTTAAATATCCAAGAAATATAGACCCTTCTAGAACGTCCGAGACGTGAAAATGTATCAAGTGGAGGACTTTCTGGGAGTTTCGCTTGTGAATAATTAAAGTCGGAAATCTCGCACCCGTTTCGGCTCTCGTAAAAAAAGGAGTATTCCGACTTACCTCCCTTCTTTGAATTATTTCTAGGGAACGAAAGTCTGGTGCTAACTTTACTTCAACCCTTTCTCATTCTCTCCATTTTTCTCTATTTCCCCCTCGAAAACTATCGAAACTTTATATAAGTCAGGGTAAAGCAAGGTAGATGGTTGATTTTTAAGAAAATAAAATTTTGCAATATTCTTCTTGAAGTACCACGCGAAGATCATTTATTGTGATTGGTGCTACTGATAAGTGCCATACATTTTATTTTCTACTGCCTGATGATCTGTTTAATTGTACCACAATTTAAAATAAACCAACTAAACAATGAAAATCTTGCCGCCGTCGAATCGAGTAAACGCGCAATTTGAATGGGGACGCTTCATGGCGACGAACAGAGGGGAGGAGCGCGCGATTGATACACAGAGAACAATAAATTCAATTAACAATTGAGCTCGTCTACGAAACCAACACGGAGCGACCACGTGTGTTTCTATTATTAGAGAGAAAGAAAGAGAACGCGGTTGCTTTTGCGGTTCTGCAGGCGAAAAACAACTGTTCACATTCTTTAGTCCATTTGTTTGATAGCTTTCCCACTTCAATCACGATGCTAACGAATTATGCAAACTAAAAAAAATAATTGAGAACATATTATATTTGTGGGTCATATGTGTCTGTAAAGTTGGTACGATGTTTTACAAATTAAAAAAAAATCAACTAGATTTCTAGTTGCACTCTTTTATAGTTCTTACCTAAAAACAAAAATATTTCCGCATTTTTATCGAGTAATATTATTAATTATTAGTATTCTTTTCTATTTAAAAAAAATCACAATTTTGAATGTGTTTTGATTGAAATTTATAAATTAATTTATATATATGTGTGTGTGTTGCATACTTGAATTTCACTTGAATTGATTTTTTTTTAAATTTATTTTGAAATCGTCCTTATCGTGGCAATTAACGGTGGAACACGTATGAACTCCCCGGAATCTTATCTTAATTAAACCCAATGCAGTCTCATATGTGGCGTATGTATGTGTGTGTGTGTGCGTACGCTTATCGGAGACTTGAATATTGTTTTTAAAGATAACTGGAGTTAATCATTCGCCATTAAAAAATAAAACGTTTCTTTTTTTTATTAGTGCTTCGATTCGCAATAATTACGTTACGTAAGTACACATTAAAACAACTACTTCCTGGGAAAATACCCCGCCGTAGTTGGCTGACCACCACGTTTAATTTCATTATAATTTAAATAACTGTAAATGCGCGAATCTTTGTTTTCGTTTTATTTAATTTAACTAGGAGTTAACATGGAAAATACAAGAAATTTGCAATTTTGTTTTTATTAAAAATTCACTTGAACAATATTTTAAAAAAAACGAAAACAAAATGTGCCTGTGCTGCGAGAATGGTAAACACACTCCCCCGCAATTCCTCCTACTCTCGTTCCCTTTTACTCGACATCCCGGGATCAATTTTCCGTTACACACCGACGCATACATTCACCGGGAAGGAGGGCGGCCGGGAGGGAAGGTGTGGAGGAGGGTGAGGCAGGCAGGCGGTAACGTAGAGAGGACAATAAAACGGCGGCGCTTCCGGTTTCCATAATTTTCTCCCCGCTTGCCTACTCGTATTCTTCCTCCTGCTTGTTACTCGACTACTACCACCAGCTAGACGACGAATTAATTAATTACTACCTACTCCTCGCTCGCAACACGGAATTTCAGAAGCCACTTATCATAAGTGGATGGATGGATGGATATCGAGAGAGGGAGGTTGATGAGTTCTGAGCGCGTTATTTTTTTCGTGTCGATGTTAATTAATTATGAAAAAAAAAGAAAAATGTCGTTGAAATTAATTGCTAATCTATTCATTTTATTTCGAACTTAGTAAAATAGACATAAAAAGTGTTGCATCGCGGAGTAAAATCCTTCAAAAGCCAATTTGCACGTGATTACTGCTACGACTTCTTTGGGGAGTTCGACATGGTCCAGGAATGTAAAAAACATAATAATTTATTTGCCCCACTACTGTTAAAAATTTTGACGTCTCAATTAATAGTACATAAACGAATCCATTTTCTGCAGTTTAAAGCTCAACCACAGACAGTTCTTGTGCAATTGGGTTGTTTTCATTCGTTTATAAGCTGTGAATAGCTTTTAAAATAAATAATCTGCCCGGCGCATCCACCATAGTGGACAAATCCGTGTGTAACTTCACATCGGTAATTTGTTTGATTTGTTGATCAATTAAATCATTGCTATTCTTTTAATTTTAAGATTTCAAATTGTTTAATAACTGTTGATGTTTTTTTAAAAAGGTATCAATTTACAAGTAAAATTAATTTTGTAAATAACCAACACATTGAAAACTTAAAAATTATCCCTTCTTTAATAGAAATAATACTATGATGAGCAGGTGTCTGGCCGAGGTACAGTGCATTATACACAAACACACGCTCATACATTGAATTCATGTATTGATACATGCATGTATGTGTGTAGATGAGTTAAGGTCGCAGCGCACCGTCAATTAGAAAATTAAATGAGGTCCTGGTGGGCGGACGGTTGGTTGGCCAGCCGGCCGGCCGGTCGTTCGTTCGTTCGTTGTTGTGTAGGCCAGGAGGATAATGTATAATAAATACCAACTCACATCACCGCACCGCACCGCGTGCACTCCGATTTTCATTCATTTGCCACAGTCATTTCCGTTCCAGCTTCCGAAGATGCTTGTTTTTCTTAAGTTAAAGAACGGTTTTACTTGAATTTTATAGAAGGACTCCGATTTTTTTTATTTTAAGTTTTCACTACGAAAAAATCGATTTCTTTAAGGCTTAAACTTAAAAGGCAACCCTTGTATATTTGAGACCTTCGTTTTGGACTTGGAAAAGTTCGTCTCTCTATACGAAATCAGTGGCTGATCTTTAAATTGAAAAAAATATATGAAATACATATCCCTGATTTTATTGTCTTAAAAGATTATTTAGACCTTTAGCAACAATCCAAGAATTAATTGTGACAAACACCTTCTTTTAGGACTTTGAATCTGATATGTCTAAGTATTTATTCGAGACTAATTTTATTAATAATTTGTGGGTAAAAATTAGTCCTTAATTACAAGCATATTTTTATTTCATTTTGGCAAAGTGGGGGTGCCAACTTTACGGAGGCAATGAAGCCTCTCATGTTGATAAGAAAAATGCATCTCTACAGGATCAAATAAGCAGAATGCGCTATAACTTGTATTAATCTGAAAATATAAATTGGAATGGTGTAAACGGCATTTCTATCTGTTGATTTGTTCTTCCCGGCTTCTTTTTACCGTTACAAATAAAAAAATCCACAATTCCTTTTTTTTCATTATTAAAAAAAAAAACATCCTACGCACAACAGATGGACGTGGACATCATCGCATTTCGGCGAATTTCCTTCTCCTCTCTCTCATTGAATGAATCGCCGTGCAAAAAAAAAACAACACACACACTGAATTGGATGGTAATAGGAAAGAAAATAAAAGGCGTGAGATTAACGTGGGGGCCCTCTCGGTTACCGTTCGTCGTTTATGTGTGTGAGTGTGTGGTGACCGACGTCGTCACCGGCGTTGGCCGCCGTTGTTGCGAGCGACCTTGCCTCCTAATTAACCAGCAAGCATGCAAATTGGATCGAATCAAATGTGGACCGAAGCAAAAAAAGAAGAAGATATGGAGAATACCTCAATTGAAACTATGAATAGAATTTAGATATGATAGCTTTTAAAGTTTAATTATAGAAGAAGAAGAAAAAAAGATTATTCACTCGATCACACAACTCCCCATACTTTTGAAGCATTTCTTACACCTACATATCCTCCCGTACCGTGTTACCGGCGATTAATTTTAATCGTCGTCAACAAAATTAAAATTCTTAATTTTAATTTTTTCTTTTATAAAATGAGTTTTTGGCCAGCACTTTACCTGCCGACCGCCGCGGATTAACCTACGGGTCAACATTTACCTGACCCAAGGTTAGGAGATCACCGCCCGGCCCTCCGAATTATCGTGCAGGAATTAGGGCCCGAGCAGCAGATTAAGACGCCCAGGGAGAGGACACGGGCCGCCGTTGCAATTTGAAAGAAGAGAGATTACAAATTAACGTAATTCTTTCAAATTGCATTTTAACGGTTGGATTTAAGAGTTCGCTGGAAATAATTATCTTGTTTACAATAGTTATTTTCCAGTGAATTCTTTGCCAATGGCCACGTGGTCCTCGAAAATCATCCCTACTCCGGAAGATTTTCGGTGCTTAAATACTGGATGCATCCACCCAGATCTTCAGTCCACTCTGGTGCTGTACAGGGGGCAGCATGTGGATTCATGAGGAACTTTTGTTCCTCGAAATTTAACCTTCTCTCTGAGACAGGAAACTCTGACCGACGCAGACGCCAGATGTTCCAGACGTCGTTCCTGCCGGAAGATGTCGACTCCAGGACCAGTGCTTCCTGAAGTCCACCAACGCCGAGCTTCACGGTTACTGGTGTCTCGACGCTACTAGTGTAGTGTCCTTTGCTGTTGCCGGATCCAGTCCAATCCAGAAATCTGCCGACTCCAGGAAACTCAGCCCGACGCCGATGTTAGCCGTTCCGCCGTCGTTCCTGCAGTCAACACTGACGCCAAGCACCTAGGTTGCCAGTACAACCGCTTCGACGTCAACACTACGAGGGTAGTGTTTGTTTCTGCCCCTGGATCCAACCCCGACGCAATAACCCACGGACTCCGACGCCGAATTCCGACGCCGATCACAGGACGCCGAGCTGCCGCCTGAACGCCGCCTCCATTCAGATACCGACGCCACCTCAGGTCTACCTCACATATACACTGTGTGACTGCTCTCTCTGTTTTGTTTTTTTTTTGCTAATTTTTTTGTAAATAAATTATTTAAAAACCAATTGTGTTTTAAAGGTTAGTTGCTTTGTCTTTAAATCAATCTGAGCTAGTTGATAATCAGCGTGAGGTACCTTCCCTCCCGTTGACAACCGTCGCCCTCTCCTTTCCATCTAAACTCTTCTACGAAAGGTAGTTATGGTTCTGTCGACCAGCAGTCCTAAACGTAGCCGAGATATTTTCAATGAAATTAAAGAAGGACAATTTGTAGCAATGGTCAATAAAATTCGATCAATCCCTTTTTTCAATTGCAAAATTTTCTTACACTGTAAGTTCTACATATATTTATTGAAACAACTACTTCCTGGGCATATACCCTGCCGGACATTAGATTACACAGTAGAGTAGTTTTTACAGTGTAAGTAATTTTTGCAATTGGAAACAGGGATTGATCGACTTTAATTGATCATTGCTACAAAATGTACTTATTTAATTTCATTGTAATTTTAATAACTGCAAATGTGTGAAACATCTTTGTTTCATTTTATTTAATTTATTCTAGATATGTTCATCATATGTGCACGACTGAGACTCTCTTTTTCTGTTTCTCGGTGTTACGTAACGACGGTGCATTCATGGATTCGGGATTCGCAAAGGCGAGCGAAATATTTCTCGGACATGCCAACTTTATACAAACGTCCTCCCCGCCGCCCCCCTTCCTCCCGCCGGGCTCTCACTCATCCTCCCGTTTTTCCGTCTTACTCACCGTGAAAATCCCACCCGACGTCGTATCGTTCGCGTGACACCTAGCTGTGTATTTGAGAGCGCGCGCGCGTGTTTGTGTGTGTGTCTTTAAATATTCCATCGTTGGATAAAGATAGATTTTATGTACACGGGATTGAATATTTTAAGGTTTTCGCATCAATGAAAAGGTACGCGGGCGAGAGCGCGCGCGCGCTCTCTTTCCTGCGATTAAAATCGCCGGCCAACAACACCGGTTGTTCGGTCCGTTGTGTAACCGAAAGGGGGGTGGAGGGGGGATCTACGAGATCTACAAAGGAACAATTCATTGAGAAAATAGCGGAAAATTTACATAAATAATTAATAATGGCAGAAAGACCGATGGTCGATAGCCGTTTTCTAAGGACAACGTATAAGAATTATATTGTTAATTTATTGTATAAAATTGTCTTTGGCAGAAATAAATATAATTAATAATTCATTTAGAAGCCTTGGTTGTCACCCTTACAATTTTATTGAAGGTGGTGCAAAAATCGTCACATGATGTTCTTTAACTTGATTTTTTCCATTGTTGGTCGGTCTATGCACACATTACTCAATGTGTATAACATCTGTTTTTCCAAAGGTTTATGATGAAATAAGAAAAAGCAACAAAAAAATTGCATCCAAACCCTTTACAATCTGGTGATTCTACAATCCCCAATCTGTGGAAGTGTGCTCTGAATCTGCAGCATCCAGTTAAAATGGTGGTAATTCGTTTTATTTTTTTCTGATTAGACCCATATATTGATAGGCTAATCTTTCATTTGCGTACCTTGGAAAGTCTGCAACTTTAGTGCCGTCCCACTAAATTTCATTAGAGTATTGGCATGTATCAAAGGGAGAATTTAATATTGACTTTAGAAGACGCGCTCCCCGATTTAAAGTAAAATATTAAATTGAAATATTGGCCTACTCTTCACAATCGGATCGCCCTTGATTACCTAGCAGCACGTGAGATATCACGTTTATAAAAAAAAAACAACCTAACCGCACACAATGCCGCTTGATGTTGTTGCATTGCTAATTTTATATTTTAATTTGGGCCATTGACTGATTATTGATTTTCCATTCCAGATGTGACCACTTCAGAACAGGAGGACCTATTCATAAGAAAACTGAGACAATGCTGCGTGCCGTTCGATTTTATGGACCCGGTGGTCGACCTGAAGGGCAAGGAGGTGAAGAGGTGCACCCTCAATGAACTGGTCGACTACATAACGGGCGGTCGGGGTGTCCTCACCGAGGCGGTCTATCCAGAAATTATAAAAATGGTACAGAAATATTGACATTTCCTTAAATATATTTCCACCATCAAAATCAATTTAATTCACAATTGAAAACATATAATCGTATCTAACTTGTATGTTGTGAGAAACAAGAGAGATATCTGATGAGATTGTATGTTATCATGCAGCAATATGCTAAATAAAGATGATTATTATTATTATAAATAAACCAATATTAAATGCATAAATGTAATTAACGGTTGTGTGTTGAATTTTGATGAGATTGCATAAATTCTATCTGCCTGCTATAAAGTTTAAACGGTTTCAACAAAATTCAATTAAATTCATGTATTCGATATTAATTAGTATACATACATAAACTTCTTTATTGTGAAATTACACTCGCATACATTAAATATAATATATTGTATTTTATTTTTAATATTAATGGCTATAACCTTAATTCTTTCGCTGTCTCTCACTGAGTGTACCACCTTTTTTTTGGATTATTCTTCACAATCGCATTTAAAAACGGTTATTTCCATTTAACGGAAACTAAATTCCTTACTAATAAAAATGTCTAAAAGAGTCCTTCACGGTTGCTGATAATTGGAGATAACAAAAGCAACCCCATGCTGCAACGAGTACTGGCCGGTTTTGACCTGCTTTGTGACGCAACATAGCGTGTTAAAAGAATGGAGCGCTGTTATTTCTGCTAAAGATATATGTTATACGTAGGGTAGTTTATCCTTGTTTTTGATGTTTTTTTTTGTTTTATTTCTGGCAGATATCCGCCAACCTGTTCAGGACGCTGCCGCCGAGCGAGAACCCGGACTTCGACCCGGAGGAGGACGACCCGACGCTGGAGGCGAGCTGGCCCCACCTGCAGCTGGTGTACGAGTTCTTCCTGCGGTTCCTGGAGAGCTCCGACTTCCAGCCGACGATCGGCAAGCGGGTCATCGACCAGAAGTTCGTGCTGCAGCTGTTGGAACTGTTCGACTCGGAGGACCCGAGGGAGCGGGACTTCCTCAAGACTGTCTTGCACCGCATCTACGGCAAGTTCCTCGGCCTCAGGGCGTTCATACGAAAACAGATTAACAATATATTCCTTAGGTAAGTCAAACACAAAAAATCAATTATTTTAATATATATATATATAATCTAAAATCCCTATCTATTATTTTAATAATCACGAATTTATTAAATTAAATAAAAACATAAATCGGAAAATAATCAATTTACACAATCAAATCCTACATGTATTGTAATTATTTATATTGTTAAAACTATCTGTATAGTCTGAATAATTATTGCGTATAATAATTAATCAATGAACTTTCTTTGTTTTGTTATTTTTGTGTTGTTGTGGTATAGTCCAGTGTTGATTGCTTTTACATTCTTCTGTTTACTCTGTTTTTAGGTTTGTCTATGAGACTGAGCATTTCAACGGGGTGGGGGAGCTGTTGGAAATTCTAGGATCCATAATAAACGGTTTCGCGTTGCCGTTAAAAGCGGAGCACAAACAGTTCCTCGTCAAGGTCCTCATACCCTTGCACAAGGTCAAGTGCCTCTCGCTCTATCATGCACAGGTAACACATCTTTACAACAACAAAATATAGCAACAATATTACAATGGTTCAATTATATTTTGCGTTACATTAAATGTGAGCCGATTCATAATTGCTCGGAAACAAATACGGAAATGTACTGTTTTCAGTATGGCCCCTTTCCGGGAGATTGTAAATTGGTACGCATAAAACTTATGATGCACCTGTAAAGTGATACACGTAAATCATATGATTCATCTTTCCCTTTTCCATTCACATTCCCCGGCAATTGTGAATCGGTCCTATTTCTTCACTCTTTATTTATATTTATTAAATGTACATTTTGGTTATTATCATTAGCACAATTTCATTATATGAATTGTAAACAATCCTTTACATTGTGTTTAAGACCATCTTAATGCTAAGAGTAGCTCCACAGGAGGATTTGTTTGTCCTTCTCTTCCCTAAGAAATACTCATAAGCGTTTTTTTTTTACAATTAAAAAGGTAGATTTTATCAATCATTTCTATTGTTCTGACTTTAAGCCGTTTATGTTTATGATGTTTGTCCCTTGTTCTCCAGCTGGCTTACTGTGTGGTGCAGTTCCTGGAGAAGGACCCGACGCTGACAGAGCCGGTGGTGCGCGGCCTGCTCAAGTACTGGCCCAAGACCTGCAGCCAGAAAGAGGTGATGTTCCTCGGGGAGATCGAGGAGGTCCTCGATGTGATAGAACCGTCGCAATTCACCCGCGTGCAGGAACCCCTCTTCAGGCAGATAGCCAGATGCGTTTCCAGTCCGCACTTTCAGGTGATGAATTAATTATGATAATAATAATAATTATTATTATTGAGAGAAAAAGCAAGTGCCTAATTTCATGTGGCATCGTCAACGATTTAAGCACAACATAAAATCCATTCAACTGCCTTCATGGAGCACACTAATTTGATGCGGTTTGAAAATCACTAGTTGGTTATCCATGTGCTAGATGAATGCTGGTTGAACATTTTCTTATATAAAAACAATTAATTAATTGCAATCGTTTGCTCAATTTCTTTAACACTACTTTTTCAGTTTCAAATCAAATCCAAGTTTACCTTAAGACAGATTTGCATTGCACAAAGGGGTAACAAAGTGATGTTCATCCCTTCATTTAAATCGTCATTAGTTTTTGTTTGAATTAAACTATCAATTATAATAAAAACACTTTTTAGCTTTGTTTATATAATAGAATTTCATAATAATAATATCATTTATTATACAACTATAGAATTGGTACAACAGACATGGAAACACGCCACATCAATTTACATATAGCACTAATATAATCTATTAAATTCATTAATAGATTATATAACTTTTTATTATTATAATCTTATTACACAATGTAATAAGGGTTTGATGAATTGTATATAAATTAATTGAACAAATTAATGTAGAAAGAAAAGTACACTCTCATTTATTATTATTGACTTGAATTGATTTCATGACTAATTGTTTGATCATGGATATTTTGTAGGTGGCAGAGAGAGCGCTCTACTTCTGGAATAACGAGTATATAATGTCGCTGATGGAGGAGAACAACCACGTCATAATGCCGATAATGTTCCCCGCCCTCTATCGCATATCCAAGGAGCACTGGAACCCCACGATTGTGGCACTCGTCTACAATGTGCTCAAGACCTTCATGGAGATGAACTCCAAGCTGTTTGATGAGTTGACGGCCAGTTATAAGGCCGAACGCCAAAAGTGAGTGTCATGTGTATACAGGGTGTCTGGAAAGTCTCATGACAATCAAATATCTTTAGAAATATCGGGTTATCTTTAGAAATGGGAAATCAAAATTATTTCCAATTATTTTCATTTATTTATTTAGTCTTATATAACATTGTTATATGTGCTTCTCAGTGTGAAGTGATTATTTCCAATTATAATGATTCATATTAGGTTATTTAATTACAACACAAGATTTGTTCAACCACATTTACTAAGATAATGCTGTGGGAGACAAGTACTAACAAATGATTTACTGTAATTTGTCGCTAGTAATTCTGTCTCGTACGGCATTTAATGCATTCATCTTTGTGATTATAAGGGACAGATATTTTATAAGAGTAACAATAAAAATAATTTGAAACTATTTAAGCTAATGTAAATGTGTGTGTGCACATGCAGAGAGAAAAAGAGGGAAAAGGAGAGGGACGAGTTGTGGAAACGGCTGGCCGAACTGGAGATAAGCCACGGCAAGAAGATGATGATACCGCACAACAACAGCAGTCCCGCTGTGAAGAAGTGATATCCCTCCACACACGCACCACCACCGCCCCCGACCCAACACCTTCGTCAACCAGCAGCTGCGGCCACTGTGTAAGTTTTGCTTGAACGTGAAAATAAAGAAACGGGAAATAATCGACATATTTAAAATTTAACGGATGTGTAGAGTAGGAAAAATTAAAATGGACACTAAAACACAAATTGGATACAAACAAACAAAAAAAAAGAATACATTTCTGTAAGAGTTCATATTTTCACACAAATACAGTATACTAATGTATGCTCTGTTTTTCTTCTTCTTTAATTCTGTATAGAGGAAGTTTCTACTTTGTTATATACAAAGTGGAGATTTCCATTGTACTTAATTAATTACTCAAAAGATACTTTGTACTATTCAAATCTCCAAAGAATGCATTCTTTTCGTAAGACTACATTAAGGTCTTATTATTCTTTTAAATAACTTTACTATTTACCACCATTTTAAAAGAGCATGAAATCTGAAATATGTCAGCCTATTAAATTATAATGTACACCTTAATTTGAGATTAGCATTTAAAAAAGAAACAAACAAATTAACATTTTAAAATTAGTAATAATAAAAGTCATTCTCATTTTTTTTAAATTTTTATGTCTATTATATTTGTTTTCTTTTTTGTTTTCATTTCCGTTTGCAGCCTTTGCCGTCGGACCCAGCAGACTATATAAAATACCTGCTATATAAATACAATACAACCGTAGTTAGTTAATTTGATTGAGACTGTGAATATCGATTATAGCTGCTCTTGTTAGTCATCATAAATGCAGGGTGTTTGATGAAATTACTCAATTAAAACACAGTGCTTGTACATATTAAATTTACACTATTAAATTAAATACTATTGAAAATGGTGTTGTAAATGCTGAGCATGGTTCTGTTTATCTATCATAGCATATACTCTCTCTCAAAGTGCACGGTGCAGAGCAGGCAGAATGTGAACAATGCATGAGATGAAGATGTTCTGTTGCCGTGTACCACTTTGAAAAAATGAGCTCAGCATTTACATTACTACAAATACATACACATAATAAAAGATGGTTAAAACAGGAAAGATAATAGTTGAAGCTATATAAAGTAAAAATTGATACAAATTTTTAGTACAGTATTTTTAAATTCTTTTATTTTTTTTTATTTTTTTGATTTTCTTGTTTCATCAAACACCATGTTGTTTTAAACCATAGACTTAGTATATCTAGATGAAGTATGGAGTGGTGTGGACCGGTGTTGTTGTGATTTCAACATGATTCCATTGAAAATCGGTTTTGTTTACAAAGAACACTATTGAATAAAACGGTGCGACACATAAAAAAAAAAGAGTATTTATTTATTCACTTGGCCACAGTTATTTAAATAAATTAAATTTTATTTAACAGAAGGAATATTATTAATAATAATAATCTTTATTTAGCATCTTGCTATATAATAACATAGAATGATATTGTGTCAATGGTTATGTGCTTGAATTAAATAAATATAATTAATTTATCCAAATGAATAATTAATTATTTTCTCTTTAGATACTACGATTGCTATCGCACCTCACTTCCAGCTCATTTTGGTATCATAACAAACATCGCAATGCTTCCTCTAAATATATATAACCTCTTTGTTTTAAACAAACAAAAATGAATATTAAATAACTGTATAACAACAAAATATGGTGAAATTTATAATGTAAGATGTAAAACAAAACACCCCGTATAATTAATGGTCATTAATCAATCTATATATTAAAAAAAAACTCATAAAGTAATTTGAATAAACGCAGAATTATTATAGTTTTGTTTTTATATATATATATTATTTTTTATTTAAAGACACAATTTTAATAGTAACGCGCAAATATATTTTAACGAGGATTAATCTGCACTCTACTTTGATGCACAACACTATGTGAGTTCAGGAAGAGTATGTGACGGACGGACTATTCGGTTTATTGTTGTTGTTGTTGAAAGTGGCTGTATAAATAAAATAATAACTAGTTTTTAAAAGAAAATAAATGATTATATATAATTATAAAAAATAAATAAATAAAGAGAGAGAAATATTATATTATTTAAATAATAGATAAATCGAATGGGTTTATTTAGAAATATTCTGAATTGCACAGCATAGCTTGTTTTTTTGTAGATTAACAGGTTGAGAACCATGGCTATTTGGTGAAATCTTTCCGTTGGGTCAAACTGTTTTTTTTTATTACCACTTACTAGTAGTGGATGTTGGATGTGGCTTTTTATTATTTTTTTTATAATTTCTATAAAAATAATACTAGAAAAACATCAGTGTTCAATAAAACACTATTTTTTTGTTTTGTTTTAATTTAGTAAACGGCTATCAGTAGCCTTGTACCAGCATTCAATAGTGCAAAGCCGTAGTGCAGACATAAACATTATAGATTTGATGTATTTGAATACATTTGGTACAGACAGCCAGGTTGATATGCATTGAGATTTCAAAACGACACCGGTGTCATAGAGAAATTCCGCCAGTGAAAACCGGTGTCCGCCATGATGCTAAACCTGTTAATAGATAAGTACAGTAGGAAAAATTAATAAGTTGTTAATTCTTGAGGCTTCTACTTTGTTGGATTCCAAATCATACAAACAGTGTAAAAAGCGTTTCATTTATTAAAATTCATCTTCTTCTTAATCTTATCCTCTTTTACCCATATTGGGTGTCGAGAATTAAAATTAATAAGGGCACTAAAACACAAATTAGATTCAAAGAAATTTGTAGTTATATATACATCAATAAGAAAAGAAAAGCGGGTAAACCGAACAGTGATTGCTCTCTGATTTTCAGTGGGTCCTTTCTCTGGTTTTACACTCCTATTTCTGTTGTACGATTCCTGATTTACACTTGGACTATCAAAATTCCGGCTAATGAGATTCATTAGAAACGATAAAGAAAAAATTATCCTTTCTCGGGAAATGGACCCACCTTTTATTTTGTGGCTGTGCTTTTATGATAAAATCATTGTAATAATTTTGAAAAATAAAATTTAAAAAAATACATTTTTGTGGGCAGCAACATTCAATGAAATAAAATCCTTTCTATATATATTTTATTTATTTATTTAATCATCTACTTCTCAGTGTGAGATGTTCTATATATAATAATCAAACAAAAATAACAAAAAGTGTATTCTGTACACCATTAATAAATCATGCAGTTATGTACTACTCTACTAATCTATAAATTAGCTATGTTGTGTGGAAGAATTGTATAGTTTGTTCATCGAGAGTCGGCCCCCTTTCTACTAAATTAAGTTGGATTAAAAATATAATAATAACAACATTAAAAGCGTGACTATTGATGGTTTGAGTTTACTTGAAGTGTTTTGAATCGATATAATGAAATTAAACCTTTTTTATTTTATAATAAAAACAATTTCATTTTGTATTATAAAATAAAACTGTTTTTTTTTGTGTGTTTCATTATATTCATTTCGATACTAAAAACGTGGTTGAAAAGCTAAAAGAGGGGATAAACTTTTGATTTGTGTTGTGTGTGTGTGCGAATGCGTGAGCGTTTCGAGAGTGAGCGAGCCCCGCGATAATTGTTTTCGTTTCTTTTATAATTTCGTTATTATTTTTTTGCTGTGGGATATGTAAATAAAACTAATATAACGTGTAATATACTGTAACGTCTTAATATTTTTTGTTCTTCAGAAAGGTAGTTTAAAAAAAACAGGAAGTATATTATTTATATTAATATTAACGGTAGTAACATCCCATTTATTTTTTTTTAAAATGTAAACGATGTTCTTATTTTATTTTCCTTACAACGTATGGTACAGACAAAATAATGAAATTATGTTAAAAAAAATTAATTAAAAAAAGAAAAATACAATGTTGGAATTATGTTAAAAATTAAAACAAACAAAAAAAAATACTTGTAGTGGAGTGTTGATGATGCTATTAATGGTTTTGTCCCCCCCCCCCCTTTTTTTTTAAATCCTTTTTATTTGTTTATATAATTCTCCATGTTATGTACGTATATATATATATATTTTCTTTCCCCCCGATTTATTTTATTATTATTTTTTTTTTGTCTGTTTCGGTGCGTTCTGTATGTTTTTTTTTTCTTTGCATATTAAATATATAACTTTTATTTCGTTTGTGTTTCTTTCCGCTTTTAGAGACCCGCATGTTCCACCCCATAAATTGTACTCTGAATACAAACGAACAAAAATATAAACACAATCAATAATTCGATAATAATCGATTATTCTTTACCGAACACACACACATACACAACCATTAAATTTATCTCTCTTTTTTTGCAGCTTCATACAGCAAGGCGTTCAAAGATAAAAAAGAACCCGAGGAAAAAAAAAATAAAGACAAGACGGTGCCACCCTTCACGACCGTATAAATATTAGAAGTGCACTATTTACTGTGACGAAAATCATGCTTTCAAACAAAAAAAAATAAATAAATTAAAGAGTATAGCAAAAAAAAAATAAATTGTGTTTTAGATAGTTGGTATTTAAAAATATATAAATATATATATATATTATAAATTATGTAAAACGACAAAAAAAAATATTAATTGATTAAAACAAAAAGAGAAAAAAATCATGCATGATGTGAATGAAAAGCTCAATTTTTCCAAAAAAAAAAATAATAATAATAGACATACGAGGGAGAGAGAGAGAGGTTTTAACGATGCATTTCGAGTTGTCTTTTTCGTTTGTTTAATTCAGACAATCTTTCGTTTTTGATGTGCATTACTCGAAGATTGCAGAAAAAAACAAAAACGGTGCTTTTGTTTGGATCGCGTTTACGTTGATGTTTGGTTTTCTCGAGGAAGATAAATTACAATTGCAGAACAGTTTTTTGGTCGTCATCGTCAGTGTTTAGGTATAGTCGACACACCCACACGCGCACACACGGCCTATATTCGTTCAGTTCACTCCAAAAAAATAAAATTATGTGTATTTAACAAATTAATAACGATGTATACAGGGTGAGGGTTTTGTTTGCATTTTCCGAGAGGGGATTTCAGAAGAATCGGGTGCTTTTTAAGCTGACTTAAAAAAACATTGTTCGACTGAAATAAAACGATCTTTAAAAGATTTCGTGGTCAGAACAAGGGATTAAGCGTTGATAGAAAAGTTATGAAGGCACAACTCGATCAATTTAAACGAGATAGATGAATTTGAGTGTATCGATTCACAATCGCCCGAGAAAGACTTTCCATTCTCGTTTCTGAGCAATTTTGAATCGATTCATGTAAATCCTATGATTTATCTTTCCCGTTCCTGGCCGATTGTGAATTGGTTATAAGGTTTTTTTTTAAATTTTTGAAGGTCCATCTACTTGTGTCTATTCAATCTCTCTTTCTAGTTAGGAACAAATTTGAGTGGCGACTATTGGAGTTTGTTTTAAAATCGAAATGGATCATTCTTGTTTAACACGTTGCCTATCTTTACAACTTTTCAATCGACGGTTTAAGTTAGTAAATAATAAGTTCGAACAAAATACATTAAATCTATGATTTAATAATATGTTGAATATTTCGTTTTGAATCCTGTGGTGCGAAATTCTCGAATCCCCTTAGGAGAAATTAATTAAAAAAAAATAATAAACATGCTGTGTATATATAAAATGAAAAAATAATAATGGTATTAATGAATTTACTAATAATGATAATAATAATAAAAGAGGAAATAATGTATAAATTTGAGATGAATCGTTAAAATTAAATATTAAAAAAAAAAACAAAAAAAAATCTGCGAGGATGCACGGTGTACGACAATGGAACCCATCCTTTTTAGCTAACTAATGTAATATATCTAAAAAGAAAATAAAAAAGAAACACACTTATAAAAAAAAGAACTTGTAGATATATGAAGAAGAAAAAAAAAAGAAGTAATATATTGTTAAATATCTTTATCCTTTACATTTTTTTCTTTTCTCATGAGACTAATACATAAGTTTTTAGTGTAAAATAAACCCTCGATTGCGCGACTGTTAATTCAAATGTACGCACAGCGCGCAATGGAGGGTTTCCAAAAAAAAAGAAAGAGAGGATAACTACAGAGACGTTTGTTCTTCGTTTGTTTTCAGCTATTGATATATTCTTAATATATAGTGAAATTAATAAATTTCGCGTGCGTGTGCAGAGAGAGGAAACAAAGAAAATAAAGCGCTTTTTATTCAAAGAAAAGAAATCTTCTCAGAGCAAACGGGACGCCGGATTCAATTCCCACCCTCGCGCTCTCTTTCATCCGTTCATTCATTACAACATTGCTCGATAGTTTTTACCAAAACAAATAATTAATCAGAATAAAATTTTTACTTTACTTATTCAACACAACAATAACAAAAAAATAAGAAATTGAGAGAGAAAAAGAGGATATAAATAAACGATATGTGAGTGTATGGCGAATCAATATGAATTATATTTAAATAAGGATAAACTTTGATGAAATAGTTTCTATATGATGAATAAAAAAAAATAAAAATACTTAGCTACGATGTGAATGTGCGCACTCAATGGGCGTGCGCGATGATATAACAGAATAAATTAAATTTAAACAAACCCAAAAAAAGAAAAAAATACTACTAAAAAAAAATAAAACATTGAAATAATAAACGTTATGATTTTCGAGGAGTACTTTTTTAACATTAAAAAAGGGAACCTTTATATTTGTTATCTATTTTTATGTGGCTTGGTTATTTATTTTGGACTGTAATAAATAAAACTCATATTAGTACACCGTTTTGTTTTTATTTACACCCTGAAAATCCCTACAAAATTAAAATCCACGCACTTGAAAAATGAAATTAAATAAAAATTATTTGAAAATACTAAATTATTTCCACACAAGTGCGATGATTTTGACCTGCATTACACAAGTACTTTAGATGAATACAAAAAAAACTTCCTTTTTATTTATTTAATTTATTAAAATAATTTTATTCTGCTTGAAAAGTTATTTTAAAAAAAATTAACAATTTTACCCTCGAGACCCAAACATAATTCCAAAATTTAAGCACCCAGTACTAACTATTCATCAATTCATTTCATCAAATTTAACAGGACGAGACATTGACAGTTAGTAATCATGACGGTTTAATCAACAACAGGAACTAGACAAAGACAGGCCGAAAGACCTCCGGTCGATAGCCGTTTCTCTTAAGAATATATATTTGTTTTAAATTGTTTCATGTATTGTATATTGAATTAAATATGTATGTATTCTTTGGGAATAAAGATATTTGTATATATAACAATTTTATTAGAATTATTTTTCTTAATATTTTATTTTCCGCTAATAATATATATTTTTTTAAATAAATATTTCTAATTAATTTTAAGTTATTATTAAAATTAAATTTATCTCAAAAAGTTAATAAAAAACCGCTTTTAAAATAATTTTATTCCGTTTAAAAAAAAAATTGTTGAAGTTGTTTCCCAAACCCAACTAAAATTCGAGATTTTGTACCAGGAGAATATGACCCGCAAGGAGGTATTTTGTCGTCTCCAACGCCGAGCGCCATCTCTGATTTATAGTCTCAACTAAATTTTCAGTTGGCAGCGTTGAATTTAATTGACGAACGTGTCCAGAGATAGCGCCAGTGAAGAAAGCGCCACCTGGCGTGACTCCGATTGGATATCGTTTAATTTATTATTCGATAGCTATTTCAATCATATTGCATATCAACGACGCTTGAGTATATGTATAAAGGATAGATGGAATAGAAAATTTGAGAGTGGGGGGAATTTATTGGGAGACCTCATGACGTCACAATAACTCACTGCGCACGCCTTAAATATGATTGAAATAGCTATCGAATAATAAATTAAACGATATCCAATCGGAGTTTTCTCTCTATCAACCGTTGTTTGGAATCGCTTCATCTTCGTTTTGAGTCGCTATCGACTAAACTAAAATACGGCCTTAGGTTATATTAATTTAATTAATTTTCGTTTTATTTTATTATATTTATTACTAAAATGAAAATACTAATATTAATTAAATTGTTTAATATTTGTATCGTAATAAAATTATAATAAACAATAACCTCAAAAGTCGATACTTAAGTTGTATTTATTGCGTACAAATAAAAGTGTACTAGTAAATTAAAGATTGAGTCTTCTTCCTTCATAAAATTTATTGATTGCAAATGTATTTTTCAGTGACCATTTCAATGCTCAAAAAAATGTATTATTTTTTTTTATAATAATACAGTGTAGTAATGAATTTAGTTATTACCATTTTAACTCAGTTACCATAGTATGTGCATTTGTTTGTGTAAAAACCTAAAGAATGCAACATTTTAAAAGATTGTGGATTAAAGTAATAAAATAATACAAAAATATGTAATGTCCCGCAGACAAACAAATTAATGTATTGCGCCCGGTGATAACAATTTTCAAATTTACTTTTCGCATGGTCGCTGAAAGACCAAAGAATATTTAAATAATGAAACAATGAACTGGCATAAACAAAGAAATAGAAAGCAAGCAATGTGAAAATAGGTTATGCTTGTTTTCGCCGGTGTACGCGCGAAAATATTCGAATTCGTCTACGTCACGAGGTCTGAATGACCGAGAGGGAGGTGAGAAGCAAGGGGAGCGTTGAAACTATGTGAGGCGCTAGTTCAGCATACCTTTACACATATGTATATATGTGTCACTCGATCTACCTTGCCTATTTTCTACTTCTTTGTTTATGCCCATTCATTGGTTCATTATTTAGTTATACTTTGGACTTTCAGCGACCATGCGAAAAGTAAAGTTGAAAATTGTTATCACCGGGCGTAATACATTAATTTGTTTGTCTGCGGGACATTACATATTTTTGTATTATTTTATTACGTTGATCCACACTCTTTTAAAATGTAGCACTCTTTAGGTTTTTACACAAACAAATGCACTTGTTCGAAGAGGTAATCCATACTATTGTAACTGAGTAAAAATGGTAATAACTAAATTCATCACTACACTGTATTATTATAAAAAAATAATACATTTTTTAAGCATTTCGAATTGTATCGTGACTGAAATATACATTTGCAATCAATAAATTTTATGAAGGGAGAAGACTCAATCTTTAATTTACTAGCACACTTTTATTTGTACGCAATAAAAACAACTTAAATATCGACTTTTGAGGTTATTGTTTATTATAATTTTATTACGATACAAATATTAAACAATTTAATTAATATTAGTACTTTTATTTTAGTAATAAATATAATAAAATAAAACTAAAATTAATTATATTAATATAACCTAAGGCGGTATTTTAGTTTAGTCGATAGCTACTCAAAACGAAGATGGAGCGATTCCAAACAACGGTTGATAGAGAGAAAACTCCGTTTCGATATCGTTTAATTTATTATTCCATAACCAACCATAACTATTTTAGTCATATTAAAGTCGTGGGCAGTAAGTTACTGTGACGTCATGAGATCTCCCATTAAATTCCCCCCACTCTCAAATTTTCTATTCCATCTATCCTTTATACAAATACTCATGCGTCGTTGGATATGGGGGCCTATTCTCAACATCGGTGCAATGAGTCACTGATGCATAATGTCACTCGAATTTATGTCACCAAAAAACGGTGCAATCGCGTGGACCCTATTCTCAGCGCGCGGTGAGTCGAGCGATCTCACTCATGCATTTTGCCACTAAAATGATCCGGCAACGTTGTAATTTCGCTTATTGGCGCGAGAAATTCAAATAATCCTAATCTTGTATTCCTATAAAATCAATTAACATGTAAGATTATATACTTTTAAAAAATATTACATCTGTAATGACCAAACTAAATGCAAATATATCATTTTATATCGATTTCGTAAGTCATATTTTAAATTAAATATCTGTTTAACTGTTTTAGGTTATACGTTTAAAATGCGTTATTTTAAAAATTCTATAATTGTAGTTCGTTTAATAATGAAATTAACCAAACAATTATTAGCAAATAATTCCAAATTGTAAAACAAAATTGAATCAAAATAGAGTTTATTTCATAGTATAATTTCATAGAATTTGAATTTATTTTCTATTTTCATTAACCGATAATGCGTGTTTACCCCTGAATAAGTGAATTACCTGCAATATTCCCGTGGGAACTTTAAGTCATTTGCATAATTAGGAAAACATCAAGAGAATCGTTTCGGACCACATGTGGCGTAAAATAGATTTACGGAAAAAAAAACAAACATTCCTACCCCCAAAATGTACCTATACAGCTTAAAATATAAATAAATGTCTTAAATAAAGTCTATTCACAAATAAAACAATGTAAATTCACAACAAACATCAACTTCACGCATAACAAAGACTCCGATGCCTCCTACTTCACGTCAGTTAAAAAGCGCGAGTGAGTTTATGCACCAGCCCAAGACCAACCGTGTGAACGCACGCGTTTTTGGTGCAATCTTGAGTCGGCGACAACTCACGCGGATGTTGAGAATACGGTCTCACCGAAATTACGTCATTTCAGTGAGTACATGCACCGATGACAAAATGCATCGGTGTTGAGAATAGGCCCCCTGGCCCTCTTATACTTTATCTCTATGACATGGAATCTCCATCTCTATGACATAGATATAGTATATAACATCCATATCTATAGATAGCCATAAGATTTACGTAAAAAGTTGAAATTTACGAACTTTCTTATGTATTACGTACGGATAGTTATGTTCGACCATATCCATAACATAAAATGTATTTCATTGTGAACAACGCCGTTGAAAAACACTGAATCAAACTTTATGTAACTCTTATGCTTATGTATCCCTTACGCTTACGTCCACTGTAAATCCACACTTACCCACCTGTACACATCGAACATAGGAAAATTTACATTGAGTATATTCTAGCATGTTTGGTGTTACATGAAACTCTGTGTGTATGCTATCAGTATAATGCCCGTTTGCACCGATTTTACTTTAAGGCCTCCTTAGTTAAGGATTCCTTAAAAGTTAAGGAAAGAATAGTAGAGATTGGATTGCACCGCTCATATAAAATCTCCGCTTAGTTAAGGTCTCCTTAGTTGGGGGAAAATCTAGTGGAAAGTTAGTGCCTAACTTCATGTCGTCTATTATTCTCGCTTCCTAACCTTGAAATCATAGAAAGTTATTATTAATTTTAGAAAATCACAACTATTTCGGATAATTATTACCGTTATAAACATTATAGAAATCAAAAGAAACTTTAAATAATATATTTATTTAAGAATGTATACATTTCACCATTTTTTTATAACATTATCTCTCGCTTTCTCTACTTTATTCGTTATCTATACATTTATAGGTTAGAATCAGCTGTACGTCAACGCTAAGGAAGCCTTAGTGAAGTTAAGCCGCCAACATCGGCGGCTTAAATTTAAGGAGACCTTAGACATCGTGCGCGCGCGGTGCAAACCAAATGACATATGTTAAGGATTACTTAGCACTAAGGAGTACTTAAACAAGGCGGTGCAAACGGGCATAACTCTTATAAATATATATCTCTACGAATTTTGGCAGTAGTTCAGTTTTCTGTGAATTGGCTGCACTGGTTCGAACTTCACAGGAATAATTTGACGTTTAGAACTTTTTTGACAGTGAAAAGTCTACCTCCATGCTTTTCGTTTATTGAATATTTTATGGTTATTGTTATCGGCTCCCTTTTAACAAAAGACATTTTAAAGGAATCATGACGCGGTGAGTACTTTTCATAAGTTTGTTAGTGTAGAACTATTAATGTATTCTAGGTTAATTGAATTTATTTACAAAATCACTCGTACTACTCCCTTCGTATTTTTTATGTATTAAATGTTTATTTATTTGCGCAAAGTGGTTCATAATACTCATGTGTACGGCTTTATTACTTTTTCATAGTTAAAAAATTAATAGAATTTCTGAAACAGTTGCTTATATCGACATAGAGAATGAAGACTCTAAATTTTAATGTTTAACTTAATTTTGATTGTCAATACAGCCCCACGAAAAACATTTTAAACATTGGAATTAATTGGATGTATATTTTAGGTAGAAACACCGGTTATTGGAGAATCTGGAATACTCTTTACAATATCTGTCAAATGCTTCACATATTTCATATCACAAAAAATGCTATAATCAAATGGATTTTTCCTATTGAAATAAAATTTGTGCTTCTTAGAGAGTTGCTTAAATTAACAGAAAGATATAAGGTGCAAAATATTTGTTAATAGATAAATGTAAAGTAATTTTAAATTTTTTAATTTATTTTAAATATTTTAATTGATTTGATGAGTATTTGAAGTAGAATACCTGAAATTATAATACCTAAATAGAATATCGTGAATTAATTCGATTTTTGAAAATCTATAATAATTTTAAAATAAACACTATTTCTGATTTTCAGCTAATTATTATATAACTAAAGTCTTTTGATAGTTGATAGTATGTGTCAGTAAAACTGTTAATAAACTAGTTAATATTAAGCTTGATGATGAATGGCTAATAATAGAGATGGTCAAAGTCAATTTTTTTTGTTACTGCAAAATTAAGTATATGACAATTTTATTAATGAAATTAAATAAAAATAATTTGAAAATACGTTACGTAAGTACTTTAAACAAATGCACATTAAAACAACTACTTCTCGGGCAATAGCTCACCTGCTTTTGCATATCAATAAAATATTGCATCATGCAACAATTTTTTTCAGGATTTATCCCTCGTCAGTACAGCTCTGCCTTACATAATTTAAATTGATTATATTAAATGAAATCAAACTAAATCGATTTAAATTAAATTGAGTAATCCTTACCGCAGCGTGCTCTGATTGTAATGATGGGCAAAAGAACGGACGCAAATTCACAAAAAACCTCTCTGCTCAGATTTGAATAAACATCACAGAGCTAAATGTGGAAATAATTTATTAATTATTTTCAAATCATTTTTATTTAATTTATTAAATACCAAGTGAAAAAACGTTTCTATTTATTGAAAAACGTCAATTTATTGTTACTTATTTAGTTTATTTATTTAAAATTGCTCATTTAAAAATACTCAATTACCAATATTACTCGATTTTTCCCAACACTATCTAATACTGGGTGATTCTTGACGAATACGCATAATTCTGCTGCCTGTACTGTTGTTTGTCATAACAAAGTCACCGTGAAGGGCACCACTGGCGTGAAGAGTGTTTGTTGCTTTATACTTGCCAAATGGTACAATATGGTAGTTGTAGAAAAAATATTAGTCCTAATTCTCATTGGAGAATTAGGACTAATATTTAAAATGTAAAGAGTGCATGTTAAATGAAACCATGTTTTGGTTTCATTTAACATGCACCGAATTAGACTCTCTTCAGCTAGAGTATATCAATGAAGAATTAGGTAAACCTGACGGTGAAAAATGGGTGTGTTCGTCTTGTTTACCATCTGAAAACGAATCTTTACTTTCTTCTAATACTATTCCCCATAACTTATTAGAAGCAACTGTCAGTAAAATTTTAACAAATCAATTTGCAAATTAAAAAGTGATTTTTTTGATTCTGTACATTGTGAAATGAAGTTACTCGCTAATAAAATTAAGACAATTGAAAAAGAGAATGCTGTATTAAATGAATCTTTGTTTAAGCTGCAAATTAATAAATCTAACAAACCTCCCATGTTACCTGATAATATCAACAATGAAATTCAAGAACGTAATCATCGCGCTAATAATATTATGTTATTTAATGTAAATTTAATAAAAACTATGTTCAAGTATTATTTGATTTGTTAGGTGTCGCAGCTATACCCAAGCAAATATTCAGATGTGGCAAAAAAATATTTTAATGGCACTGTAAAGATTATAAAATGAAAAAAAACGAAACAATCCTCAGCACACTGATTAATGTTGAATCATTCAATTTTTACTATCAGAACGTCCGTGGTCTTCGCACCAAAACTGCTAAATTACATAATAACACTTTAAGTTCATATTTCATTCTTTTGACTGAAACCTGGCTGAATGATAGTATCTTAGATAGTGAACTGTTCACAGATGATTAGATTACATTCAGATCAGATAGAAAATTGGGAAGAGGTGGTGGAGTTCTAATTTCCATTAAAAATAATATTCCGTGTGAGCGAGTTCTTGTTAATATTATTGATTTCAATATTGATCTAGTTGCTGCAAAAGTCAAATATCTGAGGTCTTATTTTACTATCGTTTGTTATACAGGCTGTTACAGCGTGCTCGCCGAGTAGCTTTACGGCTAAATAATTTAATCGGCTTTCGCAGGCGTATGGAGGTCTATTAGGACCATATTTTAAAATTAGTTTCAAATATACAGGGTGTCTCATAAATTCATGGCGTATCATAGTTATATTTTTTCTAATGGAATATCCCATATTTTATATTTTTTTCAGACCTAATAATTTTTGAAATATTTATATATTTTTAGAAAAATTTTCAAAAAAAAAAATTCAAATGAGTGAATGAATTAAAATGAAATTTTGTAACAGTATATTTGACTAATGGGTAAATATTTTAGACTATTAAGAGGAATTTAAAATCTTAATATGTTTTGATAATTCAAAGTATCTCCAGAAACACATTCAAGGTCAAATTTCGTGCTTATTTTAAATGGCATACCCTATATCTAATAGGCCTATTATGTAAGAAATTTTATTATCTTTCAGAAAGTATAAAGGTATTCTACACCTAAACCTAATAATTTTCAAGATATATCCATTTTTGTTAATTTTCGTCATACTCATTATTATTTTAATAAGACCAGGTAACATAAAGCGCCATCTATTGTCTAATTTAATAATTATTATTGACAGTTATTCTAAAAGGCTTTTGTTTATAAACAAAATTTAATCGACACATTTGTATTATTAGTAACAATTGCAAAAATTATTTTTTCATGAAATGAAAGATTTAACATGGTTCTAATAATAATGGAACGTTATGAAAATGGTTTTTTAGTGTACAAAACGTTCTCTGATGGAAGACATCGTAATAATAAAACTATAGAGGAAGTTTTAAATACTGTAGGCAGTGTGAAGTATCTGAAAAAAAAAAAACTTGAATACAATAAGTAATAATGAGGAGACACAATTACAAGATTAATTCCATTGAATATTTGCCAAAACAGGTAGTCACAGCTCAGTGGTGCGCTACCTAATTTTTCATTGACTATTCGTCAATATTTAAATAGAATATTTAATAGGCGATAGATTGAAAGAGGAGGTCATGTAGCTTGGTCGCCTAGATCCTCTATTTTTATCCCCATGGATTTCTTAAATTGAAGACATGAAAGACAGAAATGCTGAAATGTGTTAAAATATCATTTAAAATAAAATTTAATTCATTATATTTTAATATTATCGTTATATTTGTTTTACAATTCTAACAAGTTTTTATCAAATACTTCACACATATGTAAATAAATAATGCAAATGTATTCACAATCAATAACTAGTGTATTAATTTAGGAAACATCTCGAAAATTAAAATTAAATTTAACAATAAATGGCGCTTTGTATCACCTTTCCATATTATGAATAACAAATATGTCAAAAGTTAACGAAAATGGATATATCTTGAAAACTATTAGGTTTATGTGTACAATACCTTAACAGTTTTTAAAAGACAATAACATTCCCTACAAGATATGGCTACTAGATATAGGGTTTGACATTTAAAATAAGCATGAAATTCTGGAGTTACGTTAAATTATCAAAACATCTAAGATTTTAAATTCTTGTAAATAGCCTAAAATATTCACCCATTTGTCTAATACAATGATACAAAATTTCATTTGTTTTCATTCACTCATTTGAAAGTTATGATTTTTTTTTTCGAAATGTCAATTTTTCCAAAAATATTCAAATATTTCAAAAATTATTAGGTTTGGGTATATGAATATATTGTAAAATTTAACTTTATTTTTGATATAGAATCAGAAAAAAATATAAAATATGAGGCATTCTATTAATAAACATTTAACTATGATACGCCATGCTTTTATGGGACGCCCAATACAACATTAAATTCATATGATCTATTTAATACCATAGAACAAACATTTAGCTGCAATGATTTACTAATTACCAGTGATTTTAATTTTCGTGGAAGACCAATGAAGATTTTTGTCCAAAGCTCTCAACATTCCTCGATTTTCTCAGCTCCAGAGACTTACTTCAACACAACATCCTTAACAATAACAATAGAATTTTGAACATGGTAATAACTTCCACAAAAATTAACTGTTTAGTGACTAGATATGATCATCCATTGGTAAATGAAGATGCTTTATGTTTTGAAATGCTCTTAACTAGTGTTGTTGAGACAGCATGTAATGGTTTATATAATATCATATATAAATTATTTAATAGATATGTTCCTAGAAGGAGCAAAGCTTGTACTATGTGTTATTTTTTGTGGTTGTTGGTTTGCAATTTTGTGTGGGCAAGTGAAAATAAAACACGACGTACGTTTTGATGTTTTTACGTTTACTTTCAGAGATCGAATTCGAAAAATATACATATTTACAAGTTTATAAAGCAGTTACTCACAACGAGATTTTTCATCTTATTTTTTCTATTGGCTAGAATGTTAGTGGGAGGACCGTGTTAAATAAGGAGAAGGTAATGAAATGGAAGATAAAATGGATATTGGCAACAAGGCCTTATCGTAGGAATTTCTATTTACATTTCTTCAAACTATATACAAAAGGGTTTTAGAAACAGTTATTTGCAACGGGAACTAAATTAAATGCTAATAAAAATGTCTCAAAGAGTCCTTCACGGACGCTGGTAATTGGAGTTAACAAAAAGCCACCCCATGCGGCGACGGGTTGCTGGCCGTTTTTGATCTGGTTTTATTGAATTTTAATAAAACGATTAAAAAAGAAGAATAAATTACACCGAACTTTAAAAAAAAAACAAAGAGTCTGTCAAAGAAAGAAAGAAATCTTTGACAATACTCGTATAAAATTTAAGGTATTGTACCGACGCTTACAACTATTTTATTAGAAACGGTTCGAGGAACCCATCATCATTTTGGTCATTTCTTTTTTAACAAGAGACATAAATCAAGGATACCAGGTATTATGAATTACGATGGTTTGACTTTTAACACTCCACATAGGATTATTGAAGGATTTGCTTACCATTTCAAAAGTGTTTATATGAAATCAGTTGAGCCATCGAGTTCTAAACATACCAGTTCCCACTGTACCAGTCAAATGGGGTTAATGTCCTAGAAAGTAGTACTAAAATCTCTGAAGAAATTGAAGACAAACTTACAATGGGTTATGATGGTGTTCCAGCATTTTTCTTAAAGGATTGTGCACATTTAGTATCGCCTCTTACTCATATTTACAATCTAATCATTAGACAGATTGTTGGAAAATCACAAAAATATGTCTAGTTTTCAAATCCGGTGATAAATCCAACATAAAAAACTATCGTCTTATAGCTTTGCTATTCAACTTTTCTAAGGTAAAGATTTGCATATGTGCCTCAATGAAACGTTTCGATCAATTAGCATAGATTTATTAAAGAAAGAAATAAGCAAAGCAACTTAATTAACATAGCTCGGTATATTTCCAGTCACTTAGATAGTGGGCAACAGGTAGATATTTTATATACTAATAACAGCAAAGCGTTTGATCACTTACCGCACACAAAACTTATAGAATATTTAAGGATATGCGATATTAATGGTAATATACTATCAGTATTGCAATCATATCTTAAGGACAGACAGCAATACATCAAGAACTATAATTCCTTACAATTATATGTATTAGTCAAGAATAACCCTGTATTTTTGATAATAATAATTCATTTTTGTTTTAATTTCCAGGGCAAATATTGAATTGGGAAATGTAACGCCACATAACATAAAGCAGTTGAAACGGCTGAACAGTGTAGTGTTTCCAGTGTCATACAATGACAAATTTTACAAAGACGTTTTGGAGGCAGGAGAGCTAGCAAAGCTTGCTTATTACAACGACATTGTTGTTGGTGCTGTGTGTTGCCGGATCGATACATCGGAAAAAACTAGAAGGTTATATATAATGACCTTGGGTTGTCTCTATCCGTACCGCAGATTAGGTATTGGAACTCTCATGGTCGAACATGTGCTAAACTACGTAGAACAGGACGGGGATTTTGATAGCATATTTTTGTAAGTATATTTTTGTCCTTTTCTCCATTAAATTACTGCAATTATAAAAAAATATATTTACATCCTTGAATTGTAGAAATTTGAATGTACAACACTGAGGTATAATTTAAATTAATTAAATATAAAGTGGAAAAGAAACATCTTTGATAGGATTTGAAACCATGTTCCCCGCTTGCTGGTTCATCTCGAATGTCTGTATAAATTGATTTGAAGCACTATATGGATATTTGATATCACAGGTCTCTGTGATGTAGTTGGTAACGCACTCGACTGGCAATCAGGGGACTGATTCAAATCCCATCAGAGATGTTTCTTTTCCACTTTATATTTAATTAATTTAAATTATACCTCAATGTAGTACATTAAAAATTTCTTCAATTCATAAAGTCAATATTAAAGGAAAATTGAAAAAAGGAACTGTTTGAATACAATATTATTATTAAAAAAAATGTATACTATTTCAATTTTAAAACTTTCATTTGATTTGTTTTCCGACAAATTCTATATTGTCAGATACCCAAAACAAAGTCTAAAAGTACTACTCGTTTTCGAATTTTAAACAAAAGATTTCAGATCAATGAAAAATGGTCTCAGGGAACCTCAAGCCACAGATTTAAGATTCATTATTTTGGAATTGGTCATTTCATCAAAAAAAAAAAAAACACCCAGGGTGAATTCTTTTCTGCTCACAGTATCATGTGGGGCGGAGTTAGTTGACTTTTTCTTGGTGTATGATTGTTGAACAGGCATGCTTTTATGAATTTCTCATAAGGCCTCTCTGAGGTTTTTAATAATAATAAAAAAAATATTTCTCAACAGATATACATCCATTAATAGAAAAACTTAAAACACAATTTCTTGTTTCATATGCTTTTTCATTTTAATATTACTCGAACGAAGAATTCAAAAATATTGTCACATTGGAAATTAATTTTTCCACATTCGATTCAGTGAATATTCACAGTAGCCTACTTTGGTGCACGTGTGAATAATACAGGAATTGCTCAATTGTACAAACACTTTGGGAGAAAAAAAAATCGAAATTTTCAAATATAGGGAACTAAAAGTTATAGAAAGTGAAAATATTTTCCATGAAGAGGTTTTAATTGGTAAAAATAATAATAACTGTGGGGACACGAGCACCACACGAAAAAGCCTGCCACGCAAAAACCTCCGTCGCCAGAGTGACATCATTTCCACCGGCAGATGGTGTAGCAACAAACATGAGACACATAAGGTCCGAACAGAGTATAAAAGGGAAAAAATAATTCAGGGTCGACAGTCTCATCACGGACTCACCCGTCAGACTCACCACAGTCAGCTAAAAAAACCCGGTATGCTCACCACATCCAGCCAACTCGGAAAGTTCACCACAGTTTTCCGGGTAACAAATAAAACCAGTCCGTCGAAGGGTAAAGCTTCCACTGACGCCAAGGAAGAAAAGTTGTCTCCTGTACCATATCAAGACATAGACTTCAATCCGTACCAGCCACCACAGCATAGAACCACTCAGTACAACACAACACCAGCCAGCCTGTCCAATGAGAAGTTGCACTGCAAATCAACAAGCAACCGGAAAGAAAATGTGGAATGTTGAAATTGATCATTCCGAGTAAATATAGTGCATCAATAATGCCATTCACCAATTGGTACATGAATATGCTGCTCAGATAGGGATGAAACATTGTGCGTCAACAGTAAGGAATTATATTCAACGGATTGTTCTGGTTAATTTAAAACTTAAAAATGAGTTTTTTTTGTTTTGTTCTAAGTTGAACTATTGGATATGAAATTATATAGTTTGAACTAGATATAATTACAATGCTAAGCCTTACCCCGAATGGTAGGCAAGGCAGGCTCACCACGAATAACGGCCATTAATAGTTTTCGGAGTTCCTGACTAGAATATTTCAAAGAGCGCGTGACGGTAAACGCGGCCTCATCAAAAGTTCGAGAAACAAGCACGCTAGTGGCGCTGCAGTCAGTCAGTCAGTCTATCACGAACATCCTAATGCTCAACATTTCGTTGTAAATGAAGAGTGACAGTGTGATGTAAATAAATGTGTTAAGTGTACTGTAAATAAATAAATCGATATTGTGTTACTTATTTCCCAGTCTGATTAAATCCGATTTTGTAACAATATTAATATGTTCAGTAAATGACAACTGATTATCAAAAGTTACACCCAAATCTTTAAATGTATCTACGCATTGTAGGGAAGTATTATTGGTATAATAATCAAAAATAATCGGGTCGTTAATCCTACAGTTGACACATAATCATATTTATTGATTTTAAGGGAAAGTTTATTAAAGAGGCACCACTCACATATAATCCCAAGATTCAGTTGAAGCACAGCACAACAATCAACACTGTTAATAATCTTATAAATTTTCATATCATCTGTATACGCAATGACAGGGCAAGAGATAGATATAATAATACAAATCATAAATGAAAATATTAAACAGCAATGGACCGAGTCTCTTTGAAGTCATATCTTAGATTCTTATTAATGATGAATGGACTATGTGGCACATATTTACATATTACATCTTTTTTATGGGAGGAAAATTATAATACTTTATAAACGACTAGCATTCATTGAACAACTGGAATCAAATTTACCGAGGCGAACAGGTTTTATAATTTTTGCCAATAGATGGTATTATTCACCCTGCATCGGTAACCACTAATCTGTTGGTACTAATTTTGCACGCATTTGAAAGCTGACACGTGATGTTTTAAACACATTTCTTGTGTTGACAGTTTTGTTATGCATTGTTTTGGTTAAAAGTTACAAACGTTCGAAAATGACTGGTATTTCTAAAGAAATCAGTCATGTGATGCTTTTTCACTATAGAAAAGGCTAAAATGCATCAAAAACATGCAGAGAAGTGTGTGCCATTTATGGTGAGAATGCTGTAAGTAATCGTACTGTGCGTAATTGGTTTGAACGTAGTGGAAATTTGGATGTGAAAGATTTGCCTCACTCCGGCCAGCCTCTCACTAAAGAAAACGACCAAATTTTGGATGTGATCGAGATAGACCGTCATGCAAGCTGCCAAAACATCGCTGAAGCCTTGGCCATCAACCACCAAACCATTTGGAATCATTTGAAAAGGGCCTGCTACTAAAAAAAAAACTGGCGATAAAAAATACGAGAACATAAGACTCAAACGATCGTGGTCGAAACATGATTAAATGTCACAAACGACGGCCAATAAGGTTATGCTGTGTATATGGTGAGATTTGAAAGGAATTGACTATTATTAAATTTTGGAATCTGGCCAAGCTCTCTACTCTCAGCAACTGACTAGATTAAACCAGGCAATTCGAAATAATCGACCAGAGTTGGTCAATAGAAAAGGTATTGTATTCCACCACAACAATGCCAGACACACATGTTTGATGACCCCGTAAAAATTGACAGAGCCACGGAACACTAAGGAAGCGACATCCCATGTAACGCTTTTTGGTCGCCACCTGGGTTGTGCTTCCGAACTAGCACTAATACTAACGTATATATTATGTTGGTGTTCGTGTAGGTGTGTGGATGTGTTGGTCAAAAAACAGAAATCTGTAATGTGAAATTTACTCACACATAGACACAAGTTAGTGTGTGCGATAACACATGCACACACACACACACTACTCACATACATACTGTGTTTGTGTGTGTGTGTGTATGTGCGCAAATGAATATATTCCTTATTTTCAATAAATTCGTTTTGTTAATGAACTTTATTAATTAATACCAATCAATACTTACATTTATTTTGTATTTATTCATAATTTATAAGTACAAAGAGGGAGAAATAAAATTAAGACAGAAAAGAATGTGGGATATCAAAATTATTTATTAACAATAAACATAAAATAACACAAAAAACATCACCAGAAACAATAATTACAAATAACAAACATTTTTTATAAGTAACCACAGGCATGATGTATTAAAAGATAAACTAACCTTACTTATATGTATTAACGATTGTTAAAAATCACCTAACTAAACCTAATACTTATAATAATCTATCAAATAAGAGTAAATCTAATTACAGAACTTGTAAACAGCTTACAAATAATCTATTACTCACAAATTGTGAAAAACTTAAAACATGTATTAAAAGATAACCTAGCCTAGATATGTAAACAATAGTGATTATTAAAATTACTTAAATATACCAAACTATAACTAACCAAATACATATAATTATCTATCAATTAATAGTAAATCTAATTACTGAACTTATTAACAGCTTACCGACTTCCTATTATTCACAAATTGTGAAAAAACGTGCCTACTCTCAAAACAAACAAAGGAATTGTAAAAATGGCCGAAAACGGAATAAGTAGCGTTTCATGGAATAAAACGTGCCTAGATACGCGCCAGATTCCATAGAAAACCCGTCATCAGCGCCGCCTAGCTCGTGCTCACTTAACTGTTTCCAAAAAAGCAAAGTCCCATAAGCGTGTCACCCCCCTGGACAGAGCCATATAGCCCGGACATTGCAGCCTCTGACTACCATAAATAAAATTTATATTCAATAAAGAAAAATTCCATTCAAAAATGATAAAAATGGAAAATACTTTTTAGATGACCCAATGTTAATACAAGAGAATTTAAAATTCTTTTTTCCTTAAACTGCATGAAAGTAGCTTATGTACTCGTCATGTTGACAAAATTTAATCAAGAATAACAAATAATGGGGTGTGAAAGAAACAAACTAAACAAGGTGAAACTCTTCACACCAGTGAGGGCAGTCATCACAAGAGAGAATGGAGTAGTGTGCAGATATATAAAATTATTTATCTGGGGTTCGAACCACGACACTACATTTGAATGAAACAGACCATCCAATCTGATCACAGTGCTACCTAGGACGACGAATTAAATTAATGTGAAAATTAATCGAACTCATAAATTTGATGTAATTTTGTAAAATAGTTTAATTCGCTTAAAATAGCAAATTTTGAGGTTAGACTAGTGTAATCAAATTAAAGTATTATATTTCTATAAAACCATAAATTACTACCTTCTTATGAACTCTCTATAAGTGATAGTACCATACCAATCTATAAGCTAGAGTTTTAAATTAACTGGATTCAATTGATAATCGAAAAAAAATATTTAAATTAATAGATTTATTGTGTTATAAATTTTTGAACATACTAATTTTTTTCTTTAAATTATACATTATCAAACTTTGAAGAAACTTTATAAAAGAACGTATCAAAATGGAGTAATGACATTTTCTTATTAGTACATTAATATACTATCAAAATTTATTAGGTTTACTTTTGTCTGCTCCTTCAATAGTTTTTTTTTTTATCAGGCTAGGTACATTTATCAAAGTGGTTACACCACAGTATAGTTCTAAGCAGTAATCGTACTCCCGAAAATAACGCAAAATGGAGAGACTCCACGCAGCTGAATGGCTCAGCTCTCAAACCCGGTCATATGGTCACCCAAATATAACCTGTAAACGAATGTTGAATTTAAATCATTAAAAACAGTGTTTATGCGACGATCTAAGAAATTTTCGAACTTTAAGATGAAATATTGTGTGCCATTTTGTAAATGGGTTTATTTGAAAGCATTTATAAAATTTCAAATGATCACGGCTAAGTTAAATTATTAATTATTATGAAGTATTTGGAGCTAATCCTTATGTGAAATATTAAATTTAATGTACAATGTATTTTTATCATCACAATTTGTGAGAGTTTTATAATTGATATGTATACATAAATTGTGAAGTTAATAACACACACAAATTATAATACGTTAAACTTATTAACAAAGTATTAATTTTTAAAATGGTACCCATTATAATTCCACTTTTTTTTAATTCGACACATTAAATTATGAATTTATTATTTCATATAAATCGTGTTTATGAGATATTACATATATCAAAAAGTGTTAATATTCCAAATCAATTTAGTTATAATAACAATAAATTGCAGGAGTTTACTAATAAATTTAATCGATAAAAAGATAAATTTACTGAGTATCAATTAATAATAAACTTCATATAAAAACATTAACACTTTACAGCATTTTTTTATTTTGCTAATTGTAAATTTCGAGTACTACATACTCGTTATTAATAACTTGCTGATTGATGTCCATTTCGAGTACTACGCATTCATTATCAATGTTAATATTTATATAAATCAATTTCAACTATTACAAATACAGTAAATAAATATGGGACAAAATTTTAAAAATAATCAATAATTTCATTTTGTTTATAAATAAAATATTAATTTGTTTTTTTATATCATTAATCTATTTTTTACTATTATTTTAATATCCTAGTATACACATTTTTGTAATTATAAATTTCTACGCATTTATACAAAAATAAATGAAATAGATGTATTGGATATTTTTGTAATTGTTCAAATATTGTGTTTTGAAAATTTTGTATTGTGGATTTTAAACTAATTATTATTACTACATATAGCAATGATAATCATTACTATAGTTTGTTTAATAACTAGGAGGAGTAAGTGCCGAAGCCCAATTTACACTATAAAAAGTCACCAGATAATAATTTTGGAATTACTTTTTAAATAAAATGGAATATATAATGTAAATAATATTAATAAATCAATAGTGAATAATTATTTTTATATAATATTTACATACGGGTGTGAAGTTAGCAATAGATTTCAGCAATAGATTTTAAAATTACTTATTTACTAAAAATTCAATTACAGACAAAAGTAGAGAATTTTTCAACTTTTTTTAGCGGCAATGCGTTGCTAAAGAATATATGTATCACATGCAAAAATAATTTTTAGGGCACAGGCACTGATTTACCCCTTTCCACCCCTCGACGAAAAATTCAATTACGAGCAAAGGTGGAGATTTTTTCAACTTTTTTTAACGGCAATGCGTTGCTAAATAATATATCTAGCACATGCAAAAATAATTTTTAGGACACGGGCACTAATTTACCCCTTTTCCACCCCACAACAAAAAATTCAATTACGGGCAAAGGGAAGATTTTTTCAACTTTTTTTAACGGCAATGCGTTGCTAAAGAATATATCTATTAAATGGAAAAATAATTTTTAGAACACGGGCATTAAATTACCCCTTTTCCACCCCTCGACGAAAAATTCAATTACGGGCAAAAGTAAAGAATTTTTCAATTTTTTTTAATGGCAATGCGTTGCTAAAGAATATATCTATCAAATGGAAAAATATTTTTTAGGACACGGACACTAATGTTCCCCTTTCCACCAATCGACAAAAAAATCAATTACGGGCAAAAGTAAAGATGTTTTCAACATGTTTTAACGGCAATGCGGTGCTAAGGAATATATCTAACGCATGCAAAAATAATTATTGTCATGGGCACTAATTTAATTCTAATAATTAGAACACAAATATTTTTTAATATTTAAAAGCTTGTCATTAAATCATAAAATATAAACTTATGACAATGTTCGTGATAAAAGAAGTATAAGCTTATTTCTTTCGAATGCAAAATAACTCGAAATATTTCTTTTGTTTAAACCATCAATATTGTTTTATATGGTTTTGTACTCAAAATAATAAACTTATTACGTTTCCTTAAGCGTTTCTCTAATATTCTTTACACCCTGTATATCATTCTTTTTAACATAGTAATATTTTAGTTTAGGATATTTTTTTAAGGCACAATTCACAATTATTAATAAACATATCGCCAGTGACGCAAACTTTACAACAGTAACGATGACATACATTGCAAAAAATATCTGAATTAGTTATTATATAACACTTTATTCACTTCCTAAATGATTGTGCATCAAGCTCTTCATCCCACATTAAATCATTTAAAATCACGTGACTATAATATATTACAAATACTCCACAATTCCAACTATCTTTTTGGAGAGGATATTTATAATCGTTGTGTTACCTCTGTTATCGATCATTGTAAGCCTATATCATACAAAATGAAGAAATCACTTGGAAATATGATGCTGCTTTATTACTATTTCTGCAAAATGGATCGAAAAAATATACTTTTTGACTAATCAAATTAATATAAAAGAGGGTCCAGTGACACCTTCTTAAAATAGGTAAAAGAACAATATTCTTCTTACATCAGTGAACAATTTGTTTATAGTGTTGATTATCTAATATATTGTTCATAATACCATCAACAATGCCAGATTCTAGTATTTCGTAATCCATCTCATTTGCAAACATTATTAAAACATAATGCACCAAAAAATTATCCAACCACATTTCTTGAAAATTTGTATTAACATTCAGGGTTGAAAACTTTCAAAGTGTAACTTTTCATTGCCATATTTAGAAATAACATAATCCTTGGTCAATTTTGGGACAAATACCTCAGAGTCGCATTTCATCAGTGGCTTCAAATGTGATACCCCATGTTCTGGTTGACGTTGGTTAAGGCATTTGCTTTGGATTTTTTTTATCGTCGCAGCTTTGAAGTAATTATGTTGCTTCTTTTTTCTTTTGTTCTATATTCATTTAAAACAAAGTCTCTGATATTTCTAATGAATCTAGAGGACTTGTCATGGGTTTTTCCTTTTAGTATATTATTTTTGACAATTCCGAACCAATTTTCAACTAATGAATTATTTTCAATAGGTTCAAGTAAACTCGTCCACATTGGCAGGAAAGGTATATAATGTTGTAAAAAATAAACACAAAATCATCATTTTTACTAAAACGACTATGTATATTTTCGATTATTTTATTAAAAAAAATATAAAAACTATTATTTTGTAAAAACTTTGTTCATTAATTTGAATATTATTAATTTTATCAAATTGAATGTCACCAACTACGACCTTCGATGATTTTAAGTGAATTAATTTTTCATATGATTCCCAGTAATGTTCTGTTTCATATTCTGATAACAGTAATGTGAAAAATGATTATAAGGTTTCTTTTAAATCATCAAAACTATCTATTAAATAAATTGAAGCTATTATTTCTTTAATAACTCTCTGATCTTATTTATTAGAAAAGTATTTGTCGACATCCCTGGTCATAAATTGGATAAAGTTGTATTTTTATTGACAACTTCGAAAATAAGATTTAAATAATCACCAAGTTCCAACAAATTCCAGGATTCACAAACAGCATGCATAATTGCCAAACTAAAATCGGATGTAACTGTTGTAAATGCTGGCCAACATAAATTTTTCATAAAAAAATATTTTGTTGTAATGAGCCAACTTGAGAGAGTAGCTGTGTCATGCCTTGCCGAAATAAGCTTAACACTGGAGCCACACTATTGGTATTTAGTTGTATGACACCAGCATAATAAAGCACTTTTTTAGAAGATTGATAAGGTTTTCTGATCACAGATCCTGTAGCATCTATGTATATACTATAATATTTTACAAACTTTATTTGTTCTTTGCTCATGATTTGAACAAATAAAGGCTGTCCTACTGTATATAGATATTCAGGATGGTCAATTTGCATTAAGTTAAGGTCACTAATATCATCTTTTGATCGATCATATTTCGCTGAAGCGTGATACTTAATTTTACGATATACGGGATCTGATTTGATTCTATATTGATTATGAGTATTTTCTATGTTTTTAACACTCATTTTTATATTTTCTGAACGGACTTTAAGGGCAGTTGATGTAAATAAATCGTTACCAAGAATTGCTCGTTCAATTTTCCTTACTTGTCGTGTTAATTGTGCACCGTGGCAATAATTCAAAGAAGTGCTACACATTTGAACATCAAGACCTTCTGTTCTATTGCAAATAAGCTTAATTTTTTTGCAATCGGGCTGTGTGCAATAACCGTAAATAACAATTGTTTTTTTTAAATAATTGCAATTTTTTATATTAAAAATGCAGGTGTTTTTAATTCTTTTATTTTTTCTATCATAAAAAACCGATACACATAATCATTGAATTTGTTAATATTTACATCATATATCATTTTGAAACCTTCAGGATTTATTTGAAAATGTTCTTCAACGACTCCATAATCTTCATTTTCTGTCAATAAGTTAGGATACATGTTAATACTGTGCAATGGCAAGATTTGACTAGTCAATGGTTTTTTATACAATTGCATTAACCTGTAATCAATATTCTCAACGTTAGTTGAAGTGTTTATCTCAGAGTCGTAATAAACTACATTGCTTGTAATGGTATTAGGAATGTTATGATTTAAAAACATATCGTCAATATGTTCTTCTTCCATATGCATTCCATTAGTACTATTAACATTATTACAAGGATTCTCAATAGAATTTACAATTTTTTGGGGAGTCATTTTTGTATGGGATTGTCTTAATTTGGTGATGATAGTATTTGAGTTTTTTTGTATCACTCTTAGTATATTGCGACGGTTTGTCTTATTATTATTTATTTTTAAAAACCTGACTTTTGTAACAGGTTCTTCTTTTTGGATAAAGAACTTTAATAATTTGTCCAACAATTTCCCCATTATGGAGCTATAATTACAAAAAGAGAAATGTAAATAAAATTAAAAACTAAAAGTCAATTCAATAATGCAACAAAATTGTAAACTAAGAATCAGAGTAGTATCTTTAGAACATATGATTAATTAATATAAATTAGAGAAACAACAAGAAACTATTTCAAAATCCAAAACAAAACACACTAAAACTAAATACAACTAAAATAGAAATATAAATATATGTATCTATATATAATTCATATAGGAAACATGAATAAAAAACCCAATTGCATTATTTTTTATATTTACTATAAAAGTAAATTAAAAAACCAAAAGATAATCCTGAGAATATATGTAATAAAAACATAAGGAAATATTCTAAATCCTCAGCCCAACAACAAATTTTTGACGAAACAAGTGTAAGTATTTATCATGTAATATGAATTCAGATAATCGCTGCAATAGACCTGGAGATACTTTGCGTTTCCTAGTTCACTTTGAAATAAACAGATTATTCTAAGGTGTGCAGATATTCGGGCGACACCCTTGGTGGGGGTAAACTGAAAAAGTTTATTTACGTATAAAGTCAGACGAAGAGAGTGGTTCATTTGTTCTTACGTACGCATCTTCCCACTTCACACAAACAACAGCAGCGATAAAAAGCGAACTTGCAAAAAATTGTTTTATTGCTTTTTATGAAAGATGCATTTATTGTGTGAGTTGCCTCATTAAAATCTAAAATTATATAAATATACAGGGTGGTACCCATTTAAATATATACATATATACATATATTACTATTTATATATCTAATAGTAAATAAGAAGATAATTAGCTCAAAGTAATTATATGTAATGTTCAAACGGGGAGCGGATGATAATTAATTTATCCAAAATATTATTAATACTTTGATTTTATTTAACAACGATAGTTATAATACAATACGCACGAATTTACACAAATATAAAATAACTAATACGATTTCGTATGTAGCACTTAAACTTGCGGAGTGAGTTTATACCGAACTGTCAGAAGATAGACTTAAGCGTTAACCGGATTTTTGTATATAATAACTTATTTAATTTAAGAACTACGCAGGTTGAAGGTTTGATCGAGAATGACTAATTACAATTTATAAACTTAAGATTACGGACTTTTATCTTTTCTTCATAAGGGTTCGAGTTACAGTAATTGTACTTTGGTCTTTCAATAGGTATTTCGACCATAGGAAAAATAATCCTGAAAATTATTATCACCGTACGTAATATAATAATCGTTTCATTTGTTTGTATATGCCGGGACATTACATATATACAAAAAGGTGTTGTGCATATCATAGCACTTTCCCCGTCAATTGAATAATCGATAATTGATATATAAATATATTTCACTCTAACCTATTGGTTCAAAATTTTACTTGAAATTAGTGATTTATACAGCCTTCTCTTAAAAAATATTAAAATATTATTTGAAATATAAATCTTAATAAAAGTTAAAGAAAATGTACAATCTTTTTTTTATTGCAGGTTGAAATAAGATAGAACATTTTCCGAAAGAAAATGCACCGAAATAATGTAAAATAAAGCTAATTCAAATAATAAAATTACACAAATTATCAAATTATACATTTAATTATTTTGTTGTAACGTTGAAAAAAAAAATCGAATTGCAAAGGTTCATCAGAAATTATTCAAAATGATTGGAATTTAATTTAATAAAAAATACACTGATAATAATATTTGATATTTTGGAATATCCAGTGAATATATTTAAATTATAATTAGAGCCAATCAACGTTAATTAATTTCTATAAAGATTCTATGAATTTTATGTTGATTTGATAATCCATTGATTTTTAAATTATTTTTCAATTTCTTAAAATCGTTGATTTTATTTTGTATTATTTCTTTTACGTTTAACCTAAACCGATTGAGATGTTACCATGACATTATAAACTTAAGCAATTAGTGTCTGTGTTTTAATAATTATTTTTGCATGTGTTGTATATATTCTTAGCAGTGCATTGCTGTTAAAAAAAGTTCAAAAAATCTCTACTTTTTCCCGTAATTGAATTTTTCGTCGAGGGGTGGAAAAGGAATAAATTAGTGCCTGTGTCCGAAAAATTATTTTTGCATGTGTTAGATATATTATTTAGCAACGCATTGCCGTTACTTTTGCCCGTAATTGAATTTTTCGTTGAGGGATGGAAAAGGGGTAAATTAGTGTCCGTGTCCTAAAAATTATTTTTGCATGTGATAGATATATTCTTTAGTAACGCATTGCCATTAAAAAAAAGTTGAATAATCTTTACTTTTGCCCGCAATTTGTTACCGGCGATTAATTTTAATCGTCGTCAACGAAATTAAAATTTTCAATTTTAATTTTTTTTTGTATAAAATGAGTTTTGGCCAGCACTCTACCTGCCGGCCGCCGCGTATTAACCATCGGGTCAATATTTACCTGACCCGAGGTTGGAGGATCACCGCCCGGCCCTCCGGATTATCGTGCAGCAATTAGGGCCCGAGCAACAGATTAAGAAACCCAGGGAGAAGACACAGGCCGCCGTTGCAATTTGAAAGAAGAGAGATTACAGATTAACGTAATTCTTTCAAATTGCATTTTAACGGTTGGATTTAAGAATTCGTTGGAAATAATTATCTTGTTTACGATAGTTATTTTCCAGAGAATTCTTTGCCAACAGCCACGTGGTCCTCGAAAATCATCCCTACTCCAGACGATTTTCGGCGATTAAATACGGGATGCATTCACCCAGATCTTCAGTCCACTCTGGTGCTGTACAGGGGGCAGCATGTGGATTCATGAAGAACTTTTGTTCCTCGAAATTTAACCTTCTCTCTGAGACGGGAAACTCTGACCGACGCAGACGCCAGATGTTCCAGACGTCATTCCTGCCAGAAGAAGTCGACTCCAGGACCAGTGCTTCCTGAAGTCCACCGACGCTGAGCATCACGGTTACCGGTGTAACGGTCTCGACGCCACATCGACGCTACCAGTGTAGTGTCCTATGCTGTTGCCGGATCCAGTCCAATCCAGGAACCTGCCGACTCCAGAAAACTCAGCCCGACGCCGACGTTAGCCGTTCCGCCGTCGTTCCTGCAGTCAACACCGACGCCAAGCACCTAGGTTGCCAGTACAACCGCTTCGACGTCAACACTACGAGGGTAGTGTTTGTTCCTGCCCCTGGATCCAACCCCTACGCAATAAACCACGGACTCCGACGCCGAGCTGCCGCCTGAACGCCGCTTCCATTCAGACGCCGACGCTACCTCAGGTCTACCTACATGTACACTGTGTGACTGCTCTCTCTGTTTTTTTGTTTTTTTTTTGCTATTTTTTTTGTAAATAAATTATTTAAAACCAATTGTGTTTTAAAGGTTAGTTGCTTCGTCTTTAAATCAACCTGAGCTAGTTGATAATCAGCGTGAGGTACCTCCCCTCCAAATTGAATTTTTCGTTGAGGGGTGGAAAAGGGGTAAATTAGTGCCCGTGTCCTAAAAATTATTTTTGCATGTGCTAGATATATTATTTAGCAACGCATTGCCGTTAAAAAAAGTTGAAAAAATCTTTAGCTTTGCCCGTAATTGAATTTTTTGCTCAGGGGTGGAAATGGGGTAAATTAATGCCCGTGTCCTAAAAATTATTTTTGCATATGATAGATACATTCTTTAGCAACGCATTGCCGTTAAAAAAATTGAAAAATTCTTTACGTTTGTCCGTAATTGAATTTTTAGGAAATAAGTAATTTTAAAATCTATTGCTAACTTCACACCCGTTATTTACATTTAGGGAACAAATAACTGAATTATAGACTACGTATTAATAATTAAAAAACTAAAACTATGCACTATTTTATTTATTGTAAAAGACAAACATGTGAGTTAAAATCATTCATCTCCACTCACAAAATAAAATTCTGCTTTAACACGTGTATAAATGCTTGATATTTTTCGTTTTTTTATGTTATCTATGAGTCAATTTCAGATGAATCACACTCTTCATCATGAAGAGAAATTAAGAATGGTTCTTTTGAACTGTCTATTATTCCATCCAATTTGAATATTTAATTTCTCTTTGATGATATGTTGAACACAATTTTCCCAATTTCCACTTGTTACATCCAATAAAATATTTTTACATCTGCTAATTTAAATGTTTGGTTTTCAGATTTTCACACAATGATATGGTGCAACCTTAACACAATTTTGAACCTTGTTTCATACTATAGCAGTCATTTTCTCACGTGAATAATCTTTCATCATCTGTTTATACATATTTATTATGCACTGACAAAGATAAATGCCCCAAATCCAATCTCTTGTCAACGGGAGGGAAGGTACCTCACGCTGATTATCAACTAGCTCAGGTTGATATTTAAAGAGCAAAGTGATGATGCAACTAACCTTTTTAAACACAGTGGTTTTTTAAATAATTTATTTACAAAAAAAGAAGAGAACAGAGTGAGCAGTCAAACAGTGTTAGGTAGACCTAAGGTGGCGTCGGAGTCCTGTGATCGGCGCCGGGATTCGGCGTCAGTGTCCATGGGTTGTTGCGTCGGGGTTAGGGCAGAAACAAACACTACCCTTGTACTGCAGGAACGACGGCTAACGTCAGCGTCGGTCTGAGTTTTCTGGAGTCAGCAGGTTTCTGAACTGGACTGGATCCGGCAACAACAAAGGACACTACACTTGTAGCGTCGAAACGGTTACACCGGTAACCGTGAAGCTCGGCGTCTGGAGTCGACTTCTGGAACATTCCACATGCTGCCCCCTATACAGCACCAGAGTGGAGTGAAGATCTGAGTGGATGCATCCCGTATTCAAACGCAGAAAATCGTCTGGAGTAGGGATGTTTTTCGAGGACTACGTGACCGTTGGCAAAAAATTCACTGGAAAGTAATTATCGTAAACAAGATAATCATTTCGAGAGAATTCTCAAATTCCAATAACCGTTAAGCTGCAATTTGATAGAATTACACTAATGTATAATCTCTCTTCTTTCAAATTGCAACGGCGGCGTGTCTTCTCCCTGGGCGCCTTAATCCACTGCTCGGGCCCTAATTGCCGCACGATAATCCGGTTAATCCGCGGCGGCTGGCAGATAAAGTGCTGACCAAAAACTCATTTTATACAAGAAAAATTAAAACCCGAAATTTTAATTTTGTTAGCGACAATTAAAAATTAATCGCCGGTAACACTCTTACGCTCTTTCTGAGGCGAATGGGGTCCGATAGTGCTGACGTCACGTATCGCGGCAATTTTAAAAGTGTGGCGTTTCAAAAAATTAAATCAACCTTATTGATTACGTACATAAGGATCACCAAAAACTTTAGTAGTGAACTCTTCAGTTATTATACATATTTAAGAAATACGCTTTATAAATAAGATAAATTATACTGATATCTTCGAATTCATGTTAACATTTGAAGAGAAAATTATGGATCTTGTCTGAAAAACGAAAATATTTAATATTAATTGAACGTATGTCGATCCTTAACAGCACACACGTGTCAGTCGGGACAAAAAAATAACCTCAGTTTGTACAATTCCCGTTTTCTCTTGGCAATATATTTTTTTTTTTATTTATAGTGGTTGTATTTAAATTCTGTAAGTATTTATGTTATCTCTATTGTTTAATCATGTTTAAATGTTGTAATCGTAGATTAAATGTTATATCCTAACTTGCTTTATAATGGTCATTTCCAGAAATAATTAAAGGGATAATGTTCTATTAAAGTATTAAACTGAATAACACTACTTTATTTATAATAAAGAATATGTAATTGATGGTGCAAGTCTATACTTTGCGATACCTAGATAAATGAATTTAAATCATTATTTCATTGTCATGACCATCGATTACAAATTAAAATACTTGATAATGAACAACACTGTCAAAAATATATTTATATGAACATAATAACAGTGATACGAGCAAGCTGTGATCTCTGCACCACCTCTATGCTGTATAAAAATAATTTGAATTATAGAAACCAAAGAAGGAAATTGCATTTTTGCACTGCATTTACTTAAAATAAATTCCTCAATTGGTTAAAGTATATCGACAATGTAAATAATATTCTTACTTTAATTTAAAATTAGTAGAATTTATTTACCAGTTCGGCTACAACGTTTCGTGGACTATTATAACATTTAACATTTCTGAACAATGGAAAAACATAAACTACATGTTTTACATGAAAGACTTGAATTATATATAAACTTGCTACTGACCTAAGGCGAATTACTTGATAGATGCTGCACTAATGTTTATAATATAATATATAGCTTATATCGCTCGACATCGGAAAGTGTAAAAGGGATTAAGATTATATATATTTATGCATATATAGTTTATATAAATAAATCTAAATAAAGCAGAAGAAAACCTCACAGTAGATTGATTCCTCCTTAAAGAATGTCAAACTAATTTCCAATAATTGGGAAGCTTGTTTTTACAATATTCAACTGTTTATTTTATGTTAATAACATTTTAGTCATATCGATTGTCATTATATATATAATCAATTGTACCCTTTCGGGTGTCAGGTATCAATTGTCTTCATGTTTTTAAAATATGATCGATCATTAAGTGAATCTGGATTCAACTGATTAATCGAATATTATTGATAGATTCGACACTTTATCTAAATAATTGAAATATGAACTCAAAATTTGAAAAACATTTAAACTGAATATCTTAATACTTGAATTTATAATTGATACATTTCTTTCAGTATTTTAATATAAAGGTCAATTTTTAAGTATATTTATAAATATATTTAAAATAAAATAAAGTGAAAAATGAGTTTCTTGAATTAAATACATTTAAGTAATTATTTAGTTGAATGTCTATCGATTATTTGTTTGGATATCGATTCGATTATTTTGTCACATATATTGATTAAAATAGATTATTTTTTAAGAAGACCTGACTTGGTTAGTACTAAAAAGATTTTTCGATTATTGAAATTCCATTACAAAAATCATCAGTGTTGCCAATCTCTATTCAGAATACATCATCTTGAATCATAGATAAAATTTACACATATTTTGAAAAATTATAAAATATGATGACTAAAACTTCAATACATAACATACAGTCACTAAGGACATAATCATGCTTACATATTTGTCTTCCCTTTACTCTTTGCCTAATAAATTAGATGTCAACAAACATATACTCTAGCCATACTACCTCTATGTTACAGGCTCTCTGACATATGCGTTAAGGTCCGACATACGTTTCAATAAAAATCGAAATTTTAATTTTTCACGCTACTTCCTTGAAATTCTCTTCAAGTTTTGATATTATTAAGTAGATATAAAATTAATTTATCTTAATTATAAAGTTTATTTCTTAAATATGTATAATAATGGCGCAGTTTATCTCTAAAGTTTTAGGTGATCTTTATGTACGTATTCAATAAGGGTCATTTAAATTTTTTAAACGCCACGCTACACGAATTCACGTATCAAACCTAATTTCTTTTCACATGTTTTCAGAAATCATAGTATATTTTGAAGATATTACTAAAATGGCACGATGCTGCCACCTAGTAATTAAAGGCATACTCAATAATTACATTGCTCTTATGGAGATTTTTAAGCAACGATTAATTTTAATTATAATTTATTTTAGATCAATCTGCTTAATACAACATGTTTATAATAATCATTTCAATAAATTGAAGCAATGTGAAGAAGAAATAATGTTTCTTATGGATCATTTGATAGTGTTCCACTATTTAATTTTTATGTAATTTAAGAATGATTTTATTTTTTAATGACAAGTGTCAATTTACTTGCAAAGTTTCAATGTATAATATGTAAAAGTTTTAACGCTTTATTTAGATTAATCGTTATTCGTTCTTATGGCCAAATAACATATAAATTTCCGACCTTAAACACGCATTTGTGTGTTTAATAGGGTTATAAAACCACGCTAATTCGCTAATTGATTGGTTCATAGACCGCGATTTATGATGACGTCAGTTACACATTCAAATCATGATACCGCAATCTGTCATAATTTATCTGTCTAATTGCAGTAAAACCGACACGTGTTGATTTACTTCATTAACAGTCATTCCATCGAAGGTAAGAGAGGCTGCAGAACTAGCGTTTACTAATTTACTACCCGAAATATCGCGAAAAGCATATCTCACAGAGTATGAAAGCTTTAATATGTGGAGAAGTGAAAATAATGTGATGGCGGTTTCTGAGTCTGTGCTGCTGGCATATTTTTCGAAATTGTCTGAAAAATATAAACCGTCGACACTTTGGCGTGCATATTCTATTCTAAAAAGTACTTTTTTTCTAATCATATTAAAGAATTTGTATATTTCTAATGCGAAAGTTGCTCATTCTTCAACTATGGAGAAAATTGAATGCTTTCTCCACGGATACTAGCCAATAATATGACGAGATTTTACTTTTCTCCACAGATTGCATTTAATCTGGACAACCCTGGAAAGTTTGGACAACCCTGAAAAATTTGGACAACCCTGAATATGGCATTTATCGTTGCTATGACGATTAAATGATTGTTTATTATTTTTTCCGAAAAGTAATTTAGATTTGTCATCGGTTATCGTACAATGTAAATTGATGATGATATTGAGAATTGTACCCCGCCAGACCTGCAAGAGACTGCTAAACTTATAACACTTAACCTCTTGCCACAAAAGTCGAGAAAGAAATACGAGTTAAATTACAAAACTTTCATGGATTGGCGCACTACAAAGAATACAAATTCGTTCTCCGAAAATGTTATCTTGGCTTATTTCTCCGAATTAGCAGATAAGTACAAATCCTCGACATTATGGTCTCAATATTCAATGCTTAGATCCACTCTGAATGTTCATAACAATATACATATTGAAGCCTATCCAAAATTACGCGCATTTTTGAAAAAAAAAGTCTGAGGGCTATTAAGCTACAAAATCAACAATCTTCACACCCAAGAAAATTGATGAATTCTTATGCAAGTCTCCAGATAACATATATCTTGCAACAAAGATAATAAATATTTCACCTCTTTATTGATATTCATGAGTAAATAATTATGTATATTTTCAAGGCATTATGGGTGCTTGCAGGACGAATGAAATTCATGCCATGAAAGTAAATGATATTTCCAACATAAACAAGATAATGATAGTCACCGTCCCTGTTACAAAAACCAAAACCGTTCGGAAATTTACCATAATTGGTAAATTTTATGATATTGTTAAAAAAATATATTGATTTACGTCCGCTAAATGTCACAACTAATAACTTGTTCCTAAACTATCAAAAAGGCAAGTGTACTGCTCAAAATATAGGTATCAATAAGATTTCTCACATGGGACGAGAAATAGCCAACTATTTAAAACTGCCGGAAGCTGAGAAGTATACTGGACACAGCTTCCGACGAACATCGGCTACAATATTAATAGATTCAGGAGCCGATATAACAACTTTAAAAAGACACGGGGGCTGGAAGTCTACGTGAGTAGCGGAAGGTTATATCGACAATTCCATGAATAACAAGATGAAATCAGCCAGCAAAATCATCAATGTAATCCAAACAGCCGCACCAATGCGCAAATTCCTACAGTGAATAATAACATAACCAGCAAGACAAACGTAAACATTGATACTCCTGTAGATATAACGTCGCCTCCGTTTACTATTAATAACTATGGTACGCTTAATCTGTATGTTAATAATAAATAAAATATACTTATGTTGTTAAAATTTGATTCTTTAATACAAATAGAAAAAATATAGTGTTAAACTCGTGAGCCTTCGGCTCGTTACGCAAACATCATCCTCGTGGAAATGGCCAACTTTCTCACTCGTTGAACAATATACTATTAGTTTACATGAGAATGTTAAAATCGAAAAATATGAAAAACTACGGCCTACGACTCATTTCGCCAACATCGTTCTCGTGATTAATAGCCATCATTGGTCGCGTTCAGCGAACTGTAGCGCTTTACGAAAGCGGTTTCGCTGAACGGTACCGCTTTATGTGTGGCGCTGTACCGCTTTATCAAGCGGTAAAGTATATATTTTTTCCGCTTGATCGCTTTTCAAGCCGTGCAGCTGTAAACAAAACCGCCATATTTTCGTGAACGTCCTTAACATCGAAAGCGTGTTCAGGGAACATCAAGCGCTTTGCGCTGTAGCGCTACATGTCTAAAAATTCCCTGAACGCGACCATTATATGCTCTTTGTACAATATACTATTTATTTATGTATATGCTATGCTCTAAATACATTATTTAAACACAGATAATTTAGCATTATAAATATAAATAATTTCAAAAATTTCAATGGCTGAGACGGTATATATATATTCACAATTAAATAAAAACGCAATAGTATTTTAGTTTCACTAAAACAACATAGTGGCATCATCGAGCAGATAATTAATGGTTTTTACAAAAACAAAACACGAAACAGAGTGTGATTTTACGAAAAGTAAAAACTGACAGTTGTTGATGACGCAAAATTTCTTTTAAAATCATGGCTATTGTTATGTTTTCCAAATTATTACTAATTTATATCATCATTTTTTCTGCTATTAGTATTATTTTGAAAATAAATACGGACCTATCATATAGCATTTTTATCTCTTATGCTTTTGCTCTAAAATAATTAGGAGAGCTGGAAACTGCAAATGTGTGATTTTACGTGTAAATTGCTATTTACAGAGCGGTCGGATCAGCACCCGACATACAAACACAAGTAAAAGAAAAAAAATTATGCTTAATTATAAAATATGTGAAAAATAATATTTAACAAGTGAAATTAGAAACTAAGTAGAGGGTATAATTCCCAATTATAATATCCAATTGGTCATTTAAAAGCACACCTTTAGATTTGAGTTTATTTATTTATAGTTACTCGAGGAATTTAAGTTTAATCTTTATTACATATGTGGAAAATCTTAAACTTACCAATAAACCCATGATTGTGATCAAGTAAATGTTCTGCAAATGTGGAGCGACCTTTCTTTTCCAAAAATATTTTTATGTTCTTTGATTCTAATTAGAAAGCCACATCCTGTGTCCACCATATATTCCATCACAATCATTGCAGTTTAGAGCGTAAAAACCTGATTTATTGTTACGAGGGATTTTATCTTTTTAGAGTTGATGAATTTGCTTTGAAATATGATTTAATTTTATGAATAATAGCAAAAGGATTCATTGACTTGGTTACAGTTATTTAAATAAATTAAATAAAAAGAATTTGAAAATAATTAATTAATTAATTTGTTTTGTTATTTGCATTAAATATTTTCGATTGAAAAAATTATTGCATTATACAATATGTTATTGTTATGCAACAGCAAATGTCTATTATGGGACATTTTTTAAAGTACTTACGTAACATATGTCATAATGTTATAGTAGCTAAAGGGAAAATAATTTATTAATTAATTAGAAAAGAGTATTCATTCACTTGGTCACAGTTATTTTAGTATTTGAAAATTATTAATAAATTATTTCCACATTTAGCCCTGTGATGTTTTGACCTACATTACGTAAATACTTTAAAAAAAAATGCACATTAAATTAATTATTTAATTATTTTTTAATTCTTTTTATTTAATTTTTAAGGTAAAGAAAGAATAATCTTTATTCTTTCTTTACCCTTGTCTATATTTTTATCTAGGGATAGATTTCCTGTTTTTGTTTTTTCTTTAACATGTTAAGTTCTTGTTTATTAAAGTCGTTTGCAGACATTAATTAAACTGTGTAGCATTGAATGGTAAGCTGCTAATTTATGTGGTAAGGAGTGGGCCGATTTTCAATGGAGATATGGTAGGTTTATGGAATATATTGAAATTATTATTATTATTTGGGCATGTTTCATTTGTATACAACTGTCAAATTCACGTGTTAATCCCTATATAAATATTTCTTTCGCCTTCTCTAACATAATGTCGGCCATGACTTCTTCTTTTTATCAATGATACAATGTAGGCCTCTATATTTTCATATAAAAATAGAAAAATAATGTTTATGTGGAATATCAAAAATACCAAATCCCGACCAACACGGGTCAAATAAGGAACACACTTTACATTTGCTTTCGTAGTTTTTTGTTTGTTTTTGTGATTTATGGGATAAAAAACTTCTAGTGTGCCATGCATGGAAGTCCACAGGGATATACTTAGAAGTTGAATATATCGAAAACGCTATGCTTGACAGCACGCTATTCTTCAAGGTTACGTTATATGGCTGTTTCGTATTCCGTATCGCGCTAAATAGGTCCAGTTATCATAGCGTTTAGCCGCTTTTCGAGGTTATTTTCAATTTTAATATTATTTTTTAGGGGTAGTTTAATAAATATTATTGTATTTTTGGCTTATTCTCTCGTAAAATTGAATTTAAACTATCAAAAAAGATACATAGAATGTGCATAATTTGAGGAGCGAGTGTGCCTTTTTATAATTTTTCCCATAATTCGCAACAGGGATTTTTTATATTAAAGATGTAATGTTTAATGAGGGCACTGTGGGGGTTCAAAAACATAGTGATTATTGTTTTAGGTAGAAAAACCTCAAACCCCTTTACTAATGTTGTGAATAGCGAAATTTACACATCAAAACAGCTCGACAGTGCAATAAAACATTACTGCAATTTAATACAATCATATAACAATTTATAAACTTTAAATCAGAGAAAACCAAAGCACAAATTGATTTTTTTATGATTGCCTTATGAACATTTCAACTCCACACAGAAACACAAGTAATTTGCATTTTACAGATGTTTTGAGTACATGTTTTAATAAAGGATAAAATCGCACTGTTTATGGATGTTTGATGCTTCGATTGCATAGTTTACACACACGCATTTTGCTAGGTTAGAATTCAGCCATTCAACAGCCATTCGATAAGCACAACGTTGAAATCTATCGGCCTTGTCTCACTAATTCGACATATAATAACCTTTCTCTTTCTACCGACACATCAAAACTATATTCTTTTTTAACACTGCAGGAATAACATGTCACTCGATACGGAATACGGAATTATCCAGAAACGTTATCGCACACGCTATCGTAGATTGCTATCCCAATGTAACTGTCAACCACTATGTTTAGCGTTTTCGATAGGGAATAGGGCCGATTGTATGGATAGATTTACCATATGGTTAGACTTCTTATTCTTTTCATTCAATGATTGTGTATAACATGTATTTGTATTTTTCCAACTAACTGAGATATTGGATTTCATGGTTATTGTGGACCACCCTTTTTATACGAATTCGTTCCTTACCTGAAGTTTTTATTGGTTCTGGTTTCAACTTTCAGAAATTGTCGCAAGATGGCGTAATCGCATTCAATCGAAGAATTTGGTATAAGAAACATTTTTCATCTGAAACAAATCTTTGATTTGAGATCTCAATATCCCTTTCGATGTTTGGCTAGATATATAAACATAAAATAATATTTAGCAGGTTATTAATGCTTATAATATAATTCAAAGAAGGCCTTTTTATACAGCACTAAATAAATTAAACGAACACTGTCAATTAATCTAATATATTATAGATAAAAATGTTTTTATATTTACATTTTTGTTGTAAACATTTTTTTGTTGGTACAATAATAAAATTTTCAATTTTGTTTTTCCTAATTAATTAAAATGAATTTATCCCAAACGCACGTTTACCTACTGTATCCAATCGGATTATCAAAAGCCATTAAGGGCCGATCCGTTTCGCGAGAAAGGATAATATTTTCTTGATCGTTTCTCGGGATTCTTATTACCAGGTATTTTGGTAATCTGAGAAGTACAAATCGGTAATCGTGCCACAAAGAACAGCTTCCACCCCCTACGAAGAAATCGGTATATAAATCCGGAGAGGTGAACCGACACAAACCAGAGAGCAACCACTGTCCGTGCTACCTGCCTCTCCGTCGACGCCGTTTACTTGAGTTGCTGTTAATTTTCAGTACCATAAGTCCATAAGTTTATTTTGCTTGGGTTTTTTTTGTGTAAATATATATCGTTTATTATTATTTGGACCAGCTGTTTTGGATTAGTTGCTCTTCACATGCTACCTGAGCTAGGATCGTTCAAAGGAGTACCTTCTCTCTTTTAACATTAATATTAATTTCCCAAGATATAAGAAACTTTTCGTTGGAATTCGAAAAACGGAAGTGGAACTTTAATCTAACAAATAAAAAAAGTTGTTGATTGAAAAAGTAAATATTTTTTTGTATAATAATAATTTGTCCTAAAACCCTTCATTTTTAATGAATGGGAAAATATTACTTTGAATATATCACCTTTTTTTCTTTGAATATGTGACACGTGTTATGGACATATCATCATTTGTTTTTCTATAATTTCAGACACGTACAAGTGAGCAATGAAGGAGCCATCGACTTCTACAAACGGTTTGGATTTGAGATCGTTGAAACAAAACAACATTATTACAAGAGGATTGAACCAGCAGATGCGCACGTCCTTCAAAAAAGCCTCAGGCAGCCACGAACAGCCAACGGCACTCGTTAACTCTCTAAATAATAGAAATAATAGACTGGAATAACACCAAATTTCAACTTCAGTTTTTTGGGAATTTTCATTGAAAATAACTATTGTCAGTTAACATCAATTTTATCTGCACTGAAAAATTGTATTATGTGTAAATGGATGGCACCTTCTTTTTTGTTTGATTTTTCGCCAGTATTCGAGGAGAGTTAACATCTTGTGTATTTTTATTAAACATAATAACACTGTACATATACCTTATAATAAAAACTGAATTTTCTTTGATTTAGTTACATTTGAAATATGACACTCTCATATCTTTTTATGTAAAAATTTTACTTCACTCTTTCCCTAAAATACAAAGCAATGTGCAAGTAAGAAAGGTCACCGGGAGAATGTGTCCTAGAGCTTTCAAATAAAAAAAAATAATGAAATTGGTAATGAGAAAATGTTAAAAATAATTTTCAAGTTTGTATCTCTTCTGATGGGGGCGTAATGAACAGCAGAAAACAAAATATGATGATTATCTCAAAAAAGTTCTAAGAAAGCTATCCTAAAACCAGACTTTTTGAAATCATATTGGTTTATGAAATGAAATATTAAAGACTTTTTCATATTACTTTTGAAATAAAGGGATTGGTAATAAACAAATGTTAAATAACTCTTTTGTTATTTCACTGATATTAAGGATTTTCATGTCATACGAAATAAATTATCATTTTTACTTTCCCTAACCTCTGTCCAAGTGAAAGTATTGTGATTATAAACATTTTCGAATCGCCAATTTCAAAGAATATGCACAAATTGATATCTCCTGAGTCCATTCCATCAATTTTTGAAAATTGGTAATTTGTCCATCATGGTACTTTCCCGGTGAATTCCGTCAAATACGTTTTTGAATGAACATTTAATAGTAAATGAAAAATTATTAATTGAAAACAATTATTGTTGTCTTTTAAAGTTGAAGTTGAGTATTGGCAAGAATATTACAATGGTTTTATAAAAAATTCCATACACTATACAGTGATAGGAACAAATTAATTTAAATTGTTCGTGATTATTTTTGAGAAAAACACTCGATTAATATTTTCAATTGCACATCTTTTTCACTAAAAGTTTTATATACAGGGCGTCCCATAAACAAATGACCCCTTACAACGGTTGTTATGCATTTCTACATTTTTTTAATGATTGACGTACAATTATGGAATAATGCCATTATTTTGTAAACAATTGAAGATAGGAATAAGATATTATACACAAACTATCTAGAATTTTCCAGGAAATCTAAATATGTAATAAAATATATAGTGTTCCATTTAAAAAAACATTAACTTTGTATCGACAATTGTTTGTGGGACACACTGTATATATTTTTTTAGTTCAAACGATGCACCGTTAAAAATACTAATCGAGGTCTTCGAACGTTTACCGAAAAATCATCACCTGAATACAAATTATTCAAAAAATAAATGTGTTCTTTTCGTAATGATTGCACTGTATAAGGCTATTTTAATCTATCAATATTTCGTTAATAGTTTAAGATCGTTATATGACAATATATATATACAAAATATACGTAGAATTTCCCAAAGAACCCAAACATGTAATAATATATAGGGTAAACCATTTAAAAATGTAACTTTGTATCGGCATTTGTTTATGGGACACACAATATATAGAATTTTTGGTTACAAAGATGCGCAGCTAAAAATACTAAGCGAGCGATTTTCATGAAAATAATCATTAGCAATTTAAATGAATTTGTTCCTTTTATTGTGAACTATATACAGGGTGAGTCATCGAAATTCAGCATTAAATTATTAATAAAACTTGCTTGACTACTGAAGACGCATAATGTAAAATTATTTTCATGTGTACAGGTTAGAGTTGTTATTCAATTTTCTACTAACGGAAGTATACAACTGAAGAAAATACTGCGTAAAAAGCCACTAACCTTATATTTATTTTAAATTAATTTTTGCTATTACAGCGCCATCTGCAATGAGTAAAAATAATATTTTAATAAAATCGTATGTACTTTTATCCCCAGAATCCAATTTTTGAATAAAAAATGGGGGTTCCAATTTGAAATGTCAAAGTTGTTCCCCGCCCCACCCACAGATGGGGCAGCAGGGGTCCGAATTTAGAACAGAATGATGTTCCCTTAAGAGGGCTGTGTGTATGTGGGCGTTTATGGAGAATTCAATGTAAATTGTTAACCCAAATTAAAAGTAAATTATTCAATTTTTTAAATTATTTTCGCCTAAGAAGTGATTTCATGATTAGAAAACGTTATCTATTAAATAATTTTTATTTATTTTGGCCATTGTGGTTTTTGCGATATAACAAAGTGCGAAAAAAGTTACCTGAAATGCTTCCTCTAGTTTATACCTAAATAACTTCACAAATAAATCAAATAATGAAAAGCAATCTGTTCCATGACTTAGATAAAGAATTGTCGAAAATAAATATACCCAAAATATTGGTTAATTTCCAGTGTAAATATTATACACACCGCGCCCACTTAGGTCATACCCTCTGCCCCATTGTAGTACCTCCCAACCAAGCGGCTAGACCCAGTCAGCCTGCCTTGCTATTTCAAGCATCTGATCATGGGTTAGACCCCACTTGGGTTCTTCACGATTGTGAGGTTTCTCCTTGCTCTTGGGATACCTTATGCTAGACAGCGCTGGGGGCCTATTCTCAACACCGATGAATTTTGTCATCGGTGCACGTACGCACTGAAATGACGTAATTTCGGTGAGACCGTATTCTCAGCATCCGCGTGAGATGTCATCGACTCAAGATTGCACCGAAAACGCGTGCGTTCATACGGTTGGTCTTGGGCCGGTGCATAAACTCACTCACGCTTTTTAACTGACGTGAAGTAGGAGGCATCGGAGTCTTTGTTATGCGTGAAGTTGATGTTTGTTGTGAATTTAGATTTGTGTGTTTTTGAATAGACTTTATTTAAGCATTTATTTATATTTTAAGCTGTATAGGTACATTTTGGGGGTTAGAAATTTTTTTTTTTTTTTTCGTAAATCGATTTTACGCCACATGTGGTCCGAAACGATTCTCTTGATGTTTTCCTAATTATGCAAATGACTTAAAGTTCCAACGGGAATATTGCAGGTAATCCACTAATTCAGGGGTAAACACGCATTATCGGTTAATGAAAATAGAAAATTTCAAATTCTATGAAATTATGCGCTATGAAATAAACTCTATTTTGATTCAATTTTGTATTACAATTTGGAATTATTTGCTAATAATTGTTTTGTTAATTTCATTATTAAACGAACTACAATTATAGAATTTTTAAAATAACGCATTTTAAACGTATAACCTAAAACAGTTAAACAGATATTTAATTTATAATAATACTTACGAAATCGATATAAAATGTTATATTTGCATTTAGTTTTGTCATTACACATGTAATATTTTTTTAAAAGTATATAATCTTACATGTTAATTGATTTTATAGGAATACAAGATTAGGATTATTTGAATTTCTCGCGCCAATAAAGGAAATTACAACGTTGCCGGATCATTTTAGTAGCAAAATGCATGAGTGAGATCGCTCGATTCACCATTCATTCGCTCGATTCATGGTGTTGACGCTCATTATGATCGCGTATATTTCTGTTTGGGTTACCGTGGCGTGCCCTTCCAGGGATGTAGAGCACTTCAAGTTCAATGCCCAGGAGAACACCCCGGCTCCACAGCCCATATGTGATTTGGATCCATCAGTATATATGGTGCAATCTTTTCTCACTGATGAATTGTGTTTATTTATCATAAATTTGTTGTTGCAGTTAAATGAAGGTATTTTCAAATCTAGTTCGCTGGTCACCCTTGGGCCCCAGGGTTAAAAAACAACAATTTTTCAATGATCATTTTCAATTGGCGATGCTCGTCGCACTTTTTGGAGGTGGGGATGGTGCCTCCCTGAAAGCAGTAGCGTACGCACAGAATTATTGTGGAAATGCACGTTTGCGCATGCGTTCTAAGAAAAATTAAGCGATTGTAGGCGATGGAAAACGATAACATACGGAACCTAGTAACCCTGACAAATTAGTACGAAACGCCTGCGTGTTTATACAGTCGCGGCATTATGCACAACATTCTATGCTTAAATTTACTGGGAGGCTGGTTAATATAAATTTAGAGAAATATATTTTAAAAATAATTATATTATAGGGGAAGCACTTCAAATTATTTTAATTAAGTAAAACTAAGAAGTGTAAGATGCTAAAATAATAAGAATACAGATTACTCAAAATTTACTAATAAAATAAATGAAAACACAGATTAAAGTAATAACTTGAAAATTTCGACTAGTTTCGGATTATGTGCTCATTTTGAAGAGAATTCAAAATTTATTTAATTTTCTATGATTATAATATAATTTTTAATAAACAAAGGTATAATGATTTGGCAAAATAATTTTGTGGCAGCATTTACTAAAAAGGTGGAAAAATCTCACTAAAAATCATCATTAAAAAATATATAACTTTAAATTATTTTGGAGCAATTTCTGAAAAAAATGCAAACATTTAGAAAAATAACTATAAAGTTGGACTAAAAATTAATAATAAATTATGTAGTATATAATAGAACAGATATAACGGAAAAGTTAATAAGTCTAGTATTTATAAACTCCTTAATTTGTTATAAACACAACTTTCCGAGATAGAATAAAGTATTCCATTATTAAACCATATAGTTATATTTAATTTCAATTTAATTTAAAATGTATCTAAATATTTCATTAATTTTCACTTAATTTTCAGTAGTCCAATAAATTTATAATTAATTATTTCAGCAAACTAATTCAAATATGATCCTGAGGACGTTTTTAGTAGTTTTCTTTTTCACCTTATTAGCGAATGCTAGGACCGTAATTATTTTGTCTGTCCCACAAATCAATATATATTTTTCTATAAAATTATTGTATAAACATAGAAATTTAAATAAATTAAATATTCTCCTGAAAAATAAAAATGAATTTAAAGTTGTTTCATTTAATCTATGTTTATTTTATTGATAGACTTTCAATAATTTATTCATATTTATTATTACAATATTAACTACCAATTTTTAAATGTCAAAACTATTAATTGGATTAAATATGGATTTTCATTTCTGTCAACACAATAAATCAGAGGGACAATATTATATGGTATATTGAGTCTAGCAAGAATTTAAATCTTCAAATTTTGAACGAAATATAAAATTGCAACAATCTACTGCTCGTAAACAAATATTTAAATAATTATTATATCTATTATTTTTTAAAATAATTTACCAATTGTGGAATATTAAGTGAGCCAGGAATTTAAAACTGTTATTGGTGCTGAAATTAATAATTACGAATTTTAAGTTAATGTAAATTTCCTATACTATAACTAAATAATGAAAATAAAATGTCCACATTTAACATCACTAGAAGCAATAACAGCCAAGCAAGTAATGTTCGAAACAATAAATTAATTATAATGAAATAATCTAATTTACATTTTCAAACTGTCTTATAGTTTGCGGAAAATAGTTGTAATTGTTCGGATCGATTACAATTCAAAATTGACGCGCATTCTTGTGAGGAAAACGACAGGACACGCTGGAGATATAAAATCGTCGAGTATATTGGCATCTACACTTCAGCGGGGTAAGGGGTGGGACGAGACGCGTAGTTATATGGCGGGCGATGAACGACGGTCGCCTGGGATAACCCTGTCCCTGCTACGGTGCGCATGAGCTTCCTGATATACCCAGACGATTCTACGCCAATGGACAAGAGTAAGAGGCAAAGTCAAATATTGGTTCGTATTAGACAAAAATACACTTTTTATACACGTTAGTGTTTCGCTTTTCCACGCCGTAACTGATGAATATGTGACGAACCTCTCACAATTCATTTCTGTCCAATACACACAGCACTCTTAAGAGACATTAATTTTTGGTCTCCTAATATTTTTTCGTACGATGCGTATTTTTTTAGTTATTTTGATTCGTCAGGTTAAATGGTACAACCGGTATATTATATATTTATTCGATTCCAATTAGTTTTGACTAGCTGTTATTGCAGAAAAGATATTTTCTAAAAATTTTGACAGTTGCAGAGGTGTACAAAAAAAATCATTAAATTTTTGTTTTTTGAGATACAGAAATGAAATACTATATGTATACAAAGTTGAAATTTTATGAAATGATCATTTTTAATGTGAAATATTTTTACACAGAGTGTTTGAAAAATAATGTAAAATGTGTGACTTTTCAAACCAGTGTAATTTTATTTTTTTAAATGGCACACTACACTTAAGGCTGGCGTTTATCGTATGTAAAATTAAACGATTTCGTGCCAATTGAATTCCTGTAACACACAAACGCCGAATAATGAATTACATCATATTATATATCAAAATAATCCTAAAACTCTGCAAATTTTGAAAAGGCTATTTTGAAAATGAATCGGATTAATAGTTTAGAAGAAAATTACTTCCAAAGTTTGCACATTTTATGCAAAGAAAGTTTTTATTTATTAATATAATTATTGAAAAAATGAAATATGTCGTAATAATCTACATTGAATGTAGTTATGTTTTAATACATTTTTTGTCAGAAAACAATGCTGTTTACTTAGGAAGATCGTTCCAAAAATAACATCAATTCCCGTGAAATTTAGCCATATTGAATAAAACCGGCAAGTTACATACAGTTTTCTGGATTTGTCTAGACAAGATTCAGTTCATCAAGCCGCATATAGATAGCTGTAAATTGTGTACCATATTTTAATAAATGTTATTTGCGTTTATCACCTTTAAATTATTTATAAAAAAACATTTTAAATAGCGTTCAGTAAGCAGCATACAAATATGAATGAATCTTTTTTTATAAATGTTTGTACGGTGAAAAATGATTATTATGGATTTATTTTTTTATTTATAAAAAAATGTAATATTTTCAAATAATTTTATTTGAGCCTTGTGATTGTAATAAAAGTGTTATTTCACTTACAGATTCATAGGTTCTTTTGAACATTTACTTTGTTTTATTTTTGAAGTATACATTTAAAACCAAACACTTGTTATGGTGGTAGTAGTTTTCATCATATTTCACGAAATATAATTATCGGAAAATATGAAGGCGTTTGACCATAATTTCACTTTTATTTTATTATATTTACGGATACAAAAAGTAATAAAAAAATATAGAATGATTGTAATGTAAGCAGAAATGTATACTTTCCAAAAATGTATTTAGTTCTACACTATGTGTAGAATAATAGTTGAGGTTATTCATCCCAAATAAAGAGAATTTTAAATTTTGATTTATTTATTACATATGATTATTGACATTGATGTCAATTTTTTATAATTATAATTTAAAATAAAATGAAATTCCGACCAGGCAAGGTTCATAGTAAGTCTTGGCATTTGTTGTCGAATGTAACTTCATATGACAATCGATTTGAAATAATATTTTTGACTATTGTTTGTAGTGTATTTTGGATTTTTACTTTCCCCGGATCCCTGTCCAAAGGAAAGTATTGTGATCGTAACAATTTTCGAATCGCCAATTTAAACAAATATGCATGTTTTGAGGTCTCATGGGATCATTCCATCAAGTTTTGATAAATGTCTGTGTACGCGATAGCGCATAAACGGCTGAATGGATTAAACCCAAACTTTATATTTAAGATTTTTATAGAATGATCTGAAAAGCAACTTTAAGCGATTTTTCATTTTTTTATTTCGGATAGAAAAATGTTTCAAATAAAAGTTGAGGATCTTGAAAAAATAAGTAATTTTTGTTATAACACTTTTATTGTAGGACAATTATTTTTATATCATCTTTGTGTTGGCTGTGGAGACATTAATTATTGAAATAGTTATTTTAATGACAAATAAAACGTCAAAGTGCCGTCATATTCAACATATCATTCACAAACGCCTCCAGTTTGAAAAAAAAAAAAATGAAAACGGGTGTAGAGAAATGTTTTTAATCCATTGTAAGGTAATAAATATCACACTAAATTATAATATCCTTCCAAATACTCAGCTTTAACTTTAAAAGACAGCAATCCATTTTTTCAATGAATCATTTTTGATTTCCTATTAAATTTTCAATCAGAAATTTATTTGACCGAATTCACCAGGGAAAGTACCATGATGGACACATTACCATTTTTATAGAAATTTAAAAGAGTAATAGGTCGTTTGATAATGCTATACAAAAATATTTAGTTATTCAAGTTCTACAACTTCTATTTCAAATATTTTTCTATCCCAAAAAAGTATAATCCAAGAACTGACAATACTAAAACAAATGGTTAATGAAGGAAAATAAGAAAATTCCTTCAAGACAAATGAGTGAGTAAAGCGCAAATCATATATTTTTTTTTTCATATTCTATATAATGTAACATAAGAAAATTTAAAACAAAAAGAAATGCTGCGATTTTTGATTATATTTTATTTCAACAGAATGTTATTTGCCATTAAGAGTGTTATTTTAATATTTAGGATCTTTTAATAAACCAATTTATATATAAAAAAAGATCATAACTTTGTAAGGTTTCAACTGTTTTTTTAGTGGAACCTCTGTAAATTTTTATTCAATCAAATTCTCTAACGATTCATATTAGCATTACAAACGATAAATATAGATGGATTCGAAGTTTAGGTTTGTGGAATTGGTCTGCTAGATTTCCTAAAGAATATTGATGCACGCGTAAATAGGACAGAAATTACTCAATTATGAAAAAAAATGATAGGAAAGAAAATTAGAAATAACTCAAAAACTACTTGCTCTGGATATATAGATATATAATATTTTTATGTTGCAAATTAATTTGCTAATCGATCTATGAGATAAAATATTGGGCATATTAAATAAAAATGATTTGAAAATAATTAATAAATTATTTTCACATTTAGCTCTGTGACTATTGACTTACCTACGTAAGTACGTTAAACAAATGCACATTAAAACAACTACTTCCCGGGCAAATACCCACGCCGGACATTGAATTACATAATGTACACCTGCTGTTGCACATTAATGAAATATTGCATAATGCAACAAATTTTGATCCGAGAAAAATTTAATGTAAAAACAACAAAAGGAACGTTACATAATATAAGGCCATCTGCAGACACGTGTTTCGGGATCTATCCCTCGTCAGTACAGCTATGCCTTACATAATTTAAAGATGTTAAAATAAATCAATTAAATTAATTCAAATACAATCGGTTTTGATTTAAATTGAATTAATTTGGTTTAATTTAATTTAAATTGATTTAGTTTAATTTGATTTAATATAACTGATTTAATTATGCTGATTGTATAATATAATTTTATTACGATACAAATATTAAACAATTTAATTAATATTAGTATTTTTTATTTTAGTAATAAATATAATAAAATAAAACGAAAATTAATTTAATTAATATAACCTAAGGCCGTATTTTAGTTTAGTCGATAACTACTCAAAACGAAGATGGAGCGATTCCAAACAACGGTTGATAGAGAGAAAACTCCGTTTCGATATCCTTTAATTTATTATTCCATAACTATTTTAATCATATTTAAGGCGTGCGCAGTAAGTTACTGTGACGTCATGAGATCTCCCATTAAATTCCCCCCACTCACAAATTTTGTATTCCATCTATCCTTTATACATATACTCAAGCGTCGTTGAGTTCAGCATACCTTTACACATATGTATATATGTGTCACTCGATCTACCTTGCGGAGAACCGTGTGGATGTATGAATCCTCCCAATGTAAATAAACATTCACTCGGTTTTAATGATGATTTGCATTTTTGTCCATTTATTCAGCAAATTGTTCCATCGGCAGAGCGAAACCGGTGAAACGTTCCGTTGGATTTTCGATATTTTCATATCAGAAAAATTTTTACTTTAAAAAAATCCAAATATGAAAAAATTCTACTTTATGTACTTCTTGATGTTTTATAAGCTAAAAAATTAAATATACAGGGTATACCATTTTCCCAATTATTTTTAAATTACTTTTACATTGAAATCGCATTGTTAGAATTTTAGATTAATCGTTTTTATATAAAAAATATTTTCTTAACATTTTCCAGTTTTCTAAAAAAATCCTGTAATTTTTTGTTTATTAAATAAATTAAATAAAACACTCTAAACTTTGTATAACAATAAAATTAATTTATTGTGACAATAGTTTCAACAATTTATACTAGTCATTATCGATAATGACAAGAGTAAATTGTTGAATCTATTTTTTACTTTCCCCGGACCCCTGTCCAAGGGAAAGTATTGTGATCGTGAAAATTTTCGAACCGCCAATTTCAACAAATATGCACGTTTGTGTGCTGTGTGTTTGTGTGTTTCCGCGATAGCGCCTAAACGGCTAAATGGATTAAGCCCACACTTTATATCTAAGCTTTTTATAACAGTGGAATGATCTGAAAAGCTTTAGGTCAAAATCAAAATTCATTAAATGCAACTTTACTCTTAGCAAATTTTCATTTTTTAATTCGGATAGAAAAATGTTTCAAATAAAAGTTTTAGATCTTGAAAAATAAACAATTTCTGTTATAAAACTTTTATTGTAGGACCTCCGGTTTTCATTTTATAAGCGGAAGAATTTCGTTTACATGATAAATTCCCTTAGAGATTTTAATTATTGAAATAATTATTTTAATGGCAAATAAAAGTGCGTATTCAGCACATTCGCAAAGTTTGAAAAAATGAAGAAGAGTGTGGAGAAATGATTTTAACACATTGTAAGGTAATAACACACTTAATTATAATATTCTTCTAAATACTCGCCTTTAACTTTAAAAGACAACAATCAATTTAATTGTTTCTTAAATCATTTTGCTTTCCTATTAAATTTTCAATCAGAAACTTATTTGACCGTATTCACCGGGGAAAGTACCATGATGGACACATCACCATTTTTTAATTGATTTTCTTTCTGACTGTCTATAGTATTTATATACACAAAAATAGAAGAGGCCTATTGGTCACCTCTGTGGCGGGGGTAATCACTCTTGATCGCAATTGGCTGATTTTCTGCTTAACGCTGATTGGCTATGTAGTCACTTGTAAAATCATTTTGCAAATTGCTTTACCCTGTACACAAAAAAATCTAACAGAAAAACGACTATACATATTATTATTAAGTATTTTTCCAATTGTATAGCGTTATCAGAATATCTATTTCGTTTTTAATGTTTGAAATATAAGGTGTTAAACATTTTTCGACTTTCATTTCATTTGTTTGTAACTTTTAAAATAAAAAAAATCGACCCAATAAATTTAATAAAAAAAAAACGTAGAATCGAAAATCATTATAAAAATATATCATTCCGTTAAAAAAATCATATGATTATTGAACACTCTGTATATATGGAGCGAATTTTAAAATATGACGATCAACAGTAGCTAGAAATTATATAAGTACCTTTTATTGTTTTTTTTTTTTTTTTTTTCGAAAAACTGATATTGGACTTCATGGCAATATTGCGCCACCCTGTTTTAAATTTACTAGACTTTGCTGTTAATTTGAGACACACTGAATAATATTTTTAAACTGTTTCTACATAAGAATATTTTCATTCCTGTGACTTTATTCTATCTTCAAGTATTATATTTGAAAATGCTGTCTACAAAAATGATGATTTTCATAATCATTGACAAATCTCAAAAACTGTTACACGAAATTTGTAAAAATTAACACGTAGAATCTAAATCAATAAAAAATATAAGGCTCCACTTCAAATAACAAAGCTTTTACATACTTCCGATATAATCGGAAGTGGTAAAATCTTGAAAATATATTAATTTAGAAGAGAATATTGGTTTACATAAACAGTGAAAATTGCATTATGCGGTTTTCAGCAATTCAGCTGATTTTAAAACGATGCACAGTGTTTTATTTGGAGCCGCGAAGGTTCAGGCATGGTGGGGGTATGCAAAACTCAAATTGATATTAGACGAAAATTAAAAATGTTATATTGTTAAGAATACTTTAAAACTTATAAAAATGAATTTCCAGATTTTTAGGTGCACCGGTTTAAGTACAATGAACCGTCAAAGTCGAACATTTCTAAAAGTTGTTCAGCGCGCGGTATTGAGTATCACATTTAATAATTTCCCAGCAGGCCCCCAAATACTTTGTTACAACCATTTTGATTTTTAATTTTGATAGTAGTTATAATTAATTAAAGTTGCGCAATTTTTATTTTTAAATTTCAACTTTACAGAGGCCGAAATAAATATTATAAAAAAAGAGCAGTATGACGTTAACTTCAAAAAATCGCCCGCAGTTTCCTCTAGATGACTGTGTAAAGAACATGTATATAGCGATCCATGATCAACAGTTATGATTTTTTTTCTTCCGCAAGTCATGTAACGAAAGCGACGCCGGGCGCGCAGATACTGCTGCCGCTTAGTTTACGCGCGGATTGCTGCATGAAAATATAAGCATTTCATTGATATTTTTTAGTGGGGAGAACCATATTTATTTGTAAACGAAAGAAAAAATGAATAAAATAAGATATATAATATATACATTCTTATCTAAATAGTGAATTATTCCATATCCTCGTCGGATTCATCGTCATCAGTTTCACTGGTTTCACTATCCCATTGATGTAAAAGTGTTAATATTTGTGGTGACATGTTTCGCTTTTTTATTTTTGGGGTTGATCTCATTGACGAAATCATAGGGTCTGAATGTACCAACAGCATGTTGAACAAATCCGTGATTGTGTTTATTCGTGATTTTTTTCTTATGTGATGTTCTCTTAGTCGCTTGTATATTTTATTGTTGGCTTCTTGAGCCTCTTCTGATAATTGAACGATGGGCAATTCAAATTTTGAGTACATAATAAAAGACATATTTAAAATTTTAATTTACAATTCTATATATAATTATAAATATTACTTACCTCTTTTACCTCTTTTTTTAATGAATGAAGGATGGGGTTAAGTCCGCCTACAGACTGACACTATTAAATTTATTCAAATTGATAAATTAAAAAAGAAAGTGAAAAATAATAAAGTAATTTATTTACAAACGCATACATATCAATTAAATTAGATAACACAAAATATTTTTTTACAAATAAAAAATATTAATATTATTATGAAATTACAAATATTAAACTGCAGCAATACATTCATTTTTAAAGAAATAAAATTGTTTCACTTTTTAACTCACAAATATGAATTATATATTTGCATACCGTGGTAATAGATACAATAGAGAATTAATGTGTGATAGAAATCCCCTCATTAAAAAAAAAACAGTGAAATGCTTATATTTTCATGCAGAAATCCGCGCGCGTAAACTAAGCGGCAGCAGCATCTGCGCGCCCGGCGTCGCTTTCGTTAGATGACTTGCGGAAGAAAAAAATCATAACTGTTGATCATGGATCGCTATATACATGTTTTTTACACAGTCATCTAGAGGAAACTGCGGGCGATTTTTTGAAGTTAACGTCAATATTAATCAACATGAAATTCAGCAAAAGTGCCGAATTTGAACCTACCCTCTATCTCTTATAATAAGCGAGATCCCCATGGTGAGACTCGAATTTGAAACACCCTGTAGAAACGCGCCCTTTCAAAACAATCAGCTATTATTATTATTATTAATAAGTTGTAAAATCAAAAACATCCTTAAGAAAAGAAACATTAATATGATATTAAAAATTCCCCATAAACTTAATAACATAATTTTTAATCCAAAAACAAAACTCAATCCCCTAGTAAGATCCGTTGTTTATAACGGACGTTCCACCTATGCTAACCATCTTTTAGAAGAAAACCACATTTTCGGTCAGGATGTACTTTCAGTAATCCATTATGCCGAAAAAGGTCGTAAAATGGATTTACTGGAAGCGCTGGAAATACACAAAGCCCGAATTAATCCCGGAATTTCCCTTCTTAACGACCAGGTTGACCTAATGTACACCCCTCTCTTCGAAATAGTTGTTAACATGTAATTTTTATTTACTTTTGTTTGAGAATGACTACTAGATAGTCGAAACTATAGTCACATAATTAAGTGTAAAATACAGTGGTTAAACAAAGTAAAAAGTGTTTTATTTACAAGTGTATTTAAGATGTACCACAAAGTGAACGCCTACAACACAAATCAGTCAAATGTACATAGATTTTTACATGTGAACGATTCATTAAATTTGTATGCCCTTTAAACTTACTCCAACTTTGACTATATGTAATGGAGCTTGATTTTTCAAACTAAAATATTTTCATTCTTACTTTTATTCTGATTTTACCTAAAGTTGTTATTAACTTCCTAATTTTAAATTTTGATTTCTGGGGTGGGTAGGGGTAGTAAGAGCTACTTTCATATTATACAGGGTGTCCCAAATACCATAAAAATATCAAAGTTGTATTTTTTTTTAAATGGAACACCCTTTATATTATTATATTTTTAGATTCTACGTTCACAATAACTATCGTTTTTATTAAGGTTATTAGTACCTAAACCTAACAGTTTTTGAAATAATTGGAACTTTATTAAAATCTAACTTAATTTTCAAATGTCAAGCATTTGAAAAGTATTTAGGTTATGTATACTAAATTATCAGGTATATTTAGCAATAGATCATATTTTATTTTTTAATTACAAAAACCTTTAAATTTGTACAGAATGGCCCAAAAAATAAAATTTTCTAAATAAAAACATTAAGTTGGTCAAACTTTTTTTTTCAAATGGAATACCATATTTTTTAACATTTTATAAAATGAACATTATAATTATCTTTAAAAGTTTCCTATACCTTTAACCTCTAAGTCGAGGTGATTTACAAAGTGTCAAATAGTTTATCTAAACTGTCACTTCAATTTTCAAAACTCGTTTTTTGCTGTCATAATATTATTTTAAATGTTTATGAATATTTGTATCATTATTATTTGAATTTAGTTAATGTAATGCTTACTCAAAATATTTTTTCAAAATAAAAGGGTTTTGATATATTTGTAATGTTTGGACAATGTTAGAGACATTCTTAACCAACTGAAACAATACATATACTTTTTGCTAAAGAAGTAATTCCAAATCGACCATTTTAAAGAGACTATTAAACCTATTTATAAAAAAGTGGACGTGAGTTATAAAAACTCGATTATTAGAAAATCTGTCACTTTATAAGAATAGTATTGTGAATATACAGAATATTTAACATTATTCTGATTGAAATGGTAATTAGTAATCAAAATAGATTATTGGGTGATGTGGAATGAGAGTTCACATTTTATTCGATTTATATTTCCACAAAGGCATAAAATGGCGTGGAGTGAATTTGTAAGCTAAAGTGACGGATCAACTAAAATATTTGACATTTCTAAATTCCATAGCCAACTAAAATTATTAAAATATTAATCAAAAATACACCCCAAATTATGTAAAAAATCGATTCTATGCCTTTTTTATAAAAACTAAATGTCTAAGAGCTACAAGTTATAGGAAACTTTTGATAGATAATTAAAACGGGCCACTTAAAATCCTTGTTCAATAATTTAATTTTTCTGGGCTACCCTGTAAATATTTTATGGTTTTAACAATAGGAAAATAAAATATGATCCATTACTTAACTTCACTGAAAATTTCCCGCACATAACCTAAATACTTGGCGATGTCAGTCATGCTATGCTTTCCACCGCTTGATATTCACGTGGAGAGGGAGGCTCTGGTGACTATATTTCGTCTTCAGAGCTGTGGGATCTGGAACGTAAATAGCTGTGGGGAAGTCAGAGGACGCCTCTGGAGGAGTGTCTGCAATAATATACCTCTATTAGAGGCCACCACTGACTATTGTGTACCGACACTAATACAGAGCACACCCTACAATGTTACTGTCCAACCCACAAAACGGATGAGAGAGTCGGCTATAAGGATCTACACAGATGGATCAAAAAAGGGAGATGGATCGGGAGTTGGGGTTTTCTCCAGAACTCTGAAGATTCAGGCTAAGGTTCCTATGGGGATTCACGGAACCATCACCCAACTGGAGCTGATGAGTATAACACTTGCGGCTGAACACATCATTAACCGCAAGCTGTCAAATGTGGCCATACTAATCCTAACGGATAGTAGGCAGGCGATACTGTCTCTGCAAAAAATCTATGCCACGTCAGAGACCGTCATAGGGTGTCACAGAAAACTCAGGCAGGCGGCAATGCACAACAATATTGAAGTCTGCTGGGTGAAGGGGCACGACACGGACACAGGAAACGGGAGAGCTGATGCGCTGGCAAGAGCTGCGGCTGGGATGAACATTCTCTCACCGGAGCCGCTAGTGCGTCTCGCTCCTGTCTCCCTGTTTAACATGTTACATACCAATGCCCTAGAGAAATTTAGGAAGCGCTAGGATGACATTGAGGGTTGTAAATTCTCTAAGGAAACACTAGTGTATCCTAATGAGAATTCAGCGAAACGGTACCTGCAGCTGACTAGAAGGAATCTAAGGCACCTAACTGCCATCCTCACAGGAATAGGTGATTCTCCGACCTGTAGAGCGTGCAGTATGGAAGATGAGACGGCTTGGCATTTCCTATGTGAATGCCCAGCACTCGCGTCATTAAGGGAGTCCATTCTAGGTGACAAATGGCCTGAAATGGCTTTTATAAGAGATCTACCAACCTCGGCTATACTTGACTACCTACATAGGGTAGGCTGGTTGTACTGAGGATGAGTGATCTACGGGAGGTAGCACAATGGGCCTAATGAGGCCTAAGTGCTGTGCGTAACTGCACACTCCCTAATACCAGATACCTAAATACTTCTCAAATTAGTGAAATTTGAAAATTAGTTTAGATTTTAACAAAATTACAATTATTTCAAAAACCGCTAAGTTTAGGTACTAATAACCTCAATAAAAACGATAGTTAGTTTGGACATAGAATCTAAAAATATAATATGTAGGGTGTTTCATTTTAAAAAAAAAACCATAACTTTGATACTCTAATGGTATATCTTTTATTACAATCCTCTCAAATAAAATTATTTGAAACATTACATTTTTTATAAATGTAAAAAAAAATAATAATACATTTTCACTGTGTAAACCTTTGCAAAAAGATTTCATTCATATTTGTATACTGCTTACTGAACACTATTTAAAATTTTATAATGGCATACGGATCGTGTGTTGTAGAATCGCAGCACGCAGAGATAACTGGATATTTCTGTCTTTCTCATATTCATTGAATGTGAAACAGCACTAAGCTGTTCTACACACATAAATTCGGACACATATACACATACATACACAAACATTATCAAGAATATGGGAGAAACATCTATTGAGTATCTCTTGAAAATTAATTAAAACACTTTATTTATATTTTTCCACAGTATTAATTATTTAAATGATTACTCATAACATTAATTTTATAAATAATTTAAAGGTGATAAACGCAAATAACATTTATTAAAATATAGTACACTATTTACCGCTATCTATATGAGACTTAATGAACTAATATTTGTCTAGTCAAATGCAGAAAACTATATGTAACTTTCCGGTTTTATTCAATATGACCGAATTTCACGGGAATTGATGATACTTTCGAAACGACCTTTCTAAGTAAACAGCATTGTTTTCTGACGAAAAAATGTATTGAACCATAACTACATTCAATGTAGATTATTACGACATATTTCATTTTCTTTCAATAATTATATTAATAAGTAAAAATATAGCACATTCTTTGCATAAAATGTGCTAATTTTGGACGTCATTTTCTTCTAAACTATTAATCAGATTCATTTTTGAATAACTCGTTCGAAATCTGTGGAGTTTTAGGATTATTTTGATATATAATATGATGAAATTCATTATTCAGGGTTTGTTTGTTAGAGGAATTCAATTGGTACAAAATCGCTTAATTTTACATACGATAAACGCCAGCCTTAAAATAATTTTTAATTCATCTGATGAAATTCCTGATTATTTTAAGATTACTTTAATATATAATACAATATTGTTCATTGATCACAACAGCAATCTAACTCAAAATTTCAAAATTCGTTCGTCTAAACCACACCCTTAAATAGAACGTTTTTCAGATGTTCTTAATTTTATTTGCATATAATTTCGGTTTAAATTTTATGGAGGTACAAATTAGTGACCCGCTAATTGTTTTGAGCAGTGTATTAAAATGTGAATTTATAGTAATAAAACTGTTGCAAATGTGTAATAAATCACTTTATTTCATTATGTACAATCACGTTTGAAATTAAATTACATTCAGGAAAAAAAATACTGCTTCGATTGAAACAAGTCTTTGGTGGTGGTGTTGAAAAGAAACGAGGATGCAAACATTTATTCCAAACCCAGGCTCCAGTTTATACCCTGCACCAAAAACAAAATCATCGGTTGCCAAGCCACCAGCCACCGGATCCAATCCAGAAGTTGCCCGAAAAGGACATGTGGTTTCTCCCAGGGATTGCAAAACATTTTCTTCAGGTCCACTTTTTCCTTACAATAAGGACAAGTTTGCTTTTTGCCCACTATGCACCAACCTCTTATGCAAAATTCGTGAAATCTGAATTGAAATAAAAAATAATTTAAAATCATAATACAATTTTGCATTACAAATAACACAATTATCTGCATTTTGAGATTGTTATAAAATAAATCCTAACACTAACCATGTATAAAGATAGAATTAAATAAAAGAGTGTATAACAAATAACATATATTCATCATGAACAATTTTTAAATTATAGAGTACATTCTCATATACAAAAAAATAATATTAAATCTGCTTCCCATAAATGCAGATTTACACATATACAAGGTGTTTCTAAAATAGCTGGTCAAATTCTGTGAGCATGTAGAGAATGGCAAATTATGAGGAAAATCTTAATACAACGGGTGTCAAATATGTCTCCAAAAAGGCATACGACTTCAAAGGTGGGGTTACAAGGTTTTTATTATTTTTTCCTAAACTATTAAAGATACAATTATGAAATTTGGTACACGGGCAAATTTATTAAAACCTAAAATGATAATATAGGACTTTCTTGAAAATTCAATTCAATCCTACCGGGGGGTTAAGCAACGTGGGGGCACATTAGGGTGCTCATGAATTGAATTTTCCAAAATGTCCTATACCATCTTTTTAGCTTTTAACTCCCAATCTGTCCAGCTTTTTAAGCAAAATCTTGACCAGCACTTTCTTCCAAGCATATCCTAAGGTGAATGAACTGTAATGCTGCTTAGCCATATGGAATGGCAGTTTGCACTGGCCCCGTTGCACTTTTGTAAGTTAGTGGCAGCACGTACTATTGCAACGCGGATGACACCAGAATATTTCTGCAATCTGTTGTATTATGTAAATAAATAATAGATGTGCCCGTGTACCAAATTTCATAATTTTATTTTTAATGGTTTATGAAAAAAATAATAAAAACCTATTTCGAAGCCCCACCTTTGAAGGACTCTACCACTCTTTGGTGACATATTTGACACCCATTGTATTAAGATTTTCCTTAACATTTGCCATTCTCTACATGCTCACAGAATTTGACCACCTATTTTGGGAACACCTTGTACAATACTTTCGTAGTATTAAAAACACTTAAATTATTTTACAAAATAAATTTGACAGAATATCAAACACATTCATCAAAATAAATTGACTTAAAAGCAGATGAGCAATATTTGCCTCAACATTTAAAACTAGAGCCACTTGAGCCACGAAAACGATGAACATGTGTAATATATATACTAGGGTACATATTATAATTATTCTTAATTTTAAGATAATATAAATAAAATGGAGATGTTATTGTTTGTTCAGCTAAAATTTCAAGAGGTTTATTCTGATGTGTATGCCACTTAGAAGTGTAAATAAAAAAAGCTAATTTGTGGGAAAAATGTGAACACAGCAGGCATGACCATATATGGTCAGAATATTTTGGAGTTTCATTGAAAGTTATTGGAGGGGAAAGAAAAGAGTTGTGTGAAGAGAAGTTTTGAAGAAAGGAGAGGCATCCGGCTCTGGGTCAGGAATGAGGGCGGTATAGTACACCTGATTATTATTATTGCCAAGACTTTCGTGATGGGATGAGTTCAGAATATAATTAAAAAATAAGATAAATTCAGCAATGAAAAAAATCAAATTATGAATAACCACACATTTTTTTTTTTTAGTTTAACAGAAATGAATATTTATGATTTAGGTACTAAATTATATTAATAATATAGTGAAAAAGTAAATATTCTTAATTAATAAGATGCCATAAATTAATATAATTAACTCCTCATACATTAAACCCAACTTTGTGTATTATTTCTTGTCCACTCAAAATATTCTAATAAAAAAATAAAAGGCACGTTAAGTAAAATAATACATATTGACGCAAACAATAAACCTGGCCATTAAATTAATTAATGGGTTATTACATGTGTATGTAATTTTGATACAAAATTTTAATAGACAGTTTTTGATTTACATAACGAACTTTAAAAAAGAACAAACATTAAAACAACTATTGGGAAATTTTGTGCCAAACATTGAACTAATTCCAAGTAAATGCATTAAATATTCTTGAATTAATAATTGTAACACTGTGTAACTATTTGTCCATTATTATAAATAATTACACAATGTTACAATTCTTGATTCGAGAATATTTAATGCTCACATTTAGCTCTGTGACTTTCGACTTACGCTACATAAGTCAAAAGTCACAGAGCTAAATGTAAGAATAATTTAGTAATTATTTTCAAAACATTTTTATTGAATTTATTTAAATAATTGTCCAAGTGAATGAATACTATTTTCTATTTAATATTTAATGCATTTGCCTGGAAGTAGTTGTTTCAACGGATGTTTATTCTTTTTTAAAGTACATTAAATAAGTCAAAAACTTGCAGTGGCTGTAGGGAAAATAATTAATTATTCAATTATATACGTTAATTATCAATTCATTTCTTTTTGTTTATTTCAGATAATGAAGGTTCAATTCATCACTCATTTTCATGACAGTTCAGCTAGCTAGCAAAGTTCTTATTTGCAAAACACCATAAATTCATGACAGGGCAGAAAGACCTCCCGTCTATAGCCCATGACAGACTACTAACCCACCAATATTGTAAATATAAATATTTGTAAAGAATTGTAATTCTGCTGTCTGAATAAAAATGTTTGTATATATGAAGGTTCAATTTCAGAAAATAATTTTCTCTATGTAAATGATGAGATTTCTAGTTTTAGATATATTGCTAAATACTGACTAATATTCTTCAATGCAATTTGTGCATTTACTTCAGGCTTATCATTATTTTCTATTTTTATATCATGCTTCTCATTGTATTCTCCGCTTCCTTTAGTTAATCAATTGTATTATAGCTAATATCTATCAATTTCCAGCATCCTCTACTTTAATATTTGGAGACTAATACCATTTTTTTATATTTACCTCATCTGCTTTTGTTCATTCTTGCACTTAATTGTGATATTTTAGAGGTGACTTATTATAAAATTTGAAACACAAAAGCAATATAAGCAAAATAAGAGCTATTCTGAAAATGAAAACATAGTAATCTTTTTTTTTAAATATTGCATAAATCTAATAAAAATACTTACACATGTTCACAAGATAATTTATATGTGTTTTCAATAACACCCTCCTCATTTTCAGAAACTAACAACTTATTTCCACATACAGCACATACACCTGGCTCTAAATTCCTAGTTGGCATCCCATGAGCAGTATAATACTGAAAACAGAAACTGGTTATATAATAATGGAAAAAAGGATTTATTCACTTGGTCACAGTTATTTATATAAATAAAATAAAAAGAATTCGAAAAAAAAAAAATAGCTACTGCGACATTTTGACTTATGTTACGTAAGTAATTAAAACAAATGCTCAATAATGCAACAATTTTTTTATTCGAAAATATTTAATGCAAAAAAAAAATAAATAAAAATTACGTAATAAGCCCATCTGCAGATGGATTATTTTTGAATAAAAAATTGTTGCATTATACAGTATGTTATACAACAGCAAAAATGGACATTTGCTGTTTTAAGTACTTATGTAACATAAGTCAAATGTAGCAGTAGCTAAAGAGGGAATAATTTATAAATTATTTTCGAATTCCTTTATTTGAATTTAAAATTTGGTTATACGCACTGTTCAAATTAAAGGAACAAATTCATTGAAATTGTTGGTGATTATTTTTGAGAAAAATACTCGAACAGGTTAATTAATATTTTTAACTGCGCATCTTTTTAACTAAAAATTCTATATATAGGTGCCGATACAAGGTTACATTTTTTAAATGGGATACCCTATATATTATTACATATTTGGGAATTTTAATTTTTTTGTTTATATTATTATATACCTATATTAAACTGTTACTGACATATTGACAGATTAAAATGGCCTTATACAGTGCAATCATAATGAAAAGAACACATTTATTTTTTAAGTAAATTGTATTCAGGTGATAATTTTTGGGAAAACGCTCGGAGTGGTTGATTAGTATTTTTAACTGTGCATATTTTATACAGGGTGTCCCAAAAACAATTGCTGATAAAGTTATATATTTTTTTAAATGGAACACTATATATTTTTACATAGACATAGAATTTATTTCTTCACTGATCAATAATAGTATTTCCTATACCTATCTCTTCTGGTTTTCAAGATATTAACATATTTCTAAATAGAGCCACCAATAATTAATTTCTTTCTATTTAGAAACCCATATTAATCTATATTGGCATTGCCTATACCTATGTTTTTTGATTTTCAAGACATTAATACATTTTCTAAAAGAGACTTTTTTGGTGGGAAATTTGAATTAAAATTATAGTTATAGTTTAATATTTTGAATCTGACAAATGTATATATTTTTATCAAATTTCTTTTAAATCAATTAATTATTAAGTTTACTCAAATACAGATTATTATTATTATATCTACTTGCTTTTGTTTTCAAATTGAAAGTGCATTGTGTTATATATTTTAATTAATGCAATAATATCTTGAACCCTACACCCATGTGGGTAGAGAGGGTCACTGAATATATATATATATATATATATATATATATATATATATATATAACAGGAGCCTTTTATGATTACTAACATACGCCATTGGTTTAAAAAATTAATAAAAAAATAAAATAGGATATTGTCAATAAAATTACACATTGTACTTGTACTTTAAATAAGGTCTAACAATCCTAATACTCAAATTTTATTTTTATGAATTATACAGGGTGTCCAAAATTTAGAGTCAAACTGAAAACTTGAATGTATTTTATTTTTCTTATTTAAATTTGGAACCCCCTGCATATTTTTATATCATTCCATGTAGAATTAAAAAGCAAACATTTTACTTCCTAACAATCCTAACAGATTAAAAATTATTGACAATAAACTGTTTTTAGGCCATTTGAATAGGCACTTTGATGAATAAAAATCGAAGGTTGCTTTGAAAAAAACATTCTATTGACAGACATGTCATCTAATTACAATTATTATAACAACAGTTTTAAAGGATTCACAGATCTTTGTCTAAATCACACATTATGAAATTATTAAGCTTTGTATAAACATACTTTTAGTTATAACATTAAAACAATTGAAGAAAAATATTTCTAAAATAAATTACATATTAGAACTTATGTTTGACATATCTTCAATTGTTTTGGAGGCACAAATGAAGACGAACATGAAATTACCTTGCCAGTCTTTGCAATAGGTAGGTTGTAATATTTTGAAACACGTCTTTAATTGTTTGCTGCATGTTTTCGTGTGTAGTTGGAGGTGAAAACGACTTCTTTCCGTATTATAGAAATACGAGAATCGTTCCTATAAAATCACCTTGATTGAATTCGTTGTCAAAAAATCAATGATTATGAAGAGCTTAAGCAAACAATTATTTATACTTTTAATGTTATTAAAGCTAACGTAGACTCATGTCACTTTGACAGTTGCAGTTTACAATGTCAAAATATGTTTTTCAAAACCACCTTCGATTATTATTCTGTCAGACTGTTTGAAAATATAAAGGGTATTCCATTTGAAAAATTAAAGTTTTGACCATATGAAATTCACTTGACTCCACAATTAGTTTCAGACACATTGTATAATATTTTCCATTATTTTTGGTAGAAATACTTAAGACTACGGGTTATACAATAAATGTTGAAAAAAAAAATAAATGGCTTACTTCTATCTCGTGATATAATTTAAGAGTGACCCCTCAAAAAGTGATATATTTTATAAATTTCCAGATATCTCAAACATGGTTACGTTTAAGTATGATAAATGCTTATAGTTTTTGTTATGAAATCATATGTAGAATCCAAATCTAAAATAAAAAATATAGGGTTCCATTTAAAATAAGGAATTTGGTATCATATACAGGGTGAGTTTTTTTCGATGTTCTCTATGGGGATCTCGGAAACTATAAGAGATAGAAAAACGGTTAAATGGGGAAAGAAGTGTAGTTTTATAAGACGAATAAAATTACACTTTCAAAGTATTTGAAAAAGTCAAGGGTAACTAGATATTTTGAAAAAAGTAAAATGTGTCAATTTTTTTAAATCAATATATCTCTATTATTATCATAGATAGAAAAAAACTGTAAAGGACAAAGTTGTAGAAAATTTTACACAGATTAATAACAAAAAATCAAAAAAAATTTTTCGCCCACATTTTGGGAGATATGACACAAACTTACCTTTTTTTAAATGGAAACAATAGTTGGCTATGACTTTATTAAAAGGGCTATTTTTTTCCCTTTAATCCGACATAACATATGCCATAGTTATTTTTAAAATAAAATAAGTTACAGTCGTTTTTAATTTTACCATACACCAAAAAATAGTTAGCCATGAAAAAGACAAAAGTAAAACAATTTATTATCTTTCTTTAGATTTGTCAAAAGTAACATAAAGTAATACCATTATAGCATAAAGTACATCTTTTTAAAATAGATTTTGTGGCTTTTTCAACTTTTCTTCTGTCAATAGAATAAAATGTTTCAAGTACAGCTAGTCTAAGATCCTCCACGGATTGATATGATTGTTGATACACTTTGTTCTTCACATAACCCACAGAAAAAAGTCTAAAACGGATAGGTCGGGTGATCTAGGTGGCCATAGGATTGGTCCATTTCTTCCCACCCATGAATTAGGAAAAGCATCATTTAAATAGTTTCGCACAGCCAACGTGCTATGAGGTGGAGCTCCGTCATGTTGAAACCACTTCAATCTTGCCCGTACTGATAAATTTAAATCATCGAGCATATCTTCAAATGTTCCTTGAAGAAAACGAAGGTAATCATTTCCATTCAATGTGTGAATTCTCGATCCGAACACACCGCACCATACATTAAATCCAGTTGCAGTTTACAATGTCAAAATATGTTTTTCAAAACCACCTTCGATTATTATTCTGTCAGACTGTTTGAAAATATAAAGGGTATTCCATTTGAAAAATTAAAGTTTTGACCATATGAAATTCACTTGACTCCACAATTAGTTTCAGACACATTGTATAATATTTTCCATTATTTTTGGTAGAAATATTTTTAATTTGTGGTCTACGTTGTGCAACTTCTCGTGGATTCTCCTGACGCCAAACATGTTCATTTTGCCAGTTAAAAATCCCACAATTAGTAAATCGCGTTTCATCTGTCCAAATTACTATTGTAGGGAACGTATTATCTCTTGGCACATGTTTTTGTACCACATACAGAAGACCATTCTCTTATTGGTATCACCGTCATGTAAATTTTGTGAAATTGATACCTTATATGGGTGATATTTATGTTTTTTCAAAACTCGTACTACAGTCGTAAACAACTGCAATTGTTTTACTTTTATCTTTTTCATGGCTAACTATTTTTTGGTGGATGGTAACATTAAAAACGACTGTAACTTATTTTATTTTAAAAATAACTATGGCATATGTTATATCGGATTAAAGGGAAAAAAATATCCCTTTTAATAAAGTCATAGCCAACTATTGTTTCCATTTAAAAAAAGGTAAGTTTGTGTCATATCTCCCAAAATATGGGCGAAAAAATTTTTTTGATTTTTTGTTATTAATCTGTGTAAAATTTTCTACAACTTTGTCCTTTACAGTTTTTTTCTATCTATGATAATAATAGAGATATATTGATTTCAAAAAATTGACACATTTTACTTTTTTCAAAATATCTAGTTACCCTTGACTTTTTCAAATAATTTGAAAGTGTCATTTTATTCGTCTTATAAAACTACACTTCTTTCCCCATTTAACCGTTTTTCTATCTCTTATAGTTTCCGAGATCCCCATAGAGAACATCGAAAAAAACTCACCCTGTATAACCGGAAGTGTTAGCATCTTCAAAATTTTCATTTTCATCACATAAATGGTAAAAAATTAAATAGAATCTATTAATTGGAAGTATACTTTTAATAAGCTTTCCGGTGTATAATGGGACACTTTCCCGGAATTGATATCTACTTTGAAATTTTAAATGGAACATCCTATATCTTCATTTCTTATACTATACTGCAAAAAAACATGTTTTTAAATTTTGTCAGGTGCAATAATTTACTAAAAATATCATTATTTTTTTTAATATCATTATTGATCTTTTATGCATACTAAGACTAGAATACCATTCTATGCAGTATATTTGAAAAATAAATTCACATAATTTCATTGTTCTAAATGACACCTTACAGGGTGAGTTTTTTTTTTTTCAATGTTAACTATGGGGATCTCGGAAACTATTAGAGATAGAAAAACAGTTAAATGTATCAAATAAATCAATCGCTAATTTAAAATAAAAATTGATCCATATACAACAATTTCTACTTACTCCGATATGAGAGGCCATTTTATCAGCACAAATTTCCGATATATCCCTTCCTAGAACTCCATAATATAGACCGTAAAACAGGAATAGAATACTATAATCCATCCACACATTCATTTTTGCATCAAAAATCATGTTTATACCGAAAAATGCTGCCATCATTATTACATATCCTATTATACCTAGGATGTAGCTAAGTTTATATAAAAATAAAAACCATTTGTACACTAGCCTAAAACAAAGACAAAATAATTATAGAATATTATTGTTTTTTTAGTTGTGTGTGGACTTCAATTTAATTTTATACAGATTAAATTATATTTTAACAATCAGTGTTTTTTAAACAATTTAATATAAAACTGTATTTTGTAGACACACTACTTATTAGGGATGGTACAAACTGTGATTTTTGTGGAACAGGTCGGACAGTTCCATGTGCAAGCACAAACCTGTTCTGAAAAACCCGTGATAGCTGCGGAGTAGCGGTGGGAGACGTGATGGGGGTTAATTGTGAATGCAGTTGATTTATTTAAGAAGAATTTTTGAAAGTAATTAAAAAAGGACTTACAGTTATTTATAAATACTTGCAAAACAAATGTGCACAACTTTGTATAAAATTGACTGTTATATTTCCTTAATTAATTATATTCAGTGGGGGAAAAGTACACTTCAATTGACCCAACATTTAAATCATGCCCGTTCAAAACCAGGACGCGGTCAAAATAATAAAAGAAACCTCAATTTCTTCTTTATCTAATGTTATAGCCCGCGAAATTAAGAAGCACAATATCCAATCGAATGTATGGACTCCAGAAACGGAGTTCTTCATTTGGTTGTGATTTGATTCTACTGTGAGTAAAGAGAGTGGAAAAATAGCTGCGAAAACTACAACAAGCAAGATCACATTCTTTGCTGGAATAGCCACAGACATGTTTATCCGCACTTAAGTGCATTAATTATATCAAAGTGGTATGCCCTAGTGACATTTGTGCCTTGAGTAAGCTTATTTCCAAAAGCTGGTAACGCAGTATATTAGTCATGTAGAAGTTAACCGATGTGAATTTATCCCAGAGTTTTGTGCCCGGCGACTCCACCATGGCAATATTTTCTATATTTTCAACAATAGATTAAAAATTGTATATTATATTCAAAGTAAATCCTCGCACATTCAAGATTCCACAATCGATTTTCTAAATAAACATTAAATTTTATGTTTTCTGACTATGTTATATAACACTATTTGTCATTTGTTAGTTTTTTTTTATTTTCATGTTAATTTGTATCATTAACATATTTTGAGAGTATAATAATAGGATGTTTCAAAATAAACTTTTTATGATTTTTTTTTGTCACAGCTCATGAATTCCTCAAAACTTTTCAAAGTCCCACAAAACAATGTTGGTCATTTTTTAATTTTTTTGTTTTGACATTACTTTGTTGCAGGAGACCTTATTAACAAATTTTGATAATATAAAAGTAGAATGTTTCAAAATATACTTTTAATGAATTTTTTCGTCTCACTCCAGGGATCTCTGGAAAATTCAAAAGTCCCATAAAACATTGTTTGTCATTTTTTATTAAGTGCGGAACTAAGTTCCCTCTGTTTTTCAAAAGATGGCTCCAGTAGTAAGTGCTGGTCGATTGTGACATAACAGAAATGTCATGAACTAATCTTAGACATATTTTAAACAAATCGTGTTGACACATTAATGATTTTGTTGTTGCGTCATAATAATCATCTTTTGAGGGAAGTGTTACTTTCTTCTTTCATTTTTTCATTCAAAGAAAACAGCGGCTGAAGCGCATCGAGAACTCTAAAGAGTTTACGGAGATGCTGCTCTAAGTGAAACAACATGCGGTGATTGGTTCAGTCACTTCACAGACGGTGATTTCGAAGTTCACGACCGCGCATGTGAAGGAAGGCCAAACATTTTCAAAGACGCGAAATTGAAAGCACTGCTCAATGAGGATTTACGCCAAACGGAAAAGAGCTTGCTTCAGCATTAGGAGATACCCACCAAGCTATTTCCAAGCAATTGCATGCGAAAAAGTGTTTCTACAACATGACAACGCTTGACCTCACGTTTCCCAACCCATTGAAACCTACTTGGAAACGCTCAAATGGGAAGTTCTTCCCTACCCGCCACATTCCCCAGATATGGCGCCATCCGATTATTACTTGTTCAGTTCGATGGCACATGGTTTGGTTAATCAGCAATCCCACTCATATGAAGACATCTCAAAATGACTTGATTCGAGGATAGCCTCAAAAGACGAACACTTCTACCATGACAGTATTCGAGCTCTGCCAGAAAGATGGGAAAAAGTTGTTGCTAGAGATGGGCAATATTTTTAATGATTCATTTGTAACCATGTTTTCACAATAAAGTTGCAATTTCATTAAAGAAACAGCAAGAACTTAGTTGCGCACCTAATAGATTTTTTATTTTGACGTTAATTTGTTACTAGGGATCTTATTAAGAAATGTTGAGAATATAAAAGTAGGATGTTTCAAAATAACCTATGATTTTTTTTGTGTCACCTCACGGATGTCTTGAAAATATTCAAAATCCCACATTGTTTGTCATTTTTTTAGATTTTTTATTTTGAGGTTAATTTGTTTCTAAAGAAAGAAGTTACAAAACCAATCATATATAATTATACATATAGTGCCATTTACAAATTTGTTGTATCTAGTGACTAAAATAAAATTCTTTAGAGCAGCAGAATTTAGTTATTACCGAATATAATTTATGTCAATTTATATTAATTAGATTTATAATTGTAATATTTCTATTTATATTTTGATATCAATAAGATCTAATTATTCTAAAATTGAATTGGTTCAGTATAAATAATCTGTAATATAAGTTTGAAATTATTTGCTTTCAAACTAAACTGAAGATCAATTTACAAATTAAAATTGTTTGAATTATTAAATCCTTACGTTATTTTAAAAAAAATGTTATTTAGTATTTTGACATTTTGTATCTTCACGCGGGTAAAATTCTATTAATTCAAAAATAGCCGAAAAGATTGAACGGTCCAAATTGTAAATTATTGAATTGTAGGTCACATTGATTTTAAAATAGTTTGTCTACAATGCAAACGTAACATTATAACGGAAGTAATTTGTAAATTAACCATATCAACAACAAACAAACTGACGTTGGCAGTGTGTCTAGAATCCATGGGCCAAGATAAAGAAAATCGTAAAAAGTTTATTTTGAAATATCCCACTTTTTTTATTTTCAAAATGTGTAAACAAGGTCCTTAGCTGCAAGTTAACGTCAAAACTAAAAATCTAAAAAATAACAAACAATGTTTTGTGGAACTTTGAAAATTTTTGAGAAATTCGTGGACTGGGACAAAAAAAAAATGATAAAAAGTTTATTTTGAAACATCCTACTAACGTCAAAATAAAATATCTAAAAAAATGACAAACAAGACTGAAAATTTTTGATAAATCCGTGGGCAGGGACAAAAAAAATATGATTTTTTTATTTTGAAACATCTTACTTTTATGTTCTCAAAATATGTTAATGAGGTTCCTAGCAACAAATTAACACGAAAATAAAAATCTAAAATATGACAAACTGATATATAACATAGTGAATACAACTGTCAAAAAAACATAAAATTTAATGATTTAGTTTGAATATAATATAAAATTAATTGTTAAAAATATAGAAAATAACATATATTGTTATATATTGTCCTTCGTATACGGTTGGGGCCTGGACGAGGTGAGGGATCCGTATATGTCATCGTGTGGGGCGCTCCTTGGCTTCCCCGCTAGAGCTTCCATATCGAGGATGGGTTAACAACTCCCACCACCGTTTTTCACACGATCGGCGAATGTCGGAGAAACAGTCTGCCGTATTTGTTTAGAGAACGTATGTTAATTTTTCATGCATCGCTTTAAAATCAGCTGAATTGCTCAAGACCGCATAAATGAGTGCATCCTCCCAATGTAAATAAACACTTAATACACTTTTTTAGTTTGTATGGTTGATTTTTCTATTTCTCCATTTATTCAGAAATTTCTTCTGCCGACCGGCGAAACGTTGCCTTGAATTGGCCCGGGAAATTTAAAAAGTTATTCATTTCAAAAATTTTATCAATGACAAGTAAAATAATTTCGAAGATTCCGATTAATATTAATCTACACTATGAAAAATTATCTTTAATTTCATTTATTTTATTAAATGGCTTTTTTGTTTATTAAATAAATGTAATTATAAATTCGTTTTCATTTATTGAAATGAATTACAGTATTTAACTCTTTCAGTTTAATTTCTCAAAAATCTGTGAGAAATATATTAAAACCTTTTAGTTCATTACTGTTCATATACAGGGTGTCTCGCCCTAAAAGTATTTGGATTTTCTATTGATAGATTCTAATGCAATTTTCACTGTTTATGTAAACCAAAATTCCTCTTCTAAATTAAAATATTTTCGATATTTTACCACTTCCTATTATACCGGAAGTACGTACAAGCTTTGTTATTTGAAGTGGAACCTTATATTTTTTATTGAAAATTTAGATCATCATCATCATTTTTTTAGACAGCATTTTAAAATATCATACTTGAAGATAGAATAAAGTCACAGGAATGAAAATATTCTCATGTAGAAACAGTTTAAAAATATTATTCTCTCAAATTAACAGCAAAGTCTAATAAATTTAAAACAGGGTAGCGCAATATTGCCGTGAAGTCCAATATGTTTTTCGAAAAAAAAAAAAAACGACAATAAAAGGTTCTTTATGTTGGTTGTTGGTCGTGGAGACTTTAATTATTTAAATAAAAATACTTGTCCTTTCTCCTACTTATTTTTTATTTTACTAGATATATTTCGGAAACTATCTATCTAGTAAAATAAAAAATAAGTAGGAGAAAGGACAAGTATTTTTATTTAAATGACAATAAAAGGTACTTATAAATTTCTAGCCACTGTTGACCGTCACATTTCAAAATTCGTTTCATATATATTGAACGGGGGTTCAATAATCATATGATTTTTTTTTTACGGAATGATATATTTTTATAATGTTGTTGAAGTCGAAAAGCGTTTAACACGAAAAAAAAAAAAAAAACGAAATAGATATTCTGATAACTCTATACAATTGGAAAAATACTTAATAATAATAATACCTATTATTATTAAGTATTTTATATTATTTTTTTCGTTTTTCTGTTAGAATACTTTTTGTGTACAGGGTAAAGTAATATGTAAAATGATTTTCTTCTATTTTTACTTAAATGGAACACCCTATATTTGTGATTGCCATTTCAAAATGAAAATGGGCCTTACCATTTTTGAGATATTTAAAATCAAAATGCAAATACACAAATTTTTATTATTTAGTTGTCAATGTTATTCTTAATAATTTCATATTTAATAAGTAAAGTACATTTTACGTTATTTTTGTAACACTGTTACTGTTAGACATACTTCTTCAATAAAAAATACTTTAGTTATTAGAAACAAAAAATATATTTTGGTCATTCTAAAAATATTTTTAATATTCTTATATGCTTATTAAAATTATTTTTTAAATAATTTATGTAGGCTGCAAAACAGAAGGTGTACCAACAAGCCTAGTAAAATAATTCAATACTTGAATCTTAATATTTTGTTAATATTAAAATTTTCCTCCATTAAAATGTCTATGTATGTAATTATTGTATTCATATCAAATATTTCTATTAAATAACATTCAAAATTTTTAGATTGTTTTGCTTTTAAAATAACTCCTAAATATTTGTCGACACACTATTATCTTTATATTAAATATGTTTTTAAATGTAGGAAAACATTTATGAATTGCATTTGTATTAGTCATAGCCTAATTAAATTATAGACTACAATTGAAACATTCAATTTTGTACTTTGGATTGAAATTGTTAAAAACGATAATATATAGAACTATATATGTCATACAAAAATGGAAGAACAAACAATTTTCCCTCGAAATTTCATAAATAATATAGGGTGTTTCATTTAAATTAAAAAAAAAACAGTTTGCATATTGTTTCATCCTGTATATAAAATTTGCTTTATTATAAAAAACTACTTTTCTTTCAATTATTAAGCATTTTTTTAATTATAAAGCGTTGGCAGAAAATTTAATTATTTTTTTTTTTCAATTTTGAACATTCAACATTCAATTATTTATAACTTTTTAAATATCAAAAATTGACATAATAACCCTATATGGGAAAAACAGTTACACGAATTTTATAAAAATCTAAATTTTCAATAAAAAATATAGGGTTCCATTTAAAATAACAAAGCTTGTACGTTCATCCGGTATATTCGGAAGTGGTAAAATCTTGAAAATATAACATTAATAAGAGAATATTGGTTTACATAAACAGTGAAAATTGCATTAGAATCTATCAATAGAAAATCTATATACTTTTAGGGTGAGACACCTTGTATACGAACCTGCAGTAATGAACTGCAAAATTGGTTCTTTCAAAAAAGGATTCAATACATTTCTTACATATTTTTAAGAAATTAAATTGAAAGAGTTAAATACTCTAATACTTTTAAATAAAAGTAAATGAATTTATAATTACATTAATTTAATAAATAAAAAAATATACCGTGTTTTTGTTTCGTTTTATAAAATAAATTAAATGAAAGATGATTTTCCATAGTGTAGATTAATATTAATCGAAAAATAGACAATAATAATAATCTTTAATAAAAATTTTGAAATGAATAACTTTTTAAATTTCCCGGGCCAATCCAAGGCAACGTTTAGTCGGTCGGTAGAAGAAATTTTCGAATAAATGGAGAAATATACAAATCAACCATAAAACGTGCCTCAAATGTTTATTTACATTGGGAGGACGCACTCATTTATGCGGTCTTCAGTAATTCCGCTGATTCCAAAACGATGCATGAAAAATTAACGTACGTTCTTTAATCGTGCATTTCACACCGTTTCTCTCTTTCTTCCACGACTACGGCCGATCGTGTAAAAAACGGTGATGGGAGTCGTTAACCCGTCCTCGATATGGAAGCTCTGTTCCCCGCGGGATGGTATATGGCTAAATACCAACCCCACGTGTTTATGCCGTGCGTGGCGACCCGTGTCGTTGGATGAAGGAATCCTGGTGGTTGAGATGAAGCATCACCTGCGGGGGCGTGGAGTCAACACACACTTTGGACTGGATTTCACCTAGACGGGCGATTGAAGCTTACCCGACTTCAATCAACCGGCTGTGCCGTCCCGTCAGAGGGCCGGCGGGGAGTCTCTGGTGAGGCAGGCGCGTAGGGAGGTATGCTTGTGGCAACTGAAGTGGTACCCGGTCATCGGGAGCGCACTGTACCCTCATGACGCAGGTTCTCTCTGGGGGCTATATCGAAGCGGCAACCCTGGGTGTCAAGTTGGCGCTTCCCTAGGTTGGACTCCATGGTGGGTGGGCACCGCAACGATGAAGATCTTTATCCCATGGATAGGAAGGACAACCACGCGAAGAAAGAGGAAGGATTGGGCAGCGAGAACGAGCAAACACGCTCATCTCAGCAACCCAAAGACGAAAACGGAAAAGGGAAGAGCACCCTTGGAACTGCTAAGACAGGCCCACAAGGACCGCCTAAGCAAAAACAGAAGGACCTCATACCTGATAAGCACCAGAGGTCTAGACTGAATAGGAAAAGACCTTGTGGTGCAGAACTAAAGAGAAGGAGGAAACTGAGGGATGAGTTGGCGAAAGCCGCCAATTTAACCCCTAGTATAACCTCCGAGAAGGTAGAAGCGGGGAAAACTGGTGGCAAGAGGCTGTGCTCTAATAATTCCATTGAACTGACCCCTAAACGTGCAGCAGTGCATGGGGGACCAGAGGTGGTTTTTGATAGTGGCGAGCCCACAAAGTCATACAGGGACGCTGCGACAAGTAACCTTAAACTGATGGTCTGGGACAAATCCAGCATCAACGGGAGGCTCACTGAAGAGAGATCTACCCTAATAAGGAGAGCCCTTTTCAGAGAGCTTGACAGAGTGGTGCTGGGTCCTCCCAGCCAAGGAGACCCACCAGGTTTCAAGTAGTGCACTTTCACAGGTGGGTCACAGATGCACTGTGACGATAAATCGGCTGAGTGGCTAAAGAAGATCGTTGCCGGTCTCAAACCGTGGCCTGAGGCCAGCCTCATTGCTGCGACTGAGAATAGACTGCCTAACCTCACTAAGGTCTCCCTCTTTATACCGAGGGAGGACTTCGACGCCGGGCAGACTCTGTCAGAGGTCATGGCATTGCTGGCGGGGCATAACCGGCGTCTGCGAGTTCGAGAATGGCCGATCTTTCACCGCTCGGGCTATGATAAGCCTTGGGGATACCTGCTTGTTGTAGGCATTCCAGAGGAGGACAAAATCAGACTGAGAGAGAGGGGTTACAGAATTAAATACAGGTTCTCCACTGTCCCAGTCAGAATTCGACCCATTAAAGAACCCGTACCAGGGCCGACAGGACAACAGGGCATCTCACCCCTCCCCTCCTTAGGGAGGGTAAAGTGAAATGCCCACCGTCATCGACGCCCCTAAAGCCGGTAGCAGGGCCTTCTGGACGGCGGGACGTTTCACCCCTCCTCAAAGAGGCAAAAGTGAAATGGCCGCCGCCGTCGGCCCCTCTAAAGCTAGCTTCCAGGAGCAACAAGGAAGAGGAAAAGGGGATGGAGGTTGATGTGGACGCCCTACAAGGGCAGTTGAACCGACCTTACTCCCCTCTCAATATAAGCAGGAACACTGGAGCCACCGACTCGGCTAGCTCAACATCAACGCTGAACCCTCAAAACCTCCTGGACGGGTCAGATGTGGTCACACTCACTGACGTGGACATGGGGAAGGAGGAGCAGCTTTCTAGGGAAAACTGAATGGCTATCCAAATCAACCTTGGACATGCACGCGCGGCCACTGCTACGCTTTCTAGGCGACTGGACGTGGGTGCAGATACGATTGCCCTCATACAAGAACCCTGGATTGAAAAATCCAGGATCTGTGGCTTGGGCAGACTTAATGGTAATCTATTTTGCAGGCCATCAGCATGTCCTAGGATCGTGATATTCGTACCTGGTGACTTACCAGCGCAACTGGTGCCGCAGCTATCCGACGGTGACATCACAATCGTGAGGGCTAGTAGGGCACTAAACGGGAAAGACGTTATTCTGATATCCGCCTAACTCCCAGGTAGCACTGAAAAAGCAAAGCAAGAAGAAAGTATGTGACCCCAGGACGACTGAGGCATATATTATGCACCTTACGGAAGAACTCCTGAGCGACACGAATGTAAGTATAGATGGTAGGAAGAAACTGGATAACCAGGCATCTACACTACAACACTATTATAGCTTATAAGAAAGCGTGTCTATCTAAATGGAGAGATGAGAACACAAGCACTACCTGGTGCAAGGAACTTGGCTCCCTCAAGGAGGATACGAAAAAGCTGTAGATTATGTATGATAGTAAAATGGAAATAATCATTTGAAAATAGAGCTATTCTTTTGGATTTCATAATATGAATGTGTATTTACATTTTTTATCTACCAAGTATAAAGTATCAGTTTAAATAAAAAATAAATCGTTAATTTTCGTGTATTACGTCAATTTACTAGTTTAAGTTAGAAAAGAAAATTGTAAGATATAATGAAATTAATAGGTCATGTCTGCTAAGTTATTTGAATGCAGAATTTAGTGAAATCCTTTAAATTTTCATTGCACAAGTTTTTATTAGCAAAAATTTAATTTAAAATTTGCTATAAATTTGATCAATTTTCATTGTTTTTCATAATTATTTTTCACAGAAACTAAACATTAAAATAATTTTTAATTTATCTGATGAAATTCCTGCTTATTTTAAGATTATTTTAATGTATATATAATACAATATTGTTCATTGATCACAACAACAATCTAACTCAAATTAGTGATTGCCCATATTTGTATAGCTATCTCTTTCTTCTAAACCGCACCCTTAAGAAGTACAAAAAACTCATAATGAAGAGGCAAAGAGAAGCCTGACGGGCTTTCTGCGAGAGCATCGAAAGCACGTCGGAGCTATCTAGACTAAAACCAGCACTCTCATGGGATGCAAGACAACCCGTCAGAATGCTACAGAAGGAGGATGGCAGCCTCACTGGTAACCTCCGAGAAAGTCTAGAACTACTGCCACACACACACTTCCCAGGCTGTAATCTTACGGAGGATAGCCCTGCTGAAGTTATTGTTTAAGACGATGTGATTATCTCTGGGACTGACTGGGGACTAGCCACTCAACAAGACATTTGCCTAGCCATTAACAGCTTTTCCCCTTTCAAATCACCGGGTCCGGATGGTATCTTTCCTGCTCTACTCCAATGGGGACAGGAGTTACTACTGGAACGGTTGATAACAATATTCCGGGCAAGCATAGCGCTTGCACATATTCCGATAACTTGGAGGCAGGCTAGAGTACTTTTATTCCAAAGCCTAGGCGCCCGGATTATACGGCTGCCAAGGCGTACAGACCGATAACACTGTCCTCGTTTGTGCTAAAAACACTTGAAAGGATAGTTGAAAACTACATCAGAAGAACAACAACGACTTTCACGTAACAGCGTACGCAGATGACTTTGCCTTAATCGTCAGCGGAAAATACGAAGAGGTGCGTGATAGAATCCAAGCAGCCCTAAACATAATAGCCAACTGGTGTGAGGAACACTCCCTCTCTGTCAATCCGACGAAAACAGAAGGCACCGAAACTCAAGGGCATGACGCTACAGTTCAGCAGCGAGGTGAAATACCTAGGTATCATTCTCGACAGCAAATTGAACTGGAAAGCGCACCTGGAAAACAAAACTGAAAAATCGACCAAAGGTAGCTCTTTGGCTTTACACAACTATAATTAGACCCATGATGGTCTATGGAGCAGTGATATGGTGGGCTAGAACTAAAGTACAGACCGCCATAAAACTGCTCAGTACAGTACAAAGGACGGCCTACCTATCGATAACAGGCGCAATGAACACAACGCCAACGTTAGCAATGGAAGTGATGCTATGCCTACCACCACTAGATTTATACGTGGAAACGACGGTGCTGGCAACCACCATTCGTCTAAAGAATCATGGCTGTCTGTGAAGACATTCATCTTCTTGAGGCTGGCACAGACCTATGCAGTCCTTCTCTCGTAGCGGGAATACCTTACGGTATCACCACCCTACCCACAAGTATAATGAAAGAGTCTGCGTCAAGAATATACACAGATGCCTCGATTAAGGGACAACGCTCAGGGATTGGAATCTATTACAGGTCTTTGAGCATCTCAACGAAACTAGGCATGGGAAATATAGCAATATCACCCAGCTGGAGACAATGGACATAACGCTCGCGGCTGAAACCATTTCCAATCTCAAAATAACGAACAGGAGAATACTGATACTCACGGACAGTAGACGGGCGCTCCATTCTCTGAGGAACAGATTCACCAGCTCCAACACAATTAGGGAGTGTCACAGACAGCTGAACAAGGCATCTCAGCATAATGAGATAGAGGTATCCTGGGTTAAAGGACATAGTTCTGACGGGGGCAACAGATGGGCTGACATGCTGGGGAAGGCGGCGGCAAAACTGAACATTCAGTCCCCAGAGCCACTAGCACCCATTCCTCCTGCGACCCTCATCAAGCTAGTTCAAGAAAGAATGACGAAAAAATTCAGAGAAAGATGGAACGACGCAACTGACTGCGCCTTTGCAAAGGAAGCACTTCAGTACCCGAGCAAGTCTGCGCAAGCAGATATCTCAGATTAGGCAGGACAAACCTAAGGAGGATAACAGCTATCCTCACAGGACACGGTAGACTCAACGCTCACCTATTCAGGCTGGGACTCTCAGAGACACCAGACTGTCGAGGCTGCGGGGAGGAAGATGAAACAGCCAGGCACTTACTCTCACCATGGGTGAGAGATGGCCTGACATGGCCTACATAAGAGACCTGCCCGCCTCTGTGATACTGGATTACCTCCATGAGACAGTCTGATTGTAGCAGAGGAGGGTAGGCCTGTAATGAAGGGAGGCTAGGGACCTTTTAGGCCTATGCACAGTGATTACAGCACACCTTCACACATACATAGAAAATATTGCTAGGTGCATCCCTGTGTATTCGCCATCGTGGCGGCGCAGGTCACAAAACTGTGTACAGGAAACCGTTTTGTTATGTAGCAAATCATATTTTTTCTTCTTTTGTTTCGTGTTATTGTTTTTATAAAAGTATATCAATAATAAAAGAAATTGCTAAAGAGGAAGTAATTTATTAATTATTTTCAAATTCTTTTTATATAATTTAAGTAATCAACAACAATATAAATTATAGGTTATAGAAGTCAAATTTTAAAAATGCTATAGCTACTTTAGTGACTTTTATTTTATACTTAAAATATTTTTCAACAACCTAAAATGATACAGAGATTAAAAAAAATGCAGCAAATGTCAAACTAGAGTAATTGTGCTTTTTATACATTTAATTTTAAATGATTTAAAAATAATACTACTTCCCGGGAAGTACTTGTTTTAATGTGCATTTATTTAACGTACTTACATAATATAAGTCAAAAGTCACAGAGTTAAATGTGAGAATAATTTATTATTTTCAAATCATTTTTATTTGATTTATTTAAATAACTGTGACCAAGTGAATGAATACTGTTTTCTATTTACATTTAATTTTAAATTAAATATTGATATCTAAATAGCAGCTAGCACTCGGACTAGGCGGAACAACCGAGACCACCTGCGATTATTAATCCCGTTAGTTCTGAACAGGTCGGAGCAATCGAGTCACTAGTCCGTCCGGAGTAGGCAGAAAAATCGTGTTCAACCGTGACTAGTCGGGAACAGGTTTGAGCAGTCGAATTCGAATGTGACTAGTCTGGAACAGGTCGGTGCAGATGGAACAGGTATAGAAATCACTGGTTCTCAGAGCAACCACTTCGAACTTGTTCCGAAATCACAGATCCATCCCTCTACTTATTATATATATATATAATCCAAAATCCACATCTACCATAATGGTGGTGTAGGGGTCCTCTACTTATTAACTACTATTTAAATTTCAGTTGATTTACCTCGGTGTTGTACCCTGTATGGGCTTCTGCATAGCCTTCCGGACAATCAAACCACTTATACAGGAAAACAGGAGCCACACAAAAATAAATCTCCACCAATGATTCTTTATAGAGAGTACCATTGGTGTTATCCACATACCGATCAATGTCACAACCTGGTAAATAAAAATAAGAGATTAGTTTCAATAAAATGTTTATATAATTACCTAAATAAAAACAATATTAACTTTCTCTGATGAAAAAATGTAAACTAAATTTAAAGAAACATTATATTTAATATCAAGAATCATCTTAAATTTTAGCTTCTTTTTTTGTATAACATTAAAAATATGTAATCACAGCCAACCTTCTGAATGAGACAAAAAAATATAAGAAAGAATATCTTTTATCGTGTAAATTGATTTATAAAACGAAAATTCTTTAATGTTTTAATATACACGGTTAATGAAATTACCGGAACACTTAAATTATTTTCAAACAGTAACAAATTTAAAAGAAATTTTCAAATAAGTTTCGTGGATATAAACAAGCTATCATTAAAATAAATTTTTAATATACAGTGTGTTCAATTTACTTAGATAATTGGGAAATTTTGCATATATTTTGTAAATGGAACACCCTATATATTTTTACATATTTGAATTCTAAGATTATCCGAAACCTGAAAGGGTACGAGAAGAAGTAAAATTCCAAGATTAATTTTTAAATTATAAAATAAACAAAAACAGAGACAAATTTATTGCTCGGCACATGTCAGAAGGCCTGTAAAAAGAGTTTTGCATTTACATCCGTACATCGCCGAATGCAGTATTGTAATTGACTTAACAAGTTTTTTAGTAACGACAATTTGTTAGGCTTGGTTTCACTTTAGCGGCTATGTGAATTTACAAAACCAGTGTATGGGCTGTAGAGAACCTACATATCTTTGTTAGGGCTCTATTACATCCTCATAAGATTGGTGTATGGGTGGTAATATCCCGAAGGAGAATCTATAGACCTATTTTTTTTTATGACAATATTAACGGAGTTAATTATCAAGAATTACTCATGAACACATGTATTAAACCACTTTTTGATGATGAGTTCGAACAACTTTCAACAGAAAGGTACGTTTGCGCATATGCAAATGCAGCATTAAATAACTTAAACTAGTTCTTCTGAGATAGGTTAATTTTATAAAACAAAGAAAACACAAATATTACTTTACCTCATAAAAACATATTTATAAAAAAAAAAGACCTTTATTGGCATACCATAATCCATAAATCAAAATCCATAATTCTATAAACTATTTACAACAATAACCCCCCCCCCCCTTATCTCCTCTCTTCTCTTTTCTCTCTCCCTCCCCAACTTCTCCAAAATCCTTACCCCTGCCCCATCCTCTCTCATCCACTCCATAACCCTTCTACTCCCTTTCGCCCCCATCTATTCCTCTTTCACTCCCCCGCATTCTTCCGCCAAGTGGTTCCATGTATCCTTCCCATGTTGACACAACACACACCTTCCATATTCTTCCCCCATCCATACCTTCCTTCCTCTCTCCTCCGATCCACACCTTGCCCTTGCCACAATCACCCTCTCCTCTCTACTCCATTCCCTCCCTCTCAAATATTCCGGCAATCTTCCATACACCTGCCACCTCCCATACATATCATTGTACTCGCTTCTCTCTATACATCCTTGCCTTTCCTGCCCTTCCACCTCCTTCCCTTTCACTCTCACCCATTCATCCACCTTCACCCCTTGCCTTACCCATTCCATTACTTTCGCCTCTGACAAACCTACCCTCTCATACATTTTCCTCCTCTCACCCCTCCATCTACCCTCACCCCCACACACGCTCGCCATCCATACCTGCTTCACCAATCTCTCTTCCCCTAATTTCCACAGTCTCCTCTCGTACCTCACCACTCTCAACATTGCCTCGCACTCTAGCCTCTCTCTATCCATCTCCTGAAGCACTATGCAACTGGGCGTCTATCTTTCCACCCCCAACATGCACTTCAGAAACCACATCTGCTCTCTCTCTATACATTCATACCCTCTAGTCCCCCATACTTCCACACCATACATCAGCACCGATCTCACACACACATCCCATATCTTACACGCCACTCTCACATTATTCACCATCCACTGCCCCCACTTCCCCCATGCCATTCCCCACGCCTTCCTCGCCTTACCCTGCACCCACCTCACCTGTTCATCATACCCTCCTGTCTCTTTAAACCAAAATCCTAGGTACTTAAAACTTTTCACCCTCTCAATTATTTCCCCCTTTTCCACTCCAAATCCTTCACCTTCCCTTCACTCCCTTTATTCCTGAACTTCACCCACTTCGTTTTTTCCACATTCACACTCATCCCCCTCTTATCCATGTACCTCTCAGCCCTTTTCAACATCTCTCATTCCTTCATACTCTCTTGCTATCAACACCATATCATCCGCATACGCCAACATCCATACTTTACTCTTACCCATCACTACCCCCCCTGCCTGCCCTTTCCTCATCACCTCTTCCATCTCACTCATATACACATTAAATAATAATGGGCTCAGGGGGCACCCCTGCCTCAATCCCTCCCATGTCCTGAAACATCCCAACACCTTCGACCCTACTTTCACCACCACCCATGTCTCCTCATACACTCTCCTCACCCACTCAACTATTTCCTCACTCACTCCTCTCCTCCTCAAACACTCTATCAAACTCACTCTCGGTACCGAATCATACGCCGCTTTCAAATCTAAAAACACCGCATATAGACATCCTTTTTCTTCCCTCACTCTCTCCACCATTCTTGCTAGGGTAAAGACTTGGTCCCTCGTCCCCCTCCCTCTTCTAAATCCCCCCTGCATCTCTGGTATTATCCCCTTCTCCTACACCTCCATCTCCATACGATTTCTCACAATCATCATCGCCAGCTTGTACCCAATATTCATTATCGTCACTCCCCTGTAATTCTTCACCTCCTTCTCATCCCCCCCTTTATATACTGGACACATCATCCCCACTCTCCACGTCTCCGGCAAATTCACCTCCCCCCTCCACATTCGGTTCAATATCTCTCTGAATTTCCTCTTCCCTTTTTCCCCAATCTCCTTCCACATCTCTGCCTTAATGCCATCCATTCCTGCCACCTTTCCCACATAAAAACATATTTATAATTTTTATATAAAAAGTTTTTGTTTCTATTATAAAATCAGTATTTTTTTTTATTTTCATTAATGAGCATTTAAGAATTTTAAACATGAAATAAAATTTGAAGTTTAGAAAGGAAAAAGAAAATTCGTATTTTCAAGCTTTTCTAAACTCCAACTCCAAGTGATTAATACGTGTCGTAATAGCACCTCGCACTCTGAACATGCAGAACAACGAATTCGCCTGTGACACCTAGTCCGAGTGGTCTAGAACAGTTCAGAGCAATCGAGTCCAGCTGTGACTAGTCCACCGGGGGCAGGCGGAACAGTCGAGTCCAACTGTGACAACTAGTTCGGAACAGGTCGGAGCAATTGAGTCCGACTGCAACTAGTCCGGAACAGGCGGAGCAGACTTAATTGGTATAGAAATCACTGGTCTGCGGAGCAACCATCTCGGACTTGTTCCGAAATCGCAGGTCCCTACTTTAAAGTAATTAGATTTTTGTTTGGTTAGCTCGAAGTTTTTCTTCTTTCTTCTAGGTTATATAGGGCCATTGTGAGGTATGTTAGCCTCTCTTGAACTGCAACCTATAAGATCAATTGTTCTGCTTCTTTCCTATTCCACCTCTATTCTATTATGTCTATGATTTCTAGCATTTCGTTCTTCTTTTACTTTATTGTAGATGCTTCTTTGCATTTTTAATAAGTAAATCATAATAGAGGGTTATTATAAATGATGGACCCATTTTTAAAAATTCATGTATTAAAGTACAAATCCAAAATTGACAATCTTTGTAGCCATGAAAAGAGGAAGTTTCAATTTTTTAATACATCATAAATGTTCAATTTGTCCCCATTTGATGCACAACAAACATCTAAAAGTTTTAGGGACGAAGTTTTTTGCGCTTTACCCCGTTCAAAGTTTTCTTTGAGGAAACAACTGTAACTGGAATAGTGTACCTGAACTGCTTTTCCTTCAAGTTATGCAAGATTCACAGGTCTTCATTTAGCAACACCCCACTGTACGAAGCTTTTTTTAAGAATGCTTTCCTCAGGGCCGAATGGATCACGCAGGAAATGAAGACCTGGCCACTTCTGCGTGAAGTTGGCCGCGTTACGATACTCAAACCAGGGGCGCTATTCTCGAGATCATGCGCCGTAGTCATATACAACCGCGTCGCTTGGTCCGTACGTTTGGTATTCTCGAATTCAGGCGACCGATCAAACGTCAGTGGCATAAAAAATGTCTAGTGGGGAAGTTTGTTTTTAGGCAGTTACATTTTTTTCACATTAAGCAAAATATTAATTCAAATTAATTGGCATACGGTTTTACATTTCAATTTAAACTGACACAACACTAAACAACGATTCTAAATTGATTTATTTGTTCCTTTGACTGTCTTGACTTTTTTAACATTGAATAGAAGATTAACTTAAATTAATTGACTGACTGCTTCGCATTTCAATTTAAATTGATACAACATTAAACAATTTCTAAATTGATTTAGTTGTCAACAGACAGTCTTGACTTTTTTACAATTAAACAGAGAATCAATTTAAATTAACTGGCTGACGGCTTTACTTCTAGGTTTTTCAAGAAAGAAATCATCAAATAAAGGTTTGTTGTATTAAAACATACATTTTTTTCACATTAAGTAGAGAATTAAATTAATGTTTAAACAATGATTTCTAAATTGATTTAATTATTTCATAGACTGAACTATCCCTTTTAATATTATACAGACATTTAGTTTAAATCAATTAGCTGCCAGCATTACTTTTCAAATCATATTAAAACATACATTTTGATTTTTAAATAAAAACTCCTTATTAAAGTGGGTTTTAGAAAATAAAACGGTTTACGTTAGCCAACTTCGAGGTTTTTAAAGATAGAAAGCTGCAAATAAAAGTTTTTTTTATCAAAACAGACAATTTTATATATTTTAGTGATAGAAATGAGAAAGTTCGGTCGCCGCTAGTTCGCGTGTTCAGCGAACTTAAATTTCCCGCATTTTGACATCATATGCATAAATACCCTAGCGCCGTCTATTTTATTTTTATGAAAAAAAAATATATGTTAAACTCTATTTTTAGTATTGTTATTTGCCAATAAATGTCAAGATACGTCAAAATTTTATTTATAATTATATTTATTTAAAATGCTTGAAAATCAAATATAATAGCAAAAAGATATTAAATTTCGTTACAGATTATTAGAAAATGAACAAATATTTATAATGAATGACAATTACGCGTGTGAGTGGCTGAAAATATGAATATACATAACCAACAATTTGGAAATTTTAACACGAGCTGTGCTTAAACAGTAAGTTTCCGACAAAAACGAATTACAGATTCGTATATTACACACACGTTTACGCCTAATTCCATCAGAAAAAAATAACAAAATCGTGATGGGATGTCGTAAAGTGCAACCCTGATGATATTTTCAAATCCGAAACTATCATCTTTAAGACCGAAAAACATCGACCGACCGTTTTGGATCCAGTACGTGACAGAACAATGGAATCGTGGTTTATTAGGGGTATTCATATTACCCGCGAAAATGTGGACTTCCTCAAACAGAGCAATTCCAATGCGATTTTGCACTTAGTGACTTTTCATCCGATTCCTTTTCCGAGGTCGTCGGACAAGGTACCTAGAAATTTCGAAAGTGGAAAGTGACGTTTTTGCGCCTGTGTGAATTTCTCACCCCCACCATTTAACAACAATTTAGTTCAATTTGTAAATATATTTTTAGTAAGAACAATAGGCTTGTACATATATACACAACGAGAAAAGATCTCTCAACTATTATTTCTGATCAACAAAAAAATTACTCTTACAAAGTAACGGCTTTCCTAAAAATCAACATACTGCTTTTCCTTCATAAAACCCAGCATGGTCCTTCAAACCGGTTGATAAATAACTAATTTAAATTAAGATCAGAAGTAATCGTTAATTATTAAAAAGTTTTGGTGAATTAGAAGACATCACAAGGCAAAGGGCCGAGTCCTGATTCACGCGTACAATTCACGTTCGCTGTTTGTGCATCGCTAGGGCTAATGCGTTCATCAATACATTGGACAAAGAGAATTTATATTTCATTGATTTAAAAAAGAGATTCAGAAAGATTGAAGCAACTTATGATGCTTTTTATGACGTTCAATCAAAAATCGCATCTGTAAATGATGTTGCTGGATAACACAGAAGAGTATGCAAATTTTGATAATGATTATTATTCAACCGTTAAGGTATTTAAAAGGCTATTAGCCACGGAAGCGACAGGGTCGGGATTAGCTGGTAGACAATCTCAGTCGAGTTCAAACGACCCTAATAGGGATTTTTATAATCTACCTTGGTTAGGATTTAAAGATTCATTTATATCAATGGTTCACGAAAACAAAAACATCAGATCGTTACATAAACACCGGTATTTATTATCTTCACTTGAGGGGGACGCCACGAATTTAATGCAGGGTATCAGTCTTAGTAGTGATAATTATGTTGAGGTGTGGGAAACCCTAATTGAAAGATATGATATTATAGTAAACTCGTCCAATGTCATATAAAGTCAATTTTAGAAATTCCTACGATGAGCAAGGAATCAGGCATGGGGCTAAAAAAGATTTTAGATACGGTTTCGCTAAATGTTAGATCATTGAGGGTATTGAAACATTTAGTAGATACATGGGATGATTTACTGGTTTTGATTGTTTTGTCAAAAATTGATAGCACCACCACTAGAGAATAGGACAGGTTGCTAAAACGTGATGAATTTCCAACAGTGGTGGAGGTCAAGGGTTACATCTAAAACAATCTTGCAATGCCATAATGAATATAGATCGCGTGAATTTTAATCCGGAAGAATTAAAATGTGAAAAACATTTTATTGATAACGTTAGGCACGATGTAACAACAGGTAGATTTACGGTAGCTTTACTCTTTAAGGAAATGAATAATTTATTAGGTCAATCAAAAGATATCGCGCTCAAGAGATTTTACAGCCTAGAAAATAAATTAGGTAAAGATAACAATTTAAAATCACTTTATGTACAATTTATGAATAAGTACCTGAATTTAAAGCATATGAAATTGTCATCAGGTAGTGATAATGAGGGTTATTTAATACATTTTTAACCCCTGGCCACTTCCTTGTCAGAGACACATTATGAGCTATCGCTGATCCGGATTTATCCGGAATAAAGGTCAACCAATTATCCAGGTGGCAGCATGTGCAATATATAAAGCAGCACTTTTGGAAACGATGTGTAAAGGAATACCTCCTGGACTCCAGCAGCATTCCAAGTGGAGAACGATGATGTCAGCGAACCAGTGACCCCAGGAAGACAACTTACTGCTAATTAAGGAGGATAATCAGCCTCCTATGAAGTGGAGGATTGGAAGAATAATAAAGCTGATTCCCTAAAAGGATGATGTTCCATGAATGGGGCTCACACGAATAGCAGTTTTACCGAGCCAGTAGGTCCAGGAGGCAGTGTTCTGTCAGGATTCTGATAAAATTTTCGAGTCCGTAACCATCATCTTTAAGACTGAAAAACATCGACCGACCGTTGGAGTCATCTACCCAGAGAGAGGAAAGGGGATATTCATATTACCCGCGAAAAGGTGGACTTTCTCGAAGAGAGCAATTCCTACAGGATTTTGCACTCAGTGACTTTTCATCCGATCCCTTTTCCGAAGTCGGACCAAGTACCTAGAAATTGTAGAAAAGTGGAATGTGACGTGTTTGCGCCTGTATGAATTTAACAGACATTTTTAGTTCAATTTGTAAATATATTTTTAGTATGAAGAACGAGCTTGTACATAGCACATTAATATACACAACGAAAAAAGATCTCTCGACTATTATTTCTGATCAACAAAAAAGTTACTCTTACAAAGTAACACCTTTCCTAAAAGGAAAATCAACATACCGCTTTTCCTTTGGAAAACCCAACAGATATAATACATCATTTTTGTTAATATGACCACTATTAATTAATATTTAGTATAGAATACAGTAGTACTACTACATAAACCTTTAAATATATTTTTATTTGGGCACACCATTGAATTAAAAAATATATTACTGGAAACATTAATTAATTTAAAACATTTTTTGTCTCTTTATAATTTGCGATAAATATTATAGTATTCGCACAAAAAATTAAAATTCAAATGAATTACATGAATTATTTGGTAAAATACCCTAGTTACCCAAGGCATTATAAACACATTTATTTTCTAAGAGAATAAAATTTAAAATTAACATGTTAATAAATAAGTACTGGTTCAAAAACTAAATTTATAGCAAATATTAAATGTAATAAGTACATTAATAAATAATAAGTCACATTTATTTACGTTTTCCAAGTAACTAGATTCACATTTTACCAACTAATTAGAAGGAATTCTTTTGCATTCTATTTTTTCCCAATCAAACTCTGCTAATTATTGAAATTTATAAAAGGACAAAGAATATTCCAAATTGAACATTCACTCAATTAACATTTTTAAAAATATTATTGCTTGACAAAATAAAAAGATATACATTTATTTATAGGTTATCTTTTACACTTACCATAAGTGTAAAATATTACATAAGCATCTTTTTGTTTGGTCAAGCTAGTATATTATTATATTAAACCATAGTATATTCCGTTCAAATCGAATAAAGCATTCAATTGTTATCAATAAAAAAATTATTTCATGTTCTCTATGGGGATCTCAAAAACTATAAGAGATAGAAAAACGATTAAATGGGGAAAGAAGTGTAGTTTTACAAGACGAATAAAATGACACTCTCAAAATATTTGAAAAAGTCAAGGGTAACTAGATATTTTGAAAAAAGTAAATCTATTATTATCATAGATAGAAAAAAACTCTAAAGGACAAAGTTGTAGAAAATTTTACACAAATTAATAACAAAAAATATAAAAAAAAATGTTGCCCATATTTTGGGAGATATAACACAAACTTACCTTTTTTAAATGGAAACAATAGTTGGCTATGACTTTATTAAAAGGACTATTTTTTTCCCTTTAATCCGATATAACATAGACCATAGTTATTTTTAAAATAAAATAAGTTACAGTCGTTTTTAATTTGACCATACACCAAAAAATAGTTAGCCATGAAAAAGACAAAAGTAAAACAATTGCAGTTATTTATTCTAAACACACATTAATTCATTCCCATATTTGGTTTGTTTCGATAAGTTTGTTTTGTATTTTTTTTGGTGTTGTAAGATTTTTAAAGTGATAATGAATTTTTCCAACGAAGAAAAGCTTGATATGCTTGTTTGCTACATTCAGTGTAATAAAAACGCTCCGGATGCTGCAGATCAATATTATAATCAATATATCAAACGTCGGCAGACATCTTTACCAACATTCAGAAGAATTTACCACAATTTGGGTGAGTACGGATCCTTTACAAAGCCGAAACTTCAAAAAAAACGAAATTAATGATGTTTCGGAAATAACCGTATTAGCATTGGCGATGATAGATCCATCCACATCGACCAGACAAATTGCAACAGAAGCAAGCATATCTCAACGGACTGTAGTACGAGTTTTGAAAAAACATAAATATCACCCATATAAGGTATCAATTTCACAAAATTTACATGACGATGATACCAATAAGAGAATGGTGTTCTGTATGTGGTACAATAACATGTGCCAAGAGGATAATACGTTCCCTACAAAAATAATTTGGACAGATGAAACGTGATTTACTAATTGTGGGATTTTGAACTGGCACAATAAACATGTTTGGAGTCAGGAGAATCCACGAGAAGTTGCACAACGTAGACCACAAATTAAATTTGGATTTAATGTATGGTGCGGTGTGTTCGGATCGAGAATTCTCGGCCCATATATTTTTGATAACACATTGAATGGAAATGATTACCTTCATTTTCTTCAAGAAACATTTGAAGATATGCTCGATGATTTAAATTTATCAGTACGGGCAAGATTGAAGTGGTTTCAACACGACAGAGCTCCACCTCATAGCACGTTGACTGTGTGTGTTTAAATGATGCTTTTCCTAATTCATGGGTGGGAAGAAATGGACCAATCCTATGGCCACCTAGATCACCCGACCTATCCGTTTTAGACTTTTTTCTGTGGGGTTATGTGAAGAACAAAGTGTATCAACAATCATATCAATCCGTGGAGGATCTTAGACTAGCTGTACTTGAAACATTTTATTCTATTGACAGAAGAAAAGTTGAAAAAGCCACAAAATCTATTTTAAAAAGATGTACTTTATGCTATAATGGTATTACTTTATGTTACTTTTGACAAATCTAAAGAAAGATAATAAATTGTTTTACTTTTGTCTTTTTCATGGCTAACTATTTTTTGGTGTATGGTAAAATTAAAAATGACTGTAACTTATTTTATTTTAAAAATAACCATGGCCTATGTTATATCGGATTAAAGGGAAAAAATAGCCCTTTTAATAAAGTCATAGCCAACTATTGTTTCCATTTAAAAAAAGGTAAGTTTGTGTCATATCTCCCAAAATATGGGCAATTTTTTTTTTAATTTTTTGTTATTAATCTGTGTAAAATTTTCTACAACTTTGTCATTTACAGTTTTTTTCTATCTATGATAATAATAGAGATATATTGATTTCAAAAAATTGGCACATTTTACTTTTTTCAAAATATCTAGTTACCCTTGACTTTTTCATATATTTTGAAAGTGTCATTTCATTCGTCTTATAAAACTACACTTCTTTCCCCATTTAACCGTTTTTCTATCTCTTATAGTTTCCGAGATCCCCATAAAGAACATTGAAAAAGCTCACCCTGTATATACCAATCTTTATTAACAATTAAGTTTAAAAGAACAAAACAAAAATTGATTACATATACCACATAAAAATTAATTAATTGTTAAATGGCTATTGACCATAAATGTTTCTACCATTTTCAAAATTTTTCTTTATTTAATTTGTAATCGTAATTTATTAGGAAACATAATCAATAAATGAAGAAAAACAAAAGAAAAATCATAAAATTTAACACAAAATAAATTGTTCCTATCATTATCATAATATAATTTAAAGTACTCAAATGCTGAATAAATATAAGATAATTTCTATTGTTTCATTAAGTTTCAAATTTCACGTTCTGCTAATTAAATCTGAAAAGCGAGCAAACACAGTGTAACAAAATAGAGTCCTTATCAACATCCACACTCTCATGATAATTACCTTTCCACAAAACCAGTGAATTCATTAAAATAATCAAGATTATCAGTGGTTTGGCAGGAATTGGAATGAAGTTTTTATTAGAATAGAAAAACAGACTCACCAAATAAGAACGATAATGCCTCAACTTCCACTGAATTAATATATACTGAGCAATGATCACAGTCAAAATCAAGATTAATACCATTTCTGCGTGCATTTTGTCGTGGCCTTTGTGCTGCTCGTGCAGCCTCTGATGCTCTAACCTCCATTTTTCCTCGGGGGTGAGCTCGTCTAAAGTCTAAAAAAAGAAACAATAATTTTCTTAAATAAAATTAAACAACAAAAAAGCAAGACTGTTATGCCATTTGGTTAATGCACCTTTTACCGTCTAATTAAAATAGCTACCAGATATTTCATTAATTTGGGAAAATGTACATAGTATCAATTACTTTAGTTGTTTGATTACTGATGTGTTACAATTTGGTTATTTTTGGTCACGAAATAACAAGAAACGACTTAAGTTTCAGCCTTAATACTTATTACCTATCATTTTAACAAGTAACAACTACTTAAGTAACAGATCGTTATTTTATACATCAAAAGAAAAAAAGTTTAGTGATAAAAATCCCCTGCTATTGAAACAGGTTTGCAATTATTCACAATAAAGACCCTAAATTTAGACATAATTACAACAAATCAGACTTTACGTAGGATTAGGACCCTACCTAAAGTCTGATCATATAGAGTTAGGATGCTACGTAAAGTCTCATTTTTACGTAGGGTTAACGTTAAGAAGTCTGATTTTTTGTAATATGTCCAAATTTAGAGTGTTTATTGTAAACAGTTGCAGACCTGTTTCAACAGCAGGGGATTTTTAACACTGAATGTTTGAGATGTTGGCATTAGATTGTTAATGCAATGTATAAATCATAACTTTTAAAATATATTTAGAATTTTCTTAAATTTAAACGCATGACTGAACAGGGCCCTTATTCCTGAAACGTATCGGTTGTACATAACAGCCAAATTTAAATGTAAATTCCAATCTAAATAACAGATTTCGTACGACAAATTTCAGAAATATGGCTCCAGATTGCGAAGAATATTTCAAGAATATATTTCTTATTTAATATGTTGTGTTACATTTGTCTATACATAACCAACAAATTATAAGTATGAATTACAATATAACATGGGTATAATCTTGCACTAATCTGAAATCCACAGCTTGAATTACACACACTAAATTCTAGAATTGTAAAATTTGAAAGGTCGTATTAAAGAAACAGGCTTTACTTCTTAACTTTTCTTAATTCCGTTTGTTTAAAATTTAGGTTATATTTTGTCTTCAAATGGGAATATCATTTTCATATAATTGTATATAATTCTTTAATAATAATATTATTAAACATCTTTATTACTGTTTTCATACAATATTAATACAATATATAATATTTCAAACTAATAAATTTTGAAATAAAATAAAACAGCATTCAGCTAATGGTAAAAGCCTTTATGCTAATTAACAATTAAATTATACTTATTCCTAACATATAAAATTATTGACAAAGTAAAAATCCTAATTATTAATAATTTAATTAATGCTAGTGCATCAGATAAGACAAAACAGTATCTTAAACTATAATTTAGTTTAGTAGTTTTAACTTATTTCATGTACAATCCTTAAGAATGTACAAAAATCGAAATTAAGAGAAAATAAATTAAATTTAATTTGATTATTTTTGAACAGTTCAAATTTAATAATTTAAATAATCACACTTTAAACTCGCGACAAAATTAAATGCAAACTTAAAAACCCTTAATGTCCTCTCGTCACCCCCATTAATAATTAACGCATACTAAATGTAATTAACCCTTCAAATGAATATGAATTGATGTATTAAAACGACTTACCCTATTGTTCAAATCGACCGGTTTGTGTAAGTCCATGATTGCACTATTCAATCACACCCCTCTTGCCGTTTTTAGTACAAAAATAAACACGCTTTTTTAAATAAATTACATTTGTAGTGTTGTGCCCGTGACGTTTCTCCCTTATCTCCACATATCCTTGACGTTTCCATTCCGAATGCCAACGTTGAAAAATTTAATAATTGATCGATAAAGAAATTCGCGTAATTACGTAAATTATTGAATTGTAATTTATGGCAATTATTTTATTCAAATAATAACATAGGCGGATATGGAAGATTTTAAAAAAATACGAATCCATGAACCTTAGCAAGTTTTTTTTTTGTCTACTCTGGATATTCATAGAGTGAGTACGTGAAAGATAGAGGTCCATAGAAAGACTGATAACCAGAGCTTCCATATCGAGGACGGGTTAACAACTCCCACCACAGCATAGATCAAAATTTATTAAGATGACTCACCTTATGGGGAAAAATGATGCACGAAAACGTTTAGACCTATAGGTGGCGTATTGCAAGATTGGTTTAGACCACGAGGGGTCGCAGCTGTTGCACAACTTGCGTGTTCCAAAAAATTCACAGATCAATAAAATCAGATTTATTTCGTACTTGAATAAACATTGGAATATATAAATAATTTTAAATAACATCAGAATATTAAAATGATTTTAATATGAATCATTTTTAAACCAAATGTAAATAAATTACAAACATATTTTCGGCCCTATTCCCTATCGAAAACGCTATGATTGACAGCACGCTATTCTTCAAGGTTGCGTTATATGGCTGTTTCGTATTCCGTATCGCGCTAATCCGCTATCTCAGTCAACGCTCAGCGCCATGACAGCCGCTAAAATCGTTGAAAATAGCAAACACCGAAATAGGTCAAGTTATCATAGCGTTTAGCCGCTTTTCGAGGTTATTTTCAATTCAAATTGTTTTTTAACGGTAGTTTAATAAATATTATTGTATTTTTGGCTTATTCTCTTGTCAAATTGAATTTAAACTATCAAAAAATAACTTTTTTATACTTCACTCCTTCAGGAATCCATAGAATGTGCATAAAATTGAGGAGCGAGTGCAACGACGCTTGAGTATATGTATAAAGGATAGATGGAATAGAAAATTTGAGAGTGGGGGGAATTTAATGGGAGATCTCATGACGTCACAGTAACTCATTGCGCACGCCTTAAATATGATTGAAATAGCTATAGAATAATAAATTAAACGATATCGAATCGGAGTTTTCTCTCTATCAAACGTTGTTAGGAATCGCTCCATCTTCGTTTTGAGTCGCTATCTACTAAACTAAATTACGGCCTTAGGTTTTATTAATATAATTAATTTTCGTTTTATTTTATTATATTTATTACTAAAATACTAATATTAATTAAATTGCTTAATATTTGTATTCTATGAAATTATAATAAATAATAACCTCAAAAGTCAATGCTTAAAAAGTGTATTATTTTTTTTATAATAATACAGTGTAGTAATGAATTTAGTTATTACCATTTTTACTCAGTTACCATAGTATGGATTACATCTTTGAACAAGTGCATTTGTTTGTGTAAAAACCTAAAGAGTCTAACATTTTAAGGGATCAACGTAATAAAATAATACAAATATATGTAATGTCCCGCAGACAAACAAATTAATGTTTACGCCCGGTGATAACAATTTTTCAAATTTACTTTTCCCATGGTCGCTGAAAGACCAAAGTATAACTAAATAATGAAACAATGAATGGGCATAAACAAAGAAGTAGAAAGCACGCAATGTGAAAATAGGTTATGCTTGTTTTTGCCTGTGTACGCGCGAAAATATTCGAATTCGTCTACGTCACGAGATCTGAATGACCGAAAGGGAGGTGAGAAGCAAGGGGGGCGTTGAAACTATGTGAGGCGCTAGTTCAGTATACCTTTACACATATGTATATATGTGTCACTCGATCTACCTTGGAGCGAGTGTACCTTTTTATAAATTTTCCCACAATTCGAAACCCACACACGCAGCGTGTGCGTGTGTGTATTTCATAGACTGTTATCCCAACGTAACTGTCAACCATAATGTTTAGCGTTTTCGATAGGGAATGGGGCCGAGCAAGGTAGATCGAGTGACACATATATACATATGTGTAAAGGTATGCTGAATTAGCGCCTCACATAGTTTCAACGCCCCCCTTGCTTCTCACCTCCCTTTCGGTCATTCAGACCTCGTGACGTAGACGAATTCGAATATTTTCGCGCGTACACGGGCGAAAACAAGCATAACCTATTCTTACATTGCGTGCTTTCTACTTCTTTGTTTATGCCCATTCATTGTTTCATTATTTAGTTATACTTTGGTCTTTCAGCGACCATGCAAAAAGTAAATTTGAAAATTGTTATCACCGGGCGTAATACATTAATTTGTTTGTCTGCGGGACATTTACATTTTTGTATTATTTTATTACTTTGATCCACAATATTTTAAAATGTTGCACTCTTTAGGTTTTTACACAAACAAATGCACATACTATGGTAACTGAGTAAAAATGCTAATAACTAAATTCATTACTACACTGTATTATTATAAAAAAAAATACATTTTTTTAAGCATTGAAATGGTCACATCGTGACTGAAATATGCATTTGCAATCAATAAATTTAATGAAGGAAGAAGACTCAATCTTTAATTTACTCGTACACTTTTATTTGTACGCAATAAATGCAACTTAAATATCGACTTTTGAGGTTATTGTTTATTATAATTTTATTACGATACAAATATTAAACAATTTAATTAATATTAGTATTTTTATTTTAGTAATAAATATAATAAAATAAAACGAAAATTAATTAAATTAATATAACCTAAGGCCGTATTTTAGTTTAGTCGATAACGACTCAAAACGAAGATGGAGCGATTTCAAACAACGGTTGAAAGAGAGAAAACTCCGATTCGATATCGTTTAATTTGTTATTCGATAGCTATTTTAATCATATTTAAAGCGTGCGCAGTGAGTTAATGTGACGTCATGAGGTCCCACATTAAATTCCCCCCACTCTCAAATTTTCTATTCCATCTATCCTTTATACATATACTCAAGCGTCCTTGGGGGCCGAGTTACGTTGGATAGCAGTCTATGATAGCATAGATTGAGTACATTTTAGCATGTTCGGTGTTACACATAGAGATAAATGTCATAACATATTCGAAGTCAGCATATACATTGTTGCTTTGAGAAAGTTTTTATTATATTTTTCTATTTTTAATAATAACGGAGTTACAGGCACCCCTCATCGTCAACTTTCGGTTATAACCAGGAAACAGTTAAAAATAGATCCATTTTTTCTTCACTATTGTTTTTATTATAAAAATTGGCCTAGAGTCGCGGAAACGGTTTTTCAATATCTCTTAAAATAAACAAGTTTTCCATATGTGACACCACCAAAATGGACCACCCTGTACATAAGGATTACCTAAAACTTTAGTGGTGAACTCCTCTGTTATTATGCATAGTTAAGAAATACACTTCATAAATAAGATAAACTAAAATGATATCTTCTAATTCCAATAAAAATTAAAGTATAGCTTTAAACAGTTGAGTGTATATTAGCTCAATCTGGTCGTTAATTAAGGGAATTTCCCGGTTTTTACGGGCTTTGTGAATTTCTAATGATTCAAGGAGATTCACCTTGCGGCCTTTTTTTTTCGCGAAATGTATAATGGATATCTTCATGGTATATCTTCACTTAAAGTATAATTATTATCAATCAAATGATTTGTTCACCAATTTTTGGCGAAAAGACGAAAGATGTTCCTTGATTCTGATTTCGATCAGTTTGGCCAATATGCACATCGTTATAATCTTTACACGTCAATTTATAAATTCAAGATTTTTTTATGTTCATTGGTTTTGGATTTTGGGTTAAACATTTTGTTTTCGTGTAAGATATTAACATTATGTTTTGCTAACATTTTTTTAAATTTTTAAAGAGACATTACCAAGAAAGTTAAGGGGAGAATATGCGGTGGTTGTCAATAAGAGTAAGTGGGTAGCCGTTAGCTATTATAATGTTTTTTATTGTTTTTATATACCGCCAGTGTGATTAGTTTAAGTACTGTTAAAGGATGGAAGGTACTCATTTCAACGTCTCTAGCTCAGAAGCAAGGGAAGAGCATCTAAACCAAAACAACTGGTCCAAAATGATATATGATACATAATTACACAAAAAAAAAACACGAGTAAAATAACCATCATCGACGGGTGTGGTCGTCGACGGAGAAGCAGATAGCACGAACGGTGGTTGCTCTCTGGTTTCTATTGAATCATCTCTCCGGATTTAAACCCTGATTTCTTCGCAGCAGGAGGTGGAGGCTGTTCTTTGTGGCACGATTACCGATTTGCACTTCTCGGATTACCATAATACCGGCTAATGAGTTTCAAGGGAAACGATAAAGAAAAGATTATCATTTATCGCGGATTGGACCTTAAAGGCTTTTGATAATCCGATTGGAATTATTAATTTTAATTAATTACGAAAAAATAATTGAAAATTTTATTGTTGTGACCGGAAAAAAAGTTTGCTGATAACAGAACTCTTAGTTTAATAATGACAAGTTAAAATTGTTGAAACTATAGTCACTAAATAGTGAGTCTAGAGACTCGGAATTCGCGTGAATTCAGTTTAGGTTTTCTATGCTCTAGACTCCAAGTTTTCGTATTTCTCCACTCCGACATTCCAGCCTGTGTCTTTAGTAGGCACTGATTGTACGCGCTAGTTTAATTTTTATAAATTTTATTTGTATTTTTTTTTCTTCTTATAACTGTACATTTTGTGTGATTAAGCATTAGTGTTTATCTGAATTGTACCCCTCACTGATTTCTGTAAGATATATTGTACGCACTAGTATAATTTTACCTATTCTTCATCCGCCTAATGATGCTACTGTGGACCGAAACAATTGTAGCGGTGTTTCTACAATAAAGTTGTGAAACTTATTAAAAACGATTTGTTTAAATGTTTAAAAAGGAATTTCACCAAGTAACAACCATAGAGATAAAGTATAAGAGGGCCAGATCCATGTATTTAGCGGGAAACGCGGGCAATGCCATCCAGTGCACAAGTGGACAACTATTTCCCAAGTTTCAAACCTTTATAAGGTTTTTGAGGTTAGGTTCATATACACACTATAATATAACTAATGGCGGGACTTTTGAACATTTTTCTATTTATAATTTTTTATTCACTATTTTACTTCAAATTATTGATATAAAAGTTTCTTTTATAAATGTTCTATTTTACAGAAAAAAATACCAGTAGATCGTGCAAATAAGAAATTGCAATTAATAAAAATATCTGAAAAAATACATAAAAAATAACATATAAAAACAATAATATTTTTAAGTAAAATATATTAAACTTGTAAAAGTAAGTTTTAACCTGTTATTACATTCATATATTAATTAAAACATATTAACAACAGTTATAATTTGAATTAATTCATAACTCTCAGCTGGATATGTGAACACTGATGGTGGTGGGCTCACGGGGATGATTCTCAAGAAGTGCCGAAGAGTAACAATAACACGTTTTATTTTAACTGTTTCAACATGGTAGTCGAGGAGCTAGTGCCGATGCTCGCGGTACACCCCCTCATCCACCCTACACAACGAATGGGCGTCAGGGGTGGCGCATGCGCTTTAACAGGATAATTTTATGAACTCCTTTCCTTAAAGAATCTAGAAAAATATGGATATAAATATTACTTAAAAAACGTCTATGTTAAATACATTTTTTTCTGATAGAAAATATTGTAAAAAGCATAAACTATATAATAAAAAATGAAGATTTATAGACCGAAAACATATTTTGAGAATATTGGAAATAAATTATATTTATTAATAATTAATTATTGCTCGATTGGTTCATAATTTTAAGTTATGTATATTCTTCCAAAAATGTACAATTCATAGAAATTAATAAGCAAACGTATTTTAAACTACAAATAATAACTTACCAGTTGTATTTTTTTTTAAGAAAAGTAAAGAAACTTCTAACGAATACAAAAAAAAAACTGTCAAAAACAATTCATATGATTTACATCAATCAAATTGATATATGGCAAACTGATCCTTATTTAAAACATCTTTAATGTTTAATTAAAAGTATAAATGTTTAAGAAATATACCTTATAGGGCGACAAAACTCACCAATAATAAATAAATCATTGTAAAAACTAAAAAATAAAGTATTTTAAATTTTCCACTTGAGACTTCAGCGCCTCCAGTGTTCGAGTGGACAACTATAGCCGTGTTTCCCAATTTCAAATATTATCCGACCCCCCCCCCCTGGTGTTACATAAAACCACACATTTATAAAAAACTTTTATATCAGTAATTTGAAGTAAAATAGTGAACAAAAAATTATAAATAGCAAATGTTCAAAAGTCCCGCCATTAGTTATATTATAGTGTGTATATGAACCTAACCTCAAAAACCTTATAAAGGTTTGAAACTTGGGAAATAGTTGTCCACTTGAGCACTGGATGGCGTGGCGCGCGTTTCCCGCTAAATACATGGATCTGGCTCTCTTATACTTTATCTCTATGCATAAAACTCTCTGTATATACATATGTGTAAAGGTATGCTGAACTAGCGCCTCGCATAGTTTCAGCGCCCCCCTTGCTTCTCACCCCCCTTCGGTCATTCAGATCTCGTGACGTAGGGAATTCGAATATTTTCGCGCGTACACCCAAGATAGGTCGAGTATATATTTATAAAGGTAGGCCTATCGCTCGGCTCGTAATTTTTTTCAGTGTTCGAGGAAAAAAACCACTATGGACACCGCTGACGTCATAGCTTCCCGCTCTTATTCAATTTGTTGGTTATGTTTGGCGTCTGTTTATAGTTATTACTGTTGTCTTTTAAAGTTAAAGCCGAGTGTTTTTAAAAGTATTACGATTTAGTTTGCTATTTCTTATCTTATAAAAAAATTCCATGCTACTTTTCTTTTCTTGAATGTTTTTATGCGAAATATGACGGCCTTTTGATGTTTTATTTGACAAAAGAATAATTATTTCAATAATTAAAGTCTCAACAGAGATAAATATTGCGTCATTAGATTTGGGCATGTGAGAAATCCCTTGGTTGTTAAATATGCATTGGTATTTATGGTAAGAGGTTTAATCTCGAAATGGAAACAACCCATATCGTATTATATCTCAGCAATACCAATGAAAGGAACTATTAAAAAAATCTCATAATAGATAATATTAAAAAAATGCTTAGCAATCAATCTTAAAGTAATTGCAATAATTTGCGACCAAGGGCCCAACAATAAATCTACTTTTAGTACCTTAAATATGTCATCGAAGACTCCTTTTTTCATGATGGATGATATGAAGATTTTTGCTATTTAGGCCGTTCCATACTTAATAAAATCAATCAGAAATACTTTACAATCTACAGATATTTTTATGGAGGGAGCAAGATTATCTTGGAGCGATGTAGTAAATATTTATAATGTTAATAAAAATTTAAAATTATCGTCGGCCTTAACGAAGATTACAGAAAATCACATAAACCCTAACTCCTTCAAAAAAATGAATGTGAGACTCGCAACTCAAATTTTTAATAATAGAGTAGCAACTGCAATTCGAGTTGGCGTAGCAACGAAAGTTATTGTATCAGATTCGGCGGAACACACGGCTACTTTCATAAAAAAATTAATGATTTATTTGACACACTAAACAGCAGAAATTTAAATGACACAAATCCGAAAAAATGTGCCCTCTCAGAAAAAAAAACAAGTTGCCCTTGAAACATTACGGAATGGAGAAAACTTTATACAAAAAATTAAAATATTTAATAAGAATAATAAAGAACGCAAAAATATTTACTGTTTTGATGGCATGCTACAATCAATTCGGGGAATATTATCCATCTATGCAGTATCAACGGGGGAAATTAAGACATTAATTTGATCAACAAATTAACTGCCCCGATTCCGAATTAATTATAAATAATAAACGATTTGGCCTAATATTCGGAATCGGACCCTGTTGATTACCTGCTAATTCATCGGCAGAGGGAATACCACAATCACTTTGTAAAAAAAAGGTACTTACCTGGATTTCCCAGTTGGCACTTATGATATATATATATTTCTTAGGGGGCTGAATGAATATAAAGAAAAAAACTTTGATTTCGGAAAACAATAACAAAATTTACTAACAAAAATAAAAAAAAAGAATTACAAGAAAAACAGAAATATATATATATATATATATATATATATGTACAAGATACTCAAGTCGACCACTCAAAAGGTAATGTAAAACTTATAACTGTTCGCGATTACTTATTTTCGCACTACTTTCACTTTTACACGCTGTTGTAAAAAAAGAAAAAAACTCACTATACCGGAAAACAAAACTAACTGCCGTCTCCCTTAACCCTCGTTGGTTTTATTAACCACCAAGACCCCCTTCCAATTGGGGTTGGTGGTGGTTAAGCGCCTGCTCTCTGATTGGTCCGTCGCTTGGCGTCAGAGGTTTGCGCAGGCGTATTGTCACAGCCTCCCACACCATAAGGTGGCAGTTCGCGCCGGATGCCAACCCGCGTACATTGAATATTTATAAAAATAATAAAATATAAATATTTCATATTTGGAATTAATGTATATAATGTATACATATATTCGCGGGTTGGAATTGAACAATGACTGTTTTTCTTCTTTACTTGAGAGGGTTGATGGAGACATTCAAGTGTGTATTATTTACACATAATTTAATATTATTAAATTAAAGTTGCGCAAAGCGAAAGTAGTGCATTTGATTCAAAATAATGTCAGCAAGACTAACAAAATAAGAAATAAAAAAAAAGAAAAACGAAAATGAATTGAAATTACTTTTTGGTGGTATCTTGTATCTCTTACATCTTAATTGCGTTGGGGTCATAATTACATTTTCCTAAAAAACAATAAATACACTTATACATATACACAACGACCTGTATGATGGTGATTTGATTTATTTAAATAATAAATCAAATCACGCGTTCAAAATTTTGTGCTTACGGATTACCTGGATTGCAAACACAAAAATCCCCCTAAGCCGTGGGCGTGCCGAGGGTACGCGTTTCGGTACCAAGTCTTTTGTTCGATACCGGGTTTGCCCTAATTACTAAATTTTCCCGGATTAGGGGAAAGTTTCAGCCTACAACCCGGTGCGTACAATTTATGACCCCAAAAATAAAATAAACAATTACAAGCTTAAACTAAACTAATCTTAATATTTACAAGCTTGGGATTAAAAATAATCCCAATGCGAACGAACGAACTTTAATCATTTTAATATTAAAAATTATTACGGTAAAATGAATTTAATAAATAAACAAATTATATTTTACTAAAATAATTATGGTACAAGTGTTTTAACTAAAACACCTGTAACAATTCGGCCCCGTGAAATGACTAAAGTTCGTTAGTATCTATTAAATGAAAATATTTACAAAAACATCTATATACAAACAAAAATATGTTGATTAGTAATGTTTATAAACTGGAGCACACTAAGTTCACTTCAACCAAATACTATCACCATGTCATCGAGTGTCTTTATTTTCGAAAAAAAAAAGTCTATATCGTGAGAAAATAAGCACAATACACTATGGGATATAGTTCATTACCTCTTGCTTGAAGTGGATTCGGATGGTATTTAATCGTCTTCATAATCGTCGATGTCCTCCGGGTCATCAGGATCATCCTCCACATCCTCGGGGTCTGAGGGATCATTCAGTTGAACTGGTCCTTCCGAAGGGTGAAGTGGCGCGGGTCTGATGTCATCAGCGTGGACTCGTACTTCCTGGCCATTTCGATCGATTATATACACACGTCCACCAAATCGGTCTCGAACTGTGTATGGTCCCAGCCATTTAGCGGCGAATCCAGCGGGGTTTTGAGCGTCGCTTATGGGATGGTTTCGGATTAAAACCTCCCGTTCCACAGAATATTGGGCTGGTTCCTCCGGTTGTTCGTATTTACGCACGTACTGCTTGTTACGATTACATGCCTGCTCTCGAAGTCGTTCCCGCTCTTCACCATGGGTATACGATCGGTCGGTACGGATCTCTCGTTCTCCAGGTCGCGGTAGCTCGTATCCAAGAAGCAACTCAGCTGGAGTTCGTCCTGTTGCAGAGTTGACTCGGGAACGAAGTTCAAACAGGATTGACGGGATTTGTTGATCCCATTGATTTGCAGGCAAATCTTTCATCTTGACCCGCAGGCATTTTTTTATTTCCTGATTCCTACGTTCGGTAGGGTTTGCCTGCGGGTGGTACACGGGTGTGTAGTGGGCATCTGTTCCCCACCTATCCAGTTGTTTATGCCATATCTTTGCAGTAAACTGTGAGCCATTATCACTGATGATGACTTTTGGATAACCGAACCTATGAAAAACCTGCTCCTCCATTAACTTCAGGATATTTCGACTTCGGGCCTGTCCAATAGGAAATGCTTCCACCCATTTGGTGAACAGGTCGGTTACCACCAGGATATGCCTTTTTCTAGTGCTGCTCGACGGATACGGTCCCATTAAGTCAACAGCCACTGTGTGAAATGGTGAGTCTGGAACGACTCTCGCCTTCATGGGGGCTTTCTTTCGATTTTTACCACACTTCGTAGCAATGCAGACGAGACAAGCGTTTACGTATTTACGTACATCTCTGACGAGATTGGGCCAATAATATCGAGAACGAATGCTTCTAATTGTTTCGTCTCGTCCTGGGTGAATTGCCTCGTCATGCATCGCGTGTAAAACTCTCGGAATTGCTGATACTGGGACGTACAAGGTTCTGTCCCCATTGTCCAGTGGTTGGTGGTACAGCTGTCCTCCTGTAGTCTCCAAAATTTCATTAAGTTTTGTCCACTCTGGGTGCGATTGGTCGGCCAATATTTGCAGCTTTCCTTGAACTTCCTTGTCCTGCTGCTGGGCTTCAATCACGCTGTGGACGACAGGAACTCCTAATAAGTTCAGCTGTGGTGGCAAGGTGGACTCCAACTCTGGCAGAGGCCCGATGAACTCGTCGTCCGGATCTCTGCTTAGGGCATCGGGCAGCTCGTTAGCTTCTCCGGGACAGTGAGTGATCTCGAAGTCGAAACTTTGCAACAGCAATGCCCATTTCGTCAGTTTCGATTTGCTGTCTTTGAAGTTGGCAAGCCAGGTCAGCGCTCTACTATCCGTCACTACGTGGAAATGCCGGCCTTCCAGAAGAGGACGGTACCGCTGGAGAGCGAACACGAGCGCTAAGCACTCCTGTTCGTTTATGTGGTACCTGGTTTGCGCTTCCGTAAGCTTTCTCGAGTCAAAGGAAATGATCCTCTTTTCGCCTTCTGGAGTAGTCTGAAATAACACAGAAGATATTCCAATTTTAGAAGCGTCAGTCTGTACAGTAAATGGCAGATTGGAAAGAGGCCGATGCAATTGAAGAGGTTGTTGAACTCTAACACGCAATTCATCCATTGCAGCAGTTGCTGCTGGGGTCCATTTGAATACAGCATTTACTGCAATCAATTAAAGCCTCATGCTTCATGAAAAATTCTATGCCAAGGATTGCTTCAAATCGTAATCCTGGCATTATGAAAAAGTCCTCCAAAAAGTTCTGCGTCCCCAGTTTAAACTCTAAACTTGTAATTCCAGTCACTTCGGCCGTAATGTTATTTTCGGCTAGATTTGTTTTGGCTCGAAATGGTTTCACACAGCCTTGTCCAATTCCTGGCCGAATGTAGTTTTGTCCCGCGCCGAGATCGAGGAGGCATTTTAGTGTTTGCTCACCAACAATAATCGGGAGCAACACTAATTGTGACTTACGAGCCACGGAAGTGTAACATGTCGGCTGAGTATTTGTATGTCTTACGACGTTTTCTACGTCACGCCTGTTTACACTTTCTTCTCGATCAGAGAGCTGTATTGAGCTCTTGTCCTGGTGGACGTGCGGGATTGACTCTGTGTATTCGGTTGAGCCATGGTGGAGGTTTCCGGTGTTGCGTTTGAATCGCGGAATATATGGTTTTCTCCGTCGCATTAGTCCGGGTTTATCGCAATTTCGTTTTTCGGGGGCGGCAGGGGAGTTCATTAAGCCTATCTCCGCGCCTGCCGCTGAATTGAGTTTCCCGACTGATTATCATTATGCTGATTCACTCCAGTATTATTCTCTGACAAAGATGATTTTTCGTTTCCGAGGTTCTGATTGGCTTTGTTATCATCCGCTTTCGTAAATTGTGGCGACCGGGGACGATATTGTTTCTTCTTCCCGTTTTTCCAGGATTTCTGGCGGTCGTACACAGTTTTCTCCGGAGCTTTATTCTCTGACGTCTGATGTAGCTGTTTATTGGCAACTTTTCCTTCAGGTTCTCTAACCTGCGATGACGATACTTTCGTTGCTCGAATTACGAAATTGTCGACTGTGTCCGGTTTTGAGATTAACGCTTGTTTTAGCGATTGCGAGGCCAATTCCCACATCGAGAGAGTTTTCATTTCCTCCGACCAAAATGATAAGTGTCTGTCAAACAATACTCTCTTTCTTACGGCAAATATTCCCGACGGCACGGAACCCTGAGGTTTCATCAGGAGTTCCTTTGTTTCGTCTACCGCTACTTTTGCAGGATCTATTGCGAGGATGAATAATTGTTTTGATTGCTCCCACGAAACATCATCATTAAAATATCCACCGTATTTCTTCACACACTCCGTGTCCATGCCTGCTAAGGCTCGACGCTGTTTGACATCGTCACGGAGATCCTGGCCTTCAAATTCTCTTTCCAATTGTTGGATATATTTTCGCGGATTTCGACCATCGAATTTTATGCTCTCGTCTTCACTATTATTTCGCAATATGTAAGTGATTTGTTTCGCGAGAGCTGAGTTAGTGTGAGTTTCGGTTGAAGGTGCTTGAGGAGGTCGTGGTGTAGGTGTTATCCTTTGACTCGGGGACGAATGGATATCCGCTTGTATCAGATGAACATTCGGCGGAGGTAATGATTTTTCAGGTAACACCTGTCTCAATTGCGAGAGACGTGAAACGGCGAGTTGTTCGCACTCCATGGTATTTAACCTATGCAACACCTCGTCCAGCTTGGCACGAATCTCATCTCTTTCTTCGATGAGTTTTGCCTCGCGTCTCTCAAAAATTTCTCGGGTTTCTAACATCTCTTTCAATGTATATGTCCTCTCCTGTCCACGAGCCATTTCCTCCTCTTTTTCTTTAAGCAGTAGATCTTCGCGAAGTTTATTGAGGTAAGCCATTTTCTCTAGGTGGGCTTGTTTCTCCCTGGCTACCTCTTCGTCTAATTCTTCAATAGCCGAAGATGCATTTGATACTCTCGAAACCGAACGTTGTGGATATTGTTGAGACGTGGAGTTCTCAATCGCTTGAAATCCGGTTTCGTGTATGGTTTGCCTAGAGCTAGTTTGTTCAACCTCCTCGTCTTCGCGACGCGAGCGGGTTTGCATGCGATGGGTACTCATCTTTGTTCGAGTTTTTATTTTCTATTTTTAATGAAATTAATTAAATTACACTCGGCCCCGTCGAGTTGTCAATTTACTTTTTAAATCCAAAACTCGAACACAGATTAAGTACGTGGTCAAAATTTAAAATGATTGTGGGTAAAACGATTCTCTTTGTTTTCTATAACTAACTTAAAACTAACACTGTACACTTCCTGAAAGAAAAAAGTTAGGTTTTAACAAAGAGAATCTGGGGATTTATAGGCCAAACAAAAAAAAATATATGAGCAATTATTTAATTGAATACACTGATTTCAAAATAAGATAATTGAACATTAAGTGGGTTTCACAAGTAAATGCACAATTGTGTGCTTTTACTAAATTTGCAATAATTAGTGCCCTGTACTTATTGGTTAAAAAACTATATTTAAAAGTACCACGAAGGCGCTATTTATTATACAAAAATGAACGTTAAAACACGTTGGGCGCCATTTATCAACGAGAGGGAAGGTACCTCACGCTGATTATCAACTAGCTCAGGTTGATTTAACGACGAAGCAACTAACCTTTAAAACACAATGGGTTTTTAAATAGTTTATCTACAAAATTTAGCAAAAAAAAATAATAAACTGAGAACAGAGAACAGTCACACTGTGTACATGTGGGATAACGGGTAGACCTGAGGTAGCGTCGGCGTCTGAATGGAAGCGGCGTTCAGGCGGCAGTTCGGCATCCTGTGATCGGCGTCGGAATTCGGCGTCGGAGTCCATGGGTTATTGCGTCGGGGTTGGATCCAGGGGCAGGAACAAACACTACCCTCGTAGTGTTGACGTCGAAGCGGTTGTACTGGCAACCTAGGTGCTTGGCGTCGGTGTTGACTGCAGGAATGACGGCGGAACGGCTATCGTCGGCGTCGGGCTGAGTTTCCTGGAGTCGGCAGGTTCCTGAATTGGACTGAATCCGGCAACAGCATAGGACACTACACTGGCAGCGTCGAGACGGTTACACCGATAACCGTGAAGCTCGGCGTAGGTGGACTTCAGGAAGCACTGGTCCTGGAGTCGACTTCTTCTGGCAGGAACGACGTCTGGAACATCTGGCGTCTGCGTCGGTCACAGTTTCCTGTCTCAGAGAGAAGGTTAAATTTCGAGGAACAAAAGTTCCTCTTGAATCCACATGCTGCCCCCTGTACAGCACCAGAGTGGACTGAAGATCTGGGTGGATGCATCCTGTATTTAATCGCCGAAAATCGTCTGGAGTTGGGATGATTTTCGAGGACCACGTGGCCGTTGGCAAAGAATTCACTGAAAAATAACTATCGTAAACAAGATAATTATTTCCAACGAATTCTTAAATCCAACCGTTAAAATGCAATTTGAAAGAATTACGTTAATCTGTAATCTCTCTTCTTTCAAATTGCAACGGCGGCCTGTGTCCTCTCCTTGGGTGTCTTAATCTGCTGCTCGGGCCCTAATTGCTGCACGGTAATCCGGAGGGCCGGGCGGTGATCTTCCAACCTCGGGTCAGGTAAATGTTGACCCGTAGGTTAATCCGCGGCGGCCGGCAGGTAAAGTGCTGGTCAAAAAACTCATTTTATAAAAAAAAATTAAAAATTTTAATTTTGTTGGCGTCGATTAAAATTAATCGCCGGTAACAGAAGTTGTGAAAGAGAATGGGCAACAATTTCTTTTAATATCGAGGTTGCAGCAGGATCCTATCGAAAATTTATTTTCCGTAATTAGGCATAGGGGTGGGTATAATCCCAATCGAACAGTAAGAGGTTTTCGGCGCTCATTACAGCAATCAATATAAGTACGAATGTTAGAATCTGTAGTAGAAAATGTTAATTGTCAAATAGATGATGATATGCAGCTATTAGAAGTAACTACCGAAAATGAAGCAACTAGGTAAATATTTAAGAATACCAATTAATTTTCAGTTATAAATAAACACTTACTATTATTTGGCCAGGAAGAACCGTCACATAGGATTTTTAATAAACTGCAAGATGAAGAGGAGGAAGAAAATTCCATATATTCAGAAAATTTACATGCGATTTCATTAATTGAAAAAAATAATACAGTATACTATGGCGGTTATGTAGCAAAAGTTTAATTGTGATTTATGTTCTTGTGCATTTATAAATAAGAACGATGCTTCATTTCATAACAAAAATGAACTTTTAATTTTTGAACGAGATTATGGAGAATCGAATATAAAATATTTACAACGACCCACAGACTTACTAATTTCGATAACAGAAATTAGTTTAGAAATTATCGTGCAATTTTATAACGATAACAAACATATTCGGAACCATTGAAGTTAAATGTTTTAGAAACAATAAATTATAAACTTCCCCATTGGAATCACCAACAATACGTTATTGACGTTATAATTAAGAGTAAAATTAAGGATTTGCTTTCTTTACCATCCAAATCTATTATTTTTAATACAGATTCACGTAAAAAGAAGTTACGTATTTTAAAAAAATATATATTTTTTTATATTTCCGCTTAAATATAACTTATTTTTTGTATAATATAAATTTATTTTAAATGTAAACATAAATTTACATAATTAATTAGTAAATCTGCTTTTTTGAAATTATTTTATATTTTATTTATAATTAAAATAATTTCTTAAAAAGCGCGTGTATACGATTTCTATTAAAAAGATATATCGTACTGAAGAGATTTAATGAGATCGAAACGCGGGCTTTTATTTATATTACTTCCAAGAATATAGTATTTTTGGTGTAATATTTATCACTATATTTTTTGTTAAATGGCGAATTAAACGTTAATTAGGTTTATTATTATTATTATGAGAATACCACAGGTACAAAATTAATAAAACACCACTTTGGCTTCCGGATGAATTAATAACAAGATTTCATTAAAATTATTGGCAGGCTAGCTTTATTTTCCGAATGAATTGAATTAATAAGTTAAGCCATTGACGAATTTCTACTGATCATTTTCTTGTTGATATACTTATGTTACAGTACCATATTGATATTGTTTAGACTATCTGTCTACCTATTTGGCATAGTTATTTGAAAAATATTCTTTCTAAATACCATTCGTGCTTAAAAATAAACTACATAATTTTTATTCAAATATAAATTAATGAAATGCACATGGACTGTGCCTTTTATATAACCGTTTTTTTTTTATTCAATTTTCATTAAATTATATTAGTTATATATTAATTAATTATTATTATATGGTAAATATATAATAACATATATTTTGCTGCCTTAAAAATATATTATGCTGTTATAATTGCATTTTTGTATATTATAAATGAAACGTTTCAATAACAAAATAAACAAACACTCGTTCGGCGCGACGCGTGACCTTGCTTTTTTCATCGGCAATTTGAACTCTAGCATGGATATTCACCCATTTCGTTTACTTCGATTCTTTCGTGATTGCGAGATCTCGTACTAGAGGTCGACAGTGCTGGCGGGCCTGAAATGCGTGACGCTTTTTTTACCCGACATTGCCACTCTTAGTATTTCATCCTCTTTGGCATTGCTTTTCTATCGAGCGTACAACAAAAATCGACGACGAAGTAGGCGTTGGAAGTCTCGAGTCATGTCTGTACTAAGATCACACGCGTGAAATGCTGGTTGCGGTCAACATGACAACCAGTACTTTACGCGTATGATTTTAGTTCAGACATGACTTTAGATTTCCAATGCCAACTTTGTCGTCGACTTTTGTTATACGCTCGATATATCTTTATAACTTATGTTAGTTGCAACGTGCAACGTCATTTTAAACCTCACGTTCTTGAGTGACCTCTTGGTGTGCAAAACCTGTGGTAAAGCTGTAAAATTAGGACGCTCAGCTGGAGTCGCATTCAAGTTGGTCTTCGAGTGCATGCTGTAAACATCTAGTAGATTCGAGCCCATTTGATATGAATCCGCGCATCATGTTCGAGTTTCGCATTTTGGGATTGTCACAACAAAGTATATGTAGCACTCAACTAGCAACAACCTGTACTACAGCTTTCATTGAATCCTCCACACTGCATTTGAGGCAGTATTCCGTCTGAACCAGAAGAAAACCGTGAGTTAAAATATCGAGGTCAACTATGCAGCGGGAAACGACCCATTGAAGTTGTCGGTGTCCGGGTATGGCCCTTGGAAGAAGCGGAGCTTATGTTCTTTTTTTTTAATTGCGTCGCTTATCGGGAAATACACCATGCAAATCCTGGACGAGGTTGTAAAAATCAGCCTACTGTCAATCTTGTAATCACTGGGCTGGTAAGAAGAGTACTGCCGGTTGGAAGAATTGCTTGACGTCAAGTATGAAAACTACATCGGCGATGGGAACTCGAAGACGTTCAAAAGCTCTGTCTGATATGAATCCGTACAATGACGTCATCGCGAAAAAGCACTCCTTGCGTGGAACATGTTCAGAAACGCATGGCATCGCAACTTCGTAAAATCAAAAAGGAAACCAAGGGACTTGGCGGGAAAGGACAAGAAAAATTAACGGATAAACTGATTGTAGATTTTAACGCTGTGCGGGGAAAATTTTCTCACAAGCGTTCGGCCAACGATGATCCGCAGCACCAGTTATGCCCGGAGAGAGCAAAAAGCTGGTGGAAATGGGGCATTGTTGAGGCTGCAGGATCGTTGGGAATATTTGAACTTTCTCGGTGGACTACTGGACCGATGAACCGGGGCCAACACACAAAATTCTAAGAAATCTTTCAATGGGTCTGTGTGCATAGTGGTCTCACTGCAGAAATCGCAACCTACGTAGCTAAAAATATCTTTAATCAGAAGAGATCATCTCAGCTGTCCACCATGAACGTGATGAAGTTACGTGTTAGACTGGGGGCTCACCGCTATGCAGATTTATCGCGAACATACACGCTAAACGGCCAACTATGCGACGATGAACTCATGGCGTCGATGTGTGGTCCGGGAATTGCTGACTAAATGTAAGTAGAATCGTTTCAAGGGCTTATAAATATCCTAACTTGTACACCCGAAAAATGGACTACGAAAACTTCAGTCAGACTATAAATAGTACAGTGTTAAAATTACAGTCAAGACTGCTTTAACACTTTGTATAGTCAATACTAAAACGAAACTTAAATTATCAGAATAGGGGCACGGAATAATCTTGTAGACTGTCAAACTGTGTAGGCTTTCACGACCAGTGTGATTAGAAATGTTGATTTCCGGGCTATTAGGCCGTGGTCTGTTGGAGTTTAATCAAAACGTTTCGCTGACAACTGCGATCGGCATCTTCAATGGCTCCGTGGACGAAGGGCGTATGAACTCTTTGATGTCTCCTCGGTGACTAATGGTGGTCAGGGAGGTGACACGCTTATGGGACTTTGCTTTTTTGACAACAGTTAAGGCAGCACCGGCCAGGCGGCGCTGATGGTGGATTTTCTATGGAATCTAGCGCGTATCTAGGCACGTTTTATTCGACGGAACACTATTTATTCCGTTTACGGCCATTTTTATTTTCCCTTCGTTTGCTTGGAGAGCTGGAACGTTTTTCACAATTTGTGAATCACGGAACACTGGATTGTCGGTAAGATGTTTATTAGTTCTGTAATTAGATTTACTATTAGTTGATAAATTATTATACGTATTCGGTTAGTTATATGTAGGTGATTTTTAACACTCAATATTATTATACGTTTTTAGGTTAACTTATCTTTTAATACAACGTGATATTTTTAAATACATTTGTTTGTTATTTATTTTATATTGGTATTTGTAATTATTGTATTATTGTGATGTCTTTTTTTGTATTAATTTATGTTTATTATTAATAAATCAATTTTATATTCCAAATACTTTTTTGTCTTTATTTTATTTCTCACTGTTTGAACTTATAATTTGAAATTAAATGCAAAATAAAGGTAAGTATTAATTAATCTAGTCATTAATAAAATGAATTGTTTGTGAATAAGGAATATATTTATGCAAAAGTAGGCGCGTCGTATTCTCGCCGTAATTGCACATGCCCTGAACGGTCTGCGTTATATTGGCGTACGTGAGAACCAATAATCGTGGTCTGGTAATTCATCCGTTGTACATCATTCATCTGTTGTGGATGGTATGGGTTACTCATCCGTTGCTGCTGATTCATCTGCGGTTTCAGCGTGCATTTCCGTAGTGCTGGCAACCAAACTCTATTTACCCTAAGTGTTGAAGTTATCGTCATGTTTATAAATCTCGATGGCCTCTCTTTGTATTTTCGCGTGGTAGTGTGAAGTTTTGTCCAGTACTTCTGTTTGGTCAAACATTGTAGACTGTATTTGGAGGATGATGATTCACTAGAGTTTGAACTATATCTCAACCCAACAGGGTGTCACACCAAACAACTGGTTTTCGGGACCTGAATGCGACCCATAGTATAAGTAAGATCATAGGGCACTTAGAAACCATGGATCTGAAAAACGAGTTGTAAATAGTACAGTGTTAAAATTACAGTCAAGACTGTTTTAACACTTTGTTATGCACACACATATGATCCACAATAGACTGTATGGTCGTTGTGGAAGAGCCGAGAGTACCTACTCATATAAAATATTATTATCTGCCACAATCAACCATTCCTACATTTTTATACGTTTAAATTCTTAAAAAAAACTTAATATAAAAAGGTATTTTATATTGAACGACTCTAGCTGAGTAAGGACGGGAAGAGCAACTAATCCAAAACAATTGGTTCAAAATGATATAAGCACACGCTAGGCGAGACGAGGAGTCCAATACGAACGTTGGAGTGCTCAACATTTAGTTATAAATAAAAAGTGACAGTGTGATGTTAATAAATGTGTTAAGTGTATTTTAAATAAATAGACATTGTTTTACTTATTTCCAAGTCTGAATACTTACTTAGAATAAGTAATAAACTCAAAGTGTCCTAGTTGAAACAAGAATTAAAGGACCGGAATTTGGATATAATGGGCAGGAAGGAGGAGCGATTGCGACAATTTTTAATTGACAATGGCGAGGACCTTGACATGTATGTATTTGAAAGTGACATTGAGAGGCTAAGTAGACAGCTCGTGAATAAATTAGGCGAACAATCCAGAAACCTCAAAAGTAAATTGAGTGAACAGAGATCTGAATTAATACAACAATCCAGAAGCCTACAGGAGAAATTAATAGAACACAAGAGGGAAATTGAGTACAAATTAAAGGTCCTGAAGGAAAAGTATCAAAAACTGATAATCACTTAGAAGACAGTGCTACGGATGCATTCCAATTGAACCAATTGATAGAAGAATTACAAGATGGAGTGAAGCACACTCTTGAAAAAGGGTTTCCGCCCTATAATCTCGAACGAAATATGACATTAACAAACAGCGTGGGACCTTCACGCCCGCAGTTGACGGAACTATATCATGGGAAAACTATGGGAAACAATTTGAAGCTACTGCCAAGAGTAATGGGTGGTCTACGAAGGATATTTTACAAACCCTCTTGTAAGCAATCGAACTTTTTTTCAGATGGACAACGCACGACTGGTCATGTATGCCTACCCTACAGCGCGTGAAGAGTTCTTAGACAAATTAGGAGTACAAACATTTGTAGAAGGAATGCGGGATACAAATGTCCAACAGCTCCTTCGGTTATCCCATCTGAAAACCATGATGGACGCCCTAGTAAACGCATTGGAAATTGAGCCTGATAAAGAAGCTTCTAGAGCACAGGTAAGCATACGAGAAATGGAAGCCGAAGATATTATTAGCCGCACTTTTTCAACTAAGAAAAAAGTTATAAAATGTTGGCCTGCGGAGAATTAGGCCACGTGAGGAGCTAGTGTGAGAAAATGACAGAAGAGAGAGGAAAAACAGTTAGTGTGCGGGAGCGAACATCGACTCTGGATGGACAAGCTCCAATGACAACTAAGGTAATAACCAGGATGCGAGCGATAGAATGAAGGACCGTTATGACATTAAAGCTACTAAAGGAGGATATCAGGCAATAAACTTAATATGGTTATATAACCCACGAAGGATGAAAGGGCTAGCTTCAAAACGGAATTGGGAAGGACCTTACGAAGTTTTAAAACATTTAAATGATGTCATATATCGCATCAAGAATCCATCCGGAAAACCGATTGTCGTCCATTTCAACCGATTAAGCCCTTATGAAATTAATGATGTAGACTAACAACAAGTATGCCAAATAACTAAGGAGTATGCGAACCCAGTCAGTTTTATGAATGAGTTAGCAGAAAATCGGAAGATCCACAATGGCGTGATCAAGGAAGAAAAGAAAGATCTATTCACAATGCCCTCTGACTACGCCCTGGCACATTACTTACTTATGACGAAAGGGATACCGGCCGTATTTAGGAGGAAGTTTGGAGGTATGGAATACCTTAGGCAACAGAATCATGTGGTTGGAAAAGCACTGGAAATAGAGAGGGATGGTCAGAAGATGTTCTATTTGGTTACTAAAGAAAGTTTCTATGGAAAACCGTCATACCAGTCGATATGGTATGCGTTATGCGATTTGAAGATTCGCTTGATAGACCACGGAGTCAACAAACTGGCTATACCAAAGATAGGATGCGGCCGGGATAAGCTAAATTAGAGGGACATGCACCAAAGGAGACGACTGCAAGTACCTTCATCGGGAAACTATTCTGGGACGGAATAGTCTAAGAGGAGGGCAGTGTAATGAAAGTGAAAGAAACTGGAAACATCACCACAGTATACATAGTAGTTGCACCAGCCGAAAATTTTCGGAATAGAGGCGACCTCGCGCAGCTTACAGAACTTACTTACACACGCTTACTGTACGCTCACACATATACGTTTCGCGCGGCGCCAACCAGTTTGAAATTTGAAAATATATAGTTTAGAAATGAAAACTTCTAGATTTGATATGAATTATACCTGATATAATTAAATATTTTTTAATGAGTCATAATAAGTTCATTTCACAGTATGAATGGAATATTAAAGTCAAGGTATATTAATAATTGTGTTTATTCTACTAAAGAAAGGCACTAATTTCAATGGATTAATGAAACAGTCAATTTTAACATTTATTTCTTTGAAAGGAAACAATATTTTGGTTAACTATATGAAGGTAAACATTTAAATATAGTTTATTGCACAGATTTTCTATAAAAATAATGTTTTACTCGAAAATAATATAGAGTATTATTTTTCAATCAATATAAAGTATTTTATGTCTATATCACAAACTTAATATTTAATTTATATTGTAGATGTATTAATGAACCATAAACTGTCGTGTATTATTAAATAATATTTAATTTTATACTTACTAATTGATGATAGTTTGCTTTATTATTGGTGAATATATTTTATTTCAATTAAAATGGCTTGTATCAACGTAATATGCATATTTTAATTTGTTGTGCTTAATGAATATTTGTATTATGGATGATTTATTATTGTGGGAAAATTTAATTATCGCGCCATTTTGTGATCAAGGCATGCGTACGATGGCCATAAAACGCCAAAAAGTCTTTGTGTTCGGATGTGGAACTAATTTTACTATGTGCTCTGTGTTTTTCTTCACTATCTACACGCATTTTATGGCTGTACTGTAAGCTGCGCGAGGATTTTCCATTCCGTAATAGTTCAAAGGCGCCGACACCAACCGACCCTACTGTGTATACTGTGACATCACTCTAGAACGTTCCACAGAGCGCACGACGGTAAACGCGGCGACATTGAAAGTTCCGGAAAGTTCGAGAAACAAGCACGCTATATAAGAGAGCGCTAGTGGCGCTGCAGTCAGTGTGATATAAATAAACGTGTTAAGTGTACTCTAAATAAATAAAGACATTGTGTTACTTATTTCCGAGTCTGGTTAAACCCGATTTCGTAACAATATAGAAATATTTGCTTTTATTCTGTATAATCCTAGGGCAATAAAACAATAAACCGGCAGTGTATTTTCGGGGCTAGTAATAAAGAGAAATTCCGAAATTCTTCGACATTTCTAACTCCATCCGAACGGGTTTATAAAAATCCCGAATATAACGATAACTAAAGGACACCAGCCCAGCGCCGAACAAAGACTTTTCGTTACCGCCTGGTGATTGTTAAATCCCGAAAATACGCTGATCATAATTAAGGTATCATAAAAATATCTTTTAGGTTGTACAGTTCTTCAAAAATAATAGTTCCAAATTCAAATTAAATTATATAACATTAAATTAATTTAATTTTAGTTAAAAGTACCATCATGTTTATTCGGTTTTTTTTGCCAAACTTTAAATTTATTGTATGTTATCGACTTTGCATATATATATATATATATATACAGGGTGGCGCAAGATTACGATGAAGTCCAATATCTCAGTTATAAAGAAATATACAAAAAAATGTTACTTACATTATTAGTAGCTACTGTCAAAATTCACATTTTAAAATTAGTTTCATATATACAGGGTGTCCAATAATCACGTAACGTATCAAACATATGTTTTTTTAAATGGAATGATATATTTTTTATGAAGATTTTCGATTCTACGTTTAAAAATAATCATTTTTTATATAAGATTTAATAAGTCATTTTTTCATAGTTTAAAAGTTATAAACAAATGAATGTTGTAATCGATAGATGTTTAGAGCCTAATATTTCAATAATGAAAAATGGAATAAACATTCTGTCAACGCCATACAAATGCAAAAATACTCAATAATAAAAGAAATACTCTTTTTTTCTCTTAAAACAAATTTTTATATACAAGGTGAAGCAATACGCAAAATGATTTTTTTCTCTTTTGACTTAAATGGGACACCCTATATTTTTTATGCTATTTTAATAGAAAATTAATCACTCTTCATTTTTTATATAACATTTTAAATAGCTACCGTTTACCGTTTTTGAGATATTTAATCTTAAATACAAATTTGGTATAGAATTTTTAATCAAAGTAGGCCGTGCCAGAACAACTAATTTATTTAGTTGTGAAAGTTACGCGAACACAAATATAAAATAATTTAGTGAAACGAATGATCAAGTGTATTAATTAAAATACATCATAATTCATACATATTTTTTTACCACGGGATGAGAATTTAATAAAAAGAAAGTAAATAAATATTAAGCTGTAATTATTTTAAAACGCGATAATATTGAAAATACAACAATTTAAATAGGTATGTTCTTGGCTGTGCGCCAGGATCCAGGTACAACGAATCTTCTTATCTCAGGAATGCGTTCTCGGAGTGAGTCATCGATCGTTTTTTTCTTCTTGATTTGCGATAATTGCGCTCTTGTATTTCGATTCAGTCGTCCGAAAACGCGCAATGTTCACTATTCCGGTTTAATTTTTAACGTTAGAAATTATTAATAATTAAAAACGCGATTTATTTTTGTTTATGAACAAGTGGTAATTAGTGAGTGGTGGAGATGAGTTGGTTTTCGATTCACCAGGAATGGGTTGGAAGTTATTTTTTCTATTAAGGTATGTTAATATTAATAATTTATTTTTAAACAGATTTTACGATTCCTATTATTATCATCAATTTATTCTCCAAAATTGCATTTGATTAAATAATTTGGTATAGAATTTTTAACCAAAGTAGGCCGCGCCAGAACAACTAATTTATTTAGTAACTTTCAACGCTTAATAATATAATTAGTAAGTAAAGTACATTTTACGTTATATTTTGTAACACTGGTGCAGTTAAACATACTTCTTCAATAAATGATTAATTTAATTGTTAAAAACTAACAACAACTATATTTTTTGGTTATTATTCGAAAAATATTTAAAATATTCCTATATGCTTAAATTGATTTATTTAAACAATTCATGTTGACTGAAAAACCGAAAATAGATACTAAGTGAAATAATAAAATATTTATATCATTATAATTTGTTAACATTTTTATGTATTTATTTCACACATTCACTTTTTTTAATTCAATAGCATTCAAACATTTTACAATTTTTTTCTTAAAAAAATGTGTCCCAATAACCATTATAACTTGTTAAATAATCGTTGAGCAACTATTTTCTTTATATTTTGCATGCGCCTTTAAATATCGATTGTCATTTGAATATCCTTCTAGGTTAGGGAGTAAGTATGTTATTAAATACCAGAAAACGATTATGAATGGCATTTGTTTTAATTATAGCCTACTTAAATTATAGATTATAAGCGAAACTTATAATTTTGTACTTTGAATTGAAATTGTTAAAAAATGGTAACAGATAGGGGTATAGTTTATTATACAAAAATTAAAGAACAATCATTTTTCTATTGAAATAGTGTAAAATATATAGGGTGTTCCATTTAAGTGAAAAAAGAAAAAAATCATTTTGCGTATTGTTTCACCTTGTACACAACATTTGCTTTATGGTAACAAACGATTATTTCTTATATTATTAAGCATTTTTTCAATTAAATTGCGTTAACAGAAAGTTTACATCGTTTTTCATTTTTGAAAAATAAGTCCCCAATCTTCCATTGATTTCAACCTTAAATTGTTTATAACTTTTAAAATATTAAAAACTGACCTAATAAACCTTATGTCAAAAATGATTAATTTTAAGCGTAGAATCTAAAATCGACATAAAAAATATAGCATTCCATTTAAAAAATCATATGTTTGATACGTCACGTGATTATTGGACACCCTGTATATATGAAACTAATTTTAAAATGTGAAGTTTTACAGTAGCTACAAATTATGTCAGTAATATCTTTTTGTAAATTTCTAAATAACTGAGATATTGGACTTCATCGGAATCTTGCGCCACCCTGTATATATAATATATATAGATTAATTAAGAGAATTACAAAACGAACATTTTTTTAATTAATTTAACACTCATGACATTTTTTTGTTCCTGCGAAATGAGCAAAAGCCAAACTATTACAATCACATTTTTTAAAGCATTTTGTGAAACTGGCATTTTTAATTTATTATTTTTCTAAATTTTGGAGATATTCTCAAAACTGATGTTGCTCAAATGGCGCTCGACCAATTAGCTCCGAGTAAGGGTCCGACCAATAACGGTTGAGAGTGATCATCCAAGCTTAGGGGTAACCAATCAGTGGTGAGAGTAAGCACCCCCACCATCATCTTAAATAATGTGATGCGTGTAAAAATAACCCCCAGGGTTCTGCTTTTGTATCGAAGTAATAACTTTTGTTTATATGAAAGAAATATACAATAAATGGGAATGATAAACTTCTTAAGAGTTGATGTACTTTTCAATGCTAATTTAAATGTTCAAATTAAGATGTGTAAATGATTATTTTTATATCTGAAACGGTAGATAACAGTATTGACAATCGAGCACCTAACCGCACTCTAAATATTTAATATTAGGTCGTTTTGGAAGCAAGAGATTGAGTTTCGCCCGGAAGGAAACTCACTCCGGGCGGAATTATTTGATAAATAATTCTTGTTTCACATTCCAAGAATTACATGCATGTTTCGATCAACTAAAAGTATCCTATCCAACCTTTAACAAAAAAAATCAATAAACATATCTTGACAAATCACACATAATATATAAAGTTGTATAGCAAATATTGTATCGGTTACACAAAAAACTTTGTGTACAAGTTAGCTGTGAAATACTTTAGTTTCCTTCGAGTTATGATGCTGTGGCTTCAAGCATAAATTTCTATTCCACGGCCATAGCATACAAATAACTATTATGGATTTCGGGTCAAAAAATAAAACTCAAAGTTATAATCTAAATAAACTTTCATTATTTAAAACAAATATATACAAACAACACATCCACTCTTTGAACAACAGTGTCAAACCTTACTTAGCACACGTTCAACTCTCTTATCTTTGGTATACCTATAGGAATTTATTACTTACATTTTATTGAGGCAAATTTTTCAACGATTTCAAACACTAAATTAGCGCCTGCTGTACAAATCCTGCTGAACACTTCAATCGGACCCTGCACGCAAGCAATTAATTGATTTATTCTTCCTAAATTACTACTCCAAATAAGTTCTGAGATTGTCATGCCGAGAAGAAGACACGCGGGTGCTACATTTAAAAAATAAAATATACTTCTCGAGTTAATCGTAGAAAAAGTGCGCGAGGGGGTATCTAATCACAAACGCGATCCCTGTGCAAAACACCTGCATCCCGATCAAAATCTTCGTCAGTTTCTCCTCGTGCAAAGGCCCTAGGATTTTCAGTACCAAATTGATCAGCGTAAAGTTGTTCGTGATAATGTAGTCCTCTTTCTGTTGCCACTGTATTAACCTGAAGAAGCGGAACAGGCTGATGATAATCTTTCCCAAGCGACTCAATTCGTTGTAGCGAAATTTCGTCGTGCTTACTTCTAGTTTGTCAGTCTTTGAGTTGAATTTAGGCAGACGATGTCTGGGACATGGCACAAAGTGGAACAGTTGCGGCAAGGAGTAGATGAAGTTGAATACTTGCGGTATGAAAAAGAGGAGACAAGTTTTGCTGAAATGGCCCAGAATTCCCACCACTGCAAACGTCATGCCCGAGAGGTAGCAGAATGTGTCGCCCACAAATACCTTGGATGGATACCTATTATAAAAAAAACAATATGGATTAGATATAACTTTTATAAAATACAAATTATACACAGAGTAAATTTTATTTTATTTTTCCAGACAATAAAGTACAGTTTTGTGAGCTGAATATTAAAATAACATAAAAATATTCTTAGTGATAGTAGTATTATACTCAAAAAGATTATATACAAATTTCTTTATCCAGACAATTACATTTTTATAAACATTGAGTATATATATTAAAAGGTTTGTCTGTCCTGGACTATCGACCAGAGGTCTTTCTGCCCTCAAAAAGTTTGTTTTTTAAAATTTAATTATTTGACAATAGAGTGATTATAATAAACTCATACTGTAGTAACAATTTTAGTCGTATACCCTTGTTTTTTTATAGATATTTTTACTTTTCTATGGCACCGTCAACTGTGTTAAACAAACAAAATACGTTAACTCCGAAGACGTCAACCATATCAACATGTTAGTGATTTTAACAGGGGTCAATTTATTGCTTATCGAGATGTTGATTTGTCTTATCAGGAACATTTCAATAACTGTAATACAGGGTGGGGCAGTGCCAGCAAATGTTTTTAAATCGACTAGTAGTACTTACACCCCTGCCCCCTAATAGCCGATCAGTGAGGGGCTTGTACTGTTAGGTTCGTTAATAATCATCATCAATCAGAGCCTTGAAGCTGTGGTTGTTGGAACACCGTGTTTTCGCGTACGAAAGCTTCCGTCACCACTTCAACATTCTCCAAAATCAAAGAGTTCCCTTCTTAGTTGGGTTTAAGCACTTCGTACACGAGGTGTTTTGACGAAAAAAAGTACCCAGGGGCTCAACGAACAGCTCGAACTGCAGAAAATATTGAACAAGTTCTACAAGCCGTTCCGCGCAGTCCACGTTCATGTGCTCGAATGTACTCGGACGGTAAGGCGTTTTTTAATGTGTGTGAAGCTGGCAATATTTACAGCAATAACCCGGCGTCTCCACCATGGGACCAAATTAAACATTTTATTACATAATTAGAGCATTCACAAGTAGAAATACACACTGTTTCAAAAGCTTTTACTAGATAGATTGATAGAGATTAATATAAAATGGAAAATTCTTAGATTTTTTTACTTAAAATAAATTCAACGCTTCGGACACCGAATGATAAATAAAGATTTTGACTCGACACTTAGAAGATTCCACGAATTACACACCCAATAAGAAAATTCGATTTTGCGGGAAAACTAGGTTATGAAAACCCCGGTTTTCTCAACTGTTTTTTGTAGCTTAATGTCCACTGGTTAATATAGAATAGAATTTGTCCATCTGGGATATGTAACTATTGTCGATATTTGACTCGATTCTTAGAATATTCCACGAATTAGACAACCAATAAGAAAATTCGATTTTGTGGAAAAACGAGGTTATGAAAATCCCGGTTTTCTCAACTGTTTTTGTAGCTTATACCGAAAAGGAAGGCAACCATGCAGAATATTATTTCCAAAATTAAAGAATAATTTAATTAGTTTTGGAAAAAAAAAATTAACGACAACGATAAACGAATAACATTTTGCATATGGATGTTCATTATTTGAAAAAGCCATACTTAAAAAATATAACACAAAATAGCGAAATATTACACTACTAAATAATAAAACAATAAGTAAACTATATTGTATAACTTTTGACTTTTTTTCTTCATTTGTTTTCATGGCAATCTAAGATGGTTTCATAAGATGGTTTATAACTTTGTAAAGATGCAAAAGAACCTAAACAAACTATATATATTTGGAATATACAAAAAAAACTGTATCCAACAATGTCATTTTCGACTATAGTTACAATTAAAAAAAATCGAAATTTGAGGTTATAACTCAAAAACTATAAATGATAAATGTCATAACATATTCGAAGTCAGCATATACATTGTTGCTTTGAGAAAGTTTTTATTATATTTTTCTATTTTTAATAATAACGGAGTTACAGGCACCCCTCGTCGTCAACTTTCGGTTATAACCAGGAAACAGTTAAAAATAGATCCGTTTTTTCTTCACTATTGTTTTTATTATAAAAATTGGCCTAGAGTCGCGAAAACGGTTTTTCAATATCTCTTAAAATAAACAAGTTTTCCATATGTGACACCAACAAAATGGACCACCCTGTACATAAGGATTACCTAAAACTTTAGTGGTGAACTCCTCTGTTATTATGCATAGTTAAGAAATACACTTCATAAATAAGATAAACTAAAATGATATCTTCTAATTCCAATAAAAATTAAAGTATAGCTTTAAACAGTTGAGTGTATATTAGCTCAATCTGGTCGTTAATTAAGGGAATTTCCCGGTTTTTACGGGCTTTGTGAATTTCTAATGATTCAAGGAGATTCACCTTGCGGCCTTTTTTTTCGCGAAATGTATAATGGATATCTTCATGGTATATCTTCACGTAAAGTATAATTATTATCAATCAAATGATTTGTTCACCAATTTTTGGCGAAAAGACGAAAGATGTTCCTTGATTCTGATTTCGATCAGTTTGGCCAATATGCACATCGTTATAATCTTTACACGTCAATTTATAAATTCAAGATTTTTTTATGTTCATTGGTTTTGGATTTTGGGTTAAACATTTTGTTTTCGTGTAAGATTTGAAGTCGATATTAACATTATGTTTTGCTAACATTTTTTTAAATTTTTAAAGAGACATTACCAAGAAAGTTAAGGGGAGAATATGCGGTGGTTGTCAATAAGAGTAAGTGGGTAGCCGTTAGCTATTATAATGTTTTTTATTGTTTTTATATACCGCCAGTGTGATTAGTTTAAGTACTGTTAAAGGATGGAAGGTACTCATTTCAACGTCTCTAGCTCAGAAGCAAGGGAAGATCATCTAAACCAAAACAACTGGTCCAAAATGATATATGATACATAATTACACAAAAAAAAAACACGAGTAAAATAACCATCATCGACGGGTGTGGTCGTCGACGGAGAAGCAGATAGCACGAACGGTGGTTGCTCTCTGGTTTCTATTGAATCATCTCTCCGGATTTAAACCCTGATTTCTTCGCAGCAGGAGGTGGAGGCTGTTCTTTGTGGCACGATTACCGATTTGCACTTCTCGGATTACCATAATACCGGCTAATGAGTTTCAAGGGAAACGATAAAGAAAAGATTATCATTTATCGCGGATTGGACCTTAAAGGCTTTTGATAATCCGATTGGAATTATTAATTTTAATTAATTACGAAAAAATAATTGAAAATTTTATTGTTGTGACCGGAAAAAAAGTTTGCTGATAACAGAACTCTTAGTTTAATAATGACAAGTTAAAATTGTTGAAACTATAGTCACTAAATAGTGAGTCTAGAGACTCGGAATTCGCGTGAATTCAGTTTAGGTTTTCTATGCTCTAGACTCCAAGTTTTCGTATTTCTCCACTCCGACATTCCAGCCTGTGTCTTTAGTAGGCACTGATTGTACGCGCTAGTTTAATTTTTATAAATTTTATTTGTATTTTTTTTTTCTTCTTATAACTGTACATTTTGTGTGATTAAGCATTAGTGTTTATCTGAATTGTACCCCTCACTGATTTCTGTAAGATATATTGTACGCACTAGTATAATTTTACCTATTCTTCATCCGCCTAATGATGCTACTGTGGACCGAAACAATTGTAGCGGTGTTTCTACAATAAAGTTGTGAAACTTATTAAAAACGATTTGTTTAAATGTTTAAAAAGGAATTTCACCAAGTAACAACCATAGAGATAAAGTATAAGAGGGCCAGATCCATGTATTTAGCGGGAAACGCGGGCAATGCCATCCAGTGCACAAGTGGACAACTATTTCCCAAGTTTCAAACCTTTATAAGGTTTTTGAGGTTAGGTTCATATACACACTATAATATAACTAATGGCGGGACTTTTGAACATTTTTCTATTTATAATTTTTTATTCACTATTTTACTTCAAATTATTGATATAAAAGTTTTTTTATAAATGTGCTATTTTACAGAAAAAAATACCAGTAGATCATGCAAATAAGAAATTGCAATTAATAAAATTATCTGAAAAAAATCATAAAAAATAACATATAAAAACAAGAATATTTTTAAGTAAAATATATTAAACTTATAAAAGTATCATTTAACCTGTTATTACATTCATATATTAATTAAAACATATTAACAACAGTTATAATTTGAATTAATTAATATCCCTCAGCTGGATAATTTTATGAACTCCTTTCCTTAAAGAATCTAGAAAAATATGGATATAAATATTACTTCAAAAACGTCTATGTTAAATACACTTTTTTCTGATAGAAAATATTGTAAAAAGCATAAACTATATAATACAAAATGAAGATTTATAGACCGAAAACATATTTTGAGAATATGGGAATTAAATTATATTTATTAATAATTAATTATTGCTCGATTGGTTCATAATTTTAAGTTATGTATATTCTTTCAAAAATGTACAATTCGTAGAAATTAATAAACAAACGTATTTTAAACTACAAATAATAACTTACCAGTTGTAGTTTTATAAGAAAAAGTGAAGAAACTTCTGACGAATACAAAAAAAATGTCAAAAACAATTCATATGATTTACATCAATCAAATTGAAATATGGCAAACTGATCCTTATTTAGAACATCTTTAATGTTTAATTAAAAGTATAAATGTTTAAGAAATATACCTTATAGGGCGACAAAAGTCACCAATAATAAATAAATCATTGTAAAAACCTAAAAATAAAGTATTTTAAATTTTCCACTTGAGACTTCAGCACCTCCAGTGCTCAAGTGGACAACTATAGCCGTGTTTCCCAATTTCATATATTATCCGACCCGCCCCTGGTAACAACCTACTCAATCGATTTTTCAAAATATAAAAAAATGTATAAGTCTCTATTATTAATATAATTTAATGCTGAATCTCTTTTATTAATGAAGATAGAAACAATCTGTAAATTGCATTCGATTCTCCTCGAAAAATTACCCAAAGAACATGCAATTCTAATTTCGACAATTAATAATAAAACTGATATATTAATAGAAATTGAAAATGGAGAATATATTGCATTTTTAGGTATAACTTGAAAAGAAAATTGCTAATTTCTATTTTTGACATTAAATTTGTCCCGAAAAATGAGCTCGACAATGTGCCATCATTTTTTTTTCTCTTCTAATAACCTAGATTCCCTATAATAACATCCATCCCTTTGACTATGGCTGTATTCCGAATGGCGCATATGTACGAAACTTGGTTTTCTACATAGTAGCGTACCAAATGGGTATGCGCAGTGAATTATCAACTTCAGTGGCGGCTCTACCGCAAAAACTAAATGAAGCCTTCTCTAATATCTCAAATACTAATAAGGCCAATAACCAGCCCCCTTTTACCACCAGCACTATTTTTATAGAGCGACGTAATGAATACTATCAGTTTAGTACATTTCTTCATTGGTCAAAATACATTTTTTCAAACAATTCGGGATCTGCAAATATGAAGTAAGTAATATTCAACGTATTTAATCATTGAATTTCCCTCTTCCATAAAATAGACAGACTCTGGTGATATATTTAACTAATATTACATTTTATTCAAAGATTAATTACTTAATTGGATATTTAAATAAAAATACTTGTCCTTTCTCCTACTTATTTTTTTATTTTACTAGATATATTTCGGAAACTATGTTTCCATCTTCAGTAGTTGAAGTTTTATAAATATAAATATGTTGTTATGGTATACAACGCAATATTGATAAAATTAAAATATTTACAAAATCATGTTAACTATAAACTAATCTAAATATAATTATATATCATGTGCTAAAATTTATGTATTAATAAGATCTAAAAGGGGATTTTTTAATGAACTAGTATCGAAATTTAAAAAATTACCTATGTGTTTTTTTCATTTCAATAGACTCCAACTGTTTAATTTTGATTCACGTGAAAATTTAAGAAGTTTAACATTTTCAATCGAAAATTTATGTCCCGTATTTATTGAATGAAAAGCTACAGCAGATTTTTCAGAATTAAAGTTTTTAATATGGTAATTATGTTCTTTAAATCTAGTTAAAACACTTCTAGTAGTTTGACCTACATATAATTTTGTACAATTGCTACATTTTATTGAATAAATACCAGAATTTTCTAAAGGATTATTTTTCAAAAAGGTGTTGCCTAATAATATTTTCAATTTAGTGTTTGAATATGGTGCAGGTATTAAATTGAATTTTTTAAAAATATTATTTAATTTGAAATTTATACATTGAATTTTGTTCATAAAGTGGTGTTAAAGTTGTAGTATTTTTGATTAAAAATTTGTTTTTAAATTTATTAATTATTTTTGTTATTATTTCTGATTCAAAATTTAATTTTTTGGCTATATTATATATTAAATTAATTTCTGCTTTTCTATTTTCTTCAGTGATTGGATAAAAAATGGCTCGATAAATCATTGAATTAAATGCTGCTAATTTATGCTTATAATGTGTGTTAGAATCTGAATTAATGTAATTAAAAGTGTGAGTTGGTTTTCTGTATATCTGTATTTCTGTAGATCTAGAAAGGGTAATTTTCCATTCATTTCAAGTTCGTATGTAAATTTTATATTTTTATTAATAGTACTAATTTCGTGAATAAATTGGTCAATTTTAAAATTCTCGTTAATGATAGCGAAAATATCGTCTACATACCTGTACCATATTCTTGGGAAATTAACTATTTTTGATTTTGCTAAATTTTCTAAATTATTCATAAATAAATTTGCCAAAAAAGGAGACAAAGGATTTCCCATAGCTGTTCCGAATGTTTGTTTAAAAAATTTGCCATTAAATTCGAAGGTGTTACATTCCATAACTAATTTAGTCAAATATGAATTGTCGTCCATTTTTGTAGTAATATTTTTGTCGTATTTATAATGAAATATATTTATCTCGTGTCACCTGGCACAATTGTAGACAGGTAATCATTATATATTAATTTTCTATGCGGGTTTTGTTTTAAAATCGGCTGTCAATTCATATTTCGCGCATTTTACTTCTCGCTGTCAGTGCTGAATTGCACCCAGTGTTTGAAAACCGGGGCAGTGCAATACGTCACATCTCTCATTCAGTGCGCCCCAGTTCTGTGTAAGCAGAAAACACTATAAATTTTCAAGGCTTTAGACAGTGGCGGCTCGCCGGTTAACTTCATGTGAGGCTCATGCACTACCAAGATATAGAAAATTCGTTTGTATTAAGGCTGGCGTTTACTAGAAAAGGAATGATGCGATGACAGAGATAGTTGCCAATCGCCAAGGAGGTGATGGCCTCTCGATTTTAATAGCGAACTATTTGACAAATATGTAGAACACTGCAGTTTGGTTTCCTTATCTATATGTGTGTCTGTGTATTCGACAACCGACGCTGACGCGATCGATTTTTTTATTAATGAATATGTTATTTATTATTTAGACAGTGTATAAATATATTTGATGGATTTTGTCGTATCATCGAAAGAATTACTCAATGCATACTATTATATTTTTATTCTCATTTTTAAGAAAAAAATCATTTTCACTGTAAGTTTGGATTCTTCGTGTGATGTTATTAAAAAAAAGCGGTAAAAAGTCGTTATACTTATACCTAACTGTTTTTATTAAAATTTGAATATTCATAAAAATTACCTTTTATGCAGAATTGTTCCTCAAATTATATTTCGCGAGATAAAATGCATTTTGAAATAATAAAACTAGTAAGATAATACATACATCAAATTAAAGGTGTAATTTAGTGAAATAAAATGGATAAAATTATGTATACAGGGTGGGCCACTAATAACGGCCATTAAAAGTTTACGGGGTTCTTGACTGATTATATCGGAAATGGCTACCAACTTTGTTATTTTAAATAGAACACTACATATTATTATTTTTTGGATTCCCCATTTAATTGTCCATCCACTTATATGAATTTACATCCACATAATTGTTACAGTTTTTGAGTTAAAAATTTATTTTTCGAATATTAACACTAAATAGACCTTTCGAAAAATGTCTATAAATTCTAGTAGAAACAAAATACACTAATGAACGGCATCTTCAATTTTTACTAATAGATCCCTCTAGTATTAAAAACACATTTGTCAATTTTGACAATAGGTATTTCCATAAGATCCATATTTCAGTGCCCAATTAAAAACAGCATAATTCATTTTTTTAAATGGAATGCTCAATATTTTATCTCACAGATCGATTAGCAAATTAATTTGCAACATAAAATATTATATATCTATATATCCAGAGCAAGTAGTTTTTGAGTTATTTCTAAATTTCTTTCCTCACATTTTTTTTTCATAATTGAGTAATTCCTGTTCTATTTACGCGTGCATCAATATTCTTTAGGAAAGATGTGGAAATCTAGCAGGCCAATTCTACAGACCTAAATTTCGAATCCATCTATCTTTATCGTTTTTAATGCTAATATGAATCGATAGAGAATTTGATTGCATAAAAATCTACAGAGGTTCCACTAAAAAAAACAGTTGAAACCTTACAAAGTTATGATATTTTTTATAGATAAATTGGTTTATTAAAAGAATATTAAAATAACACTCTTAATGGCGAATAACATTCCGTCGAAATAAAATATAATAAAAAATCGCAGCATTTCTTTTTGTTTTAAATTTTCCTATGTTAGATTATATATAATATGAAAAAGAAAATATGATTTGCGCTTTACTCACTCATTCATCTTGAAGGAATTTTCTTATTTTCCCTCATTAACCATTTGTTTTAGTATTGTCAGTTCTTGGATTATACTTTTTTGGGATAGACAAATATTTTAAATAGAAGTGTAGAACTTGAATAACTAAATATTTTTGTATAGCATTATCAAACGTCCTATTCTCTTTTAAATTTCTTTAAAAAATGGTGATGTGTCCGTCATGGTACTTTCCCCGGTGAATTCGATCAAATAAGTTTCTGATTGAAAATTTAATAGGAAATCAAAAATGATTAATTGAAAAAATGGATTGTTGTCTTTTAAAGCTAAAGGCGAGTACTTGGAAGGAGATTATAATTTAGTGTGATATTTATTACCTTACAATGGATTAAAGACATTTCTCTACACCCTTTTTCTTTTCAAACTGGAGGCGTTTGTGAATGATATGTTGAATATGAGGGAACTTTGACGTTTTATTTGTCATTAAAATAACTATTTCAATAATTAATATCTCCACAGCCAACACAAAGAAGATTATAAAAATAATTGTTTATTTCTAAGGGAATTTATTAGGTAGATGAAATTCTTCCGCTTATAAAATGAAAACTGAAAGTCCTACAATAAAAGTTTGGTAACAAAAATTACTTATTTTTTAAGATCCTCAACTTTTATTTGAAACATTTTTCTATCCGAAATAAAAATGAACCTTCCCTGGCCGGGATTCCATTTTATTTTAAATTGTAATTATAAAAAAATTGACATCAATGTTAATAATCATATGTCATAAGTATACCAAAATTTAAAATTCTCTATTTGGGATGAATAACCCCACACATAGTGTAGAACTAGATACATTTTTGGAAAGTATAATTTCTGCTTACATTACAATCATTCTATAATTTTTTTTTATTAATTTTTGTATCCGTAAATATAATAAAATAAAAGTGAAATTAAAAATGGCCTATCGGGAAATATGAAGGCAAACATTTATATATATTTTGTGAAATATGACGAAAACTGCTACCCTATAACAAGTGTTTGGTTTGAAATGTATACTTCAAAAATAAAAAAAATAGAACATACAGTTCAAAAGAACCTATGAAACAGTAAGTTAATTATATTGACCTATTTTAGATCATTAGCCTTTTATTACAATCCTAAGGCTCAAATAAAATTATTTGAAAACATTACATTTTTTATAAAATAAAAAAGAAATCCATAATAATATTTTTTTACCGTGCAAACATTGGCAAAAAAAGATTCATTCATATTTGTATGCTGCTTACTGAACGTTATTTAAAATGTTTATTATTTTAGAATGGCATGTGCATCGTCGGTGTTTTAAAAAACGCGATGCGCAGAGATAACTATAAAAGATATTTTTGTCTTTCTCATATTCATTGAATGTGAAACAGCAATAAGCATACATACACAACATTATCAAGAAGAGGGGAGAAACATCTATTGAGTACTCTTGAAAATTAATTAAAAATCTTTGTTTGTGTTTTTCCACAGTATTAATTATTTAAATTATTACTCATAACATTAATTTTATAAATAACTTAAAGATGATAAACGCAAATAACATTTATTAAAATATAGTACACTATTTCCCGCTATCTATATGAGACTTAATGAACTAATATTTGTCTAGTCAAATGCAGAAAACTATATGTAACTTGCCGGTTTTATTCAATATGGCCGAATTTCACGGGAATTGATGATATTTTCGGAACGACCTTCCTCAGTAAACAGCATTGTTTTCTGACGAAAAATGTATTGAACTATAACTACATTCAATGTAGATTATTACGACATATTTCATTTTCTTTCAAAAATTATATTAATAAGTAAAAATATAGCACATTCTTTGCATAAAATGTGCTAACTTTGGACGTAATTTTCTTCTAAACTATTAATCAGATTAATTTTTCAATAACTCGTTCGAAATCTGTGGAGTTTTAGGATTATTTTGATATATAATATGATGAAATTCATTATTCAGGGTTTGTTTATTAGAGGAATTCAATTGGTACAAAATCGCTTCATTTTACATACGATAAACGCCAGCCTTAACAAACTGTTACAATATATGACGTCACCTTTGAATTGTATATTACCTTGGCTCTGGACTAATAAAGTTAACCAGGAAGCCGTTGCAGGGTTTAGGATATCTTTATCACGATTAAAATGCCGTAAAAATAAATATTCAATTGTATAAGTAATTAATCCAATATATACACACGGTGAAAGTGGGAAATAAATTATTTCTTTACAAGAATTGACTATTTTAACATTTAGCAGTTGGCAACGGGATACGGAGAGACGTTTCTACACGAAACGTAATGAAAAATCATTATCTCAAGTTGGCCAACCTGCGACGTGAAAAATGTCACTTTTAAAATAGAATTTAGGGCGGTGTCCTAAAAATACGCATAACACTAAAAAAACGCAATGTCGGGTGATTTCGAACACGTTCACCCGATAACAACCCTCACGATGTTTAGCTAAGCCAGGCTACACCGCCCTAAAAATCGGCTTAATAGAGTTTAAATAGAGTGAGGTTATGTGAGCAAAAAAGGGGAAGATGTTAAATTAACATCCTAAATGTTCAAGTTCAGAGTGAACTTGAGGAAGTTATCCGTGTGGATAATATTCACGCTGCAACTGGTTGTGATTTCAACGTACTTTCTACTGCAGACGGAGAAGGAACGGGGGCGTCAAGGCAGTCCGGTGACTTTCATCGTGAACCCGGTGCGGAAGAAGCTGGAAAAATCTACATATCATACGGTGCACGGAAAGATCAGGCTGGATACGGTGAATACAAGGTATTTATTTGAAGATTTCAATTCGAGCCTGTGTTTTAAAAACGGTACGGATGTCAAGACGATGAGGCGTTTGCACAACTCTTGGAAGTGCGAGTGCTTGCCGGGGTATCATGGTTCAGATTGCGGGCAGCCGGAGGTCGTGTGGAGGGCGTTTTTGGCGAACCGCAAGCCGGTGAATGTCAGGGGACCGAGAAAATTGGAACGGAGATTGATTTATATGTTCGAGGTTAACGAGGTTACAAAGACAATCACTGATATACGCGTAAACGAGCTCAATACAACAATTGATTTATTTATTTTTTATGAAATCGGCGGAAATTTTATGGAAAATCAGTTGAACTATGGGTTTTTAAAAAACTTCCACAGAAAAATATTATACCTCCGTGTCGAAAAAGATAAGAAGGCGTGGTTGTTGGCCAAGATGATTTTAAAGAACTTGAAACTCGACGATGTGATACTAACCTCAGGTTTTAATGAAATCCCGAATTTATCAGCACTGCGTTTTTTTAAAATATACGATGGCTGGAATGAGCCGATTAGTTTCCGTCTGCGCTGGTCGGTCTATGGATTTTTTTGGATACACCCCAATAGGACCAACCTAATCACAAAAGCTGTTAGTTTAAAATATTTAAGTGAAAACCTTGACAATGATTTCACTCGTATAAAAAGCAACAAGACGAAATCGGGTTTTAACATCGGGGATTTGAATCATTTCGGCGGGTGGTTTTGCGAATTTTGCAATGACCCCTCGAAGATAATCGATGAGCTTAAACTCGAAGAAAAAAACAGGCACATATTCAGGACTTTGAACAAAAAAACAGTGGATGTGGATTATGTGGAAGAACTGATCGAAAACGGGCTTTACATCGATGGGAAGACTGAGCTGTTAAGAGCACACCGTTTTCGGGAGACCTACTTCGCTCCGACATTTCTGACGGAGAATTCTTGGAAATACGATTATCTCATGATGAACATTTACTCGAAAATGGATTATTACGAATAGGTTATGATTTAAATTTTTAAAATATCAAAAGAATTGCTAAATTAATTACAACGATGCTTAATTTGTGAATTGTCTGTGATAATGACTTTTGTATATACTTCCTCAATTGAATTGTATAAATAAATTAATATATAAAAAAATGGGTGTTTTTTTTATCACTACTCTTTACCTTAAATACTAAAATAACAACTGATCTATTCAAAGTTATGAAAATTAATTCGTGCTTTGCTTTGTGTTTCTGTTAATCCTTATTATTTGACACTTAAAAAGTATTACCATTAAATAATTTAAAAATACAAGAAATATTGAGTAAAAAGTGAAATTAATTTTTATTTCAAATGCCAATTAAAGATATTTTATATTATATTTAAAAATAATATATGTTAAATGATTTGAACATTATTTATCTTAGATAAATAAGATAATTTTCTTGATAAAATCATTTTTTTCTATTACAAACAATATTGAAAGTTATTAATAAAAATGAATAATTTCTGATTAAAAAATGTTTGCATTTTTTTAAGAAATAATGTAGTTTGATTTAAAAATATGATTTTATTAATATTTTGTTATATTTTATAATTCTATACTTCAATTTATAAACTAATAAATTTAGTAAATTAAAAATTAAAAACAAAATAACAACACATTTTAACAATATAAATAAAACAAACCTTTTTTTACCTTATATATTTTATCACCACTTGATAGAAATAGGCATTTTTAACAATGTTATAATGGATTATTACAAAAAAATCACAAATAAAGTTATTGACATTTTACTATTCTGTTTTCAATGGAATCAAGTTTGCTATAAAAAACAAAATACTAACAAATAATTTTAGAAACTAACCTAAACCTCAATTATGGTGTATTGAATCAAAAAATATGAATTCTAAATCGAGCGTCAAAGCCTTGCCCTTACAATGTGGCCCAATTTGGATGTTACTATAGGGAATATCGGTTATTAGAAGAGATAGAAAAAAAATTAATGCTGAAAACAGTAATTAGCTATTGTTTTTTGTTTTCAAGTTATAGCCAAAAATTCCATATTTTCAATTTTTATTAATATCTCAGTCATTTATTATTTTATCAAGAAAAGAATTGCATGTTAAGGTATTTTGTCAGGGAGAATGCAGTGTTGATGTTATATTTTCAATTTTTTGAGATATGTTTTTATTACACTTTAAAATTAATCATTAAACATAGTAGGCTTGTTTAATATTAAATTATACAGGGTCCTGCATCACAGCTCCCGTCTTCGATAGCTAAGTTTCTAATTAATTCAGTTACTAATTAAGTTAGGACTTTGAAATTTTGGAAACTTTACTTGGGTCCTAGGAAGTACTCAGGAAAATATTTTTGATTATACAGAGTGTCCCAAAACAGAGTTACGGCGTAATGACATATGTTTTTAAATTGTTTGATATACCTTTTATTCATTATGTAGTTGCATTTTATTATTGCCTATGTACCCCTAAAATTTTATTGAAATCGGTTCAGTAACACCAACCAAAAAAAATTAAAAAGTAGAAAAAAATGGTTTTGCGCCATTTGTTTAAAAAATTAATAAAAAACAAAATAGGATCTTATGAATAAAATTATACAGGGTACTTGTTAATGTAAAACTTTTTAAAATTGAATGTACTTTATTTTAAGTTGAAATTGCTGTATATTTTTATATCATTCTATGCAGAATTTAAAAACAAACATATTTCTTCCTATCAACCCTTGCAAAAAACTGGTTTCTCGACTATTTCAATGGCCATTTTTATGAATAAAAATCAAAAGTTGCTTTGAAAAACAATTTTTTGACATTGTAAACTTCAACTGTTAAAGTGACATGAGTCTACGTTAGCTTTAGTAATATTAAAAGTATAAATATTTGTTTGCTTATGCTTTTCATAAACAATACTTTTTGACAACGAATTCAATCGAGGTGATCTTATAGGAATGATTCTCGTATTTCTAAAATATGGAAATAACTCGTTTTCACCTCCAAATACACAAGAAAACATGCAGGAAGTAATCAAAGACATATTTCAAAATATTACACCCGATCTATTACAAGGACTGGTAAGGCAATTTCATGTTCGTTTTCATTTGTGTCTGCAAAACATTTGAAGACATGTCAAACATAAGTTCTAATGTGTAATTTATTTTAGAAATATTTTTCTTCAATCCTTTTAATGTTATAACTAAAACTATGTTTATACAAAACTTATTAATTTCATAATGTGTGATTTAGACAAAGATTTGTGAAACCTTTAAAACTGTCATTATAATAATTGTAATTAGATGACATGTCTGTCAATAGAATGTTTTTTCAAAGCAACCTTTGATTTTTATTCATCAAAATTCCTAAACGAAAAAACAGTTTTTTGTCAATAACTTTTAATATGTTAGGAATTTAAGTAGGGTTTTTAGGAAGAAAAATGTTTGTTTTTTCAATTCTACGTGGAATGATATAAAAATATACAGAGGTTCCAATTTTAAATTAGAAAAATAAAATACATTAAGAGTGCGCGATACCACCTTCTTTTGAAATAAAGTTGAATCTTTAGTTATTATTACAGATATTTTAAATCTATTTTCGCTGATATTTTATTTTTTAGTTGTGGAATGCACTATGACGCGATTTTTTTTTTAAAATATAAAAAATAAAACTAAAACAAAAAACGGAAACCATGTTATATATACAGAGAGGATTTTTTATCAGTATACATTTTGCGAACTGTATACCTGCAAAAAAACCAAGTCACGCATTGAACCGATTAATGTGTGTTGCCTATAACACACAATTAAACGTCAAACGCTAAACTTCAAAATGTGTGAAATATTTGATCGAAAATGTATACAAATGAAGAAAAAGTCGAATTTCAAGCGTGTATTACAATTCCAATAGTACTAGAGGAGGATAAGATATGTTTTCAATGAATCCAAAGTGGCCGAATGATTCTAAAAATAATTAAACTAAAACATTTTCGTTGGAAGGTTGTATGTTTCGTTCTCTTTATTCTATTGAAAAACGCAACAAAATAAATCATGACTAATACTGCATGCGTTACCGATCGTCACAAGCAATTTCCTTTTTTTATCAAAAATACGTCACTTATTATTATGGAGAAATTACAGGTAAAAAATATTAAGTTAATTTGAAAGAAAAGTAACAGTGAAGAACAATAAACTTGAAATAAATAATTAAAATAAGTGACCACTAGAAACTGCAAGACAGTTCTTCCACATTGTACATTTCGATATTGTCATAAACAGAAATAGAAAGTTGTTTTCTGAATTATCGTAGTAGAAGGAATCGATCGTTCGAGTTGCGTATTATAGGCAACTAAACACATAGCATTATAACCCATTTTTTTTAATGGAATGCTCCCTATTTTATGTCATTATTCGATAGGTCTGTTTCTTCTCTTCAATTTGATGGGGCATATCTTATGTCTAAACCCCATAGTTGTTGAGATATTTAATATTTTTACATTTCTATGCACTCTAGTAGGCCATGCTGATCTTAATTCCTTTTACACTTTCCGATGTCGAGTGATATATGCTATATATTACATTATAAACAATAATGCAGCATCTATCAAGTAATTCGCCTTAGGTCAGTAGCATGTTTATATATAATTCAAGTCTCTCATGTAAAACATGTAGTTTTTATGTTTTTCCATTGTTCAGAAATGCTATAATAGTCCATGCAACAGTTTGAGTCGAAATTATTTAATGAAAGGAAACAACAAACACGTGTCTACAGATAGCCTTGTAACTATTATTTGTTGTTTCCTTTCATTAAATAATTTCGACTCAAACCGTTGCAATTCGCAGTAGTACTGCTATGCAACAACAAATATCTATTGTGTAATCCAATGTCCGGCGGGTAAATGCTCAGGAAGTAGTTGTTTCAGTAGATGTTTGTAAAACTTACAGTGTAAGTATTTTTTTGCAGTTGGAAAAAGGGATTGATCGAATTTTATTGATCATTGCCAGAAATTGTCCTTGTTTAATTTCATTGTAATTTAAATAACTGCAAACGTATGAATCATTTTATTTAATAAAATATCAAAATTTATGTGACAAAATGTCTCTTTATAAATATTTAAATGTCTCTCCATTACATTAGATATTGATAAAGCAAACACTTTTGGCTTAATCACACTTACTAATTACATAAAATATTTAAAAAGGTTTTGTATTAATTATACAAAAAAAGTATGTATGGAATCATATATTTCTCTTGCAAATTAAAATTTTATAAAGTGATTCGGATCCACTTTTTAAGAATTAAGTTCAGATCAATTATACATATACTTTTCACAGTACCTGTTAGAAAACGCTTTTCCACCTTGGTTTGGAAATATTTAATTAAATTTAAAACAATTGTTTAGCTAGCAGTTGAAAAACACCTAAAACATTTTGTGTTCAATTTTAATATATTTGAAAAAATCTTACACCCTTGAAATAAATATCTCTGAAAATGATTTTTGTGCCATAAATCAAAATTATTTATAATACGAATTAATTAAAAATATTGATTTTATGATTATAACAGTGATATTTTAAAATTATTTATAATTACCATTGTTAACGGGAATTGAATGTTCAATAAATCAACAAAAAAAAAACAATGTAGAAAGGAAAATATAAATGGTAAGAAGAAGGATTTATCTAATCTACATATGTGTTATTAGATAATAATTTTTGCAATAATTGATCAAAATGCTGCTATATTTAATTTTTAATAGCTAGTTGCTAATATCAAAAGTATAATCAATAATTATGTTCTAACATATTTTATAAAAAATAATTTGAAACCGGTTCAATACACAAGCCACGTATGCAAATCAATTGAAAAATGCAGTCTATAACCAGAAAATACGAAATAAATAGGACGAATACGTGTATATTTGTATAGAAAATGAAAAAAAAACTTGGAGAGGAGACTGAACGTGCCCATTCCGCAACTATCTTCATCTGACGACGTTGACTCCTCATATGTATCCTTCCAAGGCGTTCACGGGTTAGATACAGACGTAAGGGGAAAGAATGTTTACATCTCACTAATTGCCTGTGTATCGCCTCCTCTTAAAGTTTGACTCTAAGTTTATAATTCATAAAAATAAAATTTGACTATTAGGATTGATACACCTTATTTAACAAGTACCCTGTACAATTTTATTGACAAAATTCAATTTTATGTTTTAATAATTCTTTTCAACCAATGGTGCAAAATCATTTTACATTTTTTTGTTGGTATTTCTGAACCGATTCTATTAAAATTTTAGGGGTATGTAGTTAATCATAAAAGGCTACTAAATAATGAATAAAATGTATACCAAGCAATTTAAAAAAATAAATCATCATGTCTTAACTTTTTTTGGGACACTATACTGGGTGTCCCAAAAAAATATTTTCCTGAAGTACATCCTAAGACCCAAGCAAAGTTTCCAAAATTTCAAAGTCCTAACTTAATTAGTAACTGAGCTATCCTGTCACAGCTGACGGGAGCTTTGACGCAGAACCCTGTATAATATAAATGAAAGTTGCTGACAATTCATTTTTCGATGATGCCTGTAACTCCATTGTTATTAATAACAGAAAAATATAATAAACACAATAGCAACATTTTATGATGGCTTCGAATATGTTATCACATTTTATTTATCATCTTTAGTTTTTGATTTACATTATAGAGCTCACAATATGACGTATTTGATGAGTTAAAAAATCAATTTCTAAATATAATGAACACAATTACTACACCATTAGAAATTGAAAAAAGTATTAATTCAATTAAAAAATGATATTAAATGGTTCTACAAAATAATCGAGGTCATATAGAATAATTATTTATTTGTTTTGTTTAATTGTTCACCTTTTATTGTGTATATAAATAATTACCCATTAAATTATTAATGCTTGTTTTCATGTTTTTTCATTTATTTCCATGGTAATTACTCACTTTTGCAAAAACGTAAAAAAGTTGTTTTCCATGCACTACCCTGTACATCACTAACATTATATATTGAAAAACGTGTTTGTTGTAATACATCATTACTTGTTTATTGATGTATTACAACAAACAAATTTATATTTATTAAGTAAATAGAGAATTAACCGACAGATTGAGAAAACAAGTTTTAATTTCATTATTTGTTGCTATTTTGTTATTTATGATAACAGGATTTTACTGATTATTTTGTGATGTTGAAATATACTTTTCTGTTAAAAATTCTCTTCTCTATCTAATTATGATCAAATATATAAGGTTTAAGAAATGTTTGTTTTGTTAATATTTTTCAAAAGCGATAATCTTTTGTTTTTCTGATGATCCTGTTGCAATCCCTGGAAAATTTTGATAATTTAACTGATTCTCTAGCTCAACTAATAACAAAGCAATGATGTGCACTTAATTTATACAAGCACGTTTTCTTATTAATAGTGTATGTTTTATATGCAATATCCATAACAACGTTCCATAACAATTTTGTATAAAATAAAACGAAAAAAATATAAACTCATTATCACCCTTTTTTTCAGAAAAACGTTCTTTTTTGTTTTTTAAATTGCATTTTTCTCAGATCAAAAATTTGTTGCATGATGCAATATTTTATTGATATGCAAAGTAGTTGTTTTAATGTGCATTTGTTTAAAGTACTTACATAACGTAAATCAATAATGTCACAGAGCTAAATGTGGAAATAATTTATTATTTTCAAATCATTTTTATTTAATTTATGAGGGCATTTAAATGTTAACACTTTTAAAATATCTGCTGTCAAATTTGACAGATGTTAATTTTTTTGATTCTAGTTGGATCAATTATTAACAATTCAAGATGTCACTGATCAGGTGACTAGACGTTGAATAATGTTGAATTTTTTCAATTTTTTCCGCAGTCAGGAACCCTGAAAATTTTTAATGGCCGTTATTCGTGGCACTCCCTGTATATACAGAGTGAGTTTTTTTCGATGTTCTCTATGGGGATCTCGGAAACTATAAGAGATAGAAAAACGGTTAAATGGGGAAAGAAGTGTAGTTTTATAAGACGAATAAAATGACACTTTCAAAATATTTGAAAAAGTCAAGGGTAACTAGATATTTTGAAAAAAGTAAAATGTGTCAATTTTTTGAAATCAATATATCTCTATTATTATCATAGATAGAAAAAAACTGTAAAGGACAAAGTTGTAGAAAATTTTACACAGATTAATAACAAAAAATAAAAAAAAATTTTTCGCCCATATTTTGGGAGATATGACACAAACTTACCTTTTTTTAAATGGAAACAATAGTTGGCTATGACTTTATTAAAAGGGCTATTTTTTTCCCTTTCATCCGACATAACATATGCCATAGTTATTTTTAACATAAAATAAGTTACAGTCGTTTTTAATTTTACCATACACCAAAAAATAGTTGGCCATGAAAAAGACAAAAGTAAAACAATTGCGGTTGTTTATAGCAACGAAATCAATATTTAATTTATTATCTTTCTTTAGATTTGTCTAAAGCAACATAAAGTAAAATAATTCCGAAATTATCAAAATAATAAAAGAAAATTTTAAATATTACATAAGATGCTCAAAAAGTCCACCATTATTATTATGGCATAAAGTACATCTTTTTAAAATCGAATTTGTGGCTTTTTTGACTTTTCTTCTGTCAATAGAATAAAATGTTTCAAGTACAGCTAGTCTAAGATCCTCCACGGATTGATATGATTGTTGATACACTTTGTTCTTCACATAACCCCATAGAAAAAAGTCTAAAACGGATAGGTCGGGTCATCTAGATTGGTCCATTTCTTCCCACCCATGAATTAGGAAAAGCATCATTTAAATAGTTTCGCACAGCCAACGTGCTATGAGGTGGAGCTCCGTCATGTTGAAACCACTTCAATCTTGCCCGTACTGATAAATTTAAATCATCGAGCATATCTTCAAATGTTTCTTGAAGAAAACGAAGGTAATCATTTCCATTCAATGTGTGAATTCTCGATCCGAACACACCGCACCATACATTAAATCCAAATTCTCCTGACTCCAAACATGTTCATTGTGCCGGTTAAAAATCCCACAATTAGTAAATCGCGTTTCATCTGTCCAAATTATTTTTGTAGGGAACGTATTATCTCTTGGCACATGTTTTTGTACCACATACAGAAGACCATTCTCTTATTGGTATCACCGTCATGTAAATTTTGTGAAATTGATACCTTATATGGGTGATATTTATGTTTTTTCAAAACTCGTACTACAGTCCGTTGAGATATGCTTGCTTATGTTGCAATTTGTCTGGTCGATGTGGATGGATCTATCATCGCCAATGCTAATCGCTAATACGTTTATTTCCGAAACATCATTAATTTCGTTTTTTTTTTTTCAAGTTTCGGCTTTGTAAAGGATCCGTACTAACCCAAATTGTGGTAAATTCTTCTGAATGTTGGTAAAGATGGCTGCCGACGATCGATATATTGATTATAATATTGTTCTGCAGCATCCGCAGCGTTTTTATTACATTGAATGTAATAAACAAGCATATCACGCTTTTCTTCGTTGGAAAAATTCATTATCACTTTAAAAAAAACTTACAACATCAAAAAAATACAAAACAAACTTATCGAAACAAACCAAATATGGAAATGAATTAATGTGTGTTTAGAATAAACAACTGCAATTGTTTTACTTTTGTCTTTTTCATGGCTAACTATTTTTTGGTGGATGGTAACATTAAAAACGACTGTAACTTAGTTCATTTTAAAAATAACTATGGCATATGTGATATCGGATTAAAGGGAAAAAAATATCCCTTTTAATAAAGTCATAGCCAACTATTGTTTCCATTTAAAAAAAGGTAAGTTTGTGTCATATCTCCCAAAATATGGGCGAAAATTTTTTTTTGATTTTTTGTTATTAATCTGTGTAAAATTTTCTACAACTTTGTCCTTTACAGTTTTTTTCTATCTATGATAATAATAGAGATATATTGATTTCAAAAAATTGACACATTTTACTTTTTTCAAAATATCTAGTTACCCTTGACTTTTTCAAATATTTTGAAAGTGTCATTTTATTCGTCTTATAAAACTACACTTCTTTCCCCATTTAACCGTTTTTCTATCTCTTAAAGTTTCCGAGATCCCCATAGAGAACATCGAAAAAAACTCACCCTGTATGTATTTTTTCAATTGTGTATCTTTTCAAATAGAAAAGTTATTAACAAATATGGATTTAGCATACCTAAATGCTTTACTTAAATAATTAAAATTTGGAAGATTGGACTTCTATGACATAAAAAATTTTAATAAAAACTTCCACCGAATAACCGAATTTCACTAAGTATGGAAAAAGACAAACAAAAATGGCTTGTTATTTTCCACAGCTAACTTTACTGGTATTTTAAAAACGCAGTATCTCCATTAATTTCAAATACAAACAGTCATAATTATAATATTATTATAACAGCCAAGAATGAATAATTTGTTTAGGCCATAGACGACTATGATGTCCATATAAAAAAGTAAAACTTTATGTTATTTCTCAAAAACCATGATATTTAGAAAAATTCTGAGAATACCATTAATAAAGAAAATGCTTAGAGCAGTTTTTAACAATGACACAAAATCAAAAAACGTCCAGTATCTTAGCATCCATTCAAGTTTTTGAGATGTAGTTTTTACGAATTAATGTTTCTCAAAAATCGATCTCTTATCACCTAAGTCGATTTTTCACTACCTAGTCTGGTATTAGGTTTTCTCTGTTAAAACCATCAAAATGGCACCACCCTGTACATATAGTATTAAAAGAGGAAGAGTATTTTGAAATTCTTATGAAAGGCAAAAATTCCACCCCCGGTTACGACAATATTCCTAGACTTATCCTAAAATCCCTCTCGACTAATATCCATAGCTATATCCTAAAAATTTTCAACCACATCTATACCTCCCAGGATATACCTCAAGAATTTAAAAAAAGGCACTATTGTTTGCATTCCCAAACTGGACAAGGACCACCCCCTCGACCCGCAAGCTTTCGCCCTATCACCCTACTTCCTGTTTTAGGTAAACTGTTCGAATCCATCCTTAAAAATAAATTACTAACACATATCAAATACCTTATCCCACCTTATCAATTTGGATTCCTTGAAAATCTCTCCACTATATAGCCCTTATCCATTCTCACATCCAACTGCCAAACAGCATGTCTCGAAGGCCAAAAGTCCGCAATAATTTTTTTAGACATCAGACAAACTTTTACTCGGTTTAGCACAGAGGCTTGCTGTACAAGTGTTACTCCCATAATATTCCTCTACACATCATTAACCTAGACAGTTTTCTACTTAAAAGATCTTTACAAATAAAACTCCACGATTCCATATCCTATTCCTTCAAAAACGGCAAAACGAACAGGCGAATGGTCCCTGTACAAGAACAGCCTTAGAGCCTTCAAAAAGGCTGTCAGGCAGGCCAAGAGGTCCTCTTGGAGAACTTTCTGCAACAAGATTGAAGAAGTCTCCGAGGCCAGTCGGCTCAGAAAAATTCTATCGGGGAACCCAGCGATTCCGGGCTTTCTCATGAAGCAGGGTGGTGACTGGACTACCTAATGCGAAGAGAACCTAGAGGTGCTAATGGAGACTCACTTTCCCTCTGATTCAGAAGGAAGAGGAGTTCGCCTGACACCCATGAAGAGCTGCCCGATGGGTGATATCCTAACCAAAGAGAAACTTGTAAGTCAGATCGAAAACTCCATGTGTAGGAAAGAGTTCACGTTGGCGGTATTCCTAGACATTGAAGGTGCCTTCAACTTTGTGAGACCAGGGGCGATTTTCGTGGCCCTGAGAAATCTACACTTGGACGAGTCGATATGCCCCTTTATAGAGGAGCTACTGGCAGAGAGGTATATTGTCTTTAAGCTGGGTGACTCATACTCAAAAAGTAAAGACAACAGAGGCACCCCTCAGAGGTGTCCTCTCTCCCTTACTATGGAATATAGTCATGAATGAACTTCTCAAAGGACTAGAGTCTACGGGGTGTAAAACAATTGCCTATGCTGATAACGTGACCCTTACGGTCTCTGGCAAACACTTAGGCATCCTCTTTGAACTTAAACTCATGGAATGGGCACTCCGCAAGGTAACCCGCTGGTGTGAGGAATGTGGGCTAGGGGTAAATCCCCTCAAAACTGAGCTTGTACTTTTCACGAGAAGATTTAGGATACCAAACTTCAAGGCTCCCACCCTTAATGGCACGAACCTGGTGGTAAAAGAACAAGCCGAATATTTGGGCATCTTAGTGGACAAAAAGTTAAACTGGAAGCCCAATATTCAAGAACGAGTAAGGAAAGCGCTGGTCGCGCTGTACTCGTGTAAAGATGCAGTTAGCAAGAATTGGGGACTGAAACCAAGCGTTGTCCTATGGATGTACACGACAGTGGTAAGACCCATTCTGTTCTATGAAGCTGTAGTATGGTGGACAGCTCTTGATAAGAAAATCCATCAGACGGCACTAAGTAAGGTGCAGAGATCAACGGAACTGCTCATAACGGGCGCGTTCAGATCTACTCCTTCCAAAGCGCTTGATATCATCTTAAATCTAGCTCCTGTTGACCTCATCTGCAGGTATGTAGCAGCTACTACAGCTATCAGAATAAACTCGGTTGGGAAATGGAATAATAGCAAACAGGGTCACGGTAGAATCCTGGACGAGCTTGTCGATATCCCTCCGAATACGGATAGCTATATTCCAGAATTAGCTTTTGGTAACAAATTCTCCACTTCTATCCCGGACAGGAAGGAGTGGGCAGAGGGTAGGATTGTCCAAGGAAAGGACGTCTGGCTCTTTACGGATGGTTCCAAATGCGAAGGAAGAGTAGGAGGTGGAATTTTCTCTCATATACCCAACCTAAGAAAATCCTTTCGGCTCCCGAACCATTCCAGCGTCCTACAGTCGAAAATCATGGCCATCCGAATGGCAGCGGACTGGATAGGTAAAACCGATATTCAGGTTAACCATATTAGGTTCATCACGGACAGCCAGGCCGCCATTGGGGCTTTAAGCGGTCCCTACTGGACCTCCAAGGTGGTCAGGGACTGTAAAATTACGCTAAATAAATTAGCGAACAGCTATGACGTTGGGCTCATTTGGGTACCGAGTCACAGTGATATTAGAGGTAACTCAATCGCTGATGACTTCGCAAAGCAGGCAGCTAAAATGAGTAACCCATCTACCGAGCCCTCTGCCGACATCCCCTTTGCGGAATGCAAGAAATTATTAAGGGACCAAATGATGTCATTGGTTAACCGAAGGTGGAGGGATGAGGACTCGTGTCACACAACAAGGCAGTTATGACCTATGTGTGATACGGAAAACAGCAAAAGATTAACTGCACTTAGCAGAATCGATATAAGGAAGACGGTGGGCATAATCACAGGCCACTGTCTTCTAGGTAGACATGCACACAAGATGAGTCTCAAACAGAGAATACCTAGATGAGGAGGAGGAAGAAACAGTACTCCACTATCTAGGACAATGTCCTGCCCTCGAGGGGAAAAGACTCAAGTACCTGGGTCTACACTATGCAAATGAGCTGGCGGATCTTTCACCTATAAGGGTGAACGATCTGAACAGGTTAATCAGGTGCTCAAATTGGGTTGTTTAGGAGGAAAAATCCTCTACTTGTGGTAACACAATGGGCCTAAGTGGGCCTAAGTGAGCAGTACTAGGGCTGCTGCCACTCGAACCTAACCTAACCTTCCCAAAAGTAAAAGATGAATATCGTAGATTAAAATATTTCAGAAAAATGCTTTGACAAGTCGATTTTTTTAAAATTACTATCTGGATATACAATTTTTAGCCCCTCATCCCTTGTGATACCTTAATTGATAGATTTTTTCATTCTGAATACTAAAAAAAATTATTAAAATTGGTTGATAAACAATGACAATATTTACCAAAATGCATTTTATACACTAGATTGAATTAATTAATCCTTAATTAAATATTCAAAATGCTGCCCATTAACGACGAGACAATGCCCTAATCTATCTACAAAAGCTCGTTGAACATTGTCTAACATTTCTGGAGTGATTGAGTAAATTTCTGCATGAATTCTTTCCTTTAACTCCTCAACATTTGCAGGTCTATTCAAAAAAACTTTAGTTTTTAAATAGACTGAAAGAAAATAATCTAGTGGGGTTAAATCTGGCAATTTTGCTGACCATCCAATATGCCCTCGTCTACCAACCCACAGATTAGGAAATACTTGATCGAGGTATTCTTGCAATGGTCACACATAATGTGGAGGCACACCATCTTGCTGTAACCAAATAATGTCATAGGGTCTATCAGGATCTTCTGCATTTGGAAAAAATATTGCTAAAGTAGGTAGTAGTTCATTTCGTAGAAAATTCAAGTAACGTTTACCATTCACTGTTCCGTTGAAAAATATGATCCAATAATTCTAGGACCCACCACACCAACCCACACATTAAGCTTTTGAGGATATAGTGTGTTTGCTTCCATTATCCAATGCGGATTTTGAAGGGCCCAGTAATGGCAATTTTGTTTATTGACGGTACCATTCAGACAAAATGTTGCCTTTTCAGAAAAAACGATGTTTCTAATTAAACAGGGATTTGTATTAGTGTTCCATCATTGTCTCACAAAATTGCACTCATCGATCAAAGTCATCATCGGACAATTCTTGTACCAAGAGCACTTTATATAGGCGAAATTTGTGTTTTAACGATATTGCTATGCCCGCATCAACAGCACCTACTCAAATATTAACACTCTTCTTTGAATACATTTTGGTAAATATCGCCGTTATTTATTAACCGATTTTGATAAATTTTGTTGTTGTATTTAGAATGAAATAATCTGTCAATTGAGGATCGCAAGGGGTTCTTGTCTATTTAAATTTTTAAAGTTTGGGTTACCACCACTTGGGGATGGGAGACTGAAAAGTGTATGTAAGGATAGTAATTTAAAAATAAAAATCAAAGTGTCAGAGCATTTTTCTGAAATATTTTTATTTACGATTTTATAGAATTTATCCATTGCTTTTAGGAAGCACATACTTCATTCATACTTGAATGATTATGATCTTGGTTAAATAGTGCTGTCAGACAGGATCAACGAACGTTTGCATATGTTTCCTTCTAACTTGAAATACCAATAAATTAATTTTTAATTTAATACAAACACGATATAATTAATGCTACCTTAAATAAAACTGCAACAAATGACGAAAAAAATTAAAAACACCAAACAAATGGAATAATTAAAATATCGAATTGTGAAACCAATAATTGCCACGCAGGGTGTTGCTAAGCGTTTTTTTTTTTTCAAGTCGAAATATTACACTGTTTTCCGTGATTTTTGTTGTATGAATCGACGGGAAAAATGTACGCAGGTCAAAAGGGAAAACGTGAATCAACTAGCAATGCAAATCGACGACGTAGTGCTAACAGGAAAGTGCCTACCACCGTTGACTTGGAGACACCGAATTCAGATTTCGTGACAGCGTTGCCTAAGAAACTGAAACTAGCACAAAAATTTTGTGATGTTGAATCGGATCCATCTGTGAGTTATAGTATTGTGAATTTTCTTCCCGTGTTTACTGCAATTGCAAGAACATAACATTTACCGAAAGTAGCTGGCGAGGACTGGGATTAAAATTTGTTATTTCGTGTGAAAACTGTGATTCAACTGCTATTCCGAATTGCCCACTTATTGATAAAGTATATGAAATAAATCGTAAAATTATACTTTCAATGTGATTACTAGGATTTGATTTACGTATTCAAAAGTTTTACGCATTCATTGATCTACCTCACCCAGTGTTTCATTACTTTTATGATAAACTTCTCAAAACAATTGATGAAGTAAAATAACTATACTTATTTTGCACATAGTTTCAATTTCACATATGAAAAGCGCAACAAAAGAAGAGCAAAATCAATCTTCTAAAAATAATCACGGATTTATTATCTTGGGTGATGGATCGTGGAGAAAGCACGGTTTTTTGTCATTGTTCGGCTTGGTAACTCTGAAAAAGTTGTTGATATTTGTTTTAAATCGAAATATTGCAAATTGTGTGAATTTTGTAATCAAGAGGGCTCTGCAGGCAAGATGGAATGCGACACAGTCGTTGAAATGTTTCAATGATCGAAAGATTTATATTCCATAAAGTATTTATATTACATAGGAGAATAACATTTAAACAAATATTAGAAGTCGAACCTTATGATGATTTGATTGGGAAGTAAAAGGAATGTATAGATCATGTGCAAAAGCGAATAGGCATACGACTATGCAATCTAAAAATACACAAAGGGACTCGGAGGAAAAGCTGACTTCAAAACTTATTGATGAACTGGCTATTTATTAAGGATTAGCAATTCGCCGAAATCCTGATTATGTGGAGAAAATGTGAAAACATATTTGGGCTATACTATTTCATAAAATTTCAACTGATGAGAAGCCGTAACACGATAAATGCCCACCCTGTAAAGATTTGTGGTATTCATGACAAAAATCTAAAACGAACAGTACTCTGACTGAAAACAAACATAAAGCTGCTCTTCATTCTCTAGTCTTTGATGCCATAAAACCAATTTATGAAAAACTGAGTAGAGGTGACCTTCTGGATATACGCAAAACAGTAATGAAAGTTTCAATTCTGTTGTGTGATCCATGGCTCCAAAATAAACTTCCAGTGGAAATTTAGAATCGCCAATTAAAACGATTATGCACGTTTTGAGTTTGGAAAAATGTCTGGGTTTGTTTCCGTCTTAGCACATAAACAACTAAATGTATTAAACCAAAACTTTATGTCTAAGCTTTTTATTACAGTGGAATGATTTGAAAAGCAATCAAAACTCATTAAGTGCAACTTTACTCTTAGCGATTTTTCATTTCTTAATTAGGATAGAAAAATGTTTCAAATAAATGTTGTAGAACTTGAAAAAAAATAAATATTTTTTGTTATAAAACTTTTATTCTATGACCTTCAGTTTTCATTTTATAAGTGGAAGAATTCCATCTACCTGATAAATTTCCTTAGAATTAACAATTATTTGAAACAAAAATGTTCATTTTTCGGGCTTAAATTTTCGTATAAAAACATTCATAAAAATGTTGATGTGTCCATCATGGTACTTTCCCCGATTAATTCGATTAAATGAAAATTTAAATTGTTGCCTTTTAAAGTTAAAGCCATATATTTAGAAGTTATTTTGTTATTTGTTACCTTAAAATGACTACACATTTTCCCACACTATATAAAATTTTTAGAATATTTTTTTTTTGTTCACAAAAGATTTATTCACTTATTGAAATATGGCGGCATTTTGACGTTTATTTGACATAACAATTAATTATTTAAGTAATTAAAGTCCCAATTACTTAAATAATTAATTGTTATGTCAAATAAACGTCAAAATGCCGCCATATTTCAATTTAAGTAATTAAAGTCCCAATTAATTATTTAAGTAATTAAAGTCCCAATTACTTAAATAATTAATTGTTATGTCAAATAAACGTCAAAATGCCGCCATATTTCAATAAGTGAATAAATCTTTTGTGAACAAAAAAAAAATATTCTAAAAATTTTATATAGTGTGGGAAAATGTGTAGTCATTTTAAGTATACACTATAGATTCAGAAAATATTTAATATTTGTTCTAAGTCCATTGCTGTTTCCAGGATCTTTTCGCCCATTTTGCCCTAAGCTCCGAGTGGTACCTACATTTTCTTTATTTTGAGGTAATTTTTGTAAATTGTCTTTTGAAAAAAAAAATGGAAATAAAGTGCAATGTGCATACAATAAAGCAGTTTTTAAGTAGCACTTTTAGATTTTGTTTAAAAAAATCTAGAAAATGACTTTTTGTCTAGTCTAAATTTTATAATTATTAAATATTTATAATTCTTTCTCTTTTTGATTTTATCATTAAATTCTAATTCCATAAAAATAAAAATTATATTTTTTTGTTAAAGTAGAGTTCACAGTAATCAAATATCATTGCAACTGAAACAATTGCAATGTTTTTATTAATTTGTTATTTTTAATTTTTTTTTTAAATAGAAATGTGGATTTTTTTCAAATGCTATAACCTATTAAAGCAGATAAAAATACCATTCTAATGATGTAAAAATCAAATATGGTTTCCAATTAACACAAAATAAGTTTGCAAAAATAACTGAAAAAAATCAATTGGAAATATACAGGGTGACACATTTTAATCCATCCAGTGGAATATCTCGACAAATATGCATTGTACAACAAAACGTTTCAGACAAAAGTTTAATGGTTTCGAGGGGGACAAAAAGTCAACAAAACTGCACTTTTTTATGGATAAATGTTTCTCTATCTCTCATAGTATAATAAAGAACATGAAAATATAATGAGTTTTATCATGTATATTTAGTAGAATAATAAGTTGACATTTGCAAATATTCGCAACATGCTTTATTTTTATAGAATATAAATAATTTTGTGACATTTTTATTTTTGTAATAAATATTTTAATAGTTGCTAAACATTATCAATTATAGAAATTGTATTTAAACAAGTTGTGTTTCAAATATTTAATACCACATATAGTGGAGCAGTAAATAAAAATAATTATATTTTAAAATAATGAAATTTATGCTATTGTAGTAATAGTGGACTTTATTTACATCTATTGTAATATTTATAAAAGATTGTTGTTATTTTAATTCCTTCTTTAATTTATCCATTTTTTTATTTCATAAATAAAATTTATTTCTATAAAAATTTGCAATCATTATTTTAATAGAAATAAACCTTATTTATGAAATTAAAAATATATATAAATAATCGATGTGAAGTTACCCATGGTTTTCCAGCCATGTTTTTCGGCCCGGCGCATCCACCAAAGCGGAGAGTAATTCGTGGTTCATCCAAGAAGTCGTAAAACTTACTTTGAATAATACTATTATTATTTTCATTACAATTTTTAAGTTTTATTTCTGTCATCCACGAATTTCAACTTAAAATCAAGCAAATTATATTCTTAAATATAGACTTAAAATATAATATGTATTTAGATTCTAACAACTTTTTTATAAATATTTTACTATTTAAACAAAAATCAGACGTTTTCGACTTTAAAATTTGTTCGATTTTGGTTTGAAAACCGTGGATGACAAAACAATATTTATAATAAAAAATTAACCTTTTTATTGGTTCAGATAGTTCTCAAGACATCTAAAAACAATCTAAGATAAAGAAATCTACTTTAAAGTATGCCAAAGTCAGCGTAGTGAGTTTGAAGTTTGATAGATTTTGTGAACCGTGGATGACAAAAAAATTGTATAATAAAAAAATAACCTTTTCTATTGTTTCAAATTCTTAAGTCGTCTGGAAACAATCTATGACAAAGAACTCGAATGTAAAGTACGCCAAAGTCAACCGTTTTGGATTTTGAAGTTTGATCAATTTTGTGTTTAAAACCGTGAATGACAAAAAAAATTCATTATCTCAAATAGTTCTTAGGATATCTAGAAACAATCTAAGACAAAGATATCAAATTGAAAGTGCGCCAAAGTCAGCCGTTTTGGATTTGGAAGTTTGATTGATTTTGTGTTGAAAACCATGGAAGACAAAAATAAAATAAAAAAATAGTTATAACAAAAAAATAAACTTTTCTATTGTCTTAAATAGTTCTTAGGACATCTAAAAACAATCTAAGACAAAGAAATCAAACTTTAAAGTCAGCCATTTTGGACTTTGATGTTTGATCGATTTTGTCTTGAAAACCGTGAATGACAAAAAAAAATTAAAAAACATCTGATAATAAAAAATATTTTTTTTATTGTCTCAAATAGTTCTTAGTACAACTACAAACAATCTAAGACAAATAAATGAAATTTAAAGGGCGCCAAAGTCAGCCGTTTTGGACTTTAAAATATGCTCGATTTTATGTTAAAATTCGTGGATGACAGAAATAAAATTTAAAAATTGTAATGAAAATAATAATAGTGTTATTCAAAGTAAGTTTTAGGACTTCTACTAATAGGCTAATATAAAGAAATGAAAATTAAAATCCGTGGATAATTTTGCATAAGTATATAAATATACAGGGTGAGTTTTTTTCGATGTTCTCTATGGGGATCTCGAGATAGAAAAACGGTTAAATGGGGAAAGAAGTGTAGTTTTATAAGACGAATAAAATGACACTTTCAAAATATTTAAGAAAGTCAAGGGTAACTAGATATTTTGAAAAAAGTAAAATGTGTCAATTTTTTTAAATCAATATATCTCTATTATTATCATAGATAGAAAAAAACTGTAAAGAACAAAGTTGTAGAAAATTTTACACAGATTAATAACAAAAAATCAATCAACATTTTTCGCCCATATTTTGGGAGATATGACACAAACTTACCTTTTTTAAATGGAAACAATAGTTGGCTATGACTTTATTTAAAGGGCTATTTTTTTCCCTTTAAACCGATATAACATATGCTATAGTTATTTTTAAAATAAAATAAGTTACAGTCGTTTTTAATTATACCATACACCAAAAAATAGTTAGCCATGAAAAAGACAAAAGTAAAACAATTGCAGTTGTTTATTCTAAACACACATTAATTCATTTCCATATTTGGTTTGTTTCGATAAGTTTGTTTTGTATTTTTTTGGTGTTGTAAGTTTTTTAAAGTGATAATGAATTTTTCCAACGAAGAAAAGCGTGATATGCTTGTTTGTTACATTCAGTGTAATAAAAAACGCTGGGGATGCTGTAGAACAATATTATAATCAATATATTGATCGTCGGCAGCCATCTTTACCAACATTCAGAAGAATTTACCACAATGTGGATGAGTACGGATCCTTTACAAAGCCAAAACTTGAAAAAAAAACGAAATTAATGATGTTTCGGAAATAAACGTATTAGCATTGGCGATGATAGATCGATCTACATCGACCAGACAAATTGCACCAGAAGCAAGCATATCTCAACGGACCGTAGTACGAGTTCTGAAAAAAAAAAACATAAATATCACCCATATAAGGTATCAATTTCACAAAATTTACATGACGATGATACCAATAAGAGAATGGTCTTCTGTATGTGGTACAAAAATATGTGCCAAGAAGATAATACGTTCCCTACAAAAATAATTTGGACAGATGAAATGCGATTTACTAATTGTGGGATTTTTAACTGGCACAATGAACATGTTTGGAGTCAGGAGAATCCACGAGAAGTTGCACAACGTAGACCACAAATTAAATTTGGATTTAATGTATGGTGCGGTGTGTTCGGATCGAGAATTCTCGGCCCATATATTTTTGATAACACATTGGATGGAAATGATTACCTTCGTTTTCGTCAAGAAACAATTGAAGATATGCTCGATGATTTAAATTTATCAGTACGGGCAAGATTGAAGTGGTTTCAATACGACGGAGCTCCACCTCATAGCACGTTGGATGTGCAAAACTATTTAAATGATGCTTTTCCTAATTCATGGGTGGGAAGAAATGGACCAATCTAGATCACCCGACCTATCCGTTTTAGACTTTTTTCTATGGGGTTATGTGAAGAACAAAAGAAGAAAAGTCAAAAAAGCCACAAATTCGATTTTAAAAAGGTGTACTTTATGCCATAATAATAATGGTGGACTTTTTGAGCATCTTATGTAATATTTAAAATTTTCTGCTATTATTATTTTCATAATTTCGGAATTATTTTACTTTATGTTGCTTTTGACAAATCTAAAGAAAGATAATAAATTAAATATTGATTTCGTTGCTATAAACAACCGCAATTGATTTACTTTTGTTTTTTTCATGGCTAACAAAATAACTATGGCATATGTTATATCGGATTAAAGGGAAAAAATACCCCTTTTAATAAAGTCATAGCCAACTATTGTTTCCATTTAAAAAAGGTAAGTTTGTGTCATATCTCCCAAAATGTGGGCGAAAAATGTTGATTGATTTTTTGTGTAAAATTTTCTACAACTTTGTTCTTTACAGTTTTTTTCTATCTATGATAATAATAGAGATATATTGATTTCAAAAAATTGACACATTTTACTTTTTTTCAAAATATCTAGTTACCCTTGACTTTTTCAAATATTTTGAAAGTGTCATTTAATTCGTCTTATAAAACTACACTTCTTTCCCCATTTAACCGTTTTTCTATCTCTGATAGTTTTGAGATCCTCATAGAGAACATCGAAAAAAACTCACCCTGTATAAAAGGCATAAAAATAACAACAATCATTTATAAATAACATTAATATTGAAAATGTACCTTGAAGTGAATGCCTCAAAGAATCAATAATGAAAGTATTTTTTGTTAAATCATTTTAAATATAATTTATATTGGATAATCTTTAAAGAAAATAAAAGTATTTCTTTAGAAATTATAAGTGGAAAATCCTATTCTAATAAATGTATCGTATCAAATTATTTATAATAATCACTAATTAATCAGTTCAATAAATATACTCACCAATTGTGCTTGAGTAATGCATAAGAAGTAGCTATATATGGCAGCATGAAATATAGGCTGAACTGGTGCTTCCACACGTTTTTGCTCAGCTCCAGCAAATTGAAAATGGATATAGAAATCGCTATCACTATGCTCTGTCCGACTTCCAATCCATTGACACCGGCTAATATGTTTATGGCATTCGTGCAGAAGACGGCGAGCATTCCCATATACACGTAGTAAAATAGGCCCAAATTGACGTAAACTCCAAAGTATTCACGCATCGGTTTCGGGACTACAATCGTAGTCGAGTTGAAATTCACAAAATAGACCATGAGTAAAGGCAAAGAGGCAATTGTTGGTAATAAAAGCTTGTGCCTCCAACGGAGATCTAGGACGTCATCGGCAAAGCCGAGTAAAAGCATGCAACATATGGAAAGCATTGCCGCTATTAATTCCACAAACTGAAAATAAAAAATATAATTATATTATAACAAATAATTGATATTTATATTACAATATATTAATTAATGAAGAAATAATATTATACATAATCTTTATTGGCAAACACAATATAATGTCTACATATAACATAAATATATAAAATATTGTAGATATCTGACAATTCATTATCAACAAATAGTTTTCCCACCTGGACTTTGTATTTTCATCCAATATATGGATAAAATGTGACGATCGCTAACAATCAAAAGTGCCTGTCAGATGAAGCAACAATAAAACATGCAATACGATTGATATCCGATATCTGAGAAGTATCATATTTCAAGTGGATTTTCTATAAATTATAATAAATCCAAATCTGCTTAGACTGTGATTATTAACATAACAGATACGTTAAATTTTACATTCTCTTTTACAGAATACCCCTGATTTTAAAAATTTAAATATTAATAGTTCATATACATTATAATAAATACATTTATTTTTCTAATAAATCTATCAATAAAACAAAAATAAAACCACACATTAAATTCTCTTGGGAAACTATTCAATTATTTAATTTTATGTGTTTATATAATTTAAATTCGATTTCTTAATTCCATACCATCGGGAAATTGTAAATTTTTTATTTCATAAATAAGGTTTATTTACCGATGTGAAATTACCCCACGGTTTCCAGTCCACCATTGTGGATGCGCCGGGATGCATCTATTAATAGTTTCTATATTTCTAATAATAAAATAAAACTTCTATATTATATACATACTAAATCCTCGCACATTGAAATTTCTACAATGGGTTTTCTAAATAAACATTAAATATTACATTAAATAAAAATGATTTGAAAATAATTAATGAATTACTTCCACATTTAGCTCTGTGACTTTTGACTTACGTTACTTAAGTACGTTAAACAAATGCACATTAAAACAACTACTTCCCGGGCAAATACCCACGCTGGACATTGAATTACATAATGTACACCTGCTGTTGCATATCAATAAAATATTGCATAATGCAACAAATTTTGATCCGAGAAAAATTTCTTTAATGCGAAAACAACAAAAGGAACGTTACTTAATATAAGGCCATCTGCAGACACGTGTTTCAGGATCTATCCCTCGTCAGTACAGCTATGCACTCAGCGAAATCAGATCAATTATATTAAATCAAATTAAACTAAATCAATTTAAATTAAATTAAACCAAATTAATTCAACTTAAATCAAAACCGAATAAAATTAAATGAAACTAATTGAATTAAATTAATTAAAAAGAGCGACCTCACCTGCCACGCGCCGTGATAGTAATGACAGGCAAAGGAAGAACGTGCGTTCTTGTATTGTTGTTATCATCGTAAATTCACAAAAAACTCCTCTCGGCTCAGATTTGAATAAAAACGCCTTGCTGGCTATTAATTAAATAGAAAAGAGTATTATTCACTTGGTCACACTCTGTGACTTTTGACTTACAGAGCTAAATGTGGAAATAATTTATTAATTATTTTCAAATCATTTTTATTTAATTTATTCAAATAACTGTGACCAAGTGAATAAATACTCTTTTCTATTTATATTAAATATAATTTTTTCTAACAGTTGTATTCACTACGTTATATAACACTGTTTTTCATTTTTTAGATTTTTTATTTTCACATTAATTTGTTGCTAGAGACCTTATTAACGTATTTTAAGAATATAAAAGTAGGATGTTTTAAAATAAACGTTTTATGATTTTTTTTACTTTTATATTCTTAAAATATGTTAATAAGGTCCGTAGCAACAAATTAACGCGAAAATAAAAAAATTGAGAAAATGACAATGTTTTATAGAACTATGAAATTTTTGAAGGATCCGTGGTCTGAGACAAAAAAAATCATAAAGAGTTTATTTTTTTAAAACATTCTACTTTTATATTCTCAAAATACGTTAATAAGGTTCCTAACAACATAATAAAAAAATCTAAAAAATGACAAACAATGTTTTGTTAGACTTTGAAAATTTTAGGGGGATCCGTGGGCTTGGACAAAAAAATCATAAAAAGTTTATTTTAAAACATACTACTTTTATATTCTCAAAATACACTAATAAGGTTCCTAGCAACAAATTAACGTCAAATTAAAAAATCTAAAAAATGACAATATTTTACAGGACTTTGAAATTTTTCTTGATTTATGTAAGTTTCAAAGTGTTCTTAACAATATGACATTTTTAATTTTCGTCTAATATCAATTTGAGTTTTGCATGCCCCACCACACCTGAATCTTCACGGCTCCAAATAACACACTGTGCATCGGTGGTTTATTTTTATTAAAATAATGATTTAACATTTTTATAGAAATAAATCTTATTTATGAAATAAAAAATGTATAAATATACAGAAAGGATAAAAATAACAATGTTTTATTTAATACAATAAATGTAAAAAGAGTCCATTAATACAATAGCATAAATTACTTTATTTTATATTATAATTTTATAATATTTATTATTACATTATAAGTATTGTATAGAATTAGAAAAAAATATGAATTATTTAAATAATTATTGACTAACAATATGTTAATACATATATGATTACGTTGTTTATTATAATAATAAATTGTTCTTTTCCTTTGTAAACTATTATTATTTATATAACACTTATTAATGTATAACTTAATAAAATAAACAGAAAAAAAGGTAATAAAATTTATGTCTTAAAATATACTCACTTCGTCATGTGGAAATACACCATTAAACAAGGAATTGCAGAATGGCACCGGAATGAACAGAAACAGTGTGATTAAAAACACACATCCGGAAACGACACCAAGGGCTTCGGGCCTGAAAATCTTACATTACAACTAGCTCTGAAATAAACAATTAAACCACATACACTTTATCGCTAGTCCTTTTACTCATATCAATTCCAAACAAATTCGCTTTAATAAACATTTCCTTCAGCTTCGGTATTATCCTCATGGTAACATTATATGCACAAACGGACATCACAAAATTCACCACAATTGGAAACCACATTTTCCACATTCTCCCTGATATCAATATGCCATCCTGTACTGCCATTTCTTTTAAAAAATCACACTTTGTACCAACTAGACATCAAATTACAGATTTGTGTTATCACTTTGAAAAGATAACAATAAAAGATGGAAAAGTATCTTAAAATGTTTACTTAGCGGTTCATTTATTTTTCTTAATGTTGGCAGCACTTTTTTGGCAAACGAATGCGATGTTGCCAATTTTACTAAAATAATCATAGATGTAGTAAACTTACATCTATATGTTGAAATATTTACGTTACATTTTTTATGAGAAATAATATATATATATATACTACTCATAGAGATTGAGATTAAGATCAATGTATTTAGCGGAAAACGCGCGCAACGCCATCTAGTGCTCAAGTGGACAACTATTTTCCAAGTTTCAAACCTTTATAAGGTTTTTGAGGTTAGGTTCTTGTACAAACTATAATATAACTAATGGCGAGACTTTTGAACATTTTTCTATTTATTATTTTTGGTTCACTATTTTACTTCAAATTATTAATATATTTTTTTTTATAAATGTGCAAAAAATACCAGTAGATAAGAGATTGCAATTAATAAAATTATCTGAAAAAAACAACAACATTTTTAAGTAAAATATATTAAACTTATAAAAGTATCATTTATAATTTGAATTATTTGATATCTCTCAGCTAAGTAAATTTTATGAACTTCTTTCCTTAAAGAATTTAGGAAAATATGTATATAAATAATATAAATAAATAAATATATTACATCGAAACGTCTATGTTAAATACTAATTTTCCTGGAAAATATTGTAAAAAGCATAAACTATATAGTAAAAAAAGAAGATTTATAGACTGAAAATATATTTTAAGAATGTGGGAAATAAATCATATTTATTAATAATTATTACTTAATTGATTCATAATTTTAAGTTATGCACATTCTTTCGAAAAAATACAATTCGTAAAAATTAATAAACACAACACATGTGTTAAACTGCAAATAATAACTTACCAGTGGTAGTTTTATAAAATAAGCTAGAGAAACTTCTGACGAATACAAAAAAACTGTCAATTAATTCATATAATTTACATCAATCAAATTGAAATATGACTAATTGATCCTTATCTAGAGTATCTCTAATATTTAATTAAAAGTATAAATGTTTAAGAAATTTACGTAATAATGCGACAAAATACACGAATAATTAATAAACCATTGTAAAAAACCTAAGAATAAAGTATTTTAATTTTTCTACTTGAGACTTCAGCGTTTCCAGTGCTCAAGTGGACAATTATTGCCATGTTTTCCAATTTCAAATATTATCCGATAAAATTTAATAAAATGTAGCAGATATGAAACATACTACATTCCTGTATTTAATTGATATAAATATTGAATTTAATTTAATTTGTTTTAATTTTTATTGAAGATTTAATGATATATACTCTATGATACAATATTACGCCAATGGTTTTTGTCATAGTTGTCAAATTTATAATTCATAAATTGAATTGAATAAAAAGAATTTGAAAATAATTAATTATTAATCAATCATTTTTACTTTTTATTTATTTCATTTTAAATAACTGTGACCATGTGAAGAATTTTTTTTTCTATTATTAGCAAGAAATTTATTAATAACTATTCATTAATAATTTTCCAATAAACAATAATTAATTATTCATGAATTAAAAAACCTCTTATAATTGTTGTATATAGAAATGAAAGAAATCATTCATTGACGCTTCACAGTCCTCTTTAAAGATAAACAGTCAATGATTTAATCAGCTGTTCAATGTCATATTCAATAATTTCAAAAAGCATATAATTTTCACCAGTTTGAAATACCAAATAAAATGTAATGAACTCAATCGACAACACCATACCATCAATCAATAATGAAATATTCTTTTACAAATAATGAGCAAATGTTAATTATGTTGTGATTGGATAATAATTTGTTGTTAGTGAAATAACTGAGGCCAATGTTGTGATTGAGCAAATCAACAAGAAAATGGAAAGGAATAAAGCCAAAGTTGCTCTGGATTCCCTGAATAAAGTGAAACAGTATAAAGAGTGTGGGAATTATGGAAGGGCCTTCGCTCACTATTTGGTTTTTCTGGAATTATCTCCGTCAGAGAGGTCGGAGCATAAAGATGAATTTGCTCAAGTGCTGTGTGCTTGGGCCGTGGATCTGGAGGAACGAAATCAATATGAAGATGTTTACAAATGTTACCTGAAAGGCCTGCATTATTTCCCTTTGAATGTTAATATACTGAATAATTTCGGTGCTCAATTGTTAAGGTATAGTGTTGATTTTTTAAATTTGAATTTACATTAAGTAATGAAAGGTGCTGTAATAAAAAATCATTTAACTCAAAAATATTTAATGGTTTTATATTTACAGTTTTAATTAATAAAAACACAGACAAAATATATACATGTTTGTCTGTGATAAAAGGTGCTACAATTAAGTCATTTAACACAAAAATATAGTGCCTTTAAAAAATCAGAAAAATAAGGATTTGTTGGATGATTTTAATGAAATTTACAGAATTTGGTAATGTAAATAAAATATATATATATACAGGGTGTCTCAGCGTGCGCGGCGAGTAGCTTTACGGCTAAATGGTTTATTTTTTTCAAAATCGGCTTTCGCAGGCCTATGTAGGTCTATTAGGACCACATTTTAAAATTAGTATAAAACATACAGGGTGTCCCATAAAAGCATGGCGTATCATAGTTATATTTTTTCTAATGGAATGACCCATATATTATATTTTTTTCAGATTCTACAAAATAAAGTTAACACGTTGACGGACAGTAGGAACAAGCGAAGTTCGAAAATTGACACTATATGTTTTTGTGATTTTTAGAATGTTAGAAGTATAGTTTTACTCTTTCTGCTTAAATAAACTTAATTTTGATTAATTTAGTACCTTTAATTAGGTTGCGGCTATAACCGTCATGGCGCCAGCGGACTCTATACACTAAGTGATAGGACGATGGCGGCTATAACAGCAAAAATTTAAAAACGTAAATGACAGGTTTAATGGTTCAAACAAGCAATTTTTGTATGCAACAAAGTATTTTTGGGAGTTTTACACGAAATGTTAGTTCTTAATCAAACAAAAATAAATAAATGACAAAAAAATTTATTATAATTTTATAATTATTATACATTATTTTCGGTATGCCATGTTTCAAAGCATGGTGCAGGACACAGTGCAGGTTTTGACATGCAATTCTTGCAGCAATATGATGTTTCCTTCCTTATTCCCTGTTTATAACATTGTTTACAACGCTGAAAATATGTTTTTCGCTGACAATTTTCAGGAGGTGAAATTTTCTCAGGAAAATGCTGTGTTCCATTGTTGTTGATTTCATTGGTTTGGATTTGTGCACGTTTAAATTGAACCAAAGTTCTTCCATCCCGTTTATTATCTATACCAGTTAGAGATCGTATGATTGCTTCCCTGTACTCTATATACTTCATTTGAGAACCTGTCTTTTCTTTAAAGATGTAGAAAGAATTCCATACTGCTACATCCAGTAGATGAAAGATTACCTTTTTATACCATCTAATTGTCTTCCGTGGACAGGAATAATAGGACATCATCTGATCTGCTCTGTCTACACCTGACATATTCTGATTATAATTCACTATTTCAATTGGTTTTCTCTTTTCCTGTTGTCGCCGGTTAGCTGTGTTTATCATGCTTGGGTGGTAAGCTGTTGTTAGACATAGCACATCCCGTTTATCTTTCCATTTGGACACATAAGTCTGATTTTGGCGTCGCCATACATGTTCTCCTTTTCTAAGCTTACGACGTGTTATTTCTTGTGGCAGACCCTTCCTATTTACACGAAGAGTTCCTGTCACATGTGTCTTTTTGCTAAGTAATTTGTTAGACAATGGTAGACTGTTGTAATAATTATCCATGAACAAATGATGGCCTTTGTTTAAGTATGACTGCATCAATCGCATCACAAGACTTTCAATAGTTGTCATGTTTTCATCGTTTTCTCGATGGCCTTTGTATACTTCTATATTCAAAACGTAACCTTGGGCTGAACAAAGTTCATAGAATTTAATTCCGTATTTTGCCTTTTTGCCTTTCATGTACGTGCGAAAATAAAGCCTTCCTCGAAATAATAACAACGATTCATCTAATGATAATGCTTCATTTGGTGCATATGCATTCGCAAACTTTTGTATGAGCAAATCAAGAAATATTTTTATTTTCCTCAAAGGGTCGTTTAAATTTTCTTCCTCAACACAAAAACACCTCAATATTTGCTCAAACCTCCTTCCAGACATTTATGACGGAAATGCTGGGTGGTAATGTAATGCATCAATGGAAAAGAGTTTTCTAATGCTGGAGAATTTTAGCTGGGACTGAAGCAAACACAAACCTAAAAACTTTCTCATTTCGATCATATCAGTATTTTTGAAATTTGCCTTTCTGCTATGCCTTGTATGTGGCCGTGCTTGATTGCAAAGTTTTATGCCGTAATCATTCGTAGATTTTATAATCATTTCCATTACTTGGTCATCCCATATTTTTTCAAAAACCTGAATTGGAGAAACATTTTCTTCTATATCCAAAAGAATCCCAGCGGCATCTGCATCAAAAGAAAAGTTTCTTATAGATGTTGTATTGGTATGCCATGTCTCATCATTTTCTGGTTCTTCTGGTGCTTCATATTCCTCATCTGTAGTTGATTCATCATCTTCACTATCCGAATTGTTATTTTCAGCACTGTCAGCATCAGATTCAGACTCACTGTTGCTTGATCCACTATTCATTTCCTCAACAATCTTCAGCAGCCTAGCCTGATCTTTTTCCCAACTGTCCATTTTCTGTAAATATTGAATAAAACATTTTATTTTGTATTATTATTTATTGTATATTATATATATAATATATATTTATCATTTACATTATCATTATTTATTTATATTTCAAATGTAAAACTCAAAAAAAAAGTAAACAGTATAACCTATAGTATCGTTAACCTAACCTAAAATGCTAAATTTTGTTTTTTTATTTCTGTTTAAAGTATAAAATGAATAATAAACAAATACATACCAGTATAGTTATATAAATAATAATAAATATCGTTAAACGTATCAATAAGAACTATAAATTCAATAGAAAACACGATCGCACTACTCCCTTCACAACCACGTGCATACTGAATCTGCAACTCGTATAACAGGTGAAATATGAACTTCAACCTAAAAAGATGTTTTCAAAACACGACACTATGCTTCTACGTGTACGCCAGTAAGTGCACATTTGTGCTGCTATAGCCGTAGTGTCTAAAAACGTTTTGGACGGCTATAGCAGTCATGCCACATTGTGAACTTCGCTTTGACGGCTATAGCCGCAATTGTCCGTCAACGTGTTAACTTTCATAATATGTTCATATGCCTAAACCTAATAACTTTTGAAATATTGAAATATTTTTGGAAAAATTGACGTTTCGAAAAAAAATCATAACTTTCAAATGGGTGAATGAAAACAAATGAAATTTTGTGTCAGTATATCTGACTAATGGGTGAATATTTCAGACTATTAAGAAGAATGTTACAAATTATTTTATTAATTCTTACCTTAAAATGATTTTAGAAATTTTACCACATTATACAGGGTGAGTCACCGAAATGACCATCTTTGATATCTCCCTTATCTATGTGTATGAAGCTGGCAATGAGACTTTTTTTAAATATTTATTTAAAGGATAACAACTTTTGTTTAACTGTTTATTCATAATAATAAGTAATACTAAGGACAATTAAAAACAACAGAATCAAATTTATTCTTATAAATTCTAAAATATTAATAATACATACACTTTAGCAAATCGGATAATAGAATGCTTTTAAAAACAATATTTCCCAAACGGTGCACTTTTTTTCTAATTTTCATTTGGAAATATGTTTAAACCATTCTTAAAAGAAAATTTGAATAAAAAGTGTGGGAAATTTGACAATGAAAATTGCCGTCAGATGTTGGAAATACGACTCAACAAGAACGGTCATTGTAGTACCTCCCATCCAAGTGGCTAGACCCAATGAGCCTGCCTGGCTATTTCCAGCATCTGATCAAGGGTTAGCCCCCACTTGGGTTCTTCACGATTGCGAGGTTTCTCCTTGCTCTTGGGATACCTTATGCTTGATAGCACTGGGCATTCATTATGTATACGCTCTGCTGTCTCTATTTCTTCGTAGCATCCTCTGCATAGGTCGTCCCCTTCAATACCCATTTTTAGGAGGTGCTTCCGAAAGCCGTAGTGATATATAGTAGTAGCCGTAGTATATATCCTGTTAAGATTCTTGTATGTTGTTAGAGCATCTAAGGAGTTTTTTTAATCTCTTTAGGATCAAGTTTGGGGAGATATTTTTTAGTCTGACAACATTTTGTTAGTTTCCTCCATTTTTTTTCTGTTCCTTGAAGGTGATTTAATTAGTCTGTTTAGGGCTCTTGGTGCCAACTCTATTGTAGTCTTATTGACGTTTGATATTTTTGCAGCTACCTTTGGCAAGTCATCGGCAGTAGCGTTGTTTATGTTACCCTCACTGTGGCTTTTGGTCCACACTTAGGTTATCAAGTTTCCTTCCGCAGCCTCATTTAATCTCTTTATACACCTGTGTATTAGAGATGAGGTTACTTTGGTTTTATTTAGTGCTGTGAGTGCTGCTTTGCTATCTGTCATGATAGCAATGTGTTGTTCAGTTATGTTACCTTCTAGAATGATGTTGGCGCTCATCATGATCGCGTATATTTCTGTTTGGCTTGCCGCGGCATTTCTTTCCAGGGATGTTGAGCACTTCACGTTCAGTGCTCTGGAGAACACCCCGGCCCGGCAACCCGTATGTGTTTTGGATCCATCAGTATATATGGTACAGTCCAATCCTACTGATGAATTGTTTTTGTTTATCTTGAATTTGTTATTGAAGTTAAATGAAGAAATCATCAAATGTAGTTTGCTGGTCACAGTTGGGACCTAGTTTAGGATTTTCGTGTGCCCTTCTGACAAGTTTTGTATATGATTAAGTTTTGCCATTGCAGTCTTTTTATCTGTCCTGGGCCATCATATAACGGCCCCAAAGGTCAGCATCGGCCTTATTATTCCAGTGTATATCCACAATGCTATTTTGGGGGAAAATCCTCATGTAGTGCAAATGGCTTTTTTGCACTGCTAGAAGGCTTGACTTGCCTTACCAGTTTTGTGTTCTATGTGTCTGGCCCAGCTTAGTTTAGAGTCCTTCACTAAGGTTAGTTTAAATAGTATTATTCGATCAGTTTTATGCTTCCTTGTGAATAGTATCTCTGTTTTCGTAAGATTAACTGTTAGTGCATTATGTCTGCACAGGAAGTTCTCATGTTTACCATTGAGAAGTATGGCTATGTCATCTGCGTAGCCTATAGTGTAGTAGCCTTGATTGTTTAGTTTCTTTAACAGTTCGTCTACTAGTAGGGTCCATAGGAGTGGTGATAGTACTCCTTCTTGGGGGCATCCCCTAGTGACTTGTGCTACGTCTTTATCAGCTAGTGACGGTATTACCTGTCTGCTATTTAATAGATTGTTTATTCAGCTGCTTAATGTATCGTCAATACCAGCTGCCTCAAGTCAAAATGCTCGTTCAATTTTAAATACTACAGCATGCAGAGCTGATTCTGTTCCTTTGCCTGCTGTGTGTGTTGTTGTTAGTGTAATGGTCGGCAATTAAGTGACTGGTCCCTAATGTGCCTGTCGCATAGCTTCTCGAGCGTTTTTAATAAGAATGAATAGGCTAATTGGTCTGAAGGCTTTTGCAGCCATGTAGTCATTTTTGCAGGGTTTAGGTATAAAAATAACCTTCTTTTTCCACCATGACATTGTGGTGTAGCCGTGAGTCAAACATCCCTTGTATATATTATGTAGGATTAGCGTTAACTCCCTGGGCGCCCATTGTAGAAGAGCAGGAAATATACCGTCAGGTCCAGGGGATTTGTATTGATTGAATGAGTGTATAGCCCATCCTATTATTTTTGCGGATGTTATTTCTGTTGCTAGGTTCACATTAACTGCTGTGTGCCTTACTGTGGTGATGAATTCTGGTGTGTGTTTATAACTTTACTGCCAGGGAAATTCAACATTATTTGGAGAGTTTCAGTCTCATTTGAGGTGAATGTGCTATCCTCTTTCCTTATCTTGCCAAGGTAGTGTGGGTCCTTAGATAATACTTTCTTCAGTCTTGCTGCAACACTGGAATCCACCTGTGTATCTTCAAAGTATTGCCTCCAGGCTTGTCTTTGTTTTTTCCTTACTTCCGCCTTATAGCTTCGTAAGTGTATTTTGTAGGCAATCCATTCCTCTTTTTTCCTACTGTTCTTTGCCTTATAAAATAATTTATTGGCTGTTTTTCTTTTCATTTTTTCTAAGTTTTTGTTCAACCACGATGTCTGACCACCTCTTTTAGGAGTGCTAGTTGGACAGGATTCGTGGTAGGTAGGTAGCTTCAGTAAGTTCCGCTGTGGCCTCTTTAATTTCTATTATAGGTATATTTGCTTCCTCCTCTTTTTTAGGGTCCTCTTTCTTCCCTATCTTTAGGAAGACGGACGGGAATCCCAGATAAAGGAAATTGCCTGCCCTGGATTCTTTCTCAATCATATCCTTCGCCTCATCCTCCGGAATATCTAACACCAGCAAGTGGCCCTCCTCCTTCTTCTCAAAGTGGAAGATCAGCTACTCGCCAATGTTTTGTTGACACATGACATTTTTGCGCACATGACATGACCAAATGTTGACGCTCCACGGTCGTTGATGATCCACTTGTCTGATCCAATTCTCCTCAGCCCAATAATGCATGTTATACCGGTTGATTTGTCCACGATTCGTGAAACTTGCTTCATATGAGAATAGGATCATTGAAACAAAGTGACGGTTGTTGATATCAATTTCAAAACTGCATTCGATTTTTGAAATCGTCGTCATAAAGTTCTTGATGCAATAATACATTATAAGGAAGACTTTTATATCGATAAGAATTCACAGAACACTTGTTTTGGAAATGCCAGTGGGGATTGACTACAAATGCAGCTAAAATATCGGCTTCAGCATTCTTTTGGGCAAATAAGTTGACGATCCGGAGAAAAGTCATGTGACACGGATGTTTTCGATCAGGATACTTCTCCGCGTACAAAGCACACTGGGCAAGTGCATTGCGCCTAGCTTCACCATACACAAAAATAATATTGCCTCTTCCGCGATTCTAAACTTCACCATTTTAAAGTATCTTCCGTCAAATAAAAAAACTGACAGATTACCAAAGTCAATTTTGGTAATGAGACGCGAGCTCTAATACGCGAGCGTCCAATGCAACATCATTTTTTGTTATTACAGCGCCATCTATCATGCTGACGAAAAAGTAAGCTAAGTAAATTCTTCTTATTTTTTAACGAGGAATTTGATTCTGTAGTAACAATTGGGGTTTTCATTAAAAAATAGTTGACGTTGATTTAGCGACAACAGCGTCATCTAGGACAAAACAAATATTGCGTTATTATGGTCATTTCTGCGTAAAATCTATTGTTTCCGAGATATTTCCTGAAAACACTTTAAATGGACCACCCTGTATATCTTTGAAGTGGTTAAAAGCCGAAGCTAATCTAAATTAAAAAAATAATTAAATGTAAATCAAATCAAATGTGTTAACTAATATATTATAATCATGTGATTAATGAGAAAATCATAAATGATATAGGAAACGGATTTTGAAAATAATGAATAAACATTTGCCAGGCAATGGTTTGCTCGAAATGTTTAGCAAGTTTTAATGGATATTTGTTGAAATACTTACGTTACGTGTCACATTTATTACTTGCACAAATATCCATTAGAACAACTACTTCCCGAGTTAATGGTTGTTCGAAATTTTGACTGAGTTTCTATTTAATTATTATAGTTGCAATCAAGTGAATAAACTATTTTATATTAAATTCAAAATAATTTGTCAAATTATTGCAGCCATTGGTTTTTATGTTAATGCTTAATTTTTAAAAATATATTTAATTTAATTATGGTTTAAAGTAAAACGAAAATAATAAATTACGTTTTTTTTTATTTAGGTTAGGTCAAGAACACCAAGCAAAAAAGTACCTTCAACTTGCTCACAATGTCCACAAAGATTACCTCCCAGTCGAAAAAAACCTATCTACAGTTTTTGAGAACTTAGTCCCCCGATGGCACTTCCGGATGCTCAACAATGTAAAACGCAACGAACCTTACCTCAAAGCCATTACTTCTACAATCGACTCGACTTACAATAAGATCCTCGACATCGGCACTGGCTGTGGCTTGCTGACTTTGTTCGCTTCGCGAAATCCCCACACAAAAATAATCCACGCCATTGAGGAATCAAAGGCGTTATCAGACGTAGCCAAAGAGGTTTTCAAAAAGAATTGTATTAAAAAAGTTAATTTAATAACGGAAAACTCGACGAAATTAGATTCTTACAGGATTGGAAAGTCGAATGTTTTAATAACAGAGATTTTTGACACCGCACTTTTCGGCGAGCACGTTTTGGAAACCTTAATTCACGCCCATAAAAATTTATTAGAAAACAATTTCAAGATAATCCCATCGAGTGCCAACGTTTACATAACCGCAATCGAATGCGAGAAACTCAACAAGAAGCACCGGTTTGTGAATTACGATCTGGAAGAATTGAAATTCGGAAAATTATGTGTGAGAGGGGATTTAAGTGAACCTTACGAAGCCGAACACATAATCCATTTTAAACACAAGTTAATCACACAAACGAAAAAAATTACCACAGTAAACTTCTCGGACTTAAATCAGCTGGAAAATATATTTTTCAATAAAAACGCCATTCCTGAAATCGAATTAGAGTGCGTCGAAGGCGGTTCAATTCACGCTTTTGTAATTTGGTTCGATTTAATTCTCCCCGGAGAAAAAATAACAACTAACCCATTCGATTCCGAAAATAGCAATTGTTGGGAACAGGCGATTGTTTATATAAACCACCTTATTGAGATGCGACAAGGCGAGAAAGTCAACGTGCAAATTTCATGCCTAGAGGATAAACTGGAAATCGAAATTTTAGAGCCTAAGGAAATGTATTGTGATTGCTTCGAAATAAACCCGCAAGCCGTTACGTTCCTAAACGATGAGAAGCTTATGAGGTGCTTGGAAAAAAGCACGGAGAACTTCAACAACCCGCAAAATTTGGTGATTCTCGATTTAAACCCCGTGCCGATTTTCGGATTGATAATGGCGAAAAAAGATGCTCAAATTTTCACCACCGCCATAGAACCTGAGTTTTTGACGAAAATTTGTGAAATAAATGACATTAACATTGATAATATTACTGTGATTGAAGCTGAAGAATTGTTTAAGTACCTGGATAGTAATCGGTTGTTTGATGTTGTTGTTTATAGTCCGGCAATGCAGAGCGGGATTATAAATGAGCATTTTTACTCGAATTTTGGCCTAATACAAGCTTCCATGAAGAAAAATGGATTTTTCTTGCCGCAGAATGTGGAATTGCATGTGAGGATTTTGGAAAGCGAATATTTAACTTACACAAATAAAGTGGATGATGCAAATTTGTTTGATTATAATATCTCCGAATTTATCAATGCATATATGGTAAGTGATTAATAATTCATTATTTCATAATCGGAACTATTCTGTAAGTTGTAAGTCTAGGGAGTTTTATCGCTCCAAGTTTATGTCAAGGAAAAATATATAAAGAGTTACAATATTGACACTAGAAGCATCGCGCGTCGTATTTTGACATTACATTTTTAGGAATCGAATGCACAATTGAAAAAGAGATATGGAACATAAATCCGGAACAGCTTTAACGTGTAAAAATTAAATACAGAGAGTTTTATGTAACACCGAACATACTAGAATGTACTCAATGTAAATTTTCCTATGTTCGATTTGTTCAGGAACGCATCAAAGCATTGAGTGCGATGTGATTGGCTACTATTTCTAACAATAATATAGTCAACTCAAACTACACCCTTCCACGTCAAAAATGGCTATATAAAAACTATATGATATATAAAAAATGTAAAACTTCCTTATCGACAGCATTTCGGAACCTTCCTTTTATCTCTTTTTCGATGTCATGTTGAGTGGCATTTTTGAAGTTTTTTCGAACAGTTTCTGTAAATAAAAAAAAAAACAAAAAATCCATATTAACCACATTTTATATACGTACCTATGTATTTCTTTGTAATTCTTAAACATTTTTAAAATTGTTGATTTAAACCCATTCGCTTCTAAGTGCCTCATATGTTATTCTGATGAGAAAAAGTATTTGATTATGTTGAAATTTCAATTATAATAGTTTTATATTTTATACTTACATTGTACGATAACTTATTTTTTTACGAAATAACAATACTATAAAACACAAGCACTCACTTCGATAATCAAACTAGGAATGCCTCAATCTGGCAATGCGGACGGTATTAGGGAATCGGTAAAACAAGTAAAACAGCCACCCACTGTGCGCAATGCCCTTTTTATTGCTATTTCCAAAAATGTATGGATTAGTCCAGTACCAAACAGGAACACCGATTGGACTTTTTATGTTAGAAACGCACGAGTATTTGCATTCTCCTCTGCACATCTTCCTCGGGCCCTTTGTTTGGGTGGGTCGAGTGACTAAAAGAAACGAGGCGGCGTGTAGGATGTAGATTTGAAGGTTCCGAATAGGCAACGGATAGATATCGACGCATCGGCATCGACACCGTATCGTCAAATCGGATGCCGATCGGCAGACGATGGTTTGTTGGGAAAGTCTTCATTTTTAAAATGGTATAATTCCATATTTCATTCGATGCGTTTTTACAGTTCATATTATAATGATTGTATAATTTAAATTTTCGTGTATATATTAGCTCCAATTTATATAAATATTTCTCGGCACATTCATTCAATTATGAATTTATTATTTCATATAAATCGTGTTTATTAAATATTATATGCATCAAAAAGTGTTAATATTCTAAATTAATACAGTTATAATAACAAATAAATTACAGGAGTTTACTAATAAATTTAATCGATAGAAAGATAAATTTACTATATTTAATATTAAACTTCAGATAAAACATTAACACTTTCTTTACAATATTTTTTATTTTGCTATATTTATATTAATAAATTTCACCTATTTGTAATAGTTTAATAGTAAATAAAATGTGGGACAAAATATTAAAAATAATAATCATCACGAAATATGTTTTTATTTTGTTTATAAATAAAACATTGCATTGTTTTTTATATCATTATTACTATTATTTTAATATCCTAGTACACACGCATTTTTTAATTATAAATTTCATCTCATTTGTCGAAAAATAAATGAAGTAAATGTATTGGATATTTTTGTAAGTTTTCAAATATTATGTTTTTGAAATTTTGTATTGTGAATTTTAAACTAATTATTATTATTACAATTAGCCACTGGAAATTATCATAATGAGGTGTAATGGAAGGTCAGAGTGTACGCATCTGAATTGCATCTTTTTTTTCAGTATCAGAACTATTATATATAGGAATCGCTTATAATTGTCATAAATATTTTCGTTTCTGTATTTTTGATCTGTTATGGAAAAATATTATTATTATTATTATTAAATGACGCCGCCAGTGGATGCACCGTTCAGATGCGCGAGGTTCACTCTTTTTGCAAAAGATCAAATTTGCCGACACTAAGTGAGATTACTGCTTAGAACTATACTGCGGCTCTAGGTTAGGTAAATAAAAGGTTTTGAAGATAGAAAGCGTACATTAAAAAGGATTATTCCATTAACAAAGGCGATCGGTTATTAGGTTATGTATTGTCCAGGGATTGCATAGATTAAATGAAAGAAACGGGGAGGTTTATTAATAGTTTAAAATAAATGAGAGAAAAAAAGAGAAAAAAAAGTGAAAATATAGAGCACCATTCCGTTTGTTGGCCATCTATAGTCTACATGTATATGTATGTACAGATGGAAACGCAAAACGCAAGTTGACCGTCGAAAGTTCGCTCAATGAATGACGCGCGGATGAAGTAGTTTTGTGGAAAATAAATTCACCAATTTCCTTATTAAAAACCGTTTTAACGCAATAAAAGCATGCTGAAGTGTAACGTTAGTGTAAATAGGATCGTACCGTATTTTCATTTTACTTCGTCGTAGTTATTGTTTATCTTCGATATTTAATTAATTGTAACATTCTAGATATACACTTCAATAACTTTTTAGTACAATATTCTGTAATGCCCTAACACCTCCTAATTTCTCCCACCCATTAACAATTCATCAATTTATATTAATGTATAGTGTGTTATGGGGTTAATTATATAAATAAATAACTTTTTGCAAAAATTTACAAGCATCATATAAATATTTCTAATTTCTTAAATGTTTTAGATCTGTGAACAGTGGAATTTAGATGACAGTTTTAAACCAACGAAATTCTTATCAGACAACGTCACACAAGGGCATACATTGTTCCTAAATGATTTGGAGCCAAACATTTCAAAGTACGAAGCAAAATGTTTCGATTCCGGTAACGTAAACGGGATTCTTTATTGGTACAGTATTAACTACGCGGATGGAATCCATTACGATACCCTACATAGTGATTTTTACAACAAAGCATGTTTTGTGGCGAAAGAAAAGATGGCTGTAGAAAGGAACGATATTCTGGAAGTCTGCGTTAAACAACATTCTGGGCTCATGAAAATAACTTGTGAAAAAAAGGAAACTGAATGAATAAAAATTGTAAAATTATTTTTTATGTTTTATTATTTCTTATCTATTGCATATATTTTTTTCAGCTATACGTTTTCTATTGGTATTGTACTACTAACAATTTTAAGAAAAGAAAAATATTACAAAACCTCCGAAAAATGAGAAGATTTCTAAATAATTAAGATATTGGACTTCATAGCAGTTGTATGCCACCATGTATATTTAGTCGTCACATATTGTTAATAGTACTATCACGGGGGGATGGTTACGGCCTTTAACTTTTTGATGTTAAAGGCTCCCGATCAAAACAAAAATAATAACTTTGGCCCGATGTCTGATTCGGTACCCCCCTGATTACCCGGTTAGTTCAATTGAACACGGTCACTTTGTAAAATAATAATAATAACAATAAACAACAAAATAATTTATTATTAAAATAATAATAAAAAAATATAAGTATATATATATATATATACAGAGAGTTTTATGTAACACCGAACATACTAGAATGTACTCAATGTAAATTTCCCTATGTTCGATTTGTTCAGGAACGCATCAAAGCATTGAGTGCGATGTGATTGGCTACTATTTCTAAAAATAATATAGTCAACCCAAACTACACCCTTCTCTGTCAAAAATGACTTACACTTGTCAGTTATCGCAAGCAAGTGATATTTACTGTTCTGGCTCTTAAAGCAGAAGTAGACGAAGAGTTGGACATCTTTACGTATTAATAATGTATACAAAGGAGAAGGTTTTTATGGGATGCATTGCAGTTAAGTATAATATTCATAATTATACTTGTTGCACTTGACATAATAGTTGACATTAGAAATCGTAGCCAATCACATCGCACCCAATGCTTTGATGCGTTCCAGTACAAATCGAACATAGGAAAATTTACATTGAGTACATTCTAGCATGTTCGGTGTTACATAAAACTCTCTGTATATATACAAAATGACGGCACACAAAATAATAATAATAATAATAAAAAAAACTTACAATTTGACGACAACGAACTGGTAACTCGACGACTTTACAACTTAAACACTTTCTTTCAGAACTTCGTCTTCACTTTACAAGTTTTCAACTGATTGGAGTTACCAGCCCTTATCATTATATATGTTTGCCCGAAAATCGCATAAATCGCATCCCCCACTACGATTTTCGGGGCGCGCAAACCATTTCTCGCCCGTCCGCCTTTGTGGACGCTTCGAGGAACCCGAGTGATAAATAAAAAAAAAACATGAAATTATTGTTGGGACTAATTTTCTTCAATGATATATAAATCATAACATTGAAGAAAATTATTTTGCATAACAACAACAAAAAAATAAGATAAGTAAGATAGGGTTCAGGCGAAAAATGGTTAGTCAGTTATTATATAAAAAAAAATTAAATGAATTCTAACCTAAAGTATTTACATAAATAATAATAATAAATTACAAAAATGATATGCATTTGTAATTCAGATATTGTCATAAAAAAATACGTTTCCCATCCTGACAGCCAGCGTTATTAAATATAACAGTAAAAAAATATAAGTAGAAAATAAATTAATGAGTGATTTATATCACCTTAAAGGTCTTTCTCTCAGCTATGCAATGCTGTTTTAGGCTAAGCGATTATATTCGCGGTTTCCCAATAAACCGCAAAAAATGATGGGGATTTTCCCCTGTATATTGTTGGGCGAATATTCCGTACGCGTCTTTGTTTAATTGCTGTGACGTCATAAGCTTTTGGAATATCCGCACCAAAAGTTTGTGCGGCCGTTTGGCCCAGGTAAACGGTTGCGTGCTCGCGTAGACCGTCATAAAGCGCTTAAGCCTATTGTTTGTTACTTAGGTAGCTGAGAGAAAGGACCCGTTTGAGATTAGTAAAAATTTAAAATAAAATCCTCTGGCTGGCATAATGGGCATTTCTCCCTTTATGACACATCATAAACTTAAAATCTTGGATGGCACGGATTTTACTAGTTTGGAAATAATTAAAAAGAATTGGGTTAAGCCCTAAATTCTTGTTATCCTCGCTTGGGGAAAAACGACGATAACAGTACAGGGTAGAGCTATTTGGATAGTTTCAACAGAGAAAACCTATTACTAGACTAGATAGAGAAAGACCAACTTAGGTGACTACATCGCAAAATCCGTCATTTTTAAAACCGCTGTAACTGTAACTCTTAAGCAAAATCCATTGGTAAACTCACGATTTTTCTACATATAATAGTTGAGAAATAATATAAAATTATACCGTTGATTGAAGTATTACAAAAATACATTGCCGCCGTGTTAAGATCCGACCGCGACTCCCGTCAAACGCGCGACCCCTAGCCCTAGAATGAATTGCTCGTAAAGTGCTGCCAAAGCCCACGACGTACAGTGGGGCAAAGGCGACAAAAAAACTTAAATACGAATTTCGTTTTGGTTGTAAATTTTTATGTTTTTTTTTTCTTGAATAGTTAAAGAATAATGATCCGATGCCATCGTTTCGTAATTTTATTTTTTACATCTCTAATTGTTTACTAAACAAATTCATTTTTAATAAATGAAACACTTTTTTTACTTTGTATAACTCGGATTGTTTTATTGTTGACTATGCTTTCGACAACCTTTACGTATCATTATCAAAATAAAAGTATTTTAAAAATTACAATTACAGGTTGTTAAATACATTTGGAATATACAGAGAGGTTTTTTAATCAGTATACATTAGGCGAACTGTATACCTGCAAAAAAAAAAAGTCAAACGCATTGAGTGTATGTTTAGTTGCCTATAATATACAACTAAACGTCAAACGCTAAACTTCAAAATGTATGAAATATTTGATCGAAAATGTATACAAATGAAGAAAAAGTCGAATTTCAAGCGTGTATTACAATTCCAACAGTACTAGAGGAGGATAAGACATGTTTTCACTGAATCCAAAGTGGCCGAATACCTCGGTTAGGATGATTCTAAAAATAATTAAACTAAAACATTTTCTTTGGAAAACGCAACGAAATAAATCATGACTAACACTGCATGCGTTACCGTCACAAGCAATTTCCTTTTTTATCAAAAATACGTCACTTATTATTATGGAGAAATTAGAGGTAAAAAATATTAAGAGATTTTATTAAGACAATTTGAAAGAAAAGTAACATTGAAGAACAATAAACTTGAAATAAATAATTAGAATAAGTGCTAGAAATGACCACTAGAAACTGTAAGATGTAAAATTCTTCCACATTGAGCATTTCGATTTTGTCATAAAGAGAAATAGAAAATTGTTTAATTGTTTTTTTGAATTATCCTAGTTGAAGGAATCGATTGTTCGGGCTGTGTATTATAGCCAACTGAACACATACATCAATGCGTTTGTCTTGGGTATTTTACATGTATACATAGGGGATATGTATACTGTTAAAAAAAACCTCTCTGTATGTTACAAAATTGCTTTAAAGATGGGAGAATATATTAAATCAAGCTGGTCGTTAATTACGGGAATGCCCGGATTAGCGCGCGTTTTGTAAATTTCCAGTGACTCCAGGAGGTCCATCATCGCCAAAAGTGTGATTGTTTTCAATCACATGCTTCTAATACATTCTCCCATCTTTAAAGCAATTATGTAATATTTATCCCAAATGAATTTAAATACCTGTAATTGTAATTTTTAAAATACTTTATTTTGATAATGACACGTTAATGTTGTACAAACTTTAGTCTATAATAAAACAATCAGATTTATACAACCAAAGTAAAAAAAAGTGTTTCACTTATTAAAATTGAATTACAATGTATAACAAAGTAGAAGCCTCAATAATTAACAAGTCATGTAAGCCATGTTTAAAAGCATATGAAACATTTGCGTGTAAACAAACAACAACAAAAATAAAAACTTACTTTATACTTTATTAATATAAAATGAATTTTTCTAATGAAGAAAAGTACGAAATACTTTTTTATCTGAAGAAATGTTTCACCGCCGATGCCTAAAGCGCATTAAAATGGCTCGCATTTTGAAAAATATTTGTAACAATTTTTTGTTTTATTCTTGTTTTGTGGTAATTTATTTATGGTATATTAAGTGTTTACAGTATTCCAATTATTTATTTCATTAAATAAACAAATATTTATTATAAATAGAAAAGAGTATTCATTTATTTTTTGTTGATTAAAATTCATTTAACTTTATGCATCACCTATGTTAGATATAACATGTTAAACATTAAAAAATTAAAATAATCAAGTAGACTTTTGACGTATAACTCTAAAACAATTGAACAAATAAGGTACATTGTAATATCTAACTAGAGTCCATGTTATAATTTTAATTTTTCTAAAATTATTAAATTAAATTTAAACGCGACTGCCTAATTTTAAGATAATATAAATAAAACGCAGACGTTATAGTTTATTTTTGTCTGGAGATAAGGTCTCAATCTAAAGAGGTTCGCTTTAACGAGCGCGCCACAAAAAAAAAATGTAAACAAAAAAGCCAATGTGTGGGAAATAATGTGAACTCAGCGGGCGTTACCATATATGGTCATATTTTGAGAAGATTCTTTTAAAAGTTATGGGTGGGGGAAGAAAAGAGTTGATCGGGAGAGAAGTTGGAAGAAAAAGAAGAGGGCATTCGGTTCTGAACGCTGGTCGTGGAAAGTAGAGTAGAAAAAAATAATTCGTGATTTTAATCGGGGTTAAAACTTAGTATAAAAAAAGACCGTGCACTGTTATAGATTTCGGGCGTGATCGTAAAATAATAAAATCAATGTTGAAATGAGCTTTCCTTTCGAGACGAAGGCCGGGAATTTGTCGGTGTTGCGAGACGTAAGTTTTGCTTCAAGATATTTATATTTTTTGGGGTGAAAGAAAAGAAGAGAATGTAGGAAGATTCTGTAGGGAGAAACGATATTAAATGTTATAGGGCTGTAGATTTATCTCGCCACACCAACTCATTTAATGTCGCGTACTCCCTGACAGGTATGTCGTGGTCACTTTTAGGTGATTGTTCGGACATATGTTGGGTGTAGATGAAAAAAACAATTATCATCTGCATGTCATTGTGTTCTGATTCAATTATCATGTGAGTTATTACGATTTATTCACATTTTCCAGAGTGGGGAGAAACGATATTAAATGTTATAGGGCTGTAGATTTATCTCGCCACACCAACTCATTTGATGTCGCGGACTCCCTGACAGGTATATCGTGGTCACTTTCAGGTGATTGTTCGGACATATATGGGGTGTAGATGTTAATAACAATTATCATCTGCATGTCATTGTGTTTTGATTCAATTATCATGTGAGTTATTACGATTTATTCACATTTTCCAGAGTGTAGGAAGATTCTGTGGGGAGGAACGATATTAAATGTTATAGCGCTGTAGATTTATCTCGCCACACCAACTCATTTAATGTCGCGGACTTCCTAACAGGTATATCGTGGTCACTTTCATATAATTATTCGAGCATATGTGGGGTGCAGATGTCAGTACGTAATTTCATCTGTATGTCACTGTGTTCAAAATGGATTCTTATGTGGGTGATTGCAATATATAAATATTTTCCAAGAGGTAAATTCAATAAATTTCAAGATGGGCTATTCAGTATATTTTAATACATAAATTCAGTAATTAAAAGATAATAATTTCAATAAATTCAAATAGTTAAATTCAGTATAGTTTAAACAGATAAAATCATAATAATTGGAAAGAGCTTCCTAGCACAGTCCCACGCATAGTTCTTTTTTTTGAGTTTAACGAATATGCATATGGCTTGTAGAAAAATATTTAATAATAATAAAATATATATATATATATATATATTAAAGAGAAGTATTTATTCATTGATTTTATCTTAATGTCACAAATCAATACAATAAACAATGCATATGTTGAACCCAATGTTCGAGTTATTTTTCTTGTCCATTCAAATATCCTAACATAAATGAAAGCAAGACACGGTAAGTACTCATAATACCTATTAACACAAACAACGAACCTGGATAATAAATTAATTACTGGGTTACTACGAAACACAACGTAAATTTTGTTGAATTTGTTAATTTCTATAATACCGGGGTCCGTGATATGACAACATGACATTAGGACTAAAATTCACCCTTGGAAGTATATATTGGTTTTTCTCTATCTTTAATATTAATGGTACTTTACTTGAAGGAACCATTGAAAATAGGTCACCCCGTACATACAAATTTTCTCTAAAATAAAAATGGGTATACCTTTTATTATTAAGTATTTTTCCAATTATACAGAGTGAATCGGGAGTAAATGGAAATATTTTAAAGACATTTCCAGGAAGTAAAAATAAGCTCATAATATACAAAAAATCCAATAAATAACTAGAAATACAAACATCAGCAGAAACAATAAATAGATCACAGTGAAAGTAACAAACACCTACGAGAAAACCAAAATAATAACTACTAAAAGAGCAAAACATAGAGATTCTGTGTAGAATCTCTTATTTTCATTTGTCTCGGAGATAAGGTTTTTCTTTTTTAAAAGTTAATCAAGTTAAATTTGACAACATTGTCCTAGATGCCAATTTTGAACAAAATATTAATTAGGTAAATGTCATAAAAAGTGACAGTTGTAGTTATTTTACGACATTATAAAAATGCCTCATATTTTCAGTCATTGAGAATATATATGGTGTTTGTTTATGGATTTTGTAATCGCATTTAATTTTTGAAGAGTCTGTGAGTATCTTCTTTAGAGAAGCGAATGGGTACCTTCATCGCGCAGAACAAAAGGTATTGGTGGTAAGGGAGTAGGAAAGTTGACCGACAATTTGAAAAAGTAGTTGACAATTGGTTGAAAATATGAAGAAAGCGGTGTGGGCTACATTTTTACATAAGTCTTCTTCAGACGAGAACCCGCAAAATAAAAATTGCCAGGCAGGATGCGACAGGTGGTACAAATGGCAGGCGGCGAAGGCAGCGGCGAACCTGGAACCCTTCATACACGAACCAGCCTTGTCAAAAAAGTTCAAACCGTGATTCTGTCCATTTAGCTCTTTCTGACGACGACCTGATGAATAGGTGCCTCGGAGATAACATCTGCATCAACACCTGCATCTGGAAGCTGACACCGAAACATATTAACTGCGGGGCGAAAACGGTCATTTCGCGATTCATCTGGCCACCACCTAGCGATTTTCGGCTGTATTAAAGACGATGGCCACACTGAGGATCCGCATCGGCTGCAAGCCAACGCTTTCTAAACCAGCATCGACGTAGACCGATAGCAGCGAGTGGAGCAGCGCCTGACTCCGGAGGCTTGCTAACATTATTTTGAGAAAGAGGAAACATACTGTACGGTGCTGGAATCGCTGACTAGGTAAGAAACCCTAGAAATGATTGAACCTTTAAACTAGTTTTTTTTTTCAAAACTATTTTTTTGTGCTGACCGATAACTTTTCTCAGAAACTATAAAAGGTATCGACTTCAACTTTTAGGAATATGTACTAGATTGTTTTCTTCGGCAGATGAAACGCTGTCGTTTCAATATATTAATATTTAATATTTTTTCGGGCGCTCTAAAACTGAAAAAAGTGGCGAAAATTGACCACTTTTTTCGTATGTCCGCTATTTTGTTAATTATTAACATTTTGACATAAAAGTGGTCTATTTGCCGAAGAATCTTATGCAGATCATTAATTATATATCGATTTCTGTTTCAGATGAGCGGTTTCAAAGATTTATTATCGGCCAACGGTGGGTGTCAGCGTGGCAAGGTCATATTGACCGCTGAAAATTTTTATTCGAACAATAAATGTTTCCCATGCAAATATAAGTTTTTATATGAGGAATAACATACCCGCGGCTAAGGTCCTCGAGAGACGCGCTAGACATTTGTTGGCCGATTAAATAAATAAATAATATGAGAAACAATATGAAAAAAACCAGAAAGTTGCATACCGCCTTGTGGCTCAAAAAAAATGTTTTAAAAAACAACCTATACATCCGTCGCCTAGACGGTAACACCTGTAACGTGACTTCTTGTTTCATCAATTTAACCTTTGATGACAGAAGTCAGTTGATTCTTTTTTATTGCCTTGATTCGGAAAAAAATAAACTTTTTACGATGTAGTCCGTTTATTAATTAATTTATTTAAAGTATGTGATTACAGTAACAAGGCTTGAGTGTGTCTAACTTGAAAAGGTGGAATTGTTTTCCTCAACACCAGAACAACCCCTCCATCTTAGGGTGATAATAACATATTAAAATCTAATTAAGCATGCATAACATTGGAAAGCAAATTATAAATGAAAAATATTTGAATTAGATTTAATGACTTATTTATTTGTGGTTCCAATGTTATCTATGGGAACAAAATAATGAATTCCTTAATTTACTAAAATTAAATAGAATATAGTATTCGATAATGATATATAAGATGAATAATATATAAAATATATACCGGGTTATTCACGGTATACGAAACGGAGTATTATGGTTAAAATACACCATTTTTTACAATTTTGATTTCAGGGGTGTGTAGGGGCCCTAAAAGGCTACTTTCTAAAATTATTTTCATGTTATATAGGGTGTCCCAAATACCATAAAAATATCAAAGTTGTATTTTTTAAATGGAACACCCTATATATTATTATATTTTTAGATTCTACGTTCAAAATAACTATAGTTTTTATTAAAGTTGTTAGTACCTAAACCTAACGGTTTTTGAAATAATTGGAATTTTGTTAAAATCTAACCTAATTTTCAAATATCAACCATTTGAGAAGTATTTAGGTTATGTAAACGAAATTGTCAGGTATATTTAGCAATAGATCATATTTCATTTATCAATTACAAAAACCTTAAAATTTGTACAGTGTGGCCCAAAAAATAAAACTTACTAAATAAGAACTTTAAGTTGGCCAAACTTGTTTTTTTTTTTTAATGGAATGCTATATTCTATTAAATGAAACATAATTATCTATCAAAAGTTTCCTATACCTCTAAACTCTAAGTCGATGTGTTTTTGCGGAAAATGCAAAAAATCGAATCTTGGCATCATTTGGGGTTTTATCTCAGTGTATATTTCTAGCTGGTAGTGGATTTACGAAATGTCAAATAATTTATCTAAACTGTCACTTCAATTTTTAAACTGTTTTTTTTGCTATCATGGTTTTATTTTGAATTTTTGTGAGAATTTTTATCATTATTAATTGAAAGTAGGTAGTGTAGTACATATTCAAAATAGAAGGGCATTGATATATTTGTAATGTTTGGACAATGTTACCGAGAGACATTATTAACCAACTGAAATAATACATATACTTTTTGCTAGAGAAGTAATTCTAAATCGGCTATTTTAAAGAGACTATTACACCGATTTATAAAAAGGGATGTGAGTTATAAAAACTCATTTGTTAGGAAATATGTCACTTTATAAGAATAGAATTGTGAATATACAGAACTTCTAACATTATTCTGATAGAAATGGTAATTAGTAATAAAAATAGATTCTTGGGTAATATCGAATAGAGGGTCCACATTTTATTCGATTTATATTTCCACAAAGGCACAAAATGGTATGGAGTTTGTAAGCTAAAGTGATGGATCAACCAAAACATTTGACATTTCTAAATTCCATAGCCAATTAAAATTATTAAAATATTAATCAAAAAATCACCCGAAATGACATAAAAAATCGATTTTATGCCTTTTTCGTAAAACTAAATGTCTAAAAGCTTCGAATTATAGGAAACTTTTGATAGATAATTGAAACATGCATTTAATGACAATTTAAAAAATATGGCATTCCATTTGAAAAAATCAAGTTTGGGCCACTTAAAGTCCTTGTTCAATTATTTTAAGTTTTTGGGCCACCCTGTGAATATTTTACTATTTTAATAATTGGAAAATAGAATATTATCCATTGTTTAACTTCACTGGAATTTTCCCGTACATAACATAAATACTTCTCAAATAATTAAAATTTGAAAATTAGGTTAGAATTTAAGAAAATTGCAATTATTCCAAAAACCGTTAGGTTTAGGTACTAATAATCTTAATGAAAACGATAGTTATTTTGAACATAGAATCTAAAAATATAGTGTTCCATTTAAAAAAAACTCAACTTTGATACTTTTATGGTATATGGGAAAATAATTTTAGAAAGTAGTCTTTATAGACCGCTATACAGCCCTGAAATCAAAATTTTAAAAAGTGGTGTACTTTGGCCACAATACTCCGTTTCGTATACCCTGAATAACCCGGTATACAATAAATATTTGTTATAACAATAATATCAATTATTATTATAAAATGTACTAGGGTATATTACACACCCCCTTAACGCCAAATGGACATTATATAAATTATATAAAAATAAAAGAGGAACAAATTTTCTATTGAAAATGGGTATTTCACCCTGTATATATAAACATTTTCTTTAAGAGAAAAACAAGTATTATTTTGACTATCAAATATTTTTCCAATTATATAGAATGTTTATTTCGTTTTTTATTTCTGAAACATATGACTCCAAATATTCACCGATGTTCACATTCATTTGTTTATAACCTTTAAGATATCAAAAATCGACCTAATAATCTTTATATTAAAAATGATTCATTTTAAGCGTATAATCGTCATAAAAAATATAGCACTCCATTCTAAAAAAAATGTATACGTCATGTGTTTATTGGACACCCAAAATATATAAAACTAATTTTAAACTGTAAATAAAGATTTCTAAATAATTACGATATTGGACTTTATTGCAATTATGCGTCACACTGTATATTTGTAAAATATTGTTAATAGTACAATGTAATGATTAATAAAGAAATAATAATAACTGGTGGTGTACTTTACTATAAATTATAACTTTTATAATATTTTTCAAGAGAATATAATTTTTAGGAAAAGGAATGTTTCGGGTATTACAAATACAACATAATATAATGACAAATGATTTTTATTGAACTATCTCGAAATATACAAGCAACACAACAAAAGTATGTTTTTTAAAGCACATAACATAAGTCAATCTGTGCTGTATAAAGAAAAAATAATAAGGAAGAAAAAAACTACATCACCTCACAAAAGCACAGCGAGCACGAGAACTCGCTGCATTTTTGCGATTACAATAAAAAAAACTAAAAATAAAAACGAATTACCGACCGGCGGAAAAACAACCATTAATATAATACTGCACACGATTTTCCGCCGCCCGACAAGATTGTTTTCGGTCATGTTTTATATACACAAGTAAACGAGATGCTATATAAAAAAGCAATAATATAAACCGAGCCGAATTTCGGCTCCCCACGAAATCGAACGAAACATTACGCCCAATCAATCGATCAATACAAAAAAAAAACATTTTTGAAATTAGTAAACCTAAGATTATCGTTTTTTTAAGTTAATTATCAATAATATTATATAAATACAATCACAGCAACAAACGGGAACCAATTTGATTTAATTAATCATCAAAAATAATAATAATAACGAAATTAAAATCTACAAGAATTAGAATTTAGGTATAAATATTAAATCCCCTAATCAACACGCTAGAATCTTATCAGTCCGATTAATTCTTGTAAATTAATAGTTTTTTTTTATGTTGTTTTGCCGACGAGGGAATTTTAATTTTGAAAATTGTTTTACATGTTTTTTTTTTCGGCCGCACGCAGCCAGCAACAATAATGAATTACATATAATATATATTATTCATGTATTTTCGTTTTATTCCTAAAATCACCTAATAAACTATTTCTTTTTTAATTATTAGTACACCCAGTCTTGTTTTGAAAAGAAAAGAATAAACAAATGTTTCTGTTGGAGCGTAAAAGAAGGGACTTATTTTTTTATTTAATTGTTTTTTATTTAGTATCTTTCTGTGGTTTACTTAAAACATTTAGTTTGTTTCAGCAATATTAATGAAACAAACCCTTTTTAAATTAAATATGCAATAAACGTCCAATTCCTTTATTTATATATCGATACTTTCAGCCGATATCCAATTTATATATATATATATATATATATAATATAAGTAATCTTTATTGGCAAATGTAATACAACATCAGAGTCTGCCAATTCGCTATCGACTTTGAATTATATTTTATAGCATTTTCTTCATTTCATTTTTAACGGAAAATTATTTTTTCTGCCTAGTCAATTTATTTACATGAATAAGGAAGTTTAGTTACACAAAAAAAAACGCAAAAGTATTTCAATTTAAAACATTTTAAATAGCAAAATGTTGATCTGATGAGCTATTAATGATTTCTATTTTTAAATTATATTTTAAGAAAGCTTGTTTATTATGAGGGTATTATTAAATACTTATATTATTCAGTCAGTTTTATAATTTATCATGACTACAATTAAAAGATCAGCAAATATTTTATACCGAGCTTTTATTAATTTATTCACGAATAAATGTGAAAAATAAAATACACTTTGCTTGCATCACCGTTATTTATTTACGTAACTATTGTTTCGATTTTTATCAAACTGCAATTTATTTTTCATATTTATTTGCTTAATTAATTATGCATCACAAAATAATGGCTTCTACAATCAAACAGACAGTTAATAATTAGTAAATTATTTCGTTATTTATTAATAACTAGTTTAGTAGATTCGGAACTACCCACTTTTTTGCTTCAAAATAAGTGAACTTTTCTTTTTTTTACTGTTTAAATCATTAAAATAGCAAATATTCTTGAAATATGCAAGAGTTTATGTGATTTAACTATAGTTCTTGTGTATTTCCCCAAAATTTGAACATCTTATATTAATTAATAACAATAATTTTAAATGAATCAGTAAATAGTTTTTTGGGCATCATAATGAAGTGAACAAAGATTAAAATTATGTTTTTATTAATGTTTAATTAACCCGATATTCTTAAAGGTTTAATCAAGATTTTTTATTATTGTATTGAAACTAATAAATAAAAAAAGAGTATTATATTAAAAAAAAAATTGTCTCTTCCTTCACACACCACAAGTTTTGTTTTTTGAATATAAGCTGTGCATTATTATAAGATTAGTTTAATTTGCAACTGAAGGCCTTAATTTATCATGTTTTATTTAAAAAAACTGGAGGAACTTTTGTTTGTTTTCTTCATCTTTAAATATTAAATATAATTGTTTAACATATTCGATATATTTTAGCGACTGAGTGTTCTCATGCCCACTTACATCGGATGAGAGCAAGCGTTCCAACAACCAACAATTCCGAACGTTGAACAATCTGCAACACCGGAAACGGAAGCGTTCCGGGGGCGTCGTTCCCCGTTTTTTTTTCTCTTAATTTACAAAAAAAATACACGACAAAAAGAGAGAGAGGCCGAACCAGAGGGTTTTTTCTTCTTTTCCGAAGGAACAACGACCCCGGGCGCACGTTTTTTTTCTTATTACTTTATTTAAATCAGCTCACTCGAATTTCAGTACTGTCCGATTTTCCCAGGGGAAAATCGGAACTCAATCCCACCCCGAAAACTTATTTACTTAATTATTTATTTCACTCGCACGCATTCTAGCAGATTCATTCATAAACATTCCCATTTACTCGAAACTAAAAGTTATTCACTTATATAAGAGGACAAAGTATTTATTTTATATAAATATATTTTAATTGAGGCCAACTTGCTTTGAATTATTTTTATTTTGAATTAATATCCAATTCGCAATTAATGTCATTTTTTTTAAGAAAAATCAAAATCAGAAAAATGTATTATTTCTGCAATTTTCATATTATTGCAAATATATCTTCGAATCGATTATTTTTTCCGTCCAATTCAGGCAAAATATGACTTGTGCACGATTCAGTCGAGGGGGGGAAATTAAAAATAAATTTATCACATAATTAATTATTCTTTTCGAAGTTTTGGCACAGCACATTTTTTTCATTTAAAATAAAAGTAAACATATATTTTGTATTATTAAATCAATCGATTTATATTATTGCTGGCCTCTCGTCGGTGTCGGAGTGTATTATTTTTTTTATTTTGATTTAGTGTTTTGTTTTTTTGTGTTTTGGTTCATTAGAAAATGGGTCAGATATTGAATAAAAAATGAATGTTTTAGGATCTTTCGTTAATATAAATTGGGCTTCAGAATATTTGCTTTTAGTAGAGGAACATCTTATTTAGGAAATTGTTTTATATTTTATTTTCTGTTCATTAAAACAATCAAATTTCAAGATTAACTTCAACAAACACATATATTTTAATGTTTTAATATTTAAACATTAGTAGTTCATATTGTAATAATATATTATTGCTAGATTTTTAATAATCTATTCATATTTATTATTTGACATATATTTTAACATACATTTACTGAAATGTATTATTATTATTAGTTTCCTGAAAACTAATTGCTAAATTAAATAAAAATGATTTGAAAATAATTAATAAATTATTTCCACATTTAATTGCTATTAATTAGTTTTGTGCTCAAGAACATTCTTAATTATGTAATTTGAGGATAACAAAGATTGGAAATATTTTTTTTTTTCTTGTAAAATGTATCCATAAAATTTGAAATCAATCAATATTAATTTTTTATATATAACAAAAATAAAACAAGATTTTAGTTTTTTGTTTGAGTTCAGATAGCCGAAAGATATGAAGTACATATTTTAGGTAATGTGATCCTCGTGACATCTTCGCATAACACATAACCTTGAAATTTGATAACTATGGTATTTTTATTTTTATAAATTAAATAATCTTAAAACATTCTTCTTTAATTCACGATTTAATGTACAAAATTCAGATTAAAATGGATTTAATTTAAAAAAATCATAAAGTAGTAATTTTAAGATTAGATGTGTGCATTCTGCAGGACACATAACCTCAAAATCAACTGCATTTCTCGATATTGAGTGGATTTTGTTTATAACTTTGCAAAATGATGATTTGAAGATTATGGGCGTGTATTCTAGGACACATAATCTTAAAAGCAAGTATATTTCTCAATATTAAATAGATTTTGATCATAAAACTGAAAATTTTTGCAAAATGATGGTTTAAAGGTTGCAGGACATGTAACCCTAAAATCAGCATTTACTCAATGAGAAATCCTAAAATTGTGCAAAAAAGCATCCACAAAATATTGATAGTCATGAAATTTGAAGTGCAGAAGTATTTTTTAGAAAATAAATAATTTTAAAACATACTTCCTCAGTGTACAAAATTCACATTAAAGTGGAAAAGAAAAGCATGATTTTAAGATTACATGTGTGCTTTTCGCAGAACATATAATCTTAAAACCAATTACATTAAGTGTTGATATATAACATTAAAAAATCGTATTCTTTAAAATGTATTTTGAACATAAAACTTTTTTCTAAAGAACATGATTTTAAGATTACGCATGTGCATTTCGCAGAATACATAATCCTAAAACCAAACACACGCCTCAAGGTTACGTATTTATAAATATAACATGTTATACAGAGAGTTTTATGTAACACAGAACATACTAGAATGTACTCAATGTAAATTTTCCTATGTTCGATTTGTACTGGAACGTATCAAAGCATTAGGTGCGATATGATTGGCTACGATTTCTAATGTCAACTATTATGTCAAGTGCAACATGTATAATTATGAATATTATACTTAACCGCAATGCGTACCATAAAAATCTTATCCTCCTTTGTATACATTATTGATACGTAAAGATGTCCAACTCTTCGTCTACTTCTGCTTTAAGAGCCAGAACAGTAAATATCGCTTGCTTTGCGATAACTGACATTATGATATCCGTCATTTTTGACGGAGAAGGGTGTAGTTTGGGTTGACTATATTATTTTTAGAAATAGTAGCCAATCACATCGCACTCAATGCTTTGATGCGTTTCAGTACAAATCGAACATAGGGAAATTTACATTGAGTACATTCTAGTATGTTCGGTGTTACATAAAACTCTCTGTATGTATTTATACATATAACCTTAAGCCGTTATTCTTTCGGCAGACAAAATTTTCTAACGAACAATTTGCGTTTATACAAAAAAACAAAACCCCACACTTTATGATCGCAAGAAAAATGTATTAAATAGAGAGAATGAATCCGTGGAACAAAATTCTCACACGCTTAAACTTACGCCTTAAATACGCGATATAATAACTATACATGTACGCAATAACAAAAACAATAGATTCTCGAAAACTTCATATTCATACGTATACCGATTCTTACTTTATTTACATGGTACTGTTCTTATTATTCAACTATTATTTTTTTAAAAAAGAGAAATAAAAAAACGCAGAGTAGAGATGAAAATGTGTTTGTGAGAGGGAGAAAAAATAAAATGAATCAAGAGTGAAAAAGGGGGGAGACCACACGCGCGGAAAAACACGCACACGCTCATACTAATATATATATACTTTTTCTTCTTTTTTTTTTCCTCGAAAATGTTCATGTTTATTTTTTTAGGTTTCGCTTTTTAAAAGTGCTAGATCTATATACCAGTTATGCATATATAGTCTAATTTGTAAATAATATATATTTATATATATAGTATGTATGTATGTATATATGTACAAAAAAGGAACAAAACGTTTGCTTGCGCTATTATATATTTATATGTATACTCCCTAACGTTATGATAAATATGTTTTTTGGCGTTTCGAATAGAAGAAACCATTTAGTTTTTAAGTAACAAAAAATAATATTAATAATAATATACATTAATAAAAAATAATAAATCGTGATTTTCGCGCGGTTATAGGTTTAATTTTTTTACAGAAAATCGAAGTTTGTAGCTTGTGAAAAATTTTGTTTATAAAATTTTCTATTGTGTAAGTCGTATTATAATTCAAACTGAAATACTCGAAGTATTAAAAGTAACTATTGTGATTTTTTTATTATATTTTCGACTTGTATAACCTCACAGAAAGTTTATAAAACATTCTAGAATACCTTTAATTATTTTTTTTTTTCAAATAATCATAAAAATATTGGAAGATTAAATAATGTAGATTAAGAACCTTAAACTCATTTACTACTATTATTTAGAATAATAGTAGTAAATCCATTTATTGAATCCAAAAGAGTTACAAAAAGCCATCAACCGAAGTCTTTCAGCCGTCTCAATGACTACTGGTACTTTTCTAAAAAATCATATACTTCAAAATGAATCAATAATTTTGCAAAACGAGCATCCACAGAATGTTGATTTTAAAATTACACTTGATTTGTTATTTAGATTAATTTAGCCTTGTCTATATTTCAAAATTTCTCTGATATATAGATTTTTTAATATATTATGAAAATGTGTTTATGAATTTACTTTATAGACCAAATCATCATTAATCATATCAAAGTGAATATACAGGGTCGAAAGAGAATAATACCATAAATAACTTGAAAAATGTTAGTTCAAGTTAAAAATTGTTGGAGATTTTAAGTAAAATGTACAGTAAATGGGAAGACAATTTGTGTAACTTGTTTTATATACAATTATTGTATTATACAAGATATTTCAATTTTCCAGACATTTCTTCCATACAGTATATTTTTATTTGTAAAATATTAATTCAGTTTAACATAGTCGATTCAATTTATGGAGCTGATTTGTGCATGCAAAGATACTATGTTTAAGCATTTACATTTATATATAAAATCTATGGCAGAAAGATTTATGGTCGATAGCCTTTATTTGGGCATATATTATGAAAATATTTATTTACTATATTATGTTCGATAATGTACAATATATTATTTTTCTCAGATAATAAAGATTTAGTAGTAGCAGAAAATTTAATATCAGAAATTAAACTATTATTTAAGTTGATTAATAAACAAATAATAATGTTTGGATTTAACTGTGCGAATACCGGCGTCATCTATCATGATTTCAAAAAGAATTCTCAGATAAAACTTCTATAATTTTTGGCATAGAATCCAAATCTATAATAAAAAAATATAGGTTTCCATTTAAGCTTTCAATATTAACCACCTCTACCGCCCGCCTCCCACTGTCCCACTGAAAACAATTAAACTTTTGTACGATTCATACTTGTCAAGATATTCTACTGGATGAATTAAAGTGGGTCTCCCTGTATAAAATATTCTAAACTTTTCTTAACTGATTTAATGATAAAGAAAAATATTGTACATTATCTTATTATATTTTATAACTGTTGCAACAGAGAGGAATATTTTCCTCTAATTAGCATTATTTTGACACAAGTTATATATATATATATACACTAATTAATTGATCATTTGTTTTAAATTAAAATAAATGTAATAAATAATAAAACAATAATAAATGATTGCTTTATTAAATAAAAATTTAATTGATGTAAAATTTGTAATTTTCAATTTAACATCAATGTATAACTAATAAGAAACCTTGTTAATTGTTGAGGTTTGTTATACATTGTAATTCAATTTTAATAAATGAAGCACTGTTTTACTTAGTTTGTATAGCTCGGATTGTTTTATTGTTGACTATAGTTTCGACGACCTTAACGTGTCATTATAAAACGAGTTAAGGTTGTCGATAGTCTATAGTCAACAATAAAACAATACAAGTTATACAAACGAAGTAAAAAAATGTTTCATTTATTAAGATTTAATAATAAGAAATAAGTGTCTTATGCAGAAACTCAATCAAAAATATTATTGTAATCGTTCAACTGTTTATAAATGAAAATTCAATTGTTTAAAGTTGTTTTAAATGCAATTTAATTTAAACAGATTAAATTTGATGCAACATAACTGATAAATAATATTTATATATTATTTATTTATACATACTGATTATTTTGCTATAAACTTTCTGAAACTATTTGATTTAAATTTATAGATACATAATGTAGATGTAATATTTCAACTTCTAATTGTCTTTGATATGATCGAGACAGTTAATATTTTAAATTATGAGGAATGTTGAAGATCAAATATTATGGCTGCAGATATTTTAAAGTTAGATTATAATTGTTACAGGAGATTTCATACCATATTTAAATTTTGTAAATAATCAGGTTGTAACAGGTGTTTTCTAGTAATATTTTTAATTTCTCCAAATCTCATATCATTATTAAGATATCAGAATATCTTTAATTAATTTCTCATTTAACACACAATTATTTTGAACCATAAATTATTGATTTCACTGATATAATTTTAACTTTCCGACTAGTTTCAACTGTAAGTCATTATTAAGAACTTATAGTTGAAACTAGTCGGAAAGTTAAAATAAAATTAGTGAAACAATACCATGTGTTTTAAATCAATAGTTTATAGTTCAAAATGTTCCATCATGTGTTAAGTAGTAATGAAATTATCAACATTAAAATAATTCTGTGTGCTTATTTCAATGAAAATATTTTTCAAAATATATGACTTGTTGGTGTCTACTTCTGGTATAACTGGAATTTGTGTAATCTTGAACATAATTTAATTAAAACGAGCACATATTATTACTATAATGCTGAAAATGTCAATATAATACATTAATTAGAAGTCTATATTCTTCTAGAGTGCAGTTTCACTGGAACACCCTGTATAAAATCAATACATAAAGCATATGTGAATTTAAATTTTAGAGTGCTTCAACAACTAAGGTAATTCACGATTTATATTTGGAATATCTTCAAACAAACAAAAAATAGTATAACAAAAGATGCTCCAAAATAGTAGAAAAAGTATACTAAACAATTATAAACAATTATAGTGAAATATAACAAATAGTTGAAAATCAGGTGGAAAGACCACTGGCCGATTTTACAGATATAAATTATATATTTGATTTTGTAATTTTAATTATTTATTTATTTATTTTGTATATTTTCCTGTATATCTGTTAATAAAAAATATTATTATTAGGTGAAAATCGGAAACGATGTTTAACATAAAATGATTAATGATGATAATTATGATGGATATTCAATAATTAAGCACATCAGTAATCAACGAGATTCAATTTGTATTGTGTCTTTCTTTTTAATATGAAACAAACCAAATTTATTTTTATTCTAATATGTTTATATATAAACTCCCTGTATGTAAAAAATGCCATAAGTTCAAACTTTGTTATATGAAAAAATATTAAATTTATTATTATTCTAGAATGTTATATGTTATATGAAACTCTCTGCATTTAAAACGTATTTAGTTAAAACAAAATGTTTCTTTCTTTCAAAATAAAAACTTTGAATTTCTGTAAAAATTACAAAAAAAAAACGCATACAGGTCCAAACATGATGTAATAAAAAAAAACGAAGGAAATTACAATCGTGTGATCAATTACTCGAACTCCTCTCCCCCTTTGCAACGCCGGAAACCGTTTCAAGCTTGAAAAAAAAAAAAAACGAAAGAACGTCTAAGCGCGACAAAGGGGGGCCGAATCGGTGTGCATCAAATAACGTTTTTCTTTTTCCTAAAATTAACACATTTTCCTTTCTTACACGATGCGAGATCACGATGACGTCGACGCCACCGATGACGATTGCTTCCCGACGATGACACCAGGCCGCGATTGTTGTTGCTTCTGTATGCTCTGCGGGTTGTGGTGGAATTCGATGTAGGGCTGGTTATTGATCTCGATCTTCACCTCCTGCTTGACGGGCCGCGTCGTTAGTGCCAGCGGCGCTTCCTGGGTCTGCGGCTCGTCGCCGAACATGTGATCTCCTTCCAGGTGGCGGATGGCCTCCACTATCGTCTCCAGATTCTGCCTGGAAGTGTTGGACACGTATAATCGCGCTTGGTTGTTGTCGTCCTGGGGCGCATTCGGAGAAGGCAGCCTCTCTACTTCGACTTTAGGCTCTGCTTTGATGGCGGCTTCTAACACCGACGGCAAGCGCTGTTCCTGGACAACAGGCACCGGGCTGGGACTCCGCGAAGCCGGCGGTGAGCACACTACAGTCTGCGTGTGTCCAACTGGGGGTAAACTATCAGGCGCCACTAGCTGCAAACTAATCTCCTCCTGCTCGTCCACGTGGTAGATCTGCGGGTATAGCTGGCTTTCCAGCTGCCTCTTCTGATCCTCCAGCATCAGTCTTATCCCTCGCTCTCTTTCCAACTGTCGCTTCAACTCGGCAATTGAGTCGCTCGCTTGTTGCTGCTGCTGGGGTTGTTGGGCGACGACCGGTACTGTGATTACGTTTACCGGCTCCGGGGACATCGAGCCTAAGCCCTCGTCTGAGGAATCGGATATCGTGGAGGCTATGATTACCTCCGTTTTGCGTTTCTTCGGTGGGAGTTCACCGCCTTCGTGCTGATTCAGCAGCCTCTTTAATTGACAGTTTTGTGAGAGCAATCGCGTCTTCTCTTGCTCCAAAGAGTAGATGTACTCAGCGGTTTGTTGTAGGATTGCGGCCTAAAACAGAAAACACAAAAAATTAATACAAACAGTTATTTTTTTAACCATTATTTTAATTTACTACCAATTGAATATATTATGAAGTTTTACATTTTAAAACAAAGTTTCGTAAATTTATTAAAGCATCAAGTACATATTTGTAATTTGTGTTTTACCTACTGTGAGGTACTGGCAACATATTTTTCGATCAAAATACCTAATTATGTATTCAATGCAACTAGCTCTTAATATTTAAATTGGATGAAATTGATGTACATGACATGCGGTTTCAACAGGACGGTGCAACATGTTATACAACCCCTGACACAATTAAATTATTGCAAGAGAGATTTCCTACTTTTCGTTTTGGTGTGATAAGGATTTTCTCCCCAAATCATGAGATATAACTACATAGTTTTTTTTTTTCTATGAGGATATTTGAAGTAAAATTTAGGCAATTGATGGTTGAGACTTTTACTTGACGAAACTCCATAATACACTATTTGTGAATAAAACGACAGTTTTTAGGTTTCACAAAATTTATTGTAGACATTGTTGCAATTGGCATCATAAGGCAGATGATTAATTGTAGCAGTGCCCCTGGAACAAATTTTGACAAACTTAAAAACTATTGTTTTATTTACAAATAGTATACAATTGTTATTGTGAGTTCATATATATTACTCCACTGTTATATCATTATTTATTTACCTTTTTCGGATAAAATAAATTTCAATCATTCAATGCTCCTTCTATTTTTTCTTTGGGTCTGATTTTAATTTCCTAAATTTCACTTCCTGTATACAGGGTGTCTCATAAACAAATGACGACGCAGTCATCTTTTTTTAAATGATATATTATTGCATATTTGGATTCTTTGGAGAATTCTAAATCATTTTTGTGTATATCGTCATGGCCTGTTTACGAAATATTGTCAATTGTTTAATTATTCTAAGTCAATTCCATGTTTTTCATGTTTAGTGCCACCAAAATATAAAATAAATGTAATATTGGCTTTTAGAATAATTTCTAAACATCATAAGTTTAATTTGAGTATATATTTATTTATAATTATTCAAACGAATTAAATAGACAATATACTCTTTTTGATAGTTATCAAAATAAAATAATAAATAACTGAAATAGCTAAAGGGAAAATTAATAATTAATTATTTTCAAATTAATTTTATTTAATTTATTTAAATAATGTATACTCTTTTCTATCGTTAATAAATAACTAACTGAAAATATTTGTTTTTGAGTTGTTAAGATTATACAAGTTAATTTGTATAATTTCACGTAGTGGCATTTTTAACAATCTTATCCGACTGGAACCTTTATGTAAATAATATTCCGTACAATAAAAAAAAAAACATTAATTGCACAGAACAAACATCAACGTTATAAAAGTTAATTAAGATATAATCATCGAGACTATTAACACGCCAATCAATTGAATCCACGCGAGGCGCAAACAAAAATAAAAACAAAACAAAAACCTAGCAAACGCCCGTAAATTGAAATTACATAACGATCCATAACATAAACAAATGAATTACGCTGGAAGGAAACGAGTCGAACACGCCAAATGGCCGCCGCGCAACAGCTGCGCGCGATTTTCGCCGGGCACACGCAGGTGCGTTTTAAAATTTAAAATGAAACGCGGCGTCCGCACAAAAGAAGAAAGAGGCGCTCGCAGGTGATGCTCGAGAAACCGGCCATTCCTAACTAGAAATTAAAAAATAAATAAACGTTCACGTCCCTGACAGTGGCGAATTTTTACTTCTTCGATATTTCTCGCCCGAATTGGAATTAATTCGAGAATCCATTTAGTTTCATCTTTTGGCGGAGGATGAATAAATAAAGAGGAGTAGTAGATGTGAAATGCGAATAAAACGAAACGGAAAAAGAAAAACAACTGGAAAGGTGAGTCCGTTCTATAAATAGAACGCGGCGTGCTGCGACGTTGTTGCTCAGCGCGCTGTATGGTGCTGCCGCTTAATACCTCAGCGTTGGAATGCGGCAATGAGCAACAACTGCGCGCCAATGCATCTTTTTGCAACGTGTTCTCTGGTGTATGAGAACGCTATGTGGCAGTTACAATCTGTAGCCGCCGGAACTTCGCAATTTTCTAAATAACGTAAACATTTCGTGTTTCATGAATGAACGCTGTGTTGTTGCTTTTGTAACTCGATAACAATAGAAAGAGGTTGTTTTTTTTTTAATTGAAACGCTTGAATTCATATAATTATATAAATACTTTTTGTCGTTGAAAATATGTTAATAATATTGAAGTATTTTCTATTACACTAAATATAATTTAACGAATTTTATTTAATACACATTTTCCTTCCAATTCTTTTATTTAAATCCTCTAAATTGTATATTAATCGCATTTTATAAATAATGGAAATGTGTGTTTTTCAAACAAACCAACAATATACAAGAAAAGGTTTTCGTTGTTATTGTGTCGATTTCGATTTTTTGAACCTCATCAGACTAGTTCCATGTGAAATGCCTTGATGAAGGCGACTTAACGGATCTTGTATTGTGGCTATATACCTGATATAAAGAAATTTGTATTTAGATTTGTTGACTCTTAGTCCTTTTGATATCAATTGTTTTTCTCACTTCTGGTGTTTACTATTTTAATAGGCATATTTTTTTCCGATTATCGAGGAACAAGTAGCACCGAAACAATGAATTACTTTGAGTATTAAACAAATGAAAACTACAATAACCCACGGGGACAAACCTTTTTGTTTTAAATTTTTGATTACTCATGGCGAGAAACTTTCATGCTCTAATGTATTTTGCGAATACAATGCACTTATAAGAATTGAAACAGTTCCCAGCAGTTTGAAATATATCCAGTATCAAACATAATCCAAATGAAAGAAACTGAAGACGAAAGACAACTGGATATGCTGAGTGTGGGTGTAGAGTTTCTAAATTGCCCTCCCAGCCTCACCGATTCCTAAATTTGGCTTAATTTTATTCACTGCACATTTTTTATTATATCAAAATGCTTTTCCATATTTGCATCTTTCCCTCTATTAATTTTTGCATTCTATGTGTAATTTTAGGCATATTCATTTATAAAGTTCTAAGATCTAATTAATCAATGATTAATACGCAAATAACTTGATGTAAAATAACTTCGAACTTTTATGAAATAATAAAGACAATAGTGTTATTAAGAAAATCCGGTAAATGTTGGTAATATTTCTTAATTAAAATTAAATCGTGAATATCAATGAATTAAAAAATAATAGAGATAGTGGGATATAATCGCAGTGTTAAGGAAATTATCTTCTTAATACCTAGATTATTTTTTACAATCGGCTTAAAATTCATTGGTAACAATATTTGTAACTAGATCTGATTTTCCAATAATAATTATTATATAGGGTATAAAAAAGTATAAAACCGCTAAAATAAAAGATATTAACTATTCGATTTGTCGAATCGAATGTCAAACTTTTCAAGATAAATTAAATAAAAAGTATTTAAAAATATAAATAATAATAAATGATTTCCTCTTTCGCTACTGCGACTTTTTTTGACTTATTTGATTATTATTAATTATTTTTATTTATTTTTATTTTAATTACTTTTCAAGATTTTTTAAATGGCTTAGATATTGAAAATCAAATGACAGCTTATTCTTAAGTCTACTTGATTTTGTAATTATTTGTATATTACACTACACTGTCTTTTTCAAATAAAGCCACTAAAAATATAACTTCTTTAAATATATATTATATTCCAGCAGCAATATTTACCTACGTCCGCTTTTTGTTGTTTTCTTTTCATCCCGACTTTTTTGTATTGACGTAAAATATTTTATTTTGAATAATTGAAATATTACATGGATAATTTCTTTCTTAAAAATGAGTTTGTCTTTCATATAAAGAAATAGAATATATGAAATTTCTGAGGAAATATTTATTATGCATTAGCATCAATGGTAATTTGAATTCAAATTATATCATGAGTCATTTTATTTTCTTCTAGAAATATTTAGATCAACAGCTGTTACGAGTCATGAGAGAGTATGTGCGGTAGTAAATGAATTCAATCAGAAGTGGCGAGAAGAGTGAGAGAGGGGCCCCTGGAATGCAGCGGCAAAGATACATTCCGCACAAACAAAAGTAAGGCATCAATAAAACGCCGTCAGCGCGCGGAAATTCCAACGAGGCTATCTCTCGCAAGGCAGCAAGCAAGCAACAATCCGACAATTTAAAAGGCTTGTTGCCACGGTGGGTCTTTCACCTGACGTCGGAGCAGCTGTTCTCTCAGCTGACGTTCAAAATAAACATAGTCACGCCGTTACACGTCGAAAGATGGGAAAGAAAGGTGTGCCTGCACAATCCTACTTAAACGCGAACAGGAATGAAGTCATTGATTGCTGTTTTAATCACATGTATAGGTTGGTTAAATAATAATTCCGCTTTGATAAATAGGCGTATTTCAGGAGTTTATTTCTGAACGCAGGATGTTTCAGATAGCAAAAAAAAAACGCTGCGTTTCTAAAAATAACTATAATTGCGCGGATCCGCCTACAAAAGCGTGTTTTACAATTACGGTTCGGCGTAGAGGAGAGTGAACAGTGTACATACATATACACTACGTCTATTTCGAGCGCATTTTTACATATACTATATATATATATATCTATATATATATATATATATATATATATATATATATATATATATATATATATTCTCATATGGTCACGTGTGAGCGAATCTAACCTTGGCCGTTGGCTGCCGGGCGCCTCTTGGTCGCCACCGACGTGTCAGCTGTTCCATGTTTTCGATGTGCGCATTTCGCAACGTTTCGCAATACGTACCTCAAGGTCGTTGATTTTGAATACGAAAAAAAAAAGCACTCAATTGTTGTACGATTTCTTGGAAGCCGTTGACACTTCCCAGAGATTAGCTTTGTTGGTTCTCCAAAAGATTTAATCGGAATTTGGAAGAAACCTTTTGCTTCAAACGGAAATCGATAGCCACCATGATTTGATCAAATTCTAAAATGAATTACAGATGATTTAGCTTTTAAGATGATGGAGTGGTCTTAAAGGTGAGTTTGGAAAAAAAAAAATAAGAAAAAAAAATACTGAAGATGATCGATTAAATTCGATCATTACCTAAAAAAATGTTCATCCATTTTTGGCATGGATAACTAGTGATGGCCATTTCGGTCTTTCGAACCTCATGAGACTAGTGTGTTCCATGTGCAATGCCTTGATGAAGGCGGTTGAACAGATGTTATATTGTGATTAAATAACCTAATATGAATCATAATAATTGGAAAGACAGCGCAAGACCCAAATTGTTGACGAAACCACTTGGAATTAGACAATAGATGGCGCTTGCGTTTTCTTTCCAATTATTAGGATTCGATCATTCCCATTTTTCTACACTGCAAAAATTACTTCCACTGTATAGATACCCTTGTAATTATGATGTGTGGGTACCTTTCATTAAATATTTTTAACTCAAACCGTTGGTTGCAATGTATTGGCGTGCAACAATAGTGATTGTCAATAATTTCATTTTTTAAAACTAATATATGTAAAATGGGCAGAAAGACTTATGGTCGATAGCCCTTGTGAAAAGGAAACATTTTTATTGGTTTTGTTAAAGAATGTATCAAGTTTATTTATTGTATTCCTTTTTCAATAAAGATATTATAGTAGTATATGTAAAATTACATTTCACGGAAATAAACTAACTTACATTAGTTCAACTATTTATTAGATTTAATAGAACTTCATTACTGAATTTCCCGTTCCATTGCTCCAACAGTAAAATTGATCTTGAAACATTTTAATTATTACTGAGATATTTCTACTAAAGACAATAATAAATGTATATATTTAATTGATAAACTATACATTTTATCAAATAAATTCTTTTTTAGTAAGTAATAGTCGGTCCATCCGATGGCTAGGCAAAACTGCCTTCCAAATATGTTCGGAATTTCGATTACTAACGGGGCTAAAGGTATTTATCTTTGAATACGATTCGTATACTCAACAAAATTGTACACCTAATTAGAACAGATTTACAGTTTTTGAGAAAAGAATTTGATTAAAAAAAAAATGCGATTTAGGTTAGATGAACTACGATGTTCACCGCGGTAATTGGGAACTGATTTGAAGTCTATACATAACCCGCACTTAGCGTGGAAAACACTGCGTGAAAGTTTGACACTTTCTCAAATATTCTATGTACAAATTCTTTATTGTCACATTCTATTGACAATATTAAAACGATGCGATTATCTTTCGGCTTACCATCAGAGATACAGAACTTTTAAATTCGCGTAATCCATTAGCCAATATTAGCAAGAGAAAAATAGAAAAATATACGAGTAAATTGAATAACCAAACATTTATGTAACTTCAAAATTATGAACAAATCATTGATTGAGCTATTTGGCTATTGGTCGTAATACTTGTTGCTATTTAATTAGCAGCAAATTTCTGGTTTATAGCCAGCTAGGAATGAGTTTTGGACATTGATCGTCATTCTGAGCGTTAACCTATTGACGATGCCACTTGACATCGTCAACAATTTCAGAAGCATCGAAAATAATTATTAAATCTATTTGGCCACTCAATAAGTCCCCTGTCTGACACAGACATATGGCAACACTATCCACGTGATTTCCGGGTAGCATTAACCTTTAAACAGTACGTGACAAAATGCCATGGCATTCTGACCATTAGTTAGGTTAGAGTTATTCTAGTGACCCCAGTTTTGCAATTTTCAAGACAATAGATAGAAAGGATAGTTTTTGATAGGGAAAATACTATCACCAGGGGAAATCAATAATATTTACTGGTATGTTGAGTTCAACACGATCGTACAAGCACCGATGATGATGAACTCTAGTTGCTCTTTTTTTTGGGAAATCATAAAAATGTCCACAAAATATTTTTAAAAGACCGTAAAATAAAGTTGTGTAACATAGCTGACACCTTGAAGATACTAGAAGGTAGTGTTTTTACAATTTTACATGAAAAATTTGAACAACGCGTTGTTGTTTCAAGTAAAATAAAAAGTATCTGCTACGTCGGTATATAACAATGGATGAAACATCGACCCACCACTACATTCCTAAATCAAAAAATTGCCAGATGAGTGGAAAAAGCTGGTGAAAGTCGTTCAAAACGACCGAAAACTCAAAAATCGGCAAGATTATGACATCCGTTTTTTATGACGTGCATGAAATTTTATTAATTAATACTCTTGAGAAAGGCAACATCAATATTGAATATTAGATGCCATTATTGGATAGGTTGATTGAAGAAATTGAGAAAAAATGCTGTTTCAGCAGGACAATGCTTCGTGGGCCGCTACTATGCCGCCCATCCGCCCCTGATGGGATCCCATATTTTTTTTAATACAGATTCGGAATCGGCAACAGATATTCTATATCTTTCATTGTGATTTTTTTAAGATTGTATTGAATAAAAATGGGTCACACTGTATATCAAATATATTTGATACACATTTCTATTTCCATCATACTTTTACAAATAGGTGTAAACGACCTGGATTTATTATTATTAATATTTTTGGTTCATTATAATCATTATTCCTGAGGGACTATTCTGCAGTAACCCGGATTGAAAATGCGCGCAAACCCAAAACAGGATCACCCAGTAAAATGATCGAGCAAGCAGTGTGTTTTGAGGCCGAGTGTATTCACCCCTCGTGACGTCCGAACGATGCGCGGCGCGGTCGGCATATTATCGAGCGTCTGGACGGGCGTCGCGTGACGTAACTGCGACATCAGCTGGGCGTGGCACCGACCCCGGATCTCAGTACCGGCGTCTTCCGCTAGAGGGCGCCGGCGGTCCAGACGCCCAATTATCCCATCCCGAAGCGTCGCCGTAACGGTAACCGGGATATTACGTTGCGTAATAGTCAACAATGCCATGTGATTGGTAATTCCGTTGTGGTATTAAAATATGTATTAACAAATTTCCCTTATTTAAAATTAAAATTTATTTCTTGCAATTCAGTCATCTAAAGCTTTAATGTCAACAAAAAAGCGTAAATAATCCGTTAAAACAAGTGTTAGTTTGAACGGTTCGATCATTTCAAGTTGTTCAAGTTAATCGAACCGTTAAAAAAAACAGAACAATTCGAGCAAAGATCGAACAAGGGATAAAGATTGAACAATGTTCTATATTTAGCCAAGGCCATGTAATACCATATGATCGAGAACTTTTCTCCACTAGAGTGCTTTGATTTTTTTCTTTATTTTACATTTTGATGGCACCAGTAAATAAATATAAATAAAATGTCACATCTGTCATCATCAAATTAATATTTTTTTTAGAATAACATAACCAATAGCGTGTAGTTACTTTTATTGCCAACATACTTATTTTAATAAAAATATCATAGCACTAGATGATAATAGTTCTCGATATATAATTAAAAAAACGTATAAATCGGAAAAAAATACTTATTCCAGTGAAACTTAATCTTTGCTATCACTTATTTTTGATTTTTTCCACTTGGAAAAAAATTAAATAAGTAATTCTAGAGTATTAATATAAAAATGGTAAGAGTTTTATATATGTATATATAACGCAAAATTTAATCAAAATCTTATATATCAGATAAAAAGTACAAAATAAATAAAATTCTATACTTCCTATGAATTTCGATTATTTTCGATAATCGATTGTTAATTTTATCGTTCCTGTGAAGTAAATTCAAACGTAATTATTACATTATACTATTTCTATAACTATTTCAGGTATCTCGCTTATTCAAAATGTGGCACCCTATATATTATTATATTTTTGGATAATATCCCATATGTAAGATTAAGAGTAATTAATGTATTTGTATGACAAAATTGGCATTTGTAGATTTTGAAAAATTAGATTATCCTAGAAGGAAACGATTTTTATTCATTTTTTATAGCGATCCTTATTATAAGAGGATTCATTTTATTTGTTGATTTTGATAACTCTTGATAAAAGGTGTACAAAAAATTTTAAAAATGAGTTTAAGGCAATGCAAAAAAACAATTTTTTTCAACATATAAATTTCTTACAAAAAAATAAATATGTTATAAACTGCTAGATTTAAAGTAGATTCTAAAAAAATAAGAATATAAAGTGGTGTCCCATTTAAAATAAGCAAGTTGACACCGACTTCCGGCATAACCGGAAGTCCCATAATCTTGAAAGTATTCCACAAGGCTTCAAATTGCACGAAAAATCGGGTATTTCTCTCGCTCGATGTATAATGTTATTTTACAATAATATGTAGATTACAGATTCTCATCGCACAGATAGCTTTTTCATGTTTATCTTCAAAGATCGTGCAAATGCTGTATCCTGCTAACTCACAGCGTCAATAGTTTTTTTCGTTTTCATCTTCAAAAGATCGTGGAATATGTATCCTGTCCGTTTCTTTGAGATGCCCACGGAGTCAGCTAACTCGCCCAACTTCACCTTACGATCATCAAAATGATTCGATTCAGTTGCTTCACCATTTCCGCATTCATAGCCTCTGTTGGCCTTTTTGATACTTGTATGGCCCATAATTCAATAAAATACAGAGAAATTTGTTATCGAATGGGCATATGTGAGATAACATTTCTGGAACCATTGAAGTTATTGTTGAAAATCTTTTCCCATTACATCGAAATCTACTTGTGTCTTTGTATAATATGGAAAAACAGGAATATCGCATCTTGACCAAGTATTGTTTTTTATGTTTGGCTATGATGTGATATTCCTGTTTTCCATATTTTATATAAGTAAAAATAGCTACATTGTAGGTAGCTTGTGAATGAATAGACGAAATATGAAAAATTATATACAAACAAGTGATGGAAAAGCTTCTTAAAATGTGTCGTGTTCATTTTCAGAATTACTAACTATTCAAAAATTACGGGACTTTTCAGTGAATGTAGTTGCGTTCAATTTCAGTGTTACCATCTATTTAGAAATTACTTGACTTTTCAGTAAAATATATCCAATACAGAATAAATATGATGAGGTTATTACCCTTTTGTAGATATTACTTAAGAATGCTATTTTGCAAGACATAGTTATTAACTTATTTTATAGATGTATATTTAAAATTATACAGCCATATCCATAGTTGGCTAATCGCAACTTACCATAAAAAACATAGGAAGATTATTTAGTAGCGATTAGTTAATCGTAATTAATGGACTATATTTTCAATTTTTTATGTAGTGAATAGTGTTAATATTAATTTTACATATTTATTCAATATAACTCATAAGGCTACATACTTTGAATTTCTAATTTTATGGACATTAAAATTAATTCTATTTCTCGTTGTAAAATTGTGAAACGAATAATTCTATCCATTCTTGGAGTTAGTTCTAAATTCTTCTTCTTATGCACATAATTGGACAATATCTGATTAAGGTGTCGTTTTTAATTTCCTGTGTACAAAAAATTACTTTATGAATAGGTCAATAGCTTTACGCCGCCAAGGACACACGTACTCAAAAGCGACGAGAAGACAACCTTGTGCAATGGTAATATCCGCGCTGGAGTCTGTTTCTCATTCTCCCGTTGAATGAGACCACACCGCCAAGTGAATTTTAAAGCGGATAACAGGCGGAATGCGTGCGGCAAGTGCTAGGCGGTTAACAAAATCTATCAAAAAAGTACTTTCGATGACCCACAATCGTAAAAAAAGTTTTTTTTAGAAAATCGGCAAACACACATACAAATGCTCTCCTCTCTCGCGAATCAAGAATAAATTCCAGGGCAATCGCCGTTCGTTCCGTGCGTTCACGTTTCCACTGTACGAGAAGGCCTTGTATGGTCATGTGAACGGCGGTTTCACACGCAGGAATGCGGACCAGAAGGGCGTCAATCAAAACTCTCTTTAACTCACCGTGTACACAAACCCAACGCACGTCATTAATTTCATTTTTTCCATCAGGAATTTCGCGGAAAGGAATACACTTCGCGTTCTGCATTCCAGCGAGAGCTCCTAGAAGAAGCCGGGTTCAACCCCGGTGTTTCAACGGCCAAGGTCACATCTGTCGACTCCCGATCTACCGGTTACTATGGCAACCGGTGCTGCTACATTCCTGCCGTTGCAGCGGCAGTCAAAACGACCCGAGGTGTACGTGCGAGTTTCGTTTCGAGTGAATCTCTCTGTGTGTGTCCGTTCCCGCGCTTATGCATCTTTCATGCTTTCTGGGAGCGGAGACGTACAAATACTACGGCTAATTTCGCATTCACACGCGAAGCTTAACAGTTCAATAGGCCGATGCCAATGTAGTAAATTTGTATTTGTGTTTCGCGTAAATTGACCCAAAGCTCAATGACGCATTTAATATATATCACATTCAATATTTGCCCTCCTATACCACATGACTAATCAACTATACACATAATACTATATTGCGATTTTGTTATTATATAACATACAAAATGAATCATTTATTTAACAATCGATGCTTGACTTGAAACATAATCAATTCAAAGGCATAACTTAAAAATATTCAAGATTATTAGTCATAGGGGAACATTGCCTGGACTGAATAATTATCATATTTCGCATAACTTGTAAAAAATAACTGAAAATCGAACAAGCTACAGGTTGCACAAACAAATTAATTTTCAATCCATATATTAATTTAGGACTGACGAGTCCCTGATTTGGTAAATATCCATGGATTGTTTACAATATAATCCAGGATTATGTCCACTATTTAATACATTTTGAAGCAATCCGAGAACAGGGGCGGATTGGACCGGTGGGTAATCGGGTAAAACCCGATGGGTCAGGATAGGCAACTAGGTTAAAAATACAGCAAGGTTTGTCTGCTCTGCAAAAATCGAAAAGAAAATGTTAATAAAATACTGCACTCTGGGTTGATAGTTGTTTTAGAGCTTTGACTTTTAAATAAAACTGGAAGTTTCAAGTGTCGGTCAAAAGTGGGTGAATGTTTTAGTTTAAAATAGGAGGTATCAGAGATACTATTTATAGGAGGTATACTCTGATATATGATATTTTAATTGGTGCATCTGTAGCAAAAATGCTGCACGTTAAACTAAGAAGGGCCGGTTTATAGTGACAACCTGGACCAAAAAATTATCCCAATCCGCTTCTGTCCGAGAATAAATTTTCTATTCTGGATCAATCCCCGACTATTAGTACGAGCATAAGTTAAATACCCTTGATGTAACTAAAATAAAGCATACTTTAAAAAGCTGGTATATACATCAAGAAATTTGAAATAAAGTTAATAACCAAACTGACACCATTAACTGACTCTTACATAAGCTATTTATAATTCAGGAGTTATGATTAGTGTTTTTTTAGGTAGGTTGCAGAATCTACAATTACTATTACTTATTTAGTTATTGTTACTATTATGATGAGAGAAAATTTGCCATTGCTTAGTAGCTCAATAAATTCTTGTATCTTCAGTATCTATTGTGGGTAATATCCAAATGGTTATCAAACCAATTCTTATGGATAAATCATCAAATTCCAATAAACTGAAAGCCTAATAACTATAAAAACACGAATGGCGAATGGCCTTTTGCGGTATGTTTCACCAGACATCTACCAGTACCAACTAAACAACATATCTATATGATAGTATTATTTCTTGTTTCTCTAACTTGACTTGAGACGCATTTGCTCGGCTTGGCTAATTGTATTGCACGAAGGATACATGTCTATAATTTAGATAGATCTAGCAATATCATATAACCTAAACTTTTTTTGACTTTCAAGTTGTTTTAGAACTTGGGCGTCAATACGTTCTGAATACTCTCTCCAAGAATTTTTGCTATGGGATTTTGTTACAAGTACTTTGTTGGTGGATCAATCATCAAAACCAAATAAACTTCAAGCCTAATAACAATACAAATAACACACTATATTGGCGATTGGCCTTTCAAAGACGTCCAAACATAAAATTACCCCTATTAATTAAACAACATTGTTATTATCAGGGATCAGGTCCTCCAATTTTACTTAGAACACGGATGCTTGGCTTGGATTATTGTTTTGGACTAACATCGACAATATTGCGCTTATACATATACACATCTTTATTGGTAGATATGCTAAATTATTATAATACAAATAAATATTACAAAAAATATCCTTATAGTGAAATTGTCTGCCGAATGGCTATAGACCTGAGATCTTTCAGCCTGTTGTTCTGTCATTGTCTCGGATGTATTATGTAATTGGATGTCACTTTCTGACTCTAAAATGGGGGCATGATCTCTAATTGTCTCTGTCATGGAGTGATAAGATGAAGTCGAATAGCACGCTTATTTACATAGAGAAAACGTATTTTTTACATTCAAGTTATGTTTTGGAATTTGAGTGCTCTTATAGTCTAGTCAATAAGAAGTTGTAGAGTTCATGGAATATGTCTATGTCTCAGAAAACGGGCGAGCGTGCAGAATAAACAAAGTTTCAAATAAGCTGAGCTTCATTCATCAAAAACTGACGTTTGCTTTTTAGGTTGTAGTTTTCCAGACGGCTTGGTGATAGGAATCTTGAAACAGCCCAACGGAAACCGCTTATCGAATAACGATGGCGCTGCCAGATCTATTCAATGCCTAAGACTCTTTAGTGCGACCCAAATCTTAAGTTTGACTTAATCCTTAGTCGAGATTGCAAACCCACCTCTTAAGTCACGTTGAAAAAACTGAACGTAAGAGGTTATATTTTTAAATGAGAGCCACTATTTCCTCAAATACCATATGGTTGAGAACTTTTCTCCTCTAGAGTCCTTTGATTTTTTTATTGATGGTGCCAATAAAAGTAACCACACGCTAGAGGCTATGTTATTCTTTAATTAATGACACGTGTCATTTTATTTGTTTTTTTTTTATTTATTGGTGTCAACAAAATATAAAATGAAGAAAAAATCAAAGCACTAGAGGAGAAACGTTCTCGATCATATGATATATCTTCAATTTAACAACATTTCTCCAATAAGTAGACCTCAAGCAGCGCTTTGACACCGAGGAACGGCTTATTCTATTACACCGCGTTGAATACTCATTTCGTACAAGCAGAACTAAAGATAAATACCGATTTCAAGCTTTGAAAAATAACCTTAATAAAAAATTGCGTTCGATATGTAAGTCACTTATTTCCAGACGATATAATGGCGGGATGTTTGAAACAACCAACGTTGTCGCCAGATCTGTTCAGAGCCCAGCAAAGACGCACTTAAGACGTAAGTCTTAGTACAACGCTTAAGCTAGACTTAGCACCGAGTCGAGCTTGCTAAATTCAAGTTACGTTGGAAGAGGATTTTATGAAACTGGGCGTTAGTCATATTTTGATAAATAATATCAGTCAATTTGCACTAAAACGCACTTCGTGAAGTTTTGGTGCAACGCAAATCTGTCTTAAGTAAAGATTCACAAATCCGCGTCAAAAGTCACGTTGAAGAAACTAGGACGTAAATCTGAGAGTTCGTATAGGTAGAAATAATTATAAAGAATATGTAGGGGTTTATTGAAGCAAATACAGCAATTTAAATGACTGTTTATATTTTACCACAGCATGGAATTACTGGAATTACTCGCTTACCAAATTGTTTAGAATCACAAGAAACCCACTCTTCCCCATTAATTAAACCGCGAATACATCATACGCACCCATGTTATTCACAAATTACATTGCGTGTAAGCCGATGCATGGGAATAAGAAAATAATTGAATACAAAAAATATGTATGTGTATGTGCCCCCATACCCATAACTCTGTAGTAGTATTTACGATGTTGAATGACTGTCACGTAATATACGTACAGCTTCCTGTCGTATTGATCGGTGACGTCAGAATCGGTTGCCTTGGAAACGGAAGAGGAATTCATCGATCCGGCTCCCGTTCCGTTCTTCTGCTCCCCCAGACCTACTACTCTACTACTACGACTGCGAGTAACTTGAACCACGTTTATTATTGCTTACAATTAAAAAAATATTTATTTTTTTTGCCATTTATTTTATATTTACTCATAAAAATTAAGGATAACATTTTTTGAATAATTTTTTTTAAGAGCGTACAAAATATACCAAAGAAATGACGTAATCGCGCGAGCGAAATGGAATACAGGGCGCGGTCCATAATGCAGCGCGTTGGAGAGAGAGGGAGGAAGGAGGACATCGTGATATTCTCTCTTGCTCAACACAGTGTGTAGTATGGCATAGCCACATAGCGTAAAATGCATCAGTGTACTACTGCATATTAAAATGCAACGAGTCAATAAACGACGGTTTGCCGCGCGCAAGTCCACTAAATACTAGGATTTAAGAGCGTGTTAATAGGTAGGGAGGGGAGGGCGTCGTTCTTCCTTTTTTTGTTTTCGTTGCACAGAATCGTTGTACGCGCAAAAAGCGAGCGCAATTAAAAACGAATAAAGATGGATGCATTCATGCCCCTCCCACCATTTTTTGATAGTATTTGCGTAATGCACGAGCTTTAGGATCAATAAACTGTGCACTACGGCGACGTCAAATTTTATTCAAATTTTCAATTTGGAACGAAATATGAATACCAATACAACTACATTGGAAATTACCATCAATAGTATTTATTGAATAGTTCGAAAAGTCTCAGATGTTTTTTATAGTAAAATATAAAGAATAATGTACTGCAATACTAATTTGATTCATTAACAAGTTGAGCGCCATGGCTATTTAGCAAAATGTTTCCCCTGTGTTTTTTTTATTACTACCTACTAGTAATGGATGTTAGATGTGGCGTTCTATTATTTTTGATTACAAAAATGTTTTTTCTGCCATATTTGACACCTATGTCCAATAAAAATGTCTTCAGTAAAATACTATTGTTACTTATGTTATGAGTAGCCTAGTACCAGTGTTCAATAGTAGTGCGTATATTTTAATACGCTTAAAGCAGCCAGGTTGATATGTATTCAGATTTCGAACGGACAACGATGACTGCCGTGGCCCATAGAGAAGTTTCGCTAGCGGACACCGGTGTCCGCCATAGCGCTCAACCTGATAAATTGAAAGAAACTTTTCAAACATATTTACAATTTTTCTGAAACTATCTTCGCATCCACTCTCGTAGACTTAAAGGCAAGAATAAACAGTACACTCTCCAAGGATCATAGAATATCCCAAGTCTAAAGGTAAAAAAAAGCATTCTTTCAAAAAACAAAATTATAAAAAGGAAATTGATATGTAAATTGGTCTATCAAATTTCGGTTTATTTTTTTATTTTCCCAAAGATTGTTTTTTTCTTACCTTTAGGCCTATGATTCTAAGAGAGTGTACACCGAAAATATGAACATGGAAAGATATTTCAACTAAAGTACTGCTTGTGAAGACTAGGTTAGAACATGGGCTTGTAGACTATTCTAACTACTAACTACTTTAAGTAGGAGAAAGGAAAGTTCCTTCATTAAAATTGGGAATATTCTCTACAACCATAGGGACTTAAAACGTAGATTTGTCAAATTCGACTCAGACTCAAACCCAGCCAGCTCGTTGGCGTTGCACCAAAGCTTTATGAAATGCGTCTTAAATAGGCTTCTTGGGGTGTTGGAAATAGTAAGCGTTAATCAATATGTTAACAACATGCTATATTGCTAGTGGAACTAGAAAGATATTTTCGAGAATAAGCGATTGTAAGAAATATTGTAATTTGAAGGATTTTACTATAAGACCACGTGTATCTATACTTATCCTATGAAGGATATTGAATCTTGATTCTATTTACAGCTCAGCACGTTTCTTTTATTTTCAAGCCCAGCAAGACAAGAATTGTAAGCCTTTGCATTGTTTAGAAACAAATTATTATTCTTCGAAACCCATCCAGGAACAGAGTCAAACCTCTGCTAGACATGAGCAGAGGCGACGTCAGAGCAGTGTTCCGCAAACTTTTTGTGTTCGGAACACTACACTAGAGCATGTACTCTTTTTCTGCCCAGCGGGGTGTCAAATCAGGCAACTGGTCCACAGGAGTGGACCTGAATGCAATCCATTTTTCAGAGTAAGATAACGGGGTACTTACAAAACTTGGATCTGAAAAACGAGGTGTATATATACCCAGAAATTTGATCTCATTGGTGAGTTCCAAAGTTTATTTACTTGGAAATACTTAATAAAGCGGATGTCAGCAGTGATTTACGAATAACTCTCCCTTCCTACACCATGACTCGTACAATTTCCAGGGTCCTATCTATGCCATCAGCATATTTTTGGGCATAGTATCCCGATTATTTTACCAAAGTTAGCAGCTCATTTACTATTAGGTTATACGGGAAAGATAACAATACACCTCCCTGTAAGCAGCCTCGTATATTTCTGAAGCAGATTGTCTTTTTTAGAAATTTTGTTAAGGCATGTCAGCACGAATTCAATACAATGAATAATCATGGTTTCCATAGCACGGTCTTCAGCAGCCTTTACAATGATTTTGAGGATGTTGTCAAATGCTCCTTTGATGTTCGAAATGGTAGCTAGGGCCACATCTTTGTTTTTAAACGATTGGTCTTTCAATTAAAGTTTCCCTTAAATGCAATTCTATCAATTTTCTCATTGTTTTGAATGTTAAAGATGAAACAAAATTTTAATGTGATATTCAGCTTATAACATTCCTTGATAAAAAAATATAACCAGCGATAAAGAGATTGTAACAGTTCTTGATCAATACTATTGGTTAACTTGTTTGCAAGTGGTTGCGAACATACGGTTCTGAATTTATATTGCGTAGTAACAAGTTTACAACTGTACTTTAATTTTTTATAAGCAATAACGAAAGTGCGGTACCTCTTAATCTAAATAATTTGGTTTTCGAGCAATAGCGTAGCATGCATATGAAACCTCGATCGACATCACTTGGTACCAAATTTGCAGAAATAGCGAGCATATTATCGTCATTATGAGCATAAGGACTTAAATTTAACTTGGTACTAAATTTACTAGCAATAATTTAAAAAAAAACAGAGAATCTCATATTTGTATTGAGTAGTTATACCAAGCAATAGCTATTGAATTACCTAATTACCAAGCAATGGTTATTGAGTGATATGAAAAGAACTTTCTTTTTCATCTCGAATCTCTATACCCTTTCAGGTGTCGGATATGAAAATTATTCAAATAGTACAATTGAGTTGAGTATTTAAATAGTTTAAGAGTTTTTAAAACATTTCGGCTGTTTATTCGTGAGCTGTTAAAATTATGTTTGAGTTGGCCTTGTATAAAAGCAAAAGTCGATTTTGAAGTAGGTTAAAAGCCTCATATTTAAATTTTCTACGAAAAAATATAAACCTGGATGCTTTACAAAAATCACAATTACTTTTTGCGCGTAAATAAACTACAATTCGGGTTTATAGGTCGAGTTATTATTCCCATGAGAGATTTTTTTTTTTTCAAAGAATCAAGTTGTTGGAGTATTCTTAACGTTCGAATACCCTATTGCGTGAAGTTTCATCCCTTCCCTTCGCCTTTTATATTTTTTTTATGAAAACACTTTTCTGGAACATTCCTTCTTCCATGCATGGTTTCCACGCCGCGCCAGCGTGCACGTGTTTTGAATCGTAAAAGGGTGTAGTAACCATGGCGACGGTAGCATGTGGCGGGAACACACAGACTCCTGGGCGTCTGCAGCCACACCCGGCGCTTTTCCCTTAGCTTAATTGATCAATTCCCATTAGCTCCCCGCCGTAAGAGTAGGCCGCGATCGTCCGCGAGGGGTTTTTAATTAAAAATAAATACGCGCGCCCCCTCCATTAAAAAAAGTAAATTAAAACATCATAGGTGTACGCCGAGCGGGGGCTTTTATAAACACATGACCTTTACAGAGAAGTCCAACGGACCCTGGATCAATAGAGGCGTCGGGGCGTCGTCCAAGGACAGTGCCGCGCAACTACAAAATCTGGCGTCGCAATTGTCGTCCACAAGGTCACGCTTGTACGCAAACTACGTCATTACGAATACGTTTTTCGGAAAAAGTAATTCCGAAAACCGCAAAACACTAAACCGAAACAAATTACAGAATTAAAAGGGTGTTACTTGGGCGATTGTGCGCTGCATTTATTTGGGTTCAACTAGACTCTCCGGTGCGGTGTATAGTTAAAGGTCAAAGTTCACGCGGAGTTCACCCCTAGCGCACTGGAATATGTGGAGCACTATTGGTTTTACAAAATCGGTGGATGTTTGGAAACCTCTAATTGTTTCCTTTATCATCATTGCGAGTGAAGAGAAACATCAAAGGATAAATCTGTTTGCACGAATCTAATAAAAACTATTCTTACAGAAAACACTGTTTTTTGAAATGTGTTTATTTGCTAATGAAGAAAAACAATCTGCTTTATTAATTAATAAAAACCAATAACATATTATCATAAACAATTAAAGGCTTACAAAAAAGGATTATAATTAATATTTATATATTAATTTATGTTGTAATAATAAATATGAATAAATTATTAAAAATCTACTTATAAAATAAAAACACAGATTAAAATAAAAGACTAAATTCTCGATTAGTTTCGGGTTATCAGTTATCAGAATCCAAAATTAAATTTTGAATTATGTTGAAAATTGGCTGATAACCCGAAACCAGTAAAGATTTTAGATATTCATTTTAATCTGTGTTTGTATTTGTTTTACTTGTTGATTTTAATAACCTATTCATATTTATTATTAGAAAATGTTTAATTTCAGATCAACGGAAGGAAAGTAGTTTTCTTTAAAAAGGTATAGCAAATATGATTTTTTTCTTCAAATTTTGTAACACTTAAAATGAATTAAAAAGTTCATAGTTGTTGAATATGGAATTTTAAGTGAAAACAAGTATAAGGGGAAGGAGGCGAAAAAAATCTACGTATCCAATTAGACCATTGATTCTCAATCATTTTTTGTATAATAAAACTCTGAAATAATTTAACAAAACTCATGGTAGCCTTAGTTAATAAAGAAAGGTTTTTTTACATAAGTTTTTTCGAAAGACATACGTCTTATTTTTCAATGTTTTTTTTTTTTTTAGTGTTTCACTCTTCTTTGTTTTAATATTTAACTGTGTCATTTTTAAATATATGACAGAAAACTGTCATTATGTTACAAAATGTGCTGCACCCACTTCTGAGAACCACTACCATAGACTCTTATTTTTCGTAGCTGAAATGTGATTAAAATTTGTTTTTGCTACAAAATTATATCGAAAATTTTAAATTTTTGCCGAACTTCAAATGTTTTTTTAATAGGTCTTTTCTTTTCAATAGTACTTTGAAATGTTTGTTAAAAAAAATGATAATAAAAGTAATCATACGCTATAGATTATGTAATTCTGACAAACTGAAGATTTTGATTTGATAAATAATGGCACGTGATGTTTTATTTGTTTTTATTCACTGATGCCAATAAAATGTAAAATAAAGAAAAAAATCAATGCACTCTGGAGGAATAAAGTTCTCGATCATATTGAATATTCTAAATTTATAAATAGAAATACAATTCAAAACAGACTTCCCCCATTTTAAACAGTAAGCAACTCTTATTTGTTTAATGTGTGTATATTCTTGTTGAGGATGATGAACCCTGTGATTTTAGAATGTAACGTGTTTAGATGAGAGTACAGACCATGAAGGTCTCGGCTGGCTGACGTAGAACTAATTGGGCCGCTCACCTTAGAAACCCGAGGAGCTGAAGGAGGAGGAGCCGCGGGGAGCCGTTCTTTGTTTCAATGTTTTTTAACGCGCCGGCACAGGTGCATCCTTTTAATTAGGCGGTTTAAATCCCCCGCTTACCTAACAATTTCGTTTTTGTTTACGCTCCGATTGTTACGAAATTATTGTTTTCCTCTCGGGCAGCGAGAAGTGAAGAGTCTGAAGAGCGTGGTGGACGTCCGAAAATAGACTTGTAGACGGTGACGCCTAAGTTACGACCGGATTGACCACATTCGGCGTTTATCCAGTCAGCTGTAGCCGAAACGAAATAAAAAGTAAAGCGAATGGATCTCGTTCGAGATTTCTTGGAATTATACGTATTTGGAATTTCTCGAGCTGATTCACTAAAAAGATGAATGCAAACCATTTTTGAGTGGGAAAATATACCAAGAAAACATTTTAGGTCATTAATACTTTTAAAGATATAATTGTATATCTGCTGATTTTGTTGTTTTAATAATAATATCTTTATTTGTCCAACCGGATGACCCACTTACAGAACAAACATTTGAAGACAGAATATGAGAAAAATTCATATAAATAAATGAAGATTAAACAAACTGAATAATTACACTAAATAAAAACATTCAGAAAATATGTTACAAAATTATTTTTCCGCGCATATACAAGATACTATCATTTTAAATAACTCGTTTATTTTGACAGGAAAAATAACTTGTTGAGGATTCAATTGTCTAGGGCTGTTATTAGAACAAATTTTTCGTAACTGTCGAAGCGATATAGACGTTTTAAATATTATTTTTAAGTATATTAAATAAAAGTGATTTGAAAATAATTAATAAATTATTTTCACATTTAGCTCTGTGTTGTACATTTTGTAATTCAATGTCCGGCGTGGGTATTTGCCCGGGAAGTAGTTGTTTTAATGTGCAATTGTTTAACGTACTTACATAACGTAAGTCAAAAATGTGAAAATAATTTATTAATTATTTTCAAATCATTTTTATTTAATATATTTAAATAACTGTGACCAAGTGAATGAATGAATAAATACTCTTTTCTATTTATATTAATTTTAAGGTTATGTTCAAACGACTCGCACATTTTGACTGTTACTAAAAACATTTCTAAGAAAAATAGTTTACTTTTACATTCTGAATATTTTTTGTTTTAAAGGTTTTTTTTTGTGACTGTCGAACTAAGTGATTTGAAAAAAAGTGGGGTTATTTCGACAGTTGCGAAAAATTGTTTCAAACAAAAGTCACTCGAAATGAAATTGCGCGCGATTTTTATTTGAAAAAAAAAAATAATAATAATAACTCGTTTATTTTGACAACTAGGAAAAACGTTTTTAAACAAAATTTACGAAGAACTTACGACTTTTGTTTGAAATTTTTTTATCCAAAATAAGTGTGCCATGGTAAGAACAATATTTTTTGCGTACACATTGATAGTTACGGAAAAATATTTTAAATAAAACTCGTTCAGAATTCAATTGCCTACAAGTTTCATTTGAAACAAAAATATTCCATCTATAATTATAAGCGAGTTGCGACAATACCTTACAATAGCTCTACATTTTTTTTAGTTAAATAAAAATGTTTTAAAAATATTAATAAAGAACATTTAGTTCTGTTACATTTTGACTTAAGTTACGTAAGTACTTTAAAAAATGCACATTAAAACAACTACCTCTCGGGCAAATATCCCTCCAGACAATGAATTAGATAATGTACACCCGCTGTTGCTGTTATTTTTTTTAGTTGTTCGCGAAAGATGTATCAAAATATGAAAGTATTTTGACCACCACCATTTTTTGTTTGAAATGTTTTTTTTATTATACTTATCTGAAAACACGTTGATTCCATATGCCCCTAGAATGATGGAATCGTCACTTTTTCAGGCGACCTCACAGAAAAAGTTTGTTTGTGCGATCATTCCGTGCACTAACCGATTTCCATAGCAACGATGTATTTTTCACTTCTGTGTTTCACTGACGTTTTATTTTCCGTCTGTGAAATTCGTAAATTTGTTCAAATGTACACAGACTTAGAATATACTGATATTGTATTTTGAAATAAAGTGCTTACCAGATCAAATTCCGAAAAACAGGTATTGCATTTAAATTTCTTTAGAATTAGTGTAATTATTCACTGCCATAGATGTTACTGGTTTGAAAATAAATCAAATAATTTAAATATTTAGTTTTATATTGTTGTTTTCAGATAAGTATAATAAAAAATAGCGTTCATTACACGTCCAGAAATGGATTTTTCCGTGCTTGCATGACTTCCCGTGTGAGGCGGTCAGCGCGCACGGAAAAATCCTTTTTTCTGGACTCCTAATGAAATATACTATTCCGGGCTGTCAAAATAAGCCTGTCATAGTGAAAAAGTACTCATTATTTTTTTTATAGCCGATCAAATTCGAAACGTTAAATAGCCCACCCTTTATATTATCTTTGTGTGTGCGGAAAAATCAATGATACAACATCTTGCACACACATAGCTTTCCGGTATTCCGGTGGCCTTAAAATTAATCCCTCTAACTCGCGGTGATTTATGGCCATAATTATTATTCACCGCCTTTTCTTCGCACGTACTTCCCATCCGGTTTTCCAGACGGAATATTAATTTTTGCGAACTCTCGCGTTTCCCCCTTCTGGCAATGGCTGAAACCGAATAGGAAATGCCTTTTTTAAGGATTTGAATTTACCAAAAACGATAATTCCATTCCTGTATAAAAATAGCACATGTATGCACGCAAGATTTTTCTTGAGATATGTTTAGAGTATAGGTTATTAATCATTTATACATCAGCATATATAAGTAATTTGAAATATAAAAAACAAAATAAGTTCAATGGTTTAAACAATTTCGGGAATGCCCAGAATGATTAAATTATTTCAGAAATTGGCATTTCCAATATGACTTAGGTCTCTTGTTTTTCGAATTGTACGAATACGTACGTAAGTTTTAAGGTTAAATATATAAATGTACAGCTAGTGTAATGTTTATAATACCTATAACGCTTAATTCCTCTTTTGAAACTTTCTAATTTTCCATCAATAGTCATTATCATTATATAATCTAATTCTTTGCCCAGCATTATACATGGAAGGTCAGAAACTACTGACAATTTCAAAGTCTAAAGTCATAACTATTTTAATTATAAATCAAACTTATGTAATGTAAAGTCTAATTTCGAAGTCTTGGATAGTCACTTCACTGAAATTGCACACCTAGAATAGAACTTAAAAAACAATAAAGAGTAGAACAAAAGAATTCTTTACAGCATTATTACTAATACGCATTACATACTAAGATAATATATTGGCTTCGCCCTCGACGAAAGGATCATATTTTTGCTGCCAATTGCAGGTTTGTTTAAATATATTTCAGCGTGGAGTGAAAGTGTAATATCACAGGAGGAAACTATGTTCATTTATCAGCTGACGGACTTTCCCGAAGTTATTTATAGTTGTCAAGGACGTACCACAAACTATTAAAAAGCTGCTGTGTATCTCTCGGACGGAAATGCTGCTGCGATACTACACAATTTCCACGGAAAAAGTTAACTACGAATTTTTAAATTATTGCACGGAAAGTTAAAAACAAAACCGGCAATTGGCAGTAAAAATATGATCCTTTCTTCAAGGGCAAAGCCGGACCAAAAATAAAAAAAAAACATTCATTTTTTCAAAGGTGAATTATTCATTAACGTAATTATAATCGATTAATAATTACAATAATTAATTTATTAATATGTTTAATGATACGAGTCTGTACACTTCTACTGTATAATTACTTCTTTTTTTTTATTATATACTATCTTTAATTTATAACACGGTTTGTAATAATTTTGAAAAAAAAAGAACATTCCGTTAATAAACTAATAAAAAAGAGTATTTATTCACTTAGTTTTATTTAGGGACAACTATTTTTATTTAAATTATAATTACGTGTACTAAATTGCAGCTTTTAAATGAAAAAATAAACCAACAACTAACATAAAGAAGATTATAATTTTAATAGTTGATGATTTGAAGCAAACATTTTAATTCTTAATTATAAATGCCACTAACAGTATGCACACAACTCCAATCCATGATGACCTTTATTGAGAAAACTTTTCCAAAGCGAAGCATATTACAGATTCACAAACAACCTTGACTCGGTCACAGTGGTGCTGCTGCGCCGAGCCGCGAGTGGCGGGAAACCGTCTGAGTTTCGGTTCACACATTTCAACAAAAGCATGAATATGTAAATACGATGTATATGTAATACATGTAAGGCCAATTATTAAATATATTTAATTGGCTAGGAACTCGGCTAAGATTTTATGAAGTGAAAAGAAAAACCACCAACTAGTTCCGGTCTGATGCTCCGGACTCGATTGCGCCGAGGAAGTTTTTGTAATTCAGACAGACATCTCAACCTGAATTCTTAATAATTATATCCTTTTTTACTTCAAATTAGAACGATTTAATTAATGGAAGACTTAAAAGCTGTTTGGAATAAATCTAACTTTTATGAATCCTTTGGGATGGATTAAAAAAATCTACCAACATTTGGGTTAACAATACTTAATATTAAAATGAATTTATTTTCTATTTATGGACAAATGACCTCTAGTTATCTATTTTACTTTTAAACTGATAACCACTAAGTAATCTAACCCAGCTATCATGCCAAAACTCCCAAAGTTGTAAGCCCTCCACACTCACGTCAATTATTTCTAATTGCTTGTCTTATTGTCTTTGATCATCATCTTTTAACTTGCACATTTGTGATTTATGTATATTGATTTATTTATGTATACCAATGTATGAATTGTAATATTTATGCTATGTTCTGTTATGTATAAAGGTTGGATTATGGATGGAATGCAATAAGCATTTTTTACCAAGCCACTAAGCAGGAATTAATGCTGCTTAAAACTAATAGCTACATGTATTGTAATTATTTATGTTACGTTGTTTTGTATTTTATGTATAGTCTGAATAAAGATATGTGTATATACCTGGTGTACCATCAAAAAAACTAGAAAAAAAAACATCACGAGACCAAAAAATGGTCTCCTTGGGACATTTTTTGGTCTCGTGACGTTTTTCATTCTATTCTAAAGTCAACCATCTGCTGCACCCTCAGTGGGGCGAGATTCCAACTTTAAAATTTCTAATTGGAACCCACATTTTTATTCAAGAATCTGATTCTAGGGATAAAAATATATAAGATTTTATTAAAACTGTATTTTTATTCCTAGCAGATGGAGTTTTAATCGCAAAATTAAAATAAAAGCGTACACATTATTTTCTTCGGTTGTACTTCCATCAGTACAAAACTGATTAACAACCCTAACAAATGAAGAACGTGATCTTATTTATTATTTTTTTTTTTCAGGAAAACGCTCAGCATACAAATTGACAGAATCGTCAAAACTTCTCCTGCATTCGCCATAAATAAAAATCTTTTCAATTTTCCTTGAATGGATACACAAAACCAAACCAATCCTCATCCCGAAATTTTAATGATTCATTAAAAAAAATAACGTTTTAGCAACACTATAAAAATATTAAACGTTACTTTAATGTTGATGAAACGATACTAAAACGTATGCTCAGTGGGTTATTAGTTTGTTTTTTAAATTTTATTTTTATTTCATTTGTATTAGATTACAAACAGTAAGAAGTATTAACAATTCAACCCCTTTCCAAAAAATATATTTTTGTTTTCGCGCGCGGTACACATACCGATTCCCCCTATATATCCGACAAAAAGCGATTTGAGTTTTGCCACTTATTTATTTCTTCCTTTAAATGGTATACTACTTTGCGAGAGACTTATTTAGTGCGATTCAAGTGGGTGAGGATTCTAGACCGACCGATTGGTGTGACTCAGCTTCGGCTTACATCATAACCATATATGTACTACATTCCAGACTCTCGAGATAATAATATATAATCCGCTCGATCGTTAGTGTTAGCCTCCCGAGGAGTTGCAGATGCAAATTTTGTTTTGCGCGTTGTATCCTATATTTTAAACTCCGATATTGCAGCATTATGTCGTGTTATTTTACTGCACCGGTTATGGAAACTATGAAAATTTCAGACGTATCAAGAAATTAGTTTTCGGCCAGTCTACTCTTAAATTAGGCCTTCACGAATTCAACGAAAATATATTTGAATTTCATGATTTTTTTTAAGTTCATATTAAACACTTGGTTTTGTTTTATTATACTATACTAGAAATATATATATACACAGTACCAGTATAGTGAAACTAAACCAAGTGTTTAATTTTGAAAAGTTAAAAAATAATCGTGAAATTGAACTATATTTTCGTCCAATTTGTGAAGTTATTGTGTCTCTATACTAGTGTTGGGCAAAATCGAGTGAATTTAGTAATCGAGTATTTCTAAATAACCAATTTAAGTAGCTAATGTAAATAAATAATAATAAATTGGAGTTTATCAATAATTAGGTGACACTTCCCAATATTAATATTATAAATAACATTAACATTTTGTCATTTTGCAGTGACAAAAAAGATCGACTTTACCCATCTCTACGTCTATACTACGAATGTTGTAAATTGCTTAGAAATTTTGGTTGAAATGTAGACGCGTGCATGTTAATTTAATTTAACAACTTTACAAATTTATAAGGCAAAACTATACTGACAAGGGATAAATCCCGAAACATGTGTCTGCAGATGGCCTTACATTATGTAACGTTTTTGTTCTTTGCATTAAATATTTTCGAATAAAAAAACTACATTATCTAATATGTTATTGTTATGAAACAGCAAATGTCCATTATGTAATTGAATTTCTGACGGGGTATTTGTCCGAGAAGTAATTGTTTTAATGGATGTTTGTACCTACGTAACGTAAGTCAAAAAGTCGCAGCAGCTGAAGATAAATATTTATTTCATTATTCAAATGAGTAAATTAATTATTTTTAAATTCTTTTCATTAGAAAAACAATTTCTAAAAATAATGTAATCAAAAAAATTAAAGCTAGCTTCATTTTAAACAAAAATGACCTGAGTCATGAATTATTATCACAAATAGTATCGAGCTAGACTGACGATTGTTTCATAGGTCTTGTGACATGATTTTTTAGCTTACTCAAAGTTAAATTTTCATTTATCCTTCTAGGCCTTCAGTTAAATCAAGCAAATTTAAAAGTATCCCCAAGTTTTGATAATCTTTCTTGTAACTGATATCAACGTATGCACTAATAAATTTTATAGGCGAAAATACCACTAGACGATAGCCAATTAACGGACATAAATTATACATTTGATTTTGTAATTTTTATTATTTACTTTATATATTTTTCTGTATATATCTGTTAATAAAGATTATTATTAATTTTATAAATAGTTAGCAATCAATTGAAAGGATTTAATCACATTTCACTAGCACTTAAATAATGAAAGCTTTAATTTCCCATCGTTTCTACTTAGTACTATCCTGGGGTACAGATGGCGCTATGCCATGTATTGATTTTTTTTATTTTGAGAGATATTTTTAGTGATAAAAACATTTGCGGGTAAAAACCAGAATTTGAAAATAAAAAAACTTAATTTTACATAACCTCACTTAAAAAAAACTGTAAACGCTGATGGTGGGTTTACGGGAGTGGTCCGGAAAGTACAAGTTTATTTTATAGTAATTTACAATTTACAGCAAGATGTTCTCAGTCACTCTGCAATCAACAGGCACCAAGGGTAGTACACGAGCTTAACATAAACAAATGACGAATTTTGTGGTTATGTCATCAGTATTCAATGATTATAGACTTTTCATAAATCAGTTGTGATGTCCTACCAAAAATAACCGTCGCTATACTTCATCCAAATTGATAACATCTTTAGTCAAATTTAATACATATTAATAAACCTAATAGTAATATAGTAAAAATGCTAAGAGAAATTCCGTATCCTCAACTCTAAAGGAAAACGTATTATTATCGGGCTATATAACCGTTTCTTATTTATAATGAATGCTATTTTAATAAGCTGGGCAATTTTTATAAAAACTGGTATATGGATAGCTCACTACACATTAAGCATTACGAAATACTTAAAACAATTTAAATAATCTGGCGAAAGTAGAGGAAGGTTGTTAACTCGAAAAAGTTTATTTTCATTAGTTCATATTAGCCTTTTTTTGTTCTTTGATCCAACTACTTTAATGCCCAGATTTATAAAATTTAGTTCAGACCCAGCTAACACCATAAAATTCTCAATGTTCACGTATTTAGTTCGCCGAACCACTCGATGGGAGGGCGCATATATCGGAATTTCAAATTTCCCGCAATTACGAACATCTGATGCACAAAAAAAAAACAAGTTTAAGTTAAGTCAGGTTATCCTTCCGTCTACCGGCCCCGAAATTTGTTCGAAATTGTTAAAAAAATCACCTCGGGGCAGTTAGGGTTGGTGAAAATCGCGGCCGCGAGTGTTTTCCGTTCGTGAAAAGTGCCATTGTGTCGTCTTTCCGTGCATTGGAAGTGATTAACGTACGCATAACTATGCCCTTTAGAAGACCAGATAAATTATCAAAAACGCAAGTAAATGACAGTCGAGATTAAAATACATTCCCCAGACTGTCTGAATGTCCTAAGACGGGCCCTTCGAGGCCCCCATTGTGCTAAAATGTTGTCGACAATAATAAACAATTAGGTTAACTTTGTAATTAATTTAAATTATTTATTTTTTTTGCTTTATGTTTGCAGGCAAGTTGTAGTAGTTTATTTCAGAAACGAATAAGTTGTTTTTTAAAATATTTGTAGGGTGTTTAAATGTTATTATATTACTTTTCCACTGAGTGTTATGCATATGAATTTCTTTATTTTTTTGTAAATTAATATTTGTTTGTGAGTTTAATAATTTATGAATTGAAACACATCGTGCAAGGTTGATTGTGTTGATAATAGTTAATTGGGATTAAGTTATAAATTTGTTTGCTAGGTGTAAGTAAGTCTAGATAATATAGCAAATTTAATTTAATTTAGTAAATATTATGTAATTACTAAATGTTGAAATATTAAATTTATAAGAGTGAATGTTTCATAAAGTAAATGTGGACAATGTTTTGCGAAAAATAATTGTAAATATATATTTTTTAAATTGCGTTGTAAATATTTTACTGCAATAATTATTTATAATATATATTTTATACTTTAATTATGTTGTTATAATTTTTCACATCGCGCGGTTATTCATATACCGCGCGGTGTTCCCCGCCACCCAATTCCCGTATATAGTAAGCCTACTATTTAAAAAAATATTCAAAATTATTATCATTTAAAATCAATTTTAAAAACATAAAACGCATTTAAAATAGTTTAAAAACTACTGAATTTTGTACATATTACTCTAATTTAAATGTGTGTTTAATTTGATCAAAATCCATACCATAGAAAAACCATTAACACGATGAAAAGATTTTCCTATGTAAATCCCTATGAGGCCTGGATAAAAAAATGCACTGTATACATTAATTTATGTTTAAATATAAACGGCTTTTTATTTTAAATGTTGCTTATAGCAACAAGCTTCTTGCAAGCTTTGTTGAGATTGTTATAAATTTCAATTTTCAAATACATTAGTAATAAATCATTAGTGTATGATAAAGTATTTCCGAAAGAAAATAAGAATTCATATGAATTAATTACATTTAAAAAAAGTTAAAATAAAACAGAGGTGATTGAAACTTTTGCAGTTATTTAAATTACAATATTATTCACTGTAATACTGGTATATTACAAGCATCTATTTTGTCATCTAATATCTAGCGGGGTATATACTCGAAAAGTAGTTGTTTCAATAGATGTTTGTAAAAAACGTATAGTTTAAGTAATTTTTGTAGTTGGAAAAAGGGATTTATCGAACTTTATTGATCATTGCCAGTAATTTTCCACGTAAAATTTTATTGGAATAAAAAAAAGTTGTTTCAATTACTATTTTAATATGTTTTAAATGATAAAGAAAATTTGTTGTAGATACTTTCTCATCAAAATGTCAACACTAATTAACATTAGTGCTGATAATTATTTGAGCATTAAAAAGAGTGAATTACGCAATCCATATAATCGCCATTAACGCATTTACATAATCTAATGGATTGCGTGAAGGCGAAGTCAATTTTAAAACCGCTACTGGGAAAAATGACTAATTGCAACAAAGTCGTCGTAGTCGCACTCGCGGAATATAGAATCCTTTTCATGAATGGCTCGACGTATCATCGTATTGGCGGCCTTGCAAGGTTTTCCCCTCGCCAATTACACTCGTACTCACACACTCGCACACATAAATAAAAAATCTTGAACGGGGGACGGTTTAATAAATACCAAGGTTGTCTACAGGCGAAAAGAAATTGTAACTCCGACTCAAAAATACCCTGACCCAAATTCACCGTCTGGTGCGTACGTTGGGACAGTCACGGACGGGCAGGCAATACCGTCGCGATTACCGAATTTTTATTTGTGAACCATCCCGGAACGATATCCGCGGAGGATGAAGACGTGTGAATTGAATGAACGGACCTTGACACTAGTTAATTGATTTCTGGATTTTTTCTTCAATGAATGAATGAATAGAGGAGATGCCCACACTCCGCATCCGCTTATTTTTATTGAATAATCTATTTTACATACAACTTTGGATGTAGCGCTTTTATTGGAGTACACAAGTCGTGGCGCGGCCATTATGTTATTAAATTAGAAAATTTAGAGGAAGTGTTGATAAGATATCCTGTTGACCTCTCTCTTTCTCTCCCATTGAATGAATTTATAAAACCGCCTTGCACAAAGCCCACCGACAATCATAATTGTTGTGCTAGGTCTAAATGTTATGATAACGCGTTTAGTTCATTATCTGGAGTGTTTGGCTGCCGGTCGCTTACCTACGATAACTTCTAATCGCTTGACACCTACGGTTTGCTTTCGGTATCAAAGGAGCGACTAGTGGCCGCAGGAAACATATGGTCGCTGATCTTGATATAAAAATATTACCACGCCTACACTGGTTATTCCCGGGAAATTGGAATAAATCATATTGCGGTTTTCCCAGTCAATAAAAGAAGCCTTAAAATTAAAAAATAAAAGTCATCAATATTTCTCTATCGTATTTTTTTTAAGTGCAAAAATTTGAAGAAAAAAATAACTTGGGAAATATCACTATTTTTATTTTTCCAATTTTATTTTTTCCAAGAAAAAGTATTGTAATCGTAAAAATATCGAATAGCTAATTTCAACGGATATACACGTTTTGACGTGGATGGTATGGACCCAGGTCCCCTTCTATAAATTTTTGAAAAATTTATTATCACACTTTTTTTCAAATAAAAATCAAGCGCAATGACATTTCAAGCGACTTTTGTTTGAAACAATTTTTCGTAACTGTCAAAATAAACAAGTTAAATTTACATAACCCCACTTTTTCAAATCGCTTATTTTGACAGTTTAGAAAAACATTCATAAAGAAAAAGTAAATGACTGTTTGAAATGTTTTTTTTTGTAACTGTCAAAATGAGCGAGTCGTTTGAATCGAACCTTAAAATTAATGTTTAAAATGTCTATATCTCGTTCGTTTCGACAGTTACGAAAAATTTGGTCAAACAAAAGTCGTAGACAATTGATTTCTCAAGTTTTATTTGAAAAGTTCTTTCCTAACTGAAAATAAACGAGTTATTAAAAAAACAAAAATATTTTCTCCCTTGTTTTGACAGCTGCCAAGAAACATTTGAAATAAAAGCTATCGAGAATTTTATTCCGAGTGTGCTTTGTTTGAAAACGTTTTTCCTAAGTGTCAAAACACGCGAGTTATCCGTGATTTTCCCGTGAATTTCGAAGTTATGTCGTTGTAATTCGCTTAGTATCACAGTTGGAACATTTTTTTAATAAAAATCGCGGGCAATTACATTTTGAGTGACTTTTTTAAAATTATTATTCCTAACTGTAATAAAGAAGATAATTTTACATAACCCCACTTTTTTACAAATCGCTTATAACGAGTCACGAAAAAAAAAAAAACTTTTCAGACGAAAAACGTTCAGATTGAAAAAGTAAACTACTATTCACAATTAAAACACTTTTTATTCCTTACTTCACTTTTAAACGACTATTGTTCCACGAACCTGAGCATTAGCAATATTTATGCCCTCTTTTCTCTAAGATAGCTAGGAGGTGGGTCCCAAGATTGGACATTTTTGTTAGATGGGTCGGAGCCGTCTATTTTGGAAACCACTAGCTTAGGTTAAAGTTTGCTCTAAAATAGGCCGATGTGCGTCAATTTACAATAAAAAAAATATTTAGAGGGTGCTCCCCTGGTCTTTCTTAAGATAATCAACAAAGGATTTAATTTAGATGGGCCAAGCCGTTCTTCCGATATTTTATAACCAGAAGAATAATCTACATGTATGATTTCTATATTTATTGGCTTAGATCAAGGTAACAATTTTTTTTTTTTCAGGACACTTCGAAAAGAGAAAAAAACAATATTTTTGAGAGTAATGTGACAAGGCCGCATTTATAGTGAGGCAGTATAACGCTAATTATATTTTTTATGCACGCACACTTCTAATTACAAACATGTACGTGTGCGCACGCACTCAATAGCATCCTTAAAGGTATGGTGCATCTAACATCGGTTGTCCCACTATAAACGCAGCCGAAGTTATATTTAAATACAGAAGAAAGATTATTCTTTCAGACTATGTAAATTGTGAGTTTGATTATTTTTTGTTCTTTTGTCCGTATCTGTTGTATAATCTAATGATTAAAATTAATAGATGGCAATAATTATTGTTGTTGTGGTTTTTCTGGATATCCAAATGTTACCATTCCACTTGAACAATTTTTATTGTTCCCCAAAACCGGATCCGAATAACAAAAACCTCAATGAAAACAATCCCAAGCCGATAAAATACCAACTATAGAATACATTTTATATCGTTGCATGTTAAATAGCAAAATTAGACAGGAATGTCGGTCCGGTCACGCGAACACCGCTGGAATTCCTCCTCGACTCACTCACTCACACTGTAATATAACCGATCCCACTTTCTACACTTAACCGGCTCGGCGTAGTAATCGGAATCCGGCATTTTTGAAATGCCTTTCCGCGTCCATTTTTTCTTTCTATTGCGCGCATACATATACACACATCGAGGAGATCCATTGTGAAACGGGGAATGTAGGAAGTCTTTATCGTTTCGCAAGCGTTACCGCGGATTTGCGGCACACGCTTCTAAAAATAGCCGCACACCATCGTGCACACCAGACCGAGAGATGAAACAAAAGAAGTGAAACTCGCACAACTGCAAAACCGTTTTGCTAGCCGGGGAATAAGAGGCACGTACACCTAGGTCGTGTATTCGGTTTTAATGTTCGACGAGGTGATATCGCATCTTGGGATTTTGATCAAAAATATCAAAAATTCAGGTTTTGTCACCAAAAGAAAAACTTCATTGTTTTTGATACAAATAGGTTTGTTTTTGAAACACATCATTAATTAAATATTAATTACGTGTCAAATCTTTTTGGGTCGCTAAAACATTTATTAATTCAGATTAACCAATTTCATGTAACAAAATATTATTCAATGTAATGTATTCCTGACATCAAATCTTCTTTATCAAGAAAAGTGTTGGTTCTGTGATCAACGATCTTTTTAGGTAAAAATGAAAACTACAAGAAAAGTTAGTGTTAATAGTTATAGCTATTAAATCAACTGCAAAAGAAAAGAAAATCAAATGCAAAAAATCATGAAACGTCGTATAATGTAAAGCTATTGTTCAGCTCTCTTGAATGATATTGTCGATTGTAAGGTGACTAGTTGTAACGACTTTCGGACTTGGTTGATAAAAATTATAAAGGATTTTTTAACACTGTAAGTTTTATTTCAACTTCACTTTTACAATTAAATTGTGTAGGTTGAGTTATATGCACTCTTACAAAAATCCAAAAAATACAAATATTTACTATAGAAAATATATACAAGAAAGTGGAGGGAAGATGCTGAAGATACTCTTTCTTCCTCGGGGATGGATTGATACCAGGTACCTGACCCGCATTTGATAATTCCGCGAAAACGCACCCCATCTGGTCAACCCTCGCTGGCCAATGTTGTGTTCATGCATAAATTAACACAGCATCTTTTATTATTTTCATTATCAGCTTAAGGACGGGAATTTTCGTAAATTAAAAAACAAAATCGCTGTCTAACTCGTACAGCTAAAATGCCTATATTTCCAAGCAGTTGTCATATAATTGTTAAAAAATCTTTTCTAATTTTGAATTAAGATGGATTAAAAACGTTATTTTTTATGCCGATATATAAATAATTAATTCCAGATATAGTACGAAAATATTTGAGTACATTATAATTTAAGAAAAAAAAAATAGACTGACACTGAAAACAAAAAAAACGAGGTTTAGAATGAAATATTACTTGCAATAAAACGGTACCTTTGTGTGAAGTCCAATTTATCATAAAATGAAATATGATAATTTCTTTTCCGATATAAATTTGGTTATGGTAATTTTTGAATTAAATTTAATAATTCATACGCCCATGTTTTCGTAAGTTTTTATGGTTAGGGCTAGTACTTGGCGAAACACCATTTTAAATATAAACAAATTAAACACATTTTTTTTTAGTTTCAAAATTTAATAGACCATATGATCAAGAACTTTTCTCCTCTTTGTATTACACGTATTAAACGTCACATGTATCATTATTTATTAAATCAAATTCTTCAAGTTGTTACAATAACATAACATAGCGTGTGGTTATTTTTATTGCCAATATTATTTTTTAATAACAAAATTCAAAGCACTATAGAGGAGAAAAATTCTTGTTCATATAGTAGAACAGACACTGCTACAATTTGTGTTTTTCTGTTGATCCTTAATTTTCAGTATTGATGAAATGTCACTTGTCACTTTTTATAGGTTATGTTTATTTTGAACTAACATGGATAATTTATAATCAATTATCTGTAATATTCTTTTAAATAAAATGAATTCCTTTCACTCACGTTTTTCATCCCCATTAAATATATTTCGAAAACGAAAGTTTAACAGATTTTAATCATAATGAAGATGGAAAGTTAATTTCAGAAATATTTTTATGAATAATAAAAAGAGGATTCACATTAATGAAATATTCAGTTACCATTCATCTAGCGTATGGATAACTAGTGATGGCCATTTCGATTTTTTGAACCTCATCAGACTAGTGTGTTCCATATGCAATGCCTTGATGAAGGCGGTTGAACGTAAATTGTGTTGTGTTATATACCCAAGCGCCATTTCTTGCCTAATTTCTCGCCTTCCTTTAGTGGACGAAACAACTACTAGACCCAAATCGTTGACGATGCCACTTGAAATTAGGCAAAAGATGGCGCTTACGTCGTCTTTAATTTATTATGATAAAAATAGGATGAGAAATGAAAGCAGTTTTATTAAAAATTAATAAAACTCTCCACAACCAGCATATTGAAAGAAAGATTTATATCTATAATTGGAATTAGATAATTATGAATTAACGACAATTTGGGTTGATATTTATTCAATTAAAATACATAGTTATCTTCATAATGTAATACAATAGAAAGAATCAGGCCATTCCAATTTGTATACCCGGGGAAAAAATCTAAACTTTACAGATTTGCAAGATCAGAAAAGACGCATTCGCGCATATCTCAATGTGAGCTAACAACATATCAATCATTGGTGTAAATTTTGTACTAGACTTGGACAATATTTTGAAAATTGGTTGATCAAGGATAACTCTAGTCAGAAAAATAAATAAAATGTTAAATAATAACCAAGTGTTTATTTCAAGAAAACTTTTATACATTGAAGCTATAGGTTCTTTGAAATAAGTATTTAGAAGGGTCAATGACTTTTTTGGTATAAAGTGTAATCTCTAAAGGAAGATTAATGTAAATATTTAGAACTATCAATTGAAAATATTTATTTTAGGTACAAGAAAAAACAAAATTAGTTCTACAAAAATATATTTTCGAGAAATTACAAAAGTGTTTTGAAGTTCAGGAAAAGTCCCACAAGAGAAGAAAATCGGAAGTCTAGACCGATAAATCTGGCCAGCACTCATTTGTTTACCTACATAAATAGCCCGGACTGGAAAGTAAAACCACTGGCGTCATCATCTCACTTCATTTCCGAATTCGAATTGTGTCAGGCGAACCGCTTGCCGTGTGTTTGTGTGTTTGTGTGTGTGTGTGTGTGGGAATCAACGAAAATGTCGCCGCTCCGCAAATAGAGTCAGAGTCTAGACATGTGATCGCTATTTATACCGGAATATCAGCTGAGAGAGCGCGATCAGCCGCCTTATTATGAGTCATAAGCGGTGCGCAATTGAGGAGGTGATTGAGGTTAATGTTTGGCGATGATTGGTCGCCGGTGGTCACTTACCTTGCTTAATTTTTCGCCTTCGTGGTGCGGCAGGAGCGACCTCAGCGACTGGAAACCGTTGTTTATGCTTTGCATCCGTCTCCGCTCGTTGCTGTTTGCAATTTCCCTGCGGATTCTCTTCTCTGCCTCCATTGTCTGCGTCGGTGGCTCACCGTCTTTATCTACAATACTGAAAATAAACAAATAAAAATTTAGTTTTTTTTTGCTTCCACACACATGGTTATCGGTATATTGTAACTATATAAACTTTATAAATTTGTAATTTCAAATTTGGGGGGAGAATCACACCATTCATACTACGACCAGTACCACCAAGCCCTGGAATCGAACCAGGCATTTACCTATTAAAAAAGCTATTTATACTGTGACAATAAAAAATAATACATGTTAAACTTAACATTTCTCTTACAGAATAGCCCCGATTGGCTCCCAACAAGTTTTTTTTGTAAACTGTTAAAACCAGTTTTCTTTGTTTTTAAGTTTTATTTTATAAAATGAGTAAGAATATGCTTATTTAATCCATTTTGATGCATGTTTTAGACGAAAAGTAAGTTTAAAGTAGGTACTCACTGTCAGTCATCGGTGACTGACAAAGAAGTCAACGTGTTAACCTGCACATCACCGGGGTCTTAGTGTTGGGTGCAATGTTGAAAATTTCACCTTTTTTTAAAGAAGGAATAGTAGACAATTCCAGTAGCAAATTACTAAACTGTCACCATTATTTTCCTTGGATATGGATTCAGCTTGGGCATGCTTTTTTGGCGTTTCGTGAGCATCTAAACATTGTGTTAACCCGCCCGTGGTCGACAATTTAGTTTTTATATTTGAAAATGTATTCTGGTTTACAAATTAAAAAAGAAACACGTTTAGGTGTTAGTTATATTTCCTTCATAAAATCAAGTCTTAATCGATTCCAAAATATTTGATAGATTTTTTTTCTAAAGTGTCGACAAAAAAATATTGGGCAGTTTAGGGCTAGTAAGCATGCAGAATTTCAAGACATAATAACATTTCAGACAAATAATATATCAAAATTAATGTTAGTTTTTGAGCAAACTTACGCCAAGCAATGAAACTCATTTTGACCTCTAAGGTTTCGATAATCGTCATAACTGCCGCATCTGGAATTTAGAGAACTCACAAGTGATTGTCGAAAAACAAATTTATCCTCCAAATTCAACTTGTCACTGCTTGGTGCGAATTTTGGGCTACCTCAATTTGTTATCCCAGCAAAAATTATAATCTTGATAGATTTATAGTGCAAATCGTCAAAGTAAGCAATAGATGAGACGAGTCGACTGTGTATTCATTAATCAAAATACACAGTTAACTTCTCAATACACCACACAATAGAAGAATCGAGAGACTTTATAGGTCACCCCAATTTGTATACCAGGAAAAAAAAATAACCTTTACCAATTTTTTTTGAAAATCTGGCTGGTCAACCGCAAATCATGTGATTTAACTCCAATGAATTTCGTTTTGTGCGTTTCTTTGCAGCTAGAAGTCTACATCAACAAGTCCACGTTAACCAGTGGATTAAACCTTTCACAAACGAAATTCAACCACATATATGTAAAAATATTATGTAAAATTTCGACGAATACCGTTTTCCATACATAACTTTTTTCGTTTTAATAAACGAAAAAGAGCACAATTGTGTTTTCTGTTTAATTAATATTTCAATTAAACGTGTAAATTTTGAAACCACCATATAAAAATCTTATGATTTCGTGTTGATTGTTTTCACGCAACCACTATTTTTTAGAAAATTTAATTTTGATTCCCTTTAGTCTGATTGAATCTAAACTGAATCTATAAAAATACATTTATTGGCATTTCCTTTACATTTCATATACACATACCATTAAACAACTTAATTGTTTCCCTCTCAACTGAACCAATATTTAACCACTGTTTTAGGAAAATCTGACGGTTACGCGTTGGTTGAGTATACAATTCAACAACCAATATTGTTACAAAATAGTAAACCTAGATGATTTTGAAGTTATTTTATGTACCACGATAACCGTAATAGTAATGTCAATTGGCCCAATTAAAAATGTCACTTGGCATAAAACACAAAAAGTAAAGACAATTTAATAGTCATGAATTTATTTAATTTGCATTTTTCTGCTCTCCCGATATAAAAAGGATCTAATTCTTAATCAAATAGTGACGAAGCGACAAAACTCTTGCACATCATGATTGGTGGTTTATGAATTATAGAAATTTGAATGTACAACATTGAGGTATAATTTAAATTAATTAAATATAAAGTAGAAAAGAAACATCTCTGATGGGATTTGAACCCATGTCCCTCGATTGCGGGTCGAGTGCGCTACTAACCTCACCACAGAGAATTAAATTTATACAGGCATTCTTATTTGTAAATAAAACAACATTTTTTAAGTTTCACAGAATGTTGTAGAGACACTGCTACAATTGTTTCGCCCACACAGTGGCATCACCAGGCACATGATTAATGATCATTTATTTTAATCATCTGTTTTCATCATGTGAAAGTATCGACCATTGATTATTTAGTAATTTCTTCTTAAAAATAGATAAAACTATCAACGCATTTCTGCATTTCTTAGAGTTGGATGCAATGTTGAAAATTTCATCTCTTTTTAAGAAGGAATATTGGACAATTCCAGTAGCAAATTACTACACTATCGCCATTATTTTCCTCGGATATGGACTCAGCTTGGGTGCAGCACTTCGATGGTGATTATATTAGGTGCTTGCATGAATTCTAATCATTTTTCCACTTTAAAAATACACTTATTAAAAAAATGGTACAATATATATTAATCAAAATATTTCCATGGTTTTCTACAACGTTTGTCGATATTTCTTGCAACATGGCGATACCATGTCGAAAGAACGATATTAGTTTAGCGGCGATCCAATTATCGATCCATTTTAGTACTTCTTCGACACTTCGAAAGCGTTCATTAGCCAAGCCATGCTGCATTGATCTGCATAAGTGGTAATCAGAAGGTAAGTACTAGGTGCAGCAGAGCTTTCCATACAACAGTGTATCCCTCACAAATTATGCAACGTGTGGCTGAGTGCTGTCATCAAAAGGATGATTTTGCGTCTGTTATTTGCTATTGCTGGTATTTTTTTGCAACAATACGTCATCCAATTTAGTCAATTAATGTCGGTAGACATACGCAATAAATGTTTCATTAGGTTTTATCAGCTCGTAATACACTACACCTTGCTGATCTCACCATATGCACAGCTAGACTTTCGCCATAAATATTCCGCTTCGATGGCCCTCCTGGACTAACCTATAACTTTTTGCCAAGGTAGATCCAATTTTCATACCCAGACAAAATTCATCACAAAAAAACTCTTTTGAGTCAATTCGGGTAGTAGCCATTTTCCTCCTTTTGGATATTTTCCATTGCAATTTGTTTTTCCACTAGAATGCTTAACCCGTCTCACTACGATAATCAATAATCGTTTGGAAATTTGCATTTTTCTGTTCTCCTGATAACGGATCAGTTTCTGTATGTCAAGAACTATAATTCAAAAATTATTACAGTATGAAATTCTTTTTCGTCGACTGGAGTTGTCGTCAAACGAATATTACAGTAGCAATGGTCATTCAAATCAATATTTGACGGGGAAACAATTTAATAGTAAAGAATTAACATTGGCTTCAAGGAATTCTTCAATCCAGTAATTTTGATTTCTGCAAAACTGGAATAAACGTTGTATTTAAAAAAAGTTTATTCATCAACTGTTAAATTGTCTGAAAGTTCTTTGACAGTTTGAGCAGGGTTTTCGTTCAATAAGTCTTGCAATTCATTGCCTTCGGGTTTTTTTGGCCCTCCAGGCCGCTCTTTGTCATTGTCATCAGTATCATCACTTTTAAATCGTAGAAACCAAAAGCGACCATTGGGATACAACAGAACAACATCATTATAAGTTTCTTTTGTACAAGCAATGGAAGTGTGGGTTATTGTTGTCCCAGCAACGCAACCATGTAACTTATTGTACTTCTCCCATAACTGTTGTTAATTGAAAAGTTCGATCTCGTTTGCCAATCCGAGCAACTTTCCGATAATTTTTTCTTTCGGGAAGTGGGCTGGATACCCTTGAAGTAGTTTTTTTTCTTCCAGGCAGTAAGTACATCGTATATATGAAAATGCCTATCATATGCATCACCACAACATAGGATTTGTGTAGGTGTTTCCTTAGGGTACAGTGTCCAGTTATCATACATGTGACTATTCTAAGATTATTTCTGCTGAGTGCTATCGTATGAAATTAAAATCATTAAGTTCGGTTAAAAAACAAAAGTTATTTAATATTTGTTCTTTATGAATTCTGACCTTCCCCCACCCTTTATTTCAAGAGTAAGAGAAAAATGTCGGTAACATTTTTGGTTTATAAACTCATCATAATTTCAAAAAGTGTAGTTTTATGATGCCTTTATTTTAACTGTTTTTGAGATGATCGCAGAATTATTTTTCGACTGTTCATTGCGCCCCCTACTGGAAGAGATACGAACTTAAAATATATTTCCAACATTTTCTCATGGTCACTTTTATTATAATATTTTTTATTTGAAAGCTCTAGGAGTCTTAGTTCCTGAGATATAACCGGTGACCTTTCTTATCTGGACACCCGGTACACTAAATAGACCAATAATACTAAATGAAACTGTTATTTTGCGTAGAGAAATTTAAAAAACATCGAATTTAGGAATTAGGTTAAGTTGTTTGCATTGATACTTTGCATTTTACCAGTTAATATCGCTGATCAATATACATGCAAGCCCCTAATAGTAGATAATCCACTTTTCATCATCATATGGCGTAGAAAAGGATGTAACGAAAATAGAGGAATGCAAATTTCTAGTCGATTATAGATTATCGTAGTGTGATGGATGAAGCATTCAAGATTGGTCAACAGAAGTGATATAATAATGCTTCCCTTCACGATAATGTCAAATTAATACCAATAACTATAATTAAAAAAATATATTACAGTATAAAATCTTTCTCATCCATTCGACTTGTCGCCAACAGAATACTACGATCAATTTTTGGCGCGAAAACAATTTAATAGTAAAGAATTAACATTGGCTTCAAGGAATTCTTCAATTCAGAAATTTTTATTTCTACAAAACTCGAATAAACATTCTATTTAATGAAATATTGAGCATTCTTTCTTCACAAGATTTATTAAAACCAGAAGTACATTTTGGTCACGATGTGACCATTATCAATGCCAATATCAGACTAAAAAACAAATACAAATATTAATAATATTGTTTCGGATAACATCTGGTTTTAATAAATCTTGTGAAGAAAGGATACTCAAACTTTCATTAAATAGTACATTTATTCCATTTAGTAGAAATCAAAATTTCGGGATTAAAGAATTTCTTGAAGCCAATGTTAATTCTATACGTAACTGACCAATCATTAAAGTATATGGAATGAACGTGATTAAATCAAATTGGCAGAAGTGTATTCCATCTAATATTACCTATTTTGATTAATAAATAAGGTATAAAAAACAAGTTTTTTATAAAAATATCTAAAATTTAATATGCAAGAAGAAATTATTTGTAAAACCATCACATCCGTACATAAAAATCAAAGTTAATTACTTCGGGTCTTTAAACAATTACATCACGTCCTGGATGGATGGAGAGTCGTCAGGTCTCGGAGTTCGAGCCGGGGAACACGTTTCCCCGGTATTCAGGTCGCGGCGAGTCCGCTGTTTGTGCCGGTGATTATGTGTTTTCCCGCGCCGGGTTTTATAGAAAGGAATGAATGGAACATATGACAGGCAGACAGCAGGCAGGCCACGGGCGAACGAGCATTTGCACCATTCGGTGACGTGATGTGTGCTGCCGCTACCGCTGCTAGGTCGGCCTAGAGAGCTAGCACAACCGACCGGCAAGCAATTTTCGTTCGAAACGGAATTAACCTTTTGCTTCGACCGATAAGGACGATACGATACGTTGTATGTATTGCAGAATGTGATACCTTTACCGTGCGGGTAAAGTGAAATTTCATTTCTACAATAGACACTTGATTTTCTTTCGATAATGTTTGTTTAATTATTCCGACTGCTTTCAACAAATAGTTGTTTACAGAAGTCTATCAAAAAATTTATTTTTTTCACTCGTTGAAATAACTCGATATTACACATATAACTAAAATTAATAGAAAAGGGTATTTTTCACTTGGTCACAGTTATTTAAATAAATTAAATAAAAAGAATTAATAATTTACTTCCAACTTTAGCAGGTGTCCATTATGTAATACAATATCTGGCGGGATATTTACCCGATAAGTAGTTGCTTTAATGTATACAATTACTTTAAACTTGTGTAAAGTCAGTGTCGCAGTAGCTAAAGAGAACAAAATTTATTAATTATTTTCAAATTATTCTTATTTAATATACAGGGTGTCTCAGCGTGCGCGCCGAGTAGCTTTACGGCTAAATGGTTTTTTTTTTCAAAATCGGCTTTCGCAGGCGTATGTAGGTCTATTAGGACCACATTTTAAAATTAGTTTCAAATATACAGGGTGTCCCATAAAAGCATGGCGTATCATAGTTATATTTTTTCTAATGGAATGACCTATATTTTATATTTTTTTCAAATTCTACATCAAAAATAAAGTTAACTTTCGTAATATGTTCATATGCCTAAACCTAATAAGTTTTGAAATATTTAAATATTTTTGGAAAAATTGACGTTTCGAAAAAAAATCATAACTATCAAATGGATTAATGAAAACAAATGAAATTTTGTGTCAGTATATCTGACTAATGGGCGAATATTTCAGACTATTGAGAGGAATTTAAAATCTTAAGATGTTTTGATAATTCAACATATCTCCAGAAGCACATTCAAGGTTAAATTTCGTGCTTATTTTAAATAGCACACCCTATATCTAATAGGCCTATCTTGTAGGAAATTGTATTGTCTTTCAGAAAGTATAAAGGTATTCTACACCTAAACCTAATAGTTTTCAAGATATATCCATTTTTGTTAATTTTCGTCATTATCATTATTATTTTAATATGACAATGTAACATAAAGCGCCATCTATTGCTTAATTTAATAATTATTATTGCCAATTATTTTAATAGGCTTTTGTTTATAAGCAAATTTAATTGACACATTCGTATTATTACTAACAATTGAAAAAATAATGTTCCCTTAAATAAAAGAATTAACATGATTCTAATAATAATGTAATGTTATTAAGATTGTCTCTTAGTGTACAAAATGTTCTCTCATGGAAGACATCCTAATAAGAAGACTGTAGAGGAAGTTTTAAATACATTCAAAACTGTAGGCAGTATGAAGTATTTGAAAAAAAAACTACCTTGAATACAGTAACTAATAATGAGGAGACACAATTACAAGTTTAATTCCATTGAATATTCGTCAAAAAAGGTGGTTTAATAAGCAATGAATTGGAAGAATATATGGAAAGCAGTATTAATAATACATTTAGATCAATTATACCTAATATGCTGAGAACTGTCAAAATATCATTTAAAATAAAATTGAATTATGCATTCGATGGTAGTATTTTTGAAAATTTATTATAAATTACTTTTAATTCTATTTCGTCAATTTATTTGATGTATTTCGTTATATTTGTTTTACAATTCTAACAAGTTTTTATCAAATAATTTACACATGTGTAAATAAATAATGCAATTAGTATATTCACAATTAATAAAATTAGTGTATTAATTTAGGAAATATCTCGAAAATCATTTGTTGGGTCAACTGACTTTATTTATAAACAATAACTAAACTCTTGCCTTTATGGAATAATAATAATAAATATTATATTGAACAATAGATGGCGCTTTGTATCGACTTTCCATGTTATGAATAATAAATATTATGTCAAAAGTTAACGAAAATGCATATATCTTGAAAACTATTAGGTTTAGGTAAAAAATATCTTTATACTTTTTGAAAGACAATACAATTTCCTACAAGATAGGGCTATTAGATATAGGGTGTGCCATTTAAAATAAGCATGAAATTTGACCTTGAATGTGTTTCTGGAGTTACGTTAAATTATCAAAACATCTTAAGATTTTAAATTCCTGTAAATAGCCTAAAATATTTACCCATTAGTCTAATATACTGTTACAAAATTTCATCTGTTTTCATTCGTCTATTTGAGAGTTATGATTTTTTTTCGAAACGTCAATTTTTCTAAAAATATTTAAATATTAAAAAAATTGTTAGTTTTAGGCATATGAATATATTATAAAAGTTAACTTTATTTTTGATGTAGAATCTGAAAAAAATATAAAATATTGGTCATTCCATTAGAAAAAATATAGCTATGATACGCCATGCTTTTATGGGACACCCTGTATATTTGAAACTAATTTTAAAATGTGGTCCTAATGGACCTACATACGCCTGCGAAAGCAGATTTTGAAAAAAAAAAACCATTTAGCCATAAAGCTACTCGGCGCGCACGCTGAGACACCCTGTATATAGTTTAGTTAAATTAAATAATATCACTAAAGAAATTAAGTTGTTCTGGTGTTGAGGACACTTCTATTTCGACAGTTGAGGAAGACAGTTCCAATAATTCTAAATCTAAACGAATTTTAAACTTCTAAATCTAATTATTGTTAAATATCAAGTAAAACAAATCCCGAAAATCTAATAATAAAAAAATAATAAATCTAATAATAAAAAAAAGTTTCACAAATTTTGTAATATAATACGAAGTGTTTTAATTCTAATTAGTTTTTAATTGAAATGTTTCACCACGTGATACAATATATTACATAAACAGAAATTAATTGAGAAAGTAAACCTAGAATTGGTCAGAAGTTCAAGGTCGTTTGTATTCTCTCATAATCTCCAAATAAAAAAAAACTATTTTAGGCCAGAATTTTCAATTCTGTGTTTGGTTTAATTAAGCTTCGCTTATATATTTTTGTGAATTGCTTCGAAATTACACAATAACCAAGAGTTTTAGCACATATACATATATATATATATATATATATAAATTAGTTCTAGCATTTAAAATATAATAAAATATTACTAAAGAAATATACAAAGTAGTAAAATATTTATCATAATAATTGTAAAGACAACGCAAGCGCCATCTATTGTCTAATATAATAATTCTACCAGGTTATTTAATCACAATACAAGATCCGTTCAACAGCCTTATTACTTCAGTAAATATTTTACTTAATAAAATGTTCAACCACCATTCAGATAGCGCAGTGGTTCTCAAAGTGTGTGTGCAAGTATGACATAAGGGTGCCGCAAAATGTATAACACTTTTACCGCTATTTTTTATATCGTATTTTTATGAAGTGATTTTTGTTACATTTATAAATATTAAAACAAAGAATAATAAAAATTTAAAGGCGGAAAGACCACTGGTCGTTAGCCAATTGGCAAACTCTTAAAGCATGTATTGTAATATTTTAAGTTATATATAGGTGTTGTATTACGTTTGTCAATAAAGATTATGTATATATAAAAATTTAAAAACAATTTAAAATGAGTCTTTCGAATAAAACTACTTTGAAATGCACATTCTTTCACATTCATTGGCTAGGGGTGCCATGAGTTTTGTTTAATAATTTCAGGATGCCACCGTACATAAAAGTTTGAGAACCAGTAATCCAATATTTTATTTTTTTGTATATTTCTTTAGTAACATTGATGCATCAATAGGAAACTTAAGTCAAATAAACTAAAAACAAAATATCTACTAATAAAGTAAGCACTATAATGAGCATCTATGAAAGCTCTCAATACCGCTAACCCGAGATGGACTTTCTACCAATCCCAACGCAAGAACCGAGAGATGGATTTGAAATTAATTCACTTATATCTATTTTTTTACAATATGTAGATAGAATGTAAGATGTATGTGTACAGAACACTAATCAATCGATTTATTTGAAAAATACAGAATGTAATGAAAGTTTATTTAAATAATACCTAAAATATTTATAGAAATAATAATTATAATACTTATGTTTGGATTTTGAATCATACATTTCACGGAAACGATAAAATTAACATTTAATTTTAAAAAAATAATCGATTATTTGGGATTTGATCGATTTTACTCATCATTAGTATGCCGTAAAGATCTATTATTATTATTATTAAAATCATTTATAAACTATGGAACTCTCTTTTAAACTTAATTTTATAAGTTATTATTCTGAACAATGACTTATAAGAAAAAAAAACCTTCAGATTTCTTCAATTTCTTCCTCTATTAAAAGAGAAAAGAAATGTAACTTCCTTTATAATAAAACAATTGGGTTAATTTGATGATTTGATTTATTTTTGTTCCGCGTCCCATTATCCGCAAGGAAAGAATGCTCACAAGGAGAAATCAACCAACTCGTGCCAAAATGCGCATAAACCTTCAATCCGTAACCATTAACAAATTAATTGCATTCGTCGTAAACTTTCTAATACACCAACACGAGCCTGCGAAGAAAAACAATGTGTATCAGCTTACAGGCAACAGCTGTTCGTTCAGAGTTCATATATGTTCAATGGATGCAAAAAAAAACTGAAAACCCACGTCGTTTTATAGCCCACATTTCAAGCCTTGCTAACGGTACAAAACCGGTGTTTCCCTGTGTCGGTGTGTGTAAAAATATGCATTAGTGAATCATATAGTGTCAAAGACACGCCATTCAGTTGTATGTGCATTGATGCCGACGCGGTGTAATTAAGTGGGTAATTATGGACACCCTAAACGCTTCAGTGAATTGAGTTAAACAGGAAGAAACACCTTAAGTGCATTGATGGGTTTACTGCTGGTATTTATTGTAAGAGCCAATATTGTGGTGTAAATGAAATGGATTAAAAGGAAAAGGAGTTTTTTGTAAACAGAAAATCGATGGCACTATGTATTGAGTCATTAACGGTTAACAAACCGTTTTATATTAATTACGGTACTCGAATAGTTAACAAACAACTATGTACAGTCAAATTCATAGTTTGCTAATCGCGAATAATTGGAGACTAATTCCCATTTGCACCGCGGGATCTTAATCATGATTAAATAGCTAATCACGATAAAGTCTGAAATTGGCGTGCACCAAGATTAAGATATTTAATAAAATATGGAATCGTTGATGAAAGTTAATCATGATTAACTAATCGGATAATTTAATCGGAGTCGGTGCAAGTGGGCATAACTAAATTTGTTAAGCATAATTGCGATTAACTAATCGCTGGTATTTTATAAATTTTACAATTTAAAAATACACAAATGTTCTTCCTAATTTTTGTTCAGTTTCACTATTAATTTTAATTAAGATAAAAAATATATATTTCAATTAATTCCCCTTTAATTGTAATATTATTTACGCTTGCAATGGAGAAATGCAAGGAAGTAGATTGTACGCTTCGAAGATTCCTCTTGCTCCAATTAAACACTTCCTGGACGGTCTAGACGGATAAATGGTGAAAGATAAACGAAATTCTCTTGAAAGCATGTGCGTTATAAGTGGATATAATGCTTTGGAGAATGCACTGATTATTAGACACGGTTGGATTTTATAACTTACTTTGCAAGAAGTTATTGGAATACATATTTGATCTACCACTTCGAAAAAAAAAGAGATATTTCCTATAGGGAATATATTTTTTAATATATAAAGGGTATATATATTAGGATGGCCATAGCTGACTATGATGTCCATTTACAAAAGTATAACTTTATGAAGTTTCTCAAAAATCGTTGTATATAGAAAAAAATCTAAGTATATCATTGGATTCTGTTAAAAAAGTGCTTTTTTACAGAAATACATTATTTTGATAAATAAAAAAACACTAACTTTTTTTATTATTTAATAAGTATCTAGGCAACCATTCTAGTTTTTAGTTATAGTTTTTACCAGTAAACGTTTCTCAAAAATCGATCTTTTGACAACCAAGTCAGTTTTATTAAGTAACGTTCCTTTTGTTGTTTTTACATTAAATTTTTCTCGGATCAAAATTTGTTATGCAATATTTTATTGATGTGCACATTAGGCATTTGTTTAACGTACTTACGTAGCGTAAGTCAAAAGTCACAGAGCTAAATGTGGAAATAATTTATTAATTATTTTCAAATCACTTTTATTTAATACAGTTTTTCTCTATCTAGTCTGGAAATTGGTTTCCTCTGTTAAAACCATCCAAATAACGCCAGCATGTACCTAATTATTTTACTTCACATTCTATGTTTATATATATATATATGACATTTCGGGACCCGAAAAATTTTAAAATTTCTTTTTTTTTAATATTTGCCATTCTTAGATCGCGATGGGAATGTCCGACGACGAAATCCGGCAATTACCACTAAGCTCTGGCGAAAGAAAAAAGTAAAAAAAAATGGATTTGTATTGGATGTTAATGTGGTTTCATAGCCACCTTTAATCTTTACGCGAGTTACAATTATATATATCGAGCATATAACAAAAATCGACGACGAAGTTGGCATTGGAAATCTAAAGTCATGTCTGAACTAAAATCACAAGCGCACGCGTAAAGTCACATGCTGACAAGTCAGTTGTCAATAACCCCTAATTATCGTAAACATGTTTTCTAAGGTACATAAAACGTTTATGATTGAATCTTATTTTCGTAATGGGCGAAAAGTTGATGGAGAGTGGCAATATTCTGTTCCAGATTGTTTGGAGGAATTTCGAAATGAATTTCTCAATCTTGCCGTTGATAATAACTGTTTTCGATGTACTCTTCGACGTGCTGTATACGTCTTTCGTGACATAGGAAGTGTCTCGCAAGAAGCATATTATAAAAATCGCTGTATTGCACATACGCAAACTTATAATATTTTTCTATATATAATTCTATTATGAATTTATGCGAGAATTCTTGTGTGTGTAAAACGGCTCTAAGGAAATTGAGATTAACATGTACGTTGTTTTTAATTATCGCAGTCTAAGCAACTTTTGTAATAGATATACAAATACATAGAATGTGAAGTTGATTAATAACGTACACGTTAAAGTTAACATTTTCTGTAGGGAATAGCCCTGATTATCCCTTACTGTGCGATTTTGAAACTAATAATAAATTTGCTTTTCAAGCAAAATCTCGGACCGAATTAAGCAGTACACCCAATAATATGAATATATTATGAAAATATAAAATATATACGCAATTTGAATATCTCCTCCTCGGCTATTAATATCCATACGCATCTCATCTAGCGCATGCTAAAAAATAGAATTTTAATGTCCATGTGTACATGTCCAAGCGTACACAGTATCGGGCAACACACTACTTTTCAAGGATGTTAATTTACATAGTCTATCGGTTGTTTGTATGATTTCCTTACACAACTCCCGTCACAGTGCCCGAGTTGCGTTTCAAACGTTTAACTGATAACGAAACACGACCATATGATCAGCCTCATTCTTCGGTTTAATTTTATGTTAAAAAAAATAATTTTGAGAATTTTTAAACCTGCAATAATATACATCTTTATTAGCAAGTTTTTCTTACTTGAAAATAATGAGAATAATAAAAATATTTTAAAAATGTAACAAGGTTACTTGTCAATTGGCTATCGACCATTGGTCTTTCTGCCTGTCTTTTAATTTTTTGTCGTCTTTTTTTGCAAATTATTTCTTCGTTGAACTGTGTTTTGAAATCAATGTCTTGTCTTGGAAGGATGTAATGAATTGAAATATTGTTGTAAGAGGATTTTTATGAGTGGATCTTGTGTTTGGGGTACGAAACATAAAGTGTGTAGAAGGGGAAATTTTTGGAAAGATTTGTGTTTGTTCATATTCGAATGTGTTTGATGGGTTATGGAGTCCTGCAATATTATAAGGCAGATTATAATTTCATGTTTGTATCAATATGAAGGAGTGTTCATTCGCTTGGTCATAGTTATTTAACTAAATTAAATGAAAAGAATTTGAAAATAATTAATTTCCTCTTTTGCATCTGTAACATTTTCGACTTACGTTACGTAAGTACGTACGTAAGTAAATGTCCAAGAAGGAGTTGTTTTAATATATATTTATTTTAGAGTACTTGCGTAACCGTAAGTCAGAAATGTTAGAGATGCATAAGAGGAAATAAATTATAAATTATTTTCAATTTTTTTTATTTAATTTGAGAATTTGTGATCGACATGTATCATCTAGTAGTATATACAATAACAGTGAAGAAATATGTACAGTTAATTATTTTTAATTAATTTACAATGAATTTTATTTATAATAAATTTATGATATAATTATGCGGTGAGAAATAATAAATATTAATGAAGTTCAAGGTATGCATTTTTTCCTTAGGCTTTATTTTATTTTTCTTGATAAAAAAATACTTGGTTGAAAATATTTAGAACTGCAGCATTTTTGTTCAGTAGATTATCTGACGGGATATAACATTTAACAAAACCAGCCGACACACGGACCTTGAGCTATATCCGTCCGTCCAGACGCCGGCTATGTGTGCTATATATTACGACGTCCGGGCGCCACGTCGCTGCCATTTTATATGCACATTACACACCGTATGGCTTCGAATTTGTAGTAAATACCTGGACTGTACATTATCAAGTTTTTATGCAGTTTTTTGTTGTTTGCAGCGTGATTTATTTATACAGCTCGCCATGACCTGTATTTTGCTACAAACGAATGCACTCTAATCGTTTAGTAGTATGTACTATAAAATATGCTTGATTATGTAACCTACATTCTCAATCTTTATGTGATTTTTTTTAAGAATTCCGATAAAAACGATCATTCAATGACGCAGTCTAAGTAAAGTATCATGTAACTAAAAAAAGGAATCATAAAACTATTTTTGAACATGTTTATTATTAATATGGATTTTATAAAGGATAAACGATGAAATTTGTATGCATTGAACATATTTATACAAAAAAATATTATGCCCGATTTTTTTTTACATTGTATAACAGAAATTCGGCTAAAATATTTATATTCTGTGTAATAATCAATCAAGAATGCGCTTAGCATTCATGTCCGTCGCCGGACTCGATCAGATTAATCGCTGGTATTTTATTAACCACTATAATTTTACAATTTAAAAATACCCAAATGTACTTTCTAATTTTTGTTGAGTTTCATTATTAATTAATAATAATAATAATCTTTATTAACAGATATATACAGAAAGTATACAAAATAAGTAATAAACATTAACAAACTCAAATGTATAATTTATATCTGTTAATTGGCTATCGACCAGTGGTCTTTCAGCCTGATTTTTCGTACTTATAATTATAATTACAATAATTGTAAATATATATTTAATTAATCCGTATGATTAATTAATGATTAATTAATTTAACAACTTTGTAATTATACTGCTGTACTGACTAGGTTTAAATTCCAATACACGTGTCTATTACATATTTTTTTGTTTTTTGTCCTTTCCATTGAATTTTTCTGGGATAAAATATGTTATTGCTATGCAACAGTGAATGTCCATTATGTGATTCAATGTCTGGCGGGGTACAGGCCCGAGAAGTGTATATTTTTGTACGTACATTTGATTTAAAATACTGACATAACGTAAGTCGAGAAGTCACATTAGATAAATGGAAAATTATTGATTAACCCATTAAAGCCCAGTGACATATACATAGATCACTGGATATAAATTATTTAAACATTAAAGTAATGCACAAAAGTAGTAGTATTTTTTTACCGTTCGATCACTATCCACCAATTCATTAACTCATGCATACATGACAGTTCAGCTAGATAGCATAGTTTTAATTTGAAAAGCACCATAAATCCATACATATTGTTATAATAAATTTGGGGAAATTTTGTTGTCATATTGTCTGAATAAAGATGTTTGTATATATATTTAAACAGTATTTTTCTTAATTTAAAAAAAAAAAACCCGTGGGCGTTAATAATTAATTATTTTCAAATTATTTTTATGTAGATAAATTAAATAAAAAATATTTTAAAATAATTCATAAATTATTTCCACATTTAGCACAGAAAGTTTCAAATGATTTTTATTTAATTTATTTAAATAACTCTGAACAAGTGAATAAATAGTTTTTTCTATTATTCTTTTTATTTAAGGGGAATCGGTACAGCACTTTGGTGTGTTTCTGGCTCAGTAGATGGCACCGCTTTATATGGGACTTATAATGTAAAAGTTTTTCCGTTATTTCTCGAAAAGTGTAGTTTGTAGGGGAAAATGAAAATCACCATCGTGTTCAGCGCAGTTAGGAGCAGTACGCATGTGAAACCTTTTTTTCCTAAAATTAAGAATTTGTAAGAAAATAATTAAACAAAATATTTAAGGCTAACATTCCCGCCTGTGTTAAATAAAGACAAACGTGAAACGATACCAATACATTTTTGCGAGTGAAGAAAGAGGATAGATAATTGAATCGTCGTCGTAGTTTTTCAACTTGTAATTTATCGCACTCCGTCGCCTCCGATTGGAGATTGACGCCTCGACATGCATTTCTAGTCCACGTGGACTCGTAAATACAGAATATAAACAAACAAACATAGAAAGAAATTGAATACGCTGATTTTGAAGCCGACAAAAAATCAATGAAAGCCTCGAGCGACATAACGCTGATATTTATTTACCGATTTGAATGAATTAAAAAATAAAATCAATGTCGGTTTAAATACTAGAAAACTGCCAAATAATAGTCATCTTTCAATTTTTAAGGGGAAACTCCATAACCGCGTTTATGAATGAAAAGTATTTCCAGTAGATCTCGGACACTGCAAATCATATCAAAAAAAAAGAAAAATTGCATTGATTTCAGATAATCGGGAGCACTATACACGTAGAGTACTTTTTGCAATATGTTAAATTTCAAAAATACCTAAATAATAACGCATATTCCTCGGCAACAAAGGAGCCACGCTACGTGATTTATGTTATATTCGTATTTCTTAGTATTTGAACGGCCATTGGCTTTGGTTTTTTGTTCAATAGTTCAGTTAATAAATATTTTATCGGCTATGACGTTGGGCGTTTTTTATCGAACACCAGGTATACTTACAAGAAATAATTTCGTGACGAAATTTCATTTCAGACAAAATGTTTGTAAAATTAAATTCGTTACATTTTAATATAACGTGTAAATATAATTTTATTTCAGATAAAATGTTTAAAGTTCTTTATAATCTAAAATAAAGTGAAAATACACACACATGTTTCAATATTACTCTCTAATAGGCATATTCCTACATACCCGTGGATCAATAATTTCTTTTAATAAAATGTTTTTATAAAAGAGTATTAATTTATCAATAATTTTTGTTTTCCAAAAATTGTCGTTTTGATAACTCTTTAAATTGACAGGTCTTGTTTTGTCCATACGACAAAATCACAAAAGTTGGCTTTTGCAATATGCATCTGGCCCTGGATTTGGTAATAATAATTGAGATTACGTTTTCATTTTAAATCTGTATCCAAAAAGAAAGTATTTTTTTCGTTTGCTGCTTGTTTAATGGTCATTTTTTCTATCGATTTTGGGCACTTCACCTCGATAATTCTGCGACCATTTTTCTATGAGTCTATCTGGACATGCTCCTAAAAAACCATACGTCTCATCGATAAAAATGCCGCACGGTGTTACGGAACTTTTGGTCGTTTCTTCATATTTTTATAAGGCATTTTTTCATTTCTTTGTCCGTAGACTGTGGCTTCATTTGAAAACGGCTCCTTATAAAGTAAACTGTATATGAGAGGAGCCCATTTTGTTTTCTGTCGCCTTTTACAGATTGCGCCAAATTTAGATGCTGTTCGTTATCGGCCTGTCCTCTTGTTTTCAACTCAATTTTTTTATTATTATTAAAACTAAAATTTTAACTCACGCTAATTTAAATAGAAAATACTATTTATTTGACATTTGTTTTCAATTTCCTTTATTTTTTATGGTTACTTTCGTTTCTATTGTTTTTCATGTTCAACTATTCAATTCATTGCTAAAATGTCATATAAATACTACAAAATGTGAAATACTTAAATAAGTATAGAAGATAGGCATCTAGTATGTTTAATGAAATATTTGTATCATTTTATGATAATTCAAAAAAAAGTATAGGGTGCCATTTAAATAAATATGTCCGTTTGAAAAGTCACATATTTAAAATTATTTTATTTATTTGCACAGTGTATACAAATATTTCATATTTAAAGTTATTATTATATTAGTATATATAAACAATTTAATTTCTCCATCTGAAAACACACAAAAAATATAGTTTTATAGTATATCAACTATTATGCAACTGTCGGAATTTTTAGAATTTTTTTCTGCAGTAACGGTTAGTCAAAACTACTAATAATGTTATATTAATATTAAGATAATTTAAAGAGGAAACGAATAAAAAATAATATTTAGGGTGTTCCATTTGAAATAACATAGTTGATATGATTTCCGCCCTCTATTCTCAAGAATGTTTTATCAATAAATTAAATAAAAATGATTTAAAAATAATTAATAAATTATTTCCACATTTAGCTCTGTGACATTTTGACTTACGTTACGTAAGTACGTTAAACAAATGCAAATTAAAACAACAACTTCCCGGGCAAATATCCCGCCGCTAATCTGGAAATAATTAATTAATTATTTTCAAATAATAAATAGAAAAGAGTATTATTCATTCACTTGGTCACAGCCATTTAAATATATTAAATAAAAATGATTTGAAAATAATTAATAAATTATTTTCACATTTAGCTGTGTGACTCTTGACTTGCGTTACGTAAGTACGTTAAACAAATGCACATTAAAACAACTACTTCCCGGGCAAATACCCACGCCGGACATTGAATTACATAATGTACACCTGCTGTTGCACATTAATAAAATATTGCATAATGCAACAAATTTTTAATCGCATTAGAGAAAATTTTTCTCGGATCAAAAAAAAAATGTTGCATTATGCAATATTTTATTGATGTGCAACAGCAGGTGTACATTATGTAATTCAATGTCCGGCGTGGGTATTTGCCCGGGAAGTAGTTGTTTTAATGTGCATTTGTTTAACGTACTTACGTAACGTAAGTCAAGATTCACACAGCTAAATGTGAAAATAATTTATTAATTATTTTCAAATCATTTTTATTTAATTTATTTAAATAACCATGACCAAGTGAATAAATACTCTTTTCTATTTATTTTATCAATAAATTAATGGTGAATTTCTACAAGGGAGAAATCGAAGGCAGTCACTTCGGTGACTCACTCTGTATAAAAAGTACTCAATTCTAAATGCACATTTACTAAAATAAAGCATACAACTCCCGAAAATTAATTTTGTAAAACTTTATTTGTGAATAACCAAAACCTCTAACGCAATTGATATTATTTACTTACCTTGAATTCAAATATTGTAATAGACCAGCATTTAGACGTTGTTTTGGTCTAGATACAGATTGCGGTTAACTTTTTTAGGGTATTTTGAATCTGAGTACCTTTTGGCCATATTTTTTTGCAATCAAATTCAATTCGTAATAGATAAAAATACACTAAATATAACACTTGTCACTAACTAATTGCAAAATGCGTATAAATATAACTTTTTTTTTTGATACGATTTGCATTGTCCGAGATCTGCTGGAAATTCTTTTCATTCATAAACGCGGTTATGGAGTTTCCCCTTAAAAATTGAAAGATGACTATTATTTGGCAGTGAACTTAATTTTGAAAAAATGTATAATTACTATTATTTTATAGTATTTAAACCGACATTGATTCTATTTTTTAATTCATTCAAATCGGTAAATAAATATCAGCGTTATGCCGCTCGATGCTTTCATTGATTTTTTGTCGGCTCCAAAATCAGCGTATTCAATTTCTTTCTATGTTTGTTTGTTTATATTCTGTATTTACGAGTCCACGTGGACTAGAAATGCGTGCCGAGGCGTCAATCTCCAATTGGAGGCGACGGAGTACGATAAATTACAAGTTGAAAAACTACGACGACGATTCAATTATCTATCCTCTTTCTTCACTCGCAAAAATGTATTGGTATCGTTTCACGTTTGTCTTTATTTAACACAGGCGGGAATGTTAGCCTTAAATATTTTGTTTAATTATTTTCTTACAAATTCTTAATTTTAGGAAAAAAAGGTTTCACATGCGTACTGCTCCTAACTGCGCTGAACACGATGGTGATTTTCATTTTCCCCTACAAACTACACTTTTCGAGAAATAACGGAAAAACTTTTACATTATAAGTCCCATATAAAGCGGTGCCATCTACTGAGCCAGAAACACACCAAAGAGCTGTACCGATTCCCCTTAATTTTTAATTCGTTGAACCTTTTTACAAAGTCTATCTTTGTAAGACCAAACTTAGGAACTCAGACTATAAACCAGGGCCTCTTATATATTTTTCTTTCTGTTGTCATTCTTCATTATACTTCTTTATCTGATTCTCCTTTCATTTTAGCTTGTTTAATATTTTGTCTATTTTCTCCTCCATCCTACTTCCCGCACTTACATTAGCCTTTCTCTGCTTCTTATTATTTTTTAGAGAGACAATAGCGAAACTAGAGAGAATAGAGGAGAGTAAGAAAAAAAGAATAAATAATATAAGTATTAGGGGAGTGGGGGAAAGCAGAAATTTGCAGGATATGAAAAAGGTAGCGGCACAAGAAAATTAAAATTGAATACGAAGAAACGATTAGGTTAGGGGCAGCGAAGACGGGAATCATGGTAAAATGCAATGCAGATAGCAGGAGACAAGAAATATTATGAAGTAAAAGGGCAAATTAATAATATAGATAAAGAACATATCAAATTTCTTCTTTATAAAAATTGTTGATAAAAAAAACAAATAAAAATGGCGATGGCATTTTCGACGCTTGCGTTATCTCCCATATTATTATGGTTAAAAACAGAAATGATTCACAATTTTGCAGTTATTTATATTACAATAAAATTAAACAAGGAAAAATTACTGGCAATGATCAATAAAATTCGATCATTCCTTTTTTCCAACTGTAGAAATTACTCTTGTATTAATATGTCACTTAACAATTGCGGAATATGTTTAAACAATGAAGTAAAAATTAAATACTTAATTGTAAAAGTTACCTACGTTGTAAGTTTTTGACAATAGATGTTTCAACAGATGTTTGTCATAAACTTACATTGTAAGTACTTTTTACAATTAGGTAAAAATTAAACCTGAATGTTTAAACACATTTCAGCAAGTATTAAATGAAAAATTAATACAAGAGTAAAAGAGTAATTATTACAGTTGGGAAAAGGGAATGATAGAATATTATTGATCATTACTAGTAATTTTTCCTTGTTCAATTTTATTGTAACAAAAAAACACACTCCAGAGTTTAAAGTGGGTAATCCTTATCCGTTAAGAGGTTGAAAAGCCGAAAAAGGGCTACCCACAACTCAAAGTGGGAAATAGTAAGCGAGTTCACTGACACTTTCTTCGGAAGACCCTTTTAAAAGAAACAATAGGTGGGAGGAATTTATTCAAGTTCAATAAGTGGTTTATAATTAGCACAAAGAAATATGTAACTTGACACTTTCTTATAAAGCCCCCTTAAAAAAACAATAGCTGGATGGAATATATGAGACCTACAAAAATTGGATCATGACCTAAAGCCAAATTAAGGACATTATTATTATACATCCGTATTTACCACAACTGTTCCTTCAGAACGTATTTATTTTTGACACCCACTTACAGGAGAAATAAAATTTATTTTTTAACTTTCTTTACATATCGAAGATACTTGTTGGTGAGAACGTGGACTTTTTTTTGGTAGCAATATTTATATTACATTCCTTTCATCACTTCTATATTTTTAAAATACTATATATTTATTTTGAGCACAATATGCATATAATATTTTAAAAATAAAGAAGTGAAGAAAATAAAATAATATAAATATTACTTTCTTTAAAAATCCAATTAATCGGCATGACTGTATAAAATACAAATACAATTTATTTAATTAAGGGTGCGGTTTAGACGAAAGAGATAGCTATATAAATATTGGCAATCACTAATTCGAGTTAGATTGCTGTTGTGATCAATGAACAATATTGTAATATACATTAATGTAATCTTAAAATAAGCAGGAATTTCATCAGATGAATTAAAAATTATTTTAATGTTTAGTTTGTGTAAAAAAAACTATTATGAAAAACAATGAAAATTCATCAAATTAATAGCAAATTTCAAATTAAATTTTTGCTAATAAAAACTTGTGCCATGAAAATTATTTTATTTTACTAAATTCTGCATTCAAATAACTTAGCAGATATGGCCTATTAATTTCATATTATCTTACAATTTTCTTTTCTAACTTAAACTAGTAAATTGACGTAATACACGAAAATTAACGATATATTTTTTATTTAGAATGATACTTTATACTCGGTAGATAAAAACATGTAAATACATATTCATGTTATTTAATACAAAAGAATGGACCTTTTTCAAACGATTATTTCCATTTTACTATATAGCTATCTCTTTCTACTAAACCGCAACCTTAAATAAAACATTGTGGACAGAAAGACATCGGGTTGATGGCCCAGATAGACTAACACCCACATGCATTGTAATTATTTATGTTATATTGTTATCTGTATAGTCTGAATAAAGATGTGTGTGTGTATATATAAAACATTGTAAACGTTTCTTCACTTTCAATCGCAAAATGATCATTATCAATGAATATACAATTATTAAAATTTACTTCATTTGAAAATACCTGATGTTATTAAAAATGATCTTATGAGAAATTGTTTTATACATTTTTAATTAATCTTCTATTGTATTCGGTGGTCATTAAGGTTGAGGTTCAGTAGAAAGGGATAGCTATATTGTAACATGGAAGTAATCGTTTAAAAATGAGCTAGTATTTTTTTTTAACTTTATTTGTATACCCAAGAATAGAATACAAAATATAACAGAAAAAGAAAATAATATTCTAATTTGGGATTTAATAATATAAATATTTATTTAGATTTTGATCTAATATCAGTTTAAATTAAAGAAAATAGTCAATTATTGTTTATAACGTCAATTCACTAGTTCTTATTAGAGAAGAAAATTATAAAATATAATATATAATTTAGTGAATTCTTTTAAATTTTAATGCCTCAAGTTTTTGTTACAAAAAATATAGATTAAAAATTGACACAAATACGATCTACTTTTATTATTTTTCATATTTATTTTTTTAGAAAAACTAATTATTTAAATGATTTTTAATTCGTCTCACGAAATTCTTGCATGTTTTAAGATTACTCGAATGTAAATACAATATTATCCATTGACCGGGACATTAATGTAACATGAATCAGTGAAATGGTTTACAAGTACTTGATTTGAAAAAAAAAATACATCGTGATCGAAATGTACTTTTGGTATTAAAAATAAAAAAGTGAAGAAAATTGTGTAAGTGTTTCTTATACTAAAGTCAACCTTCACGCATTTTTTGTAATTCGGTAAAGTACTGGTCCGCCGGAGAGCGATGAGACAGATCCTGAAGGTCGATTTTATTAAAGTTCAATAAATTGTCCCCAAAAAAACGTTATTTGTGCTAACAACCTTTATGAGATATTGACATAAATAATTGGAATACCTAAGTTTACATCATGTCATAACAAATTACGTAAACGATAAATAATTCGACCGCTCATTAAAAATGCTTTGTTATTTTTTAATGATTATTCGCATATCACGCAACTGGCCCGCTATCTTATCAGACCCTGATGCATAACAACGAAACAGCTGTTTGGCGCCAAAGCGAAAGATAATACAAAAAAATGACGGCGCGCGAGTGCAACGGCTATAGACTTTACGTAAGGTCGGTTGTAGTTGTAATTATATATACACACAAACCCAACATTATTAATAGAGAACGAGAGGGAGAGAGATGGAGACGGAAAAGGCCGCATTCCATTCTATGATTCACGTGGATTCGTGCGAGCCGGGAATGCAGAATGCGCTTTTGCCCCGGCAAAACGGAAAATTGGTCGAAGTCGGTTGATGAAAATCGCAGATCTATTTATACGGGCGGTGATCAGCTGATGCAAGGGAACTGACGTGTCCGTAAAATGTAAATGCATTTTCGCGCGATTCTGAATCACTTGAGTTTTAATATGCACGGTGAAAATATTGAAAACGGATGGATAAACATCGCGTGGGAGTGCATTCCGATGCGATTATTAAACAGCAATTAGTAGGATCATGTGATAGCCAACGTACCATTATAATCGTTTGTTGTGCTGGAAGTACGTTTAAGAATTTGCTGGAGTTTTATGTTACATTGAAATTCAATACTTTAATTACGTTCGCTGAAGGTGGTGGATTAAATGGCTCAGATTTTTTAAAATTGTCAAATAAATACCCAACACTCAAAATATCTGTTTCAAATAGATGCATTGGACATGATATACATATATTTAAAAGTTTTTTGTCAAAGTTCAGTAACACTTCTCTAATCATTACATTTCCCGCTATTTCCATTAAGTAATGTGTCCTTGACTACAGATGGTGCTATTGACGATCACTTGGAGAAGGTGACGCGCGGTTTCTATAGTTTCATACTTTACAACAGTTTTTAAACATTTGATATAGAGTGGCCCCTTTGGTCAGCTTTGCAATCTTAAATGGTTACCAATTTTTTTTATTGCAGATTCGGAGACTACACCAAAAATTATGTAAGTTTTATTTCTTTTAAAATCGTGATATACGGCGTAATAGTAACAAATTAAAATGTTAAATCTAAACTACGCCAAATGGATTCCCATTTGAAATTTCAAAGTTAATTACCTCTGCCGCCCCCTCGGGGGCTGCAGTGAACATTTTTTACAGCATCGAATGCTGCAGCATCGACATTAAACATTTGTCTGAAACTTTTTTTGTACGATGAATTAAAATGGGTCATCCTGTATAATTCGATTAATGTCAAGTTTGTGTACATCGTGCAATTCTGTTATGCATTTAGTAAAATCAGTGTAATGTTCAAACAACGTGTAATTATTTTAATTCAAAAGTGTGGTTGAATCACTTACAAAAATACACAATGCAAACACCGTCAAAATAAACGGAATCGTGTTTTAAAAACACTTTTTGGACTTTTTTAATAAACTTGGTTGGACAAAACTAAACCAAATTACACTTAAAAACTAAAGTTGTTGTATTTATTTAACAATTTTGTAAACAAAATATTGATAAAGAGCATACTGTACTCGAAATAACCAAGCATTTGAACTGCAGCTCTGAAATTTGATGTCATCTGCAATTGCTCAGTATGAAAATGTAGCTGCAAACGTTTAATTGCAGGGTGGTGCACTTTGCTGGTGGTGGTGCAAAACTTTTTTATTTTAAAAGATATCGAAAACAGTTTTCGCGATCCTAGGTCAATTTTTAATAATAAAAAAAATGGAGAAGAAAAAAATACAAAAACATTATAAACACAATTAAAAAAATCGAAGTCTGAAGTTAAAAAAAACTAAAAATGATAAATAAAAAGTGATAAGATATTTCGAAGTCAGCATTAAATGTTTCTGTGAGAAAGGGTTTGTTATATTTTTCCATTTTTAATAATAAGTTACAGGCACCCTCAAAAAATGATTCTTCGTCTTGATCTTTTTTTTTCGCCATTATATTTATCATTAAAAATTGACCTAGAGTCGTAAAAACGGTTCTTCGATATCGCTTAAGAGGAATATAACAGGGGTATAGATTGATATAACTTTTTAAGGCATTATCCTAAAGATTTGAAATTTTGGCAGCTTGAATTAAATATAATAAAAATATATAAAATTAGTAGTTTCGGAGATATGACTAAAAAAAATGTCAATTTTTAAAATAAAAAAAATTAAAACATAGTCGGACAGATAATCTTGTATTACGTCCAAATATGAAATTTTATAGTGATGCGATGATCCATAGCCGTTAAAAATCAATTCAAAATTTCGATCTGGGAACTGCTGCCGCCGTGCGGAGAAATACACGTAAGAAGCGGCCTCGCGCGCCGTACACTAAGCAAAAAGTTTCTCGCGCTGTGATTTAAAATGACTTGTTACGATTTTGTTTCGTAATTACGGCAATACAAATTCCAAATTTCAGTATATTGTTATCCATTATAGAATTACGTATATTTACAACAATTATTGATTTTTGTATACAAAACCCGATTTGATTATTTAATTACTTACATATTACATAAACTTATTGTTGGTGTTAATATTATTTTTTAAGCAACTAATAATAGGTTCTCAAAAGCGGTCCTTTGTAGTCAGATTTACAAAAGTGATGTTACGAGTATTACCATAATTTTCGTTGATAAATAAGATTGATATGAAAATTTAATTTTATAAAAACAAAATGCTAACAGAAACATAAGCCATAAGACCAAACGTCTAGACAGAGCAAACGCTATGCTGATGGTCCAGATTACCTTATACAAGTAGACCAAAATGACCACGACAGAGGAACGTTTTCTTTGGAAGGCAGGAGAATTGTAGATATTAACTATTTGTGGAAGCAAATTCAAGAATTTCAGCACATACCATCGTTTGGGTGTACGTTAAAAACTGCAACATTATTGATGAGAAAAAAGATGGACTTAGATTCAGATTTCAAATTGAGTGTAATATGTGTAATTCGATTAATGTTCTGGACACAGAAAAGCCTGAAGAAATTCTCGAAGTGACAACTACTGTAGTATTAGGTAACCATTTTTATTGTATTTGTCATGACCCATTTACATGTAATAAAGCGAATAACTATATTTATTTGTATGATATTTGTCGAACAAGTTAGAAAAAAAAAAAAAAACATATTAACACTATTATTATTATGATTAGTTTATTGGCGGAATCTTCTTTTTTACAAACTAATAATAAAGATATTACAAACATTCATGTAAAGTAAATAAACGCACATTACGGGAAGTAATTAAGGACTTAATAAATTAAACTGAATTAATATTGAATAATATAGTGTAGCAAAAACTAAAATTGTATCTAGCTAAAAAAATAAATCTTGCATGATTGGAAAAATGAAAATAATCTTAAATATAAAAAAAATCATATAGCGAAATAATGATTATCTTTAATGAGGCTAAAGAAATATTAAATATGTCAAACTCTCGACATCAATTAAGTTTATTAATATTACACAAAACTTAATTTCCTTTTGATTTTAATACGATTGTTTTGTTATAAAATACTAGATTTTAATCATTGTTAAAATAAATATTCACAAAATAATATTTAACTACTGTCTATTTTTATTTCTTCATGTACTTCGTTGATAGAATGTGGATATTCACAGTTGGAAGAATTGACATCTATTTTGAACATTAAATTTGCTATTAACACTTTAATAAAAATACAAACATTGTGAAGCTACTTGCTAAAACATGTTTTAATATTAAGTTGCCAACAAATTTTGAATTATATATATTATGAACCCGAGTTTAAATATTTTTACAAAGAATATTTAAATTTAATATAAATCCTTTATTATGCTTTTATTCAAAGAAGTGTCACAATAATTGTATAAAAAAGATTGAATCGTACAAATAAAATAACAGGAAAATATAACTGAATAGTTTTATGTTTCACATCTAAAACATTTTTCGTGAATGTATGTTTCATGGAATTAAAATGTATGAATATTAAATATAGATATATTTCGTTTAATTATTCGATTAATTGAGCTTACAAAATAAACACCATATAATACAAATAAATTTGTGAAACATTTGTAGTGAAATTATAATCATTGAAATTATTTAAAAATTAAATATTTTTATTAAAATTAGATTACTATTGTTTGTTTTACTTTTACTATTTTAATCTCCAATAATGCATTAAGGCTGGCGTTTATCGTATGTAAAATGAAGCGATTTTGTACCAATTGAATTCCTCTAATAAACAAACCCTGAATAATGAATTTCATCATATTATATATCAAAATAATCCTAAAACTCCACAGATTTCGAACGAGTTATTTAAAAATTAATCTGATTAATAGTTTAGAAGAAAATTACGTCCAAAGTTAGCACATTTTATGCAAAGAATGTGCTATATTTTTACTTATTAATATAATTTTTGAAAGAAAATTAAATATGTCGTAATAATCTACATTGAATGTAGTTATAGTTCAATACATTTTATCGTCAGAAAACAATGCTGTTTACTGAGGAAGGTCGTTCCGAAAATATCATCAATTCCCGTGAAATTCGGCCATATTGAATAAAACCGGCAAGTTGCATATAGTTTTCTGCATTTGACTAGACAAATATTAGTTCATTAAGTCTCATATAGATAGCGGGAAATAGTGTACTATATTTTTATAAATGTTATTTGCGTTTATCATCTTTAAGTTATTTATAAAATTAATGTTATGAGTAATAATTTAAATAATTAATACTGTGGAAAAACACAAACAAAGATTTTTAATTAATTTTCAAGAGTACTCAATAGATGTTTCTCCCCTCTTCTTGATAATGTTGTGTATGTATGCTTATTGCTGTTTCACATTCAATGAATATGAGAAAGACAAAAATATCTTTTATAGTTATCTCTGCGCGTCGCGTTTTTAAAACACCGACGATGCACATGCCATTCTAAAATAATAAACATTTTAAATAACGTTCAGTAAGCAGCATACAAATATGAATGAATCTTTTTTTGCCAATGTTTGCACGGTGAAAAATTATTATTATGGATTTCTTTTTTATTTTATAAAAAATGTAATGTTTTCAAATAATTTTATTTGAGCCTTAGGATTGTAATAAAAGGCTAATGATCTAAAATAGGTCAATATAATTGTAAAATTAAAATTATTATTAAAAATTATTAAATTGTATCAAGTTGTTACTTCACTTACTGTTTCATAGGTTCTTTTGAACTGTATGTTCTATTTTTTTATTTTTGAAGTATACATTTCAAACCAAACACTTGTTATGGGGTAGCAGTTTTCGTCATATTTCACAAAATTATATAAATGTTTGCCTTCATATTTCCCGATAGGCCATTTTTAATTTCACTTTTATTTTATTATATTTACGGATACAAAAATTAATAAAAAAAATTATAGAATGATTGTAATGTAAGCAGAAATTATACTTTCCAAAAATGTATCTAGTTCTACACTATGTGTGGGGTTATTCATCCCAAATAGAGAATTTTAAATTTTGGCATACTTATGACATATGATTATTAACATTGATGTCAATTTTTTTATAATTACAATTTAAAATAAAATGGAATCCCGGCCAGGGAAGGTTCATTTTTATTTCGGATAGAAAAATGTTTCAAATAAAAGTTGAGGATCTTAAAAAATAAGTAATTTTTGTTACCAAACTTTTATTGTAGGACTTTCAGTTTTCATTTTATAAGCGGGAGAATTTCATCTACCTAATAAATTCCCTTAGAAATAAACAATTATTTTTATAATCTTCTTTGTGTTGGCTGTGGAGATATTATTTATTGAAATAGTTATTTTAATGACAAATGAAACGTCAAAGTTCCCTCATATTCAACATATCATTCACAAACCCCTCCAGTTTGAAAAGAAAAAGGGTGTAGAGAAATGTCTTTAATCCATTGTAAGGTAATAAATATCACACTAAATTATAATCTCTTTCCAAGTACTCGGCTTTAACTTTAAAAGACAACAATCCATTTTTTCAATTAATCATTTTTGATTTCCTATTAAATTTTCAATCAGAAACTTATTTGACCGAATTCACCGGGGAAAGTACCATGACGGACACATCACCATTTTTTAAAGAAATTTAAAAGAGAATAGGACGTTTGATAATGCTATACAAAAATATTTAGTTATTCAAGTTCTACACTTCTATTTAAAATATTTGTCTATCCCAAAAAAGTATAATCCAAGAACTGACAATACTAAAACAAATGGTTAATGAGGGAAAATAAGAAAATTCCTTCAAGATAAATGAGTGAGTAAAGCGCAAATCATATTTTCTTTTTCATATTATATATAATGTAACATAGGAAAATTTAAAACAAAAAGAAATGCTGCGATTTTTTATTATATTTTATTTCGACGGAATGTTATTCGCCATTAAGAGTGTTATTTTAATATTCTTTTAATAAACCAATTTATCTATAAAAAATATCATAACTTTGTAAGGTTTCAACTGTTTTTTAGTGGAACCTCTGTAGATTTTTATGCAATCAAATTCTCTATCGATTCATATTCGCATTAAAAACGATAAAGATAGATGGATTCGAAATTTAGGTCTGTAGAATTGGCCTGCTAGATTTCCACATCTTTCCTAAAGAATATTGATGCACGCGTAAATAGAACACGAATTACTCAATTATGAAAAAAAAATGTGAGGAAAGAAATTTAGAAATAACTCAAAAACTACTTGCTCTGGATATATAGATATATAATATTTTGATGTTGCAAATTAATTTGCTAATCGATTTGTGAGATAAAATATTGAGCATTCCATTTAAAAAAATGAATTATGCTGTTTTTAATTGGGCATTGAAATATGGATCTTATGGAAATACCTATTGTCAAAATTGACAAATGTTTTTTTTGATACTAGAGGGATCTATTAGTAAAAATTGAAGATGCCGTTCATCAGTATATTTTGATTCTACTAGAATTTATAGACATTTTTCGAAAGGTCTATTTGGTTGTAACAATTATGTGGATATAAATTCATATAAGTGGATGGACAATTAAATGGGGAATCCAAAAAATAATAATAGGTAGTGTTCTATTTAAAATAACAAAGTTGGTAGCCATTTCCGATATAATCAGTCAAGAACCCCGTAAACTTTTAATGGCCGTTATTAGTGGCCCACCCTGTATACATAATTTTATCCATTTTATTTCACTAAATTACACCTTTAATTTGATGTATATATTATTTTACTATTTTTATTATTTCAAAATGCATTTTATCTCGCGAAATATAATTTGAGGATCAATTCTGCATAAAAGGTAATTTTTATGAATATTCAAATATTAATAAAAACGGTTAGGTATAAGTATAACGACTTTTTACCGCTTTTTTTTAATAACATCACACGAAGAATCCAAACTTACAGTGAAAATGATTTTTTCTTAAAAATGAGAATAAAAATATAATAGCATGCATTGAGTAATTCTTTCGATGATTCGACAAAATTCATCAAATATATTTATACACTGTCTAAATAATAAATAATATATTCATTAATAAAAAATCGATCGCGTCAGCGTCGGTTGTCGAATACACAGACACACACATAGATAAGGAAACCAAACTGCAGTGTTCTACATATTTCTCAAATAGTTCGCTATTAAAATCGAGAGGCCATCACCTCCTTGACGATTGGCAACTATCTCTGTCATCGCATCATTCCTTTTCTAGTAAACGCCAGCCTTAAGAATAAACTAAAATATTGGTTTCAAAGACATTTGTTGGTGAATACGTAAAGTCTTCTTGATATAATATTTATATATTTAAATGAGAAATGGAGCATATTAATTTTATGTAACGAGAAAATTTCCGAGCCCACTAGACATTTTTCATGCCACTGACGTTCTATCGGTCGCCTGAATTCGAGAATACCAAACATACGGACCATGCGAAGCGACTCACCATTTGACGCGGTCGTATACGACCACGGCGCATAATGTCGAGAATAGGGCCCCTGATTTTGCACTGTGTGTACACGGCGATTCTGTATGGGTCTCGGTGAAACCTCGTTCTAACTCGGTATCGTTCTGTCCCTTTTGGAACTCTCGTTCGTTTACCAACAATCCTCGTGGCTCGCGCTGTTATACCCCTCTTGAAATAAAAAAGTTTTCCGTATGTGGCACCACCAAAATACATCACCCTGTACATATGGTATATAAAATAAATAAGCGAAGAAAGGAATATTATAAATATTTTATATAATATCTAATAAATATTAACAAAATTAAAAATCCCGCTAACCTGACCAATGATTAACGGTTTTTTCTTTCTCTAACCAGATTTTATATAAACTGTTTGACATATTTCATGCATAATGTCGTATGACAGCTTTTGAATAATTTGATTTTTAAAATTTTGGGTGCTGTAATTTTTTTTAGAGAGCCACATTTTAAAAGAAAATCATCATAGCCACAATATTGCAATTCATTATTTTGCTCTGGGATCAAAAATAAAAACAATATGACACCAAATAGTAAAAATCCAGAGTTACGATTTCTAAAAGTAGGCATTGGAAGTTTTTGAAAATTTAGTAAGAAAATAAAACAGATAAGAGAAATTCGATCGATATATTTTCAAAATTACACTTTCGGCTTTACCAAAAATATGTCTCAATTTTCTTATTTTAAATGGGATAACTTGTATATTATAACGACTTTGAATTCCACATAAAAAATGGTGATGTGTCCATCATGGTACTTTCCCCGGTGAGTACGGTCAAATAAGTTTCTGATTAAAAATTTGATAGGAAAGCAAAATGATTAATAGAAAAAATTGATTGTTGTCTTTTAAAGTTAAGGCCGAGTATTTAGAAGAATATTATAATTAAATGTGTTATTTCTTACCTTACAATTGGTTAAAATTATTTCTCCACACTCTTCTTCATTTTTATTAAACTGGAGGCGTTTGCGAATGTGTTGAATATGACGGCACTTTGACGTTTTATTTGTCATTACATTAATTATTTCAATAATTAAAATCTCTAAGTTTAACTAATAAAAGTTAAACGAAATTCTTCCGCTTATAAAATGAAAACCGGAGGTCTTACAATAAAAATTTTATAACAAAAATTATTTATTTTCCAAGATCTAAAACTTTTATTGGAAACATTTTTCTATCCGAATTAAAAAATGAAAAAATGCTAAGAGTAAAGTTGCACTTAATGAGTTTTGATTCTAACCAAAAGCTTTTCAGATCATTCCACTGTTATAAAAAAAAGCTTAGATATAAAGTGTGGGTTCAATCCATTTAACTATCGCGGAAACTCACAGACACACACACAGACATTTTTCAAAACTCGATAGAATGGAAAAAACGTGCGTATTTGTTGAAATTGGCGGTTCGAAAATTTTCACGATCACAATACTTTCCCTTGGACAGGGGTCCGGGGAAAGTAAAAATTGACATATTTCATCTATAATGTCTTAAATCTGTTTTTTACTTCCCCCGGACCCCTCTCCAAGGAAAAGTATTGTGATCGTAAAAAGTTTCGAAACGCCAATTTCAACGAATATGCACGTTTTGAGGTCGCCTGAGTCGATTCCATCAAGTTTTGAAAAATATATGTGTTTCCGCGATAGCCCATAAACGGCTAAATGGATTAAACCCAAACTTTATACCTAATCTTTTTATAAGAGTGGAATGATCTGAAAAGCTTTTGGTTAGAATCTAAATTCATTAAGTGCAATTTTACTCTAAGCGATTTTTAATTTTTTAATTCGGATAGAAAAATGTTTCACATAAAAGTTGTACAAAATAAGTATTTTTGTTATAAAGTTTTATTGTAGGACCTACAGTTTTTATTTTATACGCGGAAGAATTTCATCTACCCTATAAATTCCATTAGAAATAAACAATTATTTCTAGTCTTCTTTATGTTGGCTGTGAAGACTTTAATTAATGGTCGCGTTCAGGGAATTTTTAGACATGTAGCGCTACAGCGCAAAGCTCTTGTTGTTCCCTGAACACGCTTTCGATGTTAAGGACGTTCACGAAAAAATGGCGGTTTTGTTTACAGCTGCACGGCTTGAAAACCGATCAAGCGGAAAAATATATGCTTATCGCTTTTGCGCAATCGCATCCAGCTTCAAAAAATTGAAAAAAAGTGTGGAGATATGTTTGGTAAGAAATTAGTTTGTTATTCTTGTAATATTCTTCAAAATACTTGGCTTTAACTTTAAAAGACAGCAATCTATTTTACAATTAATATTTTTTTCCTTTCCTATTACATTTTCAATCAGAAACTTATTTGACCGAATTCACTAGGGAAAGTACCACGATGGACACATCACCATTTTTTTTAATTAATTAGTATTTTTTGTTTAGTGTAAGTGAGCAAGTAGCAAATGGCCAAGCATTAGAACTGCATGTTTGGTAAGTGACAGTTCTGAAATTTGACATCTGTCATCTGCGATTGCTCAGTATGCAAATGTAGCTGCAAATGTTTAGTTGCAAAATTAAACGTAATTCCAACTAAATTTTAAATTTCATACTGGATTTTTTAAAGTGTCGTTTTTAAACCATTCTAGGTAGAAAATGTAACAATAGAGGGCATCAGGAAAACAATCATATTGATGATACAATTCAAGATAACAGCGCCAAAGTAACAATATTCTGAACACTATTCGCAACTACATTCACGTGTGTTTTGAAATGTCTATCAACTTCAATTTCACGATTCTCTACGATATTTCATGATTATTATTATTATACTCAGATCGTTGGGTTGCATATTATAGGCAACTAAACACACATACATCAATGCGTTTGACTTGGGTATTTTGCATGTATACATAGGGGAAATGTATACTGATAAAAAAAGCTCTCTTTAATTAATATTTTTTGTTTACACTATAACTGAGCAACTAACGAATAGTTAAGCGTTTAAACGGCATTTTTTTTGAAGTAACAACTCTGAAATTTGATATGTCATCTGCGATTTTCCCGTATGCAAACGTGGCTGCACATGTCTTGTTACTTAATTAAACATAATTTCAAGTATTTTTTATGATTTAAAAATCACACTGGAATTAATAATTATACATACATCTTTATTCAGACAATATGATAACAAAAATTTAAAAAAAAAAATAACAATGTGTTGTGTTAGTCTGCCATAAGCTATCGATTAATAATCATAATTTTTATATAGTACATTTTAGGAAATCAGATAAATAGAGAAAATTTTGGACAATTTGCACATTTTTAAGAAGATAAAAAGAAATAAGTAGGTGAAAACAGGAATTATCACTTTTAGCAAAGATATGTAAACAATACAATCGACTTAACACCACATTATTCCATTATAGGTAAGCATATGTTTTGTTGTTGATTAAAGTGTTTGTTATTGTATTCCCAGTATTGGCTATCACAATCGCAATAATAATATACGAATGAATCACTGCTCCATTGGAATTTTAAATAATATGCATGTGTTTTTATTATTTACATTTTTTGTAACTAATAATAGCAGGCATGTAAAAATAATTTCCGCTCGGCTTCCTAATTTTACCGGAATGCACGGTGGTGTGCTTTTGTCGGCGTGGTCATGCAATATCGTAACAATCGATCCGTTCCGTGTATATATACTACGCACTTGGGTTTTAGTGTCAGCCTCGCGTATATATAATATACATAGTAGGTTATCAGTGGGCGTCGTAATCGGGTCACGACGCCCGCGACGCCACACCTGATGGAAGGCTTCCATGTTATAAATTCTATGCCCGCGTAAATAATACACAAACTGTTCCACATTTTCATGTTTTCTTTAGAGTTTTAGAGTTACTTTCGGGAATTATTAAAATTCTTACTTACGTAAATTATTAATTGCTCTGCATGTTTTTTTTCTTTTGTGAATTGCAGTGAAGACTTTATATTGTGCAAAATAAAAACAAGTGAAATTTTAAGTCAATGATAGTTTCTAAATATGGATTTTTTTTTCAAGTCAGACTTAATACATTTTTTTGTAGAACAAAACTAAATATTCATTAGTATTAGACGCAACTTCTTAGACCTAATAATAGAAAGGAAAAAGAGTAAAAAAATATTAAACTCAATCTAAAATGATTACTCTTCCGTTAGAGAAGTTCTTTCCATAATTAAGTAAAGTTTTTAGGGCGCTTCAAAAATATTGGCCATTTGAGATTCCATAATAAACAATTTTCATATTAAGAGACTTTTTAAAAACACGTTAATGGTATAGGAACGGTTAACAAAATTTGTTAATAGCCACTCCGCTAGTAATAAATTTTGCCCCTCAACCCTAACAAAAACTCTAAATAGGGGGAAGAGAGATTGTGATAGTTTTCTTGACAAACAATTTTTTTGTCTAAAAAATCTGCATCATCTCCTGCATAGAGAAGCCAGATTTTAATATATACCGAATACCCTGTGAAAAAAGCTTCTATTTGATATATGTGTGAAATATTTGAAAAACGTATAAATAAATATTCAAATAATGAATGAACTGCACTCATTACAATTTTAGAATTCTAAAAATTAGACATAAATCAGGAGCAAAGTTTAACTCCTCGCAAGTCAAAGCGATTTCGAGGCGGCCAAGAATTAGCAGCATCCGGCCAGCGGGGCGATGCCGAAACAGAGCCAAGTTGCCAAATCCCGAAAGGTCATCAACATGAAAACATTACTGCATCGTTTATAAAAATAATAATAATCTACATGTGTAGCGTAGAATTATAGAAAATAAATTGCATCAAGAAGTAAAAAAGATTAATGGTCGAAAACCAAGAGAGGAACGTACTAATATTTTGTATATATTATAAATATTTATTAAAAAATAAGCAAAGGTATGTAAATAGCATGCCTGAGTAGCGTAGACTTTTTATTTGACATAATAAATTCAGAAAGACCTCTGGTCGATAGCCCAGATAGAGTAACACCTACATATATTGTGATTATGTATGTTATATTAGTATTTCCCAAACTACGGGTGAATATATATGGGCCTTACGCACTGTATACATGAATTAAAAAAAACAATTATATAAATATTTTTTTATTTTAATTATAAGAAATAAGACAATATTAAGTAGTTCCACGACTCGCCACCAGGGAATCGTTTGATTGGTCGGAGCCTAGTCAACTTTGGGAACCACTGTGTTATATTATTTTGTATTATGACTTGAATTTGAAACACCCTTTATATATACATATACAGGGTGTTTCGAATTCGAGTCTCGCCATGGGGGACCTCGCTTATTATAAGCTTATTATAAGAGATAGAGGGCATGTTTAAATTTGGGACTTTTGTAGAATTTCATGCTGATTAATATCCCATTGAGAAAATTGGGCTGTTTCTTTGATTTTAAGTAAAATTTAAAAAAAGATAATTGTGATTTTCTTTTTTTTATTTATATCTTCGCTATTTGAAGTAATATTTCAATGCAATGAAGTCATTTTATTAATAGTATGTTTCGTTTCATCTGGACCATCATCAACTTCCTTATTTCTTTTAGACGTCTTGTTTTTTATTAGATTATAAACCTCTTATAATAAGCGAAATACTTAAGGTGAGACTTGAATTTAAAACATCCTGTAATGTATATATAGCAAGAACATATTCATATATTTTTAAAGGATTGTTCCAATCAGTAATAACATTTTAGAATTACTAATGCCCGCATTAATAGTCAGGGACTGATCCAGACTTCACTTTTATATTGCATCAAAATGTATAAAATATTAAATAAAAATGATTTGAAAATAATTAATAAATTATTTTCACATTTAGCTCTGTGACTTTTAACTTACGTTACGTAAGTATGTTAAACAAATGCACATTAAAACAACTACTTCCCGGGCAAGTACCCACGCCGGACATTGAATTACATAATGTACACCTGCTGTTGCACATCAATAAAATATTGCATAATGCAACAAATTTTGATCCGAGAAAAATTCCTCGTTTAATTTTATTCGGTTTTGATTTAAATTGAATTAATTTGGTTTAATTTAATTTAAATTGATTTAGTTTACATTTAATGAAACTTTCAGTCACCATTCATCTAGCGTATGGATAACTAGTGATGGCCATTTCGGTTTTTCGAACCTCATCAGACTAGTGTGTTCCATGTGCAATGCCTTGATGAAGGCGACTGAACTGAAATTGTACTGGAGTTATATACCCGATATTAATCGTAATTAATTAAAGACGACGCAAGCGCCATCTTTTGCCTAATTTCAAGTGGCATCGTCAACGATTTGGGTCTACAAGGTAGACGACCGAGAATCATTGTTTCGTCCACTAAAGGAAGGCGAACTTGTCCTGTTTAAGCAAACAAGGAAACGAAATTCACATTTAATGAAACTTTCAGTCACCATTCATCTAGCGTATGGATAACTAGCGTCGTCTTTAATTAATTACGATTAATATCGGGTATATAACTCCAGTACAATTTCAGTTCAGTCGCCTTCATCAAGGCATTGCACATGGAACACACTAGTCTGATGAGGTTCGAAAAACCGAAATGGCCATCACTAGTTATCCATACGCTAGATGAATGGTGACTGAAAGTTTCATTAAATGTGAATTTCGTTTCCTTGTTTGCTTAAACAGGACAAGTTCGCCTTCCTTTAGTGGACGAAACAATGATTCTCGGTCGTCTACCTTGTAGACCCAAATCGTTGACGATGCCACTTGAAATTAGGCAAAAGATGGCGCTTGCGTCGTCTTTAATTAATTATGATTTAGTTTAATTTGATTTAATATAATTGATTTAATAGAATTGATTTAATTTTGCTTGTATTGTATTGTATTGCCAACATCATATTTTAATAGAAAAAGTTCAGAACACTTTACAGGAGAAAATTTCTCGATCATATGATATAAATGCTATACTAATTAAAGGAATTTATGGGATTGTTTTTTTGAGATTCCATATTTCGTATGTCTATCACTTAAACTCAAGTTGACATATAACTTCAAAATTAGGCAATAAATAACGTTGTACGCATATTATAAAATATTTGAACGAGGAAATTCTTTACAGATTTTACAAAATCATGAAAGTGAATATAGGTATATTCTAGGCTATTCTGTAACGAAAATGTCAAATTTAACGTATGTCATCTTTTATTATCACGGTATAAGCAACTTTTGTAATAGATACATATTTATATAATGTGAATTTGTTTAATAAAATAGCCCCGATTCAAGAAAAATCAAGTTCTTATATCTACATGGCTATTTGAAAAATATCCCCTAAAGTTGACTGATAATTAAAAAAAAACTACATAAAAAATAAAAAAAGCGGCTGTGATAAGAGTTTTTTGTAAATACACCTTTTGATATAAAATAGCATAATTTCGTGAAAAGTGTAAATATGTTTACGGAAACGATTGGAGACTAAGGAATTTGGGTTTACGTTACACACTCGAGAAAGAAAATCCATAGTGGAATCGGTTTCACTTTCCAACTACCGAAAAGCCCGTTTACACAAAATAATTAATGGGTTTATCGACCGCACGAAAACTTTTGGACTACGCGTATATCAATCATTCCATCCAGATTGCGTTCGTTCCGCTTCTTTTTGACGAATCATCCCCTCTGTATCGTGTCGTGGAAGTAATTCATCGGAACCCTCCCCCATTTATACGACGACATGGAAATAATGTGCAGTATCATACATATTCGACTCGAGGATAGATGTAATTTTATTTCATTGTGTTTTTGTAACAGTGGTTTTTAAACGATGCGTTGTTACGCCTTCTTTAATGTATATAGATACATAGTCTTGGCGCCTGCTCGTTCCCTCCCTTTTTCGGAAATAGTAATGATAGTTCTTGTTTCTTATTTAATGATACAGAAAATGATAATTCGTAAAATATAAGTGACAATTCTGTATTTAATAAATTACTATTAATTCTTACGTAATGTCACAGTAATTAAAGAGAAAATAATTTATTAATTCTTTGTAATATTATAAAATTTAACCTATAATAGGGATGTATCGAGTGATAAATCTCAAGTTTCTGGGATTAACAACAAAAAATCCCTTTAAATGTTTGACTGTAATTCAATAATTTCTATGTTTTTCGCCGAATTGTAAGACTTCTTTGACGTTGGTAAAAATTGCAACAATATAATGCAATGGGGTCGTCAATGAATTCATTTTGGGGCACGCATAATTTAATTAAAATGTATGTAATACAGTTATTGCGATTTATTTGTGAATTTATTTGATTTTTTGGTATCAAAATGCAGATGCCTTAACAATACCCATATTTTGGATCGTTCAGTCGCACGTGGCCAGAGATAGTGAATGGGAAAATACGTGGTCGAATCGAACCATATGAGCATTATTACAAGGGCGGAAAATTCAATGGAAACTCACACGCAATGTATTCGCGAACGAAATTTTCACCAACACAAATCAGCAAACACACACACTTTTGATGCATGTATGACATGTTGGTAAAAATAATATATTAATGAATTATGTTAGTAAACTCTCAAACATGAATTTGGACCAAGCCAGTATTTTTGTATAGCCAACCCCAGGTACATTAAGATTACGCCGCTTGCCCAGCTTTCGCCATAAAGCACAACTTCCTAGCCCGTAATTCTACGCACTAGTGGTGGAATCAACGCCATACCGTCGAATACCACTGCCCGCCGGAGGCCACCCCCGGGCTAAAAGGCCCACCCCCGACTCCTCATTTGATCGTGTCAAGCACGAGGTATAGTGATCACGGAATAAGTTTGCCCAACAAATCATAAAACAAATTTAAATTTATGTAAATTCTTAAGATTAATTCTTAATTTCCAAATGTTATCCAGGACTGTTTGAGTATGCTGTGAATTTTTATTTAATAATTTCAGTGTGTCGTCATACAAAAAAAGGTTTGAGAACTTCAACAATTTTAAAATTGATAAATTCCAGCAAATATAATCTCTTCCTCTCTATCTATTTATTTTATTCCTTCGAGCAAACTAACAAAACTAATCCCTCTCTTTTTAAAAATTTTCTCTTCCTTTCATCCCGCAACAATATTTCCTTTTCCCACCCCTTCGCACATCCCGATCCTTTGTGACAATATCGCGCAACTTTCAAGGGACATTGAAAAGAGCCGGTATTCCCACGCAGACAACTGCAGATAAGCATTTTTACGCACGCACAGAGAAAGAAAGGTCCTCGCTTCTCTTTTCTTCGGCCATTCTGCACACGATAAACTCGGCGTCTTTTGTAAGGACAGGTAAACGAAGGGTCGCCCGGGCCCTTCGGGGATATTTAGCGCTCGCACAATGAAAACAGGCGACTTGGGGCAAGGGTCGAGGCCTACCTGCCTGACCATCCCGAACATACAATATTCTCTCGCTCGGCTTATACATTTCAAGGAGAGAAAGGGAAAGGTGCAGGGTGAGAGGATGGTACACCGGAAGTTACAAAACGTGTTTATATAGTGATATAATACGTGAATGTTTATATAAATTGTACTTGCTAATATATACAGAATAGAGGGTTGATATACGTTTTATAAAGGATACAAAAGAGGAGATAATTAGTATTAATTCATATCAGACCATACATAACCTTGATATTTGTAAATAGAAAAGAGTGTTCATTCACTTGGTCAGTTATTTAAATAAAATAAATAAAAATGTTTTGAAAATAATTAATAAATTATTCCCACATTCAGCTCTGTGACTTTTGACTTACGTTACGTAAGTACGTTAAACAAATGTATATTAAAACAACTACTTTCCGGGCAAATACCCACGCGGGACATTGAATTACATAATGTACACCTGCTGTCGCATATCAATAAAATTTAACGTACGTAACGTAAGTCAAGTTATGTGTGTTACCATTTTGGAAAGCTATTTTTTGGTCTTCCTAAAAATGTGAAAATCCAATATGGCTGCCATAAGAAATAACAAAAGTTGAATATCGTAACTCGAAATCTAGAGAATCTAAAATATTTTGCAATTCGATTCAGGGGGTTAAAAAATATACAGTTTCAAGTTTGATGAAAATATCGCCAAAGCGATATATCAGGAATCTATCAAAATAATCTTTTTTTTTTAGATTCTCAATCGCAATTAAAATAAGCCACTTTTCTCTAATTTCAACGACTTCGCATATATTTTCGATTCCGAGATACTAATGGTGAGCATCGGAAAAATCACCATCCTGAATATAGATACATTGTGAAATGATTTAACAACCTGTTAAATAATTTCATAACAGGTTAAACTTTCTTAATTTTTTGTGCTTTTGAAATACATCGATTATTTAAATTATCGATTTTGTCCATCATTAGAATAGACATTAAAAATGTCTGAATTAACAAACAAAACATATTTCCTGTTGTTTTTATTAACCAAACCTAACTCCATCAATTATTATTAACCTTGGTCAGGACGATTAGTGCACACACGACTGTATTAGTCTGTGCCCATATGACGACCGATTAATACAATTGAGCAGCTGGCGAGCGCCTCTGCCGTGAAGACAGAAAGAGAACGTGAGGGAGAGAGGGAGGGGGGACACCGTACGGATGATTCAGAAATCGATTCTCCGGCGGCACCCCTAATTTCGGGCCCCTTTTTTTTCGCAGCTGTTCGCAACAAACATCGAGGAATATCCTATCAAGAACGAAAACACGCGCGTGCATTTTTCGGCCGGTTTAATTGGCAAGTGTTAGAATCACCTGCCAGAAAATCGACGGAAAAAATATGTCGACTTTAAAACGCACGTTTTTAGTTTGACAGGTGTGTGCTAGGTAAAAAGACATAGGCATTGGAAGAAAATAGATAAGAGAAGAGAGATATTAATTCTCACGACATAGAAAAAACTAGAAGCGAGGGATATAAAAAATTCTGAACTTGGCTTATTTATTTAATATTTAAAGATAAATGGAACAAATATAAAAGCTAGGACCTATATGTATTGTAATTATCTATGTTATATTGTTAAAATTTTCTTTATTGTCTGAATATATATATATATATATATATATATATATAAGTTTGTGTTTATAAATTTTATTATCCTTTGTAAAACACAAAATTTCCAGATTTTAACTTACGTTAATCATAAATGGGACAAGTAATAAAAACGAATGTCTGAACTGAATGGAGATTTGATATAACAGGTTTCTATGGTGTAGTTGGTAATGCATTCGACAGGCAATCGGGGGACATGGGTTCAAATCCCATCAGAGATGTTTCTTTTCCACTTAATATTTAATTAATTTAAATTATACCTCAATGTTGGATATTGAAATTTCTACAATTCATAGATAAAAAAGTGTGTTTATAAACTTTTGTTTTTTTGACAAATTAAAAATTCCTAGATCAAAAATTGAAGAAAAATATATCTATTATCTCAACATAAACCATTTATAAGTAACGTTGAAGTTGACAGTAATTATAATTAATAATAACATTTACAAAACTTAAGTTTAAAAATAAATATCTACTGTGTGTATATAGCCTTTAATTTTAAAATAATTTAAAAAAATCGAAGATATGCATTGCATTGAATTCAAGTAATTATTGGAATATCATTAATGTCATGAAGTGTCATAAACAATACACGGGCTATGTTCAGTGAAATAAAACCCTCACTGTAGATTTCTCATAATATTTTAACTAAATCCTTCATATCGCAGGTTTGCCAACCTACAATTCTAGGAACCATTAAAAATAAAACATTGATTAAAATAATTCGCCGAATAGATCTAATCTAAATAACACCGCCGGTAATTGTGTAAATAAATAATAAGAACGTAAAGCAATATCAGCGACTCTTCCCCTCCCTCTCTCACTCTTTGTTTATATGCGTGTGTGCATTTCGATTTTATGAATGGGATTATTGTGCAAGTCGCGAGAGTTGTTTACGTTTACATTCGGTGAAATAATTAATCCATTAACCAACCGACCGGCCGGCCAAAGTGTTATGTTTACGGTTGGGTGTGCTCTCCGGCCTTTTCTTTATTCACACGCATTATCTCCGTTTCCTCTCACCGCTTTATCGTTTCCCTTTTCAATGAAAATTTTGATATGACCTCCACAGTCGCTCAAACACAATACACTCACACAAACTGACTGATAAGGATTACGATAACGGGCGAATGCATACAAAGACTGACTTTGTAGTGCAATTTTGGGTATTTCTGTTTTTAACCATTTCCGGTTCGGTTTGATTAGGAATTATGAAATAATTGGATGAGGGTTTTGATTAGCGTCGATTTCATCTAGCGCGGAGAGCGTTTTTGAATATAAGAGATACAATTTAAGATTTCAGCGCAACTACATGTTTTGATATGTCAGTAAATAAAAATTTTATTGCCCAACGCCCATCAACAACCTGATATTTCGTTTTGAATTACGTGAAGATTAATTTAATTAAAACTAGTGAAGAAAAAGGATTACTAAGTGTTCCATTTAATTTCACTACAAGACAATTACAGCACAAGAAAATAAGAATACAGAATTTGTAAATTTACTTAGTATGAACAGAAACTAATAGATACTCAAGAATTAATTAATTTACATTAAGAAAAAAACAGTTTGAATATCGACTTCATGATTCGCTATTTCGACTTTGCGATTATTTGATGTTTTTATTTGTTTCGTCATTTGCTTTAGTGTAGTTTTTATAGTAGCATTCATTGTTTGTATTAAATTAATAATTAAAAAAATAATTATTAATTTAATACAAACACAATAAAATTAATGCTACTATAAAAAAATACTACATTCAAACAAATCATAAACTAATAAAAACATCAAACAATCACAAATTTCATATTTCAAATCTGAAGAAACGTATTAAAAATACTCCTTATGTGTCGACTTAGAAGATTACGGCATCTGAAATATTAGAGTGAAAGCAAATAACCTTTTCCCTAGTATCGAGAGCTTCCCATCATACCCTAAGTCTAGAGATTCATAACAGAATTCATTCACGATAATGGGCTGTTCAATTGTGCGGAAGTAATATTTATAGTTGTCGGAAGCTTTGCTCGAGGGAAATCTTACAGAATTCCGCTGTAAATATCAATTATGTTTTTAGCTTCATAGCCCCACTTAAATCTATAAGCCGTTCTTGGGGTCCTCCAAAAATAACAATTCAGAAATAATTGGGTAACTATTTCGTCATATGAAAAAGAAAATCATGTCTTCAGTCCAGAATCAGTGTCAAAGTCAGTGGTGGTAATTTCATCTTCGGTCTAGAAGCTAAATATGAGTGTATTTAAATCTAAATTGTGATTTATGTTCTTGAGCATCTATAAATAAGAACAATGCTCCACTTGATAACAAAAATGAACTTTTAATTTTTGAACGAGATTATGGAGAATCGAATATAAAATATTTACAACGACCCACAGACTTACTAATTTCGATAACAGAAATTAGTTTAGAAATTATCGTGCAATTTTATAACTATAACATATTAGGAATTAAAAAAAAAACTATTGAAGTTAAATATTTTAGAAACAATAAATTATAAACTTCCCCATTGGAAGAATAGTGAATGTTGGAATCACCAACAATACGTTTTTTAATAGAGATTCAGGTAAAAAGAAGTTACGTATTTTAATATATACAGGGTGAGTTTTTTCGATGTTCTCTATGGGGATCTCGAAAACTATAAGAGATAGAAAAACGGTTAAATGGGGAAAGAAGTGTAGTTTTATAAGACGAATAAAATGACACTTTCAAAATATTTGAAGAAGTCAAGGGTAACTAGATATTTTGAAAAAAGTAAAATGTATCAATTTTTTGAAATCAATATATCTCTAATATTATCATAGATAGAAAAAAACTGTAAAGGACAAAGTTGTAGAAAATTTTACACAGATTAATTACAAAAAATAAAAAAAAAATCGCCCATATTTTGGGAGATATGACACAAATTTACCTTTTTTTAAATGGAAACAATAGTTGGCTATGACTTTATTAAAAGGGCTATTTTTTTTCCTTTAATCTGATATAACATATGCCATAGTTATTTTTAAAATAAAAAAAGTTACAGTCGTTTTTAATTTTACCATACACCGAAAAATATATTGGTTATTCGGAGTATCGCTTTCCGTTCTTAAAATGCTGTTATACTTGCATTTTTGTATATTATAAATGAAGCGTTTTACAAACAAAATAAACACTCGTTCGGCGCGACGCGTGACCTTGCTTTTTTCATCGGCAATTTGAACTCTAATATGGATATTCACCCATTTCGTTCACTTCGATTCTTTTGTGATTGCGAGATCTCGTACTAGAGGTCGACACTGCTGTCGGACCTGAAATGCGTGACGCTTTTTTACCCGGCATTGCCTCTCTTAGTATTTCATCCTCTTTGGTATAACTGTGTGATGAACATCTGCAATATATGAATGAAAAGTGTAGAGTAGGATAATTCTCCCGCGCATTTTATTTTTATCACAAAAATAACAAGCGTTGGGTTTTAAAGGAAACACATAAATAAAAAGAATTTGTTTAAAAACAAAACAAACTATTTGAAAGCTTGTTTTTTGTTTTTATTTATGTATTTTCCTTTAAAACCCAACGTTTTTTTTTTTTGTAATAAAAATGAAATATGCGGGAGTTTTTTTTGCAATAAAAATGAAATGTTCTCCCCATTTCAAAAAAAAAATTAAATAAACTATTTCTAAATAAAACAAGTTGTTTTTTTTTTCAGAAAATTTATTGTAGACACTGCTACAATTGTCTCGCCAATACAGTGACATCATCAGGCAGATTATTATTTTGTAAGCTTTCATCTGTCTGATGATGCCACTGTGTTGGCAAAACAATTGCAGCATTATTTCTACAATACATTTTGTGAAACTTAAAACACGTTTCTTTTATTTACAAATAGTGTATTATGGAGTTTCATCAAATGAAAGACTCAGCCATCGATTATTTAAATAAAATTTTTATTCTTTCTCCCACTCGTGTAAGAATTTATTTAAATAATTAAATTTCACAACCAGTTGTTTACATTGTTAAGCAGTATTGATAATTGATTTCGATTTAAATTAATTTAAAGTATGAATGTGGCTATTCCGTACGGGAAATGTTCAATTTAACGTTTAATTAATTGAAACAAATAAAAAATTAACGCAAAATTATAAATGCCTTAAAACGACCGATGTTTCAAAACGACAATGAGAAAACGATAAATTCAGAATGTTGTTAAAATATAAATATATATATATATAATATTCAATGATATTAAATTTTTTTCATCAACTTGAATTTCAAAAAGGCATAACAAAAGAAAGAAACATCAGTATAAATTACAAAATATGTCAATTTTACATTTTCTGAACAGAAGTGATATTAATATAGAGATGGGCAAAGTCGATCTTTTTTGTTACTACAAAATTAAGTGCAAGACAATTTTATTAATGCAACATATTCTATTAGAATCACAACTTTTCTTATTTGATCATTTAAAAATACTCGATAACTAATATTACTCGTTTTTACCCAACGCTAAATATAATGTAAAAATATTTTGAAAATGGGTACTCGCATGAATTTTATATTTAAATGAATATATATATGAAATGCATTATTATTAATATGTAAAATAATACAAAATGTTGTGTTGTTACTTGAAGCGCTTCGTTACTGCCAATCGAACTTGTTATTAATTTGATGAATCTAAATAAGGCGACGGTATGACATCACAAAACGCTCTCGGTATAGTTCTGGCGGGAATATTTCAACTTGAAGTAATTTGATATATACTTACATAGTTTTTTTTTAAATATGCAAGTACATCTAACTCATAAGCATACGTAAAACAATCATTCAATGTGTTATGTTTTATATAAAATGAAGAAATAATAATATTAAATAAGAAGTATAATAAAATCAAACGCGCTTTATTTAGAAAGGTTTTTTTTTTTAAATAAAATCTTATGTTTTCTAAATAACAAAATGCAAAAACAAAAAAGAAGCAAATAAAAAATGTTTGGATTCTAAAGAAATTATAAATTAAATATGTTTGGAAATTAATTAAAATCAGATGGTTGATTTTATTTTTATTTTGAATGTGTATAGCATATACGATTCATGTAAAATGAAGCAAAATAAATATAAAAGTATAAGAAGAAAATTAAAACACGCCTTCTTTAGAAGAAAACAAAACAGAAGCTAATAAAAATAAAACAATATTTAATTTAAAGTGAATTTGGAAATTAAAAAAAAAAACATTCGAATCCATTCAATATGTAATGTTTTATATAAATTGAAGAAATAATAATAATAAATATTGATGAATAAGAAAATCAAACGTGCTTTATTTAAAAAAAAAAAAAAAAAGAGATAATAAAAATAAAACATACTTGTATTAATTGTAATCAAATATAATTGGAAATTAATTAAAATCACATTTTTTTTAATTTTGAATGTGTCATGTATAAATAATTTATATACATCGAAGCAAAATAAATATAAAGTGTAAGAAAAATGAAACGCTCATTTAAAGACAGGTTTGTTTAGAATAAAACAAAAATCGCATAAACAAAGAAGAAACTAATAAAAATAAAACAAGCTTTCATTATAAAGTGAACTTAAAATAAAAAAAAAATAATTTGAATTCATTCGAAGTGTAATAATTTCATTTTAAAAGTGAAGTAAAATAATTATAATAAGAAAAATAAAACGCGCTTTAATTTAAAAGCAGGTATTTAAAAAATAAAATGTTGTTTTATAAATAACAAAACACAAAAAGCCAATAAAAATAAACAATGTTATTGTAAATCCATAATATTTTAATTAATTATGATTATTTTCAAAATTAATTAAAATCATATGGATGCTTTTAAATGAATTAAATGTATAATTTATATAAATTGAAGCAAAATAATTATAAATTAATATAAGAAAATAAAACGCGTTTCATTTTAAAGGCGGGTTTGTTTATAAAAAAAACTAAAGAAAAGCTGAAATTTGTTTTAATGTATTGAAAGTATAAAACGCGCGATTATTTTAAATGGAAACAAAGTGCGAGAAATAAAATTTGTAGTGCGGTGATAAAGATAAACTGGCCGACTGGTTGAAAGGAAGCGTGCATACAACGCACACACATCGTGTTTCTGTTGAACACAACATGGCGGGAGCGTGTGCTGGGCCAGGCGAAGCCGGTTAGCGTGGCGCGTTTAAATATCCAAAGCGAAACACGGCGGAGCGCGAAAATAAGTCAAGTCAAGGCAGTCGCCGGTGCTGAAATGGTGTTGTGTACGTGCGTGTGTGTGCGTCCGGTAGATTTGAATAAATGTCAAAGTTTTACTTTTTTCGAGGGAATGATAATAATCCGCATGTGTCAAAATCATGTGTGTTTTGGGTCTTACCTTCCGATTGCGGCAGCCGCCTCGGCCCTGTCCTCGCTGCTGATGCTGTTGTAAATCACCCTCTTCTCGCCGACATGCACAGACATAATCTTCTTTAGGGGGGAAATTAATAAAGTCCACTGTTTTTCTCACAAATAATCGCACTGTTGTTTTTTTTACGAATTTCAAAATGTTATTCAGCGACGCACGGATTTTCGTTGAAAAAAAGCGTAGAGAGCGCGCGGCCCATCAAACATACGCTACGCCTCACAGCGGTTTTCTGGTAACGCTATTTGGCGGGAAACAGCTGAGGCCCGGTTGACGCCGATGCTATTGAATTCATACGCGCACACACAAACATCACTCGACCCGCCGAACCAGCACTTTCCTTAATAATTTTCACCCACCGGCACTCGCAGCGACACCACTCGATCACAATCCGCCGATTTTCCAGAGATTTCTGTGTTAATTTTCCCGTTTTTCGTGCGATTACATGCGGGTACTATTTACGGCGCGGAGCTTCGAGGGAGCGCCACGGGCCCGCTTCGTCTGCCAGCTGGCGTCCAAGCCCCGCCCAAAGTGGCGCGTACGAAACGAGCTCTAACCTCGTTTCCTTCCCGCCAACACCCGCAGACATCACAGCTCGCCCGCTCTCTCTCTCTTACTATTCCTCCTGTTTTATACTCACGTACGCACGGCGAGAAATTTAAATCCACACACACAACAATTTTCTTTTCAGCGGCACAAATTTTAAATTAAATAATCGCACCGGCGACGCTACTCGTGCGCTTTTCCTTCTTTACCGTGCGATTTGAAAATAAAAAAAAAATTGGAAGAATGCATTTCTTTATTTTTTCTACCCAATGTAAAAATAAAATATATCATAAAACCAAAAATATTTCTCCTATAAAGCATTGTTTTATTTAAAAATTGAAAATTCGAGGCTCTGTAGGGTAACTCTTCAATAATTAAACCCTTCTAATTATTCAAGAATTAGGTCTGACATGACCTGATATAATAATAATAATATCAACTATTTGTGATACAACATAAGCAACACGCTATCTGGTTGCAAAGTTTGGAACACTCTTGGGACCAAAATCCGCGCATACAAGTTATTTGTCAGCTGACAACACAAACACAATATTAATGTTAATTTAAACAAAACTAAAACTGCACTAAAGCAAATTTAATACAAACACAATAAAATTAACCATACTTTAAATAAAACGCCACTAAACAAATGATGAAACAAATAAAAACGCCAAACAAACGTGGTAAACAAAATCAAAATAGTGACTTGTAGAACCGATTTTTAAACTGATTGACACATCAAAATATACGTGAATGCTTATCCAAAACAGATTCAGAAGTTCGCCACTTTGGCGCTGCGATAAATTGCTTCTCGAATTATAAAATATATGCTCCAATAAATATAAATTACAGCAAAGAAATGTTTAATACTATTTTTTTATTGCTAATCATATTTACATTGTACCGGGTGTCCAAATAAGAAACGTTCAGTATATCTCAGGAAGTATGAGTCCTAGAGTTTTCAAATAAATAATATTAATGAAACTGGCCATGAGAAATTTGTAACTCTTTTAGTAAGGGGCCTAATGAACAGTCAAAAATTGCGATTTTCTCTAAAAAAGTTCTAATAAAAGAATCCTAAAACTACACTTTTTGAAATTATGAAGAGTTCATGAAACAAAAATATTATAGATTTTTTTGTGTTGCACATGAAATAAAAGGTGGGTGAAGGTCCAAATTTGTAACGAGAAAATGTTGAATAACTCTTGTTTTTAAAAGATTTTAACATCATACAAAAGAAAGTGTGAAGAAAGGTTATTAGTGCTTTATTCGTCGAAAAAGAATCTTATTTAATAAAATTATTGATAATAAAAATAAGTAATTCAATCGCCGCCAGGTGACGCTAAGTTAACAAGCAGATAATTTTGCCAATTTTTTAAAACATTTTTTTAATGTAATGATCTATTCTCAATAGAAAGGGGATCAAAAAGTAAGAAATTTATTGAAAACTGCATGTCAACAACTTAATTCTATGATAAGTTACAAATAAAAGAATATTTCAAATTAATAATTGCAAGTTATTTGAAAATTTTTTTAGGTTAATAAAATTTATGATTAAAACAACAAAATTGGATTATTTTATCACCACTAGGTGGCGTTTTCTATAGCGTTAGATTTTTTTTTTATACGGTGAGAAGTGAATTGAGGATTATTTTTATTAAGACAGGCCCACAACGAGGAAAGACACGACCTTATGATTCTGAAAATCATAAACTTCATCAATTGTTATTGCTGGAGTGGAAGTCGTTTATTTAATTGTATAAAATTAGGCGATTGTTGAACGATTGATGGTGAATATATCAATTTTGATATAAATTGGGTGTATTGTATTGTATTTTTCATTTTTGTTTTAATCCCCTTTCCATCTGTAATATATAAAAAAATATTACATTAATAAAAAATATGAGAAAATTATAGTTCAAATTACAAAGCATCCGCTATCAGTGGCAAAATAATTTAATTTTGTTATTTTTGTTGTAATTTATTTTATTTCCCAAAAATTACATTAATATATTTAATTCTGAAAATTCATTTAATTATAACTTGTGATAAAATTTAGACGTACACCTGCGTTTTTCATCATTCCCTTTGATTTTTTAAGAAAAATGGGAAAATTATCAATTTTTTAACTTGGCGCCACCTAGCGGCGATATATTTTTTTTTATTGGAAGGGGTTTAGGAAATCTGCTATACAGACAAATGCATTGTTCTTCGTCAATAGTGTCGGGTTGGAGTTGTTATTCCCACCGACTAAAACCTTTCCCCCTCTCTTCCCTGGAATCTTCCCGGTCTCGGTATTGCCTCAGGGTACCTCGCATCAGTTTGCTCTTATTTCATCCGCCACTTTCTTTGGGATCACTTTTCTAGCAAAAAAGTTTTCCGCCTTCTTCCGGCTTCTAATGCCTTCTCATTACTAGTCATTTTTTACTATTATCCTCTCGTTTACATTTCCAATGATGCTCCGCAAAGTGTCCCTCTCTGATGTTCTCTCTGTGCATTCTGATAGTGTATGTCGCTGTATATTCCGGTCGGGGGCCTACACAAAAGCTGCGAGGTCTACCGTGCTCGAGCACGGATGTCTGGAAGGGGCAGATACACAAGTCGGAATTGCAGGCCTTCACGAAACTACCACGTGTCCCTTTCTTGGATAGGGTTAAATGCATACGACGGGGTCGTCTCAGCCCTGGTGCTTGTCGCCATTAATTATTAGCCATTCCGGTCCACACGTGGGTTGGTGCTCTACACAAACCTAAAGGTAAAAGACCGGAGCAGGGCATGATCCAGCAATGGATCAGGAGTGGGGGGGGGGGGGTGGTCCGTTAAAAACCCAAGGGTGTCTATCACCCTTCCAGTCGGTTTCGAAGATATGACGTCGATACTGTATAAAAAACGGAAAAACCACGTTTGAATGGCCCAAGAAAGTGGAATACGATCGATTGATAATAAATAGACAGGCGATACAATTGATGTCGAGTCATGGAAACATGGAAGCCTACATAAAAAGGTTCAGACAAAGAGAGACTGATGGAATGTGCATCTGCAGAAAAAGTGAGGAAAATTCATGGCATATCAGGAACGAATGCAGACATATTACAAGAAAAAGCGCAAGAAAAGAAATCATAGAAAAATACGGAAAAGATAGAGTACAATTCAGAGAGGACCCAGATGGGGCACAGAAAATCAATAAATGGGCAAAGAAAGTTATAAAGGAAGAAGAGAAATGAGAATAGACCAAGGCAAAAAGAAATAGAGATTTTATAAACTGAAGTGTAAAAGAGATAACAACTTATCCGGATCAACTGAGATAGCCGTTGGAAGTAATCTGTACCGACACGCACGGATATGGCGGGGGGACTAAACAAGGTCGAAAACCTTCGCTAATTTCTGGAGTGTGGTGTTGGGATGAGTTCCTTCGGCGGTTGGTTCCATGGAAATGGCGGATAGGATTCATGTCTTGTAACACCGGTCCACGGCAGTATATATTCTGTGTAGGTAGCTACAATGGCCGATCATCAGCTAGGTGATTTTTTTGTATATTGGGGATCAATATTTTTGTCCAGCTGTCCTGTCCTTGGCCTGCCATCTCCCCTGCTATTTAGCCATAGCGCTATTATGGGCTTTTGTCGCCTCCTTATCTCCGGTATATTTAAGTGTCCAGTACGCTTGGGCCTTCTCACTGATGGGACTGTTGCAACCAGATAGTTTGTTGCCAAGGACCATTCCTGATAGTATCTCTAATGCATCCATGGACACCGTCCGGTATGCGTTAGTAATTCGTAAATAGGCAACCCTCAATGCCCCTCTTGCTCTAGCGGCGTTCCTTCCCGTTTCCATTGCCTTAGTCCATATCGGGATTGCGTATGTCAATTTGGCTTTGGTTGCAAGGCGTCTCCTTGCATCAATTGCTCCTCCTACGTTAGGCAACAATCGTCCTAACATGGACTCCATCTCCCTCGCATTGTCAGTCGCCTCGGTGCAATGGCGGTTGCATCTGGGATTATCAAGATAATTGTTCATTACTGCAAATGTTGCGCCCATTTTACGGCAAACGCGGTAGCTCTTCAAGGTTAACTCTCCAACATTTGGTGGCCAAATTCGAGACAACCAAATCAACCAACACCCATAAATAAATATTAAATAGAACACAATGACGTGAAGCAGTGCAGATCGGCCAAACTGGTAGAAATTTCAGTGCGCGTCATAAAGAACACAAAAAATCTATCTTAGACAATCAACAAAAAACGGGTTTCGCTAAACACTGTTTAGGAAAATTGCACTTTTTTGATCCTTCGAAGTTCAAACCACTCAAAATATAAAGTAAAAAACTAATCTACTGGAAAAATTTTCATATCAAGAACGCTATTGAAAAAGGATCATATGCAACTAATGACAACCTTTACGTCATTGAATATATATATATATATATATATATATATATATATATACAGAGAGGTTTTTTAATCAGTATACATTAGGCGAACTGTATACCTGCAAAAAAACCAAGTCAAACGCATTGAGCCGAATAATGTGTGTTGCCTATAACACACAACTAAACGTCAAACGCTAAACTTCAAAATGTGTGAAATATTTGATCGAAAATGTATACAAATGAAGAAAAAGTCGAATTTCAAGCGTGTATTACAATTCCAACAGTACTAGAGGTGGATAAGACATGTATTAATGAATCCAAAGTGGCCGAATACCTCAGTTAGGATAATTCTAAAAATAATTAAACTAAAACATTTTCTTTGAAAAACGCAACGAAATAAATCATGACTAACACTGCATGCGTTACCTTCACAAGCAATTTACTTTTTTATCAAAAATACGTCACTTATTATTATGGAGAAATTACAGGTTAAAAATATAAACAGATTTTATTAAGACAATTTGAAAGAAAAGTAACAGTGAAGAACAATAAACTTGAAATAAATAATTAGAATAAATGCTATAAATGACCACCACAAACTGCAAGATATTAACTCAAACGATAGTGAAAATTCTTCCACATTGTGCATTTCGATATTGTCATAAACAAAATAGAAAATTGTTAAATTGTTTTTTTTAATTATCCTACACACATACATCAATGCGTTTGACTTGGGTATTTTACATGTATACATAGGGGATATGTATACTGTTAAAAAAACCTCTCTGTATAGAGCCATACTGCCTGCGTTTTGCTGATCTCTACGTTCAGCCCGACCTCTTCCAGCCACTGAATTATCACTTCGGTTGCATCTCGTGCAGTGTCCTGTTGTTTTGAGACTGTCTTGTCGGTCATCGACATACGCGACGATCATGGCGCCGTCCTGAATTTGCAGCTCCAGTACCCCTTCAATACACCAGGTTCCACAGTGTAGGACCGATCCCTGTGATTCGCACACATTCAGTAATACGCTTCGTATTTTTCTTGTCTGCAATATAGTCTAAACATCTATCCTACAGGTACGCGTTTACCATCCTACACATCCTACGAATATACAGTAATGACCCCTTCTACCCACGTGGGTGTAGGGTATTATCTATCTTTTCATTCTTTCATAAAATCCTTCAATGTCTTTAGAGATTCTTGAAACTTATCTTGTGATGCCTCTTCGTTAGAATCTCGTTTATTACTCCTTCCCATGTCTTTCTAGGTCATCCTATCCTTTTCTTCATTGTGTTTTTGGTTCCCATACTTTTATTGAGAGTAATATTTATATTTTATTATTGGCTTCGTGTTCAATGGAGTTTAACTTACTATTCAATTTTATTTACAAAGAGCACATTGTTCACGAAATGTACATATAGGATTTTAAAAATAAAAAGGTGAAGAAAAGAATAAAATATAAACATTACCATCAATAAAACTTCACGTACTCACCAACAAAAATCTTTTTTTGTTTGCTCATTTTTTAATATGTCCTCGCCATCCCAATTGTATTTCTTCTATGTATTATTCGAAACTCTTTACTTGTAGTTTTTCTCTGATTCTTTCACTACTCATGTTGTCCAACCGTATGTTTTTCTTAGATATTTCATTTAAAATGTTCGTACTTTGATTTTTTGTCTTTCATTCAGTATCTATTTTTCACTTCATAACGTTAGTACCGATCTGTATATAGATTTATAAACTTATATCTTTGCTTAATTTATTTTCTTCCTATTATGTGTTCATTCAGTATGTAGTACAATTTATTAGTGTTGTTTATCCTATGGTTTATGTCCACCTCTTGCTTTCCCGAGTCTTGTATGATCACTACTAAGCATTTGTATTGTTTTGCTTGTTCTATTTCGTTATTCTCAATTTTTATGTTCATTTTGACTTCCCGTCCTGCTATTGATATCGCATTGGTTTTGTTGGTATTCATTTTCATGCTTTTATTAAAACTGTATTGAATTTATATGTTTTAAATTGTCCGGAAAATATCAAATGAAAGTTTGTTATTACTTGTGCAAATTAACTTTTTAGATCTAATACTAATATTTAGAAACAAACCATAATTTCAGTAAAGATGTACTTTCCATAATCCACCTCACCGAAAAATGGATTTACTCGAAGCCGCTGAAATCCATAAAACAAAAATTAATCCCCTCTTCAAAGCACTTTTGATTTCTTAGTCAACGTTCAGTAGTTCTTGAAAGTATTTTTTATATCTTTCCATTATTTCTTTTTCAATCGTTAATAGTCTTTCTGTTTCATATTTTATTTCTATGTACTCATCTTTTTTATCATTTCTTAGGGTTTTAAGTGTCTTGTAGAATATCTTTGGCCTTTCTCTTGGTTTTTCTTCCATCTTGTTTCCAAATTCTTCCTATGTCTTTTCCATTCAGTATCATTTTGTTTGCTTTTATTCTCTCTCTCTCTTTCTTACAGTGTTCTTGTGCTTAGGTATTTTCGCTATGTATCTTTCTTAATTTTGATATTGAGAAAATAAAATATTTTATTTAAATTCAATTTTTAATTTAATACTACACGCGTTATTGAATTACAATCTAAAAACGCAGCGCCAGAACGGTGAAATTCTGAAGATTTGTTAAGGCCTTCACTTGGTTATACATTTTGAGTTTATTAAATGAAATACTTTTTCACTTTGTTTGACTCTTAGTTTGATAATGATGCTTTATGCTTCGAAACTATAGTCACTGAAATAAAATAACAAGTTATACAAAAAAAGTGAAAAAGTGTTTTATTTAATAAATTCTGAAGATGTTTTATGTACGCAACTAGTCTTTTTTTAAATTAAATCGTATTCAGCATGTGTTTGTTACTGATAGTTGTAGGTCTTTTTCAACAGAAGAGAATTTTTTGTCATTTTTTTAGAGGTTGACAATCGATTAAATTGCAACTTAATAAATTAATTTAGAACTTTCTCAAAATGCAAACATGAACTAGTAGGCTTTGAAGAATTTTATAAAAAAAATGCAAGAATTTCTTATTTGGTCAATGACTATTATGTAAAAATGAGTTATTTGAATTAATATATTATTGTTACATTTGTCTTCACATAACCTACAATTTAAAATCACAAATTACAAGATGAAGGAATATTCTTGACACAAACTTAAAACATACAGCTTGATTTAGGTTAGGTTGCGATGGCAGTCGTAGGCTTACTTAGGCTATTAAATGCCCATTATGTTACCATAGTAGATGAGTATTGCTTTCCTTCTATAGAAACCTCTAAAACCATTTGGAGCTCCTAATGTAGTTGAATAGGCCTCCCATCTTGAGTAGTACGTCCGTCAACTCATTAATATGGGCTGTTCTTAGGAATAGAACTCTATTCCCTTCTAGGACGAGGCATTGGCAAAGGAAGTGAAAAACTGACTCTTCTTCGTCTTTGCAGCCCCTGCAAAAATCCCGATGCGTCATTCCCATGACTTTCCTGTGTTTTCTTACATGCCAGTGGCCAGTGATGATCATCCTAATATGGATTCTGCTTAGCGCTGTCAATTTTTCGCTATTAGCTCCCTCAAGCTTCGTCCATAGTTGTCTCGTTACAAGGCACGTATTTTCATTTTCCCCTCTCTTATTCACTAAGTTTTTAATGAATTCATCTAGCACCATTCTAAAGTTTTAGTAGGATGGTTCCATGTGGTGTGTAAAAGCCGTAAGTCTTGCACCTTGACTGTTGCCGAGCATCTGCAGGATCCTTGTGTGACCCTGCTTGTTAGTGGACGGCAGTCCTACCCAGTTTATCCCTACTGCCGTGCTGGCTGATGTCTGTCTACAGGACGAGTCTATAGGGGCCAGGTTTAGCAGTACTTCTATGGTCTGTTTAATAACTAGGAGTGTTTCACGCGCTAAAACCATTAATTCTGATTGGCTAAGAGTACGACCTTTTTACACAATGCTAATTACGCTATTTTTTGACACAACCGTTGATAACGTCAAATTAAAACCCACCGAGTTTAAAAATTTTCTGTTTCGTGTTATCCTTCCGTGTCGGGTTTCTTTAGTGTTGTTCTGTTGTATTATTTCGTTTATATTGTTTTGATGGAGTATGAACCCCGTATGAATTTAGTGATGGGATCATATTCGCCTCAAAGAGAGCGCAAGAGATTGGATTTGGGGCATTTATCTCTGTCCAAAAAAACAGTGCATAATAAATATGTAAAAACAGATGATGAAAGAACATACGAAAATGACAAACAAAGTTCATAAGAAAATTGTGTTGTGAGTTGAAAATCTGAAAACCAAACATTTAAATTGGCAGATATAAAGATATATTATCATCAAAGAGAAATTAAAATGTCCAAATTGGATGGAATAATAGATAATTCAAAAGGACTATTCTTAATTTCACTTCATGATGAATGTGACTCTTCTGAAATTGACTCATAGATAACATAGAAAAAAAAAACGAAAAATATCAAGCTTTTATGATACACATGTTAAAGCAGAATTTTATTTTGTGAGTGGAGATGAATGATTTTAACTCACATGTTTGTCTTTTGCAAAATGAAAAAGTGCATAGTTATAGTTTTTTAATTATTAATATGTAGTCTATAATTCAGTTATTTGTTCGATAAATGTAAATATTATATAAAAATAATTATTTACTATTGATTTTTTAATATTATTTACATTATACAGGGTCGCTAAAAAGTATGGAAACTCGGCTCTCACGTGAAAACGGCTAAAAACGTAACCACCAAAATTGTGATTTCTAAATGGGATATTTTCTTGAACAATTTGGCGTGAAAAAATCAAAAATGATTCTCAGAATTTTCACATTCGGGCGCCATCTTGATTTTTTTTAAATGGAATTCGATTTTTTTTATTTTACAACTTTTATAGACCTTATAATTCTGATTACAACCATATACCTTTTTTTAAAAATACTTGTCTTTTCATCGATAAACCGGACTTTGAAAAGTATGAAAACAGGCAAACGAGTACTTTTTCTAAATGCTGCAATACCACAAATGCATGTTCTATTGTTGATCAAAATTTAAAAAAATATTGAACAGTCAAATGAAAAAATAAAATATTAAACAATAAATGATTTTTTATTTTACAATATATGTTCAAAGTGCTCTCCATTAACTTCTTGGCACTAATGAATACGCTGGACAAAGTGTTGTAATGAACTAGTTAAAATATTAGGACGAATATTTGCAATTTCGGTTCTTATGCGTTCTTCAAATTCTAGTATATTGTGTGGCCTGTTGTTATAAACTCGATTTTTCAAATGTCCCCACAGGAAAAAATCAAGTGGAGTTAAATTGGGCGACCTAGCAGGCCATTCAATTGTTCCTCTCCTGCCTATCCATTTGCCGGGAAAAGTTACGTCTAAATATTCACGTACTATTAGTCCGAAATGAGCTTGCTGAAACCATATGTTTTCAGCTGGATTAGCCTGAGTTTCATAATTTGGGAATATTTGTCTAAGTTATGGCGGTTAACTTGTCCATTTAAGCAGAAAGTTGATTCATCGGAAAAGAGCACACGGTTAATAAAATTGGCGTCCTGGTTTATCCTATTCATCATTGTTTCGCAAAATTCAATTCTGCGATCAAAGTTATCTACATTCAATTCTTGTAGCAGCTGAATTTTGTAGGGATGATACTTTTCCATTTTCATTATTTTTTGAACTGATCTCCTGCTCATGTTGTTATTGAAAGCCAATTGCTTTTTTGGATTTTCAACTACATCTATCATAAGATTAAATGAATTTTCTTCATTTGTAACAGTTTTTGGTCGTCCAACTTTTGGACGATTTTTAACATTTCCAGTTTCATTAAACTTATTCCATGTTTTAAATGCAACTGACCTGGAAATAGGTGCTCGATATGGATGATTTACGTTGAAAAGATTAGCAGCTTCGGCAAAGCTTCGTTTTCTATCCCCACATCCAATCATCATGAGAATCTCTATGCGATCCGTTTCACTCAAATGTGGCATTTGAGTAACAACCAGTTACTTTCTAATGTTTTTTACAAGTTTGACAGGCTAATGAAAACTGTTTTCAAAGGCAACTATTTTTTTAAGTTGACATTGTTAATTTTTATGTTTAAGTTTCGACCAAAAATAGAATATTTACAAAACAAATGAATATGAAAAAATAAAAAATGCAAGTTGAAGGCCTTAACGTATTCTAAACCTTTGCAAAATTTCAGGACATTCCGATAAACTGTTCTCAAAATATTTCGCTGTTTCCATACTTTTCAAAGTCCGGTTTATCGATGAAAAGACAAGTATTTTTAAAAAAATGGTATATGGTTGTAATCAGAATTATAAGGTCTATAAAAGTTGTAAAATAAAAAAAATCGAATTCCATTTAAAAAAAATTCAAGATGGCGTCCTTATGTGATAATTCTGAGAATCTTTTTTGATTTTTTCACACAAAATTGTTCAAGAAAATATCCCATTCAGAAATCCCAATTTTGGTGGTTATGTTTTTATCCGTTTTCACATGAGAGCCGTGTTTCCATACTTTGTAGCGACCCTGTATATTCGTTTTTTTGTGACTTTTTATAGTGTAAATCGGGCTTCGGCACTTACTCCTCCTAGTTATTAAACAAACTATAGTGCCTTCGTAGAGGTTGTTTTTAGGGCACCCGTGATTAACAATCCCGCTGCCCTTTATATCCTCCACAATATGCCCTGATGGAACTTTTTCTTCGAAGTTGTCCACCGTACTAAAGCCCCATATAGCATGATAGGTCTTTCGGCTGCTGTACAGATTCAGTGGATAGTCCTAGATTTCATTCCTTATTTACTATACTTTTCTCGGCACGATTAGTTTATTTTCTGCCATCCTACGTAGGAGCATAGGCTGGTAATATCACCCCTGTTGAGTGATTCTTCCTTATTGGTGTATGAAAGATTTCTTCTCTTGAGGTCTTCAAATCCTTGATGTTATTTACCTTTCCCATGTCCTTCAAAACCACAACAGTCCCCTAAAGTGGGACACCCATGTGGTTATCCCTCTACTGAGCAGCAGGTGTCTTTCATTCGACGTTTCCCGATTAACTGTGTTTGAACGGATCTTGTGTTTTGATTAAATAACCCAATAAGAACCATAATAATTGGAAAGATACCGCAAGCGACAATTATTGCCTAATTTCAAGTAGCATCATCAACAATTTGGGTTAGCAAGTTAAACGACCGAGAATCGTTGGTTCATCCACTGATCTGACGTGGTTCGAAAGACTGAATTGACCATTACCAGTTATTCATACGCTGATGAATGGTGGTTGAACATTTGATTAGATACATTTCGTTTCCTATTCTCATAAACAGAATAAGTTCACCTTCCTTTAAAGGACGAAACAACCATTTCGGTCATCTACTTTGTAGACCCAAATTATTGACGATACCACTTGAAATTAGGCAATAGATGTCGCTTACGCTACCTTTCCAATTATTATAATTCATATCAGGTTATTTAATTACATGATCACGGGCAATTGATGACGCTTGCGCTATCTTTTCAATTATTATGAAAAATAATCATGTTTATGAACTATCAAACAAGAAAATGTTGACATTGGTCACAAATATTTTTGGGTGCTGAAACCGTCTTTGATATTATCTCTATATCTCTCACAAATTTGTGACAATATGATATTAGTTGCACATTTAATAAAAATTATATTACAATGTTTACTAATAAAAATATTGAATCAATATACACTAGATGCTTATATTTTCTCTTTTTTCCCTGTATATTTTCTTGCATAACCTTTTTTCACAATCCTTAGATAAATACTATTACCGTGAACCCATGGCTTTGACTTTTGCCGCGAGTTCAAAATATTTATTGTGGATTCCGATTATATCAGATGACTAGCTTAAATTTCACCTATTTGGGAGACCTAATGCCCACTTCTGCTCTGTCCTTGTCTATCAGACCTCTGCCCCTTAGGTTATCATGGGTCTGATCTCACTTGTGACTAATCATGTCATTTAGGGGTTATGCCCACAGTTTTTTTGTATATTCTTCACATGAGTTTGATCTCCTTTGTGAAGTTAGAGCTAGTCATCTGAGATAGTTAGGATCCCCAATAAAGTTCACAGTTTTCCGCATATTCTTCACATCTGCCTAATGTTAATGACGCATTTTTAACGGTTTTGTGAGTGCGTTTTCCACGTCATTTTGCTGTTGACGAGAATTACATTGCCTTCTAAAGCTCTTCTTTTTATGGAAGTGACCATCTGTATCTTCTCAGGATTAACGGACAGTTGCTCTTGGTAAAGAGAAAGATAACCCCTACCTGATTTACAAGGGTTGGCTATTATTGCCAGGTTGTCCGAGTATCCTAGGCATGATATGTCTTTGCTAGCCAATTTCTTTAATAGACCATCTTCCCCCAGTTTAAGTATTAATCATGTACCCCAATAAAAATGAAATGATTGTCCTATTCTCCAGGTTCGCTCCGCAGTCCTTGTTTTTATTTCTCCATTTATAACCTGATAAAAGCGTTTACCCATGCTCTTCATCTAAATCACTTAAATTTTCTATAAATACTTAAAAAAAAAGCACTAAGACTTTTAAAATTATTATATTAGCTACAATTGAAAACACTGTCAGGTGATTCATCATATTGGTTTCCGGGCTATTGGGCCGTGAGTGGTTGGAAAGTCTACACAGTTTAATACTTTATATGATATACGTCTTACCAGCCGAACAGCTGAAATAATGTTACGGTAAACAAATGTTTTCTTAATTTTAAGAAAGTGCCATGTGTATTGTAAATTTAAAAGCTTAATTCGTTTTCTTGTAACAATTCTCAAGAACCATACGTAACATACTTTCTGATGAACTCAACATTTATCTTAATTACCGATGTCTACACTAAAATACATCAAGTATATTTTATTACCAACTCAGTATAATTTTCTTAATTTGAGATCCCGGTGAAGATGATACTTAAAATTTAAAAAAGGCTCACAAAGCAGAGCTGTACTGATGAGGGATGAATCTCAAAACACGTGTTTACCACTTATTTGGCAACTCAGTATAATTTCAATTATGTTTTCATTTGAAATCCGGGTGAATACGGTATGTAAATTTTAACAATAAAAGCTCACAAGGCAGAGCTGTACTAATGAGGGATGAATCCCGAAATACGAGTCTATAGATAGCCATGTAATTATGATTTATGGGTAACTTTCATTAAATAGTTTCGACTCAAACCGTTGAAAGCAATATTGTCATATGACAACAAGAATCTATTGGGTATTGCTGTAATGCATCCATTTTTCATCAGCCGTAACGATGCGATGAAGAAAACCTATACTTTTTTGCTGCTGGGGTAGTTGTTCACAGGTGAAAAAAGAAGCTCTACGTCTATTGGCTTCAAATCATACGGAAGCGAAGTTCCTTGATTTTAAATCATTCCCAAACGTATGCAATTGCTATAAAATGGCATGGAGGGTAACTCCTATTGCTGAAGCAAGCAGCTCTTTTTGCGTTTGGTACGAATCATCATCGAGCAATGCCTCCAATTCAAAGTCTTCGAAGGTTATTGCTTTCCTTCACGTGAACGGTCGTCAACATCGAAATCACCGTCTTTGAAGCGACGGAACTAATTACGGCACATTGTTTCACTTAGAACAGCATCTCTGTAAACTTTTTGAAGTCCTTGATGCGCTTCAACCGCCGTTTTCTTCCAATGAATGAAGAAAAGCAACACTTCCTGCAAATGACGATTGTTTGCCACAAAATCGGACATTTTCACACAACCAAAAGTATATGAGCTGTTTGTTTGCCATACATTTAAGCTTGTTTTTGTCCTTATTTTAATTAAATTCAGCCTTCCGGCTATGTTTATTTTTTTTGGGACGGATCCGGTGATTAAGGGCAACTCCTAATTTAGTTCATTTTATCGCTGAGGATGGAATGGAGCTGCGATTCCCTTGAGTTGCCTTTCCATTTACCGCCTGAAGCAGCGAATATCTTCTTGTTCATGTTTTCGGACGACGAAGACGATTACCCAATCGTTTCTTTTCAGTACCTGCAAACGAAGTCGGTCTCCCAGGGTACAATCTGCCGGGTCAGCTACCTTTGCCGACGCGCGATCTATGCCCTTCCCGAAGGATCCACCACGTCTGCTTCACTTGGAGCCGCCCTCCAAAACCTGAAGTTGCACACTAGCCGGGTCAGCATCCTTTGCTAAGCGTACGACTAGTACTCCCTTCGAGCTCCCAATGACGACTGTCTTGATTCATGGCGTTTTGATTATGTCACAATCTTGTAAAACAGAGGAAACTTAGTTGCGCATCTACTAATTTCAGATTTTTTTGATTCATGTTTCTATAAATGGATTGTTTTTAAGTTATCAATTCATAAATGTGTAAGATTTTATATTCTTTTAGCATTTACTTTATTTTTGTTTAATTATTTTGTAACTTATTTTGTGTGTTATTCATTTTTTAACCGTTTGCTAGAAATAAATCTATTTGTATGTAAGTAGCACAGTATTCTTAAATTCAAGAATCTGCATTACTTAAAAATGATGGATTCTACAAAAAATAATTCCTGATAAAAGTTCTTTGAATTAAAATAGGGTATTCCATATGAAAAGGGAAGTTTACCAATTTTTCATTGTAAATTGAACACGCTTTATATTAAAATTTGAAGATCTCTAGAAGATATCCTTCATTTTTTTCGAAAACAACATTAATTTGTTTGCAAAGATACTTCTCAACAATTTCTTGAAACTTTGATGCAATATTTAATTCTTAAATTTAATTGAAGAAATCATTTGTTTATCACTTAAAAATTACATATTTTATAAATAAAATATTGCTACAAAATGTTGTTAGAATTAATATTACTATTCATAAATATAAAATATAAAGGCTGTTCTATTTGAAATATGCAAGTATCAAAATGTATTTAAATATTGGTCAATAGCTTGTGTATGTCTAAGAAGTTTTTATTTGAAACTTGTTTTAAAAATTCTTACGTTTGGAGAATTATTTAGGGGTTCCTGTAATTTTAACTAACCATGTAAAGACCACAATTAGTAAAATTATTTGTATTATGCTAAATTATTATATTTATTTATTTATATTAAGTATATTTTGATAACAACAAAACATTCTAAAGTAGCACAAAACAATGCACTTTGTTTAATTATTCTTGCCCTCTACCAATATTTCAAAAACACAAATTTACCCAATTATTTAAGTAAATTGAACACTCTTAATGTTTAAAATAAAATTTTTACTGTTTAAAAATTATTTAGGTGTTCCGATAATTTTGACTAACACTGTATAAACCATTTATAACTTGTATATAATTATATTATAAATAATGAAAGATGTTTTTTTTAAATAAAATTACGAATTTTATTGTTAACCAGATATTCAGTCAGCCTAATATTGATTTGCTAAATAAATAAAAAGCATCTGGTATACATAACATTAAATAAACATGGACCGATTCATGACCTAACAGGCTGATTAAGTCGAACCTTTTTTTACTAGAACGGTTCAACATAAATATTCCACAAATGGTTCAGTTACATGGATGGTTTTTGGAACTATTGGCAAACCATGGAACTATTAAATTGTACAGAGTGGTGCCATTTGAAAGGTTTTAACAGAGAAAACCTATTTCCAGACTAGATAGAGAAAAACCGACTAAGGTGTCAGGAGATCGATTTTTGAGAAACGTTTATTGGTAAAAACTGCATTGTAAAATCTTGAATGGTTGCTCCTATATCTCAGCAACCATTCAAGATGTTCCAATGCAGTTTTTACCATTAAACGTTTCTCAAAAATCGATCTCCTGTCACTTTAGTCGGTTTTCTTAAAAACCACAGTAACTTCTTTATTTATCAAAATAATTTATTTCTGTAAAAACATTCTTAAGGCACTTTTTTAAGCAAAATTCAATGGTATACTTAGATTTTTTCTACATATCAAGGTTTTTAAGAAATAACATAAAGTTTTACTTTTTTATATAGACATCAAAGTCGGCTATGATCTAAGCAAAATATTGTTTCTTCACTGTTTAGAACAATATATAATTCTTTCTTTCTTAATCTTATTCTCTTTTACCCGTATTGGACAATATATAATTATGATTATTTATGTTTGAAATTAAGGAAGATATTGCGTTTGTTTAAATTTTAATTAAGTTGGCTGTGGTAAACAACAAGAAAGGAACAAATATTCTGTCAAATTTGTTTATTGTAATTTCTTTTTGTGGCGTTTAAACAAAATGTTTGAAAATTTTGAACACTTCGACATGCTAAAAGTTTATATTTTGGCGAATAAAAACGCCGAAGCTGCAAATGATCTATACTTCAATAGGTATCCTTAACGCCTGATTTTTAGAAGATTGAAAAATAACTTAATTCAATATGGCACTTTTAAGCAGCCTAGGTCAAGGAAATATAATTCAGAAAACAATGAAATTAAAGAGCAGTTTTTACCAATAAACGTTTCTCAAAAATCGATCTCCTGACACCTTATTCGGTTTTTTTCTATCTAGTCTGGAAAGAGATTTCCTCTGTTAAAACTATCCTAATGGCACAACCCTGTTTATTTTAAATATAATAATTTCTCAATACTTTAATTTAGAATAATATTTCAAATTTTCAGTTTTTTATATAAATATTATCATTGGTGAATCAATTTCGTTATTTAACAAAATTAAGAGAAAATGACCCATAATCCACTAATTGTTACTAAATATTTTTCCTACTTTTTTCTATCACAACAAATTTAGTTTCCAGTTAATACTGTACTATATACTTGGAGATACTGGGATTGTTTAACTTTGGAAATACAATTAAAGTAGTGATGTATTGATTAATAGATCGTTCGTTTTGAGAAATAAGAATTTACTATTAAAAATTTTTCTAACACAATACATTCTCTTGGACAAAGGTGTGGAAAAAGTAAAAAAGAATTAGAACTTAGTTGCCAATCCAATGTATCAATAGCTGTTATTGCACACTTAATTTCACACCATATAAACAATAAGAATTTATATGGACATAACAATGTGCATAGTTGTTAGATTTAAATTTTAAAACTGATAATAAACTAACCCACTGAACAAATATTTACAAATAACGTTGCATAAACTTTAAAACAATATTTAACTTTAATGTAATATTGATGCTACATTTTTAAGTCCATTTTACACAATCAATTCAGAAAGATATTTTACAATGTATATGTTTTGAAATCTATAAGTAATATAATAAAAAATACACCATTTTAAACAATATTTCAGAAGATATAACTTGTATTTTATATTAAGAGCATTGGATACTATAGATGAAATTGTAAGCTCACTTTTGTTTCCCTTACTTTCATGTCTAATCCATGCACACTACAATTCAACATTTTGTTTATAAAAATCAGAAACCATTAGAAATAAAAGAAATAAAAGTGTATTTCTTTTATTTCTAATGGTTTCTGATTTTTATAAACAAAATGTTGAATTGTATAATGTATATTTACTTATTAATTATTTGGTAAAAAAACCTAGTTCCCCAAGGCATTATAGACACATTTATTTTCTAAGAGAATAAAATTTAAAATCAACATGTTAATAAAATAATAATGATTCAATAACTGCATTCATAGCAAATATTTAATGTAATAATTACATTGACACTAATAAGTCACATTTATTTACATTTTCCGGGTAACTAGATTCGCATTTTACCAAATAAATAGAAGGAATTGTTTCGCTTTTTTTTGGAACAAATTGTGCAAATTATTGAAATTTATAAAGAGAAAAAATAGTTCTAATTGAATATTCATTCAAGTAATATTTTTAAAAATATTATTGCTTGTCTAACCAAAAAGATATGTAGGTATTACTGGTTACTTACCATCAAGTGGTGGTACTTATATTAACTCAAATAATATATCATATTAAACCATAGCAATTTTCATTGAAATCAATTGTTATCAATAAAATAAATATTATTTTAAGTTTGAAGATGAATTCTGGCTTAATGGTTAATTTTTGTATATAGATGCATTATTATATTTTGGTCCCAGGAACCTGAGATTAAGCCATTTCCTAACATTAATGGGAGACTCTGTATATTATATAGAGTACTGTCTTGATAAATTGCATTACAATTTTTATCAAAGCACTGATTAAATTTATAAACAAAGCATATTGACATATGCTGATAACAAAATACATGAAAATCTCTCAAACATATGCTTTTCAATATTTCAAATATAAATTTTATAAATTTATAATTATTATTTTCAACGCACCTGGTTATATGAAGATTTATTTGCTGGGCAGAGAGGATCGATTCCACACTCCCATGTGCCAAAAATTATGATCATTGCAGGATTGTCTTGGTTGTTACTTGTTGAAGCCTCCATTTCCCAATAGTTGATATATATTGCTATATCCATTTCGCCATAGCAATTATTTTTTGCTTGATTCTAACTGATGTCTAAAATTTACTGAAGAAAAATAAGTAGTGTCTATAGCACCCCTGTATTTGCTAGGGCATTTCTAATGAATCACTGTGACTGAGAGTCAGAGTTATCTGTCTATCTGCAACGGTTCGGAATAAATCCAACTTATTTTTTAGTCACAATAGACGAGATAGACTCATTCAGAATCCGGTTCTTGGTGTCAACTAAGACTTTCTTGGATTTTTTTCCAAAAACTGATGAGATTTTCTTCTTCTCGGCTCCGAGGACATATTAATAGATTTGTTTATCATTTTATGTAACAAAGTTCAGTTGTCAGTTTTGCTTCATTACAGATTTTATTTCCAATCAGTTCTGGACGCTGTAGGTGCCTATTAGTGATGGAGTTGTTGTATCGTTTCATCGTTGTCAGTGTAATGTAACTCTGTAATATCTTCTTGTAATTGGATCTTGATTGATGTCTGATATTTTGATAATAGCAAAATGTAGAGTTTGGTATACTTATAAATAAGGAAAACTTGGCTTGTTTCACAAATTAAATTGTTTATACTTATATCAAAGTATTTAAAAATGTTTCAGCAAGTGTTATTTGAGAATTTGTTTCAAGAATTAATCTTAAATTTAAATAAGATCTTATATACATGATATATTTATAAAACACTAAAATTCTCTAAACACTACTCTTCAGTCTAAAACCCATTGTATAAAGCAATATAAGACTAGATAATATGATTAAAATTCTTAAGTTTCAATTCGATGACCCATTCTACCCACATGGATGTAGGGTTATAAACAAAATAATTTTATAAATATTAATAAATTTCTATACTACAGTTTTTAAATATTTTTAACTTTGGTATTCATTTCAATGATACAAAAAGTTCATCTTGAGTTGAAATACCTCTTTAAATAAAATCAATTGGTTTGTTTGTTTCAATAAAAAAGAGTTTTATTCACTTCGTCACAGTTAAATAAATAAAAAGAAATGTAAAAATAATTGGTTAATAAAAATTAAATAAATATTTTCTCTTCAGCTACTGTAACTTTGACTTACATAACATTAGTACTTAAAAAAGGGATAATTCCTGGGGCAAATACCCTGCCAGATATTAGATTACAATGGACATTTGATCTTTCATGAGAAATTATTGCATAATGCAATTTTTGTTAATTTAAAAAATATTTTTAATAAATTGATATAATTCATAATAAATTAAAGACGACGCAAGCGCCACCTTTTGCCTAATTTCAAGTGGTATCGTCAACTATTTGGGTCTACAAAGTAGACGACCGAGAATCAATGATCTTGGTCGAACACACTAGTCTGATGAGGTTCGAAAAACCGAAATGGTCATCACTAGTTATCCATACGCTAGATGAATGGTGGCTGAACATTTCATTAAATGCAATTGATATAGTTAAGATTATTAAAATGGAAAGAATATAAAAATATCTTGTCATGTGTTTTGTCAACATCCCATTGTTGTTTTTGCATGAAATTTTTCTCGGAGCAAAATTTGTTGCATTATGCAATATTTTATTGATATGCAACAGCAGGTATACATTATGTAATTCAATGTCCGGCGTGGGTATTTGCCCGGGAAGTAGTTGTGTTAATGTGCATTTGTTTAATGTACTTACGTAACGTAAGTCAAAAGTCACAGAGCTAAATGTGAGAATAATTTATTAATTATTTTCAAATCATTTTTATTTAAAGTATTTACACATTACATTTTTAAAACAGATTAAAATTTTGTGTTTTCACTGTATTGATATTTAAATTAAAATTTTATATTGACCTCTGTAAAGTGATCACATGTCATTTAAAAATTATTATTGCTTTTATCAAGCTGGCTTGCCAGGTTAGATTGATTGCCGAATAGCCAAGATGTTAAAATAGTAATAATTGAGTGTAGCCGCTTTTCATAAATTACATACCTCCGTATTTCAAATGTTTTTGATATTTAGTAAATCAAATATAAGGAAATTAAATAATTTAGACCAGGTTTTTCAATTGTGGCTTAAGCTTGGTTCGATTATGCCGGAAGTATTTAAATACAATTAAAATAATATTTCGCCTTGTCAAAGCCTACTAATATACAGGCCGGAATATTTGAGTGGGGAGTTCGAAATCTCGGAGTCTACTCCATCCATCATGATAGAAACATCTCCTGTTCACAATTACTTCTTTACTCAATTTTATTTTCATCAGAATAATTTTAATTAATGACCATATGTCTTTATTTTTTTATTAGAATATTATTACAACTAAATGTAAAAATAATTGTTATAATTTGACCTGCTCAGACATTCCGGGCCTGTATATTTAGTAGGCTTGTGGTTATTTAAAAAATATTTTACCTTATATATGTTTTTTAGCATATTTTTTTTAAATAAAAAATTCAAAGCACTCTAGAGGAGAAAAATTCCCAATCATATGGTATTTCAAATGTATATGTTTTTTTTAGAAACATTTAATTTATAAAGAAAATAGAATTATAAGCAAATAGCAATATCTTCTTTATGTTGATTGCGGAGACTTTAATTATTTAAATAAAAATGGTTGTCCTTTCTCTTACTTATTCTCAAGTATTATTTTCAGCTGAAGTCATAATAGAAAATGTTGCCTTTAATATTTTAATATATATTAAATGTATAATAAATAACAACCTAATTTTTATAATAAATAAATCAATTGCTATTTTTAAACTATTTCTTAAATATTCATTGTTAATGGAAATAAATTTATATTTCCTTTATAAATATTATTTTTGTACTGAAATCTTGAATTTGATTGAAAAATTCTATAAAGCTGACATTATTAACTGATTCAATCGAATACGTAAGACTACCCAAAATTGATAAAACTTCACGATTTACGTCATTTAAAATTATTTATTCCTTACAATATTTCATAAATATGAAGACTTAATTCCTTATAAATTACTCTTATATATATATATATAAATTATATAAGCATTCTGCGGTGATCCTTCATCATCGGTGGCCCTCACCCGCGCGTCCCTGTACAATTTTATAACAACAGGGTGAACGCACCCGATGACGAAATCCGGCAGCCGCACGTAGAAAAATAAAAGTGTAAATAGGCACTATAAGAACTTTTTGATATTTGCTTTCAAGTGGCGGGACTGTGACGGGTACATCTTTATCTTGAGCTGCTGCACCAGGTCGTAGATCTTCAGAGAGGGGCCCACTTTACCTCCTGTACATTCCAATATATCTTCTTTGTTTAGGTCGAGTAACGTTTTTCCATCTATCCTCTAAAATAAAATAAAAAATTAAAAATAACAATTAAAAATGAAATAAAAGACAAAATATATACAATAGTGTATTATGGAGTTTCATCAAGTAAAAACCTCAACCATTAATTAAATTAACTAATTAATACACAACATTGAGATATAATTTGAATTAATAAAATGTAAGTGGAAAAGAAATATCTCTGATGGGATTAGAACCCATGTCCCTCAAATTCTAGCCGAGTGTGTTACCAACTACACCACAAAGTCAATGCTTCAAGTCCACTTATATTCAATTTATAGACATTCTTGATGGGCTCGATGACGATATACAGTGTCTGTTTCCGTTAATTTATGTTTTGTAAAATTCAGGATTATTAGCTTTAATAAACTCGTAGATAGTACTCGAAGGGAATTTAACTTTTGGTGAAATATTAAGATTACTGGGAATGCCGAGGTGTTTAATCAATTGGGATATGTGAATATTAGAGGTAATTTTTAATGAAAAGTGTTCAAGTCGGATCTTTAATATTTAATTATGGATTATTAGGATGTCAGATTTTAGTAAGTACTCTAAGATAACTTCCAAGTTATCAAACGGACGGCGGGGATTACAGTGAAGGATGGCTGTGTATTCAAGCAGTGGACGGCATATCATCTTGTAAATATGTACAGCAGTTTTTATTGAAATACCTTGTTGCCTATATGTTAAAGCTCTGAAATAACTAGCCCTGCTCTTTTCAGAAGACTTAAAAGATTGGGTGTGGGTGGAAAATGAGAGTTTGGTATCAAATATAATACTGAGATATTTACATGTTGGGATCGATCAGCCCCTGTAGAGTACTTAATCGGGGCTATTCTGTAAGAGAAAAACTAAGTTTAACATGTTCGTTATTATTTAATTTCACATTCACATTAACGTACACGTTAAACTTAACATTTCTCTTACAGAATAGCCTTGATTGCTTTCTGAAGGGTGGGGATGTGGAAAACAAGAGCAGTGTCTTCTGTATATAGGAGAGATCCCCTGGAGTGGTTGAGATAGTGGGGATTTTGGTGATAAAGGTTGATTACAAAAATATTATATAGGAAAAGAAAGAGAGGGTATCCTTGAGGAAGGTATTGTTGCGGGAAGAAAGGACGGGAAATAGAGTTATGGATTCTTACTTGAAAGATTCTGTTAGAAATGATAATGATAAAATGGGAAATACCATTTATTTATTTATTTAAAAAAGAGGGTACTCCTGCCATACAGAGTCGTAGGCTTTTTGTATATCTAAGAAAACTACAGTGGTTTTGTTACATTCGAGATGAGCGGTTTGGATGTAAGAATGTCTATGACATAAGATAATTCCCTGTTTCCATTCAGTAGGGACTAGCTGAGATTGAAGGACAAAATAGAAGATACGGATTTTGTAATCGTGAATAGACCTGGGACGGGATTTGAGGATGGATCTAGGAATCCCATCATAGCCAGGAGATGAGTTTTTCCTATATGGAGATTTGTATAGTATTCTTCCTCATTTATATCGTTCTAGGGGATGTATGGAATAGGAAGGGCTACATTTAATGTTATGTAGTTTTTCTATAAATTGATTTTAAATAAAATTATTTGATTTTCAAAATCGTATTTATTTTTACTCTACAATGGGGTCCGATAGTGATGACGTCACATATCGCGGCAATTTTAAAAATGTGGCGTTTCAAAAATTTAAATGACCCTTATTGAATACGTACATAAAGATCACCTAAAACTTTAGAAATAAACTGCGCCGTTATTATACATATTTAAGAAATAAACTTTATAATTAAGATAAATTAATCTTATATCTACATAATAAGATCAAAACTTGAAGAGAATGTCGGACCTTAAATGCACACACATGTCAGAGAAGCTGTAACATAGAGGTAGTATGTCTAGAGAATATGTTTGATGACATCTAATTTGTTAGGCAAAGAGTAAAGGGAAGACAAATATGTAAATATAATTATGTCCTTAGTGACTGTATGCTATATATTGAAGATTTTATCTATGATTTAAGATGATGTATTCTGAATAGTGAATGGCAACACTGATTATGTTTTTAATGGAATTATCAACATTAAAATTATTTCAATAATCAAAAATTCTGTTATATTTTGAGTACTAACCAAAAGGTCTTCTTAAAAAATAATCTATTTTAATCGATATATGTCACAAAATAATCGAATCAATATCCAAACAAATAATTGATAGACATTCAACAAAATAATTACTTTACAAATGCATTTAATTCGAGATACTCACTTTTCATTTTATTTTATTTATGAATATACTTAAAAATTTACCTTTATGTTAAATTATTGAAGGAAATGTCTCAATTGTAAATTCAACAATTCAAATGTTTAAATATATTTTTCGAATTTGGAATCCATGATTCAATTATTCAGTTAAATGTCGAATCTATCAATAATATTGGATTAATTATTTGAACTCAGATTCACTTAATAATCGATCCTAATTTAAAAACAAAAACAATTGATATCCAACACCCGAAAGGGTACAATGAGAATACTAATTATATATACAGGGTGGACCATTTAATGTGTTTTCAGAAAATATCTCCGAAACAAGAAACTTTTTAAAAAAATGACCCAAACAAAAAATGATTGTATCGAAGGGGGCCATGATAACATAATATTGGTTTTTTCATAGATGGCTCTGTTGTCGCTAAATCGAGGTCAACTTAGTTTTTTTAAATGGAAACCCCTACTTTTTATTAAAAAATCAGATTCCTTGTTAAAAAAATGAGAAGAATTTACTCAGCTCACTTTTTTGTCAGAGTGATAGATGGAGCTGTAATCGCGAAAAGAATTTGTTGCATTTGGACGCTTGCGTATTCGAACTTTGCGCGCATGTGTACCAATAATGTACGTTATATTAATTTCCTTTTTTGTAAAGAATATGAATGTGACGTAAACTTAACTAGCATTTTATTCAAGAGTGTAATTCTATGATCGACCGACTTGGAAATACAAAATAAATAATTTTCATCCATTTCCAAGTTGAATTTTCCAAATTTATAATAATTTCAAATTTAACAAATAACTTTAATTTTGCTTTTTCTCCTCTGGGCTCAGCGTGAGCGCTGCTGACAGCTTTGACAGCCCCATGTCGCTCGGCAGTTTGATGTTGTCTATGTCCGGCTGGAGCGTAATTTGTAGGAAGCTGAAAGGAAATGGCAGGTTAGAAGAAGTCGATTGGGTCGAAGTGTGTGCAGACGTGCACTTGTTACTTGAAATCATCTCTAGAGCAGGTGCTCAAAATGATGGCCGTTCATCTCGAGACATTTTGCGATCCTTGTTTGAAACGATCTCTGAACTTCTCGTAGGGTGTCTCTGTTGATGTTCGCACAAGCATTGCGAATACGCTCCTTCATGTTATCAGGCGTCGTCGGTATGTCGGCATAGCATTTGTCCTCCAGCAAGCCCACAGGAAAATGTCCGGCGCTGTCAAGTCCGGCGAAAGTGCCGGCCAAGGCACCGGACCTCCACGACCAATCCATTTGTTCGGAAATTGGCGGTTCAAAATATCTCGGACGACACGCGCAAAATGTGCTGGGCGGCCATCGTGCTGATACCACAGTCTCAATCGGGTCAACAGAGGGACGTCTTCGAGTAAAGCAGGAAGATGAGCCGTCAGAATTTCACCGTATTTTTCAGCATTCAGATTTCCGTCGATGAAGTACGGGCCAATGATGATCTCTCAGAACTCCGCACCAAACGTTGACGCTCCACGGTCGTTGATGGTCCAAATTAATGTAATGTACATTATTGGTGATTTTAGACGCGCATGTTTGCGTCACACACACGCGAAGTTCGAATACGCAAGCGTCCTAATGCAACAACTTCTTTTCGCGATTACAGCTCCATCTATCACTCTGATGAAAAAGTATACTGAATGAATTCTTCTCAGTTTTTAATAAGGAATCTGATTTTTTAATAAAAAGTAGGGGTTTCCATTTAAAAAAACTAAGTTGACCTTGATTTAGCGACAACAGCGCCATCTATGAAAAAAACAATATTATGTTATTATGGCCCCCTTCGATACAATCATTTTTTGTTTGAATCATTTTTTTTTTAAAGTTTCTTGTTTCGGAGATATTTTCTGAAAACACATTAAATGGTCCACCCTGTATATATATATTATATACTATATATATATATATTATATACTATATATATATATATATATATATATATATATATATATATATATATATTATATACTAAAATGTTACTAACATAAAATAAACAGTTGTATATTGTAACAAGATTATTAGCTTCCCAATTATTGGAAATTAATTTGACATTCTTTAAGAAGGAATCAATTTACTGTCAGGTTTTTTTCTGTTTTATTTAGGTTTATATAAGCTATATGTATAAATATATATAATTCTAATCTTTTTTACCTTTCGGGTGTTGAGCGTTATAAGCTATATATTAAATTATAAACATTAGTGTAGCATCTATCAAGTAATTCGCCTTAGGTCAGTAGCATGTTTATATATAATTTATGTCTCGATTCTCTCTTGTAAATATTATGTGAGTTTTTATGTTTTCCCATTGTTCAGAAATATTAAATGTTATAATAGTAAACAAAACGTTGTAGCCCAACTGGTAAATAAATTGTATTAATTCTAAATTTATTGTAAGAATATTATTTACATTGTCGATATACTTTAACTAATTGAAGAATTTATTTTAAGTAAATGTAGTGCAGGAATGCAATTTCCTTGTTTGGTTTCTATAATTCAAAATATTTTTATACAGCGTATTGAGAGGTGGCGCAGAGATCACACGTTGCTTGTATCACTATTATTATGTTCATATAAATATATTTTTGAAAGTGTTGTTCATTATCAAATATTTTAAATTGTAATTGATGGTCACGACAATAAAATAATGATTCAAATTCATTTATCTACGTATCACAAAGTATAGACTTGCACCACCGATAACATATTCTTTATTATAAATAAAGTAGTGTTAATTAGTTTAATGCTTCAATAGAGCATTACCCCTTTAATTATTTCTGGAAATGACCATTATAGAGCCAATAACCAAAAATTAATTACCAGTTAGGATATAACATTTAATCTACAATTACAACATTTAAAAATAATTAAACAATAGAGATAACATAAATACTTACAGTATTTAAATTGAATTTTATTTAAACAACCACAAGAAATCATAAAATATTGCCAAGAGAAAACGAGAATCATACAAACTGAGGTTATGTTTTGGTCCCAACTGACACTTGTGTGCTCTTAAGGATCGACATACGTTTGATTAAAATTAAATATTTTCGTTTTTCAGACAATATCCAAAATTTTATCTTCAAACTTTTACATGAATTCGAAGATATCAGTTTGATTTAACTTATTTATAAAGCGTATTTCTTAAATATGCATAATAACTGAGGAGTTCACCACTAAAGTTTTTGATGATCCTTATGTACGTAATCAATAAGGTTGATTTAATTTTTTGAAACGCCACACTTTTAAAATTGCCGCGATACGTGACGTCAGCATTATCGGACCCCATTGTTTCGCAAGACTTGCTTGCTTCTTCAGGTGATAACAATAATCCATCAATCAATTAATATTATGAGTTTACTTTATCATTCTTCTGTTTGAATGCAAATTTTTAATATTTGAAAGAATTTTTTTCACTTCAAGTATTTTTATTATAAAATAAACAATAACTTTATTGGCATAAATTAAACTATATCTACCATTTTACTAAACTTTACCATCATCTTGGTTGTTAGTAGAGATAGAAAAAACGGATGGCGGATTCTCGAGCTCACAATGGAGAGATTCCTTATAAATAACACATGATTTGGGCCATGCTGTACAATGTAGATTTTTTAAATATTTGCAATGTAAAAATACTGGGCAGTATCCGCTGAGAGGGTATCCAAACGAATATTTTCTAAATGAATTTAACATGATATCTGTCAGAAATCGTAACTAGTATATACAAAGAAGTTCATAATGAGTTTGATAAAGTAATGCTAGTGTCAGAAATAAAATATCATATCCCTACTACATATATTCGAAATCCTTGAACATTTGAATATTAAATACCCCGCACGTGCCATTGAATTAATTCACCATTATTAAAACTGTTAAAAGTCCTATTACAATATACAACACTCTGTGGATATTTTTGATGCATTTTGGCAGTATAAAGAAAGTGTATTAATTTGCTACAACCTTTTAATTAATTATTTGGTCTTATTGCATATTTACTGTAATAATTATTTATAAACTACTTGCAGATTTGTATCTGTATAATTGCTTATTTAACTATACACTTTTCCATATTTTAGTACTTTACAATGACATTTCCATTATAAAGTTTTACTTGTGGAAATAAATTATATTGTAACAGTTTATTAAAATTGCATTAGCATTTTAATTGCTAATGCATTAATTAAATTAAAATTCTGAAACATGCACTCGTAAGAGAATTCTTCTGCGCTACCTTGATAATTGAGGTTTCGCTCAGCGTGTTCTTGGATAAAGAAATAAATGAAAATTAAATAGTGGATTTCTATTTTTAACTGGATAAAAGCAAAAATAAACTAATAATTTGTGGGATTTGTTGATTGAACAAATACACAATACATCTTCGTGGATTAATTATTTCCCCGATAAAAGGACATCCACATCCATCGACATCTTGGGAATAAAATAGTCTTGGTTGAAGTTCATCAAATCCAATCTAAATTTTCTATCAGAACCACACACTATCAAAGGTATGTTCATTTTTCCTTATTTCGTCGTCCAGTGATTTGTTTAAAATGGTTGGTTTTTTTATAGGTAATCGTGTTTTGTTAAAAACTCGATTTTTCGGAATTTTAAATTAAGAGATTGGACAAGAAACAGGAAATTTTGTTGGACAAATTCTTTTCAATTCTGCTTCCTTTTCGTGATAGCTTCTGTGTAGATGGTTGGACATTGATTGATCAGGGGTGGTGTTGGAAGAAACTGATGCGGTAGGATAGGAGTACATCAGTGACAAATAAGCAATTGATATCCATTTTATTTAATATTTTTTCTATTAATTTAATTCATTTATTTTGCATATTACTTTTGACATATTCTGATATATGGAAGCAGTGGCATATCAAACAGTTGTAAATGTAAACAATATCGTATGCCTTTTTACGTTTTCTTCTTCATTTGTTTCAATGGCAATCTAACTTTTGTGTGTGGTGACTATAGAGAGTATAGCCACAATTAAAAAAAATCGAAGTTTGAGGTCATAACTCAAAAACTAAAAATTACAAATAAAATGTGATAACATATTTAAAGTCAGCTTAAAATGTTGCTTTGAGAAAATGTTTTTTTTTTCAATTTTTAATAATAACGAATTTACATGCACATTCGAAAAATGGCTCATCCTCAACTTACAGTTATAACCTGGAAACGGTTAAAGATAGATCATTTTTTTCTTCACCATTGTTTTTATCATTAAAAAGTGGCCTAAGATCACGATAACAGTTTTTCGATATCTCTAAAAAATAAAAACACCAAAATGCACCACCCTTTATTTATAGAGTATTTTTTTAATAATCTAAACTTCAATTTAACTATAGAGGTTAAATATATTTATTGAATGTTGAATATAAAATATGCTTAGCGCTAACGGTCTGTTACAATTATTATTATTAATTGAAGTCTAGGGCTTCAAACTAAAACAAGGTAAATTTGTCTTAAAGACAACTCTATAAGACAAGTGAGAGTAAAAGCGGGAGCTTTGGTGGTTGTAGAATAATTTATTATTATATATAAAGGGTGGGCCTTGAATAACGGCCATTAAAAGTTTTCAGGGTTCCTGACCGCTGAAAATTTTGAAAAAATTCTATATTGCTGGGTTAAATGCGACCACTTCATAGAAAATATTTTTACTTTCTTTCACTTCCGGTTGTACCGGATATAGGTACCAACTTTGTTATTTTAAATGGAACAACCTATATATATATTTTTTTGGATTATCCGTTAAATTGCCTAACCACTCATATGGATTTATATAGATATAACTCTTACAGTAGATATAAATTTATTTGTCAAATTTTGTTTCGAAAAATGCCTATAACTTCTAGTAGGAACAAGATAGATAGACCAGCAATATCTTGAATTGTTAGTAAGAGATCCATCTAGAATCAAGAAAAATAACATCTGTCAATTTTGACAGTAGTTATTTTAAAAGTGTCAACATTTCAGTGCCCTCTTAAAAACATCATAACTCAATTTTTTCAAATGGAATGGCCAATTTCACTGAAACGAATGTGGAAAAGTTTATTTCAACATGTCAATATTTTTGAACCCTTCGTTCGAGTCATGTTAAAACGAATCAGTATACCACCCAAGAAATTATGAATTTATTCGTCATACATGGCCAGTGCTACAGGTTTTTTTTTTTTCTTACGACATAAAAACAAAAGGAAGAAAATTGAAATAAAGTAATTTTCAAACCAATAATTGAACACAATAACTGAAAAAAAATATAACAATTGTTCGAAATGATGCCATTATTTAATCTTCCATGGTAAAAATAAAAGATCCCCGAAAACTTTTAATTGCCATTATTCGTGACCCACCCTGTATATATTTATTTATTCACACTTAGTAGAATATTTTTATTTCAATTTAATTTCTATACTAGTTACATTATTTACATTTATTTTTATTTATTATGATTTATTCCAAAACAATTTATTTTGGGACAAAATAAGTATTCTTATATATAGCCTAAAATATTCACCCATTAGTCTAATATACTGATACAAAAATTCATTTGTTTACATTTACTCATTTGAAAGTTATGATTTTTTTTCAAAACGTCAATTTTTCCAAAAATATTTAAATATTTCAAAAATTATTAGGTTTAGGCATATGAATATATTATGAAAGTTAACTTTATTTTTGATGTAGAATCTGAAAAATATATATATATATAAAATATGGGGTATTCCATTAGAAAAAATATAACCATGATACGCCATTTAGCCTTAAAGCTACTCAACGCGCACGCTTAGACACCCTTTATATATACATAATCTTTATTGACAAACATAATACAACACCTACATATAACTTAAAATATTACAATACATGCTGTAAGAGTTTACTAATTGACTATCGACCAGTGGTCTTTCCACCTGGATTTTGTATTTTCGTCCTTGTCAAAATATATGGATAAAATGTGATGATCGTTAACAGTCTATGTCAAAAGTCCCTGTCAGATATGTATGTCACTTAACTGTCTTGAATGTTGTGAAATGAAGTAATTAATTCATGAAGGGTTATAATAGTTATATATTCATAGAATATGAAATTAATTAATAACGTTTACGTTAAACATAACATTTCCCGTACGGAATAGCCCCGATTAATTCAAATCTTCAATTTTTTTTCTTTTTTCAATATTTAAAAATTATAATTTTTTAATTTTCACTTTAGAGAATAGTGAGACTATAGTAATTGTTATAGTTTTTAAATTTGAATACTGCTCTTTGAGTTTCATTTCAGAGATTTGTACAAATAAAATAACAAAGAAGAGTATTTAAATTTTGATCCACCAATCGAATATAATGTTTATGTAAGTCATGTATTTAAAACAAGTGAATCATTATAATGCCAATTATTAGTCAGATACAAAAAATGCAGACCTTATCTATTAGTTCCGAATGCGAAATAACAAACATTAGCAGTAATCATGGTTTTTAAATTTTGATCCACCGATCGACGCATTAGGAATTTCTGATTAAATTTAATTAAAACTAAGTAAAATGAACATTCTATTGATGCATTTAGTTTGTGAAAAAATAGATTGATTAAGCAACTGCATGCAAAAATTTTCATTTCAATGTAAATTCCTTTAAAACCCATAGCATAAATTAACATTCTATACAGTTCATTATTTTCACTTCACTCACACATTTTATATTTCCACCGTCACACTCGATTATATTTTATACAGAATTCCAAAACTCAAATAAACTACATGTTAAATAACTGTAAAAGATACAGATAATATATTTTTGAGGTTATTTATGGGGACAGATGTTAGGGAGGCAGGTAGTTTTAAGAAGGGTCCACAACAATTTGAAAGAATTTTCTACCTGGGAGGATTAGTCCTGGCATTAATAGTTCGGGTATCTGAAGAAAAAAAAGCTACCCTGCAACATTGAATTGAAATGTCTTTATGTACAGGTAAAGGAGCCGAACAAATAATGAAGCACAGTGCATAAACTGATAAAAGAAATGTAAATTTAAAGAAATAATAGAGAAAGGAAGTACCCTTGGATTTTGCAAATTCAATGAATATTTATGTTATTCAAGACTAATGGAAAATGAATTAAAAATAATGATTTATTAATATTAAATAAAATACTTAAATAATAAAGAATTGTAAGATATTTTATTAATTTTCATCATTTTGAGTGAATTAATTATGTTAATATAAGGGGACTCTCAGCCTTTATTTCAAAAACATTTTAATTAATAAACGAAAAATTTTGAAATTATGCATGAGTAATCTAGATTTAATTATGAACCTTCTATAGGACAGATTAATTTTTATCGATTATAATTTTTGTGTTATAGAATTTTATTTTTGAAATCCTAAACCAATAACAAATCGATCCATACAATCCTTATATATAAATCCAAAATATAAATCAACTTAGTTTATTATATTATTAAAAAAAGAGAGAAATAACAATTATTAAATATTATGGCTACTTGTCAATGAAAAAAAGTACAGTTCATACGAAATATTTTTTTTTTAAGAAAAATAGTGATAAACAATTAATTTGTATGAAAATATGCTTTTAAAAATACAATTTTAATTTTCAAGCAATTTTGCATAACAATTGTCATTACAAAGTTATAAAATGCAAAAAAATAATCATGTATTCGTTAAACAAATTTATTAGAGCTATAAATCAACACTCTTTCTAAAAACGATTTCAGATCTTTTGAGAATAGGAAACTTTTCAGGTGAAAAGTACATTTTTTCTACATAACAGGTATCCATGATATCTCTTGAACTCGGTTATTTTAGTTTTACCTTCTATTTTTTAGACTAAATCTGCATCTAGCACGATAAAAAAACCAGACAAAAGATATACAACTGTTATTGCCATATCTGCAATATAAACTGTGGTTTGTTGCATTATTGATGTGCAACAGCAGGTGTACATTATGTAATTCAATGTTCGGCGTGGGTATTTGCCCGGGAAGTAGTTGTTTTAATGTGCATTTGTTTAAGGTACTTACGAAATATAAATCAAAAGTCACAGAGCTAAATGTGAAAATAATTTATTAATTATTTTCAAATCATTTTTATTTAATATACAAGGTGTCCCTGAAATGTCTGTACAAAATGATACCACATATTCCCGGTACCAAAATAATGCGATTTAACCAAATTTACTTCTATACCAAAATGCACGGTTACGGAGATATCGTTCTTCAAAAATGATTTTTTTTATTGAATTTTTTTAAATATCTCCCAATTGTCCTTTGGCAGCAAAGTGAAATTTGGCACACTTATTGGTATTAAGAAGGACTATATTTTGGACCTTCTTTTGTTTTCCTAGATGCTACACAAGTGGTAAAAAGTTGATCCTCAACTTATAAATCACTTCATAACTTTTCAACAGGTTGACCAATTTTTATTTTTTTCAATTCAAAATATAGGTATTTTTCTTTTAAAGTTTTTTTGTCTCTTGTTTCATTTTGGTATTTATCATGGTTTTACCAGAAAATTGATTTTAAAGTAAGTACATAGCATAGCTAGTGTTGATTGACAGTATTAATCAAGTATGTAATAAATGCCATATTAATGTCAGTTAATTTTCAAATTTAAAAAAAAAAACAGTTATTGAAAGTTTTTAATCGATACAATGGAATAGTTATCATTTTATGAATTAACTAACATAGTTCTGGTTTATTATTTTAATTTTTATTTATTCAAAATGTAGGTATTTTTGTTTTAATGTTTTTTTTTCTGTTTCATTTTGTTATTTATCATGGTTTTCCCAGAAAATTGATATTAAAGTAAGTACCTACCATTCCTGGGACCAAAATTCGATTTAAGATAATTTACCTCTAAAGTTAGGATATCTTATACCAAAATGCACGGTTACGGAAATATCGGCCTCCAAAAATAGATTTTTTTATTGAAACAAATATTAATAATTATCAATAAAAAAATACAAGAATAAAATAAACAACATATGTTACAATAAATGCTCAAAAAGATTTCCATTTTTTCTGATACAAGTTTTTATTCTACGTAGTAAATTAAAATGTACTCTTTGCTGTATTCCTTAATTATTTTTTAAACAACTTGCAGCGTTTTCAATTCTTTGCCATAATTGTTCTCTTGACTCCACTGGTTTACTATAAACTTTTGACTTTAGGTAGCCCCATAAGAAGAATTCCAGTGGAGTCAGATCAGGGGATCGGGGAGGCCATTTGACTGGGGCATCATTACCTCTACCAATCCATTTGTTTTGGTAGGTTTGATGTAAATGATCCCTAACATTTACAGCAAAATGTGCAGGTGCTCCATCGTGCATAAACCACATGTCTCTTATGATCTAATAATTTTATCCATTAAAAACTTTTAATAACCTTGCTTATTTTTATTTGAAATGTTAACTGACATTAATATGACATTTATTACATATTTGATTAATACTGTTAATCAACACTAGCTATGCTGTGTACTTACTTTAAAATCAATTTTCTGGTAAAACCATGACAAATATCAAAATGAAATAAGAGACAGAAAAACTTTGAAATAAAATTACCTATATTTTTAATAAAAAAAAAAATAAAATTGGTCCATCTGTTAAAAAGTTATGAAGTTTTTTGTAAGTTGAGGATCAACTTTTTATCACTTCTGTAGCATTTAGAAAAACCAAAGAAGGTCAATAAGATAGTCCTTCCTAGCATCAATAAGTATGCCAAATTTCATTTTGCTACCTAAAGCCCATCAGAAGATATTTAACAAATTTTAATAACAAAAATGATTTTTGAAGACCGATATCTCCATAACCGTTGATTTTGGTATAGAGATAAATTTGGTTAAATCGCATTATTTTAGACCCAGGAATATGTGGTAACATTTTGTACAGACATTTCAGGGACACCTTGTATTTCAAAAATACTCTCTGTTATAAGATAATTCATTAACATAATTTAATTGTAACAATTGAGAATTTTTTTTGTGTAGGTGCATATAAATATTTAAATAAATGTTTTTGTTTAAAGAACTTTTTGTATGTGACCTTTCAAATTTGGTATTTCAAAAATTATTCAAGAGATTTTTAAGATTATTCTCTTGTTGCCTTTTTTTAATGATATGAATTAAGGATAATGGTCTTAGCTACTAGGCCCATTCGACTAGTCACTGCTATTTTTAATATCACTTATTTATGTCACGTTCCCTTAGGACCTTCGGAGAAGTCGAAAAAATTCTAAATTAATGACAAATGTATGTTAAATAAATGGGAGTAATTACATTTTATTTATCTTGTTTCGATTTTGAGAGAAAAATCCCGAAATTTGGCTTTTTTCTGCCTTGCAAGTAGGCATCACTCCATAAGGCAAGATTTTAATAATTGTGTAATCTCAATTTTGAAAAATTTAAAAGGTCATACTAAAAAAAACCTACTTTTTTTAATAGTTAACCCTTTAGGTACCGATTTATTGACAGATTTCTTTACATTTGAAAAGTATTTAATTTTTTGCGTTATGGATAATATATTTTACATAGGAATTCATTTATTTTAGTTGTATATATAATTAATAAAATCACGAACCAGGCTCGTGTTAAGTTAAATTTACTTCATGGTTGTTAGGTTCATTAATTGTTACAAGAAACTTATAAAATTACCTGTTCATGGCTTCATACATAATAGAAAATGTTAAATATTAAGAATAATTAATTTGTTTTTGTTCAAGATAAATGTAGATAGGAATATACCGGTTGACTTGGCGGACATAACATGAAATTACATGTAAATTTTGAAGTGTTGAAAAATGTTGGCTTCTCTATTTATTTTAGGGCTATTTTACACACACAAGAATTCTCACAGAAAATTGCACGAGAATTATATATAAAAGTTTTGCTATAATTCTATATATAAAAATATTTTTTTTTCCTGTTTTACACAGCAAAGAATTATTATGGAAATAAATGATATTTATTTCCAAAGCTGTAAGAGTTTTAACAATTATATTAAAAAAATATTGTTTATTATTTATAAACAACAGGCACTATTTTGTAGGTTAAGATTAGACACTTGGGTGACAGAAAATGACGGCATACAAAACCTAGTCTCTCAATCAAGTTAGCATGGAATATCCGCAAGTTTTTTACTTTCCCCGGACCCCTGTCCAAGGGAAAGTATTGTGACCGTAAAAATTTTAGAATCGCCAATTTCAACAAATATGCACGTTTTGAGGTCCCCTGAGTCCATTCCATCAAGTTTTGAAAAATGTCTGTGTGTGTGTCTGTGAGTTTCCGCGATAGCTAAATGGATTAAACCCACACTTTATATTTAAGCTTTCTTTTTGTAACAGTGGAATGATCTGAAAAGCTTTTGGTTAGAATCAAAACTCATTAAGTGCAACTTTACTCTTAGCAATTTTTCATTTTTAATTCGGATAGAAAAATGTTTCAAATAAAAGTTTTAGATCTTGGAAAATAAATAATTTCTGTTATAAAACTTTTATTGTAGGACCTCTGGTTTTCATTTTATAAGCGTTTACCTGATAAATTCCCTTAGAGATTTTAATTATTGAAATAATTATTTTAATGACAAATAAAACGTCAAACTGCCGTCAAATTCAACACATCATTCACAAACGCCTCCAGTTTGCAACAATGAAGAAGAGTGTAGAGAAATGATTTTAACCCATTGTAAGGTAACAAATAACACACTTAATTATAATATTCTTCTAAATACTCGGCTTTAAATTTAAAAGACAACAATCAATTTTTTTTTGCTTTCCTATTAAATTTTCAATCAGAAACTTATTTGACCGTATTCACCAGGGAAAGTACCATGATGGACCCATCACTATTTTTTTTTAATATTCCGTCAGACGATTGAATACAAAGGTTACTATTTATATATTGCGAATAGAAAAAATAAACAAATGAATTTGATGAAAAATATTTTTATTACTTTTCAAAATAATCGCTTTTAAGATCTATACACTTTTGCATGTGATTGAGCCACCCTTCAAAGTATTTTGTTAAGTCAGAAGATGGTAGCTTTAAAACAAGCATTTTGAAGGACTCAACCACTTCTTCGGGCCATGACAATCATTGTCCATGCAGTTTATCTTTAATTACTGGGAACAAGAAGAAATCATTAGCTGCCAGGTCGGGGAGCCATCAATTCGATCTTTTGAATGTCCAAATGTTTAATTGTTGCATGTGATGGGTGTGAGCTTGCATTGTCATGATGCAAAATGGTTCGTCGTTTTGGATTTGTTTCTCTCAATTTACCAAAAACTTCAGGCAAACAAATGGTCATATATATATAATGATATTGTATACCGATTTGGATGCACCACTGCTGTATTTTTAAATCATTTTATAGCACAAATCGACACAAGCATTTTTTGAGTGCCTATCAACAAATGTGGATTACAACGTGCACAGAGCTTCTGAACACACAAATGTTCGTGCAAAATATTATTTATGTGTGTTGGTCATACTAATGCTTAAATATCTCTCGATTTCCTGATATAATACATGACGATCTTCTTCAACAATCAATTTTTGACGACCTTCTTTAATTTCGTCCGTAAACAAACAATATACAGTGGCTGTTGATGGTGCTTTATCGCAAAAAGTTAAATTTAGTTGATTGAGGCATTGTTTTTGAGTTAGTTGAAAGTCATAATATATCATAGCTCGATTTGGCCGAGATGAAATTTTTAACTTACGGTAAACAACACAAATTATGTTCCCACGTAAAAACGTTCTGAGTATGTATAACCTCAAAAATGTCAAACTTTACGATGGTACTGTCAGATTTCACCTGGCAATATCAGTGTTTCCAATTCTCAAAACATAAATAGTAGCCCTCGTACAAACAGATGTGACATTGTGCATAGTATGTTAAAACAGTTTCCCAGTAAAGTAAAATACTGGGAGACTGTTTTATATATTTTTTTTCTAGATTATACTGGACATGTTCAACATATTTCTCACCAGAATTCTCATGAGAAATATATTATAAAAATCACTGTATTATACTTACATGAATTTATAATATTTTTCCATATATAATATTATGTATTTCTGCGAGAATTCTTGTGTGTGTAAAACGGCCCTTAGAGAAAATATTAAGTTTAATTAATAAACTTCACATTCTATGTATATAAATATGTAATGGATATATCAAGCGTATAACAAAAATTGACGACGAAGTTGGCATTGGAAATCTAAAGTCATGTCTGAACTAAAATCAAACCCGTAAAGTACTGGTTGTCATGTTGACCACAACCAGCATTTCACGCATGTGATCTTAGTACAGACATGACTTGAGATTTTCAACACAAACTTCATCGTTGATTTTTGTTATACACTAGATATAACTTAAAATTTTCCTTACAGAACAATCCTAAATATAATTAAGAAAAGAAGTAATAAGATTTATAAGATCTCTGTTATTTGATTAAAGTAAATGTTAACATAATGGCTTAAATAAACTCGAGAAAAAGTCATGGTATCAGAAAAATTGAAATTTGTTTTTCTTAATGAGTGCTGTGTGAATATAAGATTAGTAGTACTTTAAATGTATTAAATACAAACCATGTGGCTTTAATTTTTATATATATTATTCCCTATCGAAAATGTTATGTTTGAAAGGACGCTATTGTTCAAGGTTACGTTATATAGCGGTTTCGTATTCTGTATCATGCTAAACCTTTATCTCAGTCAAAGTTCAGCGCCACGACAGCCGCTAAAATCGATGGAAATAGCAGGCACCGAAATAGTACAAGATATCATAGCGTTTAACTAACTAATTTAGGTTATCCATAGAATGTGAATAAAATTGCAGAGCGAGTGGGCCTTTTTATAATTTTTTGCCATAATTTACAACAGGCATTTTTTACATTAAAGATGTAATTTTTAATGAAGACACTGTAGGGGTTCAGAAAACATGGTGATTATTGTTTTAGGTAGAAAAAGATCAAACCCCTTTACTAATGATGTGTATAGCGAAATTTACATATCAAAACAGTGTAATAAAACATTACTATAATTTATTACAATCATATAACAATTTACAAATGTTAAATCACAGAAAACCAAAGCACAGATTGATTTTTTTTAAGATCGCCTTATGAACATTTCAACCCCAGACGGAAATACACAGAAATACAAGTCATTTGCATTTTACAGATGCTTTGAGTACGTTTTTTAATAAAGGCTTTTTTATGAATTTGATGCACTTTGGTTTTCTTCGATTGTATAGTTTACACACACACACACACACACATTTTGCTAGGTTAAAATTCAACAGCATTTCGATGAGCATAAAGTTGAAATTTATCGGCCTTGTCTTACTAATTCGACATATATTAAACTCTTTCTTTCTACCGACACATCAAAACTATATTCTTTTTTAACACTGGAAGTGTAAGATGTCACTCAATACGGAATACGGAATTATGCAAAAACGTTGCCGCACGCGTTATCGTAGACCGCTGTCCTAGCATAACTGCCAACCTTTAAGTTTAGCTTTTTCGATAAGGAATAGGGCCGAATGTGTCTTGTGATATAATTTTTTAAATTCATGTCTTATAGCCGTTTTACACACACAAGAATTCTCACAGAAAGTTGGGCGAAAACAAATTCGCGATCTCGGACATGTACGTACATGTCCGAGATCGCCTAAGGCAGGACGCCCATTGGCCTTAAATGAAAATAGACAATTGGATGCTATTTTAATAGTGCAAGAAAATCCACACTCAACCCTGGAGGTCGCTTCACAAGTTAGTGCGTCAAAAATTACAGTGTCCAGATTATTCGGAAAACATAAATAATTTCACCCATATAAAGTGCACTTGGTACAAGAATTGACTTTGATCGACGAGTGCAATTTTGTGAAATAATGATGGAACTCTATAATGAAACTCCATGCTTAATTAAAAACATCGTTTTTTCTGATAAGGCAACATTTTGTCTGAATGGTACTGTTAATAAACAAAATTGCCATTACTGGGCTCCTCAAAATCCACATTGGATGATTGAAGCAAACACACAATATCCTCAAAAACTTAATGACACAACACTGAATGGTGAACGTTACCTGAACTTTCTCCGAAATAATATGCAAACAGTATATCATCAGATAAGAAGTTTCGGTCTGTTATCTTACCGCTCACATTTTGTGCCACCTCTGACATCCGAACACTGACATAATCGTCTAGAGTGGTGGAGAGAGTGATTGCAATGGAATGAGGAATGGAATACAGTTGTCTTTAGTGACGAATACCGTTTTTGTTTGGGTGTGAATGACGGTTGACAAAGGGTGTTGCAAGGCATATCCATCGAACAGTTGGAGTTATGATATGGGGAGCTATTGCTTATGGTAACAGGTCTTCATAAGTGTTTATTAGAGGCAGCATGACATCTCTCCGCTACATACAAAAAATTGTGCAACCCTTGCACCTTGCAACACTACGAAGTCCACTTTTTCAACAAGCCTGGACACAGGTTGCTAGAGCTACATAGGACTTCTTTGAAATACACCAAATCAATCTTTTAACCTGGCCGCCAAGATCTCTAGATCTTTCTCCCATAGAACATGTGTGGGATATTATCAGTAGGAGACTAACCCGTTAAACTCGTCCACCAGATTGTAATTGTTTATGTTGTATATGGAAATGAAAAATATAATTAAAATAAATACATAACAAACACTTCTAAAATGATTTTCCAACACACACATTTACAATCCCATAATTTATGTAAGTGCTTTCTTAGCATTCCTGTCGAATAATTCAAATTAATTCAGTCAAGATACATAATCGTTCCATTTTACTGGTATAATAAATTATACTCAATACTTGTTTCACCATAAATCATTAAAAAAAGTAATGATACTCAATAAAACTCGTTATTTTGTCTATTTGAATAAATACTCTCAATAACAATACTCTTTTAGATATATAATTTGCTATTTGATTAATTTTTTGTTTTTTTTGTTTTTTTTGTTAAAATCTTATAATTGGTTTAGATGTAAATTGTTTCTTTATCACTTATCTTTGCTCTGAAAGTAATAAAAATGTCTCATAACACAAAATTTTGTGGTGACTGGATTTGTATTTGTACTCTCTGATAGTTGGTTCTGTGGTAAGCGTGTGAGGCCAACAACCGCTGGACTCAGAATTTGTTTAGCAATTTTTTGTGTGTCCATCTGCTATCGGTGCAGATTTTTTCCAATTATTGACTTATTATTTTCAACTTGAAAATTTTAAATGGAAACTTCTAACTTAATAAAAAATAACATTTGGTGTTTCAATCAATACCTAAATTTCTGAAAATATCAGTTCCAAACACTGGGGGGAACGAAAACAGAATATTATTATTATTATTTATCTTAAATCCTTATACCCCTTTGGGTGTCGGTCACGAAAACAGGATATAAAAAACTAATTATGAATGATTCGATTTTATCAGGATTTTCATGTTATGTTTACTGACTATTAATTCATTTCATTGTAATTTAAGTGTTTTAATAGAATTATTTTGTGTAATACTTCTAAATTTTGCTAAAACAAAATAACCAGCGAATTAAGACATTTGAAATCAAATTATTCCGTTTGATTCGAAATGTCGAAAATTTTACAGAAAATTCATACTTTCATGATTACAGCGCCACCTGTTGGAAATTAAAAAAGTCTCTGTATAAATCCTACATATTTTTTAACGCTCTTTCAGAATCTGCAATAAAAAAATAGGGGTTCCCATTTAAAATTTTCAAGTTAAACCCCCTCCCAGCCCCCCATGTGGGGCTAGGGGGGCATTTTGTCAAAATCAGATTTCCCCTTCAAAACCATGGCGATTATGATTCGGTACATTTTTCGGTAAAATGCTTTAATTTCAAGATATTCAAGAAAATAATGAAAATGGGACACCTTGTAGAAAAGTGTATTTAATAAAATATTCAACTACTATTCATCTAGCGTATGGATAACTAGTGAATATTTTATTAAACGATTTTTTTTCCTGTTCTCATAGACAGGACAAGTTCACCTTCCTTTAGTGGACAAAACAACGATTCTCAGTTGTCTACCTTGTGGACTAAAATTGTTGACGATGCCACATAAAATTAGGCAAAAAATATCGCTTGCATCTTCTTTCATTTATTATAGAAAAGTGTACACTATGATATAATTATTTAATTACATTAATTTCTAGTGAGATCTATTGTATTAATTTAACCTTTCACATCTGAAAATTGAAGAATTTAGAGTTGTGAAATACAAGCTATGTGTTTTAAGGCAATTATTATTATTTTATAATTGGTGCTTTTAATTTGTTGGTTATGTGAAAGGAAAAGTACATTCAATTAAATGATTTTTGTATAATAGTTACTAATTAAGAAATATTTGCGTTTGCACAAAATGAAAAAATTCTAAATAAATTTGACAAGTTTTAAAATATAAGTCAGGGAAATCCCCTGCACTTAGATTGCCATACTTAGGTTAGTTTAGGTTACAATGGCAACAGCCCTGAGACTGTTCACTTAGGTCCATAGGGCCCATTGTGATACCATAGAGATATAGATCCTCCTATACAATCCAATTTGAGCACCTAATGAATCTGATCAGGTCATTCACCTTAATAGGTGAGAGTTCTGCCAGCTCATTGGCATAGTGCAAACCGAGCTACTTAATTCTGTTCCCCTCAATAGCAGGACATTGTCCTAGGTAGTCGAGTACTGTTACTTCCTCCTCATTAAAGCATTCCATATTGTACATGGGCCATATTTGCCTTGTTGTGTGACACGTGTCCTCTTCCCTACACCTTAGGTTGACATCATTTGGCCTTTCAATAATCTCTTGTATTCCACAAGTTCGATAGATGGGTTCCTCACTTTTGCCTCCTTCCTTGCAAGGTCGTCAGCAATTGAGTTCCCCCTGGCTATCCGTGATAACAAGTATGGTTAACCTGAAAATCGGTTATACCTATCTAGTTCACTGCTACTCGGATGGCCATGATATCCGCCTGTAGGTCACTGCAGTGGTTCGGAAGTAGAAAGGATTTTCTTAGGTTGAACTCATGAGAGAAACTTTCACCTTCAACTCTGCCTTTAGACTTGGAACCATCCGTACAAAGCCAGATGTCATTTTCCTGGACAATCTTTCCCTCCACCCAATATTTATTTACTTAAATTTTCTGTTCGAAATTAATCAATTAACCATTTTACCTGAAGATTATCACACTTTTTCTGGCCAATTTTCTAGCGTTTGTGTTACAGATAGTTCAAACTTCCATGAGTATATGGTGTACTCTCAAAGTTCACATATTTACTTCCCCGGACTACTCGATGGGAGGGCGTTAATGTCGGTATTTCAAATTTTCTACAATTATGAACATTTGATGCACAAACATTAAATTTCCTTCAGTTTTGATCATTGCCGCAGGCGAGGTTTAATTTTGTATTTAGCATCAAAACATTATTCATTTCGTGCAAATTTAACAATAACATTACCATTTTAATTCATTTTTCGTTATTATTATTGATTTTTTTTTAAGTTTAAACCACATTATCACTCTCATTCGATATTGGTCGGCCGTCCAGTAAGAAACTTCAAAGTTACTGTCACTAACTGACGAGTAGAGTTCAAATTGTTCAAAAATCACCCCTATGTCAGTAAATATTGGTGAAAATAGCGTCTGCGAGTGTTTTCCATCTATAAATGTGCCATCCTGTCATCTTTTCGTGCATTGGAAGTGTTTAACACATGCATAAGTGATGTTGAGTGTTCTGCGCCCGCCCTTTAGGGGACCAGATAAATTACCAAAAATGCAACTATACCACAGTCAAGATAAAAATATATTCACAAAACAGTCCGAATATTCGATGAAGGGGCCCTCCAAGGCCTAAAATGTCGTCAAACTGGCGACAATAAACATTTAGGTTAATTATGTTACCCATTTAAATTGTGTATTATTTAGTAAATATTATCTAATTAATAAATGTTTGAATATTAAATTTATGAGAGCGAATGTTATAAACAAAATGTAATTTTTTTTTCAACACTCCGGTAGTTTTATAGCAGAATTACAATCAACATAAAAAATACTATAATAGATTTGAATACTTAACATCCTCTCCAACTTCAACTGGATATTGTTAATTTTGTTTGTTTCCAGAAATAACCATTTTCTCTGTTGAATTTCTTCATTATCGGATATTAAGCAATTGCTGTATGTCACATACCTGTTTACTAAAGCTGTCACAGTAGTTAGCACAATCATTCACCCTTAAAAATTGGGCCACATCAAAGACATTCCAGTCATTTGGACACAATTCTGAAGAATCACAGGAGCCTCCACTACTGTCCACTAGCCGAGGTATCACTTTTGTCGTGGTATTGCTATTACTTGACTGAAAAACAAAAAAAAGGAAAATAATTTAACAAGGTTTAGATGTAGATAGTAGGATTTAAAAAGAAAGAACACAGCACATATAGTTTCAATAATTGTATTTTCAATTTGCAAAATTTTATAATTCTACAAATTCTGCAATAATGAGAAGTTAGGTTTTTTGATTACTACTCACTGTTCTCTTATTACATAGGACGAATCATCAGAAGCCACATGCAAATAGTCTCCTCGAACCCAACAAAAAAGTGCCCGTCATTACTATCAGAGCATGCAGCTGAGTGAGTTTCGCTCTATTTAATTAATTTGATTCAATTCGTTTCTTTTAATTTTATTCGGTTTTGATTTGAGTTGAGTTAATTTAATTTAAATCGATTTAGTTTAATAGTTGAATTAATTTAAGGGTGCGGTTTAGTACAAAGAGATCTCTATATAATTATTTGCAGTTAGTAATTCGAGTTACGTTGCTGTTGTGATCAATAAAAAGTATTATATTATACATAAAAGTAATCTTAAAACATGCAGGATTTTCACCAGATAAATTAAAATGTATTGTTATAATTAGATTTCATAGAAAATAATTATGAAAGAAATAATGAAAATCTGTCAGTTTTATGTCGACTTTTAATGTATAGTTTTAGCAACAAAAACGTACTTACTACAAATGTTCATGATTTCACTAAATTCTTCAATAAAATAGTTTTACACTCATTACTTATTAATTTCATTATATCCTACAATTATTTATTCTAACAAGAACTAGTGAATTTTGGTAATATGTAATAATTGACAGTTTATTTTAATTAGAGCTGTACTGAAGAGGGATAGATTCCGTAATACGTGTCTGCAGATGGCCTTATATTACGTAACGTTCTTTTTGTTGTTTTTGCATTAACATTTTTCTCGTATCAAAAATTTGTTGCATTATGCAATATTTTATTGATATGCAACAGCAGGTGTATATTATGTAATTCAATGTCCGGTGTGGGTATTTGCCCAGGAAGTAGTTGTTTTAATGTGCATTTGTTTAACATACTTACATAACGTAAGTCAAAAGTCACAGAGCTAAATGTGAGAATAATTTATTAATCATTTTCAAATCATTTTTATTTAATTTATCCAACAACAAAGAACTAGCACAGGACCAACAAGCACAGAAAGAAGTCACCGAAGTGCCCGTCTTCGATATCTCCCTTGTTGTTAGAAATTCAGCATTAAGTTATTATTAAAACTCGCTTGACTTCTGAAGACGCATAATATAAAATTATTTTTATATATATAGGGTGATCCATATTCACGGAATTCATATCAATTTTGTTAGTTTGAATGGAACACCCTATATATTATATTTTTATTCGATTCGTCTTTAAATTGTCTTTACACCCATATAACATAGTTAGTAGTTTTGACTTGTCGTTACTACATAAAAAAAATATTTTCTAAAAATTTTGACAGTCTAGAGAGGTCTACTAAAAAATCATTATTTTTTTGTTTTTTGAGATAGAGAAATGAAATTTAACTTTTCAAACCTGTGTAATTTAATTTTATTAAATGGCACCTTACACTTTTAAATTTTTTTCATAACTTATCATAAAAAGAGGAACATTTTTAATATAGCATGTTATATGCTTATCTTTCGTAGTTTTCAAAATATTTCACATTTTATACTGTTTTTAAGACATTTTAAGAATTAATTAAATGGTTGGCTATGGAATCAGAGAAATGACAGTAAAGAAACAAACAAAAATGTTTTATATTATTATTACAATTAAAATTTCACACGTAGATTTTCCATAATGCTAATTTAAATTTATTTTTGATACTTGATTACTGTCACTTCTATTGTTTTTCATGTCCAACTATTTAATTCATTGTTAAAATATCATATGAATACTATAAAATGTGAAATATTTCGAGAAATACAGAAAAAAAATCGAGTACAGTGTATATAAATATTTTAGATTTAAAATTATTATTGAATAGAATGATATTAAATTAAAATGATTTGAAAATAATAAATTATTTCCACAATTAGCTCTGTGACATTTTGATTACGTAAGTAATATTCGATTTTGATTTAAATTAAATTAATTTGGTTTAATTTACTTTAAATTGACTTGGTTTGATTTGATTTAATAAATTGATTTAATTTAATTAATTCATTTTGACATCTTTGAATTATGTAAGACAAGGGATAGATCCCAAAACATGTATCTGCAGATGGCCTTATATTAAGTAACATTCTTTTCTGTTTTTTTACAATGAATTTTTTTCGGATAAAAAAAAGTTGCATAATGCAATATTTTATTGATATGTGATAGCAGGTGAACATTATGTAATTCAATGTCCGGAAGGGTATTTGCCCGGGAATATGCATTTTTTTTAAGTACTTATGTAACGTAAGTCAAAATGTGGAAATAATTTATTAACTATTTTCAAATCATTTTTATTTAATTTATTAAATAACTGTGACTACTGTTTTCTATTTATAGAATGGTATTATCTTAGTATGTATAAAAAAATTCATTTCTTCATCTCAAAACACAAAAAAGTAATGAATTTTTTAGTATACCACTGGCATTGTCAAATTTTTTAGAAAAATATAATATATAGGGTGTTCTGCTTAAACTAACAAAGTTGATATCAATTCCGTGAAAATAGATCACCCTGTTTAAATGAAAATAATATTACATTATGTGCCTTCAGTAGTCAAGTTTTATTAAAAAATTAATGCTGAATTTTTAACTACAAGGGTGTTATTAAATAAAAATGATTTGAAAATAATTAATACATTATTTTCACATTTAGCTCTGTGACTTTTGACTTACGTTACGTAAGTACGTTAAACACGTTTTATTTAATATATTTAAATAACTGTGACCAAGTGAATGAATACTCTTTTCTATTTGCGTTTGAATGGAAGTGACTGAATGCCAAATTTTAACTGACTCTGACTCACGACAGTGAACTGGTATGTTAAGAAATAAATCTGTAGTACAACCCTCCACTGCAAATTACAGATGGAGCAATTGTACGGATAATAAGTATCTATATTTTCATTTTCAAATTAATTATCGAATTTTATTTATTTAAATTGAAATAACACAATTTTAACACATTTAAATTTTACAGATGTCTTCTACACCCGAAATAGCACAAGAAGAAAGTTTATAATAATAATTTTATGGATGTGCACAAAATTTTGTGTTAAAATGTTGAGTAATTATTTAATTATTGTCCCAGAACGGTTGAATAATTCGAGAAATACACATCCAGTCAAAAAATAAAAGTTCACCTTGGGGCGTGAAGGCACCTGTCAACATTTTAACATGAAAGTTTGTGCACATCTGTAAAATTATTATTATAAACTTTCTTCTTGTACCCTTTCAGGCCTTGTGGGTGAGGCAGAGGGTCATTTTTATATTTTAAATGGGACCCCATTTTGTATTGCAAATTTTGATTCTACGCCAACAAGTGTGTAGTTTTTATTTTCTGTAATATAAGATAAGTTTTATATAATTTTTTTTTTGTATAGACCATTTAAGAAAAAATGACTGCTTTCATTTTGTATGTATGAAAAATACTGATTTATTTGGTATTGTGAAGGCTTCTACTTTGTTATACAGAGAGTTTTATGTAACACCGAACATGCTAGAATGTACTCAATGTAAATTTTCCTATGTTCGATGTGTACTGGAATGCATCAAATCATTGCGATATGATTGGCTACGATTTCTAATGTCAACTATTATGTCAAGTGCAACATGTATAATTATGGATATTTTACTTAACCGCAATGCATACCATAAAAATCTTCTCCTTTCTATACATTATTAATGGGTAAAGATGTCCAACTCTTTGCCTACGTCTGCTTTAAGCGCCAGAACAATAAATATCACTTGCTTGCGATAACTGACAAGTGTAAGTCATTTTTGACGTGGAAGGGTGTAGTTTTGGTTGACTATATTATTTTTAGAAATAGAGCCAATCACATCGCACTCAATGCTTTGATGCGTTCCTGAACAAATCGAACATAGGGAAATTTACATTGAGTACATTCTAGCATGTTCGGTGTTACATAAAACTCTCTGTATGTTAATTTCACAATAAAACACTTATTACTTTGTTTGATAATGACAACCTAAATTTGTTTAAACTGCAGTCGCATAAAATAAACAAGTGTTATACAAACAAAGTAATGCAGTTGGAAAAGGGGATTGATCAAATTTTATTGATCATAGCCAGAAATGTTCCTTGTTTAATTTCATTGTAAAGTAATTAGTGTTTTATTGTGACTAATTTATTCATTTAAAGTAATATAATTGATAAAAAGTTGTATAAGAACTTACGGTTATATAAGAGGTTGCTTTCCGCTCCATGGGCGGTGTTGGTTCTGTTGAAACAGGCAGACTTTGGTCGGGTCCTGCGGGTTCCGATGCCGTTTCTGGCTCTGGCTCATCTTCATCCATTTCCGTCGTTTCAGGCAGAAGCGTTGGCGGTTCTGCATTCTGATAATCCAACTTCAATGGCCGAATGGCTTCATCCTTTTTGCAAGCCTTGTTCGCTGTCAATTTCGGAGGGCTGTCTTTCACCTTTTTCTTTCTGCCTTTTTTTTTGATGCCCTTTGGTGGAGCTAACACTTTCTGGCCGGTTTTTACAGGCACTGGTGGACCTTCTAATTTATGACCTACACTACTACACCAACCTACTGGGTAAATGTCTGGGGAATCGCAGTCTAACCACTGGTCGTATTCTTCTTCCCATCCATCAAAATGAACCTGAATTAAATATAAAAATGAATATTGATATGACATATATAAATAATATATTGTTGAAAGATAAAAATCAATTAAATGTGCCATCTTGCTTATTAACAATTCACACCATTATTCAAATATTGGTCGATAGCCCAGACAGACTAACACCCACCACATGTATTTTTATAGCATATTTGTATAGTCTAATCGATGGCATACTCATTTTACTAATAGCATGTTTTGTTTCTTCTGGACAAACATCAACTTTCTAATTTCTTATGGACGACATATTGTTTTTTTATCATATTAAAAACCTCTATTTTTTTCTGATTACAATAATAAAATAAACACAGTCTTAACAATTTTTTTTAATACTAAGAAATCATACATGCCATGAAATTAAAAGTAATCAAAACATAATATAATGTAACTTGTAGCTTTGTGAATATAATATTTATAGAAAAGTTTTGCAATTGAGCAAAAATTTATATAATGTTTTTTTTTACAAACTAAAAATTATTCTTAAAACAGGTATGCATTAATATTAATAAAAACATTAAAAAAATATGTTTTATTTCTTTAATTGATGTTCAAAAAACAGCCTTAGCAGCAATAGAAATTCAAATGTATTCCTTTAAATTATTTATTATAGCATAAACAATAGTTTATATCGGGATGTGAGCGAATTCTTTTTTGACAGAAACTGTTACATATTAAATAACGGAAATATTCGATCTTTTATTATTTCGCTGTGGCAATTGTTTTGTTTATTTTTTATACAATTTAATGGTCAAAAAAATATATAGAATCAATAATTAAGCATGAACTGTTTACTTTCGTAAAATTTAAATGTGTATATTTTGACGGAGATATCCCGCACACGCTTGACCTCAAAATTTATTCTATACAATTTAGCAAAAATAGTTTATTTTTATATAACGTAATTGTTCTTAAGTCTGACAGGGAAGTTCCGCACACGCTTGGCCCCAATAATTATGTTGAAACAACAAATATGTGAAAATTGATTGCGTGAGCGGATATGAAATTGAATATGAATAAATTAAATTAATTGATAAGTAAAAAGTTTAGAATTGATGGCGATCGCATATTTTAAAGTTTTACAATCCGCAATAATTAATTTTATTAGTAAATTGATAAATGAGTTCAGATCGTAAAGAGGAAAGTCATGTAAGTAAATTTAGAGCATTTAACATTTTCTAAAAGCAAATACTTGAGGTTTGTACCCGTTAGTCTTTTGCGCCTCAAAACGCAACTGACGTACTTGGACCGATCTAATCAGCAGACACAGAATAGCACAACCACAAAAACAAATGAATTACAAACATTCTCCAAAGTAAATGCTTGAGGTTTTTACCCGTTAATCTTTTGCGCCTCAAAACCGCAAAAACCGACTTGGGCCAGACTTAGCAGTAACGAAAAATTACACAAGGAAGGAAAAACATAAGATACATCTAATCAAACGAATACATCAAATTTCCGTATCTCTATAAAAAAGAATCAAAATTTAAAATAAGTAAAAAATTAAAATAAATATATTTTAATGAAGTCATGCTCCGAGGTAGTTATTGTAGTGCGTTTTTTCCAACCTCTTGTAGCTAATGCGAAACAGAAGCGCGTACGTCCCACATAATTTTTTTTTAGTTTAAAAGAAAAATGCATGTGATTCTCTAATTAATTTATTAAAACAACAAGGCGTTAACATTCAATGATAATGTAAAATAGTTGTCAGATGAATTATGCTTTTAATTAATTAAAACAGGTGTTGCTTGCATTTAAACTAAGTTAATGTCTTTTATTTGTCGTCCTTTCATTTTTATTCTTTATTAATAGGGAAACAACACGATAAGTACAGAAAATGCATATTTACATAAATATCGAACCTGGTGAAGAATTTTGGGTTACTACACACAACAAAACACAACGTAGGTATGAATCGAATAATATATTTGTATAAGACCTGAGGTCGAACTATTTCAATAGTAAAAATTGAACGAGTTAAGTATTTAATAAATAGTAATATTTGATTTTAAATTTTGACAACTCTGACAGAATGACATCCATCTAGTTGTTATAAATGGGTGCATCTTTATTAATATTATTTATTTAGTCTTATATAACATGGTTACATATGCCTCTCTACTTCTCAGTGTGAGGTGATCTTTAGTAATAATAAAAAAAAATCTAAAAAAACATAAGTAATTGCAACAAAGGTACGATATACTACCATAATAAAAAGAATTTTAATCTGACATAAAACGCCTTATTCAACCATAAGAAATAAAAACGTTGATGATGGTCCAGAAGAAACAAAACATGCTACGAGTATGCCATCGATTAGATCATAAAAAAGTTTTATTTTTATAGTAATAAAAATAAAAAAACCCAAAAAAAATTAACATATTTATTTACTCAATTAGTTTCATTTTACAGCATTTTTTATATATACAGGGTGTCCCATTATCTCGGAATTTATATCAACATGTTTATTTCAAATAGAACACCATATATATTATTTTTTTATTCGATTCCCCTTTAAATTATCTTTACAATAATATAACATAGTTATTAGTTTGACTAGCTGTGACTCCAGACAAAAAAAAATTCTAAAAATTTTGACAGTAATGATTTTTCTAAAACACCTCTGCAACTATCAAAATTTTTAAAAAATTTATTTTTCTGCTATGTTATATTGGAGGAATTGAATAAAAATATAATATATAGGGTGTTCCATTTAAACTAACAAAATTGATATCAATTTTGTGAAAATGGATGACCGTGTTATACATAAAAATAATCTTGTATTAGCATCCTCAGAAGTCAGTTAGAAGTCTTATTAATAAATTAATGCTGAATCTCTAACGACAAGGGAGTTATCTAAGATGGGCACTTCGATGACTTACCCTGTATATTATATGTATGAAGGTGTAATTCCATTTTCATGATTGCTAACGAAATTATGAATTGTGGAAGATATTTACAAAATATTAGGAATTTATGTTTTTATTTTAGGGAGTACAAATTCAAAGTGAATAGGATTTGAGGCAAATTTTGAAGCAAGGAATTGTAGTTGGGATTGGATAGGAGTGACTTGGATGAGGTGATGTTAGTACTCTTAGAGCCGATATTTCTGCTATTTCTAATTTTTTTATGGTTGAAGGGTGGGCATTAAAAAAAAGGATTGATGTGTAGTCAAACAAAGGGTGACGAATATTGCTAATACTGTTATTTTTAAATAGTGGACCTTTTTCTTGACTTTTGCTTTTAGGATCGTGGAATGAATTTTAAACGTGAATTTGGGATCAAAATGAATACATAGGTTGGAAGGATAAATAGTGTGGTTGTTGACGGAGACAGAGAGGGGTAAATTGGATGAACAATGAAAAGGAATGAGAAGTTGTGATTTGGTAGGATTTATAGAAATGAATTGAAAGAATGATTTTATATATAAACTTGGCAAAAATATTTTATACATTTGAAGTGTGTGCAATTAACAGTATCATCAGGGTAAAGAAGAAAGGGAATTTATTTATACTGTGCCTCCGAAAAGTAACAGATAAATTTTATAAAATCGTAAATAAAAATGATCTTTCAGAAAAATGCTGACAGGTCGATTTTAATTTTTAAATTTGATCCTAAAGGGGTGGTAACCCCAACTTCAAAAATTCAAAAGCAAAGTACCCCTTAATTGATAGATATTTTTATTTTGAATACAACGGATAAAATGCATTTTATATACGAAATTGAGAGAATAACAAAATTTAATTAATCAATCCTTAATTAAATGTTCAAAGTGTAGTCAGCAATGTTGAGACAATGCCCTATCTATCCACAAAAGCTTGTTGAGCATTGTCAACATTTCCAGAGCGATTAACTGAATTCTTTTCTTTAACATCTCAATTTTTGCAGATCTACTTAAATAAACTTTCGGAGAAAGTTCTTGTGACGTTCACCATTCAGTGTTTTGTCGAAAAAATAAGGTCCAATAATACTAGAATTCTTGTGTCAAGTGCACTTTATATGTGTGATATTTGTGTTTTCCAAATAATCTGTACACATTACTTTTTGACACACTTTGACGGTTAAATGTGGATTTTCTTGCACCATTAAAATGGCACTGAATTGTCCTTTGTGATTTAAGGCCAATGAACGGCTTATCCTGTACATGTCCAAGATAGTGACTTTATTTCAAATCAACTTACTGTAAATAAGTTGCAAGTGCGTTTCATTTAATAAAATAAGAACTTTTACATGTGTCCAGTTTGTATCTCCAAATCTAATCATCATTAAAACTTCTATTCTTTCAGATTGAGTAAGTCTCATTTTGTTACTATTTCTTCAATCACGGAAAACTATGAATTAATTGTGTTTGACATACATAAAAACAAGTTGAAATTGTTTTCATGTCATTGTGCACAGATTAACCAGATAGCAAGGTTAATGTAAATTTATTGCCGCTTCACACAAATCTTTCTCTTTTCTACTTGAATATTATTATATATGTTTATTTCACTCTAGCCGAACACCCGTAAGGGTATAAGGGTTTTTAATAATATATATTTCACTCTAAATGATTAATATATTACATTTATAATGTCAATGACGAGCAGCGCCACCTGAATTCATCAATACACAGAAGAGAGAAGTATTGTTCAGACATTGCATCCATATGATAGAAAGAGAAAATGTAGTGGCAACTTGACCTATGAAGTTAGCCATCTGTTTAATCTGTGACATTGCGCTTCAACAGCACCTACTCAAATATTGAAATATTCTTTGGGTTGCGCTTTACGACATCCCATCACGATTTTGTTATTTTTTCTGACGGAATTATGTGTAAACGTGTGTGAAATGTACGAATCTGCAATTCATTTTTGTCGGAAACTTACCGATTAAGCACAAATCGCGTTTAAATTTCCAAATTTTTAGTTATGTATATGCATATTTTCAGCCACTCACATTCGTAATTATCACTCATTATAAATATTTGTTCATTTTCTAGTAAACTGTAACGAAATTTAGTACAATTTTGGTATTATATTTGATTTTAAAGCTTTTTAAATAAATATAATTATAAATAAAATTTTGACGTCTCTTGACATTTACTAACAAAAATCAATACTAAAAATAGAGTTAAAACATATTTAAAGATTTGTTTAAAATTTAATTGTTTTTATTCTATGAAAATAAAACAGACGGCGCTAGGGTGTTTATACATGTGATGTCAAAATAATGCGGGAAATTTAAGTTCGCTGAACACGCGAGCCAGCGGCCACCGAACTAACCTCACTTTCTCATTTCTATCACTAACTTATAACCACACACAGATTACTCTTAACCACAGTATACGTATACATACACTGTGCTTATAACTATCGATTGATAAAATTGTCTGTTTTGATAAAAGAATTTTTTATTTGAAGTTTTCTATCTTGAAAAATCTCGAAGTTGGCTAACGTAAATCGTTTTATTTTCTAAAACCTACTTTAATAAGTAGTTTTTATTTCAAAATCGAAAAGTATGTTTTAATATGATGTTGAAAAGTAATGCTGCCAGCTAATTGATTTAAACTAAACCGTTTAATATTATAGTGTCAATGCACTCTATGAAATAATAAAATCAATTTAAAAATCATTGTTTAGTGTTATGATATTTTAAATTAAAATGTAAGTAAAAGTCAATACTGTCTGTTTACAACTAAATCACTTTAGGAATCGTTGTCTAGTGTTTATCAGATTAAATTGAAAGGCGAAGCCGTCAGCTGATTAATTTAAGTTAATTCTCGGTTTAATGTTAAAAATGATTTTATGTTTAATACTAAAAAGGCCAAGATTGTCTATAGACAACTAAATCAACTTAGGAATCATTGTCTAGTGTTGCATCAGTTTAAATTGAAATGTGAAGCCGTCAGCCAATTAATTTAAGTTAATTCTCGGTTTAATATTAAAAAGGTCAAGACAGTCAATGGTACAATTAAATAAATTTAGAATAGTCCTTTAGTGTAGTATCAGTTTTAATTAAAACGTAAAGCCATCAGCAAATTAATTTAAATTAATTTTCTGCTTAATGTGAAAAATTCTAAAATGTCCAAAAAAAAAATAAACTTTTTATTTGACACTTTCTATCTTGGAAAACCGAAGTTGGCTAACCTAAATCGGCTTTTTTTCTAAATCTACTTTAATAAATTTGTAGTTTTTATTTTAAAACCCCATTGGTATATTTTAACTTTATGTTTAAAAGTAAAACTGTTAGCCAATTAATTTATTTTTTTTATTTCTACCATTAAATATAAAAGCAAAAGTAGTTAATAGAACGATTAAATCAATTTAGAAATCGTTTAGTTTAAATTAATTAGCTACTTCACATGTTTTAAAAAAAAACTTTTATTTCACACTTTGTCTTTAAAATTTTTAGGGCCTGAAAGAAATTAATAATTAATTTGTTCATAGTTATTTAAATTAAATAAAAAGGAATTTGAAAACAATTAATTAATAAAATTAAATAATTATTTTCCGGTTAACTACTGCAATTTTTGACTTACAAGACAAACATCCATTGAAATAACTACTTCCCGAGTAAATACTCACACCGAACATAAAATTACACAATCAACATTTTCTGTTGCATGTCAATGTTTATCTATATTTTCTTGTCAGTATATACATTTTGTAAATCAATTAATATATATATATATATATCTTTATTCAGACTATATAGATAATTTTAACAATATAAATAATAACAATACATGTAGGTGTTAGTCTGTCTGGGCTATCGACCAGAGGTCTTTCTGCCCTGTCGTGAATTTATGATGAAGTTAAAGAAAAATCTATGCTAGTTAGCTGAACTGTCCTGATGATTTGCGCAAATGAATTGATGAATGGTGATTGTAGGATGTTTGTATTTAGGAAGGATATTAGGGTTACGGGAAATACAGAATTTTGTAAGAAGGGGTAGATTATCAGAATTATAGGAAAAATTTTTACTTAAGGCTAATATACGCTGGGATTTGGGTGGATTCATAAAGGTATTCGTTGGAGGGATTGTGAAGTGGGTTGTTGGGATGCCTGAGTTTGGTAAGGATTCTTAGGGAGGATCTTTCGGCGACTTGGAGGTGATACATAGTGGAAGGAATGAGTTGAGTGAAGAGGATAGCACCGTAATCAAGCAGGGGCCGGCAGATAGCTTTGTATATATGAGTGGCGGTTTTAATAGATATACCTTGTTGCTTGTACGTAAGAGATCTGAAATGCCGGGGCCTGTTTTGAATTTTAATTTTAGATGAAAGGATATGAGGTTTAAAGGAGAGTTTGGAGTCGATTAGAATGCCTAGGTATTTGCAGGTGTTTGAAGGAGAAACTAAGGTATTATTGATAGAAATTGTGGGATAAATCAATTAATTTTATTAATTAATAATATTTAAATTTCTTATCATTTAATTTGCTTTGAATTCTTTCTATTTTTTTAGTAATAGAAAAGTAGAAGAATGCAGAGCCTTTAATAAGTTCTAAATGGTAGTTAATGAAGGAGGTGAAAAAATATTTTTTTTGCGAAAATAAATTAACAAAAAAATAATATTAATTGTTTATTTAATAATATACAGACATTTTTATTTGTGCTATATAATTAATACAAAACAATGTTAAATAAATTTTTAATTTTTAAATAAATTATAAATGTCACTGTCAACTAAAACTAAAATTATAAGAAAGCGTTTTAGATTGGATAGCGGTTAAGAAAGGTGGCCGCGGAAAATTATCTGAAAATTATAAATACGACTTATTAATGCATATAATATTAAAAACATTTATATTTTTTGCAAAATATATTAAATATAAATAATTTTTTTGTTTAAATAAGAATATTTTTTAAAACATACCAGCCATTTTCCTTGCACCACGTGAAGGCTTTTTCATGAGTGCCAAACTCATCACAAACCTTCATTCTATTCCACATAGCTGTAAGATTTTTTAGTTATATATAAACAAACAATATTCATATATTTATCGTACTTACCTCTAGCAGAAATAAAACACTTAATTAGCACTGAAAAGTACCGATAGTATTAATTTTTCAAAGAAACACGAAGAATAAAAAGGAAGTAGGAGAACCACAACTCACATATATAAACAAAAAATTGTTTGTTAGAAATAATAAATATAAAGAACATTTGAATTATAGAGCCGATAATACAGAGCACATTAAAGTGTAATCATGCTGGCGCCACCTAGGTTTGAAACATGTAGTTACAGTATACATCTATCATTATTTATATTTGTTACCTCCTGTGTAAACGTCAAAAATGACAGTATTTAATCGAAAAAATAATATTTCAATTTCTGCTTTAAATCGCATAATAGTTCGTCAAATTAGTTTAATATCGTCATAAACTGTAAGAAAATATAATTATGCGCCTAATTTTATTCTCAATAGTCCTGGTAACTCATATATTCGCACATATTTAACTTCGAAAATCTTAAACATATTTAAGATTTGTGACTTAACGGTAAGTTTCCGACAAAAACGGATTTCAGATTTGGTCTTCCCACGCGCGGTTACCCTTGATTCCGCAATAAAAATCTTAGAAATCGTGATGGGATCTTGTAAATTTGAGCCGAGATCTTTTATGAAGCAAACAATTTAAATGAGGTGTAAGGTCTCACGTACAAGCCACAATAGATCACTTGGTCACGGTGGAAGGACTGTCTGTACCCACTCATACTTCTGTACCAAACACTTGTTTGATATCTAAAAAAATTAAAGCGGTCTTTTGGCCTTCAGTGCTTACTGTTTGGCAGTTGGATATAAGGATGGACAAAGGTAATATTGTGGAGCGATTTTTAAGGAATTCAAATTTATAGGGTGAGGTAAGATTGGAGGTTAACGATTTATTTTTAAGGATAGATTCGAACAGTTTATCTAAAACTAGAATATTTATTGCAAAGAATAAAAAAAAAAACAATATGTAATGTAAAATATTGAAAATATAAGATCATCTGTAAAAACCTGCATTAAATATTGTGAAACAAAAAAATGTTACATTATTAAATCTTTTGTGTTACAATAAATATTTTTTTATGAAAGATATGTCATCTATGTAAAATTCACAAATTTTGCAACTATCTAGAGCAATTAATTTCTCAATTAAACTTAAAAACGTTTAATTTTTAATTACATTACCGAAGTAATTTTGATTTTGGATTATTTATAATTAAATTTACTCCATACATTTAAAGATTAAAATGACCTGCCATTTGTTTTTAAAACGGATAGCATATCTGTTATACAGGGAGGTTTTTATACAGTATACATATCCCCTATGTATACATGTAAAATACCGAAGTCAAACGCATTGATGTATGTGTTTAGTTGCCTATAATACGCAACCCGAATGACTGATTCCTTCAACTAGGATAATTAAAAAAACAAGTAAATAATTTTCTATTTCTGTTTATGACAATATCGAAATGCACAGTGTGGAAGAATTTTCGCGATCGTTTGAGTTACTGTCTTGCAGTTTCTGGTGATCATTTCTAGCACTTATTCTAATTATTTATATCAACTTTATTCTTCATCACTGTTACTTTTCTTTTAAATTGTCTTAATAAAATCTATTAATATTTTTTACTTGTAATTTCTCCATAATAATAAGTGACGAATTTTTGATAAAAAAAGGAAATTGCTTGTAACGGTAACACATGCAGTGCTAGTCATGATTTATTTTGTTGCATTTTTCAATAGAATAAAGAGAATGAAACAACAACCTTCCAAAGAAAATGTTTTAGTTTAATTATTTTTAGAATCATCCTAACGGAGGTATTCGGCTACTTTGGATTCATTTAAAACATGTCTTATCCTCCTCTAGTACTGTTGGAATTGTAATCACGCTTGAAATTCGACTTTTTCTTCAATTGTATACAATTTCGATCAAACATTTCACACATTTTGAAGTTTAGCGTTTGAGGTTTAGTTTGGTTGTTTTTTTTTTTTGCAGGTATACAGTTCGCCTAATGTATACTGATAAAAAAACCTCTCTGTATATTGTCTAGCGTCAGCCATCCTACTAGTATAGCCTTCATTTTATCATAATTTATTTTGGAATTTACTCATACAATGTGCAAAAATAATGTTATAAAATGTCCAAATAAATGTGGTACATAGTTTAAATTTTTAAGATTATACTAACAAGTAAGTAATAATCATATAATTCAATAAATAACAAGCAAAACAAATAATTCTTGCAAACAAATGTGACAAAGCAAAGTATTTTTCGCTAATTGTTTTTAAAAAAATGTATCTTTAATATATTTAGCATATTTGTTTGTATGAAATAATTCTTTGCAAAAATATTTACAACTGACAAATTCACATGAACAAAAGAGAGATAAGTCTTTGAGAAAAAAAATGTTTAATTATTAGAATGCTTTGCCATATTTTCTTGCAAGAAATATTACTTATTTTGAAATTATATAATTATTGCTTACCTGTTTGCGTGTTACTTTGAAATTGCAATAATGCAGGACATTTGTTTAAAGTATTCCACTGCTTGAGTTGGCACTAGGGACGTTTGTGGTTTCCGGGGCACACTAACCGAAACTTTAAACAAATCTTTCTATTGAAGTTATTAATCTAAGTAAGGTAATCTGTGGCATACCTCTACAACACAAAGAAAGTATCTAGTGTTATATAAAGGAGCTTTCAAATGTGAGTCTCATTATTAGGATCTTGCTTGTAATGAGATTTAAATTTGGCATTTTTGCAAATTTGTATGCTGATCAATATTCCGTCGAGAAAACTAATCAGAGTTTCTTTTTTTTTTTGAGAAAAATAAAGTTATTTATTATATCTGTTTAATTTGAAGCAATGTTTCAATTAAATTAACATATTATGGTACCTTCTTATGACCTAATAGATGACGAGTTTTTAAAAATGTATAGACTTTCATAGCTGTTATTAGTCATGGGGCTGTGGTTGGTTAGTGTTATTTTTTTCCAAATCTCGGATAAGTATCCTGAGTGGTTCCCTACACTCCCCATGATCATGCTTGTGGGGTGCAGTATAACCCAAGAATTATATATTTGGAAAGTATTGTCCATTCCTTGTATATCAATGGTCACGTTCAGGGAATTATAGCGGTTAAGCGTTTTACAAAAGCGGTTTCCCTGAACGGTACCGCTTTATGTGTGGCGCTGTACCGATTTATCAAGCGGTATAGTATATATTTTTTCCGCTTGATCGCTTTTCAAGACGTGCAGCTGTAAACAAAACCGCCATATTTTCGTGAACGTCCTTAACATCGAAAGTGTGTTTAGGGAACATCAAGCGCTTTGCGCTGTAGCGCTACATGTCTAAAAATTCGCTGAATGCGACCATTCCCTATATTCTATATGAATAGGAATGGACTATCAGCTCCAAATAGAAAAATCTTGCAGGTAATCTGTGGCTTTAAGGTGTTGTACTTGCAGTAACCACACGCAATTCACCTTGATGGTTTCTTGTTGTTATGTTTGTAAGTTTCTATGGCTACTCTGTAGATTCTAGTGTAGTAATATGCTGTACTGTCCAGTAGTTCCAAGCTCTTGAACACAATGACCTGATTGATCTTTTATTCATGTGCATATACTGTACTTTGTTGTGTTGACGTATACAGCTGGTATGAACATGGAATTCTGTAGACAACCGTCACAACACGTGGATCTTGTCCAATCTTCACCGAGCAGATCATTTTTGAGTGTTTATGAAGATAGTTGTCAGCTTCTTTGCTTCTAGAAGTTTTGCTATTCTGTCCATCAAGTTGTATAAGACATGACAGAAATGCCTTACTCATCAATTATTAACGTAAGAGTGAACGAAGCAAGCAAAAATATACAGTGTCTTAATTCCGGTAATGTTAGTACGATCCTAGTGTTGTCTGAATTCACAGCTCCTGGAGAATCTTTGGTGGTGTCAGGTTACTGGCTTAGTGAAATGATGACGTTGTTACGAGGACTGCGTCAAGAAAGGCAGGATCGGAATACAGAATTCCTTATTTCTTTTTTTTTTTGAGGGAATACATAATTCTTGTACTAATTTTCACCCTGTCAATCATGAATTGCACATGAAGTTTCAGTGTTGTAGGTGACCATATGATAAAAGTTTTTCAAAATTTCTAATCACATAAGCCAGATATTCTGCCAACAATCAGCCTTAATCTATTACCCAAAACTACAGGTATTAATGCAAAATATTGGAAAAATCTTTTATTTATTATTATTTTTCCGTAAACTGACTTGAAATAATTACTTTCGTTAGGGAACTCGGCAGGCAGGAATCCGTTTGGACTGGTTATTTGTTTTATTTCCAGGTTCAAACTCGTTTCTAGGGAATAGGGTTCTGGTAAATCTTTATTTTTGCAGCGGATAATGGTTGGAGTCACTCTGTAAGTACTGATCAGTATGTGTAGCCTTCCTGTAAGCACAATGGCATGAAGTTAGGTAAATTAACTTCATAACTATGAACATGTCAATTTTCCATCCTCTTCCTGGTACGAATGCTGGTGTATCCCCCTTGGCTGCTGCTTTATATATTGCAAATTTTTCAAAAAAGTGAGTTACAGGAGGGAGTTTGTATTTCACCAGATGATAGTATATGGCACTGACATTCATGTGTAATGGAACATCCTGCTTATGAATTTTTGACAGCCCATATTATCTTTATTTTCCTGCGAATGAAGCGCCCATGTTCAGATGAAGTGAAACATGCTCTCAATAAAATTAGTATGCCATTGATTAGATCATAAATAAAATAAGAATGTCTTCACTGCATTGAAATAGTGTTTCAAATAACAATGATATAAATTTTTCGTTTTTTTATGATAAACAAAGAAAATTAGCCCAGCTTTTTGAACAGGGTATTAATCAGCATGGAATTTTGCAAAAGTGCCAAACCTATCTCTTATAGTAGTATACAACCTGTAAATGCATAATGATGCTAAAAAAATAACAACAACACCTGTTGAAATAGATTGCCAATTATAAATAGCACTATTCTCAGTAATTTGTATTTCCTTAAGTGACATAAAAGTATGAAAAAAATTATTTCACTTAGAAAGAATGTCAGAACGTATTGCCTTTCATACAATATCAGAATATAATATTAAATTTGTGATAAAAATATTTTCTTTAATTCTTAGCTTAATCGCCTAATATAGACAAATTAAAATATTGGGCTTGTCAATAGAAGTGTAAAAAAAATTGTTACATACCTTTAATAACCTTCCAACTACCCTAGCTATCGTCGCAACACACACCAACCTAGGATCCATCAAATCAGCTGCTTCTATTTTCATTCCAACCATAAATCCGTGTGGAGGAATATAATGTGTCAATAAATTCGCTGGGATAGGCACATTGTTTGTTGTACTCAAATACGTCTGCCAGCTAAAGCTCTGTGGGTCATAACCTTTGGGTGGTGTCAATGGCACGTTATTCCTCTCACAAAAACCCACTGGAAAAATACATGGTGAACTTTTGTGATAGCAAAACCAATCCGCCCCCGTAACATCGGATTCATAAGTGTCTATACGAATCATGATATACCCGCAATTCAGCACATCCATTACAGTTGCCGCACAAATGGAACTCAAATTCAAAGGATCTATTGCTTCTAGTTTCATTCCAATGCAAAAGTCGGTGCATTTATCAATTGAGCCGACTTGGATTGGGTTAAAGAGATCGTCAGTAGCATCGTCTTCATCAAACAACTTCCGGTTAACTTTTTCAAAATAATTATGAGGCGCTACTATGTGATGCCCAACTCGTTGCGCCCAACCCACAGGATGCAACAAAGGGGAATCCTCGTGGCACCAAAAACCTGCATCCTCAGGTGCCATATCATAATACTTTACATTCAATCTTTTTCCTATTATTTTATGAACCATTGCTACTTTCACTTGAGAAATCCTATTTTTATCAACTACTTCCAAATTCAACCCGCATGTGAACCTTGACTTGAGCGAATCACTAATTTTATTTCCATAATTCGATGGTAACGTCCGTGCACCTGTTAATCGTTTCCTTAAAAATTCCTTCCAATCACTGTACTTATTCTCGATAGTTTTTGGTGGGATTAAAGGTTTACCTATCGTGGCACACCAACCTACCGGGTGAACTTGATTGGAGCAAAGAGAAACCCAAAAATCTTTGGTTATATTCTGCCCAAAACCCTCGTAGCGTAAGAGAGCTTTGTAACCGATGATTTTAATTACCGTTGCCACCCAGAAAGAATCAGGAAAAGCCTCGCTTACATTATCACAATCTGTATTCTCTACCTCCACCTTCATCCCCACCATAATATTATCCCAAATATCCGACATTGGTGCTGTTGGAAAACAAGTAACAGGTGCTGCAATAAACACAGGTTCATTCAACAGAGGGTCCCAGTCATAACTATTAGCAATCCCTGTGTTTTTACGTCGTATTAATGATAGGTTGTCATCAAATGTCGGGATGTTTTCTTCTTCTCTTTTAATTTGCGGGAAGGGTTGATCACAGTTTAGACCCTCCATCTCATCTTGGGATTCGATTTTGAATTGATGGTCGGCATACGTGGAGTCGGTTTGGGTTTCCATGGATGGGTTTTTGGGCATTGGTTCCGGAATTAAACCACTGTAACCACGGGCGCACGCCATACTGCAAAAACGGCGCTCACGAGTGTAAAAGGCATGTTTCACACCAATAGCTCCGCACTTTTCGCAAACAGCTGTAAAATATGAAATTATAATCAATTTTATTGTAATACACAATTGACTGAAAAATAATATGAACAAGGTATATCTAAATTAAACACTTGATTTGTTTCACTTTAAACTTTTGTTCTTCTGTCTAATTTCGGCTCTTAGCCATTTTTAAGGAATCCTTGAAACAAACCAAGTGTTTAATTTAGATATTACCTTCTTAATTCGAACATGTTTCGCCACAGAATAAGTAAGAAATTAATCAAATATAAAGAATATAAAAATTATAAAATAATAAATCAGCAATGTTTTTTTTTTTTTTTTTAATTTTCACATTCTCAATCAACGCGAAATTTATTTAAAAGTTTTTAGAAGATAATTTTCTATAACTAAATAAACTTCAAATTACCAAATATCTGTTAAAAGGGAATGTGAAATCTATATTTGAATAGCTAGTAAAGTTATGTAAATAATAATCGTATTCAAATCCCAGCTAAGGAATAGTTCATGAAACCTTGAATAATGACTAATGATTGGAAGTTGGCTACGAATCCGGCGCCTCCACCAAACAATTATTTACAAAATAGTGTTATCACATTAATAATAATAATAATTACATAAATTTCGTCGTATTCTTACTGCAATAATTTACTTAAAATAAATGTTTTTAACTTTTCAAAGTTATTAGTGGGTCTGAGGTGTTTGATTATTAATGGAATTAGTAAATAAGAAAATGTCAAAATTTTGATGTATAGTCAGATGGCGGAGGCGCCGAATTCGTGGATAACTTCCAATCCTATGGGCATGGCATAGAATTTGAGTGAAATACTAGGAACTTCTCTCACAAACATCTATAAAATATAATTAAGGCTTGCAGCCTTATAAGCATCTTTAATAATATCTCGTAACTAGAACACTCATAATGTCAGTAAATACAATGAAATTACAACATATTTTATAGTTTGGTTACTGAACCAATACTGGTTAAAACTTGGTATTAGTGGTGGCAACTAGTTCAAAGAAGACTACTAGACTATTTAAAGGCAAGGCAACTGTAGAATGTATAACAAAAATAACACACTAGACTTATTCCCTAAATATTGAGGAAAGTAATTACTTTTTATTATAAATGAAAGACAATTTTGTTATAGTGAATTAACAGTTTATTCAATTAAATATTATCCAATAAAAATGATTTGAAAATAATTAATAAATCATTTTCACATTTAGCTGTGTGACCCTTGACTTACGTTACGTAAGTACGTTTAACAAATGCACATTAAAACAACTACTTCCCGGGCAAATACCCACGCCGGACATTGAATTACATAATGTACACCTGCTGTTGCACATCAATAAAATATTGCATAATGCAACAAATTTTGATCCGAGAAAAATTCTTCTAATGCCAAAACAACAAAAGGAACGTTACTTAATTTAAGGCCATCTGCAGACACGTGTTTCGGGATCTATCCCTCGTCAGTACAGCTATGCCTTACATAATTTAAAGATGTTAAAATAAATTAATTAAATTAATTCAAATACAATCAGAAAAATTAAATCAATTATATTAAATCAAATTAAACTAAATCAATTTAAATTAAATTAAACCAAATTAATTCAATTTAAATCAAAACCGAATAAAATTAAACGAAAAATAATTGAATCAAATTAATTAAATTTGTGATAGTAATGACAGGCAGAGAGGTCGTGCGTTCTTGCATTGTTGTTATCGCAAATTCACAAAAAAACTTCTCTCGGTTCGGATTTGAATAAATGCCTCGCTGGCTATTAATATAAATAGAAAAGAGTAAATAAACGTACTTACGTAACGTAAGTCAAGGGTCACACACCTAAATGTGAAAATGATTTATTAATTATTTTCAAATCATTTTTATTTAATATATTTAAATAGCTGTGACCAAGTGAATGAATAATACTCTTTTCTATTTATAAATATTATCCATTCTGATCCAATACTTTTTCCCATATTTCTAGCAGTAGCAAGATTCCACGCTTATAATTTTTTAATTCTTTGCAAGCAAAAAACTGATCCAAGTTATTTTTTACCTCTTCATTTCACATGTAAACATTTTTTTAGAGACTGAAACAAATGATATCGGAAGGTGCCAGGTCTAAAGAGTATAGTGAGCGTGGCAGTATATCCCATTGAAATCCTAAAGCTTTTACCAATTTCTTTGAAATCCCATGAAACAAATAGTAATGTATACTATACTTTTTTTAAGAATATCCTTATTTCAATACATTTCAAAAATGGTTAATTTTCTTGGCGTTTCAGATGCAAATCACGAACGCTTTATCAAGCGGTAAAGCATATATTTTTTCCGTTTGATCGCTTTTCAAGCCGCGCAGCTGTAAAAAAAAGCGCTAGTGGCGCTGCTGCAGTCAGTCCAAGTGCTCAACATCGCGTGATAAATAAAAGTATTAAGTGTACTCTAAATAAATAAATAGACATTGTTTTATTTATTTCCGAGCCTGATTAAACCCGATTTCGTAACAGTATTATTACCTTACCTTACATCCTTTTAAATATTGAAATTACTTTCCATACTTAGAAGGGTATTACGAAAAACAAAGTGATACCACAATGAGCCTGAGCGGCTCACCACACCACCCCACCCCAACATCCTTATAGTATAGGGGGGTTCTCCCGGCCATCACTGGCAGAATCAGAGCAATGCTCATTGCTAGGATAGTAACAACCCGCTTATATGGAAGAAAGGATTTTTCTCCTGCTTGTAGACAACCTAAAAGCAGTCCTAGATGCACTTGACATTGAAGTGCAGGCTTATAAAGAAAACTGTCATCCTTGCAAGGGGAAAAGCTGAAAATGAAGTTTGTCAGGCTCTACAAGAAATGTTAGACAACCCTACCAAAACTGATTGCCCTGTTTACTAGGAAGAGGAATCTAAATATAAGGCCCAAGGGAGAAATCCTTCCATTTGTGAAGGTAGAGAAATATCTGGAAGTGATTTTAGATAAATCATTAAACAGTAACACCCACCATCTGGAAACGACAATCCGCTAAGTACAGTATGGACGAGCAAGAAAATTTGCAGAAAAACTATATGGTTAGGTTATAGGTATATATTATCTGATGCCTTGTCATTATGTGAAAGACAAACCTCTCTTCACTGCAGAGAATGGTATCCGTGGCAATAACTGAAATCCTACACACCATACAATCTGTCTGGTCCCCAATATGACTGTCTTCATCTAGAACGAGATGTCAATTTCATTAAAGGTATATGATATCCTTAATAATGGGCCAGAGGCTATGGCCTATGTGGGCATGGCATACTTGTTGCTCTCCCGCCCCTAAATCCTTAGTATGATTTACTCAAAAATCACTTCCTTAGAAAAGTAAGTTGTAAGAAACGTATCTGGAAAATCACAACCCCTCTAAAAAATGTTCCCTTTCGAAAACTTTTTTGGAAAACCACCTTCTAAACAAAAATTATCTTTTATTGATATTAAAACGTATCTGTAAAAACAAAGCCCTGCGCCAATTCTATCGATCAAGGCAATCGAAAAGATCGAGTCACTCCTAGAAAACGAGCACCTCAATCTCTTGCAAGGATCGAGCAGTCGATCTTGCCCGTCACTAATTAATCAATGCTCAGTTAAGGAGTCCTGAAAGCACTAGAATATTTTTTTATCTGGCTGTCGGAGCAACTAGATCAGTCAGATGTGGGTCTCTACTCATTCTAACATTAGAGGTATAAAATTAATCATTTCCCAGACAAGACAAAAGGCCTGCACAGATTTCATTGGATCAGAACTTTTTTATACCCGGATTAGTGGCACTAAACTGAATAAAATGATGGGCGAGATTCAATACACATGAATACTGGTTAGACTATTCGGTTAAACATATGCGGACAATACCAGAAAGAAATCATGTTTGAAGCAGAACAGATAAACTGTGGATTACTAAATATATCTGACTAAGGTATTATCAGTCCTTCACGGTAGGAACGTACCTTGACATGGTGTGGGGGCAAGGAAGGGTATGGGCCAATGAACGAGGTTCAGAGATGCGAGCCTCCTTAAGGAGACACGGATCCCTGTGCTGCTGGGAGGTAATTTCTTACCGCCAAGACGTTCCGAGGCTGATACAACCTCCTTCGTAGAATCGCTTCACCTCTATTCTGCCTCTCTTGGCGAACTCTTCAATTCTTCTGAGTCCCCCCCTGCAGTTATCCGAACTGATCGGGCCTAAAGGGGGGATTCAAACCATCTTTAATCTTTTACTATCCCCATTCTTCCAAACAACCAATATGGACTGTAAAAACGAGGAAATTAGTCTCCAGGTGGGTACACCAAAATCCCACCCCGCGTCAGCGGGCTGCCCCATCGGATCTGGAGGGGGCAACTGTCCATCCGTGTCTGGCCTTAAAGGCAAACACGTTCCGTCCGGTAAGGACTCAAACAAGTCGGGGATGGCTAAGGCAAAGGCTGGCCAGAGCGACAGTCTTATAACAAAGACCTGAAACCCTCTGCAAGGGCTTTCAGGAACAGAAGGGCGGCCCATAGGATCTGCCTAAAATTCGAGTCCGTTCCAGAGACCGAGCTCTCCAGCCAGGAGAAAGAGTCTCTGGAATGGGCACCCAAGAGGCAGCGATCGCAGGGGGAGACCCCACCGTGCCCTAAAAAGGCGAGGACCGGGCCCTCTCCGAAAACAACACCAGGCCGCTCGTACAGTGACATCCTTAAGGAGCATACTGTATGGGCGGTAATTGACAGGAGCCACAAGGAGGGATCAATTTCACCAGCGAACTGGCAGCTGGTAGAGATAGCCCTCCTCAAGGTATATAGAGAGGTTCTTTTATCGAATCCAGGTACGGCCCCAAGGTGTCGAGATGCAGGTTGGCACCAGGGTCATGTTAAACTGGTGGCTTGTGCAGATCAGAGATCCGCTGATCTGTTCAAGTTGGCCATAGGGAAGGTAGGGGAGATCTGGCCAGGTGCTGCAATCGAGGCTGTGACAAGGGACAAGATCCCGAACAGACCTCGTTGTAGGGCCTGGATCCCGGTCGAGCCTGCGGACCTGCCAACCATTACAGAGATCATCCGTATGAGCAACCCGGAGTTGCCGACGGATGACTGGCTAGTGGTCAATGTAGGGGAGGCGAGGGGCAACATCAGACCGGTAACCATTACCGTAAATGAGGAGTCCGTCGCCCTCCTAGAGACCTGTGGAGGGGTGATAAGTTACGGTTTCGGCTCTATCACCTTCAAAGTATATAGGGAAGATAAGGAGACCATAAATCCTAAAAAGGAGGTGGCCTCTAATGAGCCGACCAAAACAGGACCACACGCTGATGTGGAAGCGGGCCCCCACTCTTATGTGGACAGCGAGCCTGTTCTGGAGGCCATGAGCCGCCTGCGCACGCACTCGGAGAGGACCGGAGAGAGCGAAAGAGACGATCTCACTCTCTCTTCCTCATCCGAAGAGGACGACCTGAACACCACGGTTGTCAATCCTTAAAGCGGCAGGATGGCGAAGGTGATTCAGGTGAACCTGCATCACTGTAAGGCAGCCTCGGCTGCGCTCATCCTTACCCTTACAAGGGGAAGGTATGACATCGCCCTGATCCAAGAACCATGGATCGTAGGAGATCGGGTTTGCGGATTAGGGTCCAAGAACTTCAAAGTCTATTACATGCAAGGGGTAGGTAAACCTAGATCGTGTATCTTGATAAATAAAAGGCACTCTGCTTTGTTGCTGTTGTCGTCTCAATAGAGAGGGGCTCGTACCAACTCTGGGTGGCCTCATCCTACATGGCCCATGACAAGGGAATCCCCCCAAGTAGCCTGGTTAGAGCGGTGGGAGAAGCTGACCGGAAGGGGGTGGATCTCGTCATTGGCGCTGACGCAAACGCCCACAACTCTATATGGGGCAGCTCTGACACCAACGATAGAGGTGAGTTGCTACTTGATTTTATTCTGGCTACTAACCTCTCCATATGTAATACTGGGAGTGAACCGACCTTCATTACTTCAAATAGGCGCGAGGTTCTAGACGTAACTCTAGTCATGGATCAAGCGCGCAGCAAAATTAACAACTGGAGGGTCAGTGGTGAACACTCCTTCTCAGATCATAGGTATATAGAGTTTCAGGTGGATTTTCAAATCCCAGGGAACCCTATAATTACCAATAAAAAATTAACGAACTGGGACACCTATAGAACGGTCCTCACTAAGGTCTTACCAAGCGAGATACCACACAAACCTTCCACTGAGGAAGAGGTGGACAGCTTGGTGACTACCCTCACTGGTGCATGCAATAGCGCAATGGACGCAGTCTGCCCTAAAATAATCCCTAGAGGAAAAAAGAAGCCAAAATGGTGGAACCAGGAGATCTCCTCCCTTAAGAAGGAGTGCAATAAGCTGTTCAACAGGGCAAAACGAACAGGCGAATGGTCCCTGTACAAGAACAGCCTCAGAGCCTTCAAAAAGGCTGTCAGGCAGGCAAAGAGGACCTCTTGGAGAACTTTCTGCAACAAGATTGAAGAAGTCTCCAAGGCCAGTCGGCTCAGAAAAATTCTATCGGGGAACCCAGCGATTCCGGGCTTTCTCATGAAGCAGGGTGGTGACTGGACTACCTCATGCGAAGAGAACCTAGAGGTGCTAATGGAGACTCACTTTCTCTCTGATTCGGAAGGAAGAGGAGTTCGCCTGACACCCAGGAAGAGCTGCCCGATGGGTGATATCCTAACCAAAGAGAAACTTGCTTGGAGTGTGAGAAGCTTCAAACCTTTCAAAACCGCAGGCCCGGACGGGATAATTCCTGCGGAATTACAGATGGCATCGGATATTATCAATCCCTGGTTGGAAATAATATTTGAAGGCTGCCTAACTCTTTCGTATATCCCATTGAGGTGGAAAGAGACAAACGTGGTATTTATACCCAAAGTAGGGAAAATAACACACTCAACACCGAAGGACTACAGGCCAATTAGCCTATCTTCCTTCCTATTAAAGGCGCTAGAGAGGTTAGTGGAAGCGTACCTAAGGGAACGCATAAACCCAGATCTCTGGTTGGCTAGCCAGCATGCTTACACCAAGGGCAGATCAGTGGACACAGCACTGCACGCCCTTATAAGTCAAATCGAGAACTCCATGTGTAGAAAAGAGTTCACGTTGGCGGTATTCCTAGATATTGAAGGAGCCTTCAACTTTGTGAGACCAGAGGCGATTTTCGCAGCCCTGAGAAATCTACACTTGGACGAGTCGATATGCCTCTTTATTGAGGAGCTACTGGCGGAGAGGCATATTGTCTCCAAGATGGGTGACTCATGCTCAAAAAGAGAAGTCAATAGAGGCACCCCTCAAGGAGGTGTCCTCTCTCCCTTGGTATGGAATATAGTTATGAATGAACTCCTCAAAGGACTAGAGTCTACGGGGTGTAAAACAATTGCCTATGCTGATGACGTGACCCTCATGGTCTCTGGCAAACACCTAGGCATCCTCTCTGAACTCATGGAACGGGCACTCCGCAAGGTAACCCGCTGGTGTGAGGAATGTGGGCTAGGGGTAAATCCCCTCAAAACTGAGCTTGTACTCTTTACCAGAAGATATAAGATACCTAACATTAAGGCTCCCACCCTTAATGGCACGAGCCTTGTGGTAAAAGAACAAGCCAACTATTTGGGCATCTTAGTGGACAAAAAGTTAAACTGGAAGCCCAATATTCAAGAACGAGTAAGGAAAGCGCTGGTCGCGCTGTACTCATGTAAAGGTGCGGTGAGCAAGAATTGGGGACTGAAACCAAGCGTTGTCCACTGGATGTACACAACTGTGGTGAGGCCCATTCTGTTCTATGGAGCTGCAGTATGGTGGACAGCTCTTGATAAGAAAATCCATCAGACGGCACTAGGTAAGGTGCAGAGATCAGCGGAACTGCTCATAACGGGCGCGGTCAGATCTACTCCCTCCAAAGCGCTAGATATCATCTTAAATCTAGCTCCTGTTGACCTCATCTGCAGGTATGTAGCAGCTACTACAGCTATCAGAATAAACTCGGTTGGGAAATGGAATAATAGCAAACAGGGTCACGGTAGAATCCTGAACGATCTTGTCGATATCCCTCCGAAGACGGATAGCTGTATTCCAGAACTAGTTTTTGGTAACAAATTCTCCACCTCTATCCCCGACAGGAAGGAGTGGGCAGAGGGCAGGATTGTCCAAGGAAAGGACGTCTGGGTCTTTACAGATGGTTCCAAAAGCGAGGGAAGGGTAGGAGGTGGGATTTTCTCTCAAGAACCCAACCTAAGAAAATCCTTTCGGCTCCCGAACCATTGCAGCGTCCTACAGGCGGAAATCATGGCTATTCGAATGGCAGCGGACTGGATAGGTAAAACCGATATTCAGGTTAACCATATCAGGTTCATCAAGGACAGCCAGGCCGTCATTGGGGCTTTAAGCGGTCCCTACTGCACCTCCAAGGTGGTCAGGGACTGTAAAATTATGCTAAATAATTTAGCGAACAGCTATGACGTTGGGCTCATTTGGGTACCGAGTCACAGTGACATTGAAGGTAACTCAATGTCTGACGACCTCGCAAAGAAGGGAGCTAGAATGAGTAACCCATCTACCGAGCCCTCCGCCGACATCCCCCTTGCGGAATGCAAGAAATTATTAAGGGACCAAATGATGTCATCGGTTAACCGAAGGTGGAGAGATGAGAACACGTGTCACACAACAAGGCAGTTATGGCCTATGTGTGATACGGAAAACAGCAAAAGATTAACTGCACTCAGCAGAATCGATATAAGGAAGACGGTGGGCATAATCACAGGCCACTGTCTTCTAGGTAGACATGCACAAAAGATGAGTCTCAAACATAATGATTTTTGCAGAGAATACCTAGATGAGGAGGAGGAAGAAACAGTACTCCACTATCTAGGACAATGTCCTGCCCTCGAGGGGAAAAGACTCAAGTACCTCGGTCTGCACTACGCAAATGAACTGGCGGATCTTTCACCTATAAGGGTGAACGATCTGAACAGGTTCATTAGGTGCTCAAATTGGGTTGTTTAGGAGGAAAAACCTTCTACTTGTGGTAACACAATGGGCCTAAGTGAGCAGTCCTGAGGCTGCTGCCACTCGAACCTAACCTAACCTAAGGTATTATCAGTTGTAATATCCCAAGGATATGGATAATGCGAAAATAATTTACTAAGCAACGTGCTTTCGAAAACTTTAATAATTATAAGTATTTATCAATGTCTGAGGGATATTCGGTACGAACATTTCTTGCAAGTAAATTATTTATTTAACATTATTTATTGAAAATACAATTATTATTATTATTATCAATGGATGGAATTACTATTTTTATTGCCAAACTGTGAACGTGAGTGTTTATATTGCTTAACAATATCATAGCAATAAGCTCCCATAAGGTGATTTCAGCATAAGTTTATGTTGTTGATTGCTTATTTTTGCACACGTGACTAAGAATTAAGCGATTTAATTGGATGCTTATTTCAGCAAGAAATGTTCTACATAAAAGATACCACTAGGTAGCACCTCTATCTGAAACATGATGAAATAACTGAAAATTCTATAGTATTCTTTTATACTATTTAAAAAAGTTGAAATTGTTAATTAACAGTTGTTTATTCTGTTCAGTCCGACACCAAATGGTAAAAGGGGACACTGATTATATATATATATATATATATTCTGTTCATGTACTCACCAATTCCATCCTTTTGTATGGGTATGACTGAGGGATCGGTGTTGCTCTGATAGGCAATTGGTGTCTTGAGAACTAATCCAGGATGTTTGACGGGCTTTATCTTTCTCGTCGGACATGGCAGTGTTTGTGTGGCAGTCGTTATCATGTACACCTGTTGATTGCTATCATCTTCTGTGTAACTACTGTCGTTACTATCGCCCATGTGTAGCATTTCCAAACCATCCATTGTCTTATTTACAAAAAAAAAAAATTGTGTTAATAAAACAAATTGTTATATATTTATAATCTTCTGCAAACATTTAAAAGGTGTTTTTTAATCATTTATTCGGCCCTATTCCCTATCGAAAACGCTAAACTTAAAGATTGACAGTTATGTTAGGATAGCGGTCTACCATAGCGTGTGCGGCAACGTTTCTGCATAATTCCATATTCAGTATCGAGTAACATGATTTTCTTCCAGTGTTAAAAAAGAATATAGTTTTGATGTGTCAGTAGAAAGAGAGAGTTTAATATAAGACAAGGCTGATAAATTTCAACGTTATGCTCATCGAAAGGCTGTTGAATTTTAACCTAGCAAAAAGTGTGTGTGTGTAAACTATACAATCGAAGAAATCTAAAGTGCATCAAATTCATCAAAAAGCCATAAACAGTGCGATTTTCTCCTTTATTAAAAAACGTACTAAAAGCATCTGTAAAATGCAAATGACTTGTATTTATGTGTATTTCCGTTTGGGGTTGATAAGGGGATCATAAAAAACAATCTGTTTTCTCTAATTTAACGTTTGTAAATTGTTATATGATTGTAATAAATTACAGTAGTGTTTTATTCCACTGTTTTGATATGTAAATTTCGCTATTCATATTATTAGTAAAGGGGTTTGATCTTTTTCTACCTAAAACAATAATCACTATGTTTTCTGAACCCCCACAGTGCCCTAATTAAAAAAATGGTGATGTGTCCATCATGGTACTTTCCCCAGTGAATACGGTCAAATAAGTTTCCGATTGAAAATTTAATAGGAAAGCAAAATGATTAATAGAAAAAAATGATTGTTATCTTTTAAAGTTAAAGCCGAGTATTTAAAAGAATATTATAATTAAGTGTGTTATTTCTTACCTTACAATGAGTTTAAATAATTACTCCACACTTCTTCATTTTTTCTAACTGGAGGCGTTTGCGAATGTGTCGAATATGACGGCATTTTGACGTTTTATTTGTCATTAAAATAATTATTTCAAAAATTTATAAAAAGAAAACCGGAGGTCCTGCAATAAAAGTTTTATAACAGAAATTATTTATTTTCCAAGATCTAAAACTTTTATTTGAAACATTTTTCTATCCGAATTAAAAAATGAAAAATTGCTAAGAGTAAAGTTGCACTTAATGAGCTTTGATTCTAACCAAAAGCTTTTCAGATCATTCCACTGTTATGAAAAGCTTAGATATAAAGTTTGGGCTTAATCCATTTAGCCGTTTTTGCGCTATCGCAGAAACACACAGACATTTTTCAAAACTCGATGGAATGGACTCAGGGGACCTCAAAACGTGCATATTTGTTGAAATTGGCGGTTCGAAAATTTTCACGATCACAATACTTTCCCTTGGACAGGAGTCTGGGGAAAGTAAAAATACATTAAAAATTACGTCTTTAATATAAAAACGTTGCAAATTATAAGAAAATTTATAAAAAGCCACACTTTCACTTGAAAATAACATCAAAAGGCAGTTAAACGCTATGATAACTTGTACTATTTCAGTGCCTGCTATTTCCAATAATAGGGCCGATTGTATATAATAGTTGTTCATTTCACCGAGATGAAAATTGATATTTTTTTTTTAGAAAAGTCTGAAATGCTTTTAACAAAATAAATAGTTTTTATGCTGAGAAAAGACAACTGATAATTTTACTGATAAGTGACTAATAATATTCTAACGAAAATGTTATTTTTGACAACACGTTATTCTTAAGTTACGTTATGTGACTATTTGATATTCCGTATCGCCCTAAACAGTTAACGTTCTTTTTAGTGACATTTCAAAACTATATTCTTTTTTAACATTGAATGAATAACATGGGACTCGATATGGAATACAGAATTATTCAGAAACATCACTACACACATTATCGATGACCTCTATCCTAATATAACTGTCCACCTTTAAGCTTAACGTTTTCGATTGGGAATCAGGCCGAATATACTTTATTTGCAGCCAGACATTTTACAATGCATTGCAATATTATAAGTTATGTATGTCATAAAGCTTCAGACAAAATACAGTTAGAACATAGGTGAAACAATTTAAAAATTAAAAGATTATAAGGAATTAAAGGAATATGTTGTTAAATCGAATAACATTCTGTAAAACTGTTAATGCAAAGAACTTTAACAGTGATCTATAATAAAAATTATTAGGTGCACAACTAAATTCCCGCAGTTTTTCAAGAGATGGCTCCGGTAATAAGTGCTGGTCGATTGTGACTTAACCAAAATGACATGAACCAAGCTTAGGCCTTGTTTATAGTGGAGAGTCAAGAGCCTAGAGCCTAGATGCTTTTGAGTGCGCACGCATACGCGATGTTTAGTACTGTTGATAATTTAACAATCATTATAGAGCGGTAAAGCGCGTTAAAAATGAGCGCGCCGAAAAGTCACTCCGCTGTTGGAGAGAGAGCAACGACATTTCATTTCTCAAGATGACATCGAGCCGAGCAGACGCTGATCAACCCAAAACATGTGGATTAAGTGATGTGAATTTCGTTTACATTAATGATTAATCATGAAATTATTACGGTAAGTTAGTTTAAAATACATTATTACTTTAAATCTAATTTTTTATGGTATGTCTTTTGTCAAGTACTTTTATTGTTATTTTCTTACTATTTTTTTTTAATTAATTAATCATAATAAAATTATTTGCTATTTTATGCAATTACATTTACATTAATAATAAATACCTGACATAACATACATAAGGAGTTAGAATTAAATTAATTATATATTTTAAATTGACTTATTGTATTACAATAACGTTATTATCTTTTTTGGTTAAATGCTGCCAATGATTATAAACAAAACCTCAGATGTGTATTTTTTTTTTAATATGAATTGTGTTGTTGCATGGCATTAATTACAATAATCTATTACATTCTCGCATATTAGAAATTCCAGATGTTAGTGAACTTCAAGGTTGTGTATTAAATCTTTTATTTTATTAACCGATAATATATATGTCGTAGTGGGTTTATTGACCCTTAAAAAATGTCTAGTTGGTGGAAGGCCATGCAACGATACATTTTCCATTTAGAAAAAATAAATCACGTCTGTCGAGTGTGTTTATATTACGCATAGGATTTTTTGTTTACGATCGTTGGCAGTACTTCACAAGAGAGATAATTCATAAGCTGCATTTTTAGGAGAAAAATATTTTATTAAAATCATTTACAAAATTAAATAATAAAATAAAATGTTCACTTTAAATACTTTATATGAAATTGTCTGTAATTAGAATTTCATTATAATATAATAAGTCAATTTATAATACATAATTAATTTAATTCTAATTTTCTATGCATGTTGTGTCAAGTACATTATAATTTAAAGTGATACAATAATAATTAATATTTAATAATTCAATAACTATTAAAAATTGACAGGAAGATTCGGGTTTTATTCCTATTTATATAACTAGATAAAATAACAGCATGTAATGATGATTGATTAAGTAAAGGTAATTACATTACTTCCACTGATAATGATAGTAATAAAAACACTTGACAAGAGACACACCATAGAAAAATTACAATTAAATTGATATTGTATTTTAAACTGACTTACCATAATTTTATTATTAATCATTAATGTAAACGAAATTCTAATTACACACACACATCACTTAATCCACGATCAACGATCACCGTCCGCTCGGCTCGATGTCATCTTAAGAAATGAAATGTCGTTGCTCTCTCTCCAACAGCGGAGTGACTTTTCGACGCGCTCATTTTTAATGCGCTTTACCGCTTTATAATGATTGTTAAATTATCAACAGTACTAAACATCGCGTATGCGTGCGCACTCAAAAGCATCTAGGCTCTAGGCTCTTGACTCTCCACTATAAACAAGGCCTTAGACATATGGTAGATAAACCACTTTGACAGATTAGTGATTTTGTTGTTGCGTCATACTTTTGGTTATGTGAAAATGTCTGATTTTGTGTCAAATAATCATCAATTGTGGGAAGTGTTGCTTTTCTTCTTTCATTCAAAGCGCATCGAGAACTCAAAAAAGTTTATGGAGATGCTGCTCTAATGCCTGATTGCACTTTAACATTTAAGTGCTGTTTAACGCTAAGTGCCACTTAACTCGCGGCATTTCTGTTGCACCACATGCGTATGAACGCAAAGCTGCCCTTAAATTTAAACCGACGATGGTGACGGCTGAAAGTATTTAATTGCCGCTTAGTGAGCATTCGTAACCTCTAAATTGTGACCATGGATTTATTTCTCGACGATGACCGGGATATTCTTGAAATAATTGAATTCTGCAGCAAATATATTTACGATCTCATTTTATTTTCATAAAATGGACTAAACAAGTTTTTATAAAAGATTCCAATTAACAAAAGGTGTGATTTATGTATTAGAATATCGGGGTTATTCCATACGGGAAATGTTAAGTTTAACGTGTATGTCATTAATTTCACATACTATCAATATATACAAAAGCTGTTTAGGCTGTGATACAAAATAAAGTATATGTTAAACATTAACATTTTTCGTGCGGAATAGCCCCGTATATTTTTTTAATAAAAAGCAATTTGATATGACATTTTTATTTTATAATTTATTTATGCAAAACTCATAGAACACCTATCCATCAATATTCTAAAAAATATATAATTATTTTAGAAAAAAATAATTTTATTTAATAACATAAAATAAACAATTTTTTATTCAAAAAATTATTAATATTACAAAATATATTATTCTGTATATTTAAGTTACTAGGAAAAAGAATAAAGTTTTAAATTTATTGGGGAAAACACCAACACAAAGCAATGAATTTTATGGGTTATAAGTGCAAATATACGCTCCGCGCATGCGAGTTAAGTTAGCTACACAAAGTGTAGTTAGTGTTTGTAATTTTAAGTGGCACTTTACTAAGTACCACTTAGCTTGAAAAGAACAGTGATTTAGATGCTGACGACTGTTTGCATAAAGTAAGGCCAAATACCTTGGAAAATTGCTAAATTGGAGGCATAGCTTGATGATCCTTGCCAAACGCAAAAAGAGCTTCCTTCAGCATTAGGAGTTACCCGCCAAGCCATTTCTAAGCGATTGCATGCGTTGGGAATGAATCAAAAACAAGGAAGTTGGGTTCCTTATGATTTGAAGCGAAGAAATGTTGAGCGTTGTTTTTTCGTCTGTGAACTGCACCAGCGGCAATAAAGGAAGGGTTTTCTTCATCGCATCATTATGGGTGATGAAGAATGGATTCATGACAGCAACCCAAAGAGAACAAAATCATGGGGACAGCCCGGTCATGCTTCTACGTTGTCGGCTCGAACGAATATTCATATTGAGAAGGTTTTGATGTGTATTTGGTGGGATCAGGGCAGTGTTATTTATTACGAGCTGTTGAAACCGAACGAAACCATCACTGGGGTATCGAACTCAATTGATGCCATTAAGCCGAACACGGCACGCAAAGCGGCCACAATACTAACAGAGTGATTCTACAACATAACAACTTTCGGCTTCATGTTGCCAAATCTGTTAAAACCTACTTAAAAATACTCAAATGGGAAGTCCTACCCCACCCGCCATATTCCCAAGATATTGCGCTGTCCGATTATGACTTGTTCTGTTCGATGGCACATGGTCTGGTTATTCAGAAGTTCCACTCATATGTAGACATCTCAAAATGGCTTGAGTCGTGGGTAGCCTCTAAAGACAAACACTTCTACTGTAACGGTATTCGAGCTCTGCCAGAAAGATGGGGAAAAGTTGTAGTTAGTGATGGGCAATAATTTGAATGATTCACGTGTAACCATATTTTCACAATAAAGTTGCAGTTTCATTAAAAAAAACATCGAGAACTTAGTGGTGCACCTAATACATAAATATGAAGAAGATAAAGATATATTTTTTGAAAAATACATTTTTTATAAAAGGCACTTCCCAAGAATTTGTTGTATAAACTGGGTATGATATTTAATTCTTAAAATCAATTATTATTTATTAAACATTTTATAAAAAAAATATTTCTACAAAATATTTTTAGAATTCAAAACTATAAAAATATGGCAAGTATATTCAAAATATATTTATATGATGCTTGTTTATATCCAAGAAACTTTTATTTGAAACATTTTACTGTCATTTACCCATATATTAGTGTAATAAGAGTAATTTACAGGGTGGGCCACGAACGAATATGGGCTATTAATTTGAAAAAATTGAATTGTCATGTTTTTAAGTGGGCACTGAAATATTGACATTTTTGAAATACTTATTGTCAAAATTAACACGATATTATTTTTTTTCTGCTTCTAGAAGGATCTATTAGTCAAAATTTAATATGTAGCTCATCAGTCTATCTTATTCATACTAAAAACGTCTATGAGCTTAAAATTTGACAAATATTTTTTAAAAAATTAAGTAGGAAAAATTTGAAAATTATTATTAAATTATTTCTTCTTTGGCTACTGTGACATTTTGACTTATGTTTCATTAATACTTTAACAAATGTCCAATAATGGACATTTGCTGTTGCATAACAATAACATAATGTATAATGCAACAATTTCTTAATCGAAAATATTTAATGCAAACAATAAAACAAAAATTAAAAGTTATGTAAAATAAGGCTATCTGCAGACACTTGTTTCGGGATTTCATTCCTCTTCAGTACAGCTGTGCTGTATGTGTTAAAGTACTTATGTAACATAAGTCAAAATGTCATAGTAGCTAAAGAGGAAATAATTTATCATTTTCGAGTTCTTTTTATTTAATTTATTTAAATAACTGTGACCAAGTGAATAAATCCTTTTTTCTATTATCATAAATTTTTAACTAAAAAACTGTAAGTTATGTGGACTTAAATTGACTATAAGTCAAAAGTTTGATAAAATGTTAATAAAGATAAGTTATTTAGTTTTCCATTCTTTATAACTTTTCTTTAAAAGACATTTCAATCCAATGTTTCTTTAAATAAACATAAAATAAAGACGCTAAATGTAAACCAAAACTTATAGTGATTTTTATGTTTTCTACTTGTGCACTTTTTCAGTTTTTGAATGAATGTACAGGCCCGCTGGGTGCGGGTGTGCACTGCACACAAAGTACCGCTTGTGTGGAAAACACAGGAATTTCCTCCAATGTTTATTATTATGTCATAACAACGACTTAAAAATAAATTGTTTATTTATTAAAGTTGTTATTTATACACTTCCATCACTACCTAATCAAAGTAAAATTCAAGAAAAATAGGATAGAGGTGGGGCGGCACTGTCAGGTTAGCACACAGGGGCTGAAGCGGCCAGCAGCGGGCCTGTAAATGAATCATATTGTTATCAAAAAATATCAGCTAATTATATGTTTTTAAACACTAATATCTATTCGGCAGAAAGACCAATGGTCGATAGCTATTTTCTGAGGCTTAACTAGATGTTTATGATTGTAATGTAAATATTGTGATGTAATTTAATATATATATCTATTTACTTGAATATGGTCATATATGATTATTATTATTTAAATTTGTAGGAATAAGTGTGGAAAACATTCCCATATAATTTTGGTGATAAAAATAAATTAGTGATTTATAGTCAGTGCTACAATCAACTACAAAATAGAGCTAAACAAGCTCACTAGACGCTGTGATGTCGGCCTCATTTGGATTCCAGGTCACAGCAACATAGAAGGTAACCTAATGGCCAATGAGCTAGTAAGTGTGTGGCTGTTACAAACCATATGGAATAATCTTACAAATATTTTAAGATGGTGCTAGATGAATTCACTAAAATCTTAATAAATAAAAGATGGGACAATGAAGATGTCCTGCATAAGTCATAATGACACATCACAACTTATGCAGGGGTTGCAAAGATGAAGAACAGACAGTTCTACACTTCGTTGGTCAATATGAACCAATGAACTCTAATCCCTTCTAAGGCGGGACCTTCCTGGGTTGACACACCTTGTACCACTTAAGATGAGAAGCCTAGTCAACTACATGAAAAGCTCCAAGTGACATTAGAGGTTCATAGGAGGGAAAACACACTTGCCTTATGTTGTAACACAATGGGTCTTCAGTGGCCTAAGTGAGACAATAGCAGCCATTACAACGTAATCTAACCTAAATGAGTGAAGTATCTGATTTTTTTTGTGAGTTTCAAAGGTGTGACTCACATTAGTGAGCCATTCTACTGAAACTGTAAATTAATTTCGAAAAAAAAAAAATGCTCAAGCAGGGTGGTGTCCCATAAACAAATGCTGAAATAAAATAACACTTAACAATCATTAATTTTTACTTAATCTCCAATTTCACTACTTTAAAATTTAAATTAATTACTTATCAAGCACTCACCATTGGTGAATTATGCATATGACTGCTCATGTCGTCCATTGAATGGTTCGAAGCGGAATGATGCGAGGACGGGTAATAGGCGCTTTCATGGTCCAGCAGCATCTCACCAGTGTCACTGCCCATGAGTCCCAAAGACATGTCAGGTGTTTGTCCGGAACCCATCCACACCATACCCATATCGGCCACACCGGGCATTGTATACACTTAAACAAAAATACAATGATTAGTTAAAATTATTTATGTAAGCATTTGATTCTACAGTACTACAATTTTTTTATGCAGAACAGCGTAATAGAGTTCAATCCTTTTGTACTATTAACAACGTTTCTAGAAATATTGAAACAAATACACATAAAATAGAGAAGTGGGGATTCTTCTGGAAAAAATCATGGCTATGAACATGAGTTCAATAGAATTTTTCTAAAGAAATAAAATGACATAAAGTATAACAAAACAATTGTAATATGTGTTATTATTGTGATTGCTTAGTTGAATATATTAGATACTTACATGTATTATGACCATTTTTTCACTTTAAAAAGACATTTTTTCAAAAAATTGGTACAACATAAATTAAAAAAAAATATTTTCCATTATTTTCTACAAATTTTATCCTTCATTTCATACAACATGATGATACCATGATGAAAGAACGGTGTTGATTTAGCAACAATCCAATCATTGATCCATTTTTGCACTTCTACAGAATTTCTAAACTGTATGCCATGCTGCATCAATCTGAACTATCAAAAGGCGCTATGTCTGTTGAGTATGCTGAGTGCAGCGGAACTTCTTATGGGGTCCGATAGTGCTGACGTCACATATCGCGGCAATTTTAAAAGTGTGGCGTTTCAAAAATTTAAATGACCCTTATTGAATACGTACATAAAGATCACCTAAAACTTTAGAGATAAACTGCGTCATTATTATACATATTTAAGAAATAAACTTTATAATTAAGATAAATTAATCTTATATCTACTTAATAAGATCAAAACTTGAAGAGAAATTCAAGGAAGTAGAGTGAAAAATTAAAATTTCGATTTTTATTGAAACGTATGTCGGACCTTAAAAACACGCATATGTCAGATGGCCTGTAACATAGAGGTAGTATGGCTAGAGTATATGTTTGTTGACATCTAATTTATTAGGCAAAGATTAAAGGGAAGATAAATATGTAAGCATGATTATGTCCTTAGTGACCGTATGCTATATATTGAAGTTTTAGTCATCATATTTTATAATTTTTCAAAATATGTGTAAATTTTATCTATGATTCAAGATGATGTTTTCTGAATAGAGATTGGCAACACTGATGATTTTTGTAATGGAATTATCAACATTAAAATGACTTCAATAATAGAAAAATCTTTTATCTTTTTAATACTAACCAAAAGGTCTTCTTAAAAAATAATATATTTTAATCAATATATGTGATAAAATAATCGAATCGATATCCAAACAAATAATCGATAGACATTCAACTAAATAATTACTTAAATGTATTTAATTCAAGAAACTCACTTTTTACTTTATTTTATTTTAAATATATTTATAAATAAACTTAAAAATTGACCTTTATATTAAAATACTGAAAAAAAAAATGTATCAATTATAAATGCAAGTATTAAAATATTCAGTTTAAATATGTTTTTCAAATTTCGAGTCCATAATTCAATTATTTAGATAAAAGTCGAATCTATCAATAATATTCAATTAATCAGTTGAACCCAGATTCACTTAATGATCGATCATATTTTAAAAACATGAAGACAATTGATACCCAACACCCGAAAGGGTCCAATTGATTATATATATAAAGACAATTGATTATGACTAAAATCTTATTAACATAAAATAAACGGTTGAATATTGTAAAAACAAGATTATTAGCTTCCCAATTATTGGAAATTAGTTTGACATTCTTTAAGGAGGAATCAATTTACTGTGAGGTTTTCTTCTGCTTTATTTAGGTTTAATTATATAAACTATATATATGTATAAAAATATATAATCTTAATCCCTTTTACACTTTCCGATGTCGAGTGATATAAGCTAAGTTAGATTATAAACATTAGTGCAGCATCTATCGAGTAATTCGCCTTAGGTCAGTAGCATGTTTATGTATAATTCAAGTCTCTCATGTAAAACATGTAGTTTTTATGTTTTTCCATTGTTCAGAAATGCTAAATGTTATAATAGTCGACGAAACGTTGTAGCCCAACTGGTAAATAAATTGTACTAATTTTAAATTTATTGTAAGAATATTATTTACATTGTCGATATACTTTAACCAATTGAGGAATTTATTTTAAGTAAATGCAGTGCAAAAATGCAATTTCCTTCTTTAGTTTCTATAATTCAAATTATTTTTATACAGCATAGAGGTGGCACAAAGATCACAGGTTGCTCGTATCACTGTTATTATGTTCATATAAATATATTTTTGACAGTGTTGTTCATTATCAAGTATTTTAATTTGTAATCGATGGTCATGACAATGAAATAATGATTTAAATTCGTTTATCTACGTATCGCAAAGTATAGAGTTGCACCATCGATTACATATTCTTTATTATAAATAAAATAGTGTTATTCAGTTTAATGCTTTAATAGAACATTATCCCTTTAATTATTTCTGGAAATAACCACTATAAAGCCAATAACCATAAATTAATTACCAGTTAGGATATAACATTTAATCTACGATTACAACATTTAAACATGATTAAACAATAGAGATAACATAAATACTTACAGAATTTAAATTGAATTTTATTTAAACAACCACTGTAAATCACAAAATATTGCCAAGAGAAAACGAGAATTGTACAAAGGGAGGTTATGTTTTGGTCCCAACTGACACGTGTGTGTTGTTAAGGACCGACATACGTTTGATTAAAATTAAATATTTTCGTTTTTCAGACAAGATCCATAATTTTCTCTTCAAATTTTTAAATGAATTCGAAGATATCAGTTTAATTTATTTTATTTATAAAGCGTATTTCTTAAATATGCATAATAACTGAATAGTTCACTACTAAAGTTTTTGATGATCCTTATGTACGTAATCAATAAGGTTCATTTAATTTTTTGAAACGCCACACTTTTAAAATTGCCGCGATACGTGACGTCAGCACTATCGGACCCCATTCATGCAGTAACAGTGTATCCTCCATAACTCATTCAACGTGAGGCCTTTGTCAGGCAAGAGGATAACTTTGCATTACTAGCTACTGCTGATCCTTCTTGAAAAACATTTGATTTGTTTAATTCTTATTTTCTTGCTGATCCTGCCATATGCACAGCAAGACCTTAAGACCTTGAATGTTCTGCTTTGGTGGATGGCTTTCCTGGACTAACCCATGACTTTCTGGACTTGGGATTACCGTAGTAGATTCATTTTTCATTACCAGTCACAATAGCTACAAAAAACTATTCTTTTTTTGCACCATTTGCACATGGGCATTGGTTGTTTTAACCATATAACCAATCACACCATTCATACAACGACCAGCCCAATCCCGAAATCGAATCAGGGACCCCTGGCTTACTAGCCTGATGCTTAACCTGCACACCACCGAGGCAGACAAAACTAATCATTTTTTTTGCAAGCAATAAAACTGTGATGTTGATTCTGTTTGAAATGTCATTTTGAATCAATTTGTGAGATAGCTATTTTCCCTTCTTTTGGATCTTTCCCATTGCATCAACTGTTTCCATATATTTAAAACAGTTGATTCATCAACTACTAATAAGTTTGAAAGTATTTTGGGAGTTTGAGCTGGGTTTTCGTCCAATAAGCCTTACACTTCATTGTCTTAGAACTTGTTCGATTCTCCAGGCCGTTCTTTGTCATTGACATCAAAATCACAACTTTTAAATTGTTGAAACCAAAACCGACAATTGGGATATGACGGAGCAGCATCATCATAAATTTCTAAAAGTGTTTGAAGGACTTCGGCTGCAGATTTTTTCAAATCAAACTACAACAGTAATGAATGTCGAAAATAAAATTTTGAGTCTTTCATGATTAGCATACAATGAATAACTTACATTACAGTTCCGAGAATTGAAATTAAACTTTTTTTTTTAATTTCACATTTTTTGATACTTAATAGTGTGTAGAATGATACCCCTAAGCCATTTTACCGTAGGTGAATTCGTTAGTCAATTTTTTGCTCGTCAAAGCCAACAGTCCAGCATACTGAAAATGACTCCTGGCGAACTGCTGCGCGGTTGGGCTGACAATGTACCACAAATCGATTTACTGACGAATGTAAGTTCTTGGAAGAGTCCACAGAGGACTAGGCCTTGTCACCTTCAGAAGTTCTGAGTATCACCTACTCAGAACTTCAACAAATATTTAAAATTCAAACGAAAGCTTCAATGCTTGCGTTTGGAAGCTGACACCCAAGCACTTCAATTGTAGAGCAAAAACAGTGTGCATCTCAACATTCCTGGCCGCTAGCATATTTAATGAAGGATTCACCTCTATTTTGGAAGTAATGGAAACCCTGATGATCAACATTGGCCTACAAGCGAAGGCGTACCAGGTGCGGATGCGGGGCACGTGAGTCGCGTGGAACTTCACCTCACTCCAGCAGCTCAGGATCCCATCCTGCAACGGCATCATAAACTACAGATGCGGCAAGATTTCTTAGAAGAAAAGGAAGGAATCCTCTACGGAGCATTGTAGACTAAACGCAAAAATCTGAAAACATGGTCTAAACTTGTCTCGAAACTTCAAACACGTTTTTCTCAAAAGCACTTTTTGCCCGCTGTCCGGAAATGTTTCTTTTTTTTCTATCGAAAGAATCAACGTGCGCTTTTAATATTTTGTTCTCCACACATTTCTATGGAAATTGAACCACTTTCGTTGTAAAATATTAAAAAATGAATTTTTTAGAGTGCCTTAAAATTGAAAAAAAAAAACGGCTTTTTTTTAGACGTTTTTGTCCGAGGTTCAGTTTCTGTAGAATTTAATGTAGATTCATAATTAATACTTAATTAATACTTTCTGGCTACATAAGCTAGATGCCGGACATGGTCCCCTTCGGTCCCAATTTTGAAAGGGAAATTCGAGAGTATAACAAAAATCGACGACGAAGAACATCTGTGCTAGTAAGAAAAAATGGGGTCCTCCTACATGACGCACGACCTTGAGACACCCCCTGAGGGAGCAAGGAACTTGGTAGATGCCACCAACCACAAAGGGGCGAGCGAGGAATGCAGTAATCCCGGGCTTCCTAATGAGGCAAGACGGAAGCTGGACCTCATCATGTAAAGAAACCCTAGAGGCACTTCTCAAGAAACGAAGAGGAAACCCTCGACGCAAATAATAACCGAAATAGTCAACAGATAAGGAAAACCCTAGGCTCGGACAGAATTTTATTGAGCTTGAGAAGCTTCAAACCTTTTAAATCAGCAAGACCAGATGGTATAATCCCAGCTGAGCTACAGGAGGCAGAAGACATAGTTACTCCTTGCTTGGAAACCATGTTTGAAGCCTACTTGAATATTCCTTATATCCCAAAACAATGGAGGGTGATAAATGTGGTATTTATTCCCAAAGCAGGGAAAATTACACACTGTGAACTGAAGGACTATAGACCAATCAGCCTATCCTCCTTCTTACTCAAAACCTTAGAAAGACTAATACAAGCGTACCTAAGGGAGACTATTTATCCTAGTCTTTTATCAATCACCCAACATGCGTACACAAAGGGTACATTCATTAAAACCCTAGCAAACGAAAGATGGGAAAAAGAAGACACGTGTCTAATATCAAGACAACTATGGCCCAGATTCAATATAGCCAACAGAGAAAGGCTACTAGCGCTAAGCAGAGTCGATATATGGATGACGGTAGGGATCATTACTGGCCACTGTCACCCAGGAAAACATAGGAAAATCATGAAAATGGTGTATCAAGACTATTGCAGGGGATGCAAAGACGAGGAGGAAGACGAAACAGTAATTCACTTCTTGGGTCAGTGCCCCGCTCTGGAAGGAATTATAGAACAATTCCTAGGAATGGCTCGCATTAACGGGTTGACGGACCTAGTACCATTTAAGATGGATGGCCTAGTCAACTACATTAAGAGCTCTAATGATTCTAAAAGGTTATATGGAGGAGAAACAATCACTTTCCCCTACGTGGTAACACAATGGGCCTGAATGACCTAAGTGAACCTATGGCTGCCACAGCTACCTAACCAAACCTACAGGGTGACATTAAAATATCTCGAAAACTACACATCGAATAAAAAAAAAAATTATAATAAAAATTTGTTCGTCTATCTAATGATACGAAACTCTTCTCACTACCCTAGGAGGTAGGTGGTGAGAAATAGAAAAGTTAAATAGGAACCCCCAATTTTTTGTACGGATTTGAATACTCCGGGAAAAAATAAGAAAGTTTCATCTGAAATATTTTTTTGTATTTGTGACAGACAACGCTATAATCGACAAAATGCAAAATTGGCAAAAATCGTTGTTGAAAAATGGGGATTTCCTGAGAAATACATATGAAATTAATTTAAGCAATAATTTAACCTCAGCTGTCAACTATTAAGAGTTCCATGAGCAGGGAGAAGCCCCGAAATCGTGAAGGCTCCAGGTGGAAACTGACCCATGACCAAATATTGGTCACCCGGATGGGAGGCATTACAATAGGTCAGAGTTCATGACCTAAGTGGGTGCGGCGTGCTAGCTGCCCTCCCATCCCTAAATCCTTTACCTCAGCTATTGAACTGTAGAGGGATACTGTTTCAGATTAAGATTATTTCATTCTCATATTATGTTGTTTAATGCCTTTATTTGTGTTCTATTTAGTAATTTAATGAGCATGAGCTACATATGTTTATGTATAGCTAATTGTGTTTTCTTACATTTGTAAAATAGGTGAATTCCATAAATAAAGATAATAATAATAATAATAAGTACCGTAAGCTTTGTGCTGGGGAACAAATCACTAGTAAAAGTAAATTAATACAACTATCACTATTCTTTCATCCCAAATGCAGCATACTACATAATGGTAGGTGGAACATTAAAAATATCTGAGGACCGTTTTACACACACACAAGAATTCTCTCAGAAATTCATAATATGAATATATAGAGAAAAATATTATAAGTTTGCGCAAGTGCAATACAGCAAATTTTATAATATATTTCTTCTGAGAATTCTCACGAGAAATATATTGAACATAAATAGAAAACAGTATTTATTACACTTGGTCACAATTATTTAAATATATTAAATAAAAAATGATTTGAAAATCATTAATAAATTATTTCCACATTTAGCTTTGTGACTATTGACTTACTTACGTAAGTACGTTAAACAAATGCACATTAAAACAACTACTTCCCGGGCAAATACCCACGCCGGACATTGAATTACATAATGTACACCTGCTGCTGCATAATGCATCAATAAAATATTGCATAATGCAACAAAATTTTGATCCGAGAAAAATTTTATGTAAAAACAACAAAATTAACGTTACTTAATATAAGGCCATCTGCAGACACGTGTTTCGGGATCTATCCCTCGTCAGTACAGCTATGCCTTACATAATTTAAAGATGTTAAAAAAAAAATCAATTAAATTAATTCAAATACAATCAGCAAAATTAAATCAGTTATATTAAATCAAATTAAACTAAATAAATTTAAATTATATTAAACCAAATTAATTCAATTTAAATCAAAACCGAACAAAATTAAATGAAAAGAATTAAATCAATTTAATTAAAAAGAGCGACCCTCACCTGCCGTGCGCTGTGATAGTAATGACCGGCGAAGGAGGACGTGCGCTCGTGCATTGTTGTTATCGCAAATCATCTTTACATTATGTAAGGCATAGCTGTACTGACGAGGGATAGATCCCGAAACACGTGTCTGCAGATGGCCTTATATTAAGTAACGTTAATTTTGTTGTTTTTACATAAAATTTTTCTCGGATCAAAATTTTGTTGCATTATGCAATATTTTATTGATGCATTATGCAGCAGCAGGTGTACATTATGTAATTCAATGTCTGGCGTGGGTATTTGCCCGGGAAGTAGTTGTTTTAATGTGCATTTGTTTAACGTACTTACGTAAGTAAGTCAATAGTCACAAAGCTAAATGCGGAAATAATTTATTAATTATTTTCAAATCATTTTTTATTTAATATATTGAACATGTTCAAAATAATCTAAAACATAATTGTTTTATATATTTATTTCTCCCAAATAATGCTAAGCATACTACACAATGGCACTTCTGTTTGTATTGGACGATTGCAAAAACAATCTACTCTGAAAGTAAACCCCTTTTATTTTCACAATAATTCTTTGCTGTGTAAAACAAGGAAATATATTTTTACTTTCTCCGGACCCCTGTCCAAGGGAAAGTATTGTGATTGTGAAAATTTTCGAACCGCCAATTTCAACAAATATGCACGTTTTGAGGTCCCCTGAGTTCATTCCATCGAGTTTTGAAAAATGTCTGTGTGTTTCCGCGATAGCGCAAAAACGGCTAAATGGATTAAGCCCAAACTTTATATCTAAGCTTTTCATAACAGTGGAATGATCTGAAAAGCTTTTGGTTAGAATCAAAACTCATTAAGTGCAACTTTACTCTTAGCAATTTTTTAATTCGGATAGAAAAATGTTTCAAATAAAATGTTTAGATCTTGGAAAATAAATAATTTCTGTTATAAAACTTTTATTGTAGGACCTCCGGTTTTCATTTTATAAGCGTTTACCTGATAAATTCCCTTAGAGATTTTAATTATTGAAATAATTATTTTTATGACAAATAAAACGTCAAAGTGCCGTCGTATTCAGCACATTCGCAAAGTTTTAAAAAATGAAGAAGAGTGTGAATAAATAATTTCAACACATTGTAAGGTAAGAAATAACACACTTAATTATAATATTCTTCTAAATACTAGGTTTTAACTTTGAAAGACAACAATCAATTTTTTCTATTAATCATTTTGCTTTCCGATTAAATTTTCAATCAGAAACTTATTTGACCGTATTCACCAGGGAAAGTACCATGATGGACACATCACCATTTTTATATATGGAATTATAGTGAAATTTTTATATATAATTCTCGCACAACTTTCTCCGAGAATTCTTGTGTGTGTAAAATGGTAAAGTTATCATTTGATTAAAAATATCCTGCCATGCTACAGGAATCAAATCCGCTAACCAATTTGATAATCTCCATTATGTGGCGCAAACTTAAAATATAGATAATTTTCCCATTTTTTCATAGCCCAGGTGCTGATCCGACCGCTCGGTAATTGTAATTTACATGTAAAATCACACTTTTGCAGTTTCCTCTTCCCCTAATTATTTTAAAAGAAAAGCATAAGAGAGTAATAATTTGAAAAAAATAACAATAGCCATGATAATAAAATTTTGTGTCATCAACAACTATCAGTTGTTTTTAATAAATTGACGGACGTTTGCGCCTATAGCGCCAAAGCGAAGTTCACTATGTGGCATGACAGCAATAGCCAACTAAAACGAAACGGTCATATTTGGACACTGCAACTACAGCGGCACAAATGTGCATTTACCGGCATACAAACCTATCATAAACATTTGCAAGTTTGGCAACTTCCGTAATTTTGTTTTTCAGAACCTCAATGTTAGCATGTCTAGCACTGTATATTTTTGATTTTAAGTAGCCCCATATAAAGAAGTCGTTTGGTGATAGCTCTGGTGAACGAGCTGGCCAATTCACCAGTCCGCCTTGTCCAATCCAGGTATTTGGGTAGCAAATATTTAAATACTCAATGACATCTCTTGTAAAATATGCAGGACATCCATCCTGTTGAACCCCCATGGTAGGAACGTACCTTGACGGGGTGTGCCAATGAGCGGGGCGCAGAGATGTGGGTTTCCTTTATGGAGATCCGGATCCATGTGCTGCTGGGAGGTAATACCTTACCGCCAAATCGTTCCGAGGCTGATACTACCCCCTCACTGTTCAGTCTCCTTCGTAGAGTCGCTTTACCCCTATACTGCCTCTCTTTGCGAACTCTTCATTCTTTCTGAGTCCCCCCTCAGTTATCCGAACTGATCGGGATCCAAAGGGGGATTCAAACCATCTTTTTGATCTTTCTACTATCTTTTTTTTTCCATACAACCTAAAATGGACATTAAAAACGAGGATATAAGTCTCCAGGTGGGTACACAAAAATCCCACCCAGCGTCAGCTGGCTGCCCCATCGGATCTGGAGGGGGCAACTGTCCGTGTCGGGCCTTAAAGGCAAACACGTTCCATCCGATAAGGACTCCAAAAAGAAGCGACAAGTATACAACAAGGACTTGAAACCCTCTGTACGGGCTTTCAGAATCAGAAGAGCGGCCCAGTGAATCCGCCTGAAATTCGAGTCCATTCTAGAGACTGAGCTCTACAGCCAGGAGAAAGAGTCTTTGAAATGGGCCAGGAAAATAATTAGGGAACACGGGGAGAAACCTGCTGTGACCGTAACGTCCAAGAGCACCCAAGAGGCAGCGATCGCAGGGGGACACCCCACCGTGCCCTAAAAAGGGGAGGACTGGACCCTCTCCAAAAACTATACCGGGCCGCACGTACAGTGACATCCTTAAGGAGCACACTGTATGAGCGGTAATCGACAGGAGTCATAAGAAGGGATCCGTTTCGCTCTATAAGTCTATAAGGAGGTTCTGGTATCAAACCCAGGCACGGCCCCCAGGTGTCGAGACGCAGGTTGGCACCAGGGCCACATCAAATTGGTGGCCATAGGGAAGGTAGGGGAGATCTGGCCAGGCGCTGCCATCAAGGCTGTGACAAGGGACAAGATCCCGAATATACCTCGGTGTAGGGCCTTGATCCCGGTTGAGCCTGCGGACTCGCCAACGATCACAGAAATCATCCGCATGAGCAACCCACAGTTGCTGACGGATGACTGGCTCGTGGTCAACATAGGGGAGGCGAGGGGCAACATCAGACCGGTGACAATCACTGTCAATGATGAGTCCATCGTCTCTCTGGAGACCTGTGGAGGGGTGATAAGCTACGGCTTTGGATCAATCACTCCCAAAGTTTATAGGAAGGACAAGGAGACCGCTAATCCTAAGAAGGAGGTGGCCTCTGTTGAGCCGAAAGATTCAGGATCACACCACGATGCGAAAGTTCCCCACCCTGAGGTGGACAGCGAGCTTGTTCTCCATATGTAACATTAGTCTCGGATCAAGCTGATAGTAAAATTAACAACTGGAAGGTCAGTGGTGAACACTCCTTCTCCGATCATAGGTATATAAAGATTCAGGTGGATTTGCCAATTCCGGAGAACTCTATAATTACCAACAAAAGATTAACGAACTGGGACACTTACAAAACTGTTATTAAGAACTTACCAAGCAAAATACCATGTAAACTTTTCACTGAGAAGGAGGTGGATTGCTTGGTAACTACCCTCACAACCGCATGCAATAGTGCAATGGACGCAACTTGTCCTAAAATAATCCCTAGAGGAAAAAAGAAGCCTAAATGGTGGAACGCTTAGAAAGGAGTGCAAGAAGCAGTTCAACAGTGCAAAACGAACCAGCGAATGGTCCCTGTACAAGGACAGTCTCAGAGCCTTCAAAAAGGCTGTCAGGCAAGCAAAGAGGTCCTCTTGGAGAACTTTCTGCAATGAGATCTAGGAAGTCTCCGATGCCAGCTGGCTCAGGAAAATACTGTCGGGGAACCCAGCGATCCCAGGCTTTCTCATGAAACAGGGTTGTGATTGGACCACTTTATGCGAAGAGACCTTAGAGGTGCTAATGGAGACTCACTTTCCCTCCAATTCTGGTGGGGTTTGCCTGACACCCAAGAGGAGCTGCCCGACGAGGGATATCCTAACCAAGGACAAACTAACTTGGAGTGTTAAAAGCTTCAAGCCCTTCAAAACCGCAGATCCGGATGGCATCATTCCTGCGGAGTTACATATGGCTTCGGATATTAACAATCCCTGGTTGGAAATAATATTCGAGGCCTGCCTAACTCTTTCGTATATCCTATTGAGGTGGAAAGAGACAAAAGTGGTTTTTATACCCAAAGCGGGAAAAATAACCCATTCCACACCGAAGGACTATAGGCCGATTAGCCTATCCTCCTTCCTACTCAAGACGCTAGAGAGATTAGTGGAAGCTACATAAAGGAACGCATAAGTCCAGATCTCTGGTCGACCAGCCAACACGCTTACACTAAGGGCAGAACAGTAGACACAGCGCTACACGCCCTTTTAAATCAGGTTGAAAACTCCATGTGTAGGAAAGAGTTGACGGTATTCCTGGATATTGAAGGGGCCTTCAACTTAGTGCAGCCAGGAGCGATTTTGGCAGCCCTGGGAGATCTACACTTGGACGAATCGATATGCCTCTTCATAGAGGAGCTGCTAACAGAGAGACGCATTGTCTCTGAACTAGGTGGCTCATACTCAAAAAGGATGGTCAGTAGAGGCACACTCCAAAGAGGCGTCCTCTCTCCGTTGCTATGGAATATAGTCATAAATAAGCTACTGAAAGGACTAGAGTCTACGGGGTGTAAAACAATTGCCTATGCCGATGATGTGACCCTCACAGTCTCTGGCAAGTACTTAGGCATCCTATCTGAACTCATGGAACGGGCACTCCGCAAGGTAACCCGCTGGTGTGAGGAATGTGGACCGGGGGTGAATCCCCTCAAAACTGAGCTTGTACTCTTCACCAGGAAATATAGGATACCAAGCTTCAAACCTCCTATCCTAAATGGTACAAGACTGATGGTAAAAGAGCAAGCCAAATATCTGGGCATCTTAGTTGTTAAAAAGTTAAGCTGGAAGCCCAATACTCAGGAGCGAGTACGGAAAGCGTTAGTCGCGCTGTACTCGTGTAAAAGAGCAGTGAACAAGAACTGGGGACCCATTCAGTTCTACGGAGCTGCAGTATGGTGGACCGCTCTTGATAAGAAAATTCACCAAGCTGCACTAGGCAAGATACAGAGATAAGCAGAACTGCTCATAATGGGCGCGGTCAGACCTACTCCCTCCAAGGCGCTAGATATAGTGTTAAATCTAGCTTCTGTTGACCTTTACTGCAGGTATGTTGCAGCTACTACAGCGATTAGAATCAACTCGGTCGGGAAATGGAATATTAGCAAACAGGGTCATGGAAAGATCCTGAACGAGCTTGTCGATATCCCGCTGAAGACAGGATAGCTGTATCCCAGAACTAGTCTTTGGAAATAGGTTCTCCATCTCCATCCCGGACAAAACGGAGTGGGTGGAGGGCAAGATTGTCCAGGGAAATGACGTCTGGCTTTTTTCCATGTCTGAAGGCGGACTAGGAGGTGGAATCTTCTGTTAGGAGTTCAAACTAAGAAAATCCTTTCGACTTCCGAACCACTGCAGTGTCCTACAGGCAGAAATCGTGGCCATTTGGGTAGCAGCGGACTGGATAGGAAAAACCAATTCTCAGGTTAACCTTGTCAGATTCATCACAGATAGCAGGGCCGCCATTGGTGCTTTGAGCCGTCCTTACTGTACCTCCAAGGTGGTCAGGGATTGCAAAAATTTGCTAAACAAGCTAGCGAATAGCTGCGACGTGGGACTCATTTGGATGCCGAGTCACAGTGACATAAGGGGAAACTCAATTGCCAATGACCTCGCAAGGAAGGAGGCAAGAGTGAGGAACCCAGCAATCGAACTCTTCGCCGATATCCCCCCTGCGGAATACAAGAGATTACTGAGACACCAAATGATGTCTTTGATCAACCTAAGTTGGAGGGAAGAGGACACCTGTCACACAACAAGACAATTATGTGAGATATGGAAAATAGCAAAAGATTGATTGCTCTAAGCAGAATCGACATTAGGAATACAGTGGGTATCATAACGGGATACTGTCTTCTAGGCAGACACGCACACAAGATGGGTCTCAAATTCAATGATTTTTGCAGAGAATGCCTGGATGAGGATGAGGAAGAAACAGTACTCCACAATCTAGGACAATATCCTGCTCTTGAGGGGGAAAAGAATTAAGTACCTCGGTTTGCATTATGTAAACAAGCTGGCAGATCTCTCATCTATTAGGGTGAATGACCTGATCAGGTTCATTAGGTGCTCAAATTGGATTGTATAGAAGGAAGGATCTACATCTCTATGGTATCACAATGGGCCTAAGTGAACAGTCTTAGGCTGTTGCCATTGTAACCTAACCTAACCTATCATGTTGAAACCATATCACATTTTCTCTCACAACAGCATTTATGGCGGGGCGGGGCTAATCTCCGAATGAAGAAGAAGCCTATAATATTAGATCTGTATATTCCTAACCATACGCTGACTGACTGCGGATATTGGGAATAGTTATCGATCACCAAATGTGCCATTGCAACTTCCTATAACAATTGTGTTCTAAAATATCTCAAAACAGGAGCTGTAAATGGAAGACCTGGCGGTGGCAGACCAATGGATCGGACGGTTAAAAGTGTTGCAAGTGTAGAGGAATGAATAAATCATTCTCCAAAAAATGCATCTGAAGGCTTTCACGGAAAGTAAACCTTTCATATAGAACATGCCAATCAACTCTTAAAAAAAAAGATCTTCACAAATTTCTGTACAAGTTCTTCACAGATGAAGTGTGGTTCCATTTAACAGGATACGTTAATATACAAACGATGCGAATTTGGTGTATTGTATTTGTTGAAACACCCTTACATTCTCAAAAAATAGGAGTCTGGGTTGTCGTATCATGAAGACGAATTATTGGACCAATATTCCTTCATGAGAATTCTAAATGCAAATAGGTATCAAAATAATTTATTGCAACATTTTTTTGTGTATAATATATATACGAGTAAAAATAAAAAGTTTTGATGTTATTACGTTTACTTCTAGAGATCGAATTCAAAAAATATACATATTTACAAGTTTATAAGGAGTTAGTTACACCCATAACGGGAATGTTTATCCTATTTTTTTATTGGTTAGAAATATTAGTGGGAGGTCCATGTTAAATAAGGAGAAGTTTATGAAACGGAAGATAAAAGGGATATTGGCAACGAGGCCTTATCGTAGGAATTTCTATTTACATTTCTCCAAAACATATACAAAAGGTTTAAAACAGTTATTTACATTTAAAGGAAACTAAATTGCATCCTAATAAAAATGTCTAAAAGAGTCCTTCACGGTCGCTGATAATTAGAGACAACAAAAGCAACCCCATGCAAGCAACCCCATGCGGCAATGGGTTGCTGGCCGGTTTTGACCTGCTTGGGGACTTCCCCTATTGAGACACGACACTTAATGAACACCATAATAACTAGTTTTATTTAACAAAAATACCAAATTATAATTACCAGGTGTACCGGAATGAAGTGGACATCAAGTTACAAATATGTCGATTATGAACATTTGTTCAAATACTTGTGAAATTTTGCTTCAAAGACACAAAAGAAAATCAGTTTTGCATCAAATAGTTACTGGCAACTTTCAACATAGACTGTTTGGTGGAATTAGAAATGTGTGGTGTATCATGAGCTTCTAAAACCTGGTGAAACTCTTAACACTAATTGCTACAAACAACAAATGATGAATTTAAACCATGAATGGATTGAAAAATGATCAGAATGGGCCAGAAGACATGGCAAAGTAATTTTGTTACACGACAATGTACCTGCACACAAAGCAAAACCAGTTCAGGATAAAATCAAAACACTTGGCTAGGAGCTGCTACCCCACCCGCTGTACTTAAAAGACTTGGCCCGTTCCGACTACCGTTTGTTTTCTTGTCTGAGCAGCACTAAGATTCCTACAAAGAAGTCAAAAATTGGGTGTCTAGTTTGCTTCAAACGACGAACATTGACGTGGTATTTATCCATGGATTGCCGGAAAGGTGGCCAAGATGTGTACAAAGCAATGGTCAATACTTTGAATACAATTTTTTTAATTTCTCATTCAAAATTAATGTTTCATTTTAAGAAAAAATCGATCATTTCATACTGGTACACCGGGTATTTCTATGCTTGGCTAAAGATGGGTTAACCTCGTTATCTGTTTAGCCTGCAGTGTAGATTCTTGCAGGAATTTTTCATGAATCATTCTCGTCCACTCTTAGCACGCAACCGAGCATCAAATACACAAAGGGGCAACTGTATGACGGAGGTGCAGTTGCTCGCTGATGAATATGAGACAGAATAAAGTGCATTAACTTGACTTGAAAATCCTTCGCTTGTCAATATCATATCCACTTATTAAACTTATCTACCTTTTGATTTATTAGAAAGTAATTCAAATGTAGTTACTTCTACCTCTGTGGTAATATACTACCTGCTTACAACTCTCATAAGTTATACCACTAACAAATAAAACATTTTTCCCATTATTTTTTAACCAATGCTTCCACTGATTTCTTTCTCCTATGTTGTTACGAAAGTAATCTGTGAATATAACTTTCGAATCTGGGCCCATATTCCTGAAATTGATCGTACGTTTCGGCCATACAAAATCTGTCATTTAGATATGGATTTACATGTGAATTTGACAGTTGCGTACGACCGAAGTGTGCAATGAATTTCAGGAATATATGGGCTCTGGTTTTTAAAATCGAAACAGGAATTGATAATAGGATTGAATAAAATGATTTTTTTATTTATTCTAACTCATAATATAATGAAGTTTTAACAATATTATTCATCTGAATCAGTAAAATTTGTTAATTTTTTTATTTAGTTGATCAATTAATTAATATTTCCTGATTGATAAAATAATTAATAATATAGCATTCGTAACATAAAGTCTCCTTTTTTTAAGGTGACGTATCAAATTTGACGTTTCGAGAATTTAGTGTTTGTAATTCAAGCTATGTGTTTTAGGTTAGGGCAAGATTGTTCTTGAATCGCTTGCCAATGTCTCAAAAATTCAGTAAAAAATACCCTTCAGTTGAAAAGTATATGCAACTGTTCACAGAATACACACCATATTTTGTGATACACTTTTCTACAACTATATTTGGTCATATTTATTATTACCTTAGTAATATTTTCCATATGAAATAACTTATTTCCCACGAGAAAATAACGATTGTTAAAATTTTTTGATGTAATAAGTTTATATTATTTCCGCCTTTGACGATATCCTCATTCTATGAAAGATTTTCTGGACTACGTTGGACTCCCCTATTTTGATGCAGTAATAATTGTATAAAGTAATAGAGTATTTAAATGACCGTTAAAACCATTGTCTTTAGTAAATGAAAATTAATAAATATAAAAGCATTTGTATTCTTCTTAATCACTACAAAATCTATTACAATCTTTACTAAAACAAACTTGTCAAGTGACAACAAACCAACTCGTATAATTTTATTGAGGTTTTTGCAGATCCATTAAATGGCACAATGAGGATTATTCTCAAATCAGAAATGATTAATTGTTTTACTATAAATAGGATGTAATAACTAAGACTTTTCTGTCTATTCTTAGTTGTTTAGGTATCAACTTTTATAGACTTGCAATTATTAATAACTTGAAGACAAAGGGATTATTTAAAACCTTCAATTTTATGTGCTAATATTAAATTTCAAATATTTATCACATTTCTATATCCAATAACAAAAACATCCTCTCACTTTTTCAATTCAACAATAAAAACTTCCATCAATTACACCCCCTACTCAAAGAACAATAACCCCTCACTCATCGAACTTCCATCCCCGTCCGCACACCGATCATAGCAGATGTTTTGTTTTGAGGAAACAGAACAAAAGTGTCGGTGGTGATGCAAAAAGGGCAGGCGAAAAAAACCGTCTCGATTTTTTGTCATGTGTATGTGTGTGTCCGTGTATATTTGTAAAATTCCGGACTTACTGTTCATGTTGACTTTGGTCTGCTTTTCAGCTCCGGATCGTCGGTCAGCCGCCGCGGACTCTCATTTATGTGAAGTTTGTGGAAAATTCGCGCAAACAACGGCTTAAACGGTTTTTAACACAAAATAGCATTGCTCACTGGTTGTAATTAATAACGGCTGCCAACTTAACCGGTCGAAAGGCACCAGAGGAAAAAAAGTCGAAACTTTGCAATATTGCAACTTGAAAATATCAAAATGCTATTTTCATAGATGCATATTTTAACTATTGTAGTGATTAAAATAACAAAAATGCTAAATAACAATTTAACGCACACTAAAGGTTACTTCATCAATTGTATATCGGAATATTAATATAAAGCAAAAAAAAAATAATAATATTATATCACCGTAATCTGTATATAGAGTTGCATACCACGACACAATTAATTTGTAAACGGATAATATTTGAAATATTATTAGTGATGACGTCACATATCGCGGCAATTTTAAAAGTGTGGCGTTTCAAAAATTTAAATGACCCTTATTGAATACGTATATAAAGATCACCTAAAACTTTAGAAATAAACTGCGCCGTTATTATACATATTTAAGAAATAAACTTTATAATTAAGATAAATTAATCTTATATCTACTTAATAAGATCAAAACTTGAAGAGAAATTCAAGGAAGTAGCGTGAAAAATTAAAATTTCGATTTTTATTATTAAAACGTACGTCGGACCTTAAATGCACACACATGTCAGAGAAGCTGTAACATAGAGGTAGTATGTCTAGAGAATATGTTTGATGACATCTAATTTGTTAGGCAAAGAGTAAAGGGAAGACAAATATGTAAACATAATTATGTCCCTAGTGACTGTATGCTATATATTGAAGTTTTAGTCATCATATATTTTTTTTTTTTTCAAAATATGTGAAGATTTTATCTATGATTTAAGATGATCTATTCTGAATAGTGAATGGCAACACTGATTATGTTTGTAATGGAATTATCAACATTAAAATTATTTCAATAATCAAAAAATCTGTTATATTTTGAGTACTAACCAAAAGGTCTTCTTAAAAAATAATCTATTTTAATCGATATATGTCACAAAATAATCGAATCAATATCCAGACAAAAATAATTGATATACATTCAACAAAATAATTACTTTACAAATACATTTAATTCGATATACTCACTTTTCATTTTATTTAAGAATATACTTAAAAATTTACCTTTATGTTAAATTATTGAAGGAAATGTATCAATTGTAAATTCAACAATTCAAATATTTAAATATATGTTTCGAAATTGGAATCCATGATTCAATTATTTAGTTAAATGTCGAATCTATCAATAATATTGGATTAATTATTTGAACTCAGATTCACTTAATAATCGATCCTAATTTAAAAACAAAAACACCCGAAAGGGTACAATGAGAATATTAATTATATATATAAATTATATACTAAACTGTTATTAACATAAAATAAACAGTTGTATATTGTAACAAGATTATTAGCTTCCCAATTATTGGAAATTAATTTGACATTCTTTAAGAAGGAATCAATTTACTGTCAGGTTTTTTTCTGTTTTATTTAGGTTTATATAAGCTATATGTATAAATATATATAATTCTAATCTTTTTTACCTTTCGGGTGTTGAGCGTTATAAGCTATATATTAAATTATAAACATTAGTGTAGCATCTATCAAGTAATTCGCCTTAGGTCAGTAGCATGTTTATATATAATTTATGTCTCGATTCTCTCTTGTAAATATTATGTGAGTTTTTATGTTTTTCCATTGTTCAGAAATATTAAATGTTATAATAGTAAACAAAACGTTGTAGCCCAACTGGTAAATAAATTGTATTAATTCTAAATTTATTGTAAGAATATTATTTACATTGTCGATATACTTTAACTAATTGAAAAATTTATTTTAAGTAAATGTAGTGCAGGAATGCAATTTCCTTGTTTGGTTTCTATAATTCAAAATATTTTTATACAGCGTATTGAGAGGTGGCGCAGAGATCACACGTTGCTTGTATCACTATTATTATGTTCATATAAATATATTTTTGAGTGTTGTTCATTATCAAGTATTTTAAATTGTAATTGATGGTCACGACAATAAAATAATGATTCAAATTCATTTATCTATGTCTCACAAAGTATAGACTTGCACCACCGATAACATATTCTTTATTATAAATAAAGTAGTGTTAATTAGTTTAATGCTTCAATAGAGCATTACCCCTTTAATTATTTCTGGAAATGACCATTATAGAGCCAATAACCAAAAATTAATTACCAGTTAGGATATAACATTTAATCTACAATTACAACATTTAAAAATAATTAAACAATAGAGATAACATAAATACTTACAGTATTTAAATTGAATTTTATTTAAACAACTACAATCAATCATAAAATATTGCCAAGAGAAAACGAGAATCATACAAACTGAGGTTATGTTTTGGTCCCAACTGACACTTGTGTGCTCTTAAGGATCGACATACGTTTGATTAAAATTAAATATTTTCGTTTTTCAGACAATATTCAAAATTTTATCTTCAAACTTTTACATGAATTCGAAGATATCAGTTTGATTTAACTTATTTATAAAGCGTATTTCTTAAATATGCATAATAACTGAGGAGTTCACCACTAAAGTTTTTAATGATCCTTATGTACGTAATCAATAAGGTTGATTTAATTTTTTGAAACGCCACACTTTTAAAATTGCCGCGATACGTGACGTCAGCACTATCGGACCCCATTGGGAAACACGGCTATAGTTGTCCACTTGAGCACTGGAAGCGCTGAAATCTCAAGTGGAATATTTAAAATACTTTATTTTTGGATTTTTACAATGATTTATTTATTATTGGTGACTTTTGTCGCCCTATAAGGTATATTTTCTAAACGTTTATACTTTTAATTAAACATTAAAGATGTTCTAAATAAGGATCAGTTTGCCATATTTCAATTTGATTGATGTAAATCACATGAATTGTTTTTGACAGTTTTTTTTGTTTTCGTCAGAAGTTTATTCACTTTTTCTTATAAAACTACAACTGGTAAGTTATTATTTGTAGTTTAAAATACGTTTGCTTATTAATTTCTATGAATTGTATATTTTTGAAAGAATATACATAACTTAAAATTATGAACCAATCGAGCAATAATTAATTATTAATAAATATGATTTATTTCCTACATTCTCAAGATATGTTTTCGGTTTATAAATATTCATTTTTTATTATATAGTTTATGCTTTTTACAATATTTTCCATCAGAAAAAATGTATTTAACGTAGACGTTTTTGAAGTAATATTTACATCCATATTTTTCTAGATTCTTTAAGGAAAGGAGTTCATAAAATTATCCAGCTGGGAGATATCAATTAATTCAAATTATAACTGTTGTTAATATGTTTTAATTATTATATGAATGTAATAATAGGTTAAATGATACTTTTATAAGTTTAATATATTTTACTTAAAAATATTGTTGTTTTATATGTTACCCACTGAGCAAAAAAACATTGCATAACACATTGCATTAATGTTACAGAATCGTTGAATGTCCGCCTGCAGCAATATTTCATGGTAATATTACGCGAAAATGTTACTGTACTATTGCCCAAGCAACACCCATGCAATACGAACTATCACGAGTTTTATATGCAACTCAACATACAAATTTTAAGTATGTTAAGTTACATATAATGCCACAGGCATATGTGTATTATATGCAACCCGATAAACATAATTTAAGTAAACATTGAGAAAATATTTTAAAAGCAATATTCATATAATGTTTATTATGATTATTAAAATAATATTTATTATTATTATTAAAACAATGTTTATTATTATTATAATGTTTATTGTTAACTTTAATAAATGAATTAATAAAATATTTTTGATTTTGAGTTATTTTGTATTTACTTTCATTACAATTGTTTTGCTGCGCTGTAGCTTCTTCAGGTGAAGAATTTAATCAAAATTTTTCATGTAGAGTTTTAATTTCTATCTTAATTTCGACTAAATATTTAATAATTGTATCGAATTGTTCTTTGTTGTAACTCACTGAAATATGTTTATTTATTTAAAATCAGTTTTCGTTAAATGAATGTTTTCAATGGGCCTTACGACCTTATGTATAACTTACCATTGGTACTTTGCATACTTAATGAAGTTGATGGAACTGAACTTTGATTTTCCAAATCTATAAAATAAAACATAAAATCATTGGATACCTACAAACAAAATTATTTATGAAGGTATACCCTCTTTATTTTTACTTTTCCCAAAAGGGTTTTGAGAACCCCTGTGTCAATTAAGAAAACAAAATGTATATGCGTGTGTGTGAATGTATCAAGATAAAACTTATAATTTAAACTTTTGGTGAATAAATTAGGATGCTGCAAAGATTTTGCTGAAAATCGGAAAACTGGAAGTGATACAGTAATCTTATAGTTTTTAAATAAAATTGACATCTCAAATAAAAAAAAACTATAGGAACGTGTCTGTTTCAAGTTACACCTGCTATAAAAAATAATATATGTACCATTTTTTTTCATCCTCAGAATCACTGCTGGAATGAAGGATGGGTGGTGAAGTAAAAGCTAATGTAGTTGCTGCCCATTTTTTCCTTTTTCCACGTCCACAGTCCAAATCGCTTTCCGAACAAGAAGTAATGGCATATTTTACCTCCCTTTGTTTTGCCATTTTGTACTCATCTTAAATCAAAATATATGCTTCGAAGATAAAAATATATATCTTAATATATCAGTTAAGATGTATATTTTTATCCTTATATTTAATTTGGCACTCTTAATTATTTGAGGGTATTGGTTCATAACATTTTTTTTTTTCAAAAAAGTAATTTTAGTGCCACTTGCCCTTTTTGACATTCAAATTAGAACTTTTTTTGGAATTCTAATTTGTTACAATTTGATATAATTGCAAAATTTTGTTAAAAATGTAATGTTATTAAAACTTTAGACACAATTTTTATAGTAAACAAATAATTGAGTGTATTAAGTGTGTCAAAATATTATTCAGCTCTAAATGCTAAAAATACATGTAAATTCCCATGGACTGTTCTCTATTCATCACCTTGTATATATTATTTAGTAACTGCTTTGAATTTTTATATTATTATAAGAGTATAATTTTAAAATTCTTATTACCAAATTCTTGAATGATTTTGACTTGGAAGGGTTGCCAATCATCCTGAGCAGCTTTCTTCTTTTCCACCATTTGAGATGTGACTTTTCCTCCATCCTTTGGCCACAAACAATAAATATCATTGTAGTATTTTAACCACTCTTTTGGCACCGTGGATATAGATGAGTTGTCCTCTTTTAAAAATTGGACTAGAACATAGTTCTGTAAAAAGTATTCATATTAAAATAATTTTATGAAAACTGTTTCCATATCTTACTTGTGAAATCAATGAAGTATAGCGACATAAAAATTGTTATGCTTTATACATTTAAATTTGACATTATCCAATGTTGTAGTCTGAACATTATCACAAATTTCATCAATAGCAGTAAAATAATACAATAATTCAGAATTGCATGGTGAAAGGTAAAATGGTTTGGTACCAATAATTATATAATCAATAAAATACGTTTTGCTATTGTAATAAATAGATTTAATTTTTGCTATTTTATTATTATCTAATTTATATTTGTCTGTTCTTAAGGAATTATAATAATATATATTATTTACTACTTTTATTTCATTTCCAGGAATTGGATAATTAATATTACTTGTTTTTTTTTTTTTTAAATGCATGCATTTGACATATCCTACTAATTATTTGTTCTAATGGTTTATTGGATGTCTTCACTTTTCTTTTGAGAAATTGTAAATAATTTTCAAATTTGAAAGCACTAAATGATTCAATATTGCCAAATTTTGAAACATCACTGCAAATGTGAATTAAATTATGAATATTATGAATTATGTATTGTGATCCAAAAATGTTTCCAAATTGTGTAATAAAATATGTTAATTGTTTAGAGGCATAACGTATGTATCGGGGAGTAATTAAATAGTTACAGGATAATATACGGATTGAACAGTGTAAACTTAAAAATAGTACAAAAAATTGTAGTAAACGTTTAGTAACACCTAAATAAATCAAATGCATTGAATCAAGCGGTACACTTGTAATTAAGTCAATATCCAATTCCTGGAATGGTGTATCATATTTATTGTAATCTTCATATACACCACTTCTAAAAGCTTCATTATTTCTTAATGTACAGTTCAAATCGAGATAAGCAATTCGACCATTTATGTAGTCACCTTCAACTATACATTTTGTACAACCAAAATATGCATTATGCCCTTTTATACCAAAAATAAATGATTTTGCTGGTGCATCTAGAATAATTTTAGTAGTTTTTAATTTAAAAATGAAATTCTTATATTTATATCCAATTGAAGATAAATTGTTGAACTCATCAATAAATGGTCGTAGAAACTGTTCAGCACTAGAAGGCTTCTTTTTACCCCAATAAATTCCAATAATAAATACCTGATTTAGAAGACTTGGTATGTTATCAATTGCACATAATATTGGCCAAAATTGACTGTTAGAACTTTTTGTTAATGGAATGCCATCAACATTCAGTTGTAACATTAATGTATCAGTATGTTCAGTGGAGGTTTTAATATTATCAAATTTATTAAATATTGTTTCTAACCCATATGCTAATCCAAAATGATAATATTTTTCTATTGAATTTAATTCAATTATATTATTTAATGCCTGTTTATGTCTTAATAATGTTCTACAATCTTTTGGAACTTTTAATCCTTCTTCAGTAAGTACTTCTAAAAAATTATTAAAACTTGACTGTGAAATGTTAAATTTAGTTGACCAGTTGCATAATTTATTAACTAACGAATATTGTGAACAATAAATATAAGAGTTTGAACATCGAGTATCTGCACGGTGAAAATTAGCGTTTGAACATTGGGTATTGTCACTGAAGTTAGTTTCTAAATTTAATCCACAATTATTTTCTGCAGCCAGTTGTAACGCTTGAATGTTTTTTATTCCATTTTGATCGTTATCCAGTTCTGAGAGATCACTGTGATTGACAGTTGATAGAGTAGCATGAATTATTCGACGAAGGTGTCTCTTTGACATTTGATGTAATGGCTTACGGTGAATAATTTTCTGAGAAAAATACTAAGTATAAAAAAAATATATATACATATCTTCTTTTTCATGCTCATTATTGGGATTTGAAAAACTAATGGAAGTTGACACAAAATAAAAATGAGATGGTGAAAATATGAAAATCATTGATAAAGTCTTGTAATGTGACAATTTAAATTATATGTGTGTTTATCTTATAATCTACAATGAACTGGTCACATTATAAATCTGAATTCAGTTCAACTTATAACTTGACATAAATGAAACAATAATATTGAATTTATTTGATATTTTTAAAATAAATAATATACTATAAATAATTCGAAATGGGATACATAAAATATTTTTGTTTAATAATAATAATAATAAATATGATCTAATGAATAAGAAAAATGGTGAAGTGTCCATCATCCCACTGAGCACGGAAACATTTCAAATGTTATATAAATATTGCCCATGGATACTAAAATAAAATATTGCATTAAATTCATTACGGCAATATTATAGTAATGTTACTAATATTGTATGAATGTTTCTTTCTGTAATGTTGATGTATTCATATTAGATTAATGTTACAAATAAAATATGGATGTAATGTTGCATTATTTATATTGCATAAATATTAAAACTTATAACATTGCATATTTAACATTATATAATTGTTGAAAATGTAAAATTAAAACAATATTGCATTATTTATATTGCATAAATATTAAAAATAATAACATTGCATGTTTAACATTATATAATTGTTAAAAATGTAAAATTAAAACAATATTGCATTATTTATATTGCATAAATATTAAAAATAATAATGTTGCATGGTTAACATTATATAACTGTTATAAATGTAAAGTTAATACAATATCGTATTATTTATATTACGTAAATATTAAAAATGATAACATTGCATGTTTATTGAGAAATATTCTATAACTTACATTGCATATATATATACAGGGTGAGTTTTTTTCGATGGGGATCTCGGAAACTATAAGAGATAGAAAAACGGTTAAATGGGGAAAGAAGTGTAGTTTTATAAGACGAATAAAATGACACTTTCAAAATATTTGAAAAAGTCAAGGGTAAATAGATATTTTGAAAAAAGTAAAATGTGTCAATTTTTTTAAATCAATATATCTCTATTATTATCATAGATAGAAAAAAACTGTAAAAGACAAAGTTGTAGAAAATTTTACACAGATTAATAACAAAAAATAAAAAAAAAAAAAATTCGCCCATATTTTGGGAGATATGACACAAACTTACCTTTTTTTAAATGGAAACAATAAAATTTACTTTATGTTGCTTTTGACAAATCTAAAGAAAGATAATAAATTAAATATTGATTTCGTTGCTATAAACAACCGCAATTGTTTTACTTTTGTCTTTTTCATGGCTAACTATTTTTTGGTGTATGGTGAAATTAAAAACGACTGTAACTTATTTTATTTTAAAAATAACTATGACATATGTTATATCAAATTAAAGAGAAAAAAATAGCCCTTTTAAAAAAAGTCATAGCCAACTATTAAAAAAGTTTAAAAAAAGGTAAGTTTGTGTCATATCTCCCAAAATAAGGGCGAATTTTTTTTTTGATTTTTTGTTATTAATCTGTGTAAAATTTTGTACAACTTTGTCCTTTACATTTTTTTTCTATCTATGATAATGATAGAGATATATTGATTTCAAAAAATTGACACATTTTACTTTTTTCAAAATATCTAGTTACCCTTGACTTTTTCAAATATTTTGAAAGTGTCATTTTATTCGTCTTGTAAAACTACACTTCTTTCCCCATTTAACCGTTTTTCTATCTCTTATAGTTTCCGAGATCCCCATAGAGAACATCGAAAAAAACTCACCCTGTATATATATATATATTGAAAACATAACATTTCAATTTTAATATTGCCGTATTATTATGTTGTTTATAAGAATGCAATAATGATTTTTCACATTTCATAAACATTTTATTTCGATCCAACATAGCAACATACTGAATAATGTTTTTTTAAGTTTCAACGTATGTAATAAAAAAGATTTTTTTTTGTCAATTTTTATGAATTTTTTTTTTTTCGGAATAACTAAAATAGCTAGAATCATAAGCGATGCACATCGGCCCTAAAATATTCAATACTCAAGAATATTTTTAATTTTTCGTAACTCTACGACGCTTATCAGGAAAGGCTAGAATAAAATTTAACGATTTTGACGCATGAACAAAGAGACTTGACGATGTTTAAACAGAAAATTGATTGCTTTCATGGCGCCGCATTTTTTAGCAATAATAGATTAATGCTGTTAGGATGAAATATAAAAAATATCTATTGTATTTTCAGTTATTTGTACATATTTTGGAAAATCTTATGAATTTAGATCGCCGTTCATCAGTTGAGAATCACTGGTATTCACGGCTCGAAGCGTAAAAATGCTGACTTATCAAAACATTCGTGTGGATTTGATTATATTTTCGCCATTAAGCGTCCACTTGTTGTGTCTGAGTGCCCTTAGTTGGATCTTCATAAACAAGGGACCTGTTAATATATTTGAAGGTTTAATGTAAACTCGCAGCAGAAGGTAAATATTATTGGGAAAGTTCATTCATCTGCGTTAAGAGTGTTCGTCACGAATTGGCCTTGAAGCTCTCTTATGGGATTTGTTAACAAATCTGCACGCATCCACAGAGTTTATTAATGGAGATAATGACATGGGCTTTTTTATGCGTGATCTTGTGTTATTTGACTATTAGTTGTATAAATTTAAAATTCTATAATTATTTTCGTTTTTGTTGTAAAAAATTATTACGAAACGTTCTATTTCAACTAATTTTCCCAGTTTTATTATAAAATTCGGTGAATATATTGAATGCATGACATTTTTATTGCTTTTAAAACAACACCATTAATAAGTGAGCGCGCTCGGCTTATTTATTTATTTTAGAAAAGTATCAAATTTCGGAGACACACTCGGCGCCGCGCCGGTTCATACAAAATAAATACTGGATACATAAATGTGAACTTTTTAAATCGGAACCACATTTTCTAAACCATTTTAGTTCGCGCCTCAATTGTTGCCATTTTTTAAATAACATTATATTTAGTTTGAGACTTAATTAGATTTATTTTTATTAGAAAATATATAATTTGAATAGAAAAAAAGGATTTATTCACGTGGTCACAGTTAATTAAATAAATTAAATAAAAATAATTTGAAAATAATTAATAAATTTATTTCCTCTTTAGCTACTATGACATTCCGACTTACGTAAGTACTTTAAAACGAATATGCGATAATGGACATTTGCTGTTGTAAAACAATAAAGTATAAATATAATGCAACAATTTTTTATTCAAACATATTTAATGCAAAGAACAAAAAAATAATATAAGGCTATCTGTAGGCACGTGCTTCAGGATTTTATCTTTCCCATATTTTACGTATTTTGTTATTCTTCTTTCATTAAATATCAGTCCATTATCAAGAGAATTAAAAATGTAGTTTATTTAAATTTCAATGTAATTATACATTATAATTTTTTAGAGAAATAGATACATTGGTTATTGATTTGTGGGGCGGTATTCGCTTACAAGATAGAAAACCCCACTAAAAATCCTCAGGATCATCATGGAATTATTTTGCTAAAATAAAATTAATTAATTAATATTATAATTAAATTGTATTTTTAAAGTGAAAATTAGTTTAATAATAGAATAAAGTGGAAAGCTGTATTTATAACAAATTATAATATAATAGATCTATTTGTTCATTCAGAAGGGATGAATTGAGTCTTTATTGTGCAAATAAATGTCAATTGCTTCGACTATATCTAATTTTTTAGCTTTCTCACAATGATACAAGATTTTTGTACCATTTAAATTTGAAAAATTGTGATTATTCAACTAAATGCTCTAAATAAAGTGCTCAATATACACACTATTACAATCAGATCACATAAGTTTATAAATACCAGATTTGTTGTTTGGTTTTATCTTTTCTGTTATATAATACATTACATAATTTATTTTTACTTTTATATCCTATTTTGTAATATTAATCTAAATATATTTGTATTTTTTTCGAAATGTCTCCAAAATAAGTTAAATATTTGTTATTGTCTTCTTTTGGGTAAATTTAAAAAAGTACTTTCTCTCTAAATACTTTATTAATTATTTTTTTAATTGTGTAATTCGGAAAACCATTTTTTGCAGCAACATTTTTTTACTAAATTTAATTCCTTATTAAATGATTCTTTTGAAAGTGGAATTTTGAAACTCTATTGATGATTGAATATTATGTTGTTCATTTTTGACAACGAGAACGAAATCGCCGGTCTTTCTATTTTATTCCTACAAGAAGTTATAGCATTTTGAAATGTCAATTTGAGGTTAAAATTTGAAAAATATTTTTTTATTTCAAAAACTGTAACAGTAATCTAGACATATAGGCATATAGTAGTTAGGCAATTGAACAAAGAATACGAGAAAATATATATATACCATATAAATAGTATTCCGTTTAAAATAACAAAATTGTTTTTTTTTTATTTATTTTAATGGTAGATTTTATTTAAAATATATATAATTTTATTTAATTTATATATAATTTTCAAAATCCTCTCAATGCATAATATATGATAAAAATCCATTTGTGTTCATCCAGCCTAGATTTTTTTTATTTAAAAGTATATGTAATACATAAATTTATTTCATTTAAAAAATGGACTTTACTTAGATTACTAAATAATTTCTTAACAAATCATTACCTGATGATCATAGATCAGAAGTAATTTTCCTTTTTTTGTTTCCTTTTGAACTCTATTTAGTTGTGCCTCTACTATATAGTGTGGTTCCCTAATGGGCATATTCCTAGGATGATGTGGATCCACCAATTCCGGTAATAAACACTCCAGATAAAAAATCATGGTGAATTTCAATAAATCGAATGAAGCATTCAATTATCATTAAAATAAGTAATAATTTATTTGTCTTTAAATACCCAAGATATTTGTTAGTGATTACGTGAAGAATGATTGGAATATTTTATATCCGTTTCTTCATTTAATTGTTTCGTTTCGCTCGAAATATAGATATAGTATATATGTATATTTCGAGCACAATGTGTTCATTATTAATAGTTTAAAAAAAGTAAATAAATACAAATTTTAACAAAATTACATATACAAAGTAATATATTTTAAATCCGATAAAAATAAATTATTGGAGTTTAATTAAATCAATTAATTCTAATAAATTGTTGTTTAAAAGAGATATATGAAAATTTATCAGTTTTCCAGAATTGTACATCTCAATTGCTTCTAACATGTTTAACTATGAAAATTTTAACTCTTTTATTTAAATAGAATTTATGTCCAGATGTGATAAGTGCATTGTGTTGGGTAATTCATTGATGTTGTTAAATATATTTTGTAATAAAAAAAATGATAATAAATAGAAAATTTACAATTAATCAGACTACTAAATTAAAAGAAATTAATGAATTAAATATAAATAAAAAAAAATATTAAAGTTATTCATGGGCCAAAATGATAGCGTAAGAAAATCAATTTCCCATCATATTCTAAGATTAAAAAAATCTAAAAGTGAAAGGTGCGTTCCTCCCCTCGTCGAGTGCTGGGCCATGTGTTATATATCAAAAATAAAATCAACATGTTTGGGCAGAATTTGTTTGCCGTTAGTTTTAGGACCATCACGATTTTGCTCCTAAAGCCTCCAGCGCTCACCCTAAGGAGCCACTTACCCATATCGAATTACATAATGACAAAAAAGAAAATTTATGAATGAAGGATGATGCTATTTTCGACTACCTGTAATACCATTACATTTTACGCATTTTGAAATATTAAACAAAAGAAAGTAAGAAATAATTAAATCAGTGTGAAATTAGCATCATAAAGATAGCAACAAATTTCCGACGATACCCGAACGATATAATTTATTTCTGCACTGTTTAGAAACTAATTGCATCTGTAATTGATAAATATGCAACAATTATATATGAAATCATATTGCATTAAGAAAAATAAATTATTGAAAAGAAATAATTGTATTAATTCTATTTAAAAACAATAAAAACATTATTAATGTCTAAAAGAATTTATGATTACCAATTATTAAAATTCTAGTTTAATTTTTAATTATACTTGCAAAATTCTAAAAATGAAAGCAAACACGACTATATTTATAAAATTACAATTTTAATAATTATAAAAACTAATAAAATGCAGAAAATGAAAATCCTATGTTTAAATTCAAATCTATATATCGAAATGATTTTATGCAGCTTAGCGCGACGCGGAGTTTGTCTCCGAAATTGGATACTTTTCTAAAATAAATAAACAAGCCGAGCGCGCTCGATTATTAATGGTGTTGTTTTAAAAGCAATAAAAATGTCATGCATTCAATATATTCACCGAATTTTATAATAAAACTGGGAAAATTAGTTGAAATAGAACGTTTCGTAATAATTTTTTACAACAAAAACGAAAATAATTATAAAATTTTAAATTTATACAACTAATAGTCAAATAACACAAGATCACGCATAAAAAAGCCCATGTCATTATCTCCATTAATAAACTCTGTGGATGCGTGCAGATTTGTTAACAAATCCCATAAGAGAGCTTCAAGGCCAATTCGTGACGAACACTCTTAAGTGATTCCCTTTACAAGGGGGTTTTGATTTTTAATTTTCATTATAATTTTATTCTCAGTCGCGTCCACAGCATTTATAAAGCAGATTGTTATATATTTAAAAAAAATCTAGTGTAATTTATATTGTGTTGGAAAAAATATCTTGGAAGGGCGTGTCAGTAAAGTAAGTATTATAATTTTATCTAATTACATTTATTTATTTAATATATGCATACCCATAAATTAATTAAGCAGTGTGATCAACAACTCATTTGTTCAATATATATAATAAATAGACTTTAGTCTTTCGACTTTATTAATAAGCTTATTTAGAATTTATAAACTGTTATATATGCTAATAGAAATAATTAAATTTGAGTTATATCTATCCAACCCTACACCCATATGGGTAGAAAGGGTCAACGAATATATATTTATCCATACAATAATGTTTATTTTAAAGATTTTATTGTAATAAAAAGATGAAAAAATAATTAGAAAAGTTCAGTAAATCTTTCGAGTTTTCCAAAAGTCATAAATGAAATGAAGAAATAATTTCTAATTATATAAATTTAAGCCAGCATATGATATCCAATAGCAGTTTTCTGACTTTTAATAAAAAATAATGAAAGTAATACAAAAATAGAAAGTTGAGGAAAAATATACATTTTATCGATTAATTATTTTTGAAATATTTTTATTTCTCTTAATTAAAATAAATATTTTTTTTTGAAAATTGTTTGATTATTAACTATTTCATTTCTGTTAATTGTCACTTTTGTTCAAATTAACTTAATTTCATAGTTAGGACACATTAGAAGTTAATGTTTCAAAAAATAACATAATATCGTTAAAGATTCTATTACCAACTGATATTTGTTTATCATTTATTAGATTTTTCTTTATTTATAAAATGTATAACTTTGTATTATACTGGAAATTATTTTTATTCTTTTAAGAACCAAAATAATACACACAGATAATTCAATATGTATCAGACACACTGCATAATTTCTTTATAAATATTTTAAAATTACCACAAATAAATATTCTCAATAAATACTGAACATATTTTTAATGTTCACCATTGTGATTTTATAAACTATTAGAGAAATGAAGATAGTTTATATTAGACAATAGTTTATAAAACTTTTAAAAACGTTATTATTCACTAATAATTATACCTGAAAAATGAACTGAAAATTGTCATATTTTATATAGGGTCTAGCATTGTTATGATTATGCTAGACGTTTTTGCTATTAAATAGATGAGAAAATTTTAAATCGATTTATGCCACATATAAAATGAATTATATATTGTGATATTTCATAAAGAATTTTTTTTGTCATGGCACTCTTGGTTTTTGGGATTTTTAAAGAATATTATTGTTTCTCTAGTCATAATAAAAAAAAAACTATATTTTGTCTTAATAACTAAGAGTGCTATGCAATGACAAAAAGTGAATAAAAAAAATATTGTTATATGTTGATAAATATTGAGGATATATCCCACTGAGCAAAAAAACATTGCATAACATATTGCATTAATATTACGGCGCAACGTGTAATGTTGCGTTTTAAGTTGCAATAATGTTGCTTTAATGTTACAGAATCGTTGAATGTCCGCCTGCGGCAATATTTCATGGTAATATTACCCGAAAATATTACTGTACTGTTGATAAAGCAACATCCATGCAATACGAACCATCACGAGTAAATATGTAATTTAACGTACAAATCTTAATGTATGTGAAGTTATATATTATGTTATAGACATACATAGGTGTAGTACAACGACGCTTGAGTATATGTATAAAGGATAGATGGAATAGAAAATTTGAGAGTGGGGGGAATTTAATGGGAGATCTCATGACGTCACAGTAATTCACTGCGCACGCCTTAAATATGATTAAAATAGCTATCGAATTATAAATTAAACGATACGAAACGGAGTTTTCTCTCTATCAACCGTTGTTTGGAATCGCTCCATCTTCGTTTTGAGTCGCTATCGACTTTTTATTATTTTATTATATTATTACTAAAATAAAAATACTAATATTAATTAAATTGTTTAATATTTGTATCGTAATAAAATTATAATAAACAATAACCTCAAAAGTCGATGTTTAAGAGCAAGGTAGATCGAGTGACACATATATACATATGTGTAAAGGTATGCTGAACTAGCGCCTCACATAGTTTCAACGCCCCCCTTGCTTCTCACCTCCCTTTCGGTCTTTCAGACCTCGTGACGTAGACGAATTCGAATATTTTCGCGCGTATACCGGCGAAAACAAGCATAACCTATTTTCACATTGCGTGCTTTCTACTTCTTTGTTTATGCCCGTTCATAATTTCATTATTTAGATATACTTTGGTCTTTCAGCGACCATGCGAAAAGTAAATTTGAAAATTGTTATCACCGGGCGTAATACATTAATTTTTTTGTCTGCGGGATATTACATATTTTTGTATCATTTTATTACATTGATTCCTTAAAATGTTGGACTCTTTAGGTTTTTAAACAACAAATGCACTTGTTCAAAGAGGTAATCCATACTATGGTAACTGAGTAAAAATGGTAATAACTAAATTCATTACTACACTGTATTATTATAAAAAAATAATACACTTTTTTAAGCATTGACTTTTGAGGTTATTATTTATTATAATTTCATTACAATACAAATATTAAACAATTTAATTAATATTAGTATTTTTTATTTTAGTAATAAATATAATAAAATAAAACGAAAATTAATTATATTAATATAACCTAAGGCCGTATTTTAGTTTAGTCGTAGATGGAGCGATTCCAAACAACGGTTGATAGAGAGAAAATTCCGATATTCGTTTAATTTATTATTCTATAGCTATTTCAATCATATTTAAAGCGTGCGCAATGAGTTACTGTGACGTCATGAGATCTCCCATTAAATTCCCCCCACTCTCAAATTTTCTATTCCATCTATCCTTTATACATATACTCAAGCGTCGTTGGTTTAAGAGTACTAGTAAATTAAAGATTGAGTCTTCTTCCTTCATAAAATTTATTGATTGCAAATGTATATGTGAGTCACGTTGTGACCATTCGAATGCTTAAAAAATGTATTATTTTTTTATAATAATACAGTGTAGTAATGAATTTAGTTATTACCATTTTTACTCAGTTACAATAGTATGGATTACATACAAGTACATTTGTTTGTGTAAAAACTTAAAGAGTGCAACATTTAATACAAAAATATGTAATGTCCCGCAGACAAACAAATTAATGTATTACGCCCGGTGATAACAATTTTCAAATTTACTTTTCGCATGGTCGCTGAAAGGCCAAAGTATAACTAAATAATGAAACAATGAATGGGCATAAACAAAGAAGTAGAAAGCACGCAATGTGAAAATAGGTTATGCTTGTTTTCGCCGGCGTACGCGCGAAAATATTCGAATTCGTCTACGTCACGAGATCTGAATGACCGAAAGGGAGGTGAGAAGCAAGGGGGGCGTTGAAACTATGTGAGGCGCTAGAGTTCAGCATACCTTTACTCGATCTACCTTGGGTGTAGTATATAATGTTTATATACTATATCTATATGATCTCTATCATAGAGATAAAGTATAAGAGGGCCAGATCCATGTATTTAGCGGGAAACACGCGCAACGCCATCCAGTGCTCAAGTGGACAACTATTTCCAGAGTTTCAAACCTTTATAAGGTTTTTGAGGTTAGGTTCATATACACACTATAATAAAACTAATGGCGGGACTTTTGAACATTTTTCTATTAATATTTTTTTGTTCACTATTTTACTTCAAATTATTTATATAAAAGTTTTTTTCATAAATGTGCTATTTTACAGAAAAAAATATCAGTAGGTCATGCAAATAAGAAATTGCAATTAATAAAATTATTTGAAAAAATACATAAAAAAATAACATATAGAAACAACAATATTTTTAAGTAAAATATATTAAACTTATAAAAGTATCATTTAACCTGTTATTACATTCATATATTAATTAAAACATATTAACAACAGTTATAATTTGAATTAATTAATATCTCCCAGCTGGATAATTTTATGAACTCCTTTCCTTAAAGAATCTAGAAAAATATGGATATAAGTATTACTTCAAAAACGTCTACGTTAAATACATTTTTTCTAATGGAAAATATTGTAAAAAGCATAAACTATATAATAAAAAATGAATATTTATAAACCGAAAACATATCTTGAGAATGTAGGAAATAAATAATTTTTATTAATAATTAATTATTGCTCGATTGGTTCATAATTTTAAGTTATGTATATTCTTTCAAAAATATACAATTCATAGAAATTAATAAGCAAACGTATTTTAAACTACAAATAATAACTTACCAGTTGTAGTTTTATAAGAAAAAGTGAAGAAACTTCTGACGAATAGAAAAAAAAAACTGTCAAAAACATTTCAGGTGATTTACATCAATCAAATTGAAATATGGCAAACTGATCCTTATTTAGAACATCTTTAATGTTTAATTAAAAGTATAAATGTTTAAGAAATATACCTTATAGGGCGACAAAAGTCACCAATAATAAATAAATCATTGTAAAAACTCAAAAATAAAGTATTTTAAATTTTCCATTTGAGACTTCAGCGCCTCCAGTGCTCAAGTGGACAACTATAGCCGTGTTTCCCAATTTCATATATTATCCGACCCCCCCTGATCTATATGTGCAAATGCGTATTATATGCAACCTGATATACATGATTTAAGTAAATATTGAGAAATAATTTCTGAAGTAATTTCAATATGTTTATAATTATTATAATTATAATTACAAATACAGTGCAAGCGTCATCTATTACCTAACTTCAGGTGGGATCGTTAATAATTTGGGTCTACAAACCAAAATCGTTGACTAGACCACTACAGAAGGTCGAATGAGTGAGGGCGAACGTATCCTGTCTATAATGGGATTAGTTTCCGTAGTTTAAGGGAACCTAATATGAACCTAATAATTAAAAATATAACGCAAGCGCCATCTGTTTTCAAGTGGCATCACCTTTGTATTACATACTCTAAAAGTAAAACAGATACCCATTACCCACAAAGCACAAACACGCCCGAGGGATATACATTGAATATCCCTTTTGGAATATTGGAATATCCGCGGAGCGTCCAATGGAGTTGCAATGTATATGAAATGTCCGGACATTCATATCCATTGGATGTTCAGTGGAGATTAAATTTTTAAAATGTACGGAATAAATATTCTATGGATACCTATAGGATATAATAAAATAAATATCCATATTTAATTTATGAAATGATATTCATTGAATATACTTTGATGAATATTCATTAGAAAATATACATTGAATATCCATTGTATGTTGCCGAACGTATTTGCACTTTTCGGATATATGGTGGATATTCATTGGATATTTTGTGCTATGTGGGTATTTAGTTGAGTAATTTTCTATATTGCTATGTTGGATCGAAGTAAAATGTTCGTGAAATGTAAAAAATACAATATTGTATTAAATTGCAGATGGCCTTAAATTAAGTAATGCAATATTTTATTGATGTGCAACAGCAGGTGTACATTATGTAATTCAATGTCCGGCGTGGGTATTTGCCCGGGAAGTAGTTGTTTTAATGTTCATTTGTTTAACGTACTTACGTAACGTAAGTCAAAGGTCACACAGCTAAAGTTGAAAATGATTTATTAATTATTTTCAAATCATTTTTATTTAATATATTTAAATGGCTGTGACCAAGTGAATGAATAATACTCTTTTCTATTTATATTAATAGCCAGCGAGGCATTTATTCAAATCCGAACCGAGAGAAGTTTTTTTTTGCGAATTTGCGATAACAACAATGCAAGAACGCACGACCTCTCTGCCCGTCATTACTATCACAGCGCGCGGCAGGTGAGGGTCGCTGTTTTTAATTAATTTTATTCAATTATTTTTCGTTTAATTATATTCGGTTTTGATTTAAATTGGATTAATTTGGTTTAATTTAATTTAAATTGATTTGGTTTAATTTGATTTAATATAATTGATTTAATTTTGCTGATTGTGTTTGAATTAATTTAATTAATTTATTTTAACATCTTTAAATTATGTAAGGCATAGCTGTACTGACGAGGGATAGATCCCGAAACACGTGTCTGCAGATGGCCTTAAATTAAGTAACGTTCCTTTTGTTGTTTTGGCATTAGAAGAATTTTTCTCGGATCAAAATTTGTTGCATTATGCAATATTTTATTGATGTGCAACAGCAGGTGTACATTATGTAATTCAATGTCCGGCGTGGGTATTTGCCCGGGAAGTAGTTGTTTTAATGTGCATTTGTTTAACGTACTTACGTAACGTAAGTCAAAAGTCAGAGAGCTAAATGTGAAAATAATTTATTAATTTTTTTCAAATCATTCTTATTTAATATATTTAAATAACTGTGACCAAGTGAATGAATAATACTCTTTTCTATTTATATAACGTTAATTTATTTCAAGCCATAAAATACGAGAAATTGTGAAATTCGCGAGCATTTATATATTAAAATAATAAGTAGTTACAATTAAGTTATGATAGCGTAAAACTTCCCCTTTATAAAATGTATTTATCAACTAATTATTCTAATAGTGGAATATATGAAATTTGCCATGTAATATTTTTTTAATCGATCAACAATTTTTCATAAATATGGACCTCTGTTGAGGATATTTCACTAATGCCTTTTTAATATAGCCCTTCAATAAAGTTTGAGTAACATTACTTTTTTCATTTTTGTCAAAACCATTTCAATGCAGTAATATTTTTTAAATAACGCGCTAATAGAAACATATCACATGTCTTCATTTATGCATTATGCATGTGTGCCTGCAAGAAAATGCAGGAACACAGCAGGAATATATTGTTGTCTGACTTCTCTCACACGATACTCAACTAGAATACGAACTTGCCTCGATATCGAGTAAATCGGCCATCGAGCGGCGCCATATTGCAAAACGATATCGTGGAAACTAGAATCCGGGCCTTGCTCGTTGCCGATACAAATAGAAGACACAAAGCTGGAACAAGTTAAAAAGTTTAAATATCTGGGCTCAACAACATCACAGAATGGAAGACTCGATGACGAAATAGACAAAGGGCAGGAGCAACGGGAAAACTATTTAATGCAATTAAAAACCAATTTGTATCAAAAAGAGAAATCCCCAAGAAAATAAAATCCTAGATAGTAAAAAAAGTGGTAACACCAATTCTGACATACAGCTCAGAAGCATGGGCACTTACACAACAGCAAAAGTCAAAAATACAATGCACCGAAATGAGGTTCCTCTGAAAAATAGAAGAAAAAACAAGGCGAGACAAAATAAGAAATACCACATTCAGAGAGAACTTGGAAATTAAAGCAACTACACAAACTATTGAAGGACCGATGAGATGGTTCGGGCATATGAACAGGATGGGAGAGGATAGAATAGTAAGGAGAGTTTTTGAAGCCAGGACCTCCAAAAAGAAAAAGAAAGGTAGACCTAGAAAATTATGGATAGAAGAGATAAAAAAGCGACAGAAACCGTGAACAGAAAAGAATGGAAAGGAATTTGGAATCGTAAACCAATCGAGTAACACAATCACCTGAAACGGTAGAAAGGCATCAAGATGAAAGAAATAACTCCTAATAATTTTATATTTTTTGTTATAATTTATTTTATTTTAAAATATTTTTTTTTTTTAAATAATTATTTTTTTTAAATATCAATAATTTTCAATTCTAAAAATTCTATTAATTACAAAATGTGATAGGATTATAATATAGACTTGTGGTTTTCACTATATTTCTTAATTTTGATTTTTTTACGAAAAATGTGAAAATTTTCTTGGCGCCACCTAACGGCCATAGAATTATTTATTTTTTATATTGTTACCAATAATTGGATTTAATATGATAAGTTTTTTTCGTATGATATGAAATTCATTGGCATCAATTAGAAAAAAAAATGTTATTTGATATTTGCTCATTGGAACTTCGAACATTTTCCCATTTTTTATTTCAAGAGTAAGACAAAAACGTCTCCACCATTTTTATTTCGTGAATTCGTAATGATTTGAAAAAGTGCAGTCTTTGGATGCCATTATTATAACTTTTTTTTTAAATTATCGAAGTATTATATTGTAACGAAAGTTGAAGAAGAAACTGGAAATATCAATCTAGAATGTTCAAAAGAGCGCGCGACGGTAATGCGGCGTCATCGAAAGTTCCGAAAAGTTCGAGAAACAAGCACGCTATATAAGCGCGCGTTAGAGGCGCTGCAGTCAGTTAGTCCGAGTCAGTCTATTACCGGCGCTTTATGCGAAGCATCGTTAACACATATCGAAAAACTATTTAATTACATTATTATTTTTATCTGTAATTATTCAAATGAGTAAAATCTGCACCACTGTTATGTAAATTACAATAACCCGTTGTTTGTTTGCCGCAGCCCCAAGAAGATTCCCCGCCGGGTCATCACATCTGGCAACACGAAGGAATTCGATTTTGTCCCCATAATTAAAAACGTGTACTTCCTCTCAGCTACCTGAAATCTGATAATCACATCGTCAATAAACGGCACATTCAGTTCGCCCGCAAATTGCTTTGGGAACGGGCACTTTTAAAAGGGAGTGTAGAGTAAATAAATGTGTTAAGTGATTCTAAATAAATAAATAAATAAACATTGCACTACTTATTTCCGAGTCTGATTAAACCCGATTTCGTAAGAATTGGTGTCAGGTGTGGGATTACTTGGAATAAGTAAATTAAATAGTGTGACTAATAATAATAATAATCAAAAAAGAATTAGAGGACCGGGAACTGTGGGCAAGGAGGAGTTCAAGAACCTATTGCGACTATTTTTAATTGACAATGGCGAGGATCCTGATACGTATGTATTCGAAAGCGACATTGAGAGGATGGGTAGATAGCTCAAGAGTAAATTGAGCGAACAATCTAGAAGCCTCGAAAATAAATTGAGCTATCAAAAAGCTGAGCTTCAAGAAACTACTTTTCAACAATGAAAAAATCTCTAAAGTAAATTGAGAGGAGCTGAGTTCATAGAACACAATAAAGGAATGGAGTATACAACCTTTGGAGAAATGGAAGCCAGGATCGAAATTGGATATTGGTTTTAATGTACCACAAAGTCTTGGTGGCTAATATGAAAGACGAAGTAATCTTGGGTATGGATGTTATGAACTACCACAGTTTTCAATTGGAGCTTAGCCAAGGAGTTCTAAAAGGCGGACCGGAGGAATATGTGCTTTATAAAAGAGGTGATATTCAAGCCAAAGTTCTTATAAGCGAAGATGTGGTCTTGAATCCTAGAAGCGAAGCGATGGTCATGTGTTCATTGGATAAGGCTGTTGATCAAACGAAGGTCTTTATTATGGAGCCTGTGGAGAGCCAACGCGATCTGGGAAAAGGCACCGTAGTCGCAAGAACTTTGATAACGACCAACAAGAATGTTCCAGTACGTTTAATGAACTTGAACGAAAACGATGTCATCCTGAAACGAGGAATATCCGTGGGGAACTGCTTGCAAGTATCCACTAAGGTCCACAGTATTCAGACTGAAGTCGCCCCTCGCAAAACACCTAAAGAAGTGAAAGACTTACTCCTAAGAACCTGTAAGTCTGCAGATAATCAAGACAAACAAAAATTGATAAAACATCTTTTAGAGAAATATCAAGATGTCTTTCAAACAGAAGGAAACTCTAACGGAAGAACATCTATAGTGAAACACAAGATTGATACTGGCAATACAACACCTATCAGACCAACACCTCGGAGGCTACCAATAGCAAAACGAGAGGAAGCCCAAGGAATAATTAAAGATATGGAAAAGTAATATGTTATTAGTCCATCTAATAGCCCGTGGGCATCGCTAGTAGTTTTAGTGAAAAAGAAGGATAACACAACCCGGTTTTGTCTGGATTACAGGCAGTTTAACAACATCACAAATAAAGACAGCTACCCGCTTTTCTCCACCTTGGATTTGAAAAGTGGATACTGGCAGTTCGAGTTAGACGAAAAAGATAAGGAAAAGACTGCGTTTACCATTGGCTTGGGTCTCTTGGAATTTAATGTTATGCCTTTTATTCTACGTAATGCTCTAGCGACGCTTAAAAGACTTATAGAGAATGTCTTGCGAGGACTGTCATGGGAGACCTGCTTAGTATATCTGGATGACATTATCATATTCAGTAAGACATTTGACCAACACTTCAAAAATTTTGAAGGTGTATTTGAAAGGCTTCGTACTACTAACTTGAAGCTCAGCTCTAAAAAGTATCATCTAATACAAAAGGAAGTTACATACCTCGGATATGCTGTATCAAAAGACAGTTTTGCAGTCGACCCAGCCAAAGTCAAGGCTATAAAAGCGTGGCCTGTCCCTAGAGATAAACATGAGATCATAAGCTTTTTAGGACTATGCACTTATTATCGCCGATATGAGCCCGGATTTGACAAAGTTGACAGAAGATGCACGAAAGTTTTTCTGGGACCAAGACTGCCAACAAGCATTCGAAGGCCTTAAAGAATACCGGATTAGCGCTCCAATAATGTGTTATCCTTTACGCCACGGGAAGTTTGTTTTGGATACGGACGCGAGCAACGTTGGGATTGGTGGTGTGCTGTCTCAAGTGCAAGAGGGAGACAAAAAAGTTATCGGATAATTAACCATCACAAATACTTAATATGAAAGAGAATTCCTTTTGATTTTGAGGACGTATCACGCTTCTTTAAGATGGTTTCTACAATTTAAAAATCCAGAGGAGCAAGTAGCTAGATGGATTGAAAGGCTACAACAATACAACATTGAACACCGGGCAGGTAGAATACATCAGAAAGCTGATGCGTTGTCAAGGAGGCACTGCCATCTAGATTGTAGTTATTGTCGGAAATAGGAGGAAATATCTGTATTAGTAAATAGAACTACTACGATGGATGAATCTTGGTCTAATGATCAACCGAAAGAGTACCAAGGAGCAGACCCAGATTTTCGACTCCTGTAAGCCTGGAAATTGGAAAGAATCCGCCCCCAATGGGAAGATATCGCTGGTAAGACACCAACCTTGAAATCATATTCGTCTCAATGGGACTCGATTGAGATGAAGGATGGGGTCTTGGTGAGAAACCTAGAGCGCGCTGATGGTAGAACAGCAGAATCGCAGGTAATTCTTCCAAGGAAAAGAGTTATATAAGTTCTGCAGTTGGTACTTGATGGTACTTCCGGAGAACACTTTGGTGTTAGAAAAACAATTGAAAAAGTCCGGGAGCATTTATAGTTGTCGGGATTTCATAATGATCTCAAGGAGTGATGACGGAAATGGAAAGTATGTACTGAAAGTAAAAGCCCCTATAGAGCACCTCGAGTCCCAATGAGGAAGGATAATGTGGGAAGTCCTTTCGAACGTATAACAATTGACGTCGCAGGCCCATTTCCGGAAACCGACAAAGGAAATAAATATATCGTAGTAGTGATGGATTACTTTACGAAGTGGACGGAGGCATATGCTTTACCAAATAAACGTGCAGCTACAATAGCCGATGTTCTTATGAACGAACAATATTTCGGTTTGGTGTCCCATTGGAAATACATTCAGACCAGGGCAGGAATTTTGAAAGTGAGCTATTCAAAAATGTATGTACAATCTTAGGTATCCAGAAAACCAGGACAGCCACAATCTGACGGCATGGTGGAAAGAATGAGTAGGACTATGGGGAAGTATCCATCTAAAGTAGTGGCCGATCATCAGAAGAACTGGGACCAACATCTACATTTATTTTTGCTTGCTAACAGATCTGCGGTTCATGAAAGTACAGGGAATAGTCCTGCAAGCATTTTATTTGGGAGGGAACTCAGACTACCATATGATTTAAAATTTGGATGGAAACCAGGAGAAGACTTAACCGGAGATTATTATGTTTCAAAGCTAAGAAGAAAAATGGAAGTGACTCACCAAAGAGTAAGAAGGAATATCCAGGATGCGAGCGATGGAACGAAAGGAAGAAAGGACTAGCCCCGAAATAACAACGGAATTGGGAAGGACCTTACGAAGTTTTAAAACGTTTAAATGATGTCATAAATCGTATCAAGAAGTATCCCTTAGGAAAAACGATTATCATCCATTTCAACCTTCGCAAAATAATTACTAACACCCCAAAGCGCTGACTGTCGACTGCGGCGTTCACAGTAAACTTAACGAGTTGCGCCTACATAGGTACATAGGTAGTAAGGAAATTTTAATACTCGTACCAATTTGCGAGGCCTTAGGTATTGATGAATAATTTATAGCGACACCAAATTTTTTTGTCACTCCAGGTGGGCCCTTTGGCCATTACAGTTACACTACTGGATTCCTTTTAGAATCCAACGCAGTATTTATTTTTTATATTATTTTTCCCAATATTTCCAACAAACAGGCATGGACAAGCTTAAGGAGAATGTGGGGGTTTGATAATAGAATTGTCCATTAAATCTTTTTTTTTTTTTTGGGGGGGGGGGGTGCTATGGAATCCAGTTACGGACGGAGTGTGGGACTTCTTCCAGTCTGGTGTTGACAGGAAACAGGAAATCTACCCACTAAAACCCCTTCTACTTTACCGACGTCGAGTGCTAAGGTCATTAGCCGCTCTCAAGTTAAGCAAATATATATATATATATATATATATATATATATGTGTGTGTATACACATGCTGTGCCCATTTATCCTTAAAACTATATACACAAAGAATATATTATAATAAATTAAGACAGAAATACAACACAAACCCTAAATTCGCTTCAAAATGTCTGTTTCACGTAGGAACTTCATAAGTTTCTCTATGGACCCCTTTTCATTATTTAAAATATACGTCACATCACCACCAAGCCTCAACATAGCACGTTGACTTGTGTAGGCTGGACATTCTACTAGTACATGCTCCACCGTTAATCGGTCGTGACATAATTGACATTCTGGTTGATCGTTACCGGTAAGGAGGTAAAGAGAGGACATGTTATTATGCCCTATACGTAAACGACATAGGTCGACCTCTTCTCTCCATGCAAGTACCACCAACGACTTCCAGGATGTCACGGAGAGCTTGATGGATTTCATTTTGCTCTCGGAGCCGTTCCAACACTTTTGCCAATTCTGTAGGATGGATCTCTTAATGTAATGCTTAACGTCATCTGGTCGCACCGGTATGCCATCTATAGAATCTGCGTCCGCTGCCTGACGGGCAGCTTCATGGGTCAGCTTATTCCCCTCGCATCCGGAATATTTCGAATATCGAGGCTTTAATGAGCTGGACCAGTGGGTCGACCGAAAATAGAGACGTTAAGCTTTGTATGGCGCTCAGAGAGTCGTAACATATAACGAATGAGTTGTGGTGGTCATAGATGCAATAACGAAGGGCTTGATAAATTCCGTATAACTCTGCGGTGTACACGCTCGCCGACTTGTGCAGAGACCACGAATGCGGTGCTCCCTCAATTATGACGGAACAGCCTACTCCGTGGTCGGTTGTCGAGCCGTCTGTGTACAACCGCGGGGAGTCCAGATAATAATAAATTAGAATAAATAACACTAACACGAGACCATAAAACCTTAATCCTAAAAACAATAAAACACAGTAAAACCTTAAATCTAATTTTGTAACTAACACTATATAATAAATACAAATAATTTAACAGAAAGAACATAATAACGAAAAAGAACAATAAATAAAAGGATAAAAAGAAATAAAAATCCATGGCTGAGATGTTCCAAGGAAGTAAATTCCTTGGAACATCTTTTTTCCATCCAGGTTTTCTTTTTTGTACTTGCCTCCCTTCTATGGATCCGTCAGTAATAATCTCCTCGATATTAAAATCATCCGATACTGGTTTCAACCAGCGGAAGCAATGAATCCACATCAATTGTGGGCTTACTGCTCGCTGGTGGGACCCCTGATGTGGCTGCGGAGGGAGCAATTCTGGCAGATGCAGCTGCTAGGATTTGTTCAACAGCAGGGGATAGTATTCCCTGCTGTATGGCTGGTGGGAGTGCTGCAGTCACAACCTGCTGCTTAACAGCCCGTGACGCCTTAGCGGAATTCTGCTGCCTATCACTCGTAGGTCTAGGTGCGTAGACTGGGCGTATGAGTGGTGGAGGCATTGTAGGAGGTCTTCAGCTAGTGTTACTTTTTTAACCGTTGCCTCTGAGCACGAAACACCGGCAGAGGGTAAGGTAGGAGCTACTTTCTTTTTCGCTTCGAAATAAGATATTTTTTCAAGTGTCTTTATCTCCTGTATAGCTACTTCCTCCTTATATTTTAGGCAATTTCGAGAACGAGCTGACTGTCCCCCTTTACAATTAATACATATAATAGGTTCTTCACAGCTCGTGCCCTCATGAAGATTTTTCCTACAGTTACATACCTGCTCTTGCGAGCATCGTACAGATGTATGGCCAAAAGCCTGATATCTGAAACATCTTAACGGAGCAGGAATGTACGGTTGAACTGGAAGGCTGCGATATCCTCCCTTAATTGTTGCCGGCAAAGTGGGTCTATTAAATTTAAGGATGTGGCTAGGAGTATCCCACACCACACCCTCTTGTCTAACAGTTATTTTGCGGACCTCGATAACTCCTTGTTTGGCTAGCTCTTCCTGAATCTCTTCCGTGGTACAATTTAGTAAATCTTTAAAATACACCACATCACGTGAGTAATTTAATGAGTTATGGGGCGTGATGTTTATATCAATATCTCCCATTTTTTAGTGCTCAACAAGTTTTTTGACTGGTTGTTATTAAGTTACTTAATGCTCTTGCATTCTCCAATCAGACTATACACTAGTTTGTCAATGACAAATGGACTACATTTTTCGAAGTTTCCTTCTACTTTAGAAACCTGCAAAAACCGGGAGATATATTACCCCGTCAGTTGTGGGTTTGAAATAATGTTGTTTTTGGTAAAATTGGACGTTATTCCCACGAGTCGGGCAGAAATAAAAGATCGCTACCAGCAGTGCTCCCACACCGGTGGAAGGCTATTTACGACCGGATGGCGCCTAGTATCCGGAAGACACCGTTCGCGACCAACTCACGCATGGCCATTCATCCCTCGGCACGGTCCGTATGACACCTTGAATTGCGGATTTTTTTTATCGAGGTTTTCTCCTCTAGATCCGATGTGCTCACTTGCGTAGACACGACTGTCTTGAGGGAGGAGATGCCAGTGATACTGAAATATCACCAAACATCACTCCCTCCCTACCCTTTTGGTCCACGGGAGAGTACACAAAGGCACTCTCCTGCCACCACGAACTAAGATTCGTGATGGCTTCCCCCTATCCGCCACCTCGGAGTACGCGCCCTCTAGTGGTAGGTATAACCCCAGAGAGAAAATCTTTTATTGTGTTTAATTTGGTTTTTAAATTAAATTCACTTGGTATTGTTTCACTTATATGTATTTATTTTTCAACAAGTTTCGGCTTAATGCCATTATCATGAATGATGTGCAAATGGATTTGTTCGGGTATATATATATTGTTCAGTTTTTATTGGGTAATAAGGGCATTTAATATCGGGGAATTCCAAAGGTCTTCGTTGTCATTGACCACATTTTTACTCGCTTTTAAGGTTTTTGAAATTTCCAAACCCTCCCGCTAGTTAAATATTAATCCCTTATTACCTGTATGTAAGATTTTAAAAACATTTTAAGAAAAGTGGTGATTAGATGTGATGCAGTGTTTGGAAAAGCCAATGGTTTGTTTTTTATTTTCTATATCTTTCTTATGTTGTTTTAATCGGATATAAAAAGACCTACCGGTTTGTCCAATGTATACTGCATCTCAATCATCACATTATAATTCATAAACTTTTCATAATTTACACTTTTCAGCTTTAATTTTATTATTAACTGTTTTCCTAAGTTTATTGAGTTAGTCAAAATTATGTTGTTATTCTTTCCTTTTAAAATATTTTTGATTTGTAAAGACACCGGTTTAATATATTCTAATCTATTTCATGTTGTTAATTCTGTATTCGCCATACTATAAAAATATTTCCTTAAAGGTAAGTTCTTTTTCAGCATATTATTGATTAAATCTTCAGAATAGCCATTGTTTTAGCAATTATTTTAATTGTACTTAATTCTATTTCAAAGTCTACTTTACTTAAGGGCATTATTATCTTGTTGGTTTCACGTTCGCTGGTTAATAATTAGTAAGGCAGTATTGTCTTTTTTTATTTAATTTCATAGACAAAGCCATTTTGAACATTTCGACCAATAAAATAGAATTTGTACAACGCCCAAAAATGATTTTTGACACATTGAAAATTATATAAATTTCATCTTATTCTTCCTGCAATAGTTTACTTAATATTAATAGGATAAGACTGTTTTGTAAATAATTGTTTGAGAAAACAGCCAACTTCCAATCGGTATGCAAACGTTTTAAAGATGTGAAGTTAGCCATATTTTTTTTATTATTTAATTATTTTCCTAAATATACAAAATAAATCGATTCAATTCTTACAGGGATGTGAGAAATACATCAATTAGGAAATTATTTTAATTATAGCCATATTTTATTAACCCTTATTTATTTACGCACCCCTAAAAAGTAAATGATTTTTTTTCAATTGTGAGCTTTTTACAATCAAAAAGTTATTAGGAAATATTTCTTCCTATAATTTGTTAATGTTCTCTTCTATATCAGCTTTTTAGTCGGTAGTTCAGCTTGTCGGGAATATTGTTAATTCGTAGGACGAAGAGTTATAATTAATATTAATTTTTGTGTAATACCATTCTCTCTAGCAAATAGCTTAAACGAGGTTTTACCAACTCTGACTGCCTAGATTTGAGAAAATTATCTAAAATCTTAATTAAGTTTTTTATCATGAGATTTTATGAATGGGGTGTATTCATCATCTCTTCATCTTGATAATTCCTCTTCGCCTTGTTGGAACTCAGTAGTTCGTTCGATAATAGCTGGACTATTTAAACGATTTTTCATATTTTTTGAATCTTTGAGGCGTTTACTTCGTGGTACATTTTCAATATAAGTATAAAGAAAACACTTAGTCGCGTTTTTATGGCACTTAACGATTTACTTCACTGTGACCACTTTATCCTATTTTTCCTAAACAACAAGTTGAAAAGATGTATTCTGCTTTAGTTATTTTTTATTAAGCTACAATTTTAAATTGACTATTACGAAATTTTTTAAGGAAGGAAATAATTAATTAAAAATATTATTAAAGTCTTCTGCTTTATTCATCAATAATACAAATTCAAAAATAGCAACCATAAAACGATACATTTTTGATTTAAATATACAATAAGCAAAAATTTACATATTCTTTAAATGATTATTTACCAGTCAATAATAAGACACATGATAAGATCATAATAGGAATTCTTTGAATTTCTAAAATTATTGTATTTTCTAACCAGGTCCACCTCCGAGGGATATTCCAAGGTTAGTGCCGATCGGTTCTGTTGTAGGTGGTGTTCCAATTCCTCCTCCTGCCAAGAGACCGCCAGGAAATTCCTCTGGAACATCCTTGCAAATGTCAACACCAGGAATATTAGGACAGCCTATTGTAATTACGTCTGATTTTTCCTTACTCTTCATGAATTAGTTGCCCGTTTCTTATTTTCGAATTGGAAAACAAGCTAAAACAGATTTTTCAAGATTTTTAATGTAATAAAAAGACAAATTTTTGAAATACAAGGTATATGTCACACGATTGCCATTAAGTCCAATATCTCACTGATTTAAAAATATACAAAATATGTTAATTAATTTTAAAATAACAAAAGTCTACGTAATAATAGGAAAAGGATTTATTCACTTGGTCACAGTTATTTAAATAAATTAAATAAAAGAATTAAAAAAATAATTTATTAATTAATTATTTTAAATATATAATAATAAATAATTTAGTAGTCGTGCGCCGTCTAATATTTTTAGGTCATATTCATTTCATTCTTACAATGAATTGCAAGATTGTATAAAACAACTAAATGGGTAAATATAAATTAATCTTTGAATAGTATGCTCTAATTAAATTGATAAATATAAGTTAATACTATTTAGAGTAATTGCCATTCACTCTTATTTTTATTAACAAATATTATATACTGCCTCAAAATTAATGGTTTTGCGCTGGATATTACCAAAATTAGTGATCATTTAATTCACATAATTTAATGGCTTTTGAGTAAGCAGATTTTTGACAATACTTGACGAACATTCCAGATACAATTAAAGTTGAAATTTAATTTATAATTTCATAGGATTTTTTTCTGAAGAAATTAAAGCATTGAATTAATTTTTGTATATAGGTTTCAAAATGTATATAATACGATGTTGTTAAAAGAACATTAAAATATTTAGTTTCATTTTTACCTTTCCTCGTTAACCGAGGACCACCGGGAAACAAATTAAAAATCAACATAATGTGAATAGATAGTGGTGAATACTCAATAGATAAGGCCAATAAAGGAAACAGCTAAAGAAAACCGAAAACGAAAATTCGCAACGGAAAACGTAATCAAGAGGAAAATATTGATGAAATATTATCGTTGTAAACTTTACTGTGAAACGAAATGAAAGTATTTAAAACGGAACTGGGACACGGTAATATAATTATAATTGTCTATTTCCGTTTCCGAAGTAAGTATTTTGAGAACAGAAAACGAAAAATTGAAAGAATACAGCAACAAACTAAACCAGGAAATACAGGAAAACATAACTAAAATTAATAAATTAGAACAGACAGTTGAAAGGTTGGAAATTAAATCAAAGAAAAATAAAGTTGTTATAAATGGAATGAAAATAAATAATTAAAATAGAGCAAATTTACAAGAAGGAATACAATACTTCTTTAAGGAAAAATCGATATCGAAATAAAAATTAAAAACGTTCATAAATTAGGCGAGGAAGAGTTTTTAATCGAAGCAGAGGATGATGGATATAAAGAGAAAATAATGTATAAAGGTAATCTGAAATACTTTCGAGAGAGAAAAGATTTTTTATAGAAGATCTTACGCTAAACGAAAGAGAAATACAGAAACAAATAAGTAAAAATACATGAATAATTGAATAAAGATAAAATATTAAAAAGAGCATTGATAAATTATTTATTAACGGAGAGCAATGGAAATGGAACAAAGAAACAAAACAGTTAGAAATAATAACGACACAAACATAAATCACATAATGAAAAGAGAAAATAATGAACATAAAATAATGAAATAAAATACGAGGCTTGTTCAATTGAAACCCATCATTCGTATAGAAAAATTAAAGGCAAATACATTTACAAATAATTACCACTACATGTATGGCACATTCCCATTGGTTCATCAACCGATGTATACGCTGCTCAAAGAATTCTGTGGCTGTTGATCGAAGTATTCTTTTACGCCTTTTTCAGTCACCTAAAGATATGAAAATAGCAAGGCGATAAATCAGGACAAATGTCCTCCATTTCTTTCGTTGTAAATTTTCGTTCACTACTCTGGCAATATGAGCCCAAACAGCACAATGACACCACGTGAAAGCTTCCCTGGATGTTTTCGTTTTATTATTATAGATAGAGCTTGTTTAAAGCTTCATTATACAGGTTAGCGTTGGTACGCACTCTATGTTCTGTAAACTATAAGAGCAAGGGTAATTCATGGTAAAATAAAAATAGTCAACAAGATCTTGCCTGCAGAAGGTTGAACTTTAATCTTCTTTGCTCGTGGAGAATTTGCGTGTTTTCATTGCATTGGTGACAGCTTATTGGATGGTTCAAAATAATGACAATAAGATTCGTCGTCAGCAATTATTGACGAAATAAAGTCATTACCATTGTGCCAGTATTTCGTGAGATGTTGCAAAGCCCAATTGCAAGCTTCGTTGGTCCTCTGACAGAACGTAAGGAATCCACCTTTTTGCGGCCCAGTTTAAACGAATCTTAAATCCACACCAACATTTTCTGAAATTGCTCTAATTGAAATTCGACCAGTTTCTTTAAACAGGCCTTTCACACATGTCACATTCCAGTCTGTTGATGCAGTAATCTTACATTTTTTCACACAATTCGCAACACGTGCGTTCTCATTCGCGTATGAATTAGAAATAGTTACAAACCTTCAGCACATAAAAATTGAATTATCGCCGCGCTGATTATACAGAGAGTTTAATGTAACACCGAACATGCTAAAATGTATTCAATGTAAATTTCCCTATGTTCGATTTGTTCAGGAACGCGTATAAGCATTGTGATTGGCTACTATTTCTAAAAATAATATAGTCAATCCAAACTACACCCTTCCACGTCAAAAATGAATCACAGTTGTTATCGCAAGCAAGTGACATCTACTGTTCTGGGGCTTAAAGCAGACATATACGAAGAGTTGGACATCTTTACGTATCAATAATGTATACAAAGGAATAGTATATTTCATTAGGAGTTCAGAAAAAAGGATTTTTCCGTGCGCGCTGACCGTTCGGCTACGCCTCACACGGGAAATCATGCAAGCACGGAAAAATCCATTTCTGGACGTGTAATGAACGCTATTTTTTATTATACTTATCTGAAAACAACAATATAAAACTAAATATTTAAATTATTTGATAATTACACTAATTCTAAAGAAATTTAAATGCAATACCTGTTTTTCGGAATTTGATCTGGTAAGCACTTTATTTCAAAATACAATATCAGTATATTCTAAGTCTGTGTACATTTGAACAAATTTACGAATTTCACAGACGGAAAATAAAACGTCAGTGAAACACAGAAGTGAAAAATACATCGTTGCTATGGAAATCGGTTAGTGCACGGAATGATCGCACAAACAAACTTGTTCTGTGCGGTCGCCTGAAAAAGTGATGATTCCATCATTCTAGAGGCATATGGAATCAACGTGTTTTCAGATAAGTATAATAAAAAAGATTTTTATGGTATGCATTGCGGTTAAGTAAAATATTCATAATTATACATGTTGCACTTGACAAATATAATTCTTTGAGAGAAATAGTGTAAATTGGGTTGACTATATTACCATTAGAAATCGTAGCCAATCACATCGCACCCAATGATTTGATGCGTTCCAGTACACATCGAATATAGGAAAATTTACATTGAGTACATTCTAGTATGTTCGGTGTTACATAAAACTCTCTGTATTTGGACGGGTTATTAACAAAAATTATCAGTATAACGTCTATAAACACAACTAACACTGCAAAAAATCATTACGGTTATTACAACTGTTTCTGAAGCTAACTTGACCAAAGATGGGTTAAAACATGCGTCATATAAACGAAATTAAAACTTTGTAAAAATTAAACAAAACAGCATTATAACAATTAAAAAATCACTTTAAGATAGAATGTTTTGATTGAGTTATCTGATTAGGAATGTTCATAGATTGTATCTTCTTCCAAATCATTAATTCCTTGATAATGACGATAAGTCGAAAATAGTTAGAAAATAAAAAATAAGTGAAACAAACCAAGTGGCTTTAATTTCCAATTCAATATTTGAATTACAATGTATAACAAAGTAGAAGCCACAACAATTAACAAGTTAAAAGAAACGAATTAAATTAAATTAATTAAATTGAGCGATCCTTACAGGCCGTGTCCTTGTATGGTCATTACAATCAGGGAACGGATCGGTAACGATCGCTCAATTTAATTCATTTAATCCAATTCGTTTCTTTAAATTCAATTCGATTTTGATTTAAATTGAATTAATTTGGTTTGATTAAATTTAAATCGATTTAGTTTGATTTGATTTAATATAATTAATTTAATTTGTCTAAATATGGTTAATTTAATTTAATTTAACATCTTTAAATTATGTAAAGCAGAGCTGTTTTGTCGAGGGATAGACACGTATCTTCATATGGCCTTATATTAACTAACTTTCTTTTTTTTTGTTTTTTACATTGATTTTTTCTCGGATCAAAAATTGTTGTATGATGCAATATTTTATTGATATGCAACAACTGGTGTGCATTACAATGTCTGGCGGGGTATTTGCACGACAACTTCTCGCGCAAATACCCAATTTAAAGTGCATTTGTTTGAGGTACTTACGTAACGTAAGTCAAAATGTCACAGAACTAAATGTGGAAATAATTTAATAATTATTTTCAAAATTTTTAAAAAATATTTTTTTCTGCAGTAATGACTAATAAAATAAATAATCATTTTTTATTTAAAATCAGAAATTAATATAAATCCCATGTGCGTTATACCTGCTCGTATCAATATTACAACTACAACTCATTGTTTATAATGTAAATAATGAAACATGTTTCACGTTTGATAGATAATTTTAAAAATATTGTTATTAATTTTTCCTAAGATAAATTTCATTTAACTTTTTAAAATAAATATTTACAATTGAAATTATTGAATTCTCCAATTTATATTTATGAATTATAACTGTCAATCACGAATTTTCCTCAAATGTTGGCCAAGGGTATTTTGTGTGCTGGTTCAGAACGTTGTAATAATCGTTTTTAAATTTATCGTCGATTGTGAAACTTGTATGTACACGATCTGGCATTTAGTGAACGTATCTTCGCTCATTATGGAAATTGTAGGTATCTGTGGTATTTTTAACGCTGAAAAAATAGCCTCGTTGTTCAGAATTAATTAATAAAATTACGTTTAGTAACAAATTTTGCTACGCAGCTAAACACAGAGATTATGTAAGATTACGTAACTGAATACATTAAATTGCTCCAGCAGGTCTATTAGAATTGTTAACTGCAGGTCTTTTGCACTAATCATTTCAAATGTAGGGTGTTACTTAAACAAATGTCAAAATGGAACACCCCACTACTTATTATAAGAGATATAGGGTAGGCTTAAATAATTCAAGTTTGTAGAATTACATGCTGATATTACGTTGAAAAAACTGGGCCAAGTTTCTTGGTTTTCAAGAGAAAATAAAAAAAAGGTTTTATTTTTTATATATATTTTTATTGTTTAAAGTAATATTTCTATGAAGTTAATAATGTTTTCTGCTTACACAGAATCGGAGAGCACTGAGTGAGAGTTATGACGTATTGCGGTTTTCAAACTCTGCGTGTAATTCAGCATTGGCAGGGAGACGTAAAATGATCGAAATATGAATTGTCAGCCGATTTCTAAACATAGCCGGACTACAAGTAATATAACGGAGATTATGGCTAAACAAGATGTGTGTTCATTTTGTAAAATGGTTAATAATAATGTAAAAATGAAGTGTGTGATTTGTGATATTGTGTGCCATTGAGGATGTGCTACTAACAAAGAAAGGAACCAGTGTGAAGTTAGCACCAAAAAGTTAGCAACAAAATTTCCGAAGATACCCGAACAATATAATGTTGAGAAATTATTTTTTTCTGCAATGTTTGTAAACTATTTGCATCTGTAACTGATAAATATGTAATAATACATAATTCACGAAACAAACCAACCCATCTTTTCAACTTAAAAAAAATAACTAGCGATTTATATCAAACTTATATTTTTAATAATTAAAGTAGTTATAAAAACTACACTTTGCACTTCATGACGAAATTTTCTTCAGGTGTTCAAAAATAACATTCCGCGTCCCATTATTTTGAAAAAGTTGATTTATTAGGAAGGGGTGAAAAAAATATTATTAATTTTCCATCAGTTTTCAAAATCGAGACAATAATTGCTCTAACTAATAAACTGTGATATGTTTCACAATGAAACCTTCTCTGTGTCATTAAGCACATTATTTTGCATTGAATGGTATATAGGAAGTTGATTGCCACCTCGTAGGAAGGGGTGAAAAAAATATTATTAATTTTCCATCAGTTTTCAATATCAAGACATTAATTGCTGTAACTCATAAACTGTGATATGTTTCGCAATGAAACTTCTTACGGGTGTGGTACCGTAGGAAGGGGTGAAAAACTTGCTTGAATTAAATCGGACTATCTAACATTATTAAATTTAATAATAAACAGTACCTATTTCTCATTTAATAATAATTTTTACAACATTCATGGCAGTTCACCACTGTTGGCTGAAATATAGAGGGTGTTTCAAATTCGAGTCTCACCATGGAGATCTCGCTTGTTATAAGAGTAGAGGGTAGGTTTAAATTCGGCACTTTTGCAGAATTTCATACACATTAATATTCCGCTGAGAAAACTGTGCTAAGTTTATTTGTTTTCAAGAAAAATGAATAAAACTGAAAAATGCGATTTTCTTTTTTATTTATATCTTCGTTATTTGAAGCAATATTTCAATGCAATGATGACTTTATTATAGCACTTTTATATGATCTAATCGATGGCGTACTAATTTTACTAATAGCATGTGTCGTTTCTTATGGACCATCATCAACTTTCTTATTTCTAATTGACGCCATATTGTTTTTTTTTTATCAGACTAAATTCCTCTATTTATTCAGATTACAATTATATAATATATCCTACCTTTATTGTAATTAATTATCTTCTTTTTTGGAATTCTCTTTATTGACACTAAAGAAGCACTCATTTTTAGCAACTAGATAGATGTCATTCCGTCATTGATTGTCAAATTTTAAAATTAAATATTACTATTTACTAAATTTTTAAATAATTCAATTTTTTATTATCAAGAGTGTCTTTTTATAAATACGTACCTAATTTTATAGGATTTTAAGTGATTTAAAGGCAAAACAAAGCTTGAATATGAGACCCAAATGTTCCTTTGGAATAAATGTTTGGCCAAATGTGTAAGGTCAGAACATTATTCCTTTGAACCTTTGAATTTACGTTGCTGCTAAGGCTGTCTGTCTTTTGAATATAAATTAAAGAAATATTTTTTTGTTAATATTTATATTAATATTAACGTTGATTTTCCGCATATTACTATTTTTTTAAATAATTTTTAGTTTGTATAAAAGATCATTATGTAATTTTTGTTCCATTGCAAAACTTTTTTATGAATATTGTATTCACAAAGCTACAAGTAACATTATATTTCTATTGATTACTTTTAATTTCATGGCATGCGTGAGTTATTAGTATTAAAAAAATATTGTGTTGAAACTGTGTTTATTTATCAGAATAATAATATTATATGTGGTATCATTGTAATCAGAAAAATAGAAGATTTTAATCTGATAAAAAACAAATATGGCGCCCATAAGAAATTAGAAAATTGATGATGGTTCAGAAGAAACGAAACATGCTATTAGTAAAACTAGTACGCCACCGATTAAATCATAAAAGGTGCTTCAAATACCGAAGATATAAATAAAAAAAATCGCATTTACCAGTTTTTTTCATTTTTCTCTGTTGTGCTGCGGATTTGTTGCGCTCGCAGCGATCGCTGGGTTTGCTGGGGAGTGCCCGTCACCGGAATAATCTTACTTAAGTCCTTCGGTTTACTGGATTTTATTCAGTAAATGGGAATAATTAAAATTAACAATGTTTACAATTAAAAGGTATTTGTCGAACTGACTTACAATATTACAAAAGGTGCTTCGAGTGGTGTGAGCGATGTCGCACGTGACATCGTACGATGTGAATTGTCCAATAAAAATGATACAAGCGACATCACCCCATCTTACTCAGCCAAATAATTAATGTGTAAGAATGCATGTAGCAACAAGGTATGCATGTTGCTAAGTGCATTAAATGTCGATATTGCAAAAGCATGCATGTGCTTTTGCGTTTCACAATGCAAAAAAAAAGAATGATTATTATTTAAAAAAAAACAAAAATTAACAAATGAATTATTATTAAATTAAGATATGGTTAGAATATCACAACAATCCTAGTTTTCTCAACGGAAAATTAATCAGCATGGAATTCTGCTAAAGTGCCGAATTTAAACCTGCCCTCTATCTCTTATAATAAGCGAGAATATGACAAATAAAATTTTAAATTCCCCGTTTGGTTACAATACAATAAAAGAAATAAACATTAAATAACGGCTATGGAACATCACTAATAGATAAATTAATTCATAATTATGAGATGATGGTGGTTCAAAAATTCTTTTACCCAAAAATTAAATCAATAGAAGTACGTCTTTAAAGAGATAATAAGCTTTTACGGCCCAATATGTTGCTAAATAAAAAAAAAATTGATAATTTTATTTAAATACCAAAATCAAACTTACTCCTTCAGCAAGATCGGGTATTTATAAATTAACTTGCGAAAATTATAAATGTATGTATATTGGAAAATCTGTCCATACAATAAATACACGATTGGTTAACACGAACGGGCTTTTAGATTAAGACAATGTACTTCCACATATGCTAATCATATTTTAGAAAAAATCAGTTTCGATTTTGAAAACTGATGGAAAATTAATAATATTCTTTTCACCCCTTCCTACGGGGTGGCAATCAACTTCCTATATATCAATCTATACAGAATAAAGTGCTTAGTGAAACAGAGAAGGTTTCATTGTGAAACATATCACAGTTTATTATTTAGATTAATTATTGTCTCGATTTTGAAAACTGATTGAAAATTAATAATATTTTTTTCACCCCTTCCTACGGGGTGGCAATCAACTTCCTATATACCATTCAATGCAGAATAAGGTGCTTAATGAAACAGAGAAAGTTTCATTGTGAAACACATCACAGTTTATTAGTTAGAGCAATTATTGTCTCGATTTTGAAAACTGATGGAAAATTAATAATATTTTTTTCACCCCTTCCTAATAAATCAACTTTTTCAAAATAATGGGACGCGGAATGTTATTTTTGAACACCTGAAGAAAATTTCGTCATGAAATGGAAGGTGGTTTAGTTTTTATAACTACTTTAATTATTAAAAATATATGTTTGATATAAATCGCTAGTTATTTTTTTTAAGTAGAAAAGATGGGTTGGTTTGTTTCGTGAATTATGTATTATTACATATTTATCAGTTACAGATGCAAATAGTTTACAAACATTGCAGAAAAAAATAATTTCTCAACATTATATTGTTCGGGTATCTTCGGAAATGTTGTTGCTAACTTTTTGGTGCTAACTTCACACTGGTAGAAAGGACGCACATGAGAATACTTAGTGACACAACCCCTATTTGTTGTATTACTGGATCAACTAGTGGCCCTAACCTAGAAGAAGGAATAATGGATACGAAAAATGTGAAAAACACAATGGCAGCATTGAAATAAAGTATTTGAAGGATTTATTAAACCATAAAGACATGCTGATTGAGGAGATTCACGATAAGGTAGATGTAATGAAACATATAGCTCTATTACATATTTCTGTTTCAACGTTTTCTAATTTTAAAACAATGCAGAAATCCATATTTAACCAAAATTTGTCAGAGCCATCTCTGATTGAAAAACCTACAGATGCAAATATATGTGTAAAATCGAGTTCTGTAATTACCACTCCAAACCTATCTCAACCAATAGTCCTTATGCGCATAAATACGGCAAATGAAAGGATGGATTAAATTCAACCTCTAAACCAATTCAACACATAGAACAAAGGGATGTAAAAAACACGAACGAGAAGTTTATCACCTTTGAAAGTATATTTCAATCAGATCCGTAAATAAATAAAAAATACCGATAATGTATTTAAAACCGTAAGAAACAATCCCAAAAAAAGAAATTAAAAAAAAAAAATCAACAAAATTGTTGGTACAAGCAAAACAAACGATAAGAAAATAATAGCTGAACCCCGCAAAAATCATATTTATATAAACCGCGTAAAAAAAGATATACCCCTGGAGGCAGTTAAATAACACGTACGCGATATTGTGGGACATGATAGTTTTACTTGAGACGTCGTGGACAAAATTCCATCATAATGGCTTCAAGATAAGGACTCCTCCATAAGTGGGCTTACAATGATAAACTTATGGATTCAACCAACAGGCCGGAGAGGATAACCATTGTACCCTTATATTTTTAGAAGGGCCACTCCCAAGCCAAATCTCGGATAATGCGACTGACAATTCGGCCGGCTTTATGTTTATTAATATACAGCGTTTAAAATCAAAGTTAACTGATTTATCATGCATTATGCACAGTTGATAATGATAGAATATATGTTTAAAAAGATAAATTTATACAATAAGGACATAAACGTTAATGGAGAAAATCTAAAGCATCTACGTTTTTCCGACGATATCGTGATGATCTCAGGTCAACTAGATAAGGCAAATGAAATGATCTCAGAACTATCCACAGCTTCCCAGAAAGTTGGCTTAAAAATCAACATTGCCAATACCCAATTCATGACAAATTTAGTTCCCAGCTGTAAACCAATACTAGAAGGAAAATAAATCCAATATGTAACATCTTACAAATATCTGGGACATGGCAGGCTGAGACATATATTTAAATCAGATGTACCGATATGTCTCTAACAAAAGGTGCTTGACCAATGTGTCCTCCCGGTATTGACGTATACCTCGAAAACACCAACATTAACACAAAAAACAGTGAACAATAACTCAACGAGCAAACGAACTATGGATATGTTTATGTTAGGAGTGACATTGCGAGATAAAAACCGATGTTTCCTAAGGGGACTCTTTGGGCTCGGCGCAGAACAATTTTGACATTACAAATTGTAACCCCCATTTTATATTCAAGAATCGGATTCTAAGGATAAAAATACATACGATTTTTTTAAACAATATTTTTATTCATTATAGTTAGCACTGAAATCGCAAAAATTAAATTTAAAATAAATAGAAGGTTAGTGGCTTTTTGCGCATTATTTTATTCGGTTGTACACTTCCGTCAGTATAGAATTGATTAACAACTCTAACGAATAAAGAACATTATCTTACTTTTTTCAAGAAAACGTTCAGCATACAAATTGACAGCATCGTCAAATGTTTCCTCTACTTTTGTCATTAATAAAAATCACTTCATTTTCTTCTTGCATGGACATTATCTATGATAAAAGTTAGAAGATGATATTGACAATATAAGACGTAGAATAATTGTACTAAGCTAGAATGCTAACCACAATAATGTCAAATTTACAAATTGAAATTAAGAAAATTATTAATTTTTAAATTTCAAATTTTAAACTTTACATAATTATGGGTAGCTTAATACTACTCTTTGTCACTGTTATAACTTTTCATCATGGATTGCACGGAGACATACTGGGAGAAAAAATGAAATAATTTTAATTTATGGCGAATGTAGGAGAAATTTCGATGATGCTGTCAATTTGTATACTGCGCATTTTCTTGACAAAGTAAGATGATATTCTTCATTCGTTAATGTTGTTAATCAAGTGTACAACCGAAGAAAGTAATGCGTAGAAAGCCACCAACCTTTTATTTATTTCAAATTTATTTTTTGCGATTACAGCGCTATCTGCAATGAATAAAAATAATGTTTTAATAAAATCTTATATATTTTTATTTCTTTAATCCGATTCTTGAATTAAAAGATAAATGTCAAAGTTGTTCCGTGCCCCGCCTACAGAGGGGGGCAGCAGGAGTCTGAATTTAGAACATGATAACGTCTTCTTAGGAAGCATTTTTGGTCTCGTAACATTTTTCGTACGATGCGTATTTTTCGAGTTATTTTGATTTTTCAGGTTAAAAGGTATACCCGACATAAATAAAAAAAATAGTGGAAATGCCATAATATTTAAATCTTCTAAAATACACTTAACACTTGCTTTTAGGTTTGGGAAGTATGTGGTATATGTGAATTTAGGATCTATTGTTACACCTGAATATTGACAATTTGCAGATGGAGATATTTGTTAATTAGTACATTGAATGCGGAGGTACTGGGACGATGAAATGATGTAACGAATTGGGATTTGTTTGGATTATTTTAGTGCGTCATTTAACGAAACCCGTTTGTGCGCCATCAATCGTGCCTTGAAGGGTACTTACTACTTTTTGTATAGTAGGGGCGTGGGTTATTAGGACAGTGTCTTCGGCATACATTATGGTATATACTGAGGGATATAAATAAATGGAATCAGGGTTGCAAAAAACATGAACGAATAAATTGAACAACAACTAAATTTCTATTTTATTACAAAATACATGTGTATCAAATATTTTAAACAATGATTAATAATAAATAACTTCAAAACATTTAAATCGTAAAACAATGAGCCAAAACACAATATCACATTTTTTTATAAATGTATTCTTTTCTTGTAGAAGCTATGCCTGAATAAGGTAATGAAAGTAATGTAGTGTGATAGACAAAGTAAACATTTGTTTCTAAATATATTTTAAAACGGCAAATGACCTTTCTGATTTATTTATTTTTAAGAAATATTAATATGGTAAATAAATTACTTCATTATATTACAGTGTATTTAAACAAAAAAAATAGATTTTTTGAAAAATTTATTACTTCAAACATCTTTGCTTAATAATGTAAGTTGAAATAATAATTTTGGTTACATAATCTGAATTTTGCTGATTTAATATTTTGTAAGCAAAATAATATTTCTTTAGAGAAAGTTACAAAACATAGTGGATGCGCCGGTGGATAAAATAAATAAGTTTATTTGTAAGTTTCGATAAGAACTCCGTGAGTCCGGTCGTAATAATCCGAGAACGCGGCCGTCAAGGATCGCTTACTTTAATTTACTTAGTTCAATTGTTTTTTTACGTTTTGAGATCCCCTAAATCCATTCCATCGAATTTTTAAAAATGTCTTTGTGTGTGTCTGTGTGTTTCCGCGATAGCGCATAAATGGCTAAATGGATTAAATCCAAATTTTATATCTAATCAAATCTCATTAACTGCAACCTTATTCTTAGCGATTTTGATTTTTTAATTCGTATAGAAAAATGTTTCAAATAAAAGTTGTAGATCTTGAAAATATAAAAAAGTTTTGTTATAAAACTTTTATTGTAGGAAGGTCCTAGTTTTCATTTTATAAGCGAAAAAATTTCATCTGTATGATAAATTCCCTTAGAAATAAACAATTATTTCTTCTTTATGTGGAAACTTTAATTAATATAATAATTATTTTTATGTCAAAATGCCGTCATATTTCAAAGACAGTTTTTAAAAATTTTACATACAGGGCGAAAATTGTAGATTGTAAGGTAAAGAATAACAAAATAAATTCTAAATATTTGGCTTTAACTTTAACCACTTGCGTTATATTGACGTGCCAGGCACGCCTTGATGATTTTTTTCAAAACCGCAAGTGACGTGTATACCACGTTGGTAGCATTTGTCGCAAAAACAAAAAGCGACGTGTGTGCAACGTCATCGCGTAGAGTCATCGACATAAGGGATATTTCTGAATCGATAAGGTATGTTGTACTGATTTTTTAGAAGGAAATGCTTGTGGTTTGCAGTTGGCAGTTTTTATTTTATTATAATGCTAAAAAAATAATATATTTTTTATTTTAGTCCCACCCATATTATAAAATGAATAACAATAATAAGAATCTCAGCAATGTTGCTTCAACAAGTACAAAAAGAAAGCGTCTAGTTATTCCGTCTGATAGTGATACAGATAGTAACTGTGAGGAAATTGTTTGTCCTGTTCGGAATCGGTGCAGAATTATAGTATCTGATAGTGAAGAAAGTGAAATTGAAAATAATGAAGTAAGTGAAGAAAAAAGCGAAATTGAAAATCGTGAAGTAAATTCTACATCTGATGAATGGACATGGGAAGATAAGGAAAATGAATGCAAAATTTGGCAGTACTCAAGGGTTCCTGGAATGACCACAGAAGTAGAAGAACCATTCACAGCTTTAGAAATGCTTAACAAATTTTTATCAAAAGACTTTTGGAACATTATAGTCACAGAAAGCAATCGCTACGCGTGTCAAACAATTGGAGATGTAAACCGAATATTAAAAAAAATCCGAAGAGTTTTGGAGCGATACGAATATAGATGAAATTCAGACATATTTTGCGTTATGCATCTTGATGGCACAAGTAAAAAAGGCGAATGTCCAATCCTATTGATCAATGAGAAGTATTATTGAGACTGGCATTTTCCCTAAAACAATGCCGTTGAGGAGATTTGCACAACTCTCCCGTTTTTTACACTTTTCAAATAATGAAGTTATATATAATGAAGATGATCGTTTATGCAAATTACGAGTTATAATCGATTACCTCAATGAAAAATTTATAAATACATATATTCCTGAAGAATATATGTCATTAGACTCTCATGAATGTCATATAAACAGTATAGTGATGGTCGAATCCATCAAAGAGGGCACGTTTTGGAGTAAAGATTTATAAGTTGTGCGAGTCGAAATCAGGGTATTGTATAAAATTAAAAATATACACAGGCCAAGATAAAGTGAAAAATTCAATCACCAGTGCTTCCGAAAATGTTACCATGTTTATGTGCACACCCATAGCTAATTTCGGCCACACCTTATTTATAGATAACTGGTATTCTTCGCCAAATTTATTTCAAAAATTGCAATCCATGCAAATCAATGTCATAGGGACAGTAAGATACAATAGAAAGAATATGCCGAAAGAGCTCGCAACGATAATGCTGAAATAATCAGAAGCAATTTCAAGGTCATGCAAAGGTATTTTAGCTGCAAAGTGGAAGGACAAGAAGGATATATATTTATTGTCCACGAAACATTAAACAATTGAAACGTTGAAAATGGAGAAAAAGAGATGGAAAAATAATATCGCGGTTACTAAGCCGAATATCGTATTAGAATATAATGAGGGCATGGGTGGGGTAGATCACCAAGATAGCCACTTATCTTCTTTCTCAATTATGAGAAAATATATAAAAAGGTACAACAAATATTTTTTTACCTAATGGACATGACACTTTTCAATGCTTATGTTTTATTTTTGAAAACATCGAATATACCAAAAAGCAAAAAATACACGTTTTCAAAATTTCGATTAGATGTGGCAGAACAGATTTTAGAATGTGTATGTATTCCTGAGTACAGAGAGCGCGGAAGGCTATCTGCTGGTGATACGCCACTTCATTTACAATCGAAACAATGGGGCCACTTTCCAAGGAAGATTCCACCCACAGACGCTAAAAAAATCCCCAAAGACGGTGTAAAGTCTGCGCCAAACATAAAAAAAGAAGCGAGATTACTTGGGAGCGCAAGAAATGCCTTGTGGCATTACATATTCCCATTTGTTTTAAAAATTATCATACAAAAGTAGACTATTGATTAATAAAATTTATTGTTGTGAATAATTATTTATACTCGTGTAAATCTTTTATGTAAGTCCCTACCCTCGCGCTAAGCACTGGTCAAACCTCTGAGCTCGTTGACGCGGTGAGACGTCGATGCCCTACGATACTTTACATATATAGTAGAGCGCGGCCCAGCTACCGAAAATTAAATCATAGCGCAAGTGGTTAATAGACAACAATTCAAATTTTCATTCAATAATTTTTCATTTAACTATTAAATTTTTAATTAAAAACTCATTTGACCGAAATTACCAGGGAAAGTACCATGCCGGACACATCACCATTTTTTGTTGGATTCTAATAATAAAATTAATTATTTGTTGAAGAAGTATGTGTAACTGTTACAATAATAACTTAAAATATATTTTACTTATTAAATATGATATTAAGCGTAACTTTGACTAACTAAATATTTCAGTTTTCTGGTACTAAATAGCTAAATGCTTTTTTTTTTAATCGGCTTTCGCAAGCATATGTAGGTCCTATTAGGACCATATTTTAAAATTAGTTTTAAATATACTGGGTGTCCAATAAAAGCATTGCATATCATGGTCATATTTTTTTCTAATAGAATACGCTATATTTTCTTATTATTATTATACATCAAAAATAAAGTTAACTTTCATAATATGTTTTATATATAATATAATTTTTGAAATATTTAAATATTTTTGGAAAAAAAAAGCGCCATCTACTACCTAATTTAATAATAATGATTGCGAGTTATTCTTATAGGCTAGTGTTTAATTTATGTAGCTTTTATTTTCATTGCAAAAATGTTTTTTTCCTTAAATGAAAGAATTAACATGGTTAATCCATTATTATTATAATGGAATGTTATAGAAATTGTCTCTTAGTGTACAAAACGTTCTCTGATGGAACACTTCCTAATAAGAATACTATAGGAGAAGTTTTAAATACATTCAAAACTATAGGCAGTATGAAGTGTCTGAAAAAATTGAATATAGTAACTAATAATGAGGAGACACAATCACAAGTTTAATTCCATTGAATATTCGCCAAAAGAGGTGGTTATAGCTCGATGGAGGTCCATATAATTTTTCATTGACTGTTTGTCAATATTTAAATTTAAAAATTGAATTTAATAGGCGATTGGTTGGAAGAGGATGCCACGTAGCTTGGTCAGCTAGATCCTCTTATTTAAACCCCCTTGGATTTCTTTCTGTCAAATAAAATATCCAGCACTCGTTCCACGACAATTGAAAACATAAAAGGCAGAATTAAGAATGCATTTAAATTAATTACATCTAATATATCGAGCGCATAACAAAAATCGACGACGAAGTTGGCATTGGAAATCTAAAGTCATGTTTTCATGTTGACAAGTCAGATGTCAATAACCCCTGTTTAACCGCAACCAGTATTTCACGGTGTGATCTTAGTATAGACATGACTCGAGAATTCCAACGCCAACTTCATCGTCGATTTTTGTTAAACGCTCGATACTAAGAAATGTTTAAATATCTTTTAGAGTGAAATTGAATTATGCATTCGATGATAGATTTTTTAAAATTTATTATGAATTCATTTTAATAATAATTTGTCAATTTATTTGTTGTTTTTCTTTATATTTGTTTTACAATCCTAACAAAGTTTTTATCAAATAATTTACGTATGTGTAAATAAATAATGCAATTAGTGTATTCACAATGAATAAGATTAGTGTATTAATTTAGGAAATATCTCGAAAATCATTTTGTGGGTCCATTGACTTAATTTATAAACAAAAGGTATACACTTGTCTATTGAAATAATTTTCAATAATAAATTTTAAATTAAGCAATATCCATATTATGAATAATAGATATTATGTCAAAAGTTAATGAAAATGGTTATATCTTGAAATGTATCAGGTTTAGGTGTAAAATACCTTTATACTTTTTGAAAGATAGGGCTAGTGGATATAGGGTGCGCCATTTAAATAAGCACGAAATTCAACCTTGAATGTGTTTTTGGAGTTACGTTAAATTATTATCCTTAGATTTTCGAAACGTCAATTTTTCCAAAAATATTTGAATATTTAAAAAATTATTACATTCAGGCATATGAACATATTATGAAAGTTAACTTTTTTGTTATAGAATCTGAAATATATATATATATATATATATATATATAATATAGGGTAATATAGGGTATTACAAAAAATTTAACTATGATACACCATGCTTTTATGGGACACCCTGTATATTTGAAACAAATTTTAAAATGTGATCCTAATAGACCTACATACAATAAAATAGAAAAGAGTATTCATTCACTTGGTCACAGTTATTTAAATATATTATATAAAAATGATTTGAAAATAATTAATAAATGACTTCCACATTTATATCCACCATCACAGCGTGCGGCAGGTGAGGGTCACTCTTTTTAAGTCTTGATTTAAATTGAATTAATTTGGTTTAATTTAATTTAAATTAATTTAGTTTAATTTGGTTTAATAGAAAGTATAATTAATGTAAACATGCAGAGTATAAATGATAAATATCATATAATATAGAGAAATTCAGATAACGAATTGATTCCAGATAAAAAAAAAAACTAAAAAAAAAAGAATACACAAAAAGAACACGATACTAATGAGGTAGATAAAGTAAACCCAGAATCTTAGAATGAAAGAATGGACACTTGCCATAAACTACAAAGAAACAAAAATAGTGAGAATAAAGTAGGGAATAAGGCAACATATAGAAGAAGCAGGAAGGTATTGTTAATTGAACCAGCCATAGGAAAATCATATGCCGATGTACTAAATTCTGGAAAATTTGAATCCCATTGAGATTGGTGTTAAAGTTAAATCTTTAAGTAAAACAGAACCAGGCAAAGTTCTTCTTATCAACATTGAAAACAAAACAATAAATAAATATGCTTTTGGAGAGACAATCGAAAACAAGTTAGGAGAAAGCGCAAATATGCGCTGTTTAGAAGAAAAGGGAACAATAGAAATGAAAGACCTTGATGAATTGACAACTAAAGTAGAAGTGACTTATGCGATTAAGGAAAAGCTGGGCGAACTTGCTAATGATATAATTGTGACAATCTTAAGTATTGAAAAAAATGAACGAATAGTAATCAGAGTAGTTAACTGTCGAGTGAGACTAAAACCAACAGTTACTAGATGCTACCAATGCCTTAATTACGGTCACTTCGCCAGGAACTGCAAAGGAATAGATAGAACAAAACTTTGCCTACAATTTAGCAAATCAGGATAAAAAGGACGGGAGTGCAGAAACCCTGAGCATTGCATGATTTGCGCTGAGAAGGGCTATAATTAGTAAAACATCAAATTGGATCCAGTAGATGCCCTGTATTCAAGGAAGCCCTCAAAGAAGCGAGAAGACGTAAGACTGTACATGACTAATATACTATAAGCAAATCTAAATAGGAGTTGGGTAGCGGATCAACTAATCCACCAGATTGTACGGGAAAAAGAAATATAAGTATTGCTAATCAGCGAGCAATATCGCAATAAATTAGGAGCGTCCGCTATTTGGATTAGAGAATAAAACAAAATGCTTGTAACATCTCATGGAAGTGAACGTGGTTTTGTATGGGTCAAGAGTAAAGATATCACTATTTTCAGCTGCTATTTTACTCAAAACGAACTAATAGAAGCATTCAGAGAAAACATAGATGCACTAGAAGATAAGATTCTACAAATGAAAAATTAGGAGATTATAACGCAAGAGGAATTGAATGTGATATGTCCAACACAAACTCACGTGGGAAATTCTTTCTTAAAATGAATGCCAGAACAAGTCTCATTGTTATGAATTCAGGTAATGTAACGCATTCATTTCCATATTTGGTTTGTTTCGATAAGTTTGTTTTGTATTTTTTTGGTGTTTTAAGTTTTTTTAAAGTGATAATGAATTTTTCCAACGAAGAAAAGCGTGATATGCTTGTTTGTTACATTCAGTGTAATAAAAACGCTGCGGATGCTGCAGAACAATATTATAATCAATATATCGATCGTCGGTAGCCATCTTTACCAACATTCAGAAGAATTTACCACAATTTGGGTGAGTACGGATCCTTTACAAAGCCGAAACTTGAAAAAAAAAAACTAAATTAATGATGTTTCGGAAATAAACGTATTAGCATTGGCGATGATAGATCCATCCACATTGACCAGACAAATTGCAACAGAAGCAAGCATATCTCAACGGACTCTAGTACGAGTTTTGAAAAAACATAAATATCACCCATATAAGGTATCAATTTCACAAAATTTACATGACGGTGATACCAATAAGAGAATGGTCTTCTGTATGTGGTACAAAAACATGTGCCAAGAGGATAATACGTTCCCTACAAAAATAATTTGAACAGATGAAACGCGACCTATCCGTTTTAGACTTTTTTCTGTGGGGTTATGTGAAGAACAAAGTGTATCAACAATCATATCAATCCGTGGAGGATCTTAGACTAGCTGTAGTTGAAATATTTTATTCTATTGACAGAAGAAAAGTCAAAAAAAGCCACAAATTCGATTTTAAAAAGATGTACTTTATGCCATAATAATAATGGACTTTTTGAGCATCTTATGTAATATTTAAAATTTTCTTCCATTATTATTTTGATAATTTCGAAATTATTTTACTTTATGTTGCTTTTGACAAATCTAAAGAAAGATAATAAATTAAATATTGATTTCGTTGCTATAAACAACCGCAATTGTTTTACTTTTGTCTTTTTCATGGCTAACTATTTTTTGGTGTATGGTAAAATTAAAAACGACTGTAACTTATTTTATTTTAAAAATAACTATGGCATATGTTATATCGGATTAAATGGAAAAAAATAGCCCTTTTAATAAAATCATAGCCAACTATTGTTTCCATTTAAAAAAGGTAAGTTTGTGTCATATCTCACAAAATATGGGCGAAATTTTTTTTTTTGATTTTTTGTTATTAATCTGTGTAAAATTTTCTACAACTTTGTCCTTTACAGTTTTTTTCTATCTATGATAATAATAGAGATATATTGATTTCAAAAAATTGACACATTTTACTTTTTTCAAAATATCTAGTTACCCTAGACTTTTTCAAATACTTTGAAAGTGTTATTTTATTCGTCTTATAAAACTACACTTCTTTCCCCATTTAACCGTTTTTCTATCTCTTATAGTTTCCGAGATCCCCATAGAGAACATCGAAAAAAACTCACCCTGTATACAGGGTGTCCCATTTTAATCTTTCAGGTGGAATATATCGAGACAAGTGCGCCCAATCGAAAAAGTTGTCTAATGCAAAGTTTAGTGGTTTGCAGGGGGACATTAGATTCTGTTATCAATTTCACCCCTCACCCCCCAGGGGGGTGAATAACAGGGGTAACTTCTGAATCTTAAATGGGAGCCCCCATTTTTTATTGCAAATTCGGAAAGTGTGAAAAAAACCATGTAGGTTTTACTCAGAAACTTTTTTGTATGGGCAACAGGTGGCGCTGTAATCGTCAATATTAGATTATTTTACACTTAATCTAGAATTGATATAAAAATGCCATCTAATGATTACAAAATAATCAGATTCCAGACATAAGCGCTCTTTGACACCTTGATGCATTGCTGTACCTCCCCCCCCCAACCTTCTCCACCACCAAGATTCATTAAGGCAATTTTAAGTCTAATTAATATCTTGGAATTACAAACTGCCACATTGTATTGACAAAAAAATTAACTTCGAATGAGACGACAGAAATCGGGGGGAGAGGGGGGGGGCTCACAACGCATGCCCATTTAGAAACATTTTTATTTTTGTCAGTCAGCCTTTGACGTTTTGAAGTCGCACTTCTTAGCGAAAATGTCAGATTACTTGCCAGATGAAATTGTTGATATGATTATGTGTGTCGTGTTCGCAAGGCTTGCAAGGCGGCCTTCCTGCGCTTTTGGATGACATTCCGTACGCCACAAGGTTGATGATATGGTTTCAGCAAGATGGTGCACCTCCGCATTTTGCACGAATTGTGCGGAATCATTTGGACGCCGCATATCCACAAAAGTAGATTGGTCGTGGGGGGCCTGCGCAATGGCCACCTAGATCACCAGATCTAACGTCTCCAGACTTTTTCCTCTGGGGATGTGGTCACATTGAACACCTCCTAAAATGATCTTACTCAACGAAAATTTTACCTAAAACTGATCCGTACAAAAAAAAATAATAATTTTGACATCTTTCTCTTTGAACTGCACAATTTCATTTCGAATTTCTATTACCCTTGTACCTTTACAGACGTCAAAGTAGTGGTGGTGGAGTGGTGGTGGTAAGTAGATTGGCTTTTTCAATTCAATTTGTTTAAACTTTTTCTCTGTAATCATTAGGTGGCATTTTTACATCAATTCTAGATTAAGTGTAAAATAATCTAATATTGACGATTACAGCGCCACCTGTTACCCATACAAAAAAAGTTTCTGTGTAAAACCTACATAGTTTTTTTCACACTTTCCGAATTTGCAATAAAAAATGGGGGTTCCCATTTAAGATTCAGAAGTTACCCCTGTTATTCACCCCCCTGGGGGGTGAGGGGTGAAATTGATAACAGAATCTAATGTCCCCCTGCAAACCACTAAACTTTGCATTAAACAACTTTTTCGATTGGGTGCACTTGTCTCGATATATTCCACCTGAAAGATTAAAAATGGGACAGCCTGTATATATATACAGGGTGGCGCAAGATTCCGATGAAGTCCAATATCTCAGTTATTTAGAAATTTATAAAAAAATATTACTAATATAATTTATAGCTACTGTAAAACTTCACATTTTAAAATTAGTTTCATATATACAGGGTGTCCAATAATCACGTGACGCATCAAACATATGATTTTTTTAATGGATTGCTATATTTTTGATGTCGATTTTAGATTTTACGCTTAAAATTAATCATTTTTGACATAAGGTTTATTAGGTCAATTTTTAATATTTTAAAAGTTATAAACAATTTAATGTTGAAATCAATGGAAGTTTAGCGCTTTATTTTTCAAAATTGAAAAATACGATGTAAACTTTCTGTTAACACAATTTAATTGAAAAAATGCTTAATAATATTAGGAATAATCGTTTGTTACCATAAAGCAAATGTTGCGTACAGGGTGAAACAATACGCAAAATGATTTTTTCTTTTTTCACTTAAATGGAACACCCTATATTTTTTACACTATTTCGATAGAAAATTAGTTGATCTTTAATTTTTGTATAATAAACTATAACTGTTGCCGTTTTTTTAACAATTTCAATTCAAAGTACAAAATTGTAAGTTTCGCTTATAATCTATAATTTAAGTAGGCTATAATTAAAACAAATACAATTCATAATCGTTCTATGACTTTTAATAACATACCTATTTCCTAACCTAAACTGATATTCAAATGACAATCGATATTTAAAGGCACATTCAAAATATAAAGAAAATAGTTGCTCGACGATTATTTAGCGAGTTATAATGGTTTTGGGACACATTTTTTTAAGAAAAAATTGTAAAATGTTTGAATGCTATTGAATTAGAAAAAAAATGATGTAAATGCGTGAAATAAATACATAAAAATGTTAATAGTAACAAAATATAATGGTATAAGTATTCTATTATTTCACTTAGTATCTATTTTCGTTTTTTTTTTCAGTCAACATGAATTGTTTAAATAAATATATTTAGTAAGCATATAGGAATAATTTAAATATTTTTCTAATAATAACCAAAAATATAGTTGTTGTTAGTATTTAACAATTAAATGAATCACTTATTGAAAAAGTATGTTTAACTGCACCAGTGTTACAAAATATAACGTAAAATGTACTTTACTCACTAAATATGATATTAAGCGTAACTTTCACAACTAAATAAATTAGTTGTTCAGGCGCGGCCTACTTTGGTTAAAAATTCTATACGAAATTTGTATTTTAGGTTAAATATCTCAAAATCGGTAAACGGTAGCTATTTAATATGTTATATAAAAAATGAAGAGTGATCAATTTTCTATTAAAATATCATAAAAAATATAGGGTGTCTCATTTAAGTAAAAAGAGAAAAAAATCATTTTGCATATTGCTTCACCTTGTATATAAAAAATTATTTTAAGAGAAAAAAGAGTACTTCTTTAATTATTAAGTATTTTTGCATTTGTATGGCGTTGACAGAATGTTGATTTCATTTTTCATTATTGAAATATTAGGCTCTAAACATCTATTTATTTCAACATTCATTTGTTTATAACTATTAAAATATGAAAAATTAACCTATTAAATCTTATATAAAAAATGATTACTTTTAAACGTAGAATCGAAAATCTTCATAAAAAATATATCATTCCATTTAAAAAAAAACATATGTTTGTTACGTCACGTGATATGAAACTAATTTTACAATGTGCAGTTTGACAGTAGCTACCAATAATGTAAGTAACATTTTTTTGTATATTTCTTAATAACTGAGATATTGGACTTCATCGGAATCTTGCGCCACCCTGTATATATATGCTCCATACGAACAGCGTTGCAGACACATATAGATAACATATACAATCCAGAGCTCATGCATTCGAGCATACAAGAGGCGCTACCATCAGAAATCACTATGCGATGCACATTGCGAATTGGTATATGAGGAAATAAATGCGTAGCACAACACATCGCTGCGGGTTGTAGATGGAGCCATTATACGGACGGACAATTAAAATAAATATAATTTTAAACACTTTATGGCTTAAACTTAATATTATAAAATAATATTTTGAATTAAAATTGCTTTATAAATTAATATTTGTATTTACCACCAGACAATAACATTTTTTGTTTATATTCTCGAATTAATTATTGAATTTTGTTTATTTAAATTGTTATAATCAAAAAGGCATACATTACGCATTAAGATGCTTATTTTACAGATGTGTGCAAAATTTCATTATAAAATGTTGAGTAGTTTTTGAGTTCTCGTTAATTTGCACTATTTTGTTTATATAAAGTTGTTTATAAAAACGATTTATAACAAAAAAGGCATGCATTACTCATTTAGAAGCTTATTTTAGAAATATTATGTATGTTATTTTAGAAATATTATGTATAAGTATTAAACAGTTTTTACGTTATCGTTAAAATGCCAAATATCATTGCTTCACAGGACCTTTAAGCACTGGCGAGACGCTCCGTCCCGTGCAGTGTGGCCAACTAATGTATGTGCGATGTTTTTCTTGTGTTGCGGGGGGGATTCGTTGATTTATTGTTTTTTCCTAATCACAAGTGGGTGTATTAAGCGTGCGGAGATCCGTTACAAATTTCTTTTCAATTCTACCATCTGCTTTTTCACTTGGGGTGTAATTTTATTGAACTACCCGCCAAGTCGAGGATCACGTGATTAGTAGAGGCGCAAATGCATTAACCTCATTGGGTTTCCATTTTGCACATTATTCGCTTGGGAGATAAAGCGAGTGCTCGTGTTGTTTGATAATAAGTGAGTCGATTGTTTTACTTGTCGTAAACGTACCATGAGTGCTGGGATTTGTCGCTCATTTAATACGTTACGAGTTGGCATTGAATGTTTCAGGGTATTGCAGGAGCGGTTTGGTGGAGAATTTGCCGGTGACTATCGTCGTTAGACGGGTTTTGTTCCTACAGCACATACGCCATTTTGCCACGCGGTCCTCAGGTTTTGTACCTGGATTGCAAGTACTGCCGGGTAGGCACATATTTAAGTAGTGCCGATCGGGCACAGAAGGGCCAAGAGGGCTGATATTTTTGAGGGTTTGGTTCTGGAAGGCTGGGATGCGCTGAGAGGTGTTAATGAGAAGAGAGGAGTACAATAGAAGAGCATGCGGGAAGGCTTGAGGCTTTTATAGAGCGAGGACCGCATTATTTCAGCGAGGGATTGAATCAAGCTACGTATTAGATTGTTAATAGATTTGAGTATATTTGGACAAACGACTGAATGAATTGAATTCAGTTTTACACATTTAAGTTGATACGTTAGTCATTTACTATTGTTAGGTTCAAATCATTCAGTAGATCGTCACGATATTGTTATTTAGTCTGGGGAGGGATATACCACCTTACACATCGCAAATCGTATTCGATAGCGCTATCGGAGATTTCGGGTGTCGCGTAATATTTAATCGGTTATATTCATTTTTTTTCTTATAGCTTAATTGCTAGTTGCATAAGTTATTTTTTACTTGGGTGATATTGGGTTTTATAAATAGGTTGTATTTACGTTTGAGAAGTGTGTGGTGGTAACTATACCCAAAGAGGAAGTTAAGTTTTGTACCGGAATTATTAGTTGTAATATCCCAAGGACATGGATAATACGAAATAATTTAATAAGTTTCCGAAAACACGTTGCTTAGCCGCAGGCGGAGGGTTGTTACTTAAAAGCAACGAGGGATATTCGGTACGAACATTTCTTGCAAGTAAATTATTTAACATTATTTATTGAAAATATAATTATTAAGGAACAGTTTGTAAAATTAAATGACGACGTCAATGCATTGTTAGTTTCACTTATGGAAGAAGAGTTTCCGCGCATATTGTTAATTATTTTATTGTGATGTTCCTGATCAATACTTAAATATGGTTTTATAGAATTCGCAGAACTATGGCCTGTAATTTTCATTAGTTGTTGTTCTTGAATACCATTTTTCGCTAAATGACTTACTGCAGTTGCTTTGTTCGAATGATTTGTTATTTTGTTTCTTTTTGTATCCAAATTAATTGCCTCGGCTGAAAGTTTTGTCCAATTATTAATTATATTTTTTCCTATTGCCATATTATCATACCACATGCCATTTTCATGTTTCCAGGAGCGATTTGGTCTTAAAAATAGTCTGTTTGTCTTAATGTTCGTGCCCCGTTTAGATATTAATTTATGGAACAGTTTTATTGGGCATCTATTACTGTCACTGTGTTGAATTAACCATTTACTCTCGGTACATTTATTTGAGCCGCCTTGGCGAGTTTTACTGAATACTGGGTTATATTCTATACGATTCGTTGGAGAACCAATACGGAAAAAATCGACCAAGCAATTAATAGCCTCACCGCCCCTCCAAGCTAATTCTATTGCAGCGATGTGATAACATTTCCGTTACAGTCCGTCGGGAGTGTTATCATCCCATAAGTTTATAATTTTATGTATTTCAGATGAACTGAATGGTGTCAAACTATTTTTTTCGTTTAGAGGGACTTGATTGCAATTTTTTTACGTGTCGCGTCTGTCACCGTACAATTTGCATCTAAATTATATTTTCTGCTGGTGCAAAAATCCGTAAACACTTTCCATACATAACATTTACTGTTCTTGGTATTTTGAGGTATGTTGTCTTCAATCATCTTATCGATGGAATTATTATCTTCATCGCCGGACCTTGAACGTAACATTTCTATTGAACGATTACTTATAGCCATATTAACAGACCCAGCCAACTCCATATAAATCTCAAAATTCACGTATTTACTTCGCCGAACCACTCGATAGGAGGGCGCAAATGTCGGAATTTCAAATTTCCTGCAATCTGATGCACAAAAAATCAAGTTTGAGTCAAGTTAGGTTATCCTTTCGTCCACCGTCCCCCGAAATTTGTTCGAAATTGTTAAAAAAATCACCCCGGAGCAGTCAGTGTTGGTGAAAATCGCGCCCGCGAGTGTTTTCCGTCCGTGAAAAGTGCCATTGTGTCGTCTTTCCATGCATTGGATGTGATGCCATTTAGAAGACCAGATAAATTATCAAAAAACGCAAGTAAATGACAGTCGAGATTAAAATACATTCCCCAAACGGTCCGAATGTGCTAAGACATGCCCGCCGAAGCTACCCATTGCCCTAAATAAATTGACGGCAATAAACATTTAGGTTAGTAAAAATTATGTAATTTCTAAATGTTCAAATATTAAATTTAAAAGAGTGAATGATTCATAAAGAGAATGTGGACAATGTTTTGTGAAATTTAATTGTAAACATATTTTTTTTGAAAATTGCGTTGTAAATATTTAAATGTAATAATTATTTATAATAAATATTTTGTACTTTAATTATGTTGTTATAATTTCTTGCATCGCGCAGTTATTCAAATACCGCGCGGTGTTCCCCGCCACCTACATCCCCTATATATTATAACCCCCCATATCGCGCGTCCCGCCAGGGGGGTGACACGCTTATGGGAGTTTGATTTTTTGGAAACAGTTAAGGGAGCACGGGCTAGGCGGCGCTGATGACGGGTTTTCTATGGAATCTGGCGCGTATCTAGGCAAGTTCCGTGTTCCGTGACGCTATTTATTCCGTTTTCGGCCATTTTTACTTTTCCTTTCTTTGCTTTGAGAGTAGGCATGTTTTTTCTTAATTTTCACAATTTGTGAATAATAGGAACTCGGTAAGCTGTTAATAAGTTCAGTAATTAGATTTACTATTAATTGATAGATAATTATATGTATTTGGTTAGTTATAGTTTGGTATATTTAAGTAATTTTAATAATCATTATTATTTACATATCTAGGTTAGGTTATCTTTTAATACGTGTTTTAAGTGTTTCACAATTTGTGAGTAATATATTATTTGTAAGCTGTTTACAAGTTCTGTAATTAGATTTACTCTTATTTGATAGATTATTATAAGTATTAGGTTTAGTTAGGTGATTTTTAACAATCGTTAATACATATAAGTAAGGTTAGTTTATCTTTTAATACATCATGCCTGTGGTTATTTGTAAAGTACCTGGGTGTAAATCCACAGCACATGAGGATAAATTATTTTGTTTTCCTAAGTATCCGAGGTGTGAATTATGGTTAAAAGCAATTAATTGTCCAATTCTTAACAAAATTCCGAAACATTTAATAAAGCATAAGAGAATATGTTATAAACATTTTACTCCATCCAGCTTTGCTTCTCCTCGAATGGATGCATTAAATCGAAATGCTATTCCTACTTTGAAACTACCGTCATCTTCCAATTCATCTGCACGAACTTTCAGTGGTTGGGATGTTAGCAATATCACTAATGAATCCAAATCAATTGACGTACATCATGTACCTTGTACAAAGAGTACAAAATTTTCCGATAACTTACTACCCTATTCTGAACCTCGTGCAGGTTCATACAAATCAACTGATTTAGATTTTATGCGAGATATCAATTCTCAAATTTGTGATGAGATACCTTCCTGTAGTGGTGAGGTAGAGCCCCCTATCAGTAGTGTTGAGATAGATCCAAGTACAAGTAACACATCTCATTCGGAGGAAAATGTAATCATTCTGAATGGTAAGTTAAATCCACTTTTTTAATTTCATTTTTTCTATACTCAGAAAATAAGTGAAAAGTGGTTTGTTACTTAATTAGGTAATCATAATTTAAAAAAAATGTTTTTTTTATTCACACTTAAAATTAATTAACCAATGGTGTAACCGTAAGTTTTCACTAATTTTCTATTCTAATTATGTAAAAAAAATTAAACAATTTCTTTCAGATGATAAAGTTTCCATACAGGTATTGCATACAATTATTTATTTCCTAATTTGTTCATGTAATGTGGTTCTGGTTTTATTGATATTGTAAGAAGAATAAGTTACAGTTATCATTGTCTTATTTTGTGTAACAGGTGGTTGGTTTTAATCTGTATTAGTATAGTTAAATTAGGTACAAGGTAATTTTATCGATGAATTAAAGTCTTATGATTTTTGGGTTATAATAAAATACTGTAAAGAACTGCAGTAGTAATGGATCCAAAAATCTTAAGAGGTTAATAATTACAAATGTATAGTCTTAATGTAATGTAATTTTTGTTTAAATTTTTAGCTTCTACTAATGCTGAAAACATTGATCCTAACAACACCTCTGGATCAAGTGACAGCATTAATCAATTAAGAATGGAGTTGGCCAAGGCTAAATCTTGCATTCAAAATTTAAAACAAAACAGGCGATTATTAAAATTAAGAAAGGAATTGTCAAAGGCGAAGGCATATATCAGAAAATTAAAAGCAGCAACAAAGGTTACTAAATTAAAACAAATTACAGGTATGTCATTTGAAACTTCTGTAGATTCTTTAAATTTATCCGCCCCTGCAAATGTATTTTTAAAAGCACAGCTTCATCAAAGTGGCAGTAATGGTCAAAAGAAGAAAAAGCTCTATTTCTTTTTTTATAAAAGCTCGCCAAAGACATACATATTAATTGAATCAATTTTCAATGTTCCTTGTCGTAGAACTTTGCAAAGAGTATTACAAAATTTTACATGCAACACTGGTATTAACAAGTGTTTACTTAATCATTTAAATAGATTCAGTAAGTCAAAATCAGAGCTAGATCTGTACTGCACTTTGCTATGTGATGAAGTTAAAATAAATTCTCATTTAGATTATAATAGTGCAAATGGTACAATTATGGGTTTTGTTGATTATGGAAATGGATACGAAAAGGATGTTGCAGATCATGCCTTATGTTTCATGCTAAGGGGAATTAAAGAAAATTTCAAACAACCTGTTTCTTATTATTTCGTAAAGGGCACCTGTCATACAGCTAAATTATTTGTTTTAATTAAGCATACAATTAAAACTATTCATACAAAAACTAAATTTAAAATTGTTGCCACAGTCAGTGATTAAGGTGCCACCAATCGAGTTGCAATAAATATGTTGGGTATATATAGATGGAAAATATTCAGTCGATGGCATTGATATTTATCATCTATATGACCCACCGCATTTATTTAAAATGTTTCAGAAATGCTTTTTTGGAAAAAAAATCATTTTTGATCGACATATATGCTCGATTGATGACATTAAAATGATCGCAAAACGAGATGAAACCAAAAGTTATTCACTCAAGTTTAGTAAGGTTTTGACCAAAACTCATTTAGAGCCCAAAAGGAGGGAAAAAATGAAAGTAAGGTATGCTGCACAATTGTTTTCGGGTTCAGTAGCAATGGGTTTACATGTTGCCTTTGAACAGAAAATGTTCCAAGAGCTTGGTTACGAAATAGGACAAACTACAGACTCGTAGAATTTATGGATCATTTATTTGATTCATTGAATGGAATGGATGATTCAATTAAACCCTACAAAGGATCAATGAAAGTTGGTTCTGATCATTTTGCATTCTGGGCTGATGCTAAATGTAAACTGAACAGTTTACAATTTCTAAAAGATGGCAAGAAAGTTCGAAGCCCTCCATCAGTTAAGAACTTCATCTTAACTTTAAATAATCTGGAGTCTGTGTTTAAGCAACTAGTTCAGTTAGGATTTACTTCAGTAAATGCCCGATGCTTCAATCAGGATCCCCTTGACATTTTTTTCTCAATAATACGAGGTTTATGTGGATGTAATGATGATCCAACGCCATCTCAATTTGTTGCATCATTTAAAGCCTCGCTAATCAAAAATTTGAGATTTGTTTCAAAAAATTCTAATTGTGAGCAGGACAATAACAGTTTTATAGTTTCTTTAGAAATGCTGCTCATTGATACTGATTCAAAAGAATCGGAAAATGTTGCGGTATCCGATTTTAATACGAAGCCCTTGGCACATATAGATAATTATAGTCAATATTCTACTGATTTGAATGATCAAATTAATCCATTAGAACTTCAGGCAAATGCGTATGTTGCAGGATTCATTATTTCAAAAGTATTAATGAACAAAACATATTATACCAATTGCGTTAAATTTTTTTCTTGTGTTCCTGGCCAACAACATTTATTTATTAAGATGAAGGATCTAGGTTGTTTACATTATCCTAGTGAAATTATTATTAATGCTGTCACCAACTTAATTACACCAATTGTAGATTTATTTTTAGACAATTTAAATCATGGAGGGAACATTATCGCTTTGATTGTATCAAAATTAAGTACACCATTTCCAAACTATTGTTTACAGCATGAACAAGTTAATTCAAATATTTTCAAAAGAACCATTGTTTGTGTTTTAATTAAAAAAAATGTTTCAGAAATAAATAAAATTCTTAAAGACCGCATTAAAAATCGAGATGAGGCATGGAATCTTGAGATCCGTTTGAAAAATATGTTTATATGCATGCTTCTCGTTAGTATTGTAGTTACAAAGTATGTATCGATGGCATAATGCACAAATGTGTTAATTGCATAAATATATGTTATAAGATAATTGAAAATTAAAGTTTTCTAACCAAAATAAATTTGATATTATACATTTTAAATCTTAAAGGTAGTGTTCCTTTATGATCTAAAATTTATAATATCTAATTTATTTCAGTCAGAAAACTTTAATTTTTAATTATCTCAAAACATGTTTATGCAATTAACACATTTGTGTTCTATGCCATTAATATAAACCATACATATTGTTTTGTAACTATAATATTATATTAACTACTAAATTGTTCATTCAAAAATAATTACTTCACTTAAATGTATATCATATTATATCAAATATTATAAATATGACTATTTCCACAACTACAATGTTGTGGAAACGGTCATATTTATAATATTTGATATTTATTTTGCGATGATGTTTTGTAATGATGGTGACAGTATTAGTAATATTTTGTAGAATGAGATCTGTGTTATTAATGGGAACAATCCTTGTTACTAATTCCAAAGTGTTTAACAAAATACAATCGTTCCTTCCATCTGAGATGAATGGAAACATATTTCCATTTCAGTTCTTGCTTGCTAAATCATTATGTGGCCTGGGTGGCACATATTTACTTTTTTTTAAATCCCAGGCCAAACATAAATAATTTAGATTTTATATAATTCACCAATTTTTAAATGTATTTACATCAACTATCAATTTTTGTATAAAAACCTAATATTTTCTTTTAATATTTAGAAATTTATTTGATGAATAAGTTTAAAGTTAAATTTAATATGTAATTCAAAATTTAATATGTGTCTATGGATGTGTAGTATAATTTATATTATCATTTTGTTTGAAAACAATTTGAAAATATAAAAAATTTATACTTAAAAAGCCATACTGATGAGACATAAATGTCGAAACACATAATTTCCTTCCAAATAAGATTTATTTCCCTCTTTTATGTTCATTAAAATTTAAAAAAAAGTTATTTATTTTATATTGTTATTTGTAATTATTGTATTCTGGTGATGTTTTTTTGTGTTATTTTATGTTTATTGTTAATAAATAATTTTGATATCCCACATTCTATTTTGTCTTAATTTTATTTCTCCCTCTTTGTACTTATAATTAATGAATAAATAAAAAATAAAGGTAAGTATTGATTGGTATTAATTAATAAAGTTCATTAACATAACGAATTATTGAAAATAAGGAATATATTCATTTGCGCACATACACACACTCACAGTATGTATGTGAGTAATGTGTGTGTTGTGTATGCATGTTATCGCACACACTAACTTGTGTCTATGTGTGAGTAAATTTCACATTACAGATTTCTGTTTTTTCACCAACGCATCTACACACCTACACGAACACCAACATAATATATACGTTAGTGTTAGTGCTAGTTAAGGAAGCACAATCCAGAGGGCGACCAAAAAGCGTTACATGGGATGTCGCTTCCTTAGTGTTCCGTGCGTCCCGCTCTGCGAGAACCCCTCTCACCCCGCAGCCCGTGACGTCGTTTTCGATTGCAGCGCCCCCTCATTAAGTGGTTCGGCGAACTAAACTCACGGAACGTGGAGACCCCTAGGAGTCATCAATCTAAATTAATCTAGGCATATTAAATTATTACGTGCAGGTGTTTATTTTGCTTAGCAACGTCCCCAATTTCGAGGTGTGTTCTCTTCAATCATCTTATCAATGGATGGAATTACTATTTTTATTGCCAAACTGTGAACGTGAGTGACATTTCTATATAACGATTACTGCACGTGTTAATATTTCTTAGCAACATCATAGCGATAAGCTCCCATAAGGTGATTTCAGTGTAAGTTTATGTTGATTATAATAAATTAAAGACGACGCAAGCGCCACCTTTAATTCATTATGATTAATATCGGGTATATAACCCCAACACAATTTCCGTTCATTCGTATTCATCAAGGCATTGCACATGGAACACACTAGTCTGATGATGTTCGAAAAACCGAAATGGCCTTCACTAGTTATCCATACGCTAGATGAATGGTGACTGAACGTTTCATTAAATGTGAATTTATGTTGATTGCTTATTTTTGCACAGGTGACTGAGAATTAAACGATTTAATTGGATGCTTATTTCAGCAATAAATGTTCAGTTGTAATATCCCAAGGACATGGATAATGCGAAATAATTTAATAACTTTTCGAAAGCACGTTACTTAGTAACAACCCGACGCCGCAGGTGGAGAGTTGTTACTTAAAAGCAACGTGCTTGAGAAAACTTTAACAATTATAAGTATTTATCAATATCTGAGGGATATTCGGTACGAACATTTCTTGCAAGTAAATTATTTATTTAACATTATTTATTGAAAATACAATTATTAAAGGAACAGTTTGTAAAATTAAATGACGTCGTCAATGCCAAACTGTGGACGTGAGTGACACTTCTATATAACGATTACTGCACGAGGGTATATTGCTTAGCACCATCAAAGCGATAAGCTCCCATAAGGTGATTTCAGTGTAAGTTTATGTTGATTGCTTATTTTTGCACACGTGACTGAGAATTAAACGATTTAATTCGATGCTTATTTCAGCAACAAATGTTCGTTTCAATTTACCACTTGTGTGTAAATTGAATTATCATTTCAGTTTACTTGTCATGGAGATATATTTGGGGTTTTCGAATTAAATTTATATTGTCATTAGATGGTATTTTATTCTTTTTTCTCTTATAGGTTTCGAGCTTTACTGTGACTTTCCGTTACCTAACTTCATTTTTAAAACTCGTGGTGCACTTTAGAACTTTACCCTGCCCGCCTTCACTAAGGCTCAGTCGTGGTAGGTTTATAAATGGGAATTATCGTTTTTGTCGATTGTAAAAGTTGGATTAACCATCTACGCAAGTGATGTGAACAAAAAAAACGTCACAATTGTAAAAATGTAGAGCGAGTCAAATGTTAAAATTCCAAGATCTGTAAAAAACACATCATAATATAAGATTCGTGTTTTGTAACATAAATAGGCGATTTGTATTCTTAGTTGTACCCGATACGATTATTCCTTAAAACATGTACATGAAATATATAGGCATGATAGTATTAGCGGGACCGAAAAGTAATATCTTTTTTTTACATTAAATTCAAACAACAAACTTGGATCGATATTATAATTTAATCAATATCAATATCACCCTCATTTTCTACGATTTTTTGCCTTCTAGTGTGCAAATTTTCAATCCCGGGCAGATAAAAATCATCAGGTTTCTCATAAAAATATCTGGATAGCAGTCAATTTTAAAATTTTAAATAGAAACCCCTACTTTTTATTTTCCATTTGGATAAAACATCAGAAAATAATATAACTTTTTTCGGTTCGTGGCAGATGGCGCTGTAATTAATTACAGCGCCATCTGCTCATATTTCATATTCTTTTATATCTACAATCTTAAAAAATAACTATTACATTGATATTAAATTATTTTTAAATGATTATAAGCAATACAGACGTTACTCTGATAATCTCAGAACACATCACAATTAATTTATATTAGATGCTCGCAATGATGACATCCAACAACGATGCATTTATTAATGCGTATTTAAAATAACTGCACACAACTTAAAAGTGTATTTTCATCAATTTGTGCACAAGCCTTTCGAATACAATCCATCATATCTTCACTGGTAATTGGAAAATTTACGTACATTTTATCTTTGAGATAACCCCACAAAAAGAAATCTTGTGACATAATGTCTGGTGATCTGGCAGGCCAATTAACCGGACCACCTCTGGCAATCCAACGATCATGGGAATTACGATCTAGTACTTCCCGTGAAATAGCTGAATAAAGGGCTGGACAACCACCATGCTCAAATCACATGTTCTGTCGCAGTTCTAAATTTAGATCTTCCATCAATATCGGTAGCTCATCCTACAAAAAATCAAGATATTTTTGACGATTCAACATACCATCAATAAATGCGAGCCCAATTATTTTGTTACCTATACTTCCACACCAAACATTGACAGCCCATGTACGCTGATGGTCAACTTTACGTAACCAATGTGGATTTTCCATAGTCCAGTAGTGCATGTTGTGTCTGTTTACTTCGCCGTGGTTGGTGAAAATAGACTCATCTGAAAACGTTACTCTTCGAAAGAAATGCGGATCTACTTGTTTTTGTCTGAATGTTCAATTACAAAACATCACCCGATTATTAAAATCATGTCCATGAAGTTCTTGGTGCATGGAGATATGATATGGATGAAAGTTGTGATGTTTTAAGAAGCTCCAAACACAAAAATTATTATAACAGGATAATTTGCCCCTCAAAAATATTGTGGGATTATTTGATACATTTTTTTGGTATAATGCTTTATTCTCCAGATATTTAGCAGTATCAAGTTAAATGAACACCACCTAAAAAAGGTTATTACGATCAAAACAAGGGGAATCAGATGGTGCAATATCAGGTGAAAATCCTGGTTCATTAATTTTTTCTAGGGTTAGTCTTGGGCAGTGCGGTCTTGCATTGTCTTGTAAATTACATCTTTTCTGTTAAAAAGAGCTGGGTATCTATCAAATTCTTCACAATAAAACTCTGCATTAACAGTATGATCAGGTTTTAGTACATCAAAATGAACAACCTCTGGAGTATTCCGCCAAACACACAAAAGCGTCTGCTTGGGGTGTAAACCTGTTTTTTCTGTAGCTCGTGGCGCACCGTTTGAATAGATATTATGCCTTCTGCATTTTGGGTTATCGTAAATGACCCATTTTTCATCCCCTATAATCAGTCTATCAAAAAAAGCTTCTGAGTTATGCCACTGAAACAATAAGTTGCAAGTATTGGAACGATTAGATTTGTTTTCCTAGGATAGATTGTGCGAGACCCAAACACCTGTTCTGCTTACTTTCCTAATCTCCTTCAAATATTCCTGAATTGTCCAAGGTGCATTAAGTTTGTTCAAACTTCGTCATTAAAATGTCATTATCTATAGTTATTGGTCTTTCTGATCGAGAAATACTGAAATTACCGGATTTGATCTTGGAAAACCACCTTTGGCATTTACGAATATCTAAACCAGTCGGGTAAACATCACAAATGCTTTTGGTAGCAAGCGTTGGATTACTGCCCTTATGAAATTTTAAAAGCATGCAATGTCCGATATTTATCTCTTCTGGTTTTTGGCTGACCATTTCTCCAAACATTGTAAAAAAGCTTCCAAATTTTACAACTTACAAGAAAACAAATCAATATAACCTTAAAATGTCTTTGACGGTACTTTGAATTACCCAACTTTGAATTACTTTCCGGTTCCCGTAATATTTTAGCAAGGCGGATTGATTTACTACGTCTGTTAATTTCAATATTGCCTAGCTGGCTGCTTTTAATTTGCAGCAAATTTTGTCAATATGATCCGTCCAACTAAGGGTGCCTACAAAAAATCCGTTGAGACTTGTTTGATATTATTATCGTTGATTGTTATACTCAGTTGCGGCTTTATACTCTGGTTATGAGGTTGTTTACTTGCGTGTTTAAATTGCATAAAACATAATTTATCGGGATTTAGTATGAAATTATTTTTAGTACACCAATCATTGAAAGTATTTACTGCTATATTGGCATGTAGAAATGCCACATTGAAAGATTTATTAGTAAGTACAATTGACGTATCAGCGGCGTATTTGCAGATTGTAGTATTAGGTTATTGCAGTGTTTTTGGATTTAGGCTATATCGCCTATTTTCCCATCAATAATTTTTCTCTCGCTTTTTCTGGCTAAAAACGAAATTATTAATTTATAAGCGGTACCGTATATGCCACAGTTTTTAATTGTTTATTTGAGAAGTATATATTTCCATTTTAAGAAGTAGTCAGTTAGTCGTATTAAAATGGCTTCCTTATAGATGTTTGCAGATAAAGTTTATATAGAAACTGGCCTATAGTTGGAAATATTACGTCTGTAATTTTGCCATTACACAGGCAGATGTTTACCTGTTTCAAAAAAAATATATATTAGAAAAAGTTCCTTCTGCAAACGATTAATTTATTAGATAGGTAATATATTATGATATTACCATCGCAATGTCTTTTAATAAGGCACCTGGTAAATTATTGCAGTCAGGGGATTTATTAGGCGGCAGAGACCTAATGTTCTAACACAAAGATCGTGAAAAGAATGAAGCACCTGAACGTGTGCTATGTGCATTTTGATTGAATAGGCTAGTTTGTTGAAAATATTCACTAAATAAATTGAAAAGCCTTTGTAAATAACAATAAATAAATATTTTTATGTGGGCAGAAAGACCTTCGGTCGATAACCCAGGACAAATAAACCTTTATTTTAATGTATATAGTTAATGTTTTTAAAAATGTAATGTTGGTAATACATCAATATTACAATATTATGTTGGTAGCATTGTGAACTGAAAACAGTCTTTAAGTTGTAGCTGCATGACGAACACGTGTGTACTTATAAAAATAAAAGTAGTGAAACAGGTTATGGACCCAGAACCCTCGATAAATCAGGACAGTTTAGTGTTATTAAAATTGTAAACGTGTTGTGTGAAAATGGTTAATTATATCGTGAATGTTCCGAAGTTGCGTGGCCGGGAAAATTAAAATGATTGGAAATTTGCTGCGGAGAACTTTTTAACACTCGATGGATTAATTAAGTAAATCAGTGATTCAGCAACAGACACAGGTAAATCATTGTATATTCACATAAAAGAAGCGAAGAATACAAAGGAGTCGTGGAATAAATTAAAGTCGATGTTCGAAGATACGGGTTTCGCTAGAAGAATCGGTCTATTACGATTGTTAATTTCAACGAGGTTGGAAAATTGCGGCTGGATGACGTCATACGTAAATCAAATCGTAGAGACGGAACAAAAGCTGAATGGTACAGGTTTTAAAATCGACGACGTGTGGATAGGATCCCTATTACTCGCAGGATTGCCAGAGAAATATTCCCCCATGATAATAGTGATCGAACATTCTGGCATAGCCATCACAACAGATGCCATAAAAACGAAACTTATGGACATGGCGGTTGATGACAACAAAACAGGCAGCGCGCTTACCGGCAAAGCGAGCTGGCAATTAGGCTGGAATAAACGTCAAGTTTGGGACAGTGGCACAGCTGCTGTCAAATAGAATGTGGATAAATATAAAAAAGAATACGGTGTTACAAGTGCAAACAGTTGGGACATTACAAAAATAAGTGCAAACACTAGTGATAAACGGACAAGTAATGCGTTTAGTGTTGGGCTTTATAGTGGACATTATTCGAAAACTGATTGGTACGTTGACTCAGGTGCAAGTAACCACCTGTGTGGTAATATTGAATGGATGCACAACGTGACAAAGTCCGCGAATTTACCAACTATTACGGTAGCCAACAATGAAAAAATTGCTGTATCGTGCAAAGGTGATTTAGAAATTAAAACAAAAGTAAGAAATGTGGAGTACACAATACCAGTCACCAATGTTCTACATGTACCGAAACTTTCCACAAATTTGTTATCAATAAGTCAGTTGATTAAAAATAAAAAAATATTTCGGAGATTCAAAATATTTCATTCTGTTGTAGATGACTACAGTCGTATGTCATTTGTATATTTTCTGAAAAGAAAAGATGAAGTATTTGAACATTTTAAAGAATTTAAAAGTATGGTTGAAATCAACAGAATAAAATGATATAAATGGTTCGTTAAGACAATGGCGATGAGTTTACTAATATAGGACTTGAGAATTTTCTAAAAAAGTCTGGTATAATTCATCGGAAGACAAATCCTTATACACCAGAGCAAAATGAATTGTCACAACGGATGAATCGTACAATACTTGAAAAAGCTAGATGTTTATTATTTGATGCTGATTTAGAAAAACGTATCTGGACTGAGGCAGTAAACACTGTAGTTTATTTAAAAAAAATGGTGATGTGTCCCTCATGGTACTTTCCCCGGTGAATACAGTTAAATAAGTTTCTGATTGAAAATTTAATAGGAAAGCAAAATGATTAATAGAAAAAATTGATTGTTGTCTTTTAAAGTTAAAGCCGAGTATTTAGAAGAATATTATAATTAAGTGTGTTATTTCTTACCTTACAATGGGTTCAAATCATTTCTCCACACTCTTCTTCATTTTTTTAAACTGCAGGCGTTTGCGAATGTGTTGAATATGACGGCACTTTGACGTTTTATTTGTCATTAAAATAATTATTTCAATAATTAAAATCTCTAAGGGAATTAATCATGTAAACGAAATTTTTCCGCTTATAAAATAAAAACCTACAATAAAAGTTTTATAACAGAAATTATTTATTTTCCAAGATCTAAAACATTTTTCTATCCGAATTAAAAAATGAAAAATTGCTAAGAGTAAAGTTGCACTTAATGAGTTTTGATTCCAACCAAAAGCTTTTCAGATCATTCTACTGTTACATAAAGCTTAGATATAAAGTTTGGGCTTAATCCTTTTAGCCGTTTATGCGCTATCGCGGAAAGACACAGACACATACACAGACATTTTTCAAAGATAAGAAGATCGACCAGGAAGGGGAAAGTTTGAGGAATACATTACTTATGCGTGCATGCAGAACAAAGATTTGGATAGTGACCCTATTAGTGTTGAGGAGGCATTATCAAGACCCGATAAGAAAGAATGAAAGAAAGCGATGACAGAGGAACTTCGGTCATTTGAAGAAAACGAGGCATGGGAATTAATCGACGTTCCTGAAAACGTACGTGTAGTGGATTTTTAAAACAACGTGTGAAAACGGAAATATAGTTCGGCACAGAGCCCGATTAGTTGCAAAAGGCTTTACTCAAAGACGGGGAATTGACTATGAAGAAACTTTTTCGCCAGTCGTCAGGCATTCAACCTTTAGATTATTAATTGCACTATCTGTTCAATTAGACTTAACTATTATACATTTGGATGTCACTACTGCTTTCTTAAACGGAACTTTAAATGAAAATGTATTTATGAGTATTCCTGAAGGCTTGAAGATAGCTGATAAAAATAAAAAGGCTATATATGGTCTGAAATAGTCTTCAAGAGTGTGGACTAAAAAGGTGGATGTGGTATTAAACATTTTGGTTTATAATAAATCAGTAAATGAACCTTGTCTGTATATTAAAAGAAAAGATAGAATGTCTAATGATGAATCTGAAAGAAATTTTGTGAAAAATAAATTAAAATCATTATTTAAATTAAAAGATGTTTAGGTATGACAGTAAACATTGATAAAAATAATAATTATATAACTCTAGATCAGGAGGATTACTTAAACCAATTGCTTAAGAGATTTAACATGACAGATTGTAAGTCTGTTAAAACTCTCATTGAAACAAAGTTAAAATTTGATGAAGGTTCAGATAGGAAAATTGATAGTGTTCAATATCAACAGCTAATTGGCAGTTTATTGTATTTAGCGGTATTAATACGGCCCGATATTCTGTATAGTGTAAGTTGTTTGAGTCAATTTAATAATGTATGTAATGAAATTCATTGGAAACATGCAAAAAGAATACTCAGATACTTACAGGGTAATAAACATTATTGTTTAAGATTTGATAAATGTAATACAGACTTAGAAGATTTTGTAGATGCTGATTGGGCAAACAATATTAATGACAGGAGGTCATATACCGGTTTCTGTTTTAAACTTTCGGGTTGGAAATGTAAAATAACAGCGAACTGTAACATTATCAAGCACAGATGCGGAATATATGGCTTTATCAGAAGCAGCAAAAGAAGCCATATATCTCCAAAATCTAATGTTTGAAATAAGTGGAATGAATGTGAAATGTGTAAAATTGTATAATGATAATCAGAGTGAGTGCACAAAAGCTGTCCGCAAATCCGGTATTCCATAAACGCACCAAACATATAGATGTGAGACATCATTTGATTAGAGAAACAGTTACACAAAATCTAATAAAACTAGAGTATTTGCAGACAGCAGAAATGCCCGCTGATAGTTTAACCAAGGGGTTAAACAATGTTCAACATTATAATTTTATGAATCACTTGGGCATAAATAAAAAATGAATTAATTTGCTGTCAATTTTACATTATTATGTTGGTAGCATTGTGAACTGAAAACAGTCTTTAAGTTGTAGCCGCATGGCCAACAAGTGTGTACTTATAAGAATAAAAATTAATTTAGTAGTGACACGATCGAGTATAAGTGTACTTTTTATTTAACACCCAAAACATGTAATTGTGTAAATAAAGATATTTGTATATTTATTTTTAAGCTTTATATTTGTTTAATATTGGACTGACTATTATTGATATTCCAAATGGTTTTATTCGAATTAGGGGAACATGCTATAAGGTTGCTATAATATTCCTTTTTAGTCATTTGAATAAGCTTTTCATGGTTTGACTTTTGAGACTTTTAATTGTTGAAAGTTCATTTTCTATTCTTCGCCTGAATATGCTACAGTGTAGAGAAACAATTGTTGCGAAATAAAAACAACAATTATTAAAGTTTGAAAGTGAGCGTTTTATTTGTTAAACCTAAAATTACAATTGAAAATGAACTTTCAACAATTAAAAGCCTCAGTCAAAACATTGAAAACAATCAGTAATGGAGATTTGGCTAAATGGTACTTTAAATTACGACTTAATCGCGAAAAGTGTAATATCCAAAACACATACATGTTAAAACTAGCAGCAGGAGTCAACCATCAAAAGAAGCAATAACCGCCGGGAAATAGAAATGGATTAAAGAAGACATCAGAGAATCTATCTACATATATAAAGGTATGTCACAGTGAGTTAACATGGAAAAATCTACCCCCGCCACTACCGCCACCACCTATATAATCCGATTATGTATTGTATCATTCTTCGCCTGAATATGCTACAGTGTAGCGAAACAATTGTTGCGAAATAAAAATAACAATTATTGAAGTTTGAAAGTGAGTGTTTTATTTATTAAAACATAAAATTACAATTGAAGCTATTCATGGTTTAGTAATGCATTTCTATAATGTATGTGTGATTAATTGATTATTAATTGTTCATTGACTAGCGTATTTATTTCAATTTTGTTGAGCTGCTTATAATATTCTTATTGACCCATGATTTATTTTTATACGAACTTTTACTTTTTCTGTAATGGGAAATAAATTATTAATTCAAATTATTCATATTTTCGAAAAAGCTAGTATTGATATAAATACATTCAAGTTTGAAGAATCTCACGTTAAATTTTAAACACTATAATTCATATCAATAATTTTGATCATTGGGAATATTAGACCTTATTTAATATCTCAATACTATGAAGACATTCTTATGGCACTTTTTATTGTCTAATCGATGGCGTACTCAATTTACTAATAACATGTTTCATTTCTTCTGGACTATCACCAACATTGTTATTTCTTATGGACGCCATTTTCGTTTTTTTTACAATACCTTTATTGTAATTAGTTATATTCTTTTTTGTAATTTTCTTTATTAACACTAAAGAAGCACTCATTTATAGCAACTAGATGGGTCATTCTGTCATTGATTATCAATATTTAAAATTAAATATTACTATTTATTAAATATTTAAATCGTTCAATTTTTGTTATCAAGAGTATCTTTTTAGAATTCATAAATGTACCATATTTTATAGGGTTTTAGGTGATTCAAAGGCAAAACAAAGCTTTAGTATGAGATCCCAATATTCTTTTAGAATAAATGTTAGACCAAATGTGTATAGTCAAAACATAAATTAGGAGATTATAAAACATTAATAATTTCGTCTTGAAATTCAATAAAACTCCTAAAGGGTATTTTTATACTACAATAAATAATTTAAAAGAATACCTTTGAAATTCTGCTGCTCTATTTGTTTAATATAAATTATATAAATATGTTTTGTGTTAATATTCTTATTAATATTAATGTTGATAATCCGCATATTACTTTTTTTAAATAATTTTTAGTATATAAAAAAACTTTATGTAAATGTTTGCTCCATTGCAAAATATTTTTATAAATACTATATTTGTACTGATTATTTTTAATTTCATGGCATGAACGATTTCTTAGTATTAAAACAATATTTATTTTTGCTTATTTATAGTAATAAAGATATCATATGTGGTATCATTGTAATTAGAAAAAATAGAGGATTTAAATATGATAAAAAAAACAATATGGCACCCATAAGAAATAAAAAAGTTAATGATGGTCCAGAAGAGACGAAACATGCTATTAATAAAATGAGTACGCCATCGATTAGATCATAAAAAATGTTATTAGAATGTCTTTATTGCATTGAAATATAGCTTCAAATAACGAATATATAAATATAAAAATGAAATCCCATTTTTCAGTTTTTTTTCATATTTCTTAAAAATAAAGAAACGTAGCCCAGTTTTCTCAACGGGATATTAATCAGTTTGAAATTATGCAAAAGTGGCAAATTTATAATAAGCGAGTTCCCCATGGTGAGACTCGAATTTGAAACACCCTGTATAAGTAACTATTATAACATCATGTATATTGCTTAATTAGATATTTTAAGATTTTTAATAGATTGTTTTTGTCTTTGTGTAATAAATGTCAACCTTTAAATTGTTTTTTTAAACGTCCTTTTATGGATATGGGTAAAGTGTTATTAGAAACATGATACGCCAATCCTTTTCTTTACGCAACGTTCATAAACCACGTTTATATTATTATTGGTTAATAGTAAATCTAAAAATAACAGTTGGTTATTTTGTTCTGTTTCAAAGGTAAAATTTATAGTGGAATATAGCGCATTTAAATTTGAGACTAAATTATTTATGTTAGTATTTGATTTAATAAAAAAACACCATTTAACAGAGTCGGGTATTTATTCAATAGCCTGTAGTGAATGTGATAAAACATACATCGGACGAACTCAGAGGAATTTACTGAAGAGATTCAAAGAACATGTTTATCATGTTAAAAATAAAAATATTTTCAAATCTGCCCTAGCTTACCATAACTCATAAACAGGCCACTCCTTTTGTTTAGAAAACGTGAAACTTTTAAAAAATTCCAATATACCCCGCTTAAATATGCCAGAGGCAATAAAAATGTTCAAAAAAAAGATAACCTCATAAATATAGATTTAAGCCCACTAGATAATCCGTTATTGGACCATTTAAGGAAAATACATTAAAACAACCGCTTCATACTAATCCCCTCCGCCCCTTTCTTGTTTACCTTAACACTAATCACCTGCCGGATTACCACCCTGTATAAATACTTGCAGCGTTATTTTGTAAAAACATTCGCTATTGATAATGAGTACATGGTACTCGAAATGAACTTTTAGCTAACATAAATAAAAAGTGAAGTACATATTTAATTCCTTGATAATGTCTAACTAGTAAAATTAATTTATGAAACAATACTAAGTGTTTTGATTTCAAACATATACTAATTATTAAAATTTGTGTTTAATATAATTTTAAAGTTAATCTTATGAAAGGCGACGCAGGAAATGTGGGAGCGATGGACACATCCGGATTCACGGTAGTGTTGTCAAAGAAATGAAGACGGTCGCCTAAATTCAACACATACATAAACAAATGCTAATAACACAAGGACATTACCATGTTGCCTCGCATAGCCAAACTATTTACAGTCAATCATTTCACAGTTATACAGTTATACACAATAACAAAAGCAATGCAGACGAACAGCAAGTTACACAAACCGATTATTACAACAAATTAATGAAAACGTACCGTATCGCGTGTCCAATTAAGAAAGATCACCGGTTATATCTCATGAACTATGAGTCCTGGAGCTTTCAAATAAACTAATAAAATTGGTCATTATAAAACTCTGGATATAATTTGCAAGTTCATAACTTTCCAGAAGGGGGCGTATTAAACAGTCGAAAATATAACGCTGCGATTATCTTAAAAATCCTGAAACAACACGTTTTCAAATCATTTTTGGCTTGTTTGTCTTACATTTGATCTGACGAAGGTTGAAATCTGTAATGAGTAAATGTTAAATTACTCTATTGTTTTTTTAACCAATTTTAATTAAAATTTCATTAGAATGATACAAAAGTCACATTGAATATACTAAGTGGTTTTTTTATCAGTATACATTAGGGGAAGTGTATACATGCAAAAAAATGGGAGTCAAGCGCATTGAACATAATTTGAAGTCTAGAACGATTGATTTATTTGGCTTATGTATGTTTAGTTGCGTGTTATGGGCAGCTAAACACATACATCAATGCGTTGGCTCGCGTATTTTGCAGGTATACATAGGGTAAATGTATACTGATAAAAAAAGCTCTCTCTCTCTATATATATATATATATATATATTGACAATTGCAAAATTGAGTAATTCTATCGCCGCTAGATAACACCAAGTTAAAAAGTAGATAATTTTCCCGTTTTTCGTAAACATTTCAAATGCAATAATTTTTTTTAGTCTCAATTGAAAGTGAGTTAAAAAGTCAAAAATTTAGTGAAAACCGTAAATCCTATCTTAATCCTATTACATGTTATAATTAAAATAATATTTACAATTAAAAATTAGTAATGTCGTTTCTAAGAATTGTATGTATTAATTTAAAATTAAATAAATTATAACAAAAATAAATTATTTTGTCCCAAATAGGGGGTGCATTGTAATTAAAATAATAATAATAATACTTTTTTCCATTTTTTTTAGTGATGAAATATTTCCTATTACAAAAATGGAAAGGGGATTAAATAAATTGAAATACATTATAATATATTGATTGCATTAAATGTGTGTCCACCATCACATTTAATACAATCGCCTAATATTTATACAATGTCGCTATTTATTTAGCGACTTCCACTTTAGCAACAGCATAATATCTTCTGTTAAAATTATTGCCTTTCAGGTCTTTAGGTTCATATCTTTCCTTATTGTGGCCCTAGCTTCATAAATAATTCTTTCTTAGTAACACATTGATAATGATCACATGGTTATCAAAATGTACATTTGTTAATAAATAAAATAAGTGAAGAAAAGCGTACAAAGCGTTTTCATATATCTATCAAATCTTCACGAAACTTACATTTAATTAAATATCCTTTAACCTAGCTTCCCCACAAGTTCACCAACCAGGAAATATTTTATTCAAATAATTTCACATGCTATATAAAATCCACCTTAATGGCGAAATAATAATTTACTTTTGATATAAATTTGATTAACCGCAAATATTCAATTGTCATTTGCAATTATTAATTGGAATATTTTTATGAATTAAAGAAATGTTCAATGTAATTTGAAACTATATCCTTTGATTTCCAGCCGAGTGCGTTGCTAACTACACCACAGAGACATATAATATTCAATTTATACTGACATTCGTGATGTTTTGCAGTTGGTAACGCAATCGACTAGAAATCGAGGGACATGGTTTCAAATCCCATCAGACATGTTTCTTTTCCACTTATATTTAATTAATTGAAATTATATCTCAATGTTGTACATGCAATTCATGTATTCTTCAATTCATAGATATAAATATAATTTAAAAGGAATATCTGTTTAATTAATGAAATGTTTTTATTTATAATTTGTGATAGAATTAAGATAATATATTACTTACTTTTTAGCCCTCTTTCTATTTAAACGAAGAAAATGCATTGTTACATTTGAAATTGTTGAGAAAATGTAAAAATTATCTAGAGATAAAATTACTAATTTTGGATATTTTCTTTAGTAGTTCTTCATGATAAGTCCTTTCGTATGAAAATATTTAAGGTCGGTAAAAAAACAAAAGAGTCATATTTTATTTCCTCATTACAAATTCGAATCTTTCCCACCCTTTATTTGAAGAGTAAGACTGAAAAGTCAATAATAATACAAGAGTTATTTCCTTATTTCACTTTTTATTTAACACGTTACATGTACATTTCGACAATAAAATAAGTAACTTACTGAAGAAATTTAATATGTCTCCCACCTTTTACAGCAATAATAAATTTAATAACTTACTACATAACGCCTTTTCAAAAACAGATACGTTAGAACAGTCTGAAATGTATTCAATAAATTGGAATAATTGCAATAAAATGTATGTAGGACAAACACAAAGAAATTTATTACAAAGATATAAAGAATATCAGAATCATCTGAAAAAAACATAACCCAGACAAATCCGCAATAGCCCATCACGCCATAAATCCAAGCCATACATTTTTGTTAAATAAGTTAAAACTTTTAAAACAGTCAAGTTAATGCGATTTAAGCCTCTTGGATAACCCATTAGTACACCTGCTATCAAAAACAACCCGATACAAATAATTTCTAACAATCCGTAACCCTTATAATTACCCTACTTAACTTTCGGATTTTCCGCTAATCTTTTCAATATATACAGGGTGTCTCAGCGTGCGCGCCGAGTAGATTTACGGCTAAATGGTTTAATTTTTTTCAAAATCGGCTTTCGCAGGCGTATGTAAATCTATTAGAACCATATTTTAAAATTAATTTCAAATATACAGGGTGTCCCATAAAAGCATGGCGTATCATAGTTATATTTTTTTTTCTAAGGAATACCCCATATTTTATTTTATTTTTTCGGATTCTACATCAAAAATAAAGTTAACTTTTATCATACATTCATATGCCTAAACCTAATAATTTTTGAAATATATAAATATTTTTGGAAAAATTTACGTTTCGAAAAAAATCATAACTTTCAAATGGGTGAATGAAAACAAATGAAATTTTGTATCAGTATATTAGGCTAATGGTTGAATATTTTAGGCTATTTACAGGAAGAATGTTTTGATAATTCAACGTAACTTCAGAAACTTATTCAAGGTCGAATGTCGTGCTTATTGTAAACGGTACACCCTATATCTAATAACCCTATCTTGCAGAAAATATTATTGTCTTTTAAAAAGTATAAAGGTATTTTACATGTAAAACTAATAGTTTTCAAGATATACCCATTTTCGTTAACTTTTGACATAATATTTATATTTCATAATTCGGAAAGGTGAAACAAAACGCCATCTATTGTTCAATTTAATATTTATTATTTCCAATTATTCGAATAGGCAAGTGTTCAGCTTTTGTTGACCCAAGAAATGATTTTCGAGATATTTCCTAAATTAATACACTAATCTTATTCATTGTGAATACATTATTTGATAAATTAAATTTGAAAATTATTTGATAAAAACTTTAATGGAATTAAACTTTTAATTGTGCCTCCTCATTATTAGTTACTTTATTCATGTTTTTCTTTTCAGATACTTCACACTGCCTACAGTTTTAAATGTATTTAAAACTTCCTCTGCAGTCAGTCTTATTATTAGGATGCCTTCCATCAGAGAACGTTTTGTAGACTAAAAGACCAATTTCATAACGTTCCATTATTATTAGAATCATGTTAATTCTTTTATTTAAGGAAAAAAATTTTTTTGCAATTGTTACTAATAATATGAATGTGCCAATTAAATGTTGTTTATAAACAAACGCCTGTTGGAATAACTGTCAAAATAATTATTAAATTAGGCAATAGATGGCGTTTTATGTTAATTTGTACTATTAAAATAATAATGATTATGACGAAAATTAACAACAATGGATATATCTTGAAAACTATTAGGTTTAGTTATAGAATACCTTTATACTTTCTGAAAGATAATAATATTTCCTACATGATAGGCCTATTAGATATAGGGTATGCCATTTAAAATAAGCAGAAAATTAGACCTTGAATGTGTTTCTGGAGATACGTTGAATTATCAAAACACCTTAAGATTTTAAATTCTTCTTAATACTCAAATATACTGATACAAAATTTCATTTGTTTTCATTCACCCATTGGAAGTTATGCTTTTTTTCGAAACGTCAATTTTTCCAAAAATATTTAAATTATTCAAAAAATAATAGGTTTAGGCACATGAATATATTATGAAAGTTAACCTTAATTTTGATGTAGCATCTGAAAAAATATAAAATATGGGGTATTCAATTAGAAAAAATATAACTATGATACGCGCCATGCATTTATTTATTGAAACTAATTTTAAAATGTGGTCCTAATAGACCTACACCTGTGAAAGCCGATTTTGAAACAAATAAACCATTTAGCCGTCAAGCTATTCGGTGCGCACACCGAGACGCCCTGTATAACGCGCTTAGGTTAAGGTTGTAGAATTTAGTTTGTTATTGATAATGACCATTTTGTGTGTCGAAATGTACATCTAACGTATTAAATAAAAAGTGAAGTAAGGAAAAAACTCTCGTGTTAAATCATTTCCAACATTTTCTCATAACAACTTTTATTAAGATTTCTTTTATTTGAAGGCACTAAGACTCATAGTTCCTGAGATTTCACCAGTGACCTTTCTTATTTGGACATCTACATACATAATGTATACCCAACACACTGCCAAATTTATCAAATACACAGCAAACACACCCACAGATGAAAAAAAAAAACGCGCAACAAACTTTCACTATCTTAAACGACATTTTACGACTTAATGTACTTGAAGCATGCATAGGACACGAATACGACAAGAATACGCTAACAATAAAGAAACATTACGTTTTTTGCTTAAAACTATCACAAATAAAGGCATCACCGGAGGTGCCTAAAAAATCTATATCGTATACATTACATACGAAAAGAACCATTCATAAATACAGTGAATGGCAATCATCACGATCGCACAGCGCATCAAGTCATACCAGCACCGGGATCCCCGCCCACACTCACAACTCACAAAATATGGCCCGCGCACGGTCATGTTCGAGTCGCGACGAAGCGATTGCAGCACGGTTACGCGACGTAAGATTAACTCACCGATATTGACAAAAAAGGATAATACGAAATTAAATGATCAGAGTAATTATAATAATTTATTTACGAGATACCCCATTGTTTACAAAGAAATATATAACAAATAACCTTACATTATATTAAAACATAAAAAATATCATTAAATGTCGTTGAGTGCGAATACACGAGCGTTAATGTAATAATATTACAATATTTATATATATATATATATATATATATACAGGCTGTCCCATTTTAATCTTTCAGGTGGAATATATCGAGACAAGTGCGCCCAAACGAAAAAGTTGTCTAATGCAAAGTTTAGTGGTTTGCAGGGGGACATTAGATTCTGTTATCAATTTCACCCTTCACACCCCCAGGGTGTTCTTCTGAATCTTAAATGGGAACCCCCAATTTTTATTGCAAATTCGGAAAGTGTGAAAAAAAACTATGTAGGTTTTACTCAGAAACTTTTTTGTATGGGCAACAGGTGGTGCTAAAATCGTTAATATTAGATTATTTTACACTTAATCTAGAATTGATGTAAAAATGCCACCTAATGATTACAGAGAAAAAGTTTAAACAAATTGAATTTAAAAAGCCAATCTACTTACCACCACCACTCCACCACCACCTCTTTGACGTCTGTAGTGCAGTTCAAAGAGAAAGATGTCAAAATTATTATTGTTTTTTGTACGGATCAGTTTTAGGTAAAATTTTCGTTAAGTAAGAAGATCATTTTAGGTGTTCAATGTGACCACCGTGTTCTCGAATACAAAAGATTGACTCGTTTTTCAAAATTCCGAACCGTCGCCGTCAACGTAGCTGGTGTTATAGCCAAACAAGCTTGTCGGATGCGCTCCTTCATATTTTCACGAGTTGTCGGCCGCTCACGAAATACTGCGTCCTTAATGTATCCCCAGAGAATAAAGTCTGGAGACGTTAGATCCGGCGATCTAGGTGGCCATTGCACAGCCCCCCCGCAACCAATCCACTTTTGTGGATATGCGGCACACTGTGTTGCGGAATGACGCATTATCGGTCACGAGTACGCGCGGGGGGGTATTTTTCAACTTTCAATATTAACGAAACTAAGTACACCATCATGTTCTCCATACTTTAGAACCCAGAAATACGAAATCTCAATACAATAACGGTAATAGTTATTGAGTAATTAATTCATAAACATGGGCAAATTTTTGAAGTTAAATTCAAACGAAAATTGATACATTAATAAAAAATCATATCTTTGTAACCGCTTAAAAAATATGTTTGAATTTTTTTCTGTTTAAACTGAAATATGTGCGCTTCAAATTATAAAAGAACCACTGTAATATGTTGAATAATTTATGAATTAAAAAATATCTAAATTTTCTAATTTTAAAACATGAATTTAAATTTAGCGAATCTCGCAAAAGCACAGTTCAAATAGGTCCGATGTCTGGTTCACACAAGAACACAGCCACAAGTTTCCTCTTTTTGGGAAAGAAAGAATTTTTCAATTATCGAACCGATCTTTTGAGATTTTATTTTTTTGTGTTGCGAGTCGCCGTAAAAGAGTTCCGAATACGCGTCGTTATGCTAGTGGAGCGCGGAGTCTGGTATTAATTTCACGCACCTAATTTTAAGGCGACTCGCCACACAAAAAAATAATATCTCAAAAGATCGGTTTAATAATTGAAAAATTCTTTCTTCCTTAAAAAGAGGAAACTTGTGGCAATGTTGTGGTGTGAACTAGATTTCGGAACTATTTGAACTATGCTTTTGAGAGATTCGCTAAATTTAAATTCATGTTTTAAAATTAAATAATTTTAATATTTTTTTATTAATTATTCATTTCAAGTGATCAAAGAGAATACCTTGAATAGTTAACGAAAATATATATATACAGGGTGTCTCAGCGTGCGCGCCGAGTAGCTTTACAGCTAAATGGTTTATTTTTTCAAAATCGGCTTTCGCAGGCGTATGTAGGTCTATTAGGACCACATTTTAAAATTAGTTTCAAATATACAGGGTGTTCTATAAAAGCATGGCGTATCATAGTTATATTTTTTCTAATGGAATGACCAATATTTTATATTTTTTTCAGATTCTACATCAAAAATAAAGTTAACTTTCATAACATGTTCATATGCCTAAACCTAATAACTTTTGAAATATTTAAATATTTTTGGAAAAATTGACGTTTCGAAAAAAAAAATCATAACTTTCAAATGAATGAATGAAAACAAATGAAATTTTGTGTCAGTATATCTGACTAATGGGTGACTATTTCAGGCTATTAAGAGGAATTTAAAATCTTAAGATGTTTTGATAGTTTAATATATCACCAGAAGCACATTCAAAGTCAAATTTCGTGCTTATTTTAAATGGCACACCCTATATCTAATAGGCCTATCTTGTAGGAAATTGTATTGTCTTTCAGAAAGTATAAAGGTATTCTACACCTAAACCTAATAGTTTTTAAGATATATCCATTTTTGTTAATTTTCGTCATTATCATTATTATTTTAATATGGCAATGTAACATAAAGCGCCATCTATTGCTTAATTTAATTATTATTATTGCCAGTTATTCTAATAGGCTTTTGTTTATAAGCAAATTTAAACAATAGAAAAAATAATGTTTCCCTTATATGAAAGAATTAACATGATTCTAATAATAATGTAACGTTATTAAGATTGTCTCTTAATGTACAAAATGTTCTCTGATGGAAGAAATCCTAATAAGAAGACTGTAGAGGAAGTTTTAAATACATTCAATACTGTAGGCAGTATGAAGTATTTGAAAAAAAAAAAACTACCTTCAATACAGTAACTAATAATGAGAAGACACAATTACAAGTTTAATGCCATTGAATATTCGTCAAAACAGGCAGTTTAATAAGCAATATATTGGAAGAGCATGGTCACCTAGATCCTCTGATTTAATCCCCATGGATTTATTTCTGTCAAATCAAATATACAGCACTCCTCACACAACAATTGAATACATGGAAAGCAGAATTAATAATATATTTAGATCAATTACACCTAATATGCTGAGAAATGTCAAAATATCATTTAAAATAAAATTGAATTATGTATTCGATGGTAGTATTTTTGAAAATTTATTATGAATTACTTTTAATACTATTTTGTCAATTTATTTGATGTATTTCGTTATATTTGTTTTACAATTCTAACAAGTTTTTATCAAATAATTTACACATGTGTAAATAAATAATGCATATTATGAATATTCACAATTAATAAAATTAGTGTATTAATTTAGGAAATATCTCGAAAATCATTTGTTGGGTCAACTGACTTTATTTATAAACAATAACTAAACACTTGCCTTTATGGAAGAATAATAATAATAAATATTAAATTGAACAATAGATGGCGCTTTGTATCGATTTTCCATATTATGAATAATAATTCATCAATTTCCGGTAGCAACGAAGCACATCGGAAATCAATCAGACGCTGACATTGCACGTTCGAGCAGGTCGATACATCCTCGGTTGAAGGCCATAAATCGACAAGTAAGCATGTTACGCCGCTAAGTAACAGCGTTGTAACCTGCTTATTGGTTGATAGGACTTCAATGGTGGGGTAAATCGACCTATAAAGTGGTTGTTAAACCCCGAGAGGGAAGTTGGTCTTAGAGTAAGTTATAGAGAGTTTGTCTTAGACTTAGTTATTGAAAGCAGTGCGGTGTTAGAATAAGTAATTGAAGAATGTAAGTACAATAATATTTTTAATTTGTTATTAAATGTATAAAGTTATCACCTGTTTCCTTATCCCCTCACGGCCAGCTAGGTCGTGACAAGTGGTGGAGGCGCCAAAAAATAATAATAATAATATTTTTCCTTGTCCATAATTGTTAAGTTTCATTTTTCAATTTTTTTAACAAAAAAAAAGGTACGCGTAATAAATTTTAAATGATAGGGAAGCAGGTGAATACGCTTGTAACTTTGCTGTGTCAGGATTTTGCAGTTCAGTAGTGTGTGGTTACTTGATATTGTTGACTAAGGTCGGGATTTCAATGAGCAAGGACGGCGAGCATAATTATAATACGCGGTATCAGTTACAAGTATTTAATAAAGAATTGGATAATTTTGAACCGCCCCGTAGAAGTACTGAACTTTTTGAGGGGCCTAATAACGTTTTTGGCAAGAGTAGCAAGTTGACACGCTCACCACCTGTGGTAGCGAGAGACATCGAAAATTGGACCCTATCGGAGAGTTGCGGTAATAAAGCATCAGAACCTTCAGAAATTTCCGATCTCGCCGATAGAACATTCATAGACATCGATAAACCCATTAATCTCGTGTTTCGTTCCGAGGGGGATCTTGTGGAACCCACAAGCCCATCACTAAAAACAGCTACGAGCCAAACTGTTCAGGCTGCAATCAATTCTCCGTCTCGATTGATCATAAAAATGAATACAACCATCCGCGATGCAAGTAATCTGACTCTTCCCCCGGCACAGCCAAAATTTGTGCCGCCCCCAACGTTCGACCCAGCTTTTGGCAATGTGGTATCGTTCTTCAGACAATTTGAATCTGCTGCGTTTGCAAACGGCTGGGAAGATCAGTACAAGCTGCATTTTTTGAGTTCACATCTAGGTAATGGTGCATTTTATTGGTATTGTATCTACCGAACGGATCCGAGAAACGCAGCGAAAACATGGGAGGATGTAAAAGCAGACGCTATCAAAGAGTTCGGAGGGGAGGATCCCATGGCCGACATAAAAATGAGATTGATGGCAAGGAAACAGGCCCCACAGGAAGATATAAAGGTATACTTTTATGAAATAGTGGATCTTTGCGACCAGCTAGGGAACGTTACAGACGAACGCCTTATAGATTATTTCCTCGCCGGCATGCACCCGATTTTTTTGGAGAAATTCGTGATGCTAAGAACAACAAATATGACTCGGAGTAAACTGAAGGATTTAGTAATGAAGATCAGCGAGGTTCAGAGAGCGGCGGTGACGGCGCAATTGGCGATGATGACCATCACACCCGCGTTTCCACCGACAACAGCAATTTCTACATCACAACAGGCCACCCCAAATTCAGACGAGGTGAAAACCTCTCAATGTAGTTGCAATAATAAAAATGATGTGGATGCAAGATATCGAAGAACCTCACAAATGCACAACCGCCCGTCAAGGACAACCGATGGGAGACCGATTTGTTTTAAATGTGGAAGAGCAGGACACATGGTCAGGGCGTGCTACAGTAGAAGTAATGGCCTACCTAGGTGGATTGGTAGTGGTGATCGAGGCGGAAGACCTAGTCCAGACGCGGAAGGCCCAAATGGGTCGGGCCGCGACTAAGAAATCCGGTCGCCGCCCTTTACAACGAGATTAGCCACACGAATACTGATCACATAACAGGCGTGGTGAACGGTAAATTAACACAGATCATTTTAGATACCGGATCAACAAAGAATCTCGTGTCAAAGGATTTCATTGGGACTTATAATAAAGTCACGATAGATTATCGGCTGGAAACTGCAAATAGCCAAATAGTTAACCCGGCGGGCATTTGTGAGTTAGATATAAGTCTTGGAAATAAGTTTACTAAGAAATGTACCGCCTTGGTGTTAGAGGAGTTGCCGTGCCCTGTTATTTTGGGAACCGAGTTTTTGAAAGATAATAACGTAATCCTAAATTTTAAGAATAAGATAGTGACATTCCCTATATCCGGAGATGGCGATAAGTGTGAAGTTAAAATAGTCAGCGGAAGCGATTCGGCGGAAGAACAAATAAAAGACGAACTGGTGGAGAGACAAACAAAACACGTTTTACGCGACGAGAGTGCTGACTCGAATGAAATAGGAGCAGAGCAGCGAGTATTCACCGAGTGTGAGGTGAATGAGATTGCAGTCGTTGATCCGAGCGAGAGAGAATATGATAGTGATGACAAGGTAATTGTAGTGGACGATTATTTAATTGGGTCAAGGGCGCACATGAAGATAAAAGTTAATTGTAGAATTTCTCAAGTCGCACGTAAAACTGTTATTCCCTACGCAAAAACGGTGTCGCAGAAAAATATTGAGATCGAATCCGGTGTTTATGAGGAAAATGGAGTGTATTATATCAACGTTTTCAATTTTAGTTTTCGACCCAACAAATTGTGGGACAAAACCACTTTGGGCTTTTTAAGGGAGTCACAGGAAGCGCAACCGGTCCTATTCTGTCGCGAGGAACAGGAAGACCTATTGATCGGAATTCCGAAAGCCTTACCGGACTTGAACAAAAACGCATTAATCGGACTGCTGCGGGAATACAAGGTTATCTTCACGGATACCAATCGAAGGATGGGCTTCACCAATGAGGCCGAACACGAGATTAAGATTGCCGATGGAGTCGTTCCAATTAAAGGGAGGCCGTACCGCACAGCGCCGAAAGAAAGATGTCTTATTGCAGAGCAAGTGGAAGAAATGTTACAGCTTGGGGTGATCAGACCAAGTAGGTCGCCGTGGGCATCCCCAGTTGTTCTGGTGCGAAAGAAAGACGACAAATGGCGGTTCTGCGTAGACTATCGGAAGTTAAACGAGGTAACAATTAAGAACAACTATCCTCTTCCCCTAATTGATGACATACTAAATTCTATGGGCAATAGCAAATACTTTACGTCACTAGATTTGTCGAGTGGTTACTGGCAGGTGGGTGTCAAGGAGGAACATAAGCATTTAACTGCCTTTGTGACACAAGAAGGATTATTCGAGTTTAATGTAATGCCATTTGGATTATGTAATGCTCCTGCCACATTTCAAAATATGGCAAATGCCATTTTCGCGGGGCTTAAGTGGAAAGAAATTGTAATTTATCTGGATGACATTATTGTTTTTAGCGATACCATGGAAGAACATATAGTACGCTTACGGCATACGTTTGAACGTTTGCGAAAGGCGGGACTAACACTAAATCCAAAGAAGTGCCGATTTGCCCATCAGGAAATTAAAGTCCTTGGTTTTAAGATAACGCCCGAGGGAGTGCATACCGATCAGGAAAAGATAGATGCAATTAATAAGTTTCCCGTACCAACCAACATAAAAAAATTGCAGAGTTTTCTGGGGTTATGCAACTTTTACCGCAAGTTTATAAAACAATTTTCAATAATTGCACGACCTTTGCACGAATCCACCAAGCTTAATAACTTCCAATGGGGTGCAGCACAACAACAGAGTTTTGAACAACTAAAAAGGGCGTTAACGTCAGCACCCGTGTTGGGTCATTTCGATCCGAAGAAAGATGTTGAATTACGGGTTGATGCAAGTATTCAAGGGCTGGGTGCAATATTACTTCAGGATAACAACGGCGAACTCCACCCACTTTGTTTCATCAGTCGATCATTAACTAAAGCCGAAAAAAATTACACAATCTCTGAGTTAGAGGCATTAGCAGCAGTTTGGGCCCTGCAGTATCTGCGCCACCTAGTATATGGGAGGAAAGTGAGATTAGTTACAGATCACCACGCATTATGTTGGCTAAAATCTATGCGTGACCCGATGGGACGGTTGGCTCGGTGGGCTATTAAGCTAGCTGATTATGATTATACAATTGTCCATAAAAGTGGCCAACGGCACTCGGACGCGGATTGTCTTTCCAGAAATCCAGTGATGACAGTACCATCGGAGAGAGAAGAAGGAGATGTGTCCATTCCTACATTTGTTATGTTGCCGATCGGCATAGAAAAGGCGCAGATTGAAGACAACAATATCGAAGAGCTCAGGAAAATTATTGAGAACCCGACAAATGCGACAACAATGGCCCTTAGGACCAAGTCAAAGAAATATCGATTGATTAATAACATTTTGTACAAGAAGAACTCGAGCTTATGGGGCGAGAATAATTTATTGGTTATTCCTAAACAACTAGTGTATGAGATTTTATTTAGCAGTCACGCTGATCCTCAGGCCGGTCACCTGGGAACGGCAAAGACATACAAGAGAATTTCACAACGTTATTTTTGGGACAGTATGCGTAGAGATGTCGAAAAATTCGTGCGGGGCTGTGCTGACTTTCAAGCCCGAAAGGGAAATAAAAATCAGTTACCTCCAGGGCTGCTTCAATCGATACAGGTGGGACTACCGTTTGACCGCATCGGTATTGACCTCTTGGGTCCATTTCCAAGAAGTAAAAAAGGAAAAACAATGATTGTCGTTGCTACTTATTATGCTACACGCTACGTTGAAACGGCCGCCTTGCGTGACGGTAAAGCGGAAACCGTTGCCCACTTCGTTTTAAACAGCATAATAAACAGACATGGCAGTCCCCGGTCGATTTTAAGCGATCGAGGAACTAACTTTAGATCTGAGTTAATAGCACATCTTTTGGATGGGATGGGAATTAGGCAAGATTTCACTACAGCATACCACCCTAGCTGCAATGGTTTGACAGAGCGCTTTAATCACACATTAGCCGCGATGCTCAGCAAGTTCGTAGGGACCGACCAAAAGGACTGGTGCGAATATCTGAGTCACCTCACGTTCGCGTATAATACGGCCATTCAGGAGACTACTCAGATGTCCCCTTTTTTTCTGGTTAATGGAAGGGAAGCGGTGCTTCCAACGGAAGCCCAACTATTCAATACCATGAAAAACAACTGCTTCGCGAATTATTTCGAGCGGATAATAGCAGCTAGGGCACTCGCTGTCGAAAACATTGCCAAGAAACAAGCGAAAGATAAACTTAGGTTCGACCATAAACACAGACATGTTGAGTATGAGCCAGGTCAGCCAGTCAAAGTATTTACCCCCATTCGAAAAGTAGGTAAAAGTGAGAAATTGCTCTTACGATGGTTTGGCCCTTACGTAATCGAAGAAAAGCGGGGAGATGTTAATTATTTGGTACGATTCGGCAAAGCAAAAAATGCTAAGACAGATGTTGTACATGTGAGTAGAATTGCTCCCTATTTTGACCCCTGGACACCTTGCCCGGAAAAAATAAAAATGCAAAGTACATAGTAGCCGTGTTGTCCTCGGCTGTAGAATTAGGCAACCCCGTTCTGGGAGAGGTAAGAGTCCTCTAAACGAAGCTTAATTAGGTTACTACTAATAATTTAAATTTAAGTTTCAGGTTTTTGTTTTGTAATTGCGAAACTAATTTTTTATATGGGCGAATGTCATTTTATAGTATGCTGCTTCTCGTGTTCCTACTATCATCCTGTAGGGAGGGAATAACTCGGGAATTCCAGGTGACCCCGATGAACCTCACAACGGGAATAATCTTTGAAAAAAGGCAACAGGCCCATATAATATCAAGAGAATGGACGGTAGCGGCCCATGTGGACTTTCGGGAAATGAAATCCAGGCTAGAGGGACTCGAAAGACTTATCGATCACACGAGGTCCATATGCGAGAACGCGTCAACGTCGATAGAAATTCCGGGGTGCAATAGGGACGTCCCGGTTGTAAACAACATCGTCAGGGGCATAAAAAAGGTGATGTGGAATAACTTTCCTGATATTGTCGGAAAGCGCGTAAAAAGAGGTTATTTTGATGGGATTGGTGAGATATTTAATACGCTGTTTGGGACTATGTCTGAATCCGACAGAAACACTTTTGAGAAGATTTTATCAGACTTAGAAAACTCATCCAACCAAGAATCAGATTTAATATACGAACAGACCACGTTAGTCAAATCATCACTTCAATCAATAAACTCAACATTTATACATTTCAGACAAAATCAAGACAATTTAAAATCAACATTTGACAATTTAACTTCACATATAAAGCAATTAGAGAGCGGGATTTTGTTTCCAATGGAGTTGGAAACAAAAATCGCCGAAGCTTTATCTCTACTGTCGATTGAAACCTCTGAGTTTGATATAACTCTTAATAAACTGATTGAGGGCAGTTTATTGCTGGAAAGTGGAATTGTTCATCCATCGCTACTACCTCCAAAACAACTCCTAAGTAGTTTAAAGGAGGTAAAGCTAAGAAGTGACGAACAATTTCCTTTCAATTTGAGCTTAAGTAGTTTGAAAACGATTAGGAAAATCTGGCAAATTAATTCTTATAAAAGTAAAAATTTCTTATTTATTTCAATTAAACTGCCAGTAGTTTTTAAATTTGAATATGACTTGATAAGAACCATCCCAATGCCATGAAAATACCACGACAATTTATTTTTTTATATAAGACCACACATCCTCTATTTTTTAACTAACAGTTCAAATAATGAATTTATCCCGCTTTCGAACGAAGTCTATGAAAAATGTCAGAATATTGATAAAGACTCTGTAATTTGCAATATAGCTAATATGATTAGTTATTCAGAGTATTCGAAATTTTGCGAAATGAGTATTTTCCAAAACCGACGCCTTTCAAAAACCTACCCTGGTTGTGACATTAAGTTTATTTCATTGGAAAGTGCTCTATTTGTTGCACTTGATCGGTCGGATACTTGGATGTATGTAACCCCTAACAACCAAGATGCGGTAGTCTCATGTGGGAAGAAAAATCACCATTTCAAATTGATCGGCTCTGGAAAAATATTCATTTCAGAAAAATGCAAGTTACATACTAAAGGAATCACATTGCTACCACGATATACTGAAACTAACAACTCTAAATTATTTATAGATTTTGAAAACGTCGACTTTCCTCTAAATATTTCAATGGAATTAGTAAACTTTAAAAGTCTGAAACCAATGCAGAATTTAAAGATTTAAACACTTTTTCGGACCAATTGAATAAATATTCTGAAGATTTTGATCATATTCAAACAAAAATAGCGCACATTAAAGACAAAAATTTGCATTATAACTTTTTTTATTCAAGTCTAGGCATATCAACTGTCCTTTGCAGCGGTTTGATAATAGCCATTATAATAATTTATAAAGGTCGTAAAATTGGTGATCCTGAAAGACCTAATATGCGAAGGCATGTGTCAATAAGAATGCCAAATGGGGAAAGTATACGGGTGGAGCCCGAAGATTTGGCTAAAGGTATCCGTGTGGTATCAGCAGATATAATACCGGTGTGACGTTGTTGGGGCGTAGATACGCCTCCTGGTAATTCATTTGAGTGTGGAATCTAATGTTAAATTAATTGAAAAATGAGAATTATCAGGAGGCCCTCCGACCAATACACGAATTATAAGAGTAGATTTAATTTAGTTAAGGGTATTTATAGATTTTATTTAAGCCGCGTAATTAGTAGAATCATTACTTTGGTTTGGTTATTTTTATTTTCGATTTCATGTAAATCAATCATATCAAGAGCGGAAGGACACTCAGGCATAGGTTGCAATGATTCCAGGAGGAACAGACACTGTTGATTTGAGAGGAACTGAGTACATCGGAGGAGGAACAATTTCATCCACATCCATGTCCATCGTGATGATAGTATCAATGGGGTTAGTCGTCGGTGCAATCATGCTGCTTATCATAACCTTCTGCTGGTGCTGCTACGGCTGCAAGGGAAACTCAAAAAACAGAGCTCCGCTATCAAAAAAAAATCATCTCGGCCAATCCAACGAGATCTTGACGGTCGTCTGTTTGAAATGAAAAAATCATCATTAACAGATGTGAATCCGGTCACGACGCTGTTCCGACAACATTTGTTGCCGCCGTCCATTGCGAGCGGGGGGACAGAAGTCAGCTAGGCGAAGAAAATGCTCATCGACTATGAATAAAATGGCGATAGTGGAGACGAAGAATCAAAGACTTATGATTATAGAAAGAATGTAATCAAAATTCCAAAATCATCTGGATACAAACTTAAAAAGCGACAATCCCCAACGCATGAGAAGCGCAGCCTCAACAGTTGCTGATACTTCAAGACTTCCATCACACAGCGTACGCTCATCCAACCACAGCAGACTGTACGAAATATCGACACGCTCTTGATGTGATTTGGTTCGGGTATAGTGTGTATTAGAGTTAAGTTGTAGGTTAGTCGCCGGGGCAGCGACTCACTGTCGGGGGAGTAATGTCACGTTTGGTATTTCCGGTAGCAACGAAGCACATCGGAAATCAATCAGACGATGACATTGCACGTTCGAGCAGGTCGATGCATCCTCGGTTGAAGGCCATAAATCGACAAGTAAGCATGTTACGCCGCTAAGTAACAGCGTTGTAACCTGCTTATTGGTTGATAGGACTTCAATGGTGGGGTAAATCGACCTATAAAGTGGTTGTTAAACCCCGAGAGGGAAGTTGGTCTTAGAGTAAATTATAGAGAGTTTGTCTTAGACTTAGTTATTGAAAGCAGTGCGGTGTTAGAATAAGTAATTGAAGAATGTAAGTACAATAATATTTTTAATTTGTTATTAAATGTATAAATATATATCATGAAAACTGTTAGGGTAAGGTAAAAAATACCTTTATACTTTTTGAAAGACAATACAATTTCCTACAAGATAGGGCTATTGGATGTAGGGTGTTCCATTTAAAATAAGCATGAAATTTGACCTTGAATGTATTTCTGGAGTTACGTTAAATTATCAAAACATCTTAAGATTTTAAATTCCTGTAAATAGCCTAAAATATTTACCCATTAGTCTAATATACTGGTACAAAATTTCATCTGTTTTCATTCATCCATTTGAGAGTTATGATTTTTTTTCGAAACGTCATTTTTTTCAAAAATATTTAAATATTTCAAAAATTATTAGGTTTAGGCATATAAATATATTATAAAAGTTAACTTTATTTTTGATGTAGAATTTGAAAAAAAAAATGAAATATGGGTCATTCCATTAAAAAAATATAACTATGATACGCCATGCTTTTATGGAACACCCTGTATATTTGAAACTAATTTTAAAATGTGGTCCTAATAGACATACATACGCCTGCGAAAGCCGATTTTGAAAAAAAAATAAACCATTTAGCCGTAAAGCTACTCGGCGCGCACGCTGAGACACCCTGTATATATATATTTTCGTTATCTATTCAACGCATTCTCTTTGATCACTTGAAATGAATAATTAATAAAAAAATATTAAAATTATTTAATTTTAAAACATGAATTTAAATTTAGCGAATTTCTCAAAAGCATAGTTCAAATAGTTCCGAAATCTAGTTCACACCAGAACATTGCCACAAGTTTCCTCTTTTTAGGGAAGAAAGAATTTTTCAATTATTAAACCGATCTTTTGAGATATTATTTTTTTGTGTGGCGAGTCGCCTTAAAATTAGGTGCGTGAAGTTAATACCAGACTCCGCGCTCTAATAGCATAACGACGCGTATTCGGAACTCTTTTACGGCGACTCGCAACACAAAAAAATAAAATCTCAAAAGATCGGTTCGATAATTGAAAAATTCTTTCTTTCTCAAAAAGAGGAAACTTGTGGCTGTGTTCTTGTGTGAACCAGACATCGGACCTATTTGAACTGTGCTTTTGCGAGATTCGCTAAATTTAAATTCATGTTTTAAAATTAGAAAATTTAGATATTTTTTAATTCATAAACTATTCAACATATTAGAGTGGTTCTTTTATAATTTGAAGCGCACATATTTCAGTTTAAACAGAAAAAAATTCAAACATATTTTTTAAGCGGTTACAAAGATATTATTTTTTATTAATGTATCGATTTTCGTTCGAATTTAACTTCCAAAATTTGCCCATGTTTATGAATTAATTACTCAATAACTATTAACGTTATTGTATTGAGATTTCGTATTCTGGGTTCTGAAGTATGGAGAACATGATAGTGTACTTAGTTTAATTAATATTGAAAGTTGAAAAATACCCTCCGCGCGTACTCGTGTCCGATAATGCGTCATTCCGCAACACAGTGCGGCGTCCAAATGATCTTGCTGAAACCACATCAGTACAACAATGCATCAAGGTGTCAAAGGGCGCTTATGTCTGGAATCTGATTATTTTGTAATCATTAGGTAGCATTTTTATATCAATTCTAGATTAAGTGTAAAATAATCTAATATTGACGATTACAGCGCCACCTGTTGCCAAATACGAAAAAAAGTTTCTGAGTAAAACCTACATAGTTTTTTTCACACTTTCCGAATTTGCAATAAAAAATGGGGGTTCCCATTTAAGATTCAGAAGTTACCCCTGTTATTCACCCCCCTGGGGGGTGAGGGGTGAAATTGATAACAGAACCTAATGTACCTCTGCAAACCACTAAACTTTGCATTAGACAACTTTTTCGATTGGGCGCACTTGTCTCGATATATTCCACCTGAAAGATTAAAATGGGACACCCTGTATATATATATATATTTGACTTTCTTTCACTTTCGGTTGTATCGGCAATGGGTACAAACTTTGTTATTTTAAATTTAACACCCAACATTTTTTTTTTTCGGATTCCCCGTTCAATTGCCTAACCATTCATATTCATTTATGTCTACATAACTGTTATAATTTTTGAGATAATAATTTATTTTTGTCAAATTTGAAAACTTTTAATGGCCGTTATTCGTGGCCTACCCTGTATATATTGTTAAAGGATGGAAGGTACTCCATTGAACGATCCTAGATAAGGAAGCACGTGACGAGCAACTAATCCAAAACAACTGGTGAAAATAATAAACTAAGTATATTTACACACAAAAATACACGAACAAAAAGAAAATTATGAACAATTAACACAGGATTTATATATTATTGCAGAAAGGTCCACAAAGACATAATTAAAATAAATTCAAATAAAATTAAAATAAATTAAATATATATTTTTTATTATTTCAATTTGTTTATATAATTGATATCGTATTGTTAATCGTTTCCCTTTGGTCTCTCTCCATCGCGATCCTGACACCATGATTGAATCTGTTGAAAAATATAAATAAAAAATTAGTAATCAGTATTTAATAAAAAATGTAAAATATTTTCGTGGAGTATTTATGCGAGATACATTCTGAGGTAATTAAATGAATCAGCTGTGGTAAATTTAGATAGTAAATGGGGAAGTGGCACTCATTATTTTGATAGTTTGGCGATCTTCCACCACCTCCTGACCTTGTAAAATATTTCGATGGTTGCATAATCAATTATAATCGTTGTTAATATCAACAATTTAATACTTATAACTGCGATCATTTATGTTTGATGTTTTTACATAATAGAAGTTTTTATATTAATAGAAGTATGTAGATTATCTATTATCCATCTATTGAACTTGATGAAAAGTCATCATATCGTATGGGTTTAATCGGACTTCATACCTATAACACCATATCAAACATTGAAAGCGTTGTAATAAATGTATATACAACGGAAGTGAAGAAATTATAATCCCTTCAGGTTCGTACGAAATCACCGATATTGAGGCATATTTACAGAGTCAGTTGTTATTAAAAGAACCACACGGTACATATGCTAGTTACGTTATATCAATCAAACCAAATAATAATACTTTAAAGTGTGAAATTAAGTGTAAATACGATATTAATTTTTCACCAGAAAAATATACAATAGGCAAGCTGTTAAGATTTTCTGGAAATAAAATTCTATGTACTAGAATTCTTCATAGTTCTGACACACCTGTACAAATAATTAAAGTTACCAGCATCAGAGTTGAATGTGATATTATTACAGGGGCATATTACGATAATAAGCTATCGCATACAATATTTGAATTTACTCGAACAGTAGATCTGGGATTTTCAATAATTATAGATTATTATTTATTCAATAAATATAGATCTCACAAACATTGTACATCTACCGCTTATTAACATAAATTGTATAGATAATATAACACTAAGGTTAATTGATCAGAACGGAGACCTCGTTAATTTCAGAGAAGAAAATATATTAATCCGCTTAGATTTAAAAAAAAATATAAATAGAAGATCAAATATTATTTTTGTTAGTGGTAAAAAGAGATCCATTAGGAAAACATCTAAGATCAAACAGAAATTCAGACTCCTTGGATATAACTTAAAACAAAATAATAAGAAAGATGAATCAACTGGATATATTTAAAAGTGTACCTTTCGATGAATCTATTACAAAAGAGTAGTTTCATACATATCAATCCAGAACAGCAAATTATGGGAATAGTGATGAAATTCGAATTGTAATCCAACAAGATATTTTTACATTACCATGTGACAGTTGTATACATGTAGTGGGAATATTGATATACCAGCAATGGGTCAACCTGCCATTAGAACAGCAATCAGTCTTATTCAAAACGCATTCGGTTTCTTGTTTGAAGAAATACGATATGAACTGAATGGTATTGTGATTGATAAAAACAGAAACGTTGGAATTACGAGTACAATAAAAGGATTTTTAACAATAAAAGAGGATGATCAAAAATCTGCGGAAATTGCAGGGTGGTGTGCTACTGGAACACAAAAAAAAACATATTTTAATAATACTAATAAATTTTATACAGTTATTCCACTCAAGTATTTGTTCGGTTTTGCTGAGGAATATCGTAAAGTAATTGTTAATACAAAGCAAAAACTAATATTGTTAAGATCAAGTAATGATATAAACTGTTATGTTGCGAACGTAGAGGGATCTAAATTTAATATAGATAAAATTGAATGGAGAGTTCCACATATACTTGTAAACGATGAGAATAAATTGCGAATGCTCGAACGGATCAATACAGATGCACCGATTTGTATACCCTTTCGCAGATGGGAGTTGCATGAACTTCCATCCTTAAGACAAAGCAGTAATGATATTTGCTCTGTTAAATCATCAAACAATCTTGAAAAACCGCACTATGTTATCATAGCCTTCCAAACTGATAGAAAAAATAAATCAAACATGGATAGTTCTAAGTTTGATCATTGTAAAATTAAAAATATTAAAGTTCATTAAAATTCTGAATCGTATCCTTATGATGCTTTAAATCTAGATATTGAAAAAGGTGATTATACTCTTGCTTATTACATGTATTGTATGTTTCAACAAAGTTATTACGGTCATTCAGCGGGAAACCAGTTCTTGACTATAATACATTTAAAAATCATATGCTATATGTATACGATATATTTAAGCAAAGTGAAAGTATAAAATATGCAACAGTTGATTTAAACATTGAACTAGAAGCTTCCGAACCATTTAAAGCCAACACGTGCGCTTATTGTCTCATTCTCTGCGATAATATTATAGAAAATAGGCCTTTATCTGACATAGCTAGAAAAATTGTCTAAACATGTTAAATAAACAAATACTGTGTGGATTTTCAGCTCATACCGTGTATGTTAAAAGAAGTCAAAAAGTGGATTTTTAAAAAGTTTTATAATAATGTAACTAATTTTGGCAAACGTTATAAATGTCCTAAATTTATTAAAACATTTGAATATTGTCTATTACATAGAAATGTATTCAGAATTTGCAGTGTAAAGAATGTGCAATTACTATACGATTATATTAAGGATATTGTAATAAAAATGTAATTAAATATAAAGTAAAATAAAAACTATTTATTTCTGTCTAATATGTGTTTTTTTATTTTTGTTTTATTCTGATGACGCTTACAGCAAGCGTTTACATTATTGAATATTACAAAAACAAAACATTTTACATGTGTTAACAAAGTAAAATTTAAATGTGTTTTCTATATTACATAAATAAATAATTTTAAATAATAAAAATAAATAAGGAATTATTTTTATTTATTTGAAATAGATTTATTATAGCAAAATATAATAACTAACAAAAACTGTAAATCCCACGTCAACAAGACATTAATCCTAAGTAAACTGTTGCATACATAATATATACTTACATACCTATTCAATGATAGGGATACATATACAAATTGATCATTATAATACGAAATAGTTATTGCAGACAAAGAATTAGCTGACGTTTAAATGTATTGTAAGGTACGCCAATAAAATCAATGTTTGAACACAATTTATTGCATTCTTTATCTAAGCGTTGTAGCGGGCTAAGTTGACCGAAAGTCGTTCTATGATGTTCATCATGTACATGCAGTGTATTACTGAGGGGTCTTGCGGGAACATGAAAGTTAATTAAACCCACTAATTCACTTGATGAAATATGTCCATTTATAATTTTAAATAAGAATCTCATATCCATTTGTTGGCTGCGAATTTCCAATGGCAAAAGCCCTAAGTATGAGTATAATTGTTCCCATTGAAATTCAACTTGTAAGAAATATATTTAACAAAATTTTTTGTACAGCTTCAATTCTATTAATATGTATTTTATAAATAGGTGACCAAATTATTCGGCAGTATTCCCAATGCGATCTTACTAGTGAATTATGTAGAATTGTTATGCTTCGAATATTGGTAAAGTCATAAGTAAAACGTTTAATAAAATGTAGAGACTTATTGGCCTTATTTATGATGTTGTCTATGTGGGGAACAAAAGTTAATGTATTGTCAAATATAACGCCTAGATCTCGTACTAAATTGGGCTTTTTTAAGACCAAATTATTGAGGGTATATTGCATATCAATCGGTAAGTTTCGTCTACTGAAACATAGCATTTCCTTATATTTAGTGTCATGTCATTTAATTGGCACCATGCAAATATATTATCAAGATCGTTCTGAAGGAGAACACAATCCTCGATATTTTTTACCATGAGGTACAATTTCACATCATCAGCGAACATCGTTAATAAATAATGAGAATAGCAGTGGTGCTAGATGTGACCCCTGCGGAACACCAGATGTTACATTGATGTTATTCGACTCATTACCTTTTATTAGAGCGCGTTGGTGTCTAAATGAAAAGTATGACCTGATCCACGATAACAAGGGGTCATGTATCCCGTACTCCTGCAGTTTTTGTAAAAGTATTGAGCGGTTTACACAATTGAACGCCTTGCTAAAATCAAGATATATAGCGTGAACCTTATTACCTCCCTAATGCAATTGGAGTAAAGGAACAATGCTGGTGCTCGCTAATAATGGAAGAGAAATTATTAAATAATTGCATGTAAAATATTTTCTCGAATACCTTTGACAAAGCGCTAAGAATAGAAATCGGTTGATAATTCTCTACATTTGATTTTGGACTTGATTTATGAATAACAGTTCTAAGGGAGAATTCAAAAATGTATTGTATTGGATTTACTAAATGAGTAAAGTAAACATTTTTTTAAAACAAGTTTGGATTATTGTCGGGACCAACACTATTTGATGTTGTTTGATGTGTGAGTATGATATTAGGTTCAAAGAATGTATTATTAACAACAGAGGAACGCTTCGGAACGCTTTTTTATCGTCTTTAGTTGTTAAACAGAAGCAAAATAAGTGGAAAATGGATACTAATATCATAATGAGTTGAAGCATTACAAGTGCTATAAGACATAGAAGTTGGAATACCTCGATTGTTACATTTGCTATGCACAAATGTCCAGAAAGATTTCACATTATTAGGTATTGAAACCTCTATGTTATGCACGTATTTATTATAGGATGCAGTAATTTCGGCTTTACTTCTAGACCTCAGATTAGAAAAAGTGTAATTATCTATTATATCTCCTGTGGATTTCCATTTAGTATGGGCAGCCTTTTTCAACAGTAAAAGCTTTATTGCCTGTTTAGTGAACCATAATGGAAAGGAGTTATCATGTGTAGGTTTTTTTTTGAACAAAGAGATCAATTATACTTTGCAATACTATTTTATCATAAAATATATCCAAAGCTCTGTTGATACTATCATTATTTTCCAAGAATGGCAAATCTACGTTATAAAAAATGCAAATTGTGAATAATCAGTTTTATATAGCTATAAGCAATGGTTTCATTTGGAATGTTAAAATAACTTGAATTGATATTAGCTGAGAACGGCGGGTGAAATATATTATTATTTATAATAGGGTTGGTTTGTTTTAGCTCAACCCCCTCCGTATTAGTGTAAAATAAGTCCAAGATAAAACCGTGCGCATTAGCAATAAAATTCCATTGGTTGAAACCTAAGTCGGCAAGGCCACCCGAAAATGTATGTTCAATGGGAGAGGTAAGATTACAAGGTGTTAAGCCTGTAACCTCATCATCGTTTAACCAATTAATATGAGGTAAATTAAAATCGCCTGCAATATATATATGGGAATAGTGATTTAAAGACGATATTTGAAGCGAAGGTATAAGATTATTTACTGCAATTAATACACCACCGCCAATACTCTTTGAACTATTCTTATCACTTCGGTCAGTCCTATATACACTATACCAAGTGTCAAATAATTCTGAATTATTAATAGATGGATAAAGCCACGTTTCAGACAATGTAATAATGTCGTATTCTTCAGATAAATTTGAACAGTAAAATGTTTTTAATTTTGTCCTGAGACCCCTCACATTTTGATAGTATAAAGAAATGTGAGTTTCAGAAATAGGCAGAAATATGGGTTTTAATACTTTTTTTCAATGTGTACAATTCTTGGAATGCCGCGAATATATTTAATAGTTATATCTTTTTCACCCTGCTCCATTCTATTTTTAAAATGATTCTGAAAACCTTTGAAATATTGACGTGCGAAAATTAGATCGCTTTTAAATTTAACGTTTCCTGTATCAACGACATTTATAATTAGAAGAATTTTTTTGATACACCTCATTTCATATAAGGTGATGATAGACAAATATATATATACCGAGCGTATATATCTAAAACACCAAGAAAACTAACATGAGTCCATTTCTTACAGATACCATGACATTTTAAGGCACCGCTACGTGGTCCAATATTTTTTGTACGCTCTGTACATACACGACTCATTGTGGTTTTGTTGAAACAGGAATTATTAAATAATTTATGAATTTCTTCGGCACTAAGTATTGAACATGCGCTGGTCAACTAGAATTCATACTTAATATAGGAAAACACTTGTAAAAACTCTTTTTCACAAATATTTATTTTTAGTAAATAAGTATTTCGACCACGATGTAGTCATCTTCAATAGCTTTACAATTAATGGTTACATCTAGTGGCGGTAATTATATATATAAAAAGTGACAAGGGGATTAAGGTATGTTTGCGCAAGGGGATTAACTATTTTTTCCTTTGGCGGATAAGCTTATCATTAAGAATCGATTAAAGGTGAGCTCACATCAGATATAATCGCCCACTAAAATCAGCAAGACACACATTTTCAGTAAATAAGGTAAAACTACTTAAGAGCTCAACGAATTGTCACCTAAACATGTTGGAAGCAATTCAAATGAAAAAACACAGTAATTACATAATTAATTTTGACCTGAGTCTGCTAGAACACCCGCGGTTACCTTTAATCGATTCTTAATGATAAAATAGTTAATCTCCTTGCGCATCTTTTTCAAACTCATTCTTAGCTGCCTATCGCATAGTTGTATTAAGATCAATATATATATTTTTTAACCTTTCTGTTCATAGGCTATTACTCTATGATTTTCAGTTAATATTAAACCATGCGATAAAACTTGCTTTAAATTCCTAAATGGATGTATAATATTTTCAGCTAAAAAGGGCAAATCATTGTGCGGATCATGTAAATTTTGCGGGTATTCCAAATCAACCTCCAACATATATCCTATTGGTGACTCATCAGATGTATCTATAACATTTAAATTTTCAATTTCGTTTTTAGATAACAATCTAAAACCCTTTAAAGGTAAATATTGAGACATTGCCCATCCATATAAATTATTGGCGTCCCAATATGCTAAATATGAGCTGGGCTTTGTAACATCATAATTTCGCATATATTATTATAAGCCTGAGCATAGCGGAGAGAGCATTGACAAATACCGCCTCTTATACCCTTTCTAATAAAATTATGCATGTCAATGTCGGTCAACAATTCTAATTTAATTTTTGTAAAATATTGAGCGGGGTCTAAACCGTACGTTTTAATACATACAGAGCGGAATGTTTCAAAAATGTCTGTTAATCTCCTCTTAACGTCAGTCATTAAATATAAATTTGAATAATCCTCCATATATTTACAATTAAAACTCTTTGAGCATTCTCACAGTCTTCCAGTTTGATATACTACCTGTGAGAGAGCTATAAAATGATTTTAGATCTGGTAATTTTGTTTCTTGGAGTCGCTCAATAGAATCCATATATTCATACGGAAAAACACACTTTCAATAAATTAAAATCATCATCAGATTTACAAAATCGTGATATATATACTAATTGATCGCGAGTTAGATTATCTAACGAACTAGCCATAAATCTAAAACCATCTAGAAATCGTAATTTCAAGTATTGGATAGGTTTCACACCTTTTTTATTGATATATTCATCAACTTTAATTGTTTTGAAGAATGAAATATATTTCTCCTTATTCTTAAGTTCTTTAATAAATGGATGTGAATCATATCCACTTAAATTATGAAAAAATATAGTTATAAAATTCGGAACTTTCTAATTTAAATTGCAATTCAATTGAGCGGCTCCAACAAACTTCCTAGTTAAGTGACAGTGATTTGCAACTATTTCAGCAGGTAATAAATCTTCCTCACAAATATGGTATTTAACCGCACTATTAAATGAAAATTGTTGAACATTATTCATTTTACACATAGGCATTATTTATTTTAAATTATTATTATATAACAGACGAACGTCAGAACTGAGACGCTTTATTAATACTTTGGAACAGTCTGTTCCTGTATAAATTTCTGTTTTATCTAAAGATGCATCATACGAGCATTTAACTCTATATGCGAAACTATATGGTACATGTAAATGTGTAATGTCATTGTTACAATTATTGGGTTTACATATCTGAATAGATTGCAAATGCATTCAAAATCTGCATAAATGACAAATGGAACTTTCATTTGTTTTGAATAGTTTTCGTATTTAGAAATATTTCCCGGTACCATGTCTCCTATTTTACTCTGTTTCAATTTAGAAGTCTGTACGATTGTATAAACTTTATTGCAATTATGTTGCTGATGTTCTTCTGAATTGAAAAAGGATAAGCATCCAACACGTAAGTATTTTTTATGTCTAATATTACCAACTTGATTAGAATGTAATCTCGACATATCTTTAATTAAAACCTAATGGCATTTTACCATTTTACCTCTTCTTCAATTAATAATAAATTAATGTGTTTGAGATTCTTATTTTAAGTGAAGTAAATGAGGCCCACTACTTAATATTTACTGGTATTTGAGCAATATTCTAAACCGTAAAGATTCACGCCCAGGTTATTAAGTGTTTCAATTTTAGATAAATCTTTCAACTTACATCGATGTCCGTTAAATTTGGTGTAGTTGAGTAGTGAGAAATACGCTCCACATGTTGATTGCTTGGATGGAGGGCACCAAGCTAAGAACATCTCATCTTGGTTTTGAATATTGATGAACGCCTTCTTCATTTTAATTTGTTCTGAAAGAAAAATAGAATTATAATCATATTGAAAAGGGTAAATAAAAATAATGAAGTTGTTAAAACATTATTTTTCTTAATACCTGATAAATCAAAATAGCTGGCTCCTCGAATAGGCACATATTTCAATATATTAATGTTAAGATGAGAAACTGCCGCAAAGGTGCAACCGCTACCAGTTTCCTGTAAAACATATAATATTATTGTTTAAGTATCTTTCACTTTTATTCTCGCTGAATTCTTGATTTTTCTAGTTTTTTATAAGTTTTACGAATGTATATTAAATAGTGAAACCAATATTTTATTTTCAATTTAGTCTTTAAATTTTGATATGTATATATTTAGCAAAAAAATATATTATTAATATTTTTACCTGAAATTCCTCGCTCTTTGTTTTAATAGTCGCGAATATCCCATCAAATGCTTCGTTTATGTCGATTGAAACATCTACCATAATATATTTACAGTTGAATGATTTCAACTCTCTAACATCATCTTCGCTTGCTTTTATAAAATATGCAAAAAGCTCACATGCAAGTTTGATATTAGAGAATAATTTCATTCTTTCCTCAACTAATTTCACACAACTTTAGCTTTGCAAGCTATGAGGAAAGAAGGAATACATTTTCATCCTTCGCATTAATTCTGTAAGTTCCAATTCGTTTTTTAAATATCCAGCTACTTCCATAATATTATCTCCGATGGGTTGTTTCAGATTGTTTTATGGTTTTTTATGTACAGAAAATCATAGATTAAATTAGATTGATGACTCCTAGGGGTCTCCACGTTCCATGAGTTTAGTTCACCGAACCACTCCATGAGGGGGCGCTGCAATCGAAAATAACATCGCCAGTGGGGGGGAGAGGGTTGTGGCGGGGGGGGGGGGAACATCGCGCGGTATATGAATAATCGCGCGATGTGAAAAATTATAACAACATAATTAAAATATAAAATATATATTATAAATAATTATTGCAGTAAAATATTTACAGCGCAATTTAAAAAAAAATATTTGCAATTAGTTTTCACAACATTCACTCTTATAAATTTAATATTTGAACATTTAGTAATTACATAATATTTACTAAATTAAATTAAATTATTAATTTACAAAAAAATAAAGAAATTCAGTTCATTTAAACACTACAAATATTTAAAAAACAACTTATTCGTTTCTGAAATAAACTATTAGAACTTGCTTGCAAACATTAAGCAAATTAAAAACATAAAATTATTTAAGCTAAAAACTAAACAATATATTAATATTATATTATGATTTATCCCAAACGACACGTATGCATTATAATTATTTTTCATCATTTACATTTTTTGGTAGCATTTCTATAATATGGATTCCGAAATTAATAGGGGAGCTAATATTTACACATATTTAATTTTACATGTTCGCTCCTTATTCCAGACAATCGGTATATGTTTAAGAAGTTGATTCTCATAAATTAAAAAATAAATATTTAATACACCTCATTTCATATAAGGTGATGATAGACAAATATATATATCGAGCGTATAACAAAAATCGACGATGAAGTTGGTGTTGGAAGTCTCGAGTCATGTCTGTACTAAGATCACACGCGTGAAATGCTGGTTGCGGTTAAACAGTTATATGTCAGATAGATATTAATTTTGTTAAATAGGTAGCCAAACTAAATTTATTTTAAATTATAATAGTCAAAGTAAGTGTTGAAAATGCCCACCGCCACTATCCAGGCAACTTTCATTCCTTCGCCTAACACAAGTATAAACATTTTGCAACATTAAAGGATTTTGGTTAATTTAATTATTTTTTTCTGTAATTCTCTCCTGCAGGTGAACCAAGTTGTTAACACGCACTTGATATATGGAGTTTTTTTTTTTAGTGGACATAAAAAACACATATGGCAACATCACATGATCAGATATCAATAGCAATATCACATGGTCAGAATTTCTTCTCGATACCGTTTACCTGTTAGGGTATTATTAAAAAATGGGTCCTATTACTCGTCTGCAACTTATGGCGCACCAAACTCAAATTTTTTGGGGATGTAGAGGTTCTTCGACATAAAAATCCTCGGACTTTGCAGCACTCCACATCCTCATATTTTGCGAATTAACGTACCCGCTTAAATAAACCATGCCTCATTTGTGAAAAAGGTTTTGTCAAGGAGATCGTCATCAAAGTTTTGAAGGAACCATCGTCAAAATGTAACTCTTCTAGGATAATCAATTCTACGTAGTCCTTGTACGCTAATTAATCGATAAGGGGACAAATGCATATCCTTCTTCGAAATTTTCTGGCAGATACCAATTGATACTTCAGTTAATTGTGAAAGCACACCAGGCCCTGCCAACTTCATGGGATTTTGTTATTTCATGATTATTATTATCAGATCTAAGTAGTTTTATACCAATCCACTAGAGGCGCAAATGTCGATAATATTTAAAGCGTTCACCAATAGATGGCAAAATGCGGCGTTCCTAGCGTGGGAATTACCCAAGGTAGATCGAGTGACACATATATACATACATATGTGTAAAGGTATGCTGAACTAGCGCCTCACATAGTTTCAACGCCCCGCTTGCTTCTCACCTCCCTTTCGGTCATTCAGACCTCGTGACGTAGACGAATTCGAACATTTTAGCGCGTACACGGGCGAAAACAAGCATAACCTATTTTGACATTGCGTGCTTTCTACTTCTTTGTTTATGCCCGTTCATAATTTCATTATTTAGTTATACTTTGGTCTTTCAGCGACCATGCGAAAGGTAAATTTGAAAATTGTTATCACCGGGCGTAATACATTAATTTGTTTGTCTGCGGGACATTACATATTTTTGTATTATTTTATTACGTTGATCCACACTCTTTTAAAATGTTGCACTCTTTAGGTTTTTACACAAACAAATGCACTTGTTCGAAGAGGTAATCCATACTATTGTAACTGAATAAAAATGGTAATAACTAAATTCATTACTACACTGTATTATTATAAAAAAAATAATACATTTTTTTAAGCATTCGAATGGTCACATCGTGACTGACATATACATTTGCAATCAATAAATTTTATGAAGGAAGAACACTCAATCTTTAATTTACTAGTACACTTTTATTTGTACGTAATAAATACAACTTAAATATCGACTTTTGAGGTTATTGTTTATTATAATTTTATTACGATACAAATATTTAACAATTAAATATTAGTATTTTTATTTTAGTAATAAATTTAATAAAATAAAACGAAAATTAATTATATTAATATAACCTAAGGCCGTATTTTAGTTTAGTCGATAGCGACTCAAACGAAGATGGAGCGATTCCAAAAAACGGTTAATTGAGAGAAAACTCCGATTCGATATCGTTTAATTTATTATTCGACAGCTATTTTAATCATATTTACGGCGTGCGCAGTGAGCTACTGTGACGTCATGAGATCTCCATTAAATTCCCCCCACTCTCAAATTTTCTATTCCATCTATCCTTTATACATATACTCAAGCGTCCTTGGGAATTACCTAAGTAAGCGTTGAAAAAACAACGTGACGTAAACAATTTAGTGTAAATTGAAATATTTTTGAAGAATTACTTTTTAAATTTGTGCGATAAAACGTGAACAAAAATTGAGGTAAGTCTCTTTGTTATAAGTAAATATGTTTAGTCAACACTAACATTAAATTAATCTAAGCGTAAAACAGCGTTGCTTATTTTAATGTTTATCATGTTAATATTTTATTGTATTAATTGTTAAATGGTTTGTTTTTGAGAAAGTATTAATTTATACATTTTATTTACAAGTAAGGTTGTGTTACTAATTTTTAATTATTTATTTATTTTCAGGCTCCATCAAAATAATTTTGATATGTGCTGCTTTGGATGGGCCCTGGGAGAAATAATGATGCGATATGAACTTCCTCGTCTTTGGATGTGCGAAGCAATCAGTGTATGCATGTATATGTTCCTTCTTTTCACCGAAATGTCTCGTTGTGCTATTACGTTATTATTTAGTCAGGTATGTTTTAATATTTAAGTATTTTGGTTGATATATTTATATATATTCTTTTTCCACAATTCATGTTACTTTTTTTACATATTACTTTTCGACTAAGATTAAGCTGCTGATTACTGCGCCTCTGGTGGATTGGGATAAAACTAATCGAAACGCGGTATGAAACATTAACATAGAAGTTATGTATCTATAATAATCTATGAAGCACATGAAGTGAAGTTTTAGGTGCATCTTCTATTATTTGTCGCACATTTTCAATTAACTCTGGAGTACGTTTTGTTGCCAATCCAGTGCCTTCCTTCCTACCAACACTTCCGGTGTCACGAAAGACTTGTACAACACGCCGAAGAGTACATTTAAAACAGTTATCATTAACGGTAAGATTGGGAAATTGATTTCAAAATTCTTTCAAACAATCGGGAACAGAATACTGCAGAACTCTCCACCAACTTTTCGCCCATTACGAAAATAAGATTCAATCATAAACATTTTATGTACCTTAGAAAACATGCTTACGATAATTAAGGGTTAGTGACAACAGACTTGTCAACATGACAACCAGTACTTTACGCGTGCGCGTGTGATTTTAATTCAGACATGACTTTAGATTTCCAATGCCAACTTCGTCGTTGATTTTTGTTATACGCTCGATATATACCGGGTTATTCACGCTTACGAATCGGAGTATTGTGGCCAAAGCACAGCACTTTTTAAAATGTTTTTTTCAGGTGTGTGTGTGTTGAGACCTAAAATTACCTAAAATTATTTTCATGTTATACAGGGTGTTCCAAATACCATAAAAATATCAAAGTTTTATTTTTTAAATAGATCACCCTATATATTATTATATTTTTAGATTCTAAGTTCAAAATAACTATAGTTTTTATTAAGGTTTTTAGTACCTAAACCTAATGGTTTTTGAAATAATTGGAATTTTGTTAAAATCTAACCTAATTTTCAAATATCTACCATTTGAGAAGTATTTAGATTATGTAAACGAAATTTTCAGGTATATTTAACAATAGATCATATTTTATTTTTCAATTACAAAAACCTTAAAATTTGTATAGAGTTGGTCAAACTTGTTTTTTTATCATTAATTAAATCATTTATTAAATGAACATTATAATTATCTATCAAAAGTTCCCCATACCTCTAACCTCAAAGTCGTGGTGTTTTTGCGCAAAATGCAAAAACTCGAATCTTCGCATTATTTGGGGTTTTCTGTCAGTGTATTGTTATTTTTCTAACTGACTGTGGAACGACTGTGTACGAAATGTCAAATAGTTTATCTAATAAACTTTCACATCAATTTTCAAACTCGTGTTTAGCTATCATGATGTTATTTTGAATTTTGGTGAGAATTTTTATCATTATTATTTGAATGTAGGTACTGTAGTACTTTTTCAAAATATTTATTCAAAATAGAGGGCATTGATATATCGAGCGTATAACAAAAATAGACGACGACGTTGGCATTGGAAATCTAAAGTCACACGCGTTGTCATGTTGACACTGTTTAACCGCAACCAGCATTTCATGCGTGTGATATTAGTACAGACATGACTCGAGGCTTCCAACGCCAACTTCGTCGTCGATTTTTGTTATACGCTCAATATTTTTAATGTTTGGACAATGTTATGAGAGACCTTATTAACCAACAGAAATAATACATATACTTTTTGCTAAAGAAGTAATTCTAAATCGGCTATTTTAAACACCGATTTATAAATAAAGGGGGTGTGAGTTATAAAAACTCATTTATTAGGAAATCTGTCTGTCACAAGAATACACAAAACTTTATTATTACATAATTCTGATAGAAATGGTAATTAGTAATCAAAATTAATTGTTGAGTGATGTGGAATAGAGGGTACACATTACCCCAAATGACGTAAAAAACGATTTTATGCCTTTTTAGCAAAAACTAAATGTCTAAGTGCTTCGGGGTATAGGAAACTTTTGATAGATAATTGAAATTGAAATAAAAAACATGGCATTCCATTTGAAAAATCAAGTTTGGGCCACTTAAAGTCCTTGTTAAATTATTTTAAGTTTTTGGGCCACCCTGTAAATATTTTACTATTTTAATAATTGGAAAATAAAATATGATCCATTGCTTAACTTCCCTGGAAATTTTTCGTACATATCCTAAATACTTCTCAAATAATTAAAATTTGAAAATTATGCTAAATTTTAAGAAAATTGCAATTATTTCAAAAACGGTCAGGTTTAGGTACTCATATCCTTAATGAAAACGATAGTTATTTTGAACTTAGAATCGAAAAACATAATAATATATAGATTTATTCCATAAAAAAACACATCTTTGATACTTTAATGTATATGGGACACCATGTATAATATGAAAATAATTTTAGAAAGTAGTCCTTATAGACCGCTATACAGGCCTGAAATTAAAACTTTAAAAAGTAGTGTACTTTGGCCACAATACTCCGTTTCGTATAGCGTGAATAACCTGTTATATAGCTGTATGTACAAAAGTTAACCATTAAGTCGGAATTCATCTTCAAACTTAAACAAAATAATATTTGAATGAAATTTACTATGGCTTAATATGACAATACAATACACCATTTGAGTTAATATGAGTACCATTACTTGATGGTAAGTATGAAATATAACATAACCTATAAATAAATACCTAAATAATTTTTTATTTACAGAAGCAATAATATTTCTAAAAATATTACTTGAACGAATGTTCGATTTTTTGTCTCTTTATAAATTTAAATTATTTGCACAGTTTGGTCGCATTTTTGATAAAATGTGAATCTAGTTACTCGGAAAACGTAAATAAATGTGACTTATTATTTGTTAATGTACTTATTAAATTTAATATTTGGTAAAGATTTATTTTTTTGAATCATTATTTATTTATTAACATGTTAATTTTAATTTCTATTCTACTATAAAATAAATTAAATTTAATTGTGTGTCCGAATAACAAGATATTTATGTAGTGGTACTATTGCATTCTATACTTAATATTGATTGATGGTGGTCATATTAACACGAATGATGTATTACGTTGTACTAATTTCATTAGTAACCAATAAGTCATATTCTAGTTACCCGGAAAACAATTATCGAAATTTATAAAGAGAAAAAATACTCCAAATCGAACATTAATTCATATAATATTTTTAAAAATGCTCGCCTTAATAAAAAGTTATTTAAATATTTATTTATAGGTTATGTAATATTTCATACTTACCATCATACTCATTTTAACTCAAATCATGTCTTATATTATCATATTAAACTATAGTAAATTTCATTAAAATGGTATAAAGCAGTCAATTGTTATCAATAAAATAAATATTATTTTGATGAATTCCGGCTCAACGGTTAACTTATGTAAATAAATAAGTTAGATTAAATCATCATATTTTGGTCCCAGGAAATATTTAAATATTTTTTTTTATTTTTTTGAATAAAAAAATCAATTCATATATTCGCTGTAATAATTATTTTGTTAATATTTAAATTGGAATAAGTATTTCAACCACAAGAAACAATACCACAATAAAAAAATTATTAATCAACCTGCAACAACTATTGTCAATAAAATTTGTCGGTAATACTCCCACACTTCCCACAATGAAAATTAAGATTTAAAAAAATGTGTATCCCGGATACTTAGCTAAATTTAATTGATCTTCTTGGGCACCACTTAGCATCCAAACGGCAGCATACAGCATAATTCTTCCTTGACGTAATTCAATCCAAATTCCTGAACACCTTTACCCCACGTTCTGCTCTATTCTTGCAACCACAGGAAAACGAAATTTAAATATGGCGTGATGTCCTCTAATCGCGATGTGCACGATGACCACTGCGAGGCCAACATAAAAAATTAAAAAACGCATTTTAATTTAATTCTTTAAAATGTCTTGGCGAAACTTTAATTTGTAAGACCTATATTTCTGTTAAAATGCGTAATATTTTTGATTTTTCGATTCCAATTGCTCCTTGCCTGCATGATACCGCTAGATTAATTTTAATAATTTGTTTTTTTTTTGTGCTACCAGCTATAAATTTTAGTGGTTTCGCCCGGGCGGCATATTTTTGGCGCGACAAAATTCTACAAATAATGTGGAAATAATTAATTAATTATTTTCAAATCATTTTTATTTAGTATATTTAAATAACTATGACTAAGTGAATTAATACTCTTTTCTATTTATATTAATAGCCAGCGAGGCGTTTATTCAAATCTGAGCCGCGAGGAGTTTTTTTTTGGGAATTTACGATAACAACAATACTAGAACACTCGTCCTTCCTTTGCCCGTCATTACTATCCGGCGCGCGGCAGGTGAGGGTCGCTCTTTTAATTAATTTAATTCAATTCGTTTCTTTTAATTTTATTCGGTTTTGATTTAAATTAAGTTAATTTGGTTTAATTTAATTTAAATTGATTTAGTTTAATTTGATTTAATATAATTTGGCTGAGTGTATTTGAATTAATTTAATTAATTTATTTTAAGATCTTTAAATTATGTAAGGCATAGCTGTACTGACGAGGGATTGATCCCGAAACACGAGTCTGGAGAGGGCCTTATATCATTGAATCAATATTGTTGCATTATGCATTATTTTATTGATATGCGACAGCAAGTGTACATTATGTAATTCAATGTCCAGCGTGCGTATTTGCTCGGGAAGTAGTTGTTTTAGTGTGCATTTGTTTAACGCACTTACGTAACGCAAGTCAAAAGTCACAGAGCTAAATGTGGAAATAATTTATTAATTATTTTAAAATCATTTTTATTTAACATATTCGAATTATGATTTTTTTTTTAGAAAAAGGTGAGGCGAGTTCAGTAACTTTTTTTGGTACATCAGAACGTTGCTATTCATTTTTTCCGGGTCCACACATCGTTGGGAAGTTCTGATAACAGCTACAGGGAAAAGTTTAAAAATAGTTCAGGATACACGGTGGAGCACAAGAGGCGATGCCGTAAATATGACGCGTCTTCATTGCAAAGACACACCAGAACAGACGAATTTTGCTAGTTACGATGCAGTTATTTTCCTTTCTTTGTTTCTTGGACATTCGGCAACCTGTGCTACAAGAAGTGAATGACGCACAAAGATATTTACAAACAAAGGGACACGACATAAAACTGTGCACTCAGAAAGTAAGTGCTTTGCAGACGGTACTCACAGAGGAATGATAGACAGCGCTATAAATTATGCAAAAAATATGTGTGAAGGTCTTGGCATTTCCATGGCGCATAACGAGAAGGCACATTTTTGACGACGGAAGTAGAGATGCCAACTTGTCCTATGAGAATGAGTTCAGACGGAAGCTGTTTTCTTCGTTAGATAGAATACTTATAGAAATTCGTGACAGGTTTCAGCTGCTATGGAATTTGGGTGGCCATACTACTAGATTCAGACGATACTGAATGCAATCTATAATACACATCTGCCGAAATTGATGAACAGGAATTCAAGCTCGAACGAGTTCGATTGTAGGCTTTCGTATCTGCTACAGGCAATGAAAATAAATTAATTAATGATGGCCCGCTTAGATAATTACAATTCGTAATCCAAGCTAGAAGATACTCCTCCCAATATTATAATAATGCTCCGAATATTCCTCACAATTGCCATAAGTAATGCCAGTTGTTAGATAAGTTTTTCAAAATTGAAGTTGATCAAAAATTTATTTAAGATCCACAGTAAGTAGTCTTAAGACTAATCAATCTATGTCTATTAAGCAAGAATGCAAGAATGTGATTCGATAGACATTGATAGTGCAATAAAATAGTTTGCTCTTAGAAAAAGTAGACGAATAAATTTTAGTTAAGTTTTAGTGACAAGTTGCACCAAAAAAGTTCAACTCAAGTTCAAGATGACAGTTTCTATTGTTCTAATATTACTTTGAACTTGAGTTGATTTTTTCTGGTGCAACATGGCCTAAGTATCATTTTAGTTCTAACTGAGAAGTTAGTTTGCGTTTAATATCATATTCGTTGTTATTCGTTATATATTATTAATTTTATGTAATAATAACTTAATTTTGTTGACGCATATCATATATGTTTGGTAAAGTGTAAGAACTTTTGAAACAAATGTGTGTATTATACGAGATATGTCTTCTATATTTGTAACCTGTCAATACACAAAAACATATTTGTTCATGCCGAACCGTTCTTTAGAATATTGGTACATTTTGGAGTCTTTTGGATTTAAATACTTAAAGTAGCGCCGGCGAATTTGGCATTCGCCCCGAGCGGCAGAAACCCACGCTACGCCACTGAGTAGGAATCTATATAATGTAGGCCTGATGTATCAAGAGCTTAATATGAGTAAACCATATACAGGGTGCCTCAGCGTACGCACCGAGTAGCTTTACGGCTAAATGGTTTTTTATTTATTTTATTTTCAAAAATCGGCTTTCGCAGCCTATTAGCATCATATTTTAAAATTAAAATATACAGGGTGTCTCACAAAAGCATGGCGTATCATAGTTATATTTTTTCTAGTGAAATACCCCATATTTTTTTCTGATTCTTCATCAAAAATAAAGTTAACTTTCATAATATGTTTATATATCTAAACCTAATATTTTTTAAATATTTAAATATTTTTGGAAAAATTGACGTTACGAAAAAAAAAAAAAAATCATAACTTTCAAATGGGCGAATGAAGACAAATGAAATTTTGTATCAGTATATTAGAGTAATAGGTGAATATTTTAGGCTATTTGCAGGAATTTAAAATATTAAGATGTTTTGATAATTTGTTAGCGGCGCTTTACCGTAACTGCTGGAAACTTGAATCTCAGCAATAATTTAAGCTGCACCATAACATCGGGCGACATTTTTATTGTGTACATATTTTCAATACGCGGAACAACGGTCCCATCCTATTACTTTGATTCCTTTTAACTTTTAAAATGAGTAAGATTCGTTCGGAGCGTGTAATTATAGGTCTATGACGAATCCTCGTCAAACATTTACGCATATCAGGCAGTTCCAGAAAAAACGACAACCCTCTCAGTTATTACAATTAACAAATTAAAATTCACGCGGAACCAACCGAAATCTATGCCCGTATGTAAAAACATCGTGAAGGCTGTATTCGATAAGCTTAGATGTCTGCCATCGGCGGTTGTAAGGGTATAGCCTTAAAACGACAGCATATCACACATATGAAAATATGTCTGTATAAATTGAATATATAGGTTGATTTGAAGCACTGAATGGAGATTTGATATCTCTATGGTGTAGGAAGTCGACAATCGGGGTACGAGTTCAAATCCCATCAGAGATGTTTCTTGTCCACTTTATATTTAAATTATACCTCAATGTTGTGCATTGAAATTTCTACAATTCAATGATATGAAAATACGTTATCTAATCAGATCTCACAACGAAGGGATACAATAATTGTCAATCTTAAAGGCATTCACTTTGTGCCATATTTTCAATACTTTTTCATACCATTAAGCTACATCCACCATAATGAATCCCAGGGGAGAGAAAACCTTTCGTCAACCAATCAATATCAATTTACAAGTGTTGCAATTGGGTAACGCTGATATTCAGCGCGTGTGACAAAACTCGTCAAGGGTAAAAGCTTCACCTCTTTTGGGATTTAAACGCGGCAGTTGTGTACAAAACAGAAATAAGCGAATATCTGATGTATCTTTAAGAAAGAATAATGATGATCAAATATAGTTGTAAGTGCAGAAAGATCGAACGAAGTAAAGAGTGATTGCGAGATGAGAAACTTAAGTTCAGGAACCGAATTAGGGTGTGACTTCCATCATCATGAAGTAATTATGGGTCGTTTCTCTATAAGGGGTAGTCTAGCAATTGAGAAGTTAATAAACCTCGGCCAGCTGCATCAGCCAGGTTCTCCTTACCTGAAACCTGTCTCCAGGAAACATTTGGGAATTGCTCATATATTTGCGCTACTCTGTTGGCCACAAATGACGATAAAGAAGAATTTATATTCAAGCAAGCATTGTAGAAGAATCCGAAAAGCAAATGGGGTTGTCTAACGACAACGACGAGGGTGATTGTTGTAAGCAAAGGGTAAGCTTAGACAATAACCAAGCTGCTTCAAGTTCCAAGTGGGGTATTGTCCAGGCTTTCAGAGGAGCAACGCGAGTTTTTGAAGCAAGTAAATGAATCCAAATGAAGTGAGCTGTCTGAAATCTCAAGAAGACTACCGCCGTCATCCGTACCTCACTGACATCTGCAAAACCAACAACGTTCTTGAAACTATTTTTTTTTAAATGATGCAACGAGCTATTGAGACTACCTTTAGAAGAGGGAATTCCCATTTCTAGACGTGTAAGACAGGATTGGAAAAGCATTCCATGAGGAGGAATAGAAGTCTATTATAGAAATAGTATCAAGATCAACTACAGCTTTAAGACCAGCCTTCTTGAGCAACAGGTGGTTTATTGTGGGTCCTAATGGACAAGTGCCGGACAAAAGGTCGCCTAAGCCGAAGGCGGTACAATCAAAGGCAATAAACCACCCGAAAGAGAATAATAGCCGCGAGATGTCCACATACACCGCGAATGTGGAGCATATTAGTAATTAGCAGTCATCGCTATTCAATGGCTGAGAGGAAGACGAGGCCAACAATACCAAACGCGCCATAGGTGTTTGCTTTCACTGCGTCATCACTAATTAAGAATTTTGATGAGGATTCATTAGCAAAAATTAGCAAAAATATCTCATTGGTAATATCCACGTCCGTGTAAGTGTCATTAACCGTTTTTTAATCAAATCACGCGCGGGAATTATGATTTCAAACATCGTCTTTTTATATTTTTATTGTCCCTTTTCTATTATGGTTGAGTTTTTAATTAATTGCAGGCACAATTGCTTATGCATGTTTCTGCTACATATACCATACGATGCGCTGAGCCATCCCATATCGTTTGGTATTATTTTAAGTTAGGTTAAGCTACCTGCGCGGATATCAGATAATAAAAACCAACAGGCACGTTACCTGTTCCAGCATGTAACCATACAGCGCAACTCACAGGTGCACTCAGGGATTGTGCACCTGATGCCTTTGCATTTCTTATTTGTTTATATATTAAACATATTTATTTTAATTTAAACAAGTAGCCAAACTTGTTGGCCACCAGAGGGGTGATCGCGGTGGATCGATGACAACCCACCATATAAATACCGCCGGCCCTTAGGACTAAGGCACTTCCGAACAGTGTAGAACCGTGCGTGTACTACGGCAATCAGCGTCCGCGAACTTTTTCTCTCAGTTTTGCCATTATTTTTACACGACCCAGTGGTCGTTCTTAAATTAAGTTTGCAAGTCAATTAAGTAGTATATTTTCTGTTTGTTTGTTTTAAAACAACGAATACTAAGTACAAAGAAAAGTCTTTTTTTGTTCCACCGAATTAAAGTATCGTAACGTTCGAGCCCATTCCAGTTATCAGAAACAGGAACCGTGCTTATTTTAAATAGCATGCCCTATATCTAATAGACCTATATTGTAGGAAATGTTATTGTTTTTTAAAAAGTATAAAGGTATTTTACACGTAAACCTAATAATTTTCAAGATATATCCATTTTCGTTAACTTTTGACATAATATTTATTATTCATAATAAGGAAAGGTGATACAAAGCGACATTTATTGTTTAATTTGATATTTATTATTTCCAATTATTCCAATAGGCAAGTGTTTAGCTTTTGTTTATAAATAAAGTCAGTTGACCCAACAAATGATTTTCGAGATATTTCCTAAATTAATACATTAGTCTTATTGATTGTTGTGAATACAATAATTGCATTATTTATACACTTGTGTAAATTGTTTGATAAAAACTTGTTAGAATTTAAAAACAAATATTACAAAAAACCAAAAATAAATTGACAAAATAGAATTGAAATTAATTCATAATAAATTCAATATTATTTTAAATGATATTATAACATTTCTCAGAATTTTATAATTGATATAAATATTTTATTTGGCAGAAAGAAATCCATGGGGATAAAACTAGAGGATCTAGGCGACCAAGCTACGTGGCCTATTATTCCAATCTATTGCCTATTAAATATTGACGAACAGTCAATGAAAAAATAAGTAGCGCACCATCGAGCTGTGACCACCGGCTTTGGCAAATATTCAATAGAATAGAATTAAATTTGTAATTGTGTCTCCTCATTATTAGTTACTGTATTCAAGTTTTTTTCCGACACTTCACACTGCCTACAGTTTTGAATGTATTTAAAACTTCCTCTAAAATTTTATTATTAGGATGTGTTTCTTCAGAGAACGTTTCGTACACTAAATGACCATTTTCATAACGTTCCATTATTATTAGAATCATGTCAATTATTTTATTTAAGGATAAAATCATTTTTGCAATTGTTACTAATAATACGAATGTGTCAACTAAATTTTGTTTATAAACAAAAGCCTATTAGAATAACTATTGATAATAATTATTAAATTAGGCAATATATGGCGCTTTATGTTACCTTTAAAATAATAATGATTATGAAGAAAATTAACAAAAATGGATATATCTTGAAAATTATTACGTTTAGGTGTAGAACACCTTTATACTTTCTGAAAGATAATAAAATTTACTACAAGATTAGCATATTAGATATAGGGTATGCTATTTAAAATAAACACGAAATTTGATCTTAAATGTCTTTCTGGAAATACGTTGAATTATTAAAACATCTTAACATTTTAAATTCAGTGTGTGTTCCGCATTCAAAGTTAGTTTTGTATGGTATAAACTTGTTATAAATTATTTTTAATTGGCAAGTGTAGTGTTCAGAACTTGTGTAATGTGGTGAGTGAATTTTGTTAAAAAATACGTTTTTCTTTTCTTAATATTCTAATGAATTTATATTCTGTAATTTTCCACCGGACCGTCTCACAACTCGCCGGGTCACGGTCAGTACCCACATTGGATATAAAAAAAGAGCGGCAAGAAATTCTAATATTCGTTGATTTAAATGTTCAATACGAGCATTTATGTTAATTTATTACTTTTCCAATTTCTCCTTTCTTTTCATCTTCAATGAATTCCTCTCACTGACTTGTTTTGTGTGTTCTTTCATTAGTCATCGCATAGGGCCCTGCTGGTGTGAAGTGAGTATCCCTGTATTTAATCCCGTTAATCACTACATTAAAAATACATAATAATTTTAATATCCTTCTTTGTTATAATAAACATTATAAATAAATAAATACTATTAATTAATTAATAATTTTTATAAATTTAGTTCGCTGTAAGAAAAATGCCCACAAGGTACGGAAAGTGCGGTGTGTACCTCGGCCCCTACTCAAAAGCACTTAAATGTGGTATGTGTAGAGTAAGATATCATTTTGAATGCCTAAGTAATTTAACAATCCATGAAGTTGGTTATTATATTGGCGAATCCGAAAACGATGGCGGAGATGTGCCAGCGCGCTCTTCTATGAATCCATCCCCTCCTGAACCATCATCGAATCGTCGCATTTCATTCATTAATTCTGATAATTCACAAAATTGGTTTTCGACAAACTCTATAGTAGAAACTATAAGATCAATATTTAAGGAGAAAATGATACCACTTTTAAAGTAGAGATACAAAACACATTGAAGGACATAAAAGAAGATATTAAATCATTGGAAAATAGAATATCCAACCTTGAGACTGCCGCCGAAAGAAACATAAATAGTTCGAATACCGGTAATTTGAATAATAATTTAAATGCTGATTTGCCTTTGAATTCTTTAAATCCTGAAAATGCAATTCGCGAAATAAAATTAATGTACCGGAGCCAACCGGCTGAAAAAAAAGCAAAAGATATTGAGATATTAAAAAATATTATTGAACCTCATGTGCAATTTTCTCCGCGGAGAGTAATTCGTGTGGGTAAAAATATTAATAAACCTCAACCTTTACTAGTCACATTTGCCGACAAGAAAGATACCATCAACATTTTGAGATTTACCCGTGCTGTATATACCGGATATTTAAGATTTACAAACGATATGTCATATATGCAGCATAAACATATTAAAACTTTACGCGAAGAAATAGAAAGAAGAAAAAGTCAAGGCGAAAATGATTGCACTATTAAACGTCAATGGGCAGCCATGTATTTTTAAGAGACCAAAAAATAAAATAAAAAAACTAGTTGTATATTATCAAAATGTTGGCGGCAGGAAAAGCAAACTACAATAATTTTTGTGTAACGAGAGTGTATGTGTGTATGATGTAATAGTTCTTGTCTAAACCTGGTTGAATGACACGATCAGTGATGCTGAATTGGGTTTAACAGACTACAATTTATAGAAAAGATAAGTCTATACTTAATAGTTGTAAGGAACGTGTAATCAGAAAGAACTTGAAATGCGTAGTCTTAAATTCGGAAAATAACGATGAGCAACTATTTGTGAAGATACTAGATAAACTAGTAATTGGTTCTACGTATATTCCACCGAATTCGTCACTGCCAACATATATAACTTATACCGAAGACATAAACGATGTTTACACAAAAAATCGTGATTGTATGTTTCTTTTTTTTGGAGACTTCAACATTCCAGATGCGGTGTGGGATAATACTAGCAGCAGTTTATTAGGAGTTTGTAACGACAGTGTACATGCTAAAGTGTTATCGAATGCACTTAGTTTTTACAATCTTCAACAGTGGAATAATATTCCCAACGATTGAGAAGTTTTTTTGGATTGATTTTTTTTTAACTGTGAACATTTAAAAGTGAGTTTTGCTGTTGATATGTTGTGTAATAAAAATGTTCACCACATTCCCTATGCCCTAGACACCGACAAATATATTGATGACAGTGTCAAGTGGATTTTTAATTTCAAGAAAACGGACTTTTGTGCGTGCAATTAATAACTATATAGCGTCTATATTTTGAATTGGGACCAGGTTTTTAGTAAATGCGTCAATGAAAATGTTAATACATTCAATATATTGCAGTCAGTATTTGATATATTTGTGCCAATACAAATTTTAAACTCAACAAATTATCCCAAATGGTTTAAAAACGAATTATTTAAATTAGTTAAATCTAAAAAGGCAGCTCACCTGATGTATAAACGCGTTGGATCTCAGATTTATTATTAAAAATGTAGTAAGTTGAGAAATGCGCGCAATAATTTAAATACTAAATTATACAAAAATTACATTAATCGCATTGAATCTCAAATCAACGTAAACGCCCAACATTTTTGGGGTTATGTTGATGTCTACCGTAAAACGACAGGCTATCCTATGAAAAGTATTGTAGAGTTGTCTGCGTATAATTTTTCTAAAGTGTATACATGTGACTAACGAACATATTGATGTTTGCAATTTCCTCTCTACCTGATTCTTGTAGGGCTGGTCCAGATGGTATCCCCTCATATTTCATTAAAAGATGAATGTACAGGTTGAGCAATCCCCACACATTTACTTTTTTCCCTATCCTTATCTTCAGGTACATTTCCCATGCAATGGAAAGATAGCTTTGTTGTGCCTATATTTAAATGTGGCTCCATGAACAACATTGACAATTACCGAGGTGTTGCAATACAGTCTGTAATTACTAAACTATTTGATTTATTAGTGTCGGAACAATTGATGAGAACATGTTCTCAAACAATTGTAGATGAACGACATGAGGGTTAGGACACAACGTGTACGCATTAGAAAATATGTATCCAAGGTGATAAATGTCACGCACTGTGGGCCTCTATTGTTTAATTTATTTATAAACGACATCGGAATGAACATAAGGTATAGCAATTTTCTTTTGTATGCTGACTACCTAAAAATATTTAAGTTCGTAAACTCTGCTATTGAACAAAATCAACTCCAGGAAGACCTAAATAATGTCGTCATATGGTGTAAAGATAATGAACTTGAGTTCTATTTTAAAAAGTGTGTTTATGTTCCATTTTATCGGGGTCGATGTAGTAAACACAATTACTAAATTGATAATAATGCATTAGCGCAAAATTCAGTAATTAAAGACTTGGGTGTAATATTCTCATCAAAACTATCCTTTGTAACAAAGCGCTAAGAACGCTTGGCTTTATAAATCGGCTTTTTAAATGACTTTCAAATAAATACAATTAAGACATTGTACTTATCCCTTGTCCGTCCACATACTGAATATGCGTCTTGTATATGGTCTCCTTATACAAGATCAGCAAGTATTGAATTGGAACGGGTTAAAGGCAAATTTCTTAAACTATTGCATTATAGAATACATGGTGATCTTAGGTCGTTTAATCATAGTGGAATAAACCAATTAAATATTAGGTCGTTAGCAGAAAGAAGGTTGTTTTGGATATGTCGTTTACGTAGGCCTCAAACAGGGCATAAGCCCCTTTACAAAATTGCCATTCACTCCACTTGCTATGGGATGTTTAGCCCCCTGAATAGAATGAAGAGGATCGCTAACCATTTGGACAATGAATACAACTTTGAGTTATTCGCAAACACTTTTACTCAGTTCAATTCTCGTTGGCATCGATTAAATGCTTCCATTTTATCTAGTATTATTTCGAACTAGTCGTAAGTGTGTGGTCCCGTTCTAAATATTAGTACTGCTTTTGTTGTTTTTAAATTAATCTCATATTTATTTTAATTGAGTCATTTTGATTAATTTTTATTTATAAGTTTTGTCTTAAATGTTTATATTGTTACTGCAGTTTATAAAAAAAATAATCTGTGATAATTTCTGCCTTTCTTGTATGTAAGTACATAATTTAGTCAATTATCTATTTGTTTGCTGTATTACAGATTGCAATCATTTTATACATACAATATAAGTACTACATTTTTTTCAATAGTAATTGTCTTGTTGACTTGGGATAATTATAGTTTGAGTTAATTTAGAATTAGTATTTATATATGATTGTTAGTTATATTGTGCTTTTCCTCTTTTTAATAATAATTTCCTGTCATCTTTTGTTATTAATTATACTTATTGTACTTCATTATGTAAATAAAAATATTATTTTGTTGATTGTTAAGGCTTTCACTTGTTTATACATTTTGAGTTTATTAAATAAAACACTTTTTCACTTTGTTTGTATAACTTGTTATTTTATCACTATCAAACTAAGAGTAATTTACAAAAACAATTAAGGCGGATTATATGAAAAGAGGGGTGTATATTAGGTCAAGCTGGTCGTTGATTATAGGGTTTTCGGATTAGCCCGAGCTCAATGAATTTTTAAGGACTTCAGGAGGTCCATCTTCCGGCCCTTTTCGGCAAAATGTATAATCGAAAGTACATCCTTCCCAAAAGTATGTTCTGATTCTATTAAATGTTTTGCGAAGGATGATCTTTCTACTAGACCTGCCGAAAAGAACGGATATGTTCCTGGAGTCTAATTTTGAAACGACGACCAGTTTGTCATACACTCCCTATTATATGTTTGTTTCGCCATAATAACAATTATATCGACAAATATAATTCAACAAAAAACAAGTATAACTATCCAAAATCGTCCAAATTACTATTATTCTCAAATTCAAAATTCAAATAACACTGGCAAATGTGCCTGGAAAATTATTAATAATATCAGAGTAATGCGAAAGAATATTTCAAAAATAAATTTACTGGTTACAGCCAAAGATATAGGATCTTCTTTTAATAAATGCTATAAAAGTTATTGACAAAAACTACTGCTCATATCGATCACCTAATACCAATAATATTTTTACTAATCCTATAACAGAATCCGAATGCTATAATTTTATCAACAAATTAAAACAAACACCCTTTTCTGTACCTACGACAATGATACCAGAGTGTATTATAAGTAGGTGACACTTGAGTATGGAATATTACCTGATAAATTAAAAACCGCCATCATTAAACCCATATTTAAAAACGGTAAAATGATTATGCCATCGATTAGACCGTAAAAAGTGATATAAGAATGTCTTCATTGTATTGAAATATTGCTTCAAATAACGAAGATATAATCACGTTTGGTATTTCCGGTAACGACGAAGCGCATCTGAAATAAATCAGACGCTGACATTGCACGTTCTAGCAGGTCGATGCATCCTTGGTCGAAGGCCGTATATCAACAAGTAAGCATGTTACGCCGCTAAGTAACAGCGTTGTAACCTGCTTATTGGTCGATAGGACTTTAATCGACCTATAAGGTGGTTGTTGAACCCTGAGAGGGGCAGAGTTGTTCTTAGAGTAAGCTATTGAGTTAGTGCAGTTTGTCTTAAAGTAAGGTATTGGAGGCAGTTTGTTGGAATAGGTTATTGAAGAAAGTAAGTACTAAAATATATTTTAGTTTGTGATTTAATTTATAAGTTATCACCTGGTTCATTATCCCCTCACTGCTAGCTGTGGTCGTGACAAGTGGTGGAGGAGGCACCGGGCAAGGATCCCGGAACCTCTCGCACGGAGAAACGATTATTTAATTGGGTCAAGGGTGCACATGATGATAAAAGTTAATTGTAGAATTTCACAAGTCGCACGTAAAACTTTTATTCCTTACGCAAAAACAGTGTCGCAGCATAATATTGAGATCGAATCCGGTGTTTATGAGGAAAATGTCAAAGTTTTGAATTGTAGTTTTCGACCCAACAAATTGAGGAACAAAACCACTTTGGGCTTTTTAAGGAAGTCACAGGAAGGGCAACCAGTCCTATTCTGTCGTGAGGAACAGGAAGACATATTGATTGGAATACCGAAAGCCTTACCGGACTCGAACAAAAACAGTTTAATCAGACTGCTGCGGGAGTACAAGAATGTCTTCACGTTTAACAATCGAAGGATGAGCTTCACCAATAAGGCCGAATACGAAATTAAGTTTGCCGATGGAGTCGTTCCAATTAAAGTGAGGCCGTACCGCACAGTACCGAAAGAAAGGAATCTTATTGCAGAACAAGTGGAGGAAATGTTACAACTTGGGGTGATCAGACCAAGTAGATCGCCCAGTTGTTCTGTCTAGATTTATCGAGTAGTTACTGGTAGATGCCATTTTCGCATGGCTTAAGTTAAGTTAGCAAGGCAAAGGAAAGGTTCTGTCGCTATGACGTTACACCCGCACCCAGGAGAGGATTGAGCACTCTTTCACGGATGCAATTGGCTTCCACAGCAACCGGGAGGGCGAAGCGATTTGTGAAAATAACACGATGGGCTCAAGAAATAGAACTGACAGCGCCACAAAGTGCACAAGAACATAAGGATGAGTGCCAGTGGATCTTTGAAGGCAACGAGGGGAGGTTTAAAATTCCTTAGCCACATTTACTGCAATGACAAGCCCATTGTGAACCACCACCCCATCTGCAACAAAACCCTCTGCTCCAAGTAACGAATCACTGAGCCAAAAATCGTCGATAAAGAGATGATTCCCAGAGTGCTAAATATACTATTATAGAAGAGTAGCGTAGACTCGAAGTAGATACTCTAAGGGATAGGGACAGATCGGTTCGAGTATAGTGAGTATTACATTTAAGTTATAGGTTAGTCGCCGGGGCAACGACTCACGGCGGGGGAGTAATGTCACGTTGACATTGCACGTTCGATGCATGTCCTTGGTCGAAGGCCATATATCAACAAGTAAGCATGTTACGCCGCTAAGTAACAGCGTTGTAACCTGCTTTTGGCCGATAGTACATAAATGATTGGATAAATCGACCTATAATGTGGTTGTTGAACCCCAAGAGGGGCAGAGTTGTTCTTAGAGTAAGCTATTGAGTTACTGAAATTTGACTTAAAGTAAGGTATTGGAGGCAGTGAAGGCAATTTGTTAGAATAAATTATTGCAGAATGTAAGTATTAAAATAAATTTTAGTTTGTGATTTAGTTTATAAGTTATCACCTGGTTCCTTATCCTTTCACGGCTAGCTGTGGTCATGACAATATAAGTAAAAAAGAAAATCGCATTAGTATTCACATACACTGAAAAAAATAAGTGATCATTTTGACCATGATAATGATTACTCTTACCATTTAACTTGTCGGCCTAGGAGCATTCCAAGTAACGTAAATCCAGCAAACATTCTAACTTTGTTAAGATTTAATAAAATATATTGCTTAATCCAAACAAGATAATGTTTATAATAAACAAGATTCATTATAATTTTACTATAGTTACTTGGTCAAGAGAGAATATTTGGTGGAAATTACCAATTAACTTAGTACCATGTACCAAGATAATTTAACTTTTGTGATTATTCCATTCAAGAAACGGCAAAACAAGTGAAAATCCAGGTTGTTTGGAAATATTTCTTTCAGTGTATATTAAAGCGAAAATTTCAGAAAACTCAACGATATCGTCGCCACTCTTATACGTTTAATTAACAGAAAACATAGTGTTGGGAATGCTTGCGCTATTATTTAAATCACGGGAAAATTTAAAGCAAGAGCGAGGAATTAATTGTAAATTCGGTTGAACAACTTTTATGTAATTATTATGAAGGTTAGCAGATACTGTTGAGCATAAAGATTTTAACATTTTAATTCTGAAAATTACCATGCAAACCATTCTTTTTGTATCTTTAATGAGCTTTTTTAACAATTATATGACGTAACCCCCTGCTAACACATCTGGGAAAATTACTATTGTATATTTTAATAAATTTACATCGAACAAATATGTATTTCTTTCCTCAATAATCTCATAAATCTTATCAACAAGTTTATCAATATTATAAATATTAAATGAATAATTCCAGTTAATTGAGACAAAAAAATATTCAGAGAAATATTGTCAGCTTGGTTATATTAAAACACATTTTCATAAGTTGGTAGAATTTAAATCAATTTTTCACGTGGAGTTTGTGATTAATGAAGAGAATGGTGACAACTACTAAAAAATATATTTTTATGTGACAAATTAACTGAAATTTTACATAAATTTATGAAAAGTTTTTTGTATCGTCTTTTTTTTAATTCTAGAAATTTTTAAAGTGGGATATTATTAATTTTTATTTCGTGTATTTCTTTTCTGCTTGAAAATTCCCGTATGCGACTAGCTCAAGCTCAGCCACCCCCTTAGTTTGAACTAGTATCTATAGAGCGGCAAGTGGTTTTTATATATTTACCGTCGGAATCTTCATGCGCGGTAAACTACTAAAACTGGGTTAACGGCAAAAATACGACTCAAAAATCTAGTTTTCAATTAAATGTTAATTCTAAATTATTAATAAAAAAACACAGAATTACGGAGGGTAGCTACTTCCCGTCTAAAATGAATTCTTTAGGTGACGTTACTGATTGGCGGGTGTTCAATTGGCCAACAGATAACCCAGCACGAAAAATTAACTGAATGACACCGAGGATTAATGCACCCTTTACATCGTGATTTTAAAAACACGAAGCATTACAGGATTAATATTTTATGTAGAGATAAAATACAAACTGGACAACGCTTACGGCACATGTATTTGCAATTATCTAACTTGTTAATGTCTGGCGAGGCCTGAGGTAATATTTGGTAGCGACCACCTTTCGTACTCCACGGCGCCAGATTGCTTTGCATGGCATTAGGCGGCTGATCTCCCTGGATTCACAAGACAATCAGACAGCAGTAGTATCTCCAGGAATCTTAACGACCCAAAAGAGATGGATAGCGCGTTACGAATATTTGACTTTATTTTTCTTTTTGGTTTACCTTACGTTGCACGGTTCTTTTCGTGGTATATGTGCACTACGGATTATATTAAAAATTATTAGATGCTATTAAGGTTAGCAATAGACTTTACTTTAAAATTTTAAAATATGTTTATAATTTTAACGTTGATCTTTAGCTGCAGGGTTCTCGCGACATGATTTTCGGGATGTGATGCTCATGAAGTGGGCCTGACAACATGTTTTCGCTGTGGCTTTTATGATGTGGCTCTCTCAATGTTTCTCGATTCGTTCGTTGATCACTCGATTACAATCAGCTTATTTGCAAGGAAATTCTACCGACTGTGCCAATATTCTATTCACCAAGTTATCTTTGGTGACAGAACATACTTTTTTCTTTTAATTCCCTTAGCTTGCTTGTGAGGGACTTTTAATCAACTTAGCACGAATTGGAAGATTGTTGTTTATTCACAAGGAAGATATGAATATGCATGAGATTGGCTGCTGTTTAGAAGTGTACACTTTTAATGCTCGAGAATGTCTGTGCCAAAAAGGTAAAGTTCCCTCCATCCCTCCATTTTTGGGTAATAATAACGTATTAAAATCTAATTAAGTACCCACAACATTGGAAAACAAAATATAAATAAGAAAATTAAAAATATTTATGTTATACATTAATAGAATCTATTTATAATAAGATCTGTAAATGAACAATATTTGAATTTAGAATTCATGAATTATCTTATTTGTGCAAATGAGATAATGAATTCCTTAATTATCTAGTAAATAAAGCGAATAATATTATTTACAATTAAATACAATCATTAATTAATATGAATAATAAATAAAATATATACATGAAATATTTATAAAAACAGGAATAATGTATATAATTATGATTATTATTATTATTGTACTATATGTACTAGGGTACATTACATCGCAATAAATGGGTATCTTTCTTATTCTTAAAGTTAGAGATCTGGTTAAATGGGCAATGTTGTGCAGTTTTGTATGCTGGTTCAGATTATGTTGATAAATTTTCAAAATTCTGAGAAGTTTATAAATTATTAGAAAAAAACTAAAAATGGTGTTTTTCTAAAAGATATCTCAATAATTAAAGATGCGAAAAACGTTTCAAATAAATGTTACTTGGTTTAATTATGTAAATATAAAAATCAAGTCAAAATAAAATTCAAGATGGCGGTTTTAGCGATATTAATACCAACTTTCTTATTTCAAATGGCCGCCATATTTGATTTTTACACGCCTAAATAGACTTTTTTTTCTCTTTTCAACGATGTATAACAACCTATGTCAACATAATTTGAACAAGCATACAAAACTGCACAGCATTGCCCATTTAACCAGATCTCTAAATTTAAAAATAATAAAGATACCCATGTAATCCTATTCTATTTAGAACACCCTGTATATATAAGCCATTACATCAGCTGCCTGATGATAATACTGAGCATCGAAACAATGTTAGCACTGTATCTACAATAAATATTGTGAAACTAAAAAGTTTAAAATCGTGTTTTATTTAAATTTTTTATTTAAAAATCACCTAATTATACTATTGTTTCGAAGAAATATTTTGCAACAATTGTAAAGATAATGAGATTAGTGGATATAATTAGGGTTGTCTCCTAGGAGGTGCGGTTTTTTTTTTCTTATTAAAAACACTTCCCTTATATCCATATATCATTTTAAAGATGAGTATAATACAAAAAAAAACATTTTATTTTATGTTTTTTAATTTTAAAAATAGTATTATATATATTCGAGTATTTTAAACTAAAATCTTACGGCTTCCTTTGTAGAGACGGATAATTCCCGACCATCGCGTGAATGAATCAAACTATTTATTTGCAAACCAGCGTACAATAACATTTGTTTACACCCAGACAATGATGCAATCGATTGCGGAGTGGTAGAGGTTTGCACAATATATTGGACTAGACGTATGGGTCTCGTCTTCATTCGCCACAATGAACTCTAGAGAAATCGCTTGTTTGGTTTTTCTCGTTGTAACAGTTTCAGTTGAGGTCGGGTCACAAATTATCAAGGCTAATTTGATTTCATACAATGTAGAAACTGAAAGAATACCTACCTTCAACAGCAATCCATTTAATTTGTAAGTATTGTTTTTTTATTAAAGATAATTTGATTATTTAAAAAATTAGTATAATTAGTGTTAATTTCTAAATACATAACTTTTTCATTTAATATATTAAGGGAAAATCTTAATTACAAGAAATTGTTACGAATTCTAAAAGTGCTTAATGTAAACAACAAATATAGGAAAGTATTCAATCAACATTAAATCAACATAATACTTAAGTTTGAATATGTTGAAAATAAATCTTATAACATTTTTATATCATTACAAATTTGTTTTACACTGTAAATATGAAACAAAAATTCTATGAAATAGTCGCATTAATTAGCTTAGTTTTCTAAATATTTAAAACTGATATTTTTTTAATTCACATATAATTTATTATACAATTTATATTGTTCTTATCCTGTATTTCCTAAAAACGTGATATTTTATTATAGTTTATATTTATGTTAAGTGATTTTAATATACAGGGCGTTGGCGCGATCAAGTATACATGGGAATTTTATACGTAAAAACAATGGAAATTTCTATTCATTTTAGAGAAAAATAACAAGAATTAAAATATGTCTAGAATTAAAAAAACTATAAAAAAACGATACACCGTTAACTTTTAATACCGATATATTTACAAAATAGTACGTGTTTAAATTGCATTAGTCATGACTTTGAAAAAAATAATCTATATTAAATTGCAATCATAAAAATATGTTAACTAAAAATTTGAAATTTATTTTGAATGCAATTAGTAGCCATGACTTTTTATGTCAAAGTGCATTAAAAGTTTACTTAGTATAAATAAAATTATGAATAATTTTTGATTCTAAAAAGTGTGTGTTCATTTTTACAATTGTTTCGCAAATATGTTTCTTCTGATGGATGAAAGTTAACATTAAAATTTAAAAAAAAACTAAATATATAAGCACATTTGGCTCTATGGTGGGGTGAATGTTTTTAGTAGTGGGGGTTATACAGTTCGATTTGTTGATTTCCTGGTTTTCAAATTTTTATTCATTTTTTTTACATTTTACTAAACCCCTCCCACCATAACAAAGTAAAATAATAATATAAAAGGGGGATTTAATCACTTGATCACAGTTATTTAAATAAAGTAAATAAAGAAGAAAATAATCTTACATTAGTACTATAATAAAAGTCTAATAATAGACATTTGCTGTTGCATAATAATAACGTATTGTATAATGTAACAATTTTTGAATCGAAAATATTTAATGCAAAAAAACCAAAAAAACAAATAAAATAAAAGTTACGTAATATAAGGCCCCCTTTTCTATTATTATTAATAGCCAGCAGTAAAGCTTTGCTGGCTATTAATCCGAAAAGATTCTTTGCATAAAACAATTTATCGATAATTGATGATAGTTTAGCATGTCATTCGCGCGACCGCCCGTCCAAACGACGTCACAGTATACGTATGCAGAAGTTGCACAGTATATGTATGCAGTAGAGTCGGTTGGTCTCGGCGCCTTTGAACTATTACGGAATGGAAAATCCTCGCGCAGCTTATAGCACAGCCATAAAGTGCGTGTAGATTGTGAAGAAAAACGCAGAGCACATAGGAAAATTAGTTCCACATCCGAACACTAAAGACTTTTTGGCGTTTTATGGCCCACAATAATAAATCATCCATAATACAAATATTCATTATGCACAACAAATTAAAATACGCATATTATGTTGATACAAGCCATTTTAATTGAAATAAAATATATTCACCAATAATAAAGTAAACAATCATCAATTAGTAAGTGTAAAATTTAATATTATTTAATAATACACGACAGTTTATAATTCATTAATACATCTATAATATAAATTAAATATTAAGTTTGTGATATAGACATAAAATACTTTATATTGATTGAAAAATAAAACTCTATATTATTTTTGAGTATAAAATTATTTTTATAGAAAATCTGTGCAATAAAACTATATTTAAATGTTTACCTTCATATAGTTAACTAAAATATTATATTCTTTCAAAGAAATAAATGTTAAAATTGAATGTTTCATTAATCCATTGTAAGAAGTGCCTTTCTTTAGTAGTATAAACACAATTATTATTATACCTTGACTTAAATATTCCATTCATACTGTGAAATGAACTTATTATGACTCATTAAAATAATATTTAATTATATCAGGTATCATTCATATCAAATCTAGAATTTTTCATTTCTAAACTATATAGTTTCAAAATTCAAACTGGATAGCGCCGCGCGAAACGTGTATGTGTGAGCGTACAGTAAGCGTGTGTGAGTAAGTTCTGTAAGCTGCGCGAGGTAGCCTCTATTCCGAAAATTTTCGGCTGGTGCAACTACTGCATACGTATACTGTGGTAGTTGCAATTATTGGGTTGTTCGGAAAGTAATTTCGTTTTTTTTTGTGGAAATAAAAGACAGTTTTCGTATAATAAACAAATATTTTATTAAATTATATATTGGCCGTTATGGTCCAATACCTTTTGCTATCTTTCTGGTAGTAGCATAATTCCACGCTCATAAAATGTTTGGTCTTCGCTGGCAAAATACTGATCGAGGTGGTTTTTGACCTCCTCATTTGAGGTGAAGGTTTTACCGTCTAAAAAAAATTTAGATTGACCGGAACAAATAATAATCCAATGGTACTAGGTCTGGAGAATATGGTGGGTATGGCATTGTATTCCATTCAAGCTGTAAAAGCTTTTGGCGAGTGACCAAACTTGTGTGAGGTCTCGTGTTATCTTGCTGAAACCTACACCTTTCCTGTTGATTAGTTCCGAATTAATTTAGCGAACCAGTTCTGGCACTGGCGTACTGTCAATACACCTTCTTCATACACATTGGTCAATTTCTTTCTGGCTTGAACAGAAATTTTACCCTTTCTGTAATAAAACAGTAAGATATGTTGAAAATGCTGCTTATCGCTCTCCATATTTAAAAGGGCACCAAACAAAAACCATTGCGTAGAATTAATTGGAATTTTTCACACACAAGCCTTGCTTAAGTGTGAAGTTGGGTGCAAAAAATACAATTAAATTCTCTGTCGGAAAAAATCGAAATTACTTTCCACACAACCCAATAATTTCGTTAAGCGATTTATTAATTTTTTTTGATACTTTTTAGTTGGATTATTCTTTAGACTTTTGAATTCATTTGCGGACATAAATTCTTCTACTTTATTTTCATTCACTGCCCTTATCGGCTTTTGTAAATATGATTTCGTTTGTTGTGGATTTCTTGTTTATGTTAATATCTGTTTTTAACTCATTATTATTTGCTTTCTTATTTACTTTTGCATTTCTAATCAATTCTGAAAACTTACATTTATTTTGATAAAGCTACTTATGTTGCAATTAAAGTTTGTTCTAACTCTTTGGTATGAAATAATGGCTTTATATTGTATTTAAATCCTTTGCAATTGCATGATTTCGTTTCGGATCACTGTTTCATCCCTTTTCTGGACTTTTCGCTTTTTTTTTTTCGTGGCGGCACTTTTCATATAGGTTTTAATTCTAATGTAGGCAGCTATAACACCATGTTTTTTACACTGATGTAGAAACCAGATACTTTGGTCACAGTTTTCTAATTTAATATGTTACTTTAAGTATGCCTTGTATAATTTTCCATCACTGGATTGTTTCAATTGGTTGATTGATAAAGCGTTAAGATCTTGAAAATCTATATTCACTTAGTATAAATAAAATTAGTAAGACTTTTTGATTTTCGAAAGAGTGTATTTATTTCCTCAAAAATTGTATCGCAAATTTATTGCTTCTTCAGGTAAATGAAAGTTAAAAAGAATATTTTTGTTCACATTTTTGTTATTATTAATGTTGATATTCCCCATTGCATCATTTTCTTTGTAATAACTATTAGTTTGTTAAAAAAACTTATATAAATATTTCTTCCATTGGAACACCTCTTTTATAAATACTTGTTCAGAAATCTATAAGTTACATTATATTTTGTATTGATTGCTTTCATTCAATTTAATAGCATTATTTCTTAGTGTTAATAACATTATTTTTTAAGGTTGTGTAATCTCATAAATGAAAAGAAACATCTTATTAATAAAATGAGTACACCATCGTGTCTTTATTGAATTGATATATTACTTTAAAGAACAAAGATATAAATAATAAGAGAACATGGCATTTTTCAGTTTTTTTATCATTTTTTTTGAAAAGAAAGAAACAGCCCAGTTTTCTCAAAAAGATTTTAATGAGAGTCTTGAAAAGTGCCAAATTTAAACCTAGCCTCTATATCGTATTGCTAACTTTATTATTAGTTAAGAGAGTCGGTTAAATTAGCAAAGTGGTAGCAATTGTTCCAACGATTACGACGAGGAAATAACGCGGATTACAGCGGTGTAATCAGAAAAATTAAATAGAATCTCGTTTAAAAGATGTTAATTATACACATTCTTTGTAATGAAACACCCTTTATATTTTATCGTAATTTAATAGAAAAGATATTTTTTAACAAGAGTTATAATAAAGCATCACAAAAAATCACAAATAAAAAAGTTATTCGCATATTAATATTGTGTTTTCAGTAAAATCCAGTTCTAAATAACACGATTTATTATGATTAATTTTTTAATAACATGATTACAATAAATGATGAAAATATCATTTGTTTTCACAATCTGTCAGTTAATTTATCATTTACTTAAGGGTTCTTTGAAGTAATAATATCTTAACGATAACGAAAACAGTATTCAATTAAGGATAATAATTATTTGAAACAATGGGTCTCCATTTATCCTCAGATTTGTGAATTTTCGACAAGGAATACAACGTATAAGTAGTATCCTACGTATTTCTTGGCTAAATGGTTGGTAAACAAATCCAAAAACCTTAAAATTAGTAATAATATGTCAATACACAACTCAATTCATTTAATCGAAAAACTTCAATAGATTCAAATAGACGAGAATAGAATGGAAATTTGAAGCATTTTTTTTAGTATAAATAGAAAAGAGTATTCATTCACTTGGTCACAGTTAGATTTGAAAATGCCACAAAGCTAAATGTGGAAATAATTTATTAATTATTTTCAAATCATTTTTATTTACTTTATTGAAATAACTTTGACCAAGTAAATAAAACACTCATTTCTATTTAGAATTTTTTGCCAAAAAGCAATGCTTTATTAACAAAGAAAATTAATTTTTAAACAATTTTTCAAATTAACAAAAGTTGCTTCACTAAAAATATATAATATTTAAAAATATATATATAATATTCTTAGTAAACTAATAATTCGACAACGTGTCAAATTTATACATGGATCTTTTGAAAGTTAGAGCTACCAAAAATCATTGATTTATTACTGGTAGCGCCATCTATGTACCAGCCTACGCATTTTTTCAGATAAACTGTTATGTCAACACAAGAATTAATAGTTTACTCAGCAACACATTTACAAAAAAAACGACCTAGAGCAACCGGGAATTTACTCAATAAAGTCCAAAAATTGCAATAAAATATACGTAGGTCAAACACAACGTAACACATTAAAAAGATTTAAAGAACACCAATATTATTTTAAAATTTAAAACTCTGACAAATCAACAGTGGCACGCCAATAACAATATTAAACTATTAAATATGCTTGAATCCATCGAAATGTTTAAAAATCAAAATTTTTGTTAAATTTCGATCTTACTCCCTTAGACAATTCATTATTACACAAATAGAAACCCGAAGATAATTTAATGACACCGATAACCATTTAGTCGAATTTTGGTGTTGACTCGACCATAAATACGAGAGATGTATGATAAGTACATGTAATAGGCAAGAAAAAGCATATTTTTATTAATTATTTTCTAATATAGTCTCTTTTAGCTCGATACATTTAGTCTAGAAATATTCTAGCTTTTTTAGGCGAATCAAAAAATATAATTTGTGAAATTACGCAAAATGGACCTCTAATTCTTTAATTGATTTTTTGTGTTGACGAGAATCGCTTTCCGCAAATCCATATTTTTTTCATGTAACAATTAGTGGTAGATCTTAACTTCTCAGTTACGTCTACATAACATAATACAAAACAACTTAAATAATAACATATCTGATTAAAAAATAAATGATTTCAATCCATAAAAATACATGGAAAGCATGGCTATAATAAATAAGCCTTTATTTGGCATAAATATCATCTATAACCAATAAAAACAAACAAAGTACTATTGATATATAATAGAACTAAAAATAAATCCGTATAACCTCTGTTGTATTAAAGATGCCATATTGTCCCTTGTTTCACAAGGGCTTTGAGTCTATGAATCCTATACCCAACGCACACATACTATCTATTTTACATTTACCATTTATCTCAAACTTTCCTTTCAATTCCCACAAATCACACATTTCGTATACACTTCCCCATCCATATCTTTCCTCTTCTCTTCTCATTTCCATACCTAAATGGAAGCCATGCTTCCTCTTTGGATAATCTCACAAAATAGCGCGGAAGTCCATCAAAAACTTGCACCACTTTGTACTTTCATTTAATTGACTCATCGTTCTTGTAATCTCTACCACCTTCCTCATACGGCAGGCGCTATAGTTTCCATTTTCCCACAACTATTCCCCCTGACCCATCGCTAGAACCTTCTCCATGTCTACAATGTATAGGTTTCTCATCCAATCTTACCTTACACCACGTCTCCTTGTACAGCTTTCTCACCCAATTTACAATCTGCTTTTCAAAGATTCAACATCTTTCTTTCAACCGAATCATACGCAGCCTTTAAGTCCATAATGTATCCATTAGTTTGTCATGGTACTAATTAAATACGATTTAACATTTCCAATAATTAGACATTATGATGAATAAAAAATGAAAGTTGCTTTGAAAAACATTGCTTTTTAATAACCGAAATAAAAATAATTTTAAAAAATGTCACTTTTCACCTTCTTCAAAATATTTAGTTGGCCTTGACTTTTTCGATTTAATTTTAAATACCATTTTCATGAGGTCAGAAAACAGCACTGTCTTACTTATTTAAAGGTATCTCTATTTTTTGCAATTTCGGAGATCCAATAGAGAAGATAGAAAATGATTTACAACACATATGTTGGTTACTTGAAATTTTATCCTCGTACATTCAACTCTCTCTTTTCTGAAATCATGTTTATGAATTGTAGTCAGACTTAATATCGCTGCGGTTCTTCTTCATCCCGTATTCAGAATAATAATATTGATTTGTAATTGGCAACTCGACAGAAAGATAATTTTTGATCGATTTGCCAGAATTCCGATAAAGAAACTACATTGATATTTATAGTTGTTGTTTTGGACATCGAATTTCCATATCTGCTTGGATTATGTTTTTGGTATGTTTTAATAGAATGTTTCTGATGTTGGCAGTCTGAGATATTATTTGCGGGCTAAGAAAAAATGCAACGAGATTCGATTAACTTCCAAATTAAAATTTAATATACATAGATATTATGTTTTTTAACCGAATACCATTCTTTTAATATTGATTATAGATTGTATATTTAAAATTAATCTAATTGACATGTTTTGTATATTTTTAAATAACTGAGATATTGGACTTAATGGCAGTTGTGTGACATCCTGTATATAAAATTCTGTGTCTTTTGTGTTTTTATTAAATCATAAAAAATATGTTTTAGCTTGTTTTCAAATTCGAAAATACGAAACGGACAATTACTTTATGAAGAGTATTATAAGGAAAAATCAGACTTAATTACAATAGGCTGTCCTAAAATTCCTGGTGTTGACATTTGCAAGGATGTTCCAGAGGAATTCACTGGTGGTGGCTTTGCAGGTGGAATTGGAACACCCCCTACAACAGAACCGATCGGCACTAACCTTGGAATATCCCTTGGAGGTGGACCTGGGTAGAAAGTACAGTCAGTTTGGCAAATTAAAAATTCGTATTATGATCTTTTTATGTGCTCACCTATATTATTAGCAGGTTTTACACAGGTAATAATTTAATAAAAATAAATATTTTTGCTTATTGTATATTTAACTAACAATGGTATCGTATTATAGTTTATAAATTTGTATTATTGATGGAATAAAGCAGCAGACTTTGAGAAGATTTTTAATTAATGATTTCCTTCTTTAAATATTCCTCATAGTCAATTTAAAAGTATACATTCGCAAAAATCAGTAAATCAGAATACAAAAATTACGATTTAGTAGATGAGAACAAAAGCGTATAATACAATTTAGCGAAGGGGGATCATCGAGAGATTATGTGAATGTGGTTTTAAGGATAAACTAATTAAAATAATTTTTGATGATTTGCTCAAGTTTACGCAGAGATGGTAAAACCGTGTCTAAGCTGAATGGTATAACACAAATATCAATATTTACTGCAACTCTTTTCGGTAACGATATTCTCGACTATACAGCTGCTATACGTTGACAACTTTGCAACCTACATTAGGATGGCAATCGTCGCCATCATTGAATAGAACATCAATAATTTATCGGAAGAAGGAGACAAGCGATATTTATCAGTATCAAAAACAACGTCTATGCATTGATCATGCGCATCCTGTCGTTGAGAACTAGAAATTCCAGGGAATCGTCATCGATTCAAATACCAAAAATTAATGTTCTAAATTCAGCCCCCTGCATCACCCTCAGTGGATGATTCCTCACCACCCACTGAGGGTGCAGCAACTTTGAAATTTCAAATTAGAATCTCCATTTTTTAGATTGGATTCTAGAGATAAAAATACATGAGATTTATTAAAAAAAATTTTTTGGTTGCAAGAAAATTACAATTTAATTTAAATTTAAAAATTAACTATATTTTAATTTCATTTTTTTTTCTTCTAACTTGTCATCATGTATGAGCACAAAAAAACTTGAAATTATTTTTATTTATGTCGAATGTAGGAAACATTTTGTTTTCAATTTTCTTCGAGTATATAATTTCTAATTTTTGAGGGCGCTGCTATTGTTATTGTGTTTTCTTTTATTAAGTTGTTTAGATGTTATATGTTCGTCCAATAGATTGTCTTGTATGCTATTTTGTTTATTTTAGAGAGTAAAACTGTTGGTTTGTAGTTTCCTGTATCGGTTTCGTCTCTTTTTTTGTATATTGGTTTTACGATAGCTTTCTTAAGAAATTCTAGATATATGCCTGTATTAATTATTTTATTAATTGGTTTTTTTATAATTGGGATTAGAGATTGTCTGTTTTCTTTTATTATTTTAGCGGTTATTTTGTCAAATCCGGAATCTTTATTTTCTTTAAGGAGTATTATAATATATTCTATTTCTTCTTCTGTTCGTTTTTTTATGTGCATATCTTCCGAGTATATTGTTATAGTTTTAGGTATGGTCGTTTTGTGTTCTATTTGTTTCGTCACTAGATATTTTTTCCGACGTCAGCGAAAAATGTATTTATTTTATTCGCCATTTCGTATTTTTATTTTAATTTTTCCGTTTTCTTTCAGTATTTATTCAATTCTGTCGTTTTTTAATTATCATTTATTTGTTTATTTATTAATTTCCATAATGTGTTGCTATCATTTTTGTTGTTTTAGAAAGCATTTTGGAAGTATTTAGTTTTTGTGCCTTTTATAATTTTGGTTGTTTCCTTTTTCAGGGTGTAGTATGCGTCTTGTATTATTTTATTTGTAGAGTGTTTGATATGTCTTTTTTGTAGTTTGTTTTATTTTATCAATTTCATTAATTATTTCTTTGGTTATCCAGGGATTTCTTGTCTTCATTTTAGTTTATACGTTTTCTCGTTGTTTTCTATAATGTTTTGTAAATTTGTCTAACCATCGAAAAAAAAAATCAAGATTTGTTATGTCGTTATTGTTAATCATATTTATTTCTCGTGATATATTTGTTTGTATAATCAACTTTTTTCGTAATATTTCGTATATCGGATATTAATTTATATTAAAAAAAATTAAAATAATTAATAAATGATTTCCTCTTTAGCTAATGTCCAATAATGGACAATGAACAATGTGTTAAAATAAGCTGATTATTTTTAAAGCGTATTAAACTGAATGATTCGTACCTTACTCGATAATTTTTTAAAAATGTTTACCGAGAAAATTGAAAAAAACTTACATTTATTTTTAATTAAAATATAGGTTTTCCATGAAATCTTAATGACAAATATTCCATTTTTAACAGAAGAAAAAGTGTTTATAATCAAATTCTTTTACTCAGATAGTAGTTTAAGAAGAGTACGTGATTTGTTCATTGTTGTATTTCCGGAAAATACAATACCCAGTAAGAATACCATTCAAAGAATTATAGAAAAATTCGATAATTAAAGTACAGTATTAAACCACTGCAGATGTGCTGATGGATATAACGAAGGTGACCAAAGAATAAACAGATTATAAAATGAAAATGTTTTAAATGTATTGGCGGAAATTACGGAAAACCCACAGACCAGCGTAAGAAGAATTGCCGCTCAAGTAAATCTTCATCACACTACAGCATTCAACATTTTGAAGAGATGCCATTAGAAATCCTATAAACTCAAAGAACAAGAATTGCGTGATGGTGATACAGAAAGAAGGCAAGAATTTTGTTTTAGAATGATGGAGCAGGCAAATGTATTTTTTAAAAGGCATTTGTTTTACCGATAAATGCACATTAACTATAAATAATGAACCTAATGTTCAAAACTGTAGAATATGAAATAAGGAAAACACTCATCGGTATGTTCCTACTAGAACACAAAATCCGCAAAAAGATAATGTTTGAGTAGGCCTTATGGGTCACCATATAATTGGGCCTTTTTTTCTTAGCACTAACTTCGGGCGGTCCCGTAATTGTCTTGAACAGCTGTACTGTTGATTATAAATCCTTTTTCTATTATTCGTATATCGGTTTGGGCTTTATTAATTTTTGTATTTGTGTTATTAGTGCACAATGGTGAAAACAATTTGATTCCTCTATTTTTATTTGTTCTATAAGAACTTTTTATTTGTAATGACATGGTTTATTATTGAGTTGTTTCCATTGGTGTTTGCTGTTGTGTAAGCTTTTTGGGATATTTTTTTTATTTAATCAAAGTTTTTTTCTCTTAAAGTGGTTTTGTATTTTTTGCTTATATTGTTTCGATCTAATAGATTTATTACAATGAATTTAAATTGAATTTAATTTCATTATAATTTAAATAACAGCAAATATATCAATTATCTTTGTTCCTTTTTATTTAATTTAATTAATAGATTTATGTTTATATATCCGATAATTATGTGTGATTTTTATCTGTTTATTACATTATGGGTTAATACATATTTTAATTTTTGTTGTGTAATTTGTGGTGTTTTATATATTAGTGTTAATGTGATGATTTCTGGTTTTAGTAATATTGTTAATATTTGTATTTCGTTTATTGCTAGTGTATTTTGTACCTTACATTCTGTGTAATTTCTTATCTATAACGCAAACCCTTGTCTTTTTTTCTGTAAAGGCTATTATTTTTGTTGATTATGCGATATTGGTATTCATTCCTTATCTATAAGCATTTCTCTCTAATTGTCAACTTTGTAAAATAACACATTTTTCAGTTGTGTAAGTTGTTCGTTTATGTAAATTTTGTTTTCCTTTTAATTTAGATTCTTCTGTTTTTAAAGTTTTTGTTTTATTATTTTTCCACCCCGAAAATTATATATACAATCATCTTTATTGAGTTTTTTTTTATATACATTATTAAATACAATATAGGTTATTTTATTATTTCTAAAATGGCTATCGACCATCGGTCTTTCAGCCAAAAATCATTGTCTTATGTGTCATGTCTATCTTTTAGTCCTCGATGGAAGATGAGATGAATGTATGAATAGTGGATTCTGGATGGCGAAATTTTGGAGGGATATTTGGGTTTCGCTTTATGCAGAGTTGGTTTAGAATGTCCTGATTTATGGGGTTGTGGCAAATTTTTGGGATAGTTGGGATAATCTTTGGGACTTTGTCATATTGCGGATTTTGGTAAGCGTTCGAAGGGCCGATCGTTCAGCCACCTCGATATGGTTTAAGGTAGGGGGCGTTGGAGGTGGAGGAGGATTGCACCATAGTCCAGGAGGGGATGACATATCATTTTATAAATGTGAGTTGCGGTTTTGATCGAGATGCCTTTATTGGCGTAGGTTAGTGATCTAAAATGTCAAGGCCTGTTCTGGACCCTGGATTATTGCCGAAAATTATTATGGTGAATTTAATTTTTCCTTTTCGGATTTTTTCAGTTTCTTTCTATTTCTTGATTTTACTGTTTGTTGCTTTTAGTTTTGAGCTGTTACAGTTTCGAGTTATTTTTTCCCATTTCTTGAAATGAAACATTGATTCCTGGAGTTCTTTTATAGAATCCAAGAGTATTTAGTTTATTACTTCTTCATCGTTGTCGCTTTCCATTTTTTCTGAGATTATATTTATTTCCAGAAGACATTTTTATTTAATTTTATGAATTTTAAATTACGATTTAATTTTGCTTCTTGTATCATTATTTTTTAATTTTATTTATGAGGTTTTATGTAATGGTGAAATCAAAAATGTGGATACGAAACCCTGAGGCGATTTTCTAAATACAGAAACAGGTAGCCCGTGGATTGGAATTAATAGTTTTTATTTAATATCTGCTTCTATATTTTGCTCTCCGTGTTTTTCTGTTTTTAGTTAATTGTTTAATATTCTTCCAGTCTATGTCATTTTTTTTTTCCTACTATTTTCTCTAATTCTGTCTATCCATGATTTTCTCGACCTTCCCGGGTAGTTTTTTCATGCAGCACACATGTCCGAACCATCTCAGCTGTCTTTCAACAATGGTATCATATAAAGCCCCTATCCTCAGGGCCCTATCTATCTCTTTTCGTCCTATTTTCAATTTTCCTTAAAAATCTATTATCTATTGAAATAATTTTTCGTTTCGCGGGTTACAGAGAGTTTTATGTAACACCGAACATACTAGAATGTACTCAATGTAAATTTTCCTATGTTCGATTTGTTTAGGAACGTATCAAAGCATTGAGTGCGATGTGATTGGCTACTATTTCTAAAAATAATATAGTCAACCCAATTTACACTCTTCCATCAGAAATAAATTATATTTGTCAACTATTATGTCAAGTGCAACATGTTTAATTATGGATATTTTACTTAACCGCAATGCAAACCATAAAAAATCTTCTCCTCCTTTGTATACATTATTGATCCGTAAAGATGTCCAACTCTTCGTATATGTCTGCTTTAAGCGCCAGAGCCGTAAATATCACTTGCTTGCGATAACTGACAAGTGTAACTCATTTTTGACGGAGAAGGGTGTATTTTCGGTTGACTATATTATTTTTAGAAATAGTAGCGAATCACATCGCACTGAATGGTTTGATGCGTTCCTGAACAAATCGAATAAAGGAAACATTACATTGAGTACATTCTAGAATGTTCGGTGTTACATAAACTCTCTGTATATTATTACAGGTCTTATCATTTTTTTTTTCACTATTTCCGCTTTTATGTGTTTAATTATTTATTTTCTATGAAAGAACGTATTCTTCACCATACTGAATATATTTTCCCGCTTTTCCTTGTCTATCATTTTTCACTTTGTCTATCTTCTCATTATTTTCTATTAATGTTTCTAAATATTTATAATATTCTACCTATTTGATTTGTTTACTGCGAAATTTTATTGTATGTAATTTGTTTCACTTCTCATATGTCGTCTCTTCTCATCCGGTCGAACTCATTTTCCTATTTTCTATAAAATGTATCTCCCTTCCCTTATTTATAAGTTTTTCGCTGGCTTATCTTAAGATCATGGGTGCTCTTTCTCTTATGAACCCACATAGTTTATTTTCTATTGTTTCCTCAATCTGGTCTCTATTTTTTTTAATTTTATTTTTTCATTATTCTTACCAGGATGATTCCTGAGATGCTTGCGAGTGTTATTCCTTTATAATTTGTAGTTTGTTTTGTCTCCTTTCATGTGTATACGTAATATTATTCCTATATTTTTCACTATGTTGGTACTTTTGTATTCTTTACAATATCGATGTGTTAGCAGTTGTATACCTCCTTCATTAATATATAACATCATTTTGGGTGTTACGTTATCTATTCCTGGTGCTTTTCGGTTTTTAACTTTCTTATCGCATCTATATTTTCTTTTTCTTGTATTCTGTATGTTTTCTGTAAAAATATTATCTCCACCTTTCCATTAGTTTACCCTCTTCTATTATTATTTCATTCTTTATCTTTTATATTCAACACATTATATTCATTCTTCTTTCTCATTTGTTTTAATGTTCTGTAGAATAATTTCTGGTTTTCTTTTATTATTTTGCTTTATTGACTTCTTTTTTAATTTGTTCTTTGTTTTGTATTCTTCGAAGTAAACTTTATTTTTTATACTTAGGTATATTTTACTAATATTTGTTAATAAAAAGAAATATTGTTTTATTGCATAATACTTTAAATTATTTATAACTGTTATAATTTTTATCATTAATAAAATATATTTTAGAAGGAATTTAGAATATTACGGCCATCTTTATTAGCATATGAAAAATACCTTTTTTTATGATGAATCTCATATATGTTTACTTTTGAAAATAAAAGTGTACAAAAACGATTACATTAAACTGCCTATTATTTTTAAAAATATATAGAGAGTATTATTGTAATATTATTTAATTTAAAAATTCAATATAATATTATGTATCTTACCTATAATATCATTTAAAGTACCTTTGCACAAATTTATTCTTCGTTGTTTATGTGCGAGATTATTTTTGGAAACGTCATTTTCTTGTGGCACTTATTTTGTTTACCCATTTTTTTTAATTATAAATCATTAAATCACCAATTTAAAAACTTTTTTGTATAAATAGGTGTGTTTTCGAAGGAATCGCGGCTAAAACTAAATTGTTGTAGGTGTTTGAGTCTGTAGTTTTTTTGTAAAGATTATATGTATACAGAGTGTTGAATTGTAAAGCGGACCATAGGGATTTACATGTAAATTTTGCAATGTGTTAATATTGGTTCCCTTAATTATTTAGCAGTATAGATCTTATTAGATTATTTTTAAAGCTTATTAAGCTGAATAATTTGGTGGTTTACTCAATTGTTTGTGTAAAGATAAAAAATCGCAAAATTACATAGGTCTCCAATAAAAATTAAAGGCGTGCCATGAGAATATGATAGTCACATTTTGAAGGTAGAGTAATAAATATATTTGGAAGATTTAAAAGGCCTCGTGGAAAAGATCTTAAAAAATAAGTTAAAAATCAACAAATCAAAGATTTATAAATACAAATTAACAGTTATTGGCATGGTTAAAAAACGTAGCACACATACAAAACTAATGAATTACTAAATGATAAAAACAATTAATCTAAAACTTATTTAATAATTTGTACAAATTAACGAAAGTGAACTACAATACATTTGCAGAAATTGACATGTTGATTATAATAAATGTTCAAAAGTACAACCATTTTCTGTTAAACAGTATCCGAACCGATCATAAAATTCCCGTCGAATATTTACCAAAATATACGGTAATATTTTTTCACATTCAGTTCGGATAGTGTTTTTTTTTAAGTCGTCCAAATGTTCGAAAAGAATTCCGTTATAAATTAGAAATTCCAGATGTTAATAAACTTCAAGGTCGTTTATTACCTACCACCTTCTTTTGAAATAAAGTTGAATTTTTAGTTATTATTACAGATATTTTAAATGTTTTCGCTGATATTTATATTTTTTAGTTGCTGGGTGCACCATTATGCGTATTTTTTTAAATATTTTATTAAATATAAAAAATAAAAAATATTTTATAAAATATTTATAAAAAAATATTTTATTTAATCTTAATAACATATTTTTATAAAAAAAATATTTTTAAATGCAAAAACAACTTTTTTAGCTAGTAAAAAAATAGACCCGTAAAATGCTGCCATGAAGCTGGATTAATGTGAATCACACTTCATGGGCGAAGTTGTGGTATTCGATCCTACTTCTTTGAAACAGTGTTATTTGAGTAAGTGTATATTTCTGAAATTAATTAAATATGACCCGTTCATAGAACAATTTTTCGAGCGAACGCGGAAATCGCGCGGCCGGGCGCGAATTATCGCACCACCTACACTGGAATTATGCTGAGAGAAGATGTCCAGTATTATAAATACATTTTATCGCACTAAGATAAGGCAATTACGCTGCGACGTTGAGCAGGTACAGTCGGTTTCCACTCCCAACAAAACAAATCCTTTTTAAAAACGTAATCTTCGGTCCGCGAAAGATAACTGGCGCAGTCGTTCGGATTTTTGGAGAATTCAAAATTCTTTCTTTTCAACGATTCACCAAAAACATCGAAAAAAACGCGAAATCGACGAATCCGTGTCCGATTAGTAAGGTAATTCAAATTCCTGACTATCGGAGTCAATTCCCCCTGACTATTGGAGTCAACCACGGAAGAGGAACATCGTGTTCAACATCTGAATCGCTCAGACTCTCCGACGGATCCCAGTCCCCCAGAAGAAGAAGAGAAGAAAGAAGAAAAGAAGAAGAAGTCCCCATCGTGAGGCTTTGCACGTAATAATTTGACGTCGAAGTGTCAAATTTATTACAGGCCCTTGAAGAAAAGAAGACAGTCGTCATTTTTCAAAGACCATAGGAAAACGTAATACCTATGTAGAAATCTGACACAGAAGAAAGAAACCATCTTTAAAGAAACCATCGAGACTACCCAAAATTCCCATCCTCACCCTAAAATGCCGATATCATTGTTTGGTTATAAAACGTCAAATTAAACGATATCGACGACAATAGCAATTTTCAAAACACAATAACATTTTTCAAAGGAAAACAATAGCATTTTTCAAAAAAAAAACAATACCATTTCAAAATTCATTCAATAAATTCAAAATTTACAAAAACATTCTTTTCAAAACTCGCAACGTATTTTTCCAATTAAATTTAAAACAAGAAACATTTGAACAATTTAAATGAACATCTTCAACGGAATCATCATTTTACTCCTCGTGTAAGTAAATGAATAACAATTTAAATAATTTAAATGATTTAGACGAAATAATAGAACATTTTCAAAACATTGACATAAACCCGGACATTCCACAAATAAATAATCACCAAATAAACAACATGGCTTTACCACAAATCTCAGTTAAAGATATTTTAGACATTATTCCTAAATTTGATGGCGAACCTTCAAAATTATCAACTTTTATTAGTTCATGTGAATCTGTAATGCAGATGATGACACCAAATAACGATGCCGGAAGAACCGCATTCACACTTTGTCATATAAGATCTAAATTAGTAGGGAAAGCAGCAATCATGTTAGCAGCCAGACCTTTTAACACTTTGCAAGAATTGAAAGACATATTAATTGCATTATTTGGAGACCAAAGAGATGCAGAATCATTATTAAGAGATCTTGTAATGTTAAAACAAAAATCAAATGAAACCCCTTTACAATTTGCAGACAAATGCATAGATATTAGATGCCTTTTATTAAATAAATTAGAACTTCAACATATTCATCAAAATATAAAAGTAGCTAAAAGAAATTTGTATAACGCCACTACCCTGAAAGCTTACCTAGCAGGCCTAAACAGTCATATGAGTCACCTATTACGTTGTAAATCACCCGCAACAATTGAAGACGCAATGCGAATGGCAATAGACGAAGAAAACATGAATTACCATCGAACTCAGTTACATTCAAATCAACATCAATTAAAATAAAATAAAACACCAAATCATAATTTAAGAATTCAACCACTACCATTGTGAAATATTCAAAATTATCAACAAAGACAATTTCAACCACAACAACAACAATTTCAACAAAGACAATTTCAACCACAACAACAACAATTTCAACAAAGACAATTTCAACCACAACAATAATTTCAACAACAATTCAGACCAAATCAAAATAAATGACAATTTTCTGGAGTAACTAATACTTAAAGAACTCTAAAATTTCCCAAACCAACACCAATGGAAGTTTCATCAGGAAATACCGCGATGACTTATCCGCAACAACCTAGATATCAACAAGAATTGTATCATCAAGAGGATACCGAACAGTTTAATGAACAATATGAACAATACGAACAATTTCAAGAATTTGAACAAGAAGAATTATATGAAGAACAACATGAAGACAATTTTAATGAACCACCAGAAGAAAATTTTACGACACCAGCCTCAGACAACCCCAATACCTAGAACTTAATAATTCTAATTTTCACAAACTACCCTATATAGAGATTCCTGAAATTAACGCTAAATTCATGATAGACACCGGTTCAACCAGAACCTTAATTAACGAAGAAATTGCACAAACATATTTTCCAGATATAATTGATATAGATCCATTCCAAATTAAAACCCCCCATCAAATTTCAAACCATAATTATTCAATCAATATAGGATTATCAGAGATTTTTAATAGACCAGACATTTTACACAAACATTATATTTTCAATTTTCATAAAGATTATCACGGATTAATTGGAACTGACTTACTTCAGAAATTACACGCAGTAATTGATTTTAAGAATAATAAAATTGTTACACCACATGCCCAAATTCAACTTCACTTACCTGAAATTAAATGCAACAAAATTATTTTAACACGAAGAAAACAAATTAAAGTACCATCTTTAACACAAATTCAGATTAACTTAATAACACATAATTGTGAGAATAAAGAAGGAATGATTGAAATTATAAATTTAACAACGAGTTAGAAATACCAGCAGGAATATGTAAAATAGAAAATAATTCAACAAATATTCTAATAATAAATCCAACTCAAGAAGATATTATATATACACTTCCAGAACTAAATATTCACTCAGGACCTTTAGAAATTAACAACATTAATTTTCAAGAAAATGAATTAAAAACCGAAATAAATTATAACTCACTTCAAAAACAAAATTTAAAAAACTTACGTTTAGAACATTTAAATAAAGAAGAATATAAAGCAATCAGAAATTTATGTTATGAATACAGAGATATTATGTACTGTCCAGGAATACCTTTATCACTTACCAATCAAGTTAAACACTCAATAAGAACAACAGATAATTTACCAATACATACCAGATCTTATAGATATCCACCAATTCACAAAATAGAAAATCAAATAGAATCAATGACGAAACAAGGTATAATTAGACACTCAAAATCACCATGGTCATCACCCTTATGGATAGTTCCGAAAAAGATTGACGCAAGCGGAAAAAAGAAATGGAGAATAGTCATAGACTACAGAAAATTAAATGATAAGACTATCGATGATAAATACCCATTACCCAACATAAGATATATTTGACAAATTAGGAAAGTGCCAATATTTCACCACTTTAGATCTTGCAAGTGGATTTCACCAAATAGAAATGAATAAAGAAGATATAGAAAAAACAGCGTTCTCGACAGACAAAGGACATTATGAATACCTTAGGATGCCATTTGGACTTAAAAATGCTCCAGCGACCTTTCAAAGAGCAATGGACAATGTATTAACAGGACTTAGGGATATATCAATGGTTTACCTAGACGATGTAATTATTTTCTCGACATCACTTCAAGAACACATTCAAAGTTTAAAGAAAGTATTTGAAAGACTTAGAAAAACAAATTTCAAAGTACAACTTGACAAATAGGAATTTTTACAAACAGAAGTTAAATATTTAGGACATATCATCACTGAAAATGGAATTTCACCTAACCCAGACAAAATTCGAGCAGTTTTAGATTACCCAATTCCAAAGACAACAAAACATATTAAAGCTTTTTTAGGATTAACAGGATATTACCGAAAATTTATAAAAAATTATGCGAAATTAACGAAACCTTTAACATCGTGCCTTAAAAAAGGAGCTGAAATAAAACATTCACCAGAATTTATTAAATCATTCGAAACTTGTAAACATCTTTTAACAAATAGCCCAATACTTCAATTCCCTGATTTTACCAAACCATTCATATTAACAACGGATGCTTCCAATGAAGCATTAGGAGCAGTTTTATCTCAAGGATCTGTAGGACAAGATAGATCCATATCATACGCATCAAGAACATTAAATGATACCGAAAGAAATTATTCGACGATTGAAAAAGAATTATTATCAATCGTTTGGGTAACAAAATACTTCAGACCATACCTATACGGACGAAAATTCACAATCTACACCGATCATCGACCTTTACAATGGCTAAATAATTTAAAAGAACCAAACAGCAAATTAATGAGATGGAAAATTAAACTCGAAGAATTCGATTATAAAGTAGTATACAAAAAAGGAAAATTAAATACAAATGCTGATGCATTATCTCGCACACCAATTGAAATTCACCCAATAGATAATTTTTCTACAAATGGAAATGTAGACGAAGAAATTAATAAACTACTAGATGACATTATTAGAGAAAGAGAAACATTGAGAACACCCGAATTAAATCAACAACCAAATTTAACACAACCTATGATCGATAATTACGACGAAATTCTAATAGAAGACGAAACTATGAACACCGTTCATTCAACACAAACAGATGAACCGACAGGAACAATAAACATCAGTGAAGAACCGATTAATAAAGAAAGACGTCAAATAATAATAAAAATATCAGAAAACCCAAAACAATCGAAATCTGAAAAACTAGGACAAGAAAAATAACAAAAATCTATATAGACGTTAATTATTCAAGACGAGATTTAATAAACATCTTAAAAAATTATACAATGGAAAACGAAACATTTCACATGTTCTCTCCCAGAAAAGAATTGTATACAGAACTTTCAAAATTATATTCAGAAATATTCAATAACAATGGACCAAAAATAATATGGCATACGAAACAGAATAAAAATTTGAAAACACAGGAAAAGTAAAAAGTGTAATAAAACTGTACCATGAAGGAAAAACAAATCACAGAGGTGCAATTGAAACCTACAATAAATTAAAACAGCATTATTATTTTGAAAACATGATAAGAACAATCCAAAATTATATAAATAATTGCGAAATTTGCCAAACAGCAAAATATGATAGACACCCACCGAAAATACCGTTAAACTTAACACCATGTTCACGAAAACCATTTGAACATTTATTTATGGATGTTGTTCAGATCGAACAAACAATTTATCTAACTATAATAGATTCCTTTTCAAAATTTGGATACGCAAAAAAGATTTTATGTAAAGAAGCAGCCGTTATTGGAAAAGAACTAATCGAATATTTTTCATTATATAAAATACCTGAAAAAATTACCACAGATAATGGTTCAGAATTTCATGCTGTAAACGTTCATTTTATTACACCGGATCACCCAAATTCTAATGGACCAATAGAAAGACTCCATTCTACATTATTAGAACATATTAGAATATTTCGACTCAAAGAAGAAACAAAATCATTAAATATTGAAGAACTTGTCAAACTAGCATTATTGGCGTACAACAATACAATTCACACAAATACAGGAAAATCACCCCAAGAAATATTATACGGAACTGAAACAAATAATGCGAATGAAATCACAACAAATGAAAATATTATCGACGAACATCAGAAACAAATGAAAATTTTACATGATATAGTAAAAAACACGAATATAAGGCAAAAGGAAAAATACATAAAATACCATAATGACAGAATAAAAAATGTTCAACATTTTAGGCCTAATCAAAAGGTTTACATAAAAGAAAAAATTAAAAGAGGTCATAAAACCGTCGCAAAATATCACGGTCCTTATACAATAATATCTATTGACCCAGATAATATAGCTAAAATACAAATAAAAGAAAACATAATTAAAAAGGTACATTTAACTAATTTAAAATCAACATTTCAGATTGAGGAGCAAAACCGAGATGATTAATCAAATACCAGATCATCCAGGATTAATAACATTTAGAATGGAAACAGCAAGCAATATAATATCAGAATGGGATTTAATACATTCAATCGACATTACATCATTAATCGAAAATTTAAAAATATCTGAAGAACACCAAGAGGAATTTCAACGCTAAATTAAATCAAAAGAAAAATCCTGTCATACCGACACAGACATAACTAAACAATTACTTGATATTTTAAAGCAAGAAACGAAACGTACAAACAACTTAATTAATGAAATTTTACCTTCATACAAAAGAACTAAAAGAGGTTTATTCAACTTTATTGGAACAATTCAAAAAACTCTTACTGGAAACTTAGATGCAGAAGATGGCGAAATATACGAAAGTAACTTTCAAAATTTATTTCGTAATCAGGAAAACTTAAAAGCAGATATAACCAATCAAATTTCAATTATAAAAGAATTAATCGATGAAACTAATAAAAGCATTTCAACATTAATTAAAAATCAAAACACCATTGTAAACGACATATACATTTTAAAAATGTCAATCTCAAAATTATCAGATTGTGCATGGATTCAAATGACAATCAATACCCAATTAGCCTTAATCGAATCAATCAATGATTATTTAAGTACATTGATAACAGCTCAAAGTTTTGCAAGACATTCAGAAATGCATCCAAGCATTATCAATTCTCTCAAACTACAAAATGAATTGAAAGAAATTCAAGATACATCCCTTTCATTCGAACCAACATTGGAAAATATTCCTAAATACGAAGAAATAATAAAAGTAAAAACATACCAAAAAGAAACGGTAATATATTTTATAATAAAGATTCCACTAATTGAAAAATCCAAATATGAATATTATCAACTCTACCCTATTCCAAATAAAAATAATGAATTAATAATACCAGATTCTAAATTCATACTCTTAAACGAAAATTCGTTTATCGAAGAAGATGATCACTGCTTTTACCTCGAAAAATCGGAATATATATGCGAAGCAAAAGTTTTACGAAATCTAAATGAAAAAACGTGTGCAGTACAATTAATAACTTACTCCACAGAAAGAAATTGTTTAACTCAAAAAAATTCTAATTTTGGAAACCAAATAATAAAAGTTGATAATAGCAATTTATGGATCATTATTGCAGAAAAAGAATCCACCATCGAAATTCATTGTTCAACAAAATTGATACAACGAAAATCACTCCTTGGAAATTATTTAATGCAATTACCCCATGGATGTAAAGGAAAATTTAATTCAAAAACATTAATACCAAAATTTAAAACAGAATATTCTCCATCGTTAATTACAATGCCTAATATTCATGTTAAACAAGTGAAATAAATAAATTCAATTTAAAAACAATAAATATAACTGGAATTGATATATCGAAATTTTCAACTCTAAAACAACAAATAAACACTTTGGAAAAACACGTTGAATCTCAGCAAATGCTTGAAATCCATAATTACAAAATTAATTGGATGCTAATCGTAATCTCATGCATACTGATTTTGATAATAATATTGTATTTGTTTAAATATTGTATTAAGAATAAACAAAAATTTTAATCCTTTATAATTAAAACAAATCCTATTAACGTTCCATCTGGACCTTATTAGCCGATGTCACTTCTACGGATGGAGGAGTTATCGCACCACCGAGTCGTACTCGTCTGACCGACACTGTCATGAAAGATGGAGATGGAGTCGTACTCGCCTGGCCGACACTGTCATGAAAGATGTTTAAAAATTTTAATTCATCACTACTTTTTTTTATTTTTTGAGATGGAGAAATTCATTACACTAAGCCTATTCAGAATTCAAGTAAGTTTTCTTAATAAATTAATGCAGACTTTTTTGTTGTTTGAAAAATAATATTAAATGTGTGACTTTTCGTGTACGCGTTGATGACAAGGAGAACGGAAATTGAATACGACCACATATTCAATGTAGTACATGAACTACTAGAAGGTGTTAAAGAAAAAAATGTATATAACATTTTATTAAATTACTAATTGCTTTTCTTAGGTGTGCAGGTTATGGAAAGCATCTCTGATTATGAAAGGGGGTTAAGAAATTCCTTCCGGAGAAGGTTTCCCAACGCCCACCTATATGGGTGTTGGTTCCATTATAGTAGGGCAATTTTATTAAATAGTAAGTAAATATAATAGAATTAATAGTTTTAATATTTAAACATTGGTAGTTCATATTGTATAACATAAATATGAATAGATTATTAAAAATCAATCAATATATCTATTTAATGTAAATTTCTATAGATAAAATTATTCAATTTAATCTGAGTTTTACTTGTCTTATTGGTTGATTTTTAATAATCTATTCATAATTATATTATAAAATATAATAGAGTGTCATTCCTTATCTAACAATATAAAATTGATTTCAGGTCGATCAATCGGATTGTACAAAATAAACAACAACAGTCGCCTCATGAGGATGATTTCGGCATTGCCATTAATGCCGGATGATTTCAAAGAGGATGGCTTCCAATATGTTTTCCGGAGGCTGGTTGAGAACAATATTGGTGAACTTGAAAAAGTTCGCCGATTTGAAGAGTATTGGAGACAACAATGGGGTGGCGAAAATATTAGTGTATGGGGCGCTACGACGCGGTGCAACAACAGCGTCGAGTCTCTCCACAATTTCATTAAAAATACAATCCGAGGGGCCCAACCGAATTTTTGGATATTTCTCCATTATACAGGGTGAGTTTTTTTCGATGTTCTCTATGGGGATCTCGGAAACTATAAGAGATAGAAAAACGGTTAAATGGGGAAAGAAGTGTAGTTTTATAAGACGAATAAAATGACACTTTCAAATTATTTGAAAAGGTCAAGGGTAACTAGATATTTTGAAAAAAGTAAAATGTGTCAATTTTTTGAAATCAATATATCTCTATTATTATCATAGATAGAAAAAAACTGTAAAGGACAAAGTTGTAGAAAATTTTACATAGATTAATAACAAAAAATCAAAAAAAATTTTTCGCCCATATTTTGGAAGATATGACACAAACTTACCTTTTTTTAAATGGAAACAATAGTTGGCTATGACTTTATTAAAAGGGCTATTTTTTTCCCTTTAATCCGATATAACATATGCCATAGTTATTTTTAAAATAAAATAAGTTACAGTCGTTTTTAATTTTACCATACACCAAAAAATAGTTAGCCATGAAAAAGACAAAAGTAAAACAATTGCAGTTGTTTATTCTAAACACACATTAATTGATTTCCATATTTGGTTTGTTTCGATAAGTTTGTTTTGTATTTTTTGGTGTTGTAAGTTTTTTTAAAGTGATAATGAATTTTTCCAACGAAGAAAAGCGTGATATGCTTGTTTGTTACATTCAATGTAATAAAAACGCTGCGGATGCTGCAGAACAATATTATAATCAATATTTCGATCGTCGGCAGCCATCTTTACCAACATTCAGAAGAATTTACCACAATTTGGGTTAGTACGGATCCTTTACAAAGCCGAAACTTGAAAAAAACGAAATTAATGATGTTTCGGAAATAAACGTATTAGCGATTAGCATTGGCGATGATAGATCCATCCACATCGACCAGACAAATTGCAACATAAGCAAGCATATCTCAACGGACTGTAGTACGAGTTTTGAAAAAACATAAATATCACCCATATAAGGTATCAATTTCACAAAATTTACATGACGGTGATACCAATAAGAGAATGGTCTTCTGTATGTGGTACAAAACATGTGCCAAGAGATAATACGTTCCCTACAAAAATAATTTGGACAGATGAAACGCAGATTTACTAATTATGGGATTTTTAACCGGCACAATGAACATGTTTGGAGTCAGGAGAATCCACGAGAAGTTGCACAACGTAGACCACAAATTAAATTTGGATTTAATGTATGGTGGGGTGTGTTCGGATTGAGAATTCACACATTGAATGGAAATGATTACCTTCGTTTTCTTCAAGAAACATTTGAAGATATGCTCGATGATTTAAATTTATCAGTACGGGCAAGATTGAAGTGATTTCAACACGACGGAGCTCCACCTCATAGCACGTTGGCTGTGCGAAACTATTTAAATGATGCTTTTCCTAATTCATGGGTGGGAAGAAATGGACCAATCCTATGGCCACCTAGATCACCCGACCTATCCGTTTTAGACTTTTTTCTGTGGGGTTATGTGAAGAACAAAGTGTATCAACAATCATATCAATCCGTGGAGGATCTTAGACTAGCTTTACTTGAAACATTTTATTCTATTGACAGAAGAAAAGTCAAAAAAGCCACAAATTCGATTTTAAAAAGATGTACTTTATGCCATAATAATAATGGTGGACTTTTTGAGCATCTTATGTAATATTTAAAATTTTCTTCTATTATTATTTTGATAATTTCGGAATTATTTTACTTTATGTTGCTTTTGACAAATCTAAAGAAAGATAATAAATGAAATATTGATTTCGTTGCTATAAACAACCGCAATTGTTTTACTTTTGTCTTTTTCATGGCTAACTATTTTTTGGTGGATGGTAAAATTAAAAACGACTGTAACTTATTTTATTTTAAAAATAACTATGGCATATGTTATATCGGATTAAAGGGAAAAAAATAGCCCTTTTAATAAAGTCATAGCCAACTATTGTTTCCATTTAAAAAAAGGTAAGTTTGTGTCATATCTCCCAAAATATGGGCGAAAAATTTTTTTTGATTTTTTGTTATTAATCTATGTAAAATTTTCTACAACTTTGTCCTTTACAGTTTTTTTCTATCTATGATAATAATAGAGATATATTCATTTCAAAAAATTGACATATTTTACTTTTTTCAAAATATCTAGTTACCCTTGACTTTTTCAAATAATTTGAAAGTGTCATTTTATTCGTCTTATAAAACTATACTTCTTTCCCCATTTAACCGTTTTTCTAACTCTTATAGTTTCCGAGATCCCCATAGAGAACATCGAAAAAAACTCACCCTGTATAAAAAAAATGGAGAATGATAAGGCCATCGATCTCCAACGGATCCGACGGTTCGGACGAACGCCGGCTAGAAAGCCTCAATACGTGAGGTTGCAAGAACAGATACGTATGTATAATTAGCCTGAATTTAATAATTTATTAAGAAAAACATATTATTTCAGAACAACAACAGTTAATACTGGAGGAGGCTGGACGAGAGGGGATAAGCCAATTTTTAGAAAGATTAACCTACTTTACGGTTGGTTTGGAAGAGGAAGTAATGGGACAACGTAAGTATTATTTATCTAATTATGTATGTAATATTTTTATTCTTGAGAGTGTATTTTGATTTGCGTTATAAAATAAGTCTAAATAAAAAAACTATTTCTTTCAGATCTCGCTGATCGGCCCCAAAATGAAGACCCCTTCGACGAACAGCTTGTCGACGATCCTCCGTCGCCGCCATCACCATCCGCACCTCTCCAACATGGGAATCCACCTCAGCCAGACCAACTACCGCCACCATCGCCGCCCGCACCATTACCCCGCCTGTACATCACCTTCCGCAGCCCCTGCCTCAACTCTTTCCGCCGCCCCTGCCTCATCTCCTTCCGCCGCCCCTGCCTGGATACCTACTTCCACCACCACCTCAATATGTTTACGTACTCCCACCGCCCCAACTTATTCAAGTTATTTACCTTCCATTTCAACCTCAGTTTCCGCCGCCCCCTCCTGATTTACCGCCACATTGAGGGTACTGTGGAGGTCTGGCTGAGGCATTGTCTGGCTTGGGAAAACGATGTTCCCAGCATTAGGAACGGTGAGTTTGATTTTCTTTATAATAATTTGTTATTATTTTACTAATTATTTTATTTTATTACGTTTTAAACCGGCATCCACTTTCCGATGTTGGCCTAGGCGCCAGGAGTTCTGTTTGGTGGCTACTACTACTTCCTTCCGGATATTTGGCTTAGGCGAACGATGTTCCCAGTTTTGAGAACAGTAAGTTTGATATAATTTATATATTTTTTTGTTTTATTGTACTAACCATTTTATTTTTATTATTATCACGATTGCTCCTTTCCGATATATGGCCTAGTCGTTATGTGTTCTAAGGATTAAGAGCCAGCTGTTTGCAGGATTAAGAAACGTGAACTTGTTTTTATTTATAATTATTTGCTTTAATTTTAGTGCGAAATATAATGCGGTGCTGACTGGACGGAGAGCGACCGTGCGGTGATCATCTTTGTAAGTTGACACCGCCGTGTCGCAAAGGCCTGGTTGGTTTAAGGAAGGGGGCGTGAAGAAGAAGAAATGCACCCCCCTTACCCCGAACTGAGGAAAAATATAGTGTCGGTCAGGTGCAGCGCACCCAGAAAAAGATGCTGTAACGTCCTAAGACGGCCGCCGCGAAGCCACCCCGGTAGAGAGAGAGAGAAGCCAACGCGCGCTCGAATACCTTCTCGCTTGCACCACGTTCACCGCCCGGTCATACGCACGCACCTACCCTCTCCCGCAATTCAAGCCGCCCGTGACCGAACCACCCCGAAGATGGAGTCGGCACCCTATATAACCCCCAGCAACAGGCATAAACATTAGAGTCTTGCACTGAATACAGTCTCGACCTCCTCTTCGTTAGCACTGAATACAGTCTAAACCAACGCTCACTTACAAGCACTGAATACAGTCTTGTCAAACGCTTTCAAACCGCCTGGCACATTCCACGATACTTGTACATATGTTAATTGTATATTTGTGTGTGTAAATAAAGCTGACTTACTAAACCAACATTCCGGAGTTCTACTACCCCAACACCGAAAAACCATTACAATGCAATACTCTTCGACAATTATTATCCACTGAACAATCTGTTAGAGAAAAACATGTTCCAAGCTTTTATATATATATATATGTTCGGTATATCATATATAACATTATTACTATATATGATATACCGACGTTTCCTCATTTAAGGAGTGACTACGTAATTAGTAAATTTTACGAAGAAAAGCTATATTTGAGTAATTTCACAACATTGGAAAATAGGGAGTGGCTAGACAATATTTTAGTCGATTATGTTTTGAAAATATTTATTTTAGACAAAGATGTTTCTTGCTTGCCAGTGTATAGAGTCCAACACATATTAAATAATTGCACAACATCTTATATCAAGAATTGTGCCAACAATATACTTTTACCAATTTTGGACATGAATCATTTTATGTTGATGCACATAGATTTAAATAAAAATACGGCCAGTTTTTATGATCCACAAAACAGGATTGAACGCGCAGATGTTTATTTTTTAAAATTCCTTGTAACTTTCCACAGCAAAATGAACATGATTTTTGGAATTGTGGAGTGTACATTTTATATTACCGTCAAAAAATCATAAACAAAGAAAATTGGGAAATATTTAGCCCTACTGCTTATAAAAAATTCTTACAGCATATACTTTTGCATATGTTACAAAATATAAAATGTGTTTGTTTGTATTGCGGGATGTCTAGTGCAAGTAATGCAGGTGATATACAAATTTGTACGACTTGTAATAGGGGAGACCACAAAATATGCAGCAATTTTAAAGAAAACATAGATATGTACAGGTGTGAGATGTGCTTATTTGAAAATAAGCAATAAATGTAGTTTCATGTTTGCTAAAAATGTACGGGTCGCCCACCCACGGGTGATTCGTATTAGAATCAATTTTTAGTAAAAAATGTAAAACATGCGTCGGTTTATCGGATTCCTTAATACAATATCATGCCTGTTCATTCTCTTTACAAAATTGAAATAAATTAATTTTTGAAAGTTACTATTTCTACGACTATATGAGCATATATTTCCGCACAGATGACCTTGCCCAAAAGTTGACAATTTCACACGAAATCATGTGATGTGTATGTGTGTTTTATTTTCACTCAAGAAAAAAGTTTACTGCCTCTTTATAGGCCTCATATACCTTATGTCCAGCGTAATATTTTATGACGGACTATCCATGACATAATTAGTTATATATTTTTTAAGTCAATAAAATGCCAAAATCATAAAGCCCATTTTTGGACGAGAACACGTATTAAAAGATTACAATTTTGTAATAACGTTTGAGTTTAGCTAAAAAAAATAAAAGAATAGAGTTAATATTCGAGAAGGAGAGTGGAAATGTACATTGCATCACCATTTATATAAAAAATGAGAAAGAAGAAAAACTGAATAAAATGTAATTCCTCAAAAGTCATGAATCCATAATAAAACATCTGTAGTTTAAAATTAATTTCGGTTCATAGCAAAAATGGTGTTTTAACGTGTAATTGTTTGACATCTACTGAAGGCGCAATTTTCAAGCTCGTGCGAACATTTTTAATTTGCCAACTGATTATGTCATTTACCACGATCGTACGACATGTTGCGATCACCATTAGAAACAAAAAAATCAATAAATAATAAAAAATCTAATGAAAGTATGCAATATATAATATATTAGAAATTTTAGAATTCCATTTTTTAATTGAAAATAATTTAAATGACTAAATTGATACACAGAATTCACCATTACGAAAATACTTAAATAATTATAAAAATAGTGAATAATTAAGTAGCGTATATATTAGACAGGAACTTTTGATAAAGACTGTTAACAATAATCACATTTTATCCGTATATTTTGACAAGAACAAAAATACAAAATCCAGATGAAAAGACCTTTGGTCGATAGCCAATTGACCAATTTTATGTTATATGAAGATATTGTATTGAGTTTGTCAATAATGATTATATATATATTCTTCTAAATTATATGCGCACCATAACTAACTTTGTTATTAATTGAACTAGAGAATCGGTTAAATTTGCAAAAGTAGGGAATTAGAATTACAAAATAAGAATATCTCATTTTAAAGATTTTGACAAAATAAACCCGAAATCCCTCAATAAAAACAAAGAAATTTTATATTTTATGACATTTGCATTTTATGACATATTATATGTTGTAAATATTATCGATGAGCAGCAACAGGGCTAAATATTTGCCAATTTACTTTGTTTATGATTTTTTAGAGTAATATAAAATGTACGCACCACAATTCTAAAAATCATATTCATTTGGCTATGGAAAGCTACAAGGAAATTTTAAGTAATGTTTTTTTGTGGATAGCATTCGAAGTATTGAGATAGTTTATAAAAATATGCATCTGCAAGTTTATTCCTATTTTGCGGATCATAAAATTGTGCCGTATTTTTATTTAAATCTTTATGGATCAACATAAAATGATTCATGTTCAAAATTGGTAAAAGTATATTGTTGTGTAGGACTCTATATAAGTAAGAAACATGATTGTAAAAAGTAAATATTTTCAATACGTAATCGACTAAAATATTGTTTGGCCATTCTCTATTTTCCAATGCAGTTAAATTACTCAGATGCAGTTTTTTCTTTAGAAAATTTACTAGGTATCACAATAGCATTAATTTAATAGCTTGGAACATGTTTTCTGTAATAAATTGTCCAGTGAATAATAATTATCGAAGAGTATTGCATCTTTTTTTATTATATCGGTTTTATACTTTTTGCTAACGACTCTTCAATTGTTTCATAAGGAACAATCTTTCGCACATGTTTTTTTTTTGTTTTGTCGCACATTGTTTTCTTTCAACATTACATTTAAGACGTTCATATTCACCAACCACATATTAGAGTAATTTTCGGACTACGCTTGAACACTTCTGGTGGTGATTAATTAATATTTGATTTTAAACAATGTTAAACCACCCTTCTACAGGAGCATTGCTATGTTTTTCTTTTGTTAGAATGATTGTCCACATAGGTAAATACGGTATATATTTACGGCAAAAGTCAATATAAAATAAAATTTATTGGACTCGGACGTATTGCCATTCTTTAAATAAATAACTTTTGTTAGGTTTTTAAAATGCTTTAACAATTTATTATTATTTTCATAACTGGATTGGCCCGGATATGGAGTTTCGTCTTTCAAATCCTCAGCATCATCTTCCTTAATTTCCAAACCATCAAATTCGTCAAAAGCTTTTAATAGGAAATGGAAAAATGGAAAATAATCAAGTTGACAACTCAATCAACTTGATTATTTTTGAATTTATTATTCGTAACTATTTATAAATGTTTAAAATACTCTTCGAATATTTTAAAATCATTGATATTTATAAAATGTCACAAAATTTTTTTGAAATCTTTTTGTACATTTTGCTCTCCTGGAAACATTTTTTTTATTCTTTAATCAATATGCGGAAGAAATGAGCACAACAAATCTTTAAAATAATTAAATTGTCAATTGATTGATTGATAATTAATAATGTATTTATAGTATTTAAATATAGTAATAAGTGCATTTGATTCCACGAATCAGTCATTGCATTTATTAAAGTCAAACTAAAATCAGTGACCACTACATTAAAACAAGGTCAGATATGTATATTACAAAAATGTAATCAAGGTATACATTATTTTCATTAGGTATGTTATTAATTTGTTTTAAACTGAATAGGTAGGACTTGTTGGATATTAATAAGTTAATAAAACTATGCTCAACGTTATTCACAGAAACTGGTACAACAGAACACTTAAGCACTGTTTTAACTGGTATTAAAACACCACCTCCTTTTACCTTAGTACTGGTATCACAAGATCTATCCGCCTTGAAGATATTATAATTGAGTACACGAATTTAACCATCAGAAATTTTATCAGAGAGCCAAGTTTCAATAATAATTATTATGTCAAAATTACTTGTTGCAATCCGTAATGAAAAATCAATTAAATTACTTGAAAATTGAAAAACCACCGACATCAATATATGTTAACCATATATTTTCACAATTATTTAGTTTTTTAATGATTTGTTTGTTAATATTTTGGGAGTTCCGTTTACCTAGCGAATTGTGAGATTAGATTCACCGTTATTTCTCCGAACATCAAGTTCCTGTTTCAGATTTCTTAAAAAATCTCTTTGTGCAGGGGTTAAATCTGCCCTAAAAAGAGATCATTTGTCACATCTGGGTTATTAACATTCGTAATATCCGAGTTGTTAATTCTCGAAGTATTAGAAATGATATTTTTTAACGCAACAGGATTGTAATTTTTCAACACTTCGATAGCATCTTTGTTATTCTCAAAAATTAACTTTGTAGGTCGGTTATTATCTGACTTTATCCCTATACGATCTCCTGCTATAGGTTTCTTTGAGATATTTAACTTAGTGAGTAAGTAGTCAACACAACATTTATCATCATCTACCCTTTCTTTAATGATAGATTTGGTGGACTCAGGAAGATTGAAAATAATAACATTCCTAGAACGTTGTTTACGCTCTTCAAGTTCTATGAATATGTGCTCTTGGGATGATTAATTGATATTCTTTTTCAGATTATTTATTTCAGTTTGCATTTCATCTTGTCGTTTTGAAAGATTATTAATGAGTTTATAAATTTTATCTAATTCGACCGAAAGTGTTTTTTTGGTTTTTATTTGTAAAATTTGTGTTTTGAGAACCTTGTCTATTGCGGATTCAATTCACCAAAGTACTGCTTCATTCGGTAGTAAGATTAACAAAAGTACTGCAGATATCACAAATCTATTTGTCACCATTAGATTTTTTGGCTTCCCATAAATTACACTGTACGTTGTCATCAATTCCAGAACATTCAGTGTGAAACCACTTAGTACATTTAGGGCATTTTAATGCGCCGGTTTTGAATTGGCCTGGACGAACAAAGATATTAGATTTAACACATTTCATATTGATTACAGTTAATTAGCCAATGATTTGGTAAATACTTAATATAAATTATTTATTAATATTTTCCAATTAAACATTTTTGTTTAATTAGAAAATATTTAATGCAAAGAACAAAAACAAAAAATTAAGTAATAAAAGGCTATCTGCAGACAAGTGTTTCGGAATAAATTTCCTTAGATATAAACAGCTCTATTTTATTGTCAAATAAAACGTAAAAAGGTGTTTTTGTTTAAGTAACTCAATACAACTGAAATAGTTTCAAGAAATTAATAATATTTTTCGAATATTTTGTAAAACCATTGAAGGGAAAAAAAAGATATTAACTCTATCGGTTTTCTAAAATCTTTTAACAATTATTCATTCAAAAACGTATTTTACCGTATCCACCGGGCAAAGTACCATGATAAACACATCACCATTTTTTTATTAGGTAACGTTATGAATTATTTCATTGTGATAATTGGCGAATTCGCGATGTTAGTATTATAAAAGATTAGTATTTTCATATTTTCTACCCAAACTGTTGTATTTTTAAAATGTTTATTTCAAAATTTAATAAAATCTGTAAATTATTAAATTATTATAATTTTATTCAAGTCTAAAATGCATGCAAGTACTCTGAAATGAAATAAAAAATGTTTTTGCAGTATTTTTTTCTTTAAAAATACTGCAACATTTTTCGTTAGTAATATTTATATTATATTCCTTTATTCACTTCTTTATTTTAAATAAATAAATATCAATAAAAAGAAATATACCAATGATGAATTTTAATTCAGATAAAACATATAATTATAATTTAAATGAAATTGTTTTAATAAATTGTAGCTTAAGAGAGTTAAATAATCCGTAAAAAATATCGACATGTACATATAGAATTTAAAATAAAGAAGTGAAGAAGAGGATAAAATATTCATTACTGGGGCAGAAAGACCCACCAGTATGTATTGTAAATATTAATATTTGTAAAGAATTGTAATTCTGCTGTCTGAATAAAGATGTTTGTATATATTCATTACTAATATTATATTAATAATAAAAAAAACTTCACTTACTAACAAAAAAATGAACCTATACCGGATATAAACTTGGCCGACGCAACATAGGAAACCATTTTTAAATATCGAAGTGTTCAAATATTGGCTCCCCTTATTTATTTTTACTTTCCCCGGACCCCCTGTCCAAGGGAAAGTATTGTGATCGTGAAAATTTTCGAACCGCCAATTTCAACAAATATGCATGTTTTGAGGTCCCCTGAGTCCATTCCATCGAGTTTTGAAAAATGTCTGTGTGTGTGTCTGTATGTCGGTGTGTCTGTGTGTTTCCGCGATAGCGCCTAAACGGCTAAATGAATTAAGCCCAAACTTTATATCTAAGCTTTATATAACAATGGAATGATCTGAAAAGCTTTTGGTTAGAATCAAAACTCATTAAGTGCAATTTTACTCTTAGCAATTTTTCATTTTTTAATTCGGATAGCAAAATGTTTCAAATAAAAGTTTTAGATCTTGGAAAATAAAGAATTTCTGTTATAAAACTTTTATTGTGGGATCTCCGGTTTTCATTTTATAAGCGTTTACCTGATAAATTCCCTTAAAGATTTTAATTATTGAAATAATTATTTTAATGACAAAAAAAGTGCCGTCATATTCAGCACATTCGCAAAGTTTGAAAAAATGAAGAAGAGTGTGGAGAAATGATTTCAACAAATTGTAAGGTAAGAAATAACTCACTTAATTATAATATTCTTCTAAATACTCGGCTTTAATTTTAAAAGACAACAATTAATTTTTTCTATTAATCATTTTGCTTTTCTATTAAATTTTCAATCAGAAACATATTTGACCGTATTCACAGGGGAAAGTACCATGATGGACATATCACCATTTTTTAGACAAAATCTATTTATCTTTTTGTAAACAGTTTTAATAATGTTTAGCGTTTTTCTAATATAATTTGGAAAAAATGATGTGATTTTATAATTTAAAATAGAGATGAATTAATATAAATAAATAATGAAACCACAATTTCTCGCTCTATAAAAAATACATCTTGTCTCTAAAATAAATGAAAGTAATGTAATTTAAAACGCTGCCCTACTTTTAGATTATTTTTTTTTCAGAATTTCCAAATGTATCCGTTTAAATATTTATTTACTAATTATAATTTTGTCTTCACATCCAAGTGGACCATTATACAAAATAGATTAACATCCTATTATAGTAAAATAAATATACTCAAAAGCAATTATAAAATTGTTTACAATTTAAACGAATATTTTCGTGGGGATGATTTATTATTTTACTTTTCTCAAGGAGGAAAGTAACTATATGAACCATTACTCAAGATGACTTCAAACCGCCAAACCGTGCTCAGTATTGAAATATTTATTAGCGAAACGAATTCATAAATTTGGCGTACATCCTTTAAATCGAAATCGCAAATTTAATGGAGAATACTTTATTGTATTTCAAAAATTAAAAAAAAATGCTGATAAATTTTATGAATATTTGCGTATGAACATTAATTCATTTCACAACATTTTAAGTGTTGTGTCGCCTCATTTGCATACTAGATCTACGAACTTCATCAAGTATCCCATTTCTCAGAGTGAAAAATTGGTGATAACATTAAGGTAAGTTAAATTAAAATTATAATATTTTTAAATATGAATAATATTAATAATTTTAAGTCGTTCTTATTTTTCTAAATTTTTCTATACATTAATAAATTTCTCACTCAACATAATATGACTAAAATAAAAATGAAAAAATAAATGTTTTGTACTGATAGAAATCAGTACAAAACATTAGCATATAAAATGTGATCGTAATAATTTTAAATTTTACGCATTGTGTTACCGGCGCTTTTCCGGAAGCGTCGTCAACTTGACAATTCAGCAACATTTTAGCTGCATCATAACTCGGGCGTTATTTTGTTATTAATATCCGGAACAACGGTCCCGCTCAACTAATTATTTTGCTAATTTTATGTTACCTCATTGTCATTCCTTTTCCAAAGGAGTAAAGTTCGTACCATACATTGAATAGAATAGTAATAGTATTTTAATTTTAGTTTAAACAGTGAAATCTCGTCACCTAGATTTAGCGCCCTCCAGAATCGGACAGCTCAACCTTACCATCTCTCAGCTATCAAAAGGAAGGACACGCTCCCCGTTGTTCCAACAAGCGATAGTGGAAACGGATATTTTTCCGGGGATTTCCGCAGCTCTCCACATCTGGCGCGTACCCGTCTATACCTGTTACGGAAACAAAAGAGTGGTGCGCGCCAAAAATTTTGGAAACCGGCGAACAAGCTCAGGGCCATAAAAAACGGAAGACAAAAGGGCCCTTCTCTGCCCGCGGTTTGTCGCGGAAATAAGGGATCACAGGTGACACACATTCATGCCACACATGTCATCGGATAGCTGAGAGAATGGCCGTCAAAATGAATCCAAACACGACGGAGATCGGTTAAGGATTAACCATTTGAATTTGAGCTGTCATTATAATTTTTATTAACAAATTTAGGTTTTGGCGAGGTTTCACCGATCAACAATTATGTATAAACAATTCCCCTTTATGCCTGGAAACCGTCTTTCACATTATAATATATTTAAACAGCGAAATGCTGATATTTTACGCGACCAGGCATAATGATTTATGACCCCCCCTTTGTATATATGTTTTTGGTTAAGTTTTAATGGTAATTGTTTATATATATTGTTGGTCAGTAGGGCAAACGATGCGCAATTCCGGGATGTATGTCCGATCCAAATTTCATAACGATTGTGTCAACCCTCTCCTCGCTATTCAATTAAATATGAATAACTCGTCTACCTTACCTCCAATCAACCTGGATCGCACATGCACGGATGTAGAAAAATTCAGCGCTTCCCGCTAAGTACTTAAGATTCTAAATCAAATACATTTATTATTTATTTTGAATTTTTCTGATCTACGTCCGTGGTCATTTAAGTTTGGTGGTCCATCGGGGGGTAAGAACGGAAGAGGGTTGACACCCGCCATATAAATATGGGTCGCATCCCGGATAGGAAGGCAGTGTTCAACATCACTTCCTCTTACATCGTCACTACGACAGTCGTAGTCTCCGCGTTCGTGATAATTTCGTAAGTTGTTGTTTTTTTGTGCCTTACTTTGTTTTCTTTTTTTGTAATTGTTTGTCTATTTTTTTTATTGATATTTCTATTAATATTTTTTTGTATATATATGTATATATATATATTGATTTTTGTATTGATTTTTTTTCTTAATATAAATTCACCACGGTGGATATACAAAATTCAAAACCCTCTAGTTTAATTTAACAAACACAATTAACTACAAAAAAAAGAACAAACAAAGTAAACCAATAAAAGTGTACCTTCCGATTACCGACCGTGCTGAGGACATTGCGGTAGAGTCACCAGGAGCAGGAACCGCTCCCGCCGACCAACGCACACAAACCCCAGGTTAGTAAACTTTATTTCTCATTTTTTTTGTTTGTTTCTGTTGCTCTACATAAGCTGACCGGGAAGTTAGTTAGGCCAGGGCGAACTGACAATTACTTATTTTTCTTTCTCGCCCAAGAGCCTTTTTAACAATTGTTACAAATTCATTTTGTCAAACTATCGACTACTTCTGATTCTATATATTTTACAACCAATAAATTTTCATTTACAATGAATATATCTTGTATCTATAATTCCATTTCATTAAGTAGTATTGGAAAGGATCAAATTAAATTTATACAATATAATATTAAATACCTTTAAATATGCATTTATTTTAAGAATTTATTTTAGTAATTTATTTATAAGTAAAGATAATACTTCTTGTTTGAATTGGATTTTGGCTATATTATCCAGCATAACGATCTTCTTCATAAATCGGTCTGACTCCGTCCTGGCTCTTTTTTAAAATTTAATTTTTTTCTCATTCTATTCCCAACAATTCGTCCATGCTGGTTTTTGTTCTTTTTTGTGTAAAATCCTACACATCTTTTTATTTTCTTTCTTCAATTAATTCAAATTCGATTTCCTGTATTTTGTTTTCATTAGAGCCCAAAAAATCCAACATATCGAAATATGGATCTGTATTGTCTGTAACATACACTTCTTCCATATTTTCTGTCCAACTTGAGCATGATGGTAAATTACCCATAGATTTTCTTGGGGTAAATTGGTTTCTCGAAAAATCATGTAAATTTCCAATTTTCTCAACTTTACCGCCTTCATCACCCGGTCTGCTTTTTTGAAGTTTTCGAAATTCCTTCCGGAAATAGTCTCTCAAAGCTTTCCATCTTGCCTAGACGTCTTTAACTACAAGTAAAAACGCAATTGTGAATTGATTTTGATATTGTATATTATAAAAATCATTTTTTCTCGTTTCCATTGTATTTATATACAGGATTTCCCGTTAATGTTGGGAAAAGGCTTAACCACAAATTCCTGGAACCTAAATATGATGATTCAACCGAACTTATCTATATCCAAAAGTTAACCGTTAAGCCGGAATTCATATTCAAACTTGAACAAAGCAATATTTATTTCAATGATAACAATTGAATGACTTATTCGATTTGAATGGCATTCATTATGGTGAAATATGATTTTATAACACATCATTTGAGTTAATATGAGTACCATCACTTGGTGGTAAGTGTAAAATATAGCATAACCTATAAATAAATAAATAAAATAAATATATTTTTATTCAGACAAGCAATAATGTTAAAAAATATTACTTGAATGATTGTTCAATTTGGAGTATTTTTTGTCTCTTTATAAATTTCGATAATTTGCACAGTTTGGTCGGAAAAAAAATAAATTCAACACAATTCCTTCTATTTATTTCGTAAAATGCAACTCTAGTTACCTGGAAAATGTAAATACTGTGACTTATTAGTTATTAATGTAATTATTACATTAGATATTTTCTCTATTGTTAATTATTGAATCATTAATTATGTATTAACATGTTATTTTTAATTGTAATGTAATTGATTTGAATTTTATTTTTTGTGCAAATATTGTAAAATTTAGTAAAAATATAGAGACAAAATTGTTTTAATGTAACTAATCTTTCAAGTATTTTTTTTAAATTCAATATTATACTATTATATTAAACCATGATAAATTTTATGAATAACGAATGAAGCATTCAATTGTTATTAAACAATTAACAAATAATATTTTCTTTAAGTTTGAAGATAATTTTTGGCTTAACGGTTAACTTAGCTGATGAAATACACATTCTATTAGAAAAGAAAAGCAAGTAAATATAATAATAATATTTTTTGAGAAAACTTACTAAATAAAAATTCATTTTTTTATAAATATATTTATCAGACATGCTTGACGAAAGATATTAAACTATAAGAATAATTTTATTGAATTGCAAGTTAAAATATCCCACAGAGTCTATTTTAGAAAATATATAAATATTTTGAAAACCAAATAAGATGGCTATAGGCAATGCGAATATAGATCAATGAAGTGTCAGATTCTATTTATAAATATGTCAACATCTTGAAAATCAATGCAGAAATTAATTCTATATCAGAATATGTAAAAAAATATAGCTAATTAACGTTTTCACCCGAGTGGTGGGATTTTTAAAAACGTTTTTATTTTATTTTTATTAATTTGTTACACGAAGATGATTTTACTGAAGTAAATTTATTTATAATACTTTTAATTTTATAATTTACATAATAATGATTTGACTTAAAAGAATTTAATAATTTAACCCGGCGGAATACATTTCTAATCTCTCGCGTTCGAGCCTTGAACAGCTATTTATATGTGAAAGAAACGCAATTATTCATTTATTAATAATTCAATAATATGCATATAAAATTATAATAATGTTATTCATAAGTGATAACATAACACCTTCCCCCTTAAGAGGATTCTTAATATTTTTTTATAAATATAAAGGATTCGATAAATTAGTTTCTAAATTGACATTATCTTTATTTTCAAAAGTTACTGGATTTATTACTTCATTTGCATTTCTTCCATTAAAAAATAACATAAATACATGTTTATACAATACGTAACATAAACATAATATTAAAATACAATATAATATAATTGTCCATAAATTTATAGAATGAAAATTAGTTACATTTTTAGGAAATACATAATTAATTTGATTAGCATGATCTTGTAAAAATTTAATTTTATTTAAATCAATATTATTTATGTTAATACTTGTAATATCAGTACTAATATTATTATTATTAGGAATTATAATATTTCGTAATAAAATAGGATTACTTAAAGTTTCTATATAGTACTTATTAGTAAAAGTCATTTCTTTAATTAAGAAACTACACTCATTTGGAATTTTAAATAAATAAGCTCTTTTAATATTTAAAATATTTTCTGTTTTACAATTTGTAGTGATTTTAGTATAATTTTGGAAAATACATATATAATTATTACTGTCAACTTGTTCAATTATTTCATTAGGTATATTTATTAATTGATAATTACATGAGCTATAATTATTTGATAATTGTAAAATTTGAAAAATACAATCAGATTTTGTTTTACTATTTACAAGATCATTATTTGTATAAAAATAAGTATTATTTAACATCTTACATTTTTTCATTAGTATACATATAATAATCATTAAAAGTTAACAAATATTTTTCTTTTCGTTGATTGTTGAGGCATTTATGTGTTGAAAATCCATATTACTTTACTTATTAAAAAATAAAAAAAATAAAAAAGAACTTCTTGATTTTCAAAGTTTTTGTGTTTATTCACTACAATTGTTTCGCAAATTTATTGCTTCTTCAGGTGAAGAAGCAATAAACACAAAAACTTTGAAAATCAAGAAGTTTTCTTTTTAATTTTTAAAAAATAAGTAAAGAAATATTTTTCTTTTGGAATTAATGTTTTATATTGATATTTTGAATCTAACACTGGAATAGGGTATAATTGATAATATTTATAATATTCTTGGTGAACAATAGGAATAGAAATTATGAATGTAATTCTTGAATTAATGATATATGTCTTAACATTAATTATTTCATAATATTTATACATGGATTCTAAATTTATAGGGAATAATAAATTATTTGGAGATAAATAAGATGATGTTGTTAAAATTAAATAAAGTAATTCATTTGGTTTAATTATAGAATCATGAGCAATGCCTAATTTAGCAAAAACAATGGCATTTTCTAAATCTTGTAATAATTGTATAATCATATTTAAAGTAACATTAATTTCATCTAATACATTTTTAATCTTTATATATTCTTCATTACTATATTTTTCTTCGTTTACATTTTTAATTAAATCATTGATTTTATTATCCTTCAAGTTTACTATTTCAATATCATCATAAGACAATATACTTTTAATAAAAAATCTGAAACAAATAAAATTTATTTTTTAGTTGGTCTTTTAATTTGATTTTTGTGAATTTTAGGTTTAACATTTGTACTACATGTTTTATCTTGTATAGATTTAATTACTTGAGGTTGATATAAATTCTTAGATTTATTTCTATTTATTTGTCTTGTATATACTTTATCATGTTCTTCAATATCAATATCTTCTTCTAATTTTCTATTTCTATTTGTTATTATCTTTTATTTTTGTTCAATAAGTTTTTTATTTAAATTATTATACATTATTTTTGTTAAGTCTCTATGTGTTTGTACATAATCACTTACTAATTGTTGTTCTAGATTTAAATCAAATATATCATTATTTTCTATATTACCACTTATTATATCACTTGGTTTTAATTTAGTTACTGAATGTATAGAATTATTATATCCCAAGATTGCATATAACATTTTGTTTATTATTGGTTCATTAGAAAAATTACTATTATTCAAAATTCTAATATGTTCAATTATAGTTGAATGAAATCTTTCAATTATTCCGTTTGATTGTGGATTATATGGAGTTGTAAAATGTACTTCTATTTTGTGAAGTTTTAATAAATCATTTATAATTGATTTTTTAAATTCTTGTCCATTATCTGATATAATTTGTTTTGGTACTTGGTGATGCGAAAAATAATTTAATAATGAGTTTACAATCTCAATAGAATTAAGTGAATTTAAGGGATATGTTTGTGCAAACTTAGAAAATGAATCTACAATTGTTAAAAATTTCTGTTTATCAATTTGAAATGTATCAATATGTATAATTTCAAAAGGTTTACTTGCTGTAGGTGTATAACTAAATTGAAATTTTATAGGATTTCTATCATATTTAGACACTTTACATGTTTCACATTCATTTATATATTTTTGTATTTCTTTTCGTAAATTAGCATAATAATATTTATTTTTTATTCGATTTTCCGTTTCATCAATTCCTCTATGATTTGTTTTTCCTTCGTGATAATTCATAATTATATTATTAAGTTCATCTTCATTTTCAATATCAATTAACCTTTTTAAACAACGTTTAAATATATAAGAAGGGTATTTAAATGTCTTTCTTACAATTTCACAAAATTCTTCGTAATTATTATTTTCTTCAAAATACAAATAATAAGTAATATTTGGAACAATGTACTCTTTAATAAAATTAATTACGTCTTTTTCAAAGTTTGATGACGATAATTCTACAATAATTTTTTGTTTGTCAAATAATTTAATAATTTTAGGTTTTGCCGGGGAATGAAATACGTATTGAAATATAATTTGCTTTTTACCATAATTTAAATAACTATCTATAATCGGAATTTCAACAATTAAGTTTTCTTCTTGATTTGTGTGTATTGTTTCAATATTTTCTTCATATAGATCTATAATATCATTTAATTCATCTTCACCTATATTAACTTGAATTGATTGTTTGTCAATATCAACTTTAATTTCTCCTTGAGGATTTTTCTCTAATTCTTCATTAAATCTTTCTATATAATTTCTAACTACTTCATTTATTTCATCATTTTCTTCTTCCGTTAAAAAGTCATCATTAAATTGTTCATTGTTATTTTTTAATTCATTAATATTTAATTCAATATTTTCTTCTAATTTAATTCGTGATAAAGCATCAGCATTTGTATTTAGTTTTCCATTTTTATAATATATTTTATAATCAAATTCTTCTAACTTTAATCTCCATCTAACTAATCTAGAATTAGGATCTTTCATTGTAAATAAGTATTTTAACGGTTGATGATCACAAATTATATTAAATTCTTTTCCAATAAGGACGAAATACTTTTGTTGCCAAAACTATAGCTAACATTTCCTTTTCAATAGTGCCATAATTTATTTCAGAATCGTTTAATGTACGTGATGCATAAGCTACTGGTAAATCTTTTCCGATAGGTCGTTGTGATAATACTGCTCCAATTGCATAATTACTAGCATCGGTTGTCAAATTAAAACTTTTTGTAAAATCTGGATATTGTAAAATTGGTTCATTCATTAATAACGTTTTACATGTTTCAAAACAATTTACAAATTCTTTATTATGTATGATTTTTCTTTTTTCATTTTTCTTTAAACATTTAGTCAATGGTTTAGTTATTTTAGCAAAATACATAATAAATCTTCTGTAGTATCCTAATAAGCCTAAAAATGATTTTATATCTTTTGTTGTTTTTGGAATTGGATATTTTTAATAGCATTAATTTTATCTGGATTAGGTTTAATACCTTCTGATGTTACAATGTGTCCTAAATAAGCAATTTCTTTCTTTAAAAATTCAGATTTATCTAATTGTACTTTAAAATTACTTTCTCTCAATCTTTCAAATATTTTTCTTAATCGTCCAAGGTGTTCTTCCAAAGAAGTGGAAAACATTATTATATCATCTAAATATATCTCATTTTGATAGCCTCGTAAAATACTATCCATTACACGTTGAAACGTTGCCGGTGCATTTTTTAATCCAAACGGCATTCTAGTATATTCATAGTAACCATTTTCTACTGTAAATGCTGTTTTTTCAATATCGTCAGGATGCATTTCTATTTGATGAAATCCATTTGCTAAGTCTAAAGTTGTAAAATAATTACTTTTTCCAATTTTATCTAATACATCTGTAATATTTGGTAAGGGATATTTATCAGTAATTGTTTATTATTTAATTTTCGATAATCAACAACTATTCTCCATTTTTGTTTATTTGATTGATCTAGTTTTTTAGGAACAATCAATATAGGAGATGACCATGGTGAATGCCTATGTCTTATTATATTTTGGTCTAACATATTATTTATTTGTCTATTTACTTCCTCTTTATGTATAAATGGATATCTATAAGATTTAGTATATATTGGTTCTTCATCTTGTGTTTTTATTTTATGTTTAACTTGATTGGTAAAAGTTAATTTATTTTTCTCATTATAAAATATATCTGCAAATTCTATACACAATTTCTCAATTTCTTCTTTTTCTTCTCTATTTAAATGATTAGTATTTATTCTATTTAATTCTAATTTATAACTATTTTTAACATTTATATTAAAGTTATCAATTTTATTAATAGAATGTATATATATTTTAATATTTATATCATTAAAAATATACATCAACATTTTTCTTACTATTGAAAATTTTAATTTATCTAAACCTGATCCAATCTTTGGAATTGCAATATTCTTTATATTTTTATTTATACAAAATATTTTTAAATTCATTAAAGTCATATCTTCATAACTAGGTTTTTCATAATATTTATTTTTATTTATCATATATAATATATATCTATCATTATCTCGTAAATAACTTATAGAATATTTATTATTATTTTGTTTTAATAACTTATCTTTATTCTTAAATTTTTTATTAAATATTCTTGCTATACCTTTACCCATTTTAAAATCTAAACTTACACAATGAGCTAAACTATACTCTGAGTTAAATAAATTATCATTTATATCAATTATATTTTTATTAATAATCTTATTTTTCTTTAGTAACTCATTAAATTTTTTAAAAGTATGCTTTTTATTACTTTTTATTAATTCATAATCATTGTAATAATGATGATTATTTTTTTATTATTATTTTCATTTTTATTGCCATATTCGTTATTATTATTATTATTATTATTATCATTTTCATTACTCAAGAATTCTTTATTGTTAACAATTTTTGTTACATGAGTAATTTTATTATTTACATTATCATTAATGATTTCAATGTTATTACTACTTTCATCTTTATTATATTTTATTTTTATAATACAATTTTTAGTTTCAATAATTCCATTTTCTAAATTAATATTTGCTTTAATATTTTTTAATATATCTGTACCAATTAATCCATCATAAAAATCATGAAACTTAAATAAATAAAATTTAGAATAAGTATTAGGTAAATTAAACTCTCTAAATGTAGGAATTATAACTATATTTTTGTGATCCGATTTATTTAATGCTGTACTAACCATGAATTTTTCTTCAATAATTTTCTCCTTAAAATATCTATTAGCTATATTAGGATTTAGAAATGATTTATTCGAGCCTGAATCTATTAAAAACTTAAAATCTTTATTTTCTATATTTAAATTTATATAAGGTAAATTTTCATTTTTATTCGAAAATATAAAATTTTCTATCTCGGTAATTTTTTCTTTTTGGTGTTCTAAAATTTTGATTCTCAATACTTTCATTAGTTACATTTGTTGTGTAGGAACAACTTGGTTTATTATCGTTAATATGAATATTATGTAATTCTTCAGCAATATAAGGTAACCTATTATTATTATTATTATTATTATTTTGGAAATAATTTGGTTCATTTTGTCGAATAGTTCCTTGATTACTAACACCACTCATCGGTATAACTCTCTGATTTTGATTAAAATTTGTATTACGTGGAATCTATACATTTGTATTATTCCCATTATTATTATTTCTATAAATATCATTATTGTTTCTATAAAAATCATTATTATTATGAAAATTATTTTGTGGTACATATCTTGGTTGAAAATTTGTTTTTTGAGTTTGAGACATATTATTATTATTATTATTTCTTTGTTGAAAATATCTATGATTAGAATTATTTGAAAAATTATGTCGATAATTATTATTATTTACTTTTTATAATTTAATTTCTTATTATACATATTATTTTTATTTTGTTTAAAATGTTGTTTATTTTGATTCTGTAGATAATAAATGTTTTCCTCTTGATTAACATATTGTATTGCTTGTGCTAAATCAACAGGCCTCATAGTTCTAATTATTGTGCCTAAAGGATCTCTTAGTCCTGCTAGGAATGTTTTTAGAGTTAAATTTGTATATAATTCATTTTTTAAATTCCTATTTTGTAATAAAGGTTCATATATGTTAATATATGATGTAATTAAGTTAAGCATGTGTAAACATCTTTCATAAAATTCTATTGCTGTTTCATCAAAATTTTGTTTTAAACTAATCAAATCACGATTTAAACAAGCTTCATCTTTAGGATTCGAAAAATTACGAATTAACACATTTCTTAAATCATTATAATTATTAATTGTATTTATATTAGTTACTAAACGTGCTCTACCATTTAATTTATTTAATATACTATTAAAAATGAACTGATCTTGGAAAGGATTTTGATTTTGAAAGTTATCAATTATATTTTGAGGTACTTCCAAGAAATGGAATAATTCATCAGAATTTCCGTTAAATTCTGGAATGCATTTAAGATAATCAGCGTGAAAAGCCATATTCAAATTATCAATATTCAAGTTCCTAAATAAATCTAACAAGTATTGATATTTACTTGTTATTAAAATTAAATTCTGCTTCTTCTGATACACTTTCAATACTTTCTGTTGCGGAATCACTTGACATATATTTTTAATAAAATTTCACTTACATAAACAAAACATTAATCTTCATTCTTCTTGTCCTTGAAATTCTTGTAGACAAGGTATGCAAACGAACAGGAAGTTGTGTTGAATACGTTGAAAACCCAGCGATGATGAAACCAGTGTTGATACCGTCACTTCAGTGATGAAGAGGATTGGCCCAATTCACTGGACAACTGCTATGCCTCCAATATCTTGATTTCTGTTCATGTTTTTCTTGTGTGGAGATTCTCTGCCTCCTTGGAGATTAGAAAAATTCTTTTGTTCTTTTTAGATCTCGGTGAATGTTAAAAGCCACGAATTTCTCGTTTCGGCACTTCAACCGATTTAATTACGAACTAAAAAATCCGAACGACTGCGCCAATTAACGTTTTCACCCGAGCGGTGGGATTTTTAAAAACGTTTTTATTTTATTTTTATTAATTTGTTACACGAAGATGATTTTACTGAAGTAAATTTATTTATAATACTTTAAATTTTATAATTTACATAATAATGATTTGACTTAAAAGAATTTAATAATTTAACCCGACGCAATACATTTCTAATCTCTCGCGTTCGAGCCTTGAACAGCTATTTATATGTGAAAGAAATGCAATTATTCATTTATTAATAATGCAATAATATGCATATAATATTATAATAGTGTTATTCATAAGTGATAACATAACAAGCTGTGTTTTTAACATATTAAATCCACTGGACTTCGCAGCTAATTTGAGACCTACTTTATAAAATATTTGATCTTTTTATGCAATACTTTCTTCAAAAATAGTAATACAAGTTGTGATATATTTTTAAGTGATTTTTATTTTTAAGCAAATTCATCAAACCTAAATAAATAAAAAAATTGATACTATGTTAAATGATCAAATAATTGAACCGGCCAGTTCTGAATGGAATGCACCTTTGTTGATGGTTCCAAAAAAGTCAGACAGGAATGGAAACAAAAAAATGGAGTATTGTAATTGATTATATTAACTTAACAATAGAATAGTTGATGTCAAATTTCCATCGCCTTGTATAGAAAAGATTTTAGATGTTTTTTTTTTTTGGAGCCATATATTTTTCACATCTAGACTTATACGAAGGTTATTATCAAATTGATTTGGAAAAAGAATGTAGTTTACGACATTTATTAAAGGTCGTGGTCAATTTCAAATGTCAAGATTGCGGAAAGGCCTTAAAATATGTCCAAATGCCTTTTGAAGAGCAATAGCAGTGGCGATGTCGGGTCTTGATTATGAAACTTGTTTCGTTTATCTCGATGACTTAATTGTTTTCGGAAATAATTTACAATACAAATTTAATTAAAATTTTATTACGGAAAGTCAATTTAACATTGAACCCTTCTAAATGTAATTTTTGAAGAAAGAAATTTTATACAAACTGAGTGGTAGATAACCGTTGGTTTGATTTAGTTTTCCGATTGACGGGATAGTGAAACTATAGTTGACCACGTTTATAATTGTTGATGCTAATGTTTGTTTCCCCAGAAGACAAACGTTGATGCAATTCGTTTTTCAATTCACGATAAAAATCCATTTCCTGATCGAGTCTGATCCCTGGATATCAAAATGTGCCTGAATGAGTCAATATTCTGCATTTCTTTAATATTGCGAAATATTGATGATACAGAAGAGTCCTGAAGCAAAGTCACTTTAATAGGGCGTTTATTATTGATTGTAGTATCGTATTTTCCTAGTCTATGAGGTTTTATGTTGTCAACTTGTACTTTCAATAGTGTTAAAATATCGGAAACCATTGTTGCATCTTGGCTAATTTGTAGATTTCTCGTACTACAAGTCTTCTCTAATCTATATACAGGGTTCTGTATCACAGCTCCTGTCTTCGATAGTTCAGTTACTAATTAAGTTAGGACTTTAAAATTTTGGAAACTTTACTAGGGTCTTAGGACATACTTCAGAGAATTATTTTTGGTTATACAGGGCATCCCAAAAAAAAGTTACGGCATGATAATATATTTTTTTTATGATTACCTACATACCCCTAAAATTTTATTGAATTCGGTTCAATAATACCAATCAATAAAATTAAAAAGTAGAAACAATTGGTTTTGCACCATTGGTTTAAAAAATTTATAAAAAAATGGTAATGTGTCCATCATGGTACTTTCCCCGGTGAATACGGTCAAATATGTTTCTGATTGAAAATTTAATAGAAAAGCAAAATGATTAATAGAAAAAATTGATTGTTGTCTTTTAAAATTAAAGCCGAGTATTTAGAAGAATATTATAATTAAGTGTGTTATTTCTTACCTTACAATGTGTTGAAATCATTTCTCCACACTCTTCTTCATTTTTTGAAACTTTGCGAATATGCTGAATATGACGGCACTTTGACGTTTTATTTGTCATTAAAATAATTATTTCAATAATTAAAATCTCTAAGGGAATTTGTCAGGTAAAAAAAAAAACTTTTATTTGAAACATTTTGCTATCCGAATTAAAAAATGAAAAATTGCTAAGAGTAAAGTTGCACTTAATGAGTTTTGATTCTAACCAAAAGCTTTTCAGATCATTCCACTGTTATATAAAGCTTAGATATAAAGTTTGGGCTTAATCCATTTAGACGTTTATGCGCTATCGCATTTTTCAAAACTCAATGGAATGGACTCAGGGGACCTCAAAACGTGCATATTTGTTGAAATTGGCGGTTCGAAAATGTTCACGATCACAATACTTTCCCTTGGACAGGGGGTCCGGGGAAAGTAATAAATAGGATCTTATGAATAAAATTATACAGGGTACTTATTAAATACGGTCTGACAATCTTAATAGTCAAATTAAGGTGTCCAAAATTTAGAGTCAAACTTTTCAAAGTTAAATGTATTTTATTTTTCTTATTTTAAATTGGAACCCCTGTATATTTTTACATCATTCTATGCAGAATTAAAAAGCAAACATTCTTCTTCCTATCAACCCTACCTCAAATCCTAATAGATTAAAAGTTATTTGCAAAAAATCGTTTTCTCGATTTCAATAGCTATTTTGATGAATACAAATCGAAGGTTGCTTTGAAAAACATTTTTTTGGCATTGTAAACTTCAACTGTCAAAGTGACATGAGTGACGTTAGCTTTAGTAATATTAAAATTATAAATAATTATTTGCTTAAGCTTTTCACTAACAATATTTTTTGACAACAAATTCAATCGAGATGCTCTTAAAAGATTGATTCTTGAATTTCTAGAATACGGAAAGAACTCGTTTTTACCTCCAACTACACAAAAACATGCAGCAAACAATCAAAGACGTATTTTAAAATATTACATGCGACAATTACAAAGACAGGTAATTTCATGTTCTTCAGAGTTTGTGCCTCCGAAACAATTGAAGATATGTTAAATATAAGTTCTAGTATGTAATTCATTTTAGAAATATTTTTCTTCGATTCTTTTAATATTATAATTAAAACTATGTTTTATTCAAAGCTTAATAATTTCATAACGTGTGATTTTGATAAATATTTGTGAAACTTTTGAAAATATTGTTATAATAATTCATTTTCCGTAAAATAACTCGATTTAGAGCTATACAACTTATGATTAAGTTAAAAAAATATGTCATTCCATTAACAAAATCAAGTATGAGCAAATCCATTCTAGTTTTATTTTGGCTCTAAGTTAAGTAATGTCGTTGTATGTCGATTCTCAATTTTTGTTTTATGTCACATTGTTTCAATTACATGAAGATCAGAAGCGCTGGAAGGCAATGACACTATTCAAGGTGCCAACAATGAATTCAAAGCATCATATTCTTGTAGTTTTCATGCAGCCCTAAATCATTACTCCTTTAGGAACATTATCCGTACGTTTTAATCGATACTTGTGAAAAACTTTAGGTTTAGTGCGAATCACGCGTTTGTGGTAATAACCAACACATACGTCGAATTTCGATTCGTCGCCAAAAATATTTTGGACCAATATTCTTCTGAGTAAGGTAGTTCACATTTTGTAGGCTGTGCTATCTATCGTGTTTCCAACAGCAGTGCCTTTTTCCAGGCCCGCTGGGTGCGGGTGTGCAGAGTGTGCTCCGCACACGGGCGACAAACACAAGAATTTCCTCCAATGTTTTTTATTATGTCATAACAACGACTTAAAAATAAATTGGTTGTTTAATAAAGTTGTTATTTATACACTTCCATTACTGCCTAACCAAATTCAGCCTTACTTTGCCGTAGTAAAGTATTTATTCGTCCTTCTTTGGGTAGACTATAAAAGCCGACACTTTTTTTATTTTAATTTTTTGTTAATATATTAACAACATAAATTGAAGTTTGAATCTGAATTTCATATATATATATATATATATATATATTCGTTTAGGTGTAATTGACATTTATATATATATACCGGGTGGTGCATCGGACGACGCACCGTAGGGATTTCAATGTATTTTTTTTAAATTCTCATTTATTTACTTCCCACGTCATTTTATCAAAAAATCATACGATAGGTTTTTTGCGAGGATCAAAAAACTGAGTCTAATACACCCACTTAAGATATTTTAAATATATCTTTTTTCAAGATATAAATTGTTTTGAAATCATTAGTTTAAAAATATAAATATGCCATGCCTTGCAAAAATAATGTCTCGTTTACACCTATCATTATTTATTAAATGTATTAACATCTACAAATAAACACACTATTAAAAGTACTTTTAAAATCTACGTATTGAATACGTAACAAAAAATTATAAATGGTTTTACGGGTGAAACAGTTCTCGACAAAAAAGTGCCAATTTACGGTTAAATACCTAAAACCGACTTAATAAAACTGATGGTTATTGTAAGTAAAAATAAGTGTGGAAAAAGATAACAAGAATACTTAAACAGATTAATTACTCGTAATTATCATTGGCGCAAAAATGGGTGTATTAGACTCAGTTTTTTGATCCCCACAAAAAACCTATCTTATGATATTTTGATAAAATGACGTGGGATGTAAATAAATGAGAATTTAAAAAAAAATACACTGAAATCCCTATGGTGCGACGTCCGATGCACCACCCGGTATATATATATAAAGGGTGTCTCAAATTTATTTTTTTCAAAATTGGCTTTCGCAGGCCTATGTATATCTATTGGGACCACATTTTAAAATTAGTTTCAAATATACAGGGTGTCCCATAACAGCATGGCGTATCATAGTTATATTTTTTCTAATAGAATGACCCATTTTTTATATTTTTTTCAGATTCTACATCAAAAATAAAGTTAACATTCATAATATATTGATATGCCTAAACTTTCTTTCGCCACTTCGTTGCACCACCAATATACCATCCTTCGCCTTTTTTGGGGGGGTCTTGGGGTTGAAGTATGACTTGCTTTGTATATCTTTTCGGTGAGATCTTCCGCCATTACCTCTGCGTTGTCATGCCTAATTTCAGGGGAATTTATGAGGCAATTGCTAAATTTGCTCCAGTCTGTTGTTTTAACGCACCATCTCCTATTCTCTTCGTTCTGTTGTGTCTTTTGTCTTATGAGGTGGTCATTTATGACAAACGTTATGTATATGTGCTCGCTCATCGACTCATCTTCTAAAGTCTGCCACTCCATCACCTTGTTGGCAAGGCGGGACGATGTAATTGTGAGGTCGAGGTGTGATTGTGAATCTCCTCTTATAAACGTAGATTATCCGTTATTGTGCACTCTTAAGTTTAGGGCTGTTAAGAGGTCCATAATCTCTTTCCCTTTTGAGTCGTTTCTTGGAGATCCCCATATCGTGGCTTTTGCATTAAAATCTCCACATATAACACAATCGCCTCTCCAATTTCTGACTGAGTATTCCAGCAGCGAGAGCCAGCATTTGTAATCGCCGAGTTCGCAGTTCGGGGAGAAGTAACAACTATAATATCTAGTAGTGTTTATATCCGCCCACACAATTCCCCTATGTAGTATTCCCCATTTACTGATACGAAGTTTTGGGTTTTTAATTAATATAGCTGAGTCCGGTTCCCCTTTAGCCGCTATCCATATGTCGCTTAGTTTCTTAATGTTTGGCTCACTTGTTATTATTATATCTACTTTCGTTTATTCTGCGGTGGCCATTACTAGGTCGTGGGCAGCTCTGCTTCTTCCTAGGTTGATTTGGATGATTTTAATTGCCATTGCGTTTAGGTGGTCCGGTCTTAGCTGCAGCCAGCGCCGCTCTGAAGTATTTACACTTAATCGTCCCTACTCTGTGGCCGCTAATATCACATAGTGGACATTCTTCTGGGTTGTTGCAATCTTTTGCTTTATGTCCTTCTTTCCCACAGTTAAGACACAGCCTCGTTCGGTCTGTGCCTTCGCATCTCTTCATGTCGTGTCCATACTGCCAGCATTTACCACATTTTGTTACCTTAACGTGTTTTTCAATGCGGCAGTCTGTCACACCTATTCTGAGTGTCTTGCCTTTAATCAGTTGTTCTGCCTCCTTTGTATCAAGGACTGCCGTTATGGCTTGTGTGTCATTTCGCATGGGCCTAAGGTTTCCTATATGCACTATGCTTTGCTTTCTTTCGACCACACATTCGAGTGCGTTTACCACGTCCTGGGGTGTGGTAATCGCGTCCATGCCTTTAATGTATACGGTTGTGTTGTTTCCTCCAACTCTTTTAACCTGAAGATTTACATTGGCGCTTTGGATAGCTTTTTGTGCTTTGAGAACCGCCTCCCCGTCATTTATGGTCGTTATGAGGACTTTGCCTTCCCTTGTGCTTCTAATTTTTTTGATTGAATCTGCTACCCCGCTCGTAGTGATGGTATCTTTAATGCGTCGAAGGGTGTCCTTGTAGTCTTCTTGTTTGCTGTCTACTACCAGGGCGTACGATCTTCTGTCTCTTTTATGTGTATCACTTATTTCTGCCGCGTGTTCCGCTACAAAGATTCTAATTTTAGTGTTTCCTTCATGGAAAATACCTTCTAGCATCTTCCTGAGTGTCTCGAGTGGTATGAACGGTATTTGGTGTATCGCTATTTGTGTCTTGTAGGGTTTCCTTTCTGAGTTCTTGTAAGGTATGGAACACGCTTTCTTCCTCTTCGTCTAGTATAATCTTGTATATTCTCTTATTTCTTTCCGTAGTTGCGGTTTTGGTTTTGATTCTGCTATGCAACTCTATACATTCCAAGTTATCCATGCCCAGTATGTCCGGGTATCTGTCCTTGTACATTTTCTGTATGCCATTATCCATCTTTTTATCCATAGGGCCGATGATAACTGTCTGTACGTCACTGTATGATTTCAACGGATTTCCTACCTCGATGGTTGTTTTCTTATAGAGCTCATTTGCCCATTTCATTTCTTTTATTTCCTTAAACTGTGTATAATTATGTACGTTAGTTACCTTTTCTAGTATATTTGGACCTAGGGTTTGCGTGCCTATCTCTCTTGTTTCGGTTTTATGGTCCTTGTTCCTTGCCCGAGTTTGGTTGTCATTTCCTTCCCGGGCTTTTGTTACTTCCATCTGAGATATTTGTCCGATTGTTTCTTCGGTCTGAGTGTCGGTGTCGTATGTCAATCTAACCACCGACTCGTTTTTGTGGTCCTCTAGCCATTTTATTAGCAGATCTTTATTAAGATTTCCAACTTTTGATTCGAGCCTACTAGAGAGCCTTTTAATGTCTTTCTTCGTGTTCTGATCTATGTTTTGCGCTAGCTCTTTGCTGGCTTTAATTAACATATCTAATATTTCCCTTAATGCATATGCCTCGGGGCAATCTTTCTTTTTGTACGGGCTACCTTCCGATTCTATTATAAGGGTTTTCCTCTTATTGCTGGAACTACCAACTGAGTTGCACCTATCCAATCTAGCCAGCCTTGAATTAATATTATCATTTTCTAGTGATTGCTTCGTGTAATCGTCCCATATAAGGTCCGTAGTTCCAATAGATGTCCTCTGACATTCTTAATTTTGGGGGAGTCGCTGGATGACGACCTCGCGGTGCCTTCCCCTAACACCAACGCTGCCGTTGCAGAGTTTCCGACTCTCTGCTGGTTTTTAATTTCTTTGTTTTCCATTTTTTTTTTGTGTTTTGCAAATTTTTTGCTACTGCCAGCGTTAAATAAAGATGTTTGGCTCCCTGGCCCTCCGTCCTGATGGGCAGGAAGCCGAAGAGATCGAAGAGTTGACCAAGGGAGGTCGACAGACACAGAGGGATACAAGGAAAAGTAAAGAGGGGGATTGGAAATCTGCCAACAGACACTCGTCAATGCACTAGGCTCTAGCTGACGAGTAGTGCCAGGTTGGTATTGGCACACCGACTGGCTAAAACCCTTCCCCCCTCTCTTAGCCTCCGCACCCGGGATCACCTTCCGGTATTTCTTCAGGTGCGGGGCCGTCTCCGTCTCTCGTCCGCACGATCCGCCTCGTCCTTCTGCGACAACACCACCCTGCAGTACCGACTAACCGCCCCCCAGTATTCTTCCGACGCCACCATCCTGGGTACCAGGTTTGTCTCATCCAGAACTCCCGAATCCCCCCTAATCTCCCGTCGGGCATCCTCCCATCTACTGCACTCAAATAACGTGTGCCTAGCATTATCTTCCTCCGCACCGCACTGGAGGCACCTCGCATCGTCCACCTTTCCAATACGGTGCAGGTACGCTCTAAAACATCCATGCCCCGTGAGTGCCTGGGTGAGATGGTAAGTCAACTCCCCGTGCCCTCTATCCAGCCACACGTCTAACTGTGGGATCAAGGTCCTGGTCCAACCAGAGGTCCTTCCCCACCTATCCTGCCACCTCCCCCTAGCTCTTCTCCCAGCCTCCTTCGCCGCCCCTACCTTCCCCATCGACCCGGAGTCCCTGTAGGTCTCCCACAAAGCCCGGAGCCTTATGTCACCAGGCAGCATCGACGATAACACCTCCGCCGCCTCTGTCGACACCGTCCTGTAGCCCCTTATCACCCTCAGCATCCCAGGCCTCAGCGCCCCCCTAATCCTGCTGGCATTCCTAGCCACGTTTACAGCCTCCCCCCAGGCAGGTGCTCCATACGCCAGCCTGGACCAGGCGACCGACACCAGGAGCCTTCTCTTCCCTTCTCCCGGTCCACCCACGTTTGGCAGAATGCGGGCAATGGCCGCCTCCGTGCTAATGGCGGCCTCCACGGCCGATCTCACCTGGGTACTGCAGTTGATACCCAGGTACTTCACACATCGACCCACCGCAACCGAATGCCCCCCAATCTCAACGCTTTCATCTGCCGCCCTACCAGACCTCCTGGTCGACAAGAAAGTGGCAGTCGTCTTCTCGACTGCCACCTGTAGCCCCAGCTCGCCCAACTTCTCCAGCACCCTCCTCGTCCCCACCCCCAGCCGCTCCTTCAACGCCGGCATCTCCCTCCCGCTCGCCAGAATAGCCAAATCATCCGCGAAAGCTACCAGCTCAACCCCTGCCGGCATCTCGAGCCCCAGCACCTCGTCATAGACCATGTTCCACAGTGTGGGACCCAGCACCGACCCCTGCGGAACCCCCATACTGAGCTCTCTCGACCTCGCCGCCCCTCCTGCGCTGTAAATCAGGTGCCTGTCACTTAGATAGGAGGCCACCACCTCCGCCAACTCCGGGGGCAGCCTATCCCTAGCCGACTTCCTCAACACTTCCCAGGGGATAGTGTTGAAGGCATTCCTCACGTCTAGCGCCACTAAAATGCAGTGGCGCCTCCCCCTCAGCGGTCCTGAGTTCGCCTCCGTGGCCCTCTCCCTCACTGCCAATATGGCCTGCGTGGTTGACCTCCCTTTCCTAAACCCATACTGTCGGTCGGAAAACCCCCCACTGCTCTCGATGTAACCTTGCAACCTCCTATTGACCACCCTTTCGAACAGCTTTGCCAGCCCATTAATCAGGCACACTGGCCTGTACCCACTGGGCTGGTCCCCCGGCTTCCCCCCTTTCGGCAGCAGCGCTAGCCCCGCCGTCTTCCAGTCTACTGGGAAACACCGCTCCCTTAAACAGCGGCTAAATACTTCACAGAAGAGGTCTGGCCTCTTCCTAGCCGCCAGCGAAACCACTTCGTTAGGGAGACCATCCGGCCCTGGGGCCTTCCTCCCCGGCGTATCCCTAACCGCTAGCTGAACCTCTTCCTCGCTACAGTCCCTAACGACCCCCTTACTCCTACTCCTCCCCCCCCTGGTGAGGGCACCTCTCCACGAGGGAAGAGCTCCTCCACCACCGCCTGCACCCCCCCCCCCCGGGCACGAGAACGTCCGCCCCTGGTCCTCTCCTCCTCATCTTGCCCACCACTATCTTGTAGGGTCTACCCCACGGATCCCTCTCAACCTCCTCGCAGAGCTGCCTCCAACAGTCGTCATTGCTCTTTGCAATCAAGCTCTTTAAGGCTTTCACCGCCTTCCTCCTCCTTTCCACAAAAGACTGGACTTCCCTCCCCCACTTCCTGGCCCTACCAAGGGCCCTCCTAGACGCCACTGCCTCCTTCCTGGCTGTCGCTATACCCTCTGTCCACCAATAGACTGCCTTCTTGCCCCTATACCCCCTCGTCCTGGGCATAGACGCTCTACAGGCCGCCTCCAGCAGCTGAGTCAAGCTTCTAGCCCCCTCACTCGCCTCCGCTCCGCCACAAAACCCCCCCTCCAGAACCGAGCAAAAGACCTGTTCGTCCATCCTAGACAGACACCACCTCTCGCCTACTGCCTCGGAATGTCCGCTAGGCTCGCTCCCCACCCTAAATACAATCAGCCTATGATCGCTAAGCGTCTCTTCTTGCGCAACTCTCCAGTCCCGTATTTGCTCACACGAACCCACCTTTATTAGCGTTAAGTCTATGTGGGAGAATGCTCCATCCGCCCTCACGAAGGTCGGGGCATCTCCCACATTTGCCACAATAAAGCCGCTCGCCGCGCACCAATCCCCGACCATCCTTCCCCTGGCGTCAGTAATGCTCGAACCCCACGCACTCGACTTAGCGTTGAAGTCACCCGCTATGATCACGCTCCCGACCCTTTGTTGCCCAACGCATTCCCCCAACACCTCTAGCCACTCGCTTACTGCCTCCAGCCCCACATTTGGTGATATATAGGCGCATACAATTGCAACGCCCTCCACCACCACCCACACCACCCCCTTAGAGGGGGATCCCCAGCCTTCTATCCTCTTACCGACCCCGACCTTGATAGTAACATCCCCTTTCCGACAGTCCCTAATAACCTCGCCACTAACTCTCTGGTCATTGGGCTCTATCAAACAGGTAACGTCCGCCTCTTCCTCCTCGATAGTCCGGGCTAACAGGTCGTGCGCAGCCTTACACCTGTTGAGGTTCAGCTGCAGCACTTTGAGCCCTCCCCCCGTCGTCCTTAATAGCCTGCCCTTCGATCTCCGTCCTGCCTGAACCCTCCGAAAGCTCTGCCTGGTAGGCCTGGTAGGCCTGGTAGGCACCACACCCTCTGCTACCGCGAAAGTGGTCGAACTTCCACCCGGCCTCCTTACAGGGCAAGCAGCAGGGCCCCTTGTCGCAGGCATTACGCCGATGGCCCTTCTGCCCACACCCCCAGCAAAGGTCCGACCTATCGATCCCCTTACAATCCTTCTCCAGATGTCCGAACCCATGGCACCTGGAGCAAGCTCTGGGTTTGTCCCTCAACTGGATTTTACACCAGTTCCAACCTATTCTGAGTCTACCGCACCCCAAGAGAGCCTCCCCATCCACGGCCGTACATCGGACCATCGCGATCCTAAGCCTCCCCTTATCCCCGTAATTCCTGATCTCCCACACCTCGAACGCCTTTTTCCTGCCCGTCGCCTCGTGCAGGACATCCTCAACCGTCTCCTTGGTCGTCGTCGCGTCCAGACCCTTAACCTCTACCTCTGTCATGCTACCCTTCGTTATGCATGTCCTTTCCCCGCCCGTAATGCTGTTCACCTGCTCGAGGAGGTCTCTCCCATCGTACCCCTCCTCAAGCTCGATGATGAGGTCGCCGGCGTCCGTCATCTTAGTGCCTGACACCCTATCAGCAACCTCCTTTGAGACCCCGGCCTTCACCCTGGCGAGCATATCGCTATATGGGATGCCCTTCGCACCCACCAAAACCCTAACCTTCCTTTCCCTGAGCTGCCTCCTTTTAACCTGCTCCCATTCCCCCTCGTCGCTTTTCTTCCCCTCTGGCAGGGTTTCTCCAATTCCCTCCCCTGACACTTCCGTGCTTGGCTTGTCCACGGAATTCGGCTTGGCGCCTTCAGTGGCCCCTTTAACAACCCCAACATAGCTCCTCTTGCCCTTCCCCTCCCCTTTGCCGCTTATGCTCTCCTGCACCGCAACCGGGGCTTGCTCCGACACCCTATTCACCGCCTTCAATTCCTCTCCCAGCCTGTCCGTCTTGCCTTCCAACCCTTTCACCCTCTCCAGCAATTCCGCCAGCTGCCCGCTAACTAGCGAGCTCTCGCCCTTTCCTACCCCTTTATCCTCCCCATCTGGCACAAGGCGGGCTCCTCCCATCGCCAACTCGCCTTCCTCCCAGATATTGCACATCCCGGCCGTATTAAGCAGGCTCAAACTGCTCGCCAGGCGGGAGACGCTCTCTTTAATTTCCTTTTTCGTATTCTGGTTCTCCCTGATTGTCTTCTGCAGCCCTCTCATTTCTGTCACCATCTGCGCGATGGTGACCCCAGCCTTCCTCAAAAGCCTATTGCCCCCATCAGGGAAAATCCTTGTTTCTTCAACCCCCACTGAATCTCTCCTTGGCCTCTTTTTTGTCGCCGCCTCCTCATCATACACGATGCAGACGTCCAAGATGTTCCTCTGCGCCGATCCACCCCCTTTTGGGGGGGTAGTGACCTGGGTAAGCCTCCTAGACGCCATTAAATTTCCGCCACCAAACCGCTCCAATGTGGAGGAGCCGGGTGCTCCCGAAGTCGTTGACCTCTGCGGAAAACGGCCCTAGCCGAGTGCCGCAAAGGTACTAAGACCCCCCTTACACCCCACTGACCGCACTGAACCAATATCAGAATTTCCTCTGCCCCCCTTGATTAATTATAATTGAAAAACTAAAACACGTGGTCAAATTTAAAAACTAAAAAATTTAATCTTAGAGCCAACCCTATCACTAAACACTTATACTACACCAAATATGCGTCCTATCTCGCCCCTACACCAACTTTCGCTGCTCTGTAATCTCCCTGAAGGGAGATACAAGCCAAAACCTCCCCGTCGATTTGAGGTTATGAACACAACACTGTCTCAATTTTGCTCCAGGGCTAACGCCCTTCCTGTCTTATAACACTAATCGATGCTACACTCACTTAACAGCGTCCCTATCGCTTTCAACGTAAAAATTCACTAAACATCGCTCGTCCCAGACAGTCCAAAAAGCACACTTGTAACAATGCGTCCGCTCGCGTTCATCGACTCTACTCGACTAACCTAACCTAACCTAACCTAACCTAACCTAACCTAACCTAACCTTTTTTTTTTTTTAGAGGGGTGTTGGAAATCTGCTACCAGACACTCGCCAATGCTTACAGCTCTGACTGGCGAGTAGTGCCAGGTTGATATTGGTGTTAATTATCGACTGGCTAAAACCCTTCCCCCCTCTCTTCGCCCAATAACGCACCCGGTATCACCTCTCGGTATTTCTTCCCATCTCTCACATACTAGTAACGTGTGTTTGGCCATATCCTCCTCTGCACCGCACTGCAGACAACTCGCGCTTCTAGCCTTCCCAATGCGGTGCAGATATGCCCTGAAGCATCCGTGTCCAGTCATCATTTGCGTCAGGTAGTAATCCCTTTTTCCGTGCTCCCTGTCCAGCCAGGGCATCAGTTCAGGGATCAGCGTCCTCGTCCACCCCGTGGTTCTATTCCACCTCTCCTGCCATCTCACCCTCGCTACCATCTCCGCCCACTTCTTAGCCTCCCTGTCATTATGGGACTCACAGACTGCTTTAAAGCGCAGGTCCCCCGGAAGCAGGGACGCCAATACCTCCACCGCTTCCGTCGAAACCGTTCTGTACGCCCTCGCAATCCTGAGGGCACCCGATCTTAAAGCCCCCCTGATCAGTTTCGCATTCCTTGCCACCTCGATTGCTCCGCTCCAAGCTGTTGCTGCATACGCAACCCTGGACCAAGTCGCGGTGGCAAGCAACCTCCTCCTCCCCTCTCCGGAGCCGCCGACGTTTGGCAATATCCTGCCTATCGCAGTCGCTGTCCTCGTTGCAGCTTCCACCGCTGCTCTGACTTGGGCGCTGCATCGAGGGTTGGCCTCGACTATGACTCCCAGGTATCTGATCTGTTTCTCAATTGTAACCAGGTGACCTCCCACCTCCAGGACTTCCCCAGCCACCCTCCCCGATCTCCTGGTGGACAGGAAAGTGGCGGCTGTTTTCTCCACAGCTACCTGTAAACCTAAGTCTTGTAGCTTCGCCACAATTCGCTTAATCTCTCTAGTTAGTTTCCCCTTAAGTGCAACCAAGTTCCTGTCTGTTCACACCGAACAGCATTAAGCAGACGCTGCAAATTCCGCCGAGTTCGACCACCGCTGCCGATACACACACAGCCGATGACCGGACGATTGCCCAATAATAAAATGAAATATCTGCATATTTTTTTGTATAAATACTTGTAAAATTTATTGAATAAACCAGTTTAGTTTTTACTGAACTCAAACATGGTCCTTCGAACCTACCAAGCTAACTGGGTCTAGCACGCACCCCGCCTAAGCGCCAGTTAGTTCCTACTAAACCAAATTGACTGGGTCGAGCACGCACCACGCCTAAGCGCCAGTTAATTTTCCCCAAAATCCAAATTGACTGGGTCGAGCACGCACCACGCCTAAGCGCCAGTCAATTATCCTGTAAATCCAAGTCTACGTCCGGAAAGCGACAGACATCGAAAACACGACACAATGCGTCCATTCAAGGAGTTGTGCTCTCTGCAAATCGGTACCCACGCCGAATTAAACCGTATTTTTGAAAACGCCCGCAAGGAAGGATCCAGGAGAACACAGGAATATCTGGACACCAAACTCCAAGCGGCAGAAACTTACTGGAAAGAATTTGAGAAGATAGACGATGACATTAGAAACCATGCTGATGTCGACCTCTCCGTAGAGTACTTCTCAAATGAAATATACGAGAAAACAAAGGAACTCTACGATAAAATAAAGGATAGATTTGAAAAATATAAGAAGGAGATGACTGCGCAAGCGAGCCACGGGCAATCATCTACAACTACATCCCAAACCAAAGAAGAAAGGGCTAATAATGCATCAAAACAGGATGAACAAACAATGAGATTCAAAAAAATCTCAATAAAAATTTCATCAATTGAAAAGCAATTAAAACAAATATTAGACGCGATAAATAAGAATCAACCGCATAACGTTCTTATGCATCTACAACGTACTCTCGAACAGAGATGGGCCGCAATTCAAGAGCTTCACGAAGAAATAGAAGCACATGCTGTCCAAGAAGATTATGAAGATGATTACTTTACAAATGAAGTTTTCGACATATTGGAAATCAAAGTCAATGATATAATGATGAAGTTCTATCAAACTGAGGCGGCTCCCAAAGAAGTGCAGTTACCCCAGGTGAAGATCCCAACATTTAATGGAAATTATGACGATTGGTGCTCATTCAGAGACCTTTTTAAAACAATTATTCACGACAACACAAAGATTAGCACTGTAGAGAAAATGCAATTTTTAAAAACGCACGTGAAAGACGATGCTTTAAAATTAATACAACATTTTGAGGTATGTGCAGTAAATTATTTGACAGCTTGGGAAACCCTCAATGCTAGATACGAAAACAAACGGTTGGTGACGATGAAATATATCGACATTATAATGAATTTACCCACCTGCCAAATTGAATCAGCTAATAAATTAAAATTAATTCATGACAAAATACAAGAATCTCTTCATTCTATTTCTAATATGGGTGTTAACACGTCAAACTGGGATCCGTTCCTAGTATATATTATAACGAAGAAATTGGATAGAGAAACTTACAAAACATTCGAACAATCTCTTATAAATCCAAAAGAAATTCCCAATTTAGAAAATCTATTAAAATTCCTGGAAAACAGATTCCAGGCATTAGAGGCCATCGAGAATGAAATAAAAGTACCAAAGAATGATAGATCAGTTCCATACAAAAGATCTAATACATATCACATTCAAACAAATAAAATTAAATGTGCTATATGCAGCGAAAATCATTATCTCAATAATTGTCCTAAATTTCTGGAAAAGAGTGTGTCTGAAAGATTTCAATTCATAAAACAACAAAAATTATGCTTCAATTGCTTGAAACATACTTCTCATGACACATGCAAGGATATAAAAACTTGCAAAAAATGCAATAAACACCATCATACATTGCTTCACCTTGACAAGACCAGGGTAAGAGCCAATATAGCAACAACGAATCAAGAAGAAATGAAATCAGAACAAATATCGTTATATGGAAATGTAAGTCAAAATATCATATTAGCTACAGCACTAATAAGAGTTAAAACTGCTTACAATACATTTGAATATGCAAGAGCCTTAATAGATTCTGGATCTCAAACTTCATTTATCACCGAAGAAACAATGCAAGCATTGGGTTTACCAACCGAGCCAGAAAAAACATCAATTAGTGGAATTGGTAATCAAGCAGCAAAGATATCAAAAGGGCACGTGTTTCTTGAACTACAACCAAGATTTCCTTCCAAGCTTAAGATTACAACAGATGCATTAATCTTACCACAACTAACTAGACCATTACCAACAAAAGAGACACAATTTATAAATCTGGAAGATTGGAATAATTGTATGTTGGCTGACCCCACTCTTAATATCACTGGACCAATCGACATGATATTAGGGGCAGATGTTTTTGCACAAATAATGCTGCAAGGAGTTAAAAAATTAAATAATTCTTTGGTAGCCCAAAATACAAGTCTAGGATGGATTATATTTGGAGCAGTAAAGGAAGAATCGAGGACAAGAGAATACTGTGATGACAATCCAGTCACACTAATTTCACTAGCAGAACTTGATAAAACTCTTCAAAATTTCTGGGAAATAGAGGAGTTGCCGACTGCAAAGGCAACAATATCAAGCGAATTAGAGCCCGATCATCAGTACATACAAAGTACAAAAAGAGATGAAGACGGACGCTACGTAGTAAAAATACCATTCAAAGAACCTGTATACCTAGGCGACTCTAAACAAAAGGCAGTCGCTAGATTATTACAATTAGAAAGAAAATTTGAAAACAATAAGGACTTACAAACAGGTTATAATCAATTCATGAAGGAGTACTTGGATCTCGGTCATATGAGAAGATGCAATACTGCTGAAGCAGAATCTTCATACTATATTCCGCACCATGCAGTCATTAAAGATAGTACAACTACAAAACTACGAGTTGTATTCGATGCTTCTGCCAAAACAACGAACGGTAAAAGTCTAAACGACTTTATGCATGTTGGACCCCGGTTACAGGAAAATCTATACTGTATTCTACTGCGATGGCGTCAATATAAATATGCCTTTACAGCAGATATTGAAAAAATGTACCGCCAAATTAAAATTGCAGAAGAAGACTTAAAATTCCAAAAAATATTATGGAGATGGTCAAATAAAGATCCAGTAGAAGAATACAAACTAACTACTGTAACATACGGTACAGCAGCAGCACCATATCTAGCTATAAGAACATTAGTTCAATTAGCCACAGATATGCAGCATGAATATCCCACGGCCGCCTCTGTGGCCACAAGAGACTTTTATGTAGACGACTTATTAACAGGATCATTTTCATTAGAAGAAGGTCGTAAGTTGCAAAACGAACTTATGGAAATGTTACAGACAGCTGGATTTAACCTACGTAAATGGTGTTGCAATAACAAATATTTACAAGAAAATGTGCCATTAGAATCCAGAATTGATGGTCTAATAGAAATTAATGAGTCGAAATCAATTAAGGCATTGGGAATCCATTGGTGTCCGATCAGAGACGTCTTTCACTTTAAAATCCAATTAAGCACACGCTCACCAACAAAACGAACAATTTTATCAGATATAGCACACCTTTATGATCCATTAGGCTGGTTATCTCCAATAACAATCAAGGCAAAGTTGATAATGCAGCAGTTATGGATAACGGAAAAGGGTTGGGATAATCCAGTAACCAAAGGTATTGCGGACGCCTGGATACACTTCAGAAACCAACTAAAAATAATAGAAACTATTGCGATTCCTCGATGGATTCAATATGATACAAAAGCAACAATTGAGCTTCATGGGTTTTGCGATGCTTCAGAAAAAGCGTTTGGTGCAGTAATTTACGCACGTGTATTAACAAGTTCAAATGATGTAAAATGTATGTTGCTCACTGCAAAATCAAGGGTTGCTCCTATAAAAACAAAGAGAACCATTCCACGTTTAGAGTTATGTGGAGCAACATTACTAGCAAACATGTTACAAGTAGCATTACAATCACTCAGCATTAAGATTGATAATGTTGTCGCCTGGACGGACTCCAAGATTGCGCTAGCTTGGATCCAAGGACATCATGATCGTTGGAAACCTTTCGTGGCAAATCGAGTTACGGAAATTAAGGAATTAATCAAGCCACATAAATGGAGGTATGTCAAAAGCGAAGACAATCCAGCTGATGCGGTTTCCAGAGGTGTTGATCCTCAAAAATTACAAGAAATGTGGTGGTACGGACCCGAGTGGTTAAAATGTTCAGCATTACCGCCAGAAGATGCTAAAGGGGAGTGGACTACTACAGAAGAAATTCGATCAAAAAGTGTTGTTGCAGCAGTGACAACCACGCACGAAGATATTCTTCCTTCATGTTCGAAGCTAATACGACTAATTCGTATAATGGCATATTGCATGAGATTTAAATCAAAATCCAAAGGAGTCCTTTCATGGAAAGAAATGACAAATGCACTACAAATAATTATACTAAACATCCAACAGAAATCATTTGCAGAAGAAATACGAGATCTTAAAAACAAAAAACCTCTTAACAAAAAAAGTAGCTTGATTACACTAACCCCATTTTTAGATGAAAATGGGTTACTTAGGGTAGGAGGTCGAATTCATAAATCATTATTACCTTACAATGAAAAACACCCCATAATCATACCAAAAGACCATAATGTGACATCTCTAATCATCAATGAAGCTCATCATACTACTCTACATGGAGGAGTTAAACTGACGTTAGCATTTTTAAGAAGAAAATACTGGATTATTCGTGGCCACAATTTAATAAAAAAAGAATTAAGAAAGTGCCACATATGCATCCGATTAAGAGCAGAAACAGCACGCCAATTAATGGGAAACCTTCCAGCGCCGAGAATAACCCCTTCAAAACCATTCCAGAACACAGGAATTGATTATGCTGGCCCTATTAATATTAGGGTATCCAAAGGACGTGGAAACAAAAGTTACAAGGGATATTTTGCAATATTCATTTGTTTGGCAACAAAGGCAATCCACATTGAAGTAGTGAGTGATTTAACATCTCCCGCATTCCTCGCAGCATTTGATCGATTTTTATCACGTCGAGGTAGATGTGAGAATATCTATAGTGATAATGGAACAACATTTGTGGGCGCGGAGAAGATTCTTCGAAAAGAAGTATCAAAACAGATACTAGAATCAGAGGAAACGCTTGCCGTAAAGGGTATAAAATGGCACTTCATCCCACCCGGAGCTCCAAATTTTGGAGGAATTTGGGAAGCAGCCGTGAAATCCACAAAGAGCCATCTCAAGAAGATCATAGGAGAAAGCACATTGACCTATGAAGAATTAAGTACGGTGCTTTGTCGATTAGAAGCGTGTTTAAACTCAAGACCACTGTGTCCCACAAGTAGCGATCCAAATGACTACACTGCAATAACACCAAGCCATTTTCTAATTGGTGAAGCTCTAGTAGGTCCACTTACACACGGTGAATCAATAAGAGATAATAATCTCACAGCTAGGTGGAAGTTAACGCAAAAATTAAGCAATACATTTTGGAATTCATGGACTCATGATTATTTGACGAGGTTGCAACAAAGACAAAGATGGCAACATGAATGCCATAATTTGAATATTGGAGATATGGTACTTATAAAGGAAAATAATACTCCGCCACTGCAATGGCCAATGGGGAGAATAATAGACACACATCCAGGAGAAGATGGAATGGTCCGAGTAGTAACTCTCAAATGCAAACAAAATGCAATCCTCAAACGTCCAGTCACTAAATTGTGTAAACTACCATGTAGTAACACAGAAATGTCAACTCAAACTCAGGATAAGATTGACGCAAACGAAAGTAAACCTATCTTACGCAAGTCAACTAAAACACAAAAACAAACAGCAATTGTATCCACGATCGGAGCAGCACTTATCATGCTTATGTGTATAGTCACTCCTACGTCATCTACATTACTGAATAATTCATCACGATATGATATCCGGGACATTCAACCAGGTTACTATATTGAAGAAACAGAGTCAGTACGTGTCAGTCGGGGAATATTGAAGGTCGAAATTGGTCATACATACAAGGAAATTGCAAAGGATCAGAAGGAAATATGTAAACTAAGTAGTGATATTGCGAAGGCATGCCAAAGGGCTTCTGAATTGGATCCCCAATGAAATGGTAACACATGTCAAAGAAATAAAGGAACAAATTCAAGTCATGGGAACCTTTTCCAAACCATTAAACTTATCCCATCCAAAGTCATTCTTTCCTAACCAAATCCACACGATCAAGGAAGCAACAGTTCTTGATGTTTCAGACGACATATACCATCAAACTCAAGAATATACAAATGGTGAAGTTCTCGCAGACCACCAATGGAACCAACTGCGTCATCACACAGTAGGAATGAGTGCTATAACATCAGCAGGGATTTCCATAACCATCATCAGCACAACAGTAATCATCGTCCGTTGCACCAAAAGAAAACGTCATCTACCACTAGGAGGACCCACGGCGGTTTAACAGTCCACAACTCCACGCTTCGGGCCCTTGGCAAGATGTTCACACCGAACAGCATTAAGCAGACGCTGCAAATTCCGCCGAGTTCGACCACCGCTGCCGATACACACACAGCCGATGACCGGACGATTGCCCAATAATAAAATGAAATATCTGCATATTTTTTTGTATAAATACTTGTAAAATTTATTGAATAAACCAGTTTAGTTTTTACTGAACTCAAACACTGTCCGTCCCCAGGATCGCCAAATCGTCCGCAAACGCATACAGTTCCACGCCGCTTTCCATCTCCAGGTTCAAGACCTCGTCATACACCAGGTTCCACAGGGTTCGGCCTAACACCGACCCCTGTGGAACCCCGCAGTTAATTACTCTGGTCCTAGTCCCCCCCTTTGTCGTAAAGCCAAGCTCCCTTCCGCTCAGGTAGGAAGCCACCAAGTCCGCCAGTTCTGGAGTGAGCCTAGCTCTGGCCACCGCGTTAATCACTCCCCAAGGTAGGGTGTTAATTGTATTTTTTATGTCAAGCGCCACCAGCAAGCAGTGACGCCTTGCCCTGAGGGGGCCCACGTTGGTCTCTTCAGCCCTTCTCCTTACTGCTGAAATCGACTGGGTGGTTGACCTGCCCTTCCGGAAGCCATACTGTCGCTCCGAGAAGCCTCCCCGCTGTTCAATGTGGTTCAGTAGCCTTCCATTCACCACCTTCTCAAGAAGTTTCGCCAGCCCGTTCAGCAGGCATACCGGCCTATACCCCGAAGGGCGATCTGCCGGCTTTCCGCTCTTCGGTATTAGTGCCAGCACCGCAGCTTTCCACTGGTCAGGAAAGCGTCTTTCCTCCAGGCATTGGTTCAGGACATCCCTTACAAGTGAGGGGTTCACCTCGACCACCATCCTAATAATTTCGTTTGGGAGGCCGTCCGGCCCAGGTGCTTTCCTCGCCGGGATATCCTTTGCCGCCTTAATTAACTCCTCGTTCCCGCATTCCTCGACCGCTCCCTCCCCAGAAAAGGTCGACCCTCCCGGGTCCCTGTCCAGAGGGAAGAGTTCCTCCACCACCGCTTCAACACCGCCCGGGACCAGTACGTCTGGGCCAAGACCCCTCTTCCTTAACTTCCCCATTACGATTTTGTAGGGTCTACCCCATGGGTCTTCTTCGACCTCGTCACATAATCTCTTCCAGCAGTCTTCCTTACTCCTGCTGATCTTAGCTCTCAACTTCCTGACCGCTGTTCGCCTCGCTTCCGACAACACCTCGGAGTTCGTTCCCCCTCCCCTCCTTCTGGCTCTGACTAGGGCCCTTCTCGCCGATACTGCCACCTTCCTGAGCTCCGCTATCTCGGTTGACCACCAGTAAACCCCACGTCTCCTCTTCCAGCCACTGGTTCTGGGCATCGCCCTGTAACAAGCATCCCTAATTACCCGGGTCAGGTCCGCTGCCTTCTCGTCGGCATTAGCCCCCGTACAGACACGTTCCTCGATGGCCCTTCTAAGTGCCCCCTCATCGAGACGGGCTAGTTGCCACCTCTCTTGTACCGGATCCACCTCGAGTGCCCTCGAGTCGCCTATCGAGAAGACTATGAGCCGGTGGTCGCTCAAAGTCTCAGCTCCCGAGACCCTCCATCCTCTTACCCAGTCCACTGTGCCCGCTCCCGTGATTGTCAGATCGATGTGCGATGAAGCCCCGTTTGCCCTTACAAACGTAGGCTCCTCCCCCGTATTAACCACCACCAAGTCGAGGGCCGCACACCATTCCCCTAGCAACCTCCCTCTCAGGTCCGTGCTCGGAGATCCCCAATTACTGGACTTAGCATTAAAATCGCCCATAATAACTACCTTTTGATCACCTCTGCCACTCACACAACCCCCAAGGTCCTCGAGCCACTCACTAAAGACTTCAGTCCCCACATTCGGCGAAACGTACGCCCCGACCAGTGTATACCCCTCCAATTTCACCTTCACAATCCCTTTGGATGGGGTACCCCAATCCACGACTTTCATGTCCTTCATGCGCAGCACGATAACCACATCGCCCTTCGGGCAGTCTCTATAAATCTCCCCTTGAACCCTCTGATCGTTCGGCTCAGTCATACAGATAATGTCTGCCTCCTCCTCCGCGGCTGTACGGGTCAAAAGGTCATGAGCAGCCCTACATCTGTTCATGTTGAGCTGCAAGACCTTGTGCCCTCTCCGCGCAGCTCGTGCTTGCTTCCCCATCGCCCTTGTCCCCCCCAGTCGTTGCTGCTGCCTCCCCTGTCTTCCGCTGTAGCCTAACGGCTGACTGATATACCTTGCAATCGCTGCTCCCCCTGAGGTGGCCGCCGTCGAGTCCCTTGTCCCTACATGCGAGGCAACATAGTTCCTCCTCCTTGCAGGAGGCCCGCCGATGGCCCTTCAGGCCGCACCTCCAACAGTGGGAGGACGTATCGATCCCCTCACACTGGTCCTCCCTATGTCCGTACCCGTGGCACCTGGTACACGACCAGAGTTTCCCCTTAGCCTCTCTCGCCTGAATCTTACAGGTGTTCCACCCAACCCTCACCTTTTGTAGCTTCAGCAGGCTTTCCCCGTCCGTGGCTGTACATTCAACCATTGCGATTCTTAGCCTGCCCTTATCGCCGTAGTTCCGGATGTCCCACACCCTATACGCCCCTTCTTTGCCCGTGACCTCGTGGAGAACCCTCTCCACCGTCTCCCTGCCAGTGGTAGCGTCCAGCCCTTTTATCTCCATCTCCACCATGCTTCCCTTGGTAATTCGAACCCGATCCCTCCCCACAATCCCTTGCATCTGTTCCAGTAGATCCTTCCCGTCTGCTCCTTGTTCCAACTCGATTATCAAATTTCCCTTGTCAGACATCTTGGTTCCCTGAACCTTATCTGCTACTTCCCTCGCCACACACGCTTTTACCCTAGTCAAAACGTCCCTGTATGTGGACCCTGTCGTGTCTACCATCACTCTTATTTTTTTGTCCTTAATCCCCCTCCCACGCTGGACCAGTTTCCACTCCTCCTCTGCTACGTTAGCTTCTTTCGAAGCCCCAGCCTTCTCCATCTCCCCCCTTTTTATTGAGGTCGGCCTATCTCCGCCCGCCGGGAGGCTATTTGCCGCGCGTACCGGTTGCTTATCGATTATCGCCCGCTAACCTCCCGGGGGGTTCGCTCAGCTGTCCTGTTTCTCTGCACCTCCCTACTCAGCTGGTCCGTTTTTTTCTCCAGACCCTCAACCATCATCATTAGCCTCGCTAATTGGCCGCTCATGGCGGGCCCTTCCTCCTTCTGTTCCTCCTTCTGTTCCGATCCCCTAAGGGAGGCGTCCTTGTCAGCCAGGAGCTCCCCCTCCTCCCAAATCTTCATCATCCCTGCCGTGCTGAGGAGACTGAGTGCACTCGATAACCGAGAGACGCTCTCCTTAATCTCCCTCTTCGTGTTACTATTCTCCCTAATAGTCCTCTGGAGCCCTTTCATCTCTGATACCATCTGAGTGATGGTGACTCCCGCTTTCCTGAGCATCCTATTTGCTCCATCCTGGTATACTTTTCCCTCCCCTAGGTCGAGGGATTCCCTCCTGGGTCGCTTCTTCCTTGCGCCCTCCTCGTCGTACACGATACTAAGCTCCAGGATATTTTTATGTTGCTTCCCCTTTCCCCTCGGGGGAGTGGTGACCTGTGTCAGCTTCCTGGTGGTCATTTCCTGCTACTCTGAAAATTTCCCACGTGATCCCTATGTGGAGGTGCCGGGCCCCCACATGTCAACGACCTTTTGCGGAAAAAGAGAGCTGACCTGCTCCGCAAGGGTACTAACACCACCGGAATATATGCCTGATCGCGTTGAACTGATCTAGTAATATTCGATTGTACCGAAGAAGAGAAAAGCGCGATTTTATGAAAACCTAATCGCTTTTACCAAATGTCAAATAAATAATCAACCGTGTCTCTATCACGAAAAAGCCCTTGCATAATAGTGTACTAAGTAGGCACTTACCCCGTTAAGAGGGATTACACCCCCGTCGCTTGTCCTGGTTGTGCGTAACAACAACTCCTCTTAGAGGTTATGTTCCTTACTCGGGGGTTTTACGCCCCCGAACGCTCGCGCGCAACACTGAAAATGCACCAATATAAACTATTATGCGTCCCTGTCGCTTGCACTACCGAAATAACTAAACATGACTCTATATTTATATCTAAAATACCGGAGCTCGCAGAAGCGTGTACTCACACCTCGGTGTTCCAGAACCGACTAACCTAACCTAACCTAACTCAGCTCGGTCGCCCCCAAAAGCGGGCGGACCGACCCAGAGGAACATTTTGGACCTCTGCATAGTGTACGACGAGGAAACAGCGGGCAAAAAGAGACCGAGGAGAGAATCGGTAAGCATGGACGAGCTTAAGGTACTTCCGGATGGGGGAACTAGACTGCTGAGGAAAGCAGGGGCCACAATCGCTCAGATGGTGGCTGAGATGAGGGGTCTCCAGAGAATAATCAGGGAGAACTAAAATACTAAGAAGGAGGTCAAGGAGAGTGTCTCTCGCTTGGCATGAGTAAGATCTGGGAGGAGAGAGAGTTAGTTACGGGGAAGGACCGCCTACAGTCGGAGGCGGACGACAAGGGGCGGCGTCGAGAGTGAGCTCGGCCGTAAGCGGGCAGCTGGCGGAGTTGATCGAGGGGATTAAGGGATTAGAGGCTAAGACAGACAAGTTGGGCTAGGAGATTAAGGGGAGGGGCAAGGCGCCGGAGCACATCCCGGCTCCCATACCGACCCGGGCGAATGGAAAGCCAACCGGCAAGCCCACCCAGAGCTATGTGGGTGCGGTGAAGGGTGCGGCGGCTGGAGGCAGGCCAGCTACCAGGCAGGTTGAGCCGGAACCTAACCTAACCTAACCTAAACCTCAACTGACAGATACTTCAGCCGAACTGCTGATCAATGGCGGAAGAGAGCGGGAACGCAGTTTGAATTTAAAAAAATAATGTATAACAACCTATGTCAAAAAAAAATAATGAAAATATTGATTTTTATTTTATAAATTATTTTTAAAACAAATGCAATAAAGAAAAAAAAAACGTAATACAACCATGTAGTATTACAACTGTCAACGGGAGGGAAGGTACCTCACGCTGATTATCAACTAGCTCAGGTTGATTTAAAGACGAAGCAACTAACCTTTAAAACACAATTGGTTTTTAAATAATTTATTTACAAAAAAAAACAGAGAGAGCAGTCACACAGTGTACATGTAGGTAGACCTGAGGTAGGTACTACCCTCGTAGTGTTGACGTCGAAGCGGATGTACTGGCAACCTAGGTGCTTGGCATCGGTGTTGACTGCAGGAACGACGGCGGAATGGCTAACGTCGGCGTCGGGCTGAGTTTCCTTTACATCCAAATATCATTTTAAATTTTATGTTTTTTAATTTTAAAAATAGAATTATATATATTCCAGTATTTTAAACTAAAATCTTCCGCCTTCCGTTGTAGAGACGGATAATTCCCGACCATCGCTTGAATGAATCAAACTATTTATTTGCAAACCAGCGTACAATAACATTTGTTTACACCCAGACAATGATGCAATCGATTGCGGAGTGGTGGAGGTTTGCACAATATATTGGACTAGACGTATGGGTCTCGTCTTCATTCGCCACAATGAACTCTAGAGAAATCGCTTGTTTGGTTTTTCTCGTTGTAACAGTTTCAGTTGAGGTCAGGTCACAAATTATCAAGGCTAAATTGATGTCAAACAATGTAGAAACTGAAAGAATACCTACCTTCAACAGCAATCCATCTGATTTGTAAGTATTGTTTTTTTTATTAAAGATAATTTGATTATTTAAAAATTTAGTATAATTAGTGTAATTTCTAAATACATAATTTTTTCATTTAAAATATTAAGGGAAAATCTTAATTATAAGAAATTGTTACGAATGCTTAATGTAAATAACAAATATAGACAAGCATTCTAACAACATTAAATCAACATAATACTTAAGTTTGAATATGTTGAAAATAAATCTTATGATAAATAGAAAACAGTATTCATTCACTTGGTCACAGTTATTTAAATATATTAAATAAAAATGATTTGAAAATAATTAATAAATTATTTCCACTTCTAGCTCTGTAACTATATTTATAAATTATTTTCAACTCATTTTTATTTAATATATTTAAATAACTGTGACAAAGTGAATGAATACTGTTTTCTATTTATATTAATAGCCAGCGAGGTATTTACTCAAATCCAAACCGACAGAAGTTTTTTGTGAATTTGCGATAACAACAATGCACGAGTAGTAATGACGGGCAGAGGACGTGCACTCTGCCCGTCATTACTATCACAGCGCGCGGCAGGTGAGGGTCGCTCTTTTTAATTAATTTGATTCAATTCTTTTCATTTAATTTTATTCGGTTTTGATTTTAATTGAATTAATTTGGTTTAATTTAATTTAAATTGATTTAGTTTAATTTGATCTAATATAACCTATTTAATTTTGCTGATTGCATTTGAATTAATTATTTTATTTTAACATCTTTAAATTATGTAAGGCATAGCTGTACTGACGAGGGATAAATCCCGAAACACGTGTCTGCAGATGGCCTTGTATTAAGTAACGTTCCTTTTGTTGATTTTACATTAAATTTTTCTCGGATCAAAAATTTGTTGCATTATACAATATTTTATTGATGTGCAACGGCAGGTATACATTATGTAATTCAATGTCCGGCATGGGTATTTGCCCGGGAAGTAGTTGTTTTAATGTGCATTTGTTTAACGTACTTACGTAGGTAAGTCAATAGTCACAGAGCTGAAAGTGGAAATAATATATTAATTATTTTCAAATCATTTTTATTTAATATATTTAAATCTTATAATATCTTTATATCATTACAAATTTGTTTTACACTGTCAATATGAAACAAAAATTCTATGAAATAATCGCATTAATTAGCTTAGTTTTCTAAATATTTAAAACTGATATTTTTTGAATAATTCAAATATAATTTATTATACAATTTATATTGTTCTTATCCTGTATTTTCTAAAAACGTGATGTCTTATTATAGTTTATATTTATAGCTTTAATCAGCGTAAACTTATTATTGCATATTATATTCGTATAGTTTACATTTATGTTAAGTGATTGTAATATACACGGCGTTGGCGCGATCAGGTATACATAGGAATTTTATACGTAAAAACAATGGAAATTCCTGTTCATTTTAGAGAAAAATTACAAGAATTAAAATATGTCCAGAATTTAAAAAACTATAAAAACGATACACCGTTAACTTTTAATACCGATATATTTACAAAATAGTACGTGTTTAAATTGCATTAGTCATGACTTTGAAAAAAAAATCTATTTTAAATTGCAATCATAAAAATATGTTAATATTTATTTTGAATGAACTTTGATATAAAAAGTCAATTGTTTCGCAAAGATGTTTCTTCTGATGAATGAAAGTTAACATTAAAATTAAAAAAAAACTAAATATATCAGCACATTAACATATTTGGCACTATGGTGGGGTGCATGTTTTTAGTAGTGGGGAGTTAGACAGTTCGATTTGTTGATTTCCTGGTTTTCCAATAGATTTCTTCCCTTTTTCTCTGTGGAGTTTCTGGAAATCCTGGTCGAAGCTGTAGTTTGCTGATAGCAGGTGATTCGCATAGATTGATGTGTTTCTTTTGTTATGATGTTCCCATGCACTTTCGTGTTCTGCAATTCTTTCTTCTAAAGCTCGTCCTGTTTTTGGTCAGTCATTAGATGTAAGCATATATACTCAACAACGATCGAGTCGATTTGTTTTGTCTTTGTAATTTTTAATTATTATATCCAAGGCTATTGTTTCTTCTGCAGGCTATTTTAATGTCTATTTTTTCCATACTAATTTTATTACTCAAATATCCATTAAATGTAGGCGGGCAGAATTATTAGTATTCTTTTACATTAATTGACAGACTGATTAAGTTTTTTATTATTTGTATTTCTTTATTTTTATTATTTTTTCGATGATTGATTTTTTGGAACCCATTGCTTATAGCTATTGTTACTTCTTGCAAAAGTCTCGTTGGGTGTTAAAGATAAAAAACTTTATGAATTTTCGATGTTTATTCTTCAACGACTCGAGGAACACTGGTTACAAATATTTACAAAGTTTTACAAATCTCCCCCGAAAGTAGGAGAGGTAGGGGGCGGTGCTTTCCATCCCTTAACAAAAGCTTCCACAAGGTTACAAGTATACAAAATACGATAACACTGTCTATACGTTTTCCGTAGAAAATATTTAGTGCTAGCAGATGTCTAAAAATCTAAGAATAACACAAAAGAGTTATAAAACAATTTAAAAACTATTTGAGCACTCTTTCTCAGAAAAATCGTCTTTAGGCACGTAGCCACCATTAACTGAGTCCCTGGGGTCGCACCCATGCTGCGCGGGTACGGTCGCGGTCTATTGTCCGTACTTTTTAGGGAAATCGCGGATTATATCGCGACAGCTATTGTAAAAATAATGTCTAATTCTTTATTAAAATTTGTACTTTCCATAGGTATTGAAAAATAATCTATGGATCTTTAATCTATATGCTGAAAGTTTATGTTGTAAGGGGTGAAATTATTTCTCATTTATTGTGCAGTCGGTGTGTATCGGTTTATGGAAGATAGAGAAATTATGTTTATTGCTTACGTTTTGAATTGTTAAGTCCAGGAAGTTTATTGATTTTTCAATTTCTATTTCCATTGTAAATTTTATATTTGTATCGATTTTGTTGAGGTCATTTAAAAAAGTATCTTATAAACGATGTCCCTTTGAATAACACCAGTATGTCATCCACATACCTCCACCAATAAATGCAATTGTGGAATTGGTTTAATTTGCATCTTTTCTCTTCGAGATGGTCCATAAATAAAGCCAATAAAGGGCTTAGGTTATGGTTAGATCATTCGATTGTGAAAATACTGCTTTATTAAACTGTAAAACGTTCTGTGAAATGCAAACATCCAAAATTTTCATTTATTGATTGATTAATGTTTTATGTAATTTGTTTATTATTATCTGCTTTACTTCTAAAGATTTGCAACATCGAACGATATAAATTTAGCGTTGTGTGGAATTTCCGAGTTTTGAATATTATTCACTAGTTCAATGTTATTTTTAATTGAATGTTTGGGATTGAAATTAAGATATTCGATTAGTATCGTGTTCAGTTTTTTTTTTTTGGCAATTAGTTCACATTGTGCATTGATGTAAGAGACTACTGTCCTTGTAGGTTTTTTCGGTTTGTGAAGTTTTAATAACCCATATAATTTTAGGGGTAGAGGATTCATAATAGTTACAAAATATTTTTTCTTTTCTGAAAGTATGCAATTATTGGGTTGTTCGGAAAGTAATTTCGTTTTTTTTTTTGTGGAAATTAAAGACAGATTTCGTATAATTTTACGAGATTTATTAAATTATATATTTGTCGTTCTGGTCTAACACCTTTTGCCATCTTTCTGGTAGTAGCATAATTCCACGCTCATAAAATGTTTGGTCTTTGCTGGCAAAATACTGATCGAGGTGGTTTTTGACCTCCTCATTTGAGGTGAAGGTTTTACCGTCTAAAAAATTTTGGAGTGACCGGAACAAATAATAATCCGATGGTACTAAGTCTAGAGAATAGGGTGGGTGTGGCATTGTATCCCATTCAAGCTGTAAAAGCTTTTGGCGAGTGACCAAACTTGTGTGAGGTCTCGTGTTATCTTGGTGAAATACTACACCTTTCCTGTTGATTAGTTCTGGCCTTTTCTGTTGATGTGCATCATTCAGTTTATCCAACTGATGACACTAGACTTCCGAATTAATCGTTGTGTTTTCCGGTAAAAGAGAAAAAATAAATATTCCTTTAAAATCCCACCAAACAAACAGCATCACTTTTTTTGGTGAATATAGGCTTTGAAAATGGTTTGAGCCGGTTCATCTTTTTTGTTCCATAACCTCTTGCGTTTGACGTTGTTGTATACAATCCATTTTTCTTCCCCAAAAACGGATCATTTTCGTGACGTTTGAGAAGCGAACCGCAGACGTCAATGCTCTCTGTGAGAACATGGGGAACCCATAGATCGAGGATATCCCAGGCCTTTAAAGTGGTCATAAACTGTTCAATTTGATAAATTTAACCTCAATCCGATCTCATGTTATTCGCTCGTTCGCATCAACGAATGCCTTTATCGCGTCTTTATCAGCTTCAACCGGCCTACCCGAACGTGGTGCATCTTCGACATCAAAATTTTCGGATCGAAATTTAGCGAACCAGTTCTGGCACTGGCGTACTGTCAACACACCTTCTCCATACACATTGGTCAATTTCTTTCTGGCTTGAACAGAATTTTTATCCTTTCTGTAGTAAAACAGTAAGATATGTTGAAAATGCTGCTTATCGCTCTCCATATTTAAAAGGGCACCAAACAAAAACCACTGCGTACAATTAATTGGAATTTTTCACACACAGCCTTGTTATAGGAGCTCTCAAAGCATATAAAAATTATACGGCTTAAGTGTGAAGTTGGGTGCAAAAAAATACAATTAAATCCTCTGTCGGAAAAAAAACGAAATTACTTTCTGAACAACCCAATAATTTCGTTAAGCGATTTATTAATATTTTTTGATACTTTTTAGTTGGATTATTCTTTAGACTTTTAAATTCATTTGCGGACATAAATTTTTCTACTTTATTTACATAATCATTTTCATTCACTGCCCTTATCGGCTTTTGTAAATATGATTTCGTTTGTTGTGGATTTCTTTTTTATGTTAATAGGTGTTTTTAATTCATTATTATTTGCTTTCTTATTCACTCTTGCATTTCTAATCAATTCTGAAAACTTAAATTTATTTTGATAAAGCTAGTTATGTTGCAATTAAAGTTTGTTCTAACTCTTTGGTATGAAATAATGGCTTTATATTGTATTTAAATTATTTGCTTGCAATTGCATGATTTCGTTTCGGATCACTGTTTCGTCTCCCTTTTCTGGACTATTCGTTTTTTTTTTTCGCGGCGGCCTTTTCATATAGGTTTTAATTTTAATGTGCGCAGCTATAACTCCATGTTTTTTACACTGATGAAGAAACCAGATACTTTGGTCATAGTTTTCTAATTTGATATGTTACTTTAAGTATGCTTTGTATAATTTTCAATCACTGGATTGTTTCAATTGGTTGATTTATTTAATAGAAAACATATTTTTTAACAAAAGAGTTATAATAAAGCATCACAAAAAAATCACAAATAAAAAAGTTATTCGCATACAAATATTATGTTTTCAGTAAAATCCAGTTCTAAATAACACGATTACAATAAATGATGAAAACATCATTTGTTTTCACAATCTGTCAGTTAATTCACCATTTACTTAAGGGTCCTTTGAAGTAATGACATCTTAACGATTACGAAAACAGTATTCAATTAAGGATAATAATTATTTGAAACAATGGGTCTCCATTTATCCTCGTATTTGTGAATTTTTGATTAATATATTATTGATATATTTGGCTAAATGGTTGGTAAACAAATCCAAAAACCTTAAAATTGGTAATGATATGTCAATACACAACTCAATTCATTTAATCGAAAAACTTCAATAGATTCAAATAGAATGGAAATTTGGTTTTCTTCCTCATTGAAGCATTTTAGTTAGTATAAATAGAAAAGAGTATTCATTTACTTGGTCACAGTTAGATTTGAAAATAATTAATAAATTATTTCCACATTTAGCTCTGTGACTTTTGACTTACGTTACGTAAGTACGTTAAACAAATGCACATTAAAACAACTACTTTCCGGGCAAATACCCACGCCGGACAATTTTGATCCGAGAAAAATTTAATGTAAAAGCAACAAAAGGAACGTTACTTAATATAAGGTCATCTGCAGACACGTGTTTCGGGATCTATCCCTCGTCAGTTCATTACATAATTTAAAGATGTTAAGATAAATTAATTCAAATACAATGAGCGAAATTAAATCAATTTCTTCGGCAGTGTATATGAGGTTCCTTATACTAAAAACAATAATTATATTTTAACACCATGTCATAATAACATTATTGTAAATACACTACCTACTCTAAACATTTCGGATGTTTTGAGTGATGCAATTTCCTTAAAACATAGTAATATTCCTATAATTGATAGATTACTAACGACAATTCTTTTGCATTGTGCGTTTTCATTTAGCCGCTTCTTATGGCTTCTATTTAATAAGTCTCTTAAATCAGAAATATTCCCAAATTGTTAGAAGAGTGCTTTCATTCGCCCAATCCATAAATCAGGCGATAAAAAAATAGTTCATAATTATGGACCAATATCTCCACCTGCCGCGATTACTAAAGTATTTGAAAAAGTAATAACAAATCAATTGACTGTAATTTTACAACCATCAATTTCCATGTAACAGTATGGATTCAAAACTGAGAAATCAACATCTACTAATCTATTAATTTACGAATTACAAGTTGCGCGCAATCGAAGTCACTTCAAGTGTCCCATAGGGATCGCACTTGGGGCCATTGTTATTTAATGTTTTTATAAACGATGCTCCTGGTTGTTATAAAAATGCTAAATGGTTAATATTTCCGGATGATATAAAAATATTCATGAAGGTTCAGTCAATAAACGACGCGAAACTTCTTCAAGAAGATTTAGATCTTTTTGACGCGTGGTGTTTACATTTAATTTGAAAAAGTGCCACCTAATTAGTTTTTCTAGACTTAAATCTGAGGCAACGTATCCGTGATCTATGTTGGGTGAACCTTTATCATGAGAGACGTGAAGCATAAAAGACTTAGGTATTACACCTGATACAACCTTATCTTTCTCCACTCATATTAATAAAATTGTATCTAAAGCATATAAACTTTTATGATTTGCTAAACGTAACGTTAGGGACTTTCACAACTATCATATTTTAATAGCTTTATATAATACGTCAGTTAGGCCATATCTCGATTTCTGTACAAGTGTGTGGTCTCCGTGCACTAATATTATATGGCCATATATATATGGCCAATTTTGAAACTAGACGTTTTAACTATGATTTAATATTAGTTTACAATCTTTAAACGGCTCAACTGATTCTCCAGACTTACTTAGTTTAATAGAATTACACGTTCCAGCACGGTCTCTACGTAATAGTGCTTTCTTCCATGTACCGTTTCATCGAACGATCAATGTATGCGTTCGTATCGTAAATTCACAAAAAAAAACTACTGTCAGCTCAGATAAGAATCGCTCAATTTAATTAGTTCAATTCGTTTCTTTTAATTTGATTTGATTTTGTTTTAAATTGAATTTATTTGGTTTAATGAAATCTAAATCGATTTAGTTTGATTTGATTTAATATAATTGGTTTAATTTGACGAAATATGATAGATTTAATTTAATTCATTTAATTTAACATCTTTAAATTATGTAAGGCAGAGCTGTACTGACGAGATCCCGAAACACGAGTCTGGAGATAGCCATATTTTAAGTAACGTTCTTTTTTGTTTTTTTTTACATTGAATTTTTCCCGGAACAAAAATTTGTTGCATGATGCAATATTTTATTGATACGTATTTGTCCGGGAAGTAGTTGTTTTAATATGCATTTGTTTGAAGTACTTACGTAACGTAAGTCAAAATGTCACAGAGCTAAATGTGAAAATAATTTTTTAAATATTTTCAAATAATTTTTATTTATTTTATTGAAATAACTTTGACCAAGTGAATCAAACACTCTTTTCTATTTAGTATTTTTTGCCAAAAAGCAATGCTTTATTAACACACAAAATTCCTTTTTAACCATTTTTACAAATTAACAAAAGTTGCTTCACTAAAAATATATAATATTTTTAGTAAGCTAATAGTTCGACAACGTCTCAAATTTTTACACGGATCGTTTGAAAGTTACGGCTACCAAAAATCATTGATGTATTACTAGTAGCGCCATCTATGTATCAGCCTACGCACTTTTCAGATAAACTGTTATGTCAACACAAGAATTAATAGTTTACACATTTACAAAAAAAAAACGACCTAGAGCAACCGGGAATTTACTCAATAAACTCCAAAAATTGCAATAAAATATACGTAGGTCAAACACAACGTAACACATTAAAAAGACTTAAAGAACACCAATATTATTTTAAAATTTAAAACTCCGACAAATCAAAAGTGGCACACCATTCAATAGAAAGAGAACTCACAATTTCGGTAAACAATATTAAACTATTAAATATGCTTGAATCCATCGAAATGTTTAAAAATCAAAATTTTTGTTAAATTTCGATCTTACTCCCTTAGATAATCCATTAATAGATTTGTTACATAAACGGAACCCCGAAGATAATATAATGACACCGATAACCGTTTAGCAGAATTTTGCTTAGGTACTGAAATAGGCTATTTTACAGCGTTACAAAAAATGCAACAAATACCCACAATTGCCGTAATGGGCGAAGATATGTTCGTTAAATGCCAGATGATGCACATACAAGTTTTACAATTGGCGACAAATTTGAAAACGTTTATTAAAACCTGTTTTATTGAACTTGCCAATAAATAATTGACATTTAAATGTCAATCAATTGTAAAATAATTCAATAAACATTTGCAGTGTTGACTCGACCATAAATACGAGAGATGTATGATAAGTACACGTAATAGGCAAGAAAATTCATATATTTATTAATTATTTTCTAATATAGCCTCTTTTAGCTCGATAAATTTAGTCTAGAAATATTCTAGCTTTTTCAGGCCAATCAAAAAATATAATTTGTGAAATTACGCAAAATGGACCTCTAATTGTTTAATTGATTTTTTGTGTTGACGAGAATCGCTTTCTGCAAATCCATATTTTTTTCATGCAACAATTAGTCGTAGACCTTAACTTCTCAGTTAAAACGGACAACAGCAATAGCTGCAACAAGAACGTCTACATGACTAATACAAAACAACTTAAATAATAACATATCTGATTAAAAAAATAAATGATTTCAATCCATAAAAATTCATGGAAAGCATGGCTATAATGAATAAGCCTTTATTTGGCATAAATATCCTCTATAACCAATAAAAAGAAACAAAGTACTATTGACATATAATAGAACTAAAATCCTTATAACCTCTATTGTATTAAAGATGCTATACTGTACCTTGTTTCACAAGGGCTTTTAGTCTATCAATTCTATACCCAACGCACACATACTTTCTATTCTACATTTATCTCAATCTTTCCTTTCAATCCCTTACATTCGCTCATCCTATGCTCCCATACATCTTTCCCATTCCCACAAAACACACATTTCGTATACTCATCCCCATCCATATCTTTCCTCCTCTCTCCTCATTTCCATACCTAAATCGTGCAAGTAGCCATGCTTCCTCTTTGGACAATCTCACAAAATAGCGCGGAAGTCCATAAAAAACTTGCACCACTTTGTACTTTTATTGAATTGACTCATCGTTCTTGTAATCACTACCACCATCCTCATAAGGCAGGCTCTATAGTTTCCATTTTCCCACAACTATTCCCCCTGACCGCCCCATCGCTAGAACTTTCTCCATGTCTACAATCTATAGGTTCCTCATCCACTCTTACCTTACACCACGTCTCCTTGTACAACTCACCCAATTTAAAATCTGCTTTTCAAAGATTCTACCAACATCTTTCTTTCAACCGAATCATACGCAGCCATAATGTATCCATTAGTTTGTCATGGTACTAATTGAATACGATTTAACATTTCCAATAACTAAACTTTCTTGATAGTGACCAAAATTTAATATCAAACTTATTTTTCTTATTTTAAATTGAAACCCTTATATATTATCATATTATTCTAGGAAGAATTAAATAGCAAATATTTTTTTTCTTCATAACAACCCTAATAAATTCCCAAAAGATTAAAAGTTATTTGCAAAAAACTGTTTTTCTCGACCATTTCAGTAGCCATTATAATGAAAAAATTGAAGGTTGCTTTGAAAAACATTGATTTTTAATAATTGAAAAAAAAATATTTGAAAAAATGTTACTTTTCACCTTCTTCAAAATATTCAATTGGCCTTGACTTTTTCGATTTAATTCTAAATACCATTTTCATGAGGTCAGAAAACAGCACTGCCTTACTTATTTAACGGTATCTCTATTGTAATTTCGGAGACCCTATAGACAAGATAGAAAATGATTTACAACACATACTTTGGTTATTTTATTCTCGTACATTCAACTCTCTCTTTTCTGAAATCATGTTTATGAATTGTAGTCAGACTTAATATCGCTGCGGTTGTTCTTCATCCCGTATTCAGAATGATAATACTGATTTGTAATTGGCAATTCGACAGAAAGATAATTTTTGATCGATTTGCCAGAATTCCGATAAAGAAACCACATTGATATTATAGTCATTGTTTTGGACATCGCATTTCCATATTTGCCTAGATTATGTTTTTGGTATGTTTTAATAGAATGTTTCTGATGTTGGCAGTCTAACATATTATTTACGGGCTAAGAAAAAATGCAACGAGATTCGATTAACTTCCAAATTAAAATTTAATATACATAGATATTATGTTTTTTATCCGAATGCTATTCTTTTGATATTGATTTTAGATTGTACATTTAAAATTAATCATTTTAATCTTAAAGGTTTATTAGGTAGACTTTTGAAATTTTAAAATAATCTAATTGACATGTTTTGTATATTTTTAAATAACTAAGATATTGGACTTAATGGCAGTCGTGTGACATCCTGTACACACAATTTCTGTGCCTTTTGTGTTTTTATTAAATCATACAAAAATATGTTTTAGCTTATTTTCAAATTCGAAAATACCAAACGGACAACTACTTTATGAAGAGTATTATAAGGAAAAATCAGACTTCATTACAAAAGGCTGTCCTAAAATTCCTGGTTTTGACATTTGCAAGGACGTTCCAAAGGAAACCACTACTGCACCCGCTACGTACTTTGGAACATTCCCTACAACAGAATCGATCGGCGGACACGTTAAAGCATCCCTTATGAATGGACCTGGTTAGAAAATACAGTCAGTTTGGAAAATTAAAAATTCGTATTATGATCTTTTTATGTGCTCACCTACATTATTAGCAGGTTTTACACAGGTAATAATATAATAAAATTAAATACTTTTGCTTATTGTATATTTAACTAACAATGGTATCGTATTATAATTTATGAATTTGTATTATTGACGGAATAAAGCAGCAGACTTTAAGAAGATTTTTAATTAATGATTTCCTTCTTTAAATATTCCTCATACTCAATTTAAAAGTGTACATTCGCAAATATCAGTAAACTAGAATACAAAAATTACGATTTAGTAGATGAGAACAAAAAGAAGCAAAATATTCTACAAAACCAAGAACGCCAATTTTCTTAATCTGTTGTACAGGAAAAGTTTAAATTTTTATTAATCTCCTGATAACTTGGTTTCTAGAATCGAACAAATTATTGTTTCTTTACCATGCTAGTTTTGGGAAAGGATACTCTAATGAAGATCATATTGTTGACCTAGTTTCGGCCACCAGAGACGTTTTTGCAGAATGGAAACATCTAACTGGAGCATTTAATTTGACAAAAGCGTATAATACAATTTAGCGAAGGGGAATCATCGAGAGAGTATGTGAATGTGTTTTTAAGGATAAACTAATTAAAATTATTTTGGATGATTTGCTCAAGTCTACGTAGAGATGGTAAAACAGTGTCTAAGTTGAATGGTATAACACAAATATCAATATTTACTGCAACTCTTTTCGGTAACGATATTCCCGACCAGCTGAACAAACGACTTAAAAAGCTGCTATACGTTGACAACCTTGCAACCTACATTAGGATGGCAATCGTCGCCATCATAGAATAGAACATCAATAATTAATCGGAAAAAGGAGACAAGCGATATCTATCAGTATCAATACGACGCCTATGTATTTCCGCCACCTGCGATCAGCGCATCCTGTCGTTGAGAACCAGAATTTCCAGGGAATCGTCTTCGATTCAAAGACCAAAAATTAATATTTCCTAAGGGGAAATCATCCCGTTATAAATTCAGCACCCTGCAGCACCCTCAGTGGATGACTCCTCACCACCCACTGAGAGTGCAGCAACTTTAAAATTTCAAATTGGAACCCCCATTTTTTTTTCGATTGGATTCTAGAGATAAAAATACATAAGATTTTATTGAAAAAATATTTTTGGTTGCAACAAATTTACAATTTAATTTAAATTTAAAAATTAACAATTTTTTAGTTTTAATTTTTAAATTTAACATAATTGTGGATAGCTGTCATTCTCTTCTAACTTGTCATCATGTATCAGCAGAAAAAAAACTTGAAATTATTTTTATTTATGTCGAATGCAGGAGACATTTTGTTAATTTAAATGCTTAGCGTTTTCCTGAACAAGCAAGATCACATGATTCTTCCGTTAGAGTTGTTAATCAGCTTTCTACTGGCGGAAGTGTAAAACTGAGGGAAAGAATGCGTAAAGCTACTATTTGTGGAGAAGCAAACATCAGCTCATAATCCATATGCGAGCATCCGAAAAAATCGCATTAATCAACAATATGAGTACTTAATTAAATGTGAGTTTCGTAAAGATTTGAAAGATATATGAAAACAAATGTTGAATGCTGTTGTGTGATGAAGATTTACTTGAGCGGCAATTCTTCTTACGCTGGTCTGTGGGTTTTCCGTAATTTCCGCCAATACATTTAAAACATTTTCATTTTATAATCTGTTTATTCTTTGGTCATCCATCAGAACATCTGCAGTGGTTTAATACTGTACTTTTAATTCTGTCATTCCATGATTTTCTCGGACTTCCCGGGTAGTTTCTTTATGTAGCACACATGTCCAAACCATCTCAGCTATCTTTCTACAATGGTATCATATAAAGGCCCTATCCTCAGGTTTGGTCTATACGTATCATTCTTTATTCTATCTCTTCTCGTCCTATTTTCAATTTTCCTTAAAAATCTATTACCTATTGAATTAATTTTTCGTTTCGCGGGTATACAGAGAGTTTTATGTAACACCGAACATGCTAGAATGTACTCAATGTAAATTTTCCTATGTTCGATTTGTTTAGGAACGCATCAAAGCATTGAGTGCGATGTAATTAGCTACTATTTCTAAAAATAATATAGTCAACCCAAAATACACCCTTCTCCGTCAAAAATGAGTTACATAAAACTCTCTGTATATTGCAGGTCTTATCATTTTTTCACTATTTCCGCTTTTATGTTTTTAATTATTTATTTTCTATGAAAGAACGTAGTCTTCACCATACTGAATATATTTCCCCGCTTTTCCTTGTCTGTCATTTTTCACTTTGTCTATCTTCCCATTATTTTCTATTAATGTTTCTAAATATTTGTAATATTCTACCTATTTCATCTGTTTACTGCGAAATTTTATTGTATGTAATTTGTTTCACTTCTCTTATGTCGTCTCTTCTCATCCGGTCGAACTCATTTTCCTATTTTCTATGAAATGTATCTCCCTTTCCTTATTTATAAGTTTTTCGCTGGCTTATCTTAAGAGCATGGGTGCTCTTTCTCTTATGAACCCATATAGTGTATCTTCTATTGTTTCCTCAATCTGGTCTCTAATTATTATTATAATTTTTTTTCATTATTCTTACCAGGATGTTTCCTGAGATGCTTGCGAGTGTTATTCCTTTATAGTTTGTAGTTTGTTTTGTCTCCTTTCATGTGTATACGTAATATTATTCATATATTTTCCATTATGTTGGTACTTTTGTATTCTTTACAATATCGATGTGTTAGCTGTAACATCATTTTGGGTGTTACGTTATCTATTCCTGGTGCTTTTCGGCTTTTAACTTTCTATCTGTTTCTGGTACTTTTATTTTTTTCTAGTGTTTCTGTAGCCTCTTTCTCTTTTTCTGCAAATTCTTCAAAATATTATCCCCACCTTTCCATTAGTTTACCCTCTTCTATTATTATTTCATTCTTTATCTTTTATATTCAACACATTATATTCATTCTTCTTTCTCATTTGTTTTAATGTTCTGTAGAATAATTTCTGGTTTTCTTTTATTATTTTGCTTTATTGACTTCTTTTTTAATTTGTTCTTTGTTTTGTATTCTTCGAAGTAAACTTTCTTTTTTATATTTAGGTATATTTTACTAATATTTGTTAATAAAAAGAAATATTGTTTTATTGCATAATACTTTAAATTATTTATAACTATTATAATTTTTATCATTAATAAAATATTTTTTAGAAGGAATTTAGAAGAAGTTGAATACGGCCATCTTTATTAGCATATGAAAAATACCTTTTTTATGATGAATCTCATATAAGTTTTCTTTTGAAAATTAAAGCGTACAAAAACGATTACATTAAGCTGCCTATTATTTTGAAAAATATATAGAGAGTATTACTGAAATATTATTTAATTTAAAAATTCAATATAATATTATGTATCTTACCTATAATATCATTTAAAGTACCTTTGCACATATTTATTCTTCTTTGTTTATGTGTGAGATGAATTATAGTTCTTATTTTTTGAAACGTCATTTTCTTGTGGCACTTATTTTGTTTACCCATTTTTTTTTTTAAATTTTAAATCATTAAATCACCAATTTAAAAACTTTTTTGTTTAAATAGGTGTGTGTTCGAAGAAATCGCGACTAAAAGTAAATTGTTGAAAACAGGCGCCTGATGCATTGTAGAGGGTGAAATCATCCACATCGCAAGCGTTCGGGCCATGTGGTATATTTCAAACGCCATATCATTGAAAGACACTATTGCAAAATATACATTTTTATTTTGTATTAATTTATAAATATTTAAAATAAAATTATATCAAACGGAAAGACCAATGGTTGATAGCCAATTAACAGATAAAAAATAGGTGTTTGAGTCTGTAGTTTTTTTTTGTAAAGATTATATGTATACAGGGTGTTGAATTGTAAAGCGGACTATAGGGATTTACATGTACAATTTGAAATGTGTTAATATTGGCTCTCTCAATTATTTAGCAGTATAGATCTTATTAGATTATTTTTATAGCTTATTAAGCTGAATAATTTGGTTTACTCAATAGTTTCTGTAAAATATTTACCCAGATAAATGAAAAACATTTACTGAGAAAATCGCAAACTTACACAGGTCTCCAATAAAAATTAAAGGTGTACCATGAGAATATGATTGTCACATTTTGAAGGTAGAGTAATAAATATATTTGGAAGATTTAAAAAGGCCTAGTTGAAAAGATTTTAAAAGAATATGTTAAAAATCAACTAATCAAAGATTTATAAATACAAATTAACAGTTATTGGCATCCTTAAAAAATGTAGCACACATGCAGAACTAATGAATTACTAAATGATATCAACAATTAATCTAAAACTTATTTAATAATTTGTACAAATTAACGAAAGTGAACTACAATACATTTTCAGAAATTGACATGTTGATTATAATAAATGTTACCGTCGAATATTTACCAAAATATACGGTGATATTTTTTCACATTCAGTTCGGATAGTGTTTTTTAAGTCGTCCAAATGTTCGAAAAGAATTCCGTTATAAATTATAAATTCCAAATGTTAATGAACTTCAAGGTCGTTTATTACATACCACCTTCTTATGAAAAAAAGTTGAATTTTTAGTTATTATTACACATATTTTAAATGTTTTCGCAGATATTTTCATTTTTTAGTTGCTTAAAATCGCATCATGGTGGATGGTTTTATTAAAAATAAAATTAAAAAAATAAAAATATATTTTATTGTTTTTTTTTATACAAGGTGTACAGAAAATGAGTGAAAACCTTCAAGTAACTCAATTCATTAATTAATTTTTAATAGAAAATCTAAATAAAATATGTTGTATTGTTCTTCATTGAGGCTCACGAGGTCTTCGGAATATGTGACTATAAATTAGTATTGTTTTTTAAATTTTTTTTTTAAAAATCAATAGCATTAACAATCAATTAGACACGTGTATAATTCCATTGATGTAAATGATTAATAAATCGGATATTTTTACAATTTTATAACTTCATCAAAAGCATTCTTTTAATGAAAATAGATCTGGCAACGACGTACGCTCGTTTGCAAATTTGATAATGTTGACGTTTATTTGATTGATTTGACATTAGTTTATTCGAAAGAAGTCTACGTAAATCTACAATTATTCAAGTGACTTTCCAACGCGTTTTTTTTTGTACGATATATTCGTTTAACGAATATGCTGATATGTACATGGTATTTGGATTTTGCAACGGAAATGTAAACATGGCAAGAGAAGAATATCGAACACGATATCCAAATCGACAACATCCATGTAGTAATACATTCCGCAAATTGGACCAGAGACTTCGTGAATCTGGTAAATTTGTTCCAAATTACGTGAACAGACGTAGACCTAGGGAGCGTTGTACAGTTCAGTTGGAGGAACAAATTCTAGATGCTGTTCATGAAGATCCTACTTCCAGTACGAGACAAATAGCCAGGCAATTAAATGTTCCGAGCCAAATAACAGTGTATAAAGTGCTAACACAAAATCTGTTAAGGATATGAAAAGCATATCCGAAAAGTACAACCACTGTATGAAAATGACAATGTGCATAGAAAAGCGTTTGTAACACAATTTTAAACAAAATTTTAGAGGAACCTAACTTATTATTTCGAATTCTTTGGAGCGATGAGTGTACATTTACGCGGGAGGGAGTATTTAATAGCCATAATTTTCATTTTTGGGCAGACGAAAATCAGCGGATGGTCAGAGAATTTGGGCATCAAAGAAAATTTTCGGTAAATGTTTGGCTTGGTATTTTAAATTTACGTGTTATTGGACCAATTTTTCTTCCAACTCGATTAAATGCATTGGAAAATGTAAATGTTTTAGAAGAAATTCTAGAAAATGTTCCATTAAATATATTGAACAATATGCTATACATGCATGATGGAGCACCTGCTCACAGTGCCGGATATGAATCCACTCGATTTTTGTATTTGGGGCTTTTTAAAAGAAAAGGTGTATGCAACACCTCCAGCGGATGATGTAGAAGTTATAAACAGGATAAATGCTGCAGTTGAATTAATTACAGAAGATATGTTGCTCCGGGTAATAAATTCTATTCCTCAGAGGCCCCAGATTTGTTTAGAAACTGATGGATGCCAGTTTGAACAGATTCTATAATTTTGATCTTAAACTCCAAATTTGACATGTGAAATGTATGATTATTTTTAATAATACTTGTTTGATCCAGCGTTGCCAAATGTGTAGTTCTTTTAAGTGGCCCGTGAGGCTTAAGGAAGGACCGTGTGACTTATTTTCGTTAATATTTTTATCTAAAAATTAGTGAAAGAGTCACGCTACCTAAAGCTTTTCACTCATTTTTTGTACACCTTGTATATACAAGTTTTTCTAAATGAAGTGCGCACCATTGCTAACTTTGTTATTAGTTGAGCTAGAGAGTCGGTTAAATTAGCACAGTGGTAGTAAATCGGTAAAAACATCGATTTTCAAAATATTGATCACGTCACCGGAGAGTAATTTTAACAAACAAATTATAATAAACCATTAAAAAAAACACTCAAAAATAATGAAGTTATTGGTATTTACATATTCTGTTTTCAATTGAAATAAGTTACTATAAAAAACAAAACAATAATAAATAATGTTAAGAAAGTATGTAATATGTTAAATTTCCAACTATTTAAATATCATTTATCCTATATTAAATAAAAAATGTGAATTCTAGATCTTGACGTTCCATCTAGAATTAATATATTACACATTTTAAATTAAAATACTCATTTTTGTTGTTGTAATGCATCAAAAAAACAAAATTTATATCGACTAAGTAGATGGCAAACTAACTGAAAACAAATTTTCTTTTCAATATTTTATTGCTATTTTATTGTTTATAATAACTGGATGTTACTGAAAACACAATTTTAATATGCAAATAACTTATATGTATATTTGGGATTTCAAAATAATTTATATCTTGAAAAAAGATACATTTAAAATATCTCAAGTGGGTGTATTAGACTCAGTTTTTTGATCCCCACAAAAAACCTATCTTATGATTTTTTGATAAAATGACGTGGGATGTAAATAAATGAGAATTTAAAAAAAATACATTGAAATCCCTATGGTGCGTCGTCCGTATATATATATATATAAATGCCAATTACACCTAAACGAAAATATATATATATATATATATATGAAATTAAGATTCAAACATCCAATTTATGTTGTTAATATATTAACAAAAAATTAAAATAAAAAAAAGTGTCGGCTTTTATTGTCTACCCAAAGAAGGACGAATAAATACTTTACTACGGCAAAGTAAGGCTGAATGACGAAACTAAATTATATTTTGTAAGGAAATGCTGTTGCCAGTGGATTCATGATTTATAAGGTTAAATTACAAGCAATTTAAACGCGTATTTATTTTTATTGGCAAAGGAAAAGGCAATCCCAACGCTGGCCGTTTCAGCGCCCGTGTGCAAACCTGACTATGCCGCCCCTCTATCCTAGTTTTCTTGAATTTTAATTTGGTTAGGCAGTAATGGAAGTGTATAAATAACAACTTTATTAAACAACCAAATTATTTTTAAGTCGTTGTTATGACATAATAAAAAACATTGGAGGAAATTCCTGTGTTTGTCGCCCGTGTGCGGAGCACACTCTGCACACCCGCACCCAGCGGGCCTGGGAAAAGGCACTGCTGTTGGAAACACGATAGATAGCACAGCCTACAAAATGTGAACTACCTTACTCAGAAGAATATTGGTCCAAAATATTTTTGGCGACGAATCGAAATTCGACGTATGTGTTGGTTATTACCACAAACGCGTGATTCGCACTAAACCTAAAGTTTTTCACAAGGATCGATTAAAACGTACGGATAATGTTCCTAAAGGAGTAATGATTTAGGACTGCATGAAAACTACAAGAATATGATGCTTTGAATTCATTGTTGGCACCTTGAATAGTGTCATTGCCTTCCAGCGCTTCAGATCTTCATATAATTGAAACAATGTGACATAAAACAAAAATTCGATCGACATACAACGACATTACTTAACGTAGAGCCAAAATAAAACTAGAATGGATTTGCTCATACTTGATTTTGTTAATGGAATGACATATTTTTTTAACTTAATCATAAGTTGTATAGCTCTAAATCGAGTTATTTTACGGAAAATGAATTATTATAACAACATTTTCAAAAGTTTCACAAATATTTATCAAAATCACACGTTATGAAATTATTAAGCTTTGAATAAAATATAGTTTTAAATATAATATTAAAAGAATCGAAGAAAAATATTTCTAAAATGAATTACATACTAGAACTTATATTTAACATATCTTCAATTGTTTCGGAGGCACAAATTCTGAAGAACATGAAATTACCTGGCTTTGTAATTGTCGCATGTAATATTTTAAAATACGTCTTTGATTGCTTGCTGCATGTTTTTGTGTAGTTGGAGGTAAAAACGAGTTCTTTCCGTATTCTAGAAATTCGAGAATCAATCTTTTAAGAGCATCTCGATTGAATTTGTTGTCAAAAAATATTGTTAGTGAAAAGCTTAAGCAAATAATTATTTATAATTTTAATATTACTAAAGCTAACGTACACTCATGTCACTTTGACAGTTGAAGATTACAATGCCAAAAAAATATTTTTCAAAGCAACCTTCGATTTGTATTCATCAAAATAGCTATTGAAATCGAGAAAACGATTTTTTGCAAATAACTTTTAATCTATTAGGATTTGAGGTAGGGTTGATAGGAAGAAGAATGTTTGCTTTTTAATTCTGCATAGAATGATGTAAAAATATACAGGGGTTCCAATTTAAAATAAGAAAAATAAAATACATTTAATTTTGAAAAGTTTGACTCTAAATTTTGGACACCCTGTAAAATTCATATAAATAAAATTTGACTATTAAGATTGTCAGACCGTATTTAATAAGTACCCTGTATAATTTTATTCATAAGATCCTATTTATTACTTTCCCCGGACCCCCTGTCCAAGGGAAAGTATTGTGATCGTGAACATTTTCGAACCGCCAATTTCAACAAATATGCACGTTTTGAGGTCCCCTGAGTCCAGAGTTTTGAAAAATGTCTGTGTGTGTTCCGCGATAGCGCATAAACGTCTAAATGGATTAAGCCCAAACTTTATATCTAAGCTTTATATAACAGTGGAATGATCTGAAAAGCTTTTGGTTAGAATCAAAACTCATTAAGTGCATGCAACTTTACTCTTAGCAATTTTTCATTTTTTAATTCGGATAGAAAAATGTTTCAAATAAAAGTTTTAGATCTTGGAAAATAAATAATTTCTGTTATAAAACTTTTATTGCAGGACCTTCGGTTTTTATTTTATAAGCGTTTAACTGACAAATTCCCTTAGAGATTTAAATTATTGAAATAATTATTTTAATGACAAATAAAACGTCAAAGTGCCGTCATATTCAGCATATTCGCAAAGTTTGAAAAAATGAAGTAGAGTGTGGAGAAATGATTTCAACACATTGTAAGGTAAGAAATAACACACTTAATTATAATATTCTTCTAAATACTCGGCTTTAACTTTAAAAGACAACAATCAATTTTTTCTATTAATCATTTTGCTTTTCTATTAAATTTTCAATCAGAAACTTATTTGACCGTATTCACCGGGGAAAGTACACATTATCATTTTTTATGTGTTTGAAATATGGAGCTGCCCCTGAAACTGATAAAACCTATTATGGTTTTTATTAATTTGGAAGTCTTTGTTCCAGAATGTAATTTTTCCCTTTCTAATTCCTTCTTCCGGTGTCATATCTTTTGCGGAGTATGCATATTTGATTTTCTCCAAGAAATGGATATTTATTATCAATAAACATTCCACATATATCTATTTTGTTTTCTATATTTTTTTCAAGATCTTCAATGGCTCTTTTTCATTTTCGATTCCATACCGTATGACTGTTACGTATTTACTGGTGTTTTCATTCGAGTACAAAATTGATTTCACAATATTAGTAACAATTTTTGAAGATTTCATTTTGCAAACACGACCGAAATTTGAAGATGTCAACATTTTTTTTTTCGTAATTGTATCCTCACGTTTGAATGTCTTTGTTCCCTGGTATTTGCTTCAATTTTATTCGTTATTTCTAAGTTTCGCCAAATGTTCTTCTTTTAAAATTTCAAATTCATCTGGCGTTAAATCTGGCTTTTCACAATTCGGACCATAGTTATTATCGTTGTATTTTCTATTTTTTTCTGTTTTCCTTTTATTTTTTATATTCAATGATTCTTCATATTTCGAGACATATTTACCCAGGGTTTCTTTTGTGAGTGAAATCGTAGTGGTAAAATATTTTTTTGTTGTAAGGTAACACGGCACCATAGCATCTATTCTGATAGGACCCTGCTTTTGAATACATATTTTGCAATCACGTTGTTAAATTGTTCTGCCTTATTATTGTCTACATCTTTAATCAAACTATTTGCATTCACTGAAAGATAACTCAACACATTTTTAATAACATGGAATAATGGGCTTGTTTTTAAGTCATTGAAGTAATTTTCTTCTTCATCCTAATTTTTGCAAAAATAATCAGCGCAATTTTTGTGATAACCAGCCGCATGTTGAACAGAATTTTTAATGTGTGATTATAATTGCGAATTTTATCAGCAGTTAATATACTTTCATTTTTTTAAACATAATTGCTTTTTTGGTGCCCACTCTAAATCTTACAACCGATTTTTTATATTATTTCTAATTTTAAGTGGCGCCATATTTTTTTCCTTTACAGCTCTCCATTATCTTGCCACAAAAGTTTCGCAGAAGATGGTTCCTACATTCAATTTTTTCATCAATATTAGTCCCATACGAAGCATAATCTTTAATTTTGTTGTACATATTACTATCACCGTCAGCTATCATATACTTATATATAACTCCTGTGACGCCTTTTGTTATATAAACTTATAATTCTAAAATAAACAAAATAACAAAATATCAAACATTCTTATACTTGCGCTGACAAAAAAATATATAATATTTACTGGGCGGATTCAACTTTGGCCGGCGATTCAGCTGCTGTGGGGGTGGTTCGGGGTTTGGGCGCCAAGTATTTTTTTTTGTTCTCATTTGCCTATGAATCCGTCAGACGGCTAAACTACTAAACCTTCCATTTTTGTTTTCGCAAGTTTTATGTCCTGGTCTGTTCCTTCGGGCTGGCTCTACAACTAGCTTCAACCCAAGCGCGGTCGCAGTAGCTCACTACCAGTGCTACTGCCGCGGTAGATCTTGAGAGCCTGGAGAACGGAGGAGAATGCATTAAAAACGCTTGATAAAAAATAATCAAATTACCTTAGGGTGACGTGCGGCTCCTTTCCGTTGTGTGTGTGTGCGGCGGATTTTTATTAGTGGTGAATCGGTATTTCAATACATTAATTTGACTGAATTTTATTTTCAAATTTTCACCGCCAATGCGCACGCACTAATGACACATTCAACAATGCACGTTTATCAAGCGTTCGCTCTGCACCTCCGATCGCGGTCAGCCGAGCTCAACCCACGATGACTTTTGATATCGCGAAATTTAAATTTTAATATATCTATGAATTTATGTGCGTTCAAGAAAATGAACGTCACACTCCATACATAGGTAAACTCTCTTTAAATCCTTGTAAAAGAATATCTGATTCCATTGCTGTGGAGGACCCATCCCAATTCTTAAAACAAAAATGCTCTTTAGAAGAGATATTTAATTCTTCGGCTCTTTTGCAAATTATGCAAAATTTGTTTCTAACGCCCATGTATAAAATTTTTCTTGTCTTATATCCAATAATTATTGCTACACCTAACAATGCATTATAATTTATTTTATAGCTCCGCTTCGACCATGCCCAGTCACAAACTACCATGATTTCTGGATTGCCGTTGGAATCTACATTTGCTTCCTCCACTGCAATATTATTCTCTTCTTCTGCTGCCTCTGCCATTGAAGAATAACACGCTCTTCCCAATTTTTGGCTATATGGTTTTCATTTTTTTAATGATTTTTCGGACATACATGGGAGATTCACGGCGGCAGCAAACTGTTTTATATGTGAATATCCAGATCCTGTGGTAACAGTTCCCATCACGACGTCCTTATTTACATTTCCGGTACATATGTCAATTTTCGTTTTAAAATTACACATTGAGCATTTAAATCTGATACAAGAACCGAGTCCATTTATTGCTTCATTTACTGGTTTCATGTTTTTCAATGTGCAGCCAAACATACTTGAATGATTAGCAATATTGGTGAGTTGATTTATTAAATATTGAATGTCAACAATACGACGACCTTTCAGCAAATCTTCACATAAATAGAATAATAAAATTAATTGTAATTTAAAAACACTTGACTATTTTATTATTTTTCGTGGATATGGATAGAGTGTTTCGATCTTACCATTTAATCTTTGATTATTTTGTATTGACGTGTCAAACAATTCCGTTTTATTTTCGAAATTAATGGTAGAAGAATATTGTGCTTCTTCGTCAGTGGGCTCAAACTGTGATATGGAAGCTATGCCGGCATTTCCATCAAATGGATTAGCAACAGATTTGAATGGCTAAAGAAAATGATAATCGAATTCATTACAATTATATTTTCAATGTACTACAACATTATTAGATTGATTATGATGTAATTCATGTAGTAGCTTATGAAATTATTATCACTATTATTATTATGTTACTCTATTTATCTTTATACGGAAATAAAAATCTCACAGAACAATTTAAATGTAAATCATAGCATTTTACCACACTAACAATAGCTAATATAGTAATTCTAAGTATACATAGTGTTTTCTTCAAATAATTTTAGTAATAGATTAAACATTACTGCAGTTGCTTACATTTATACAGGGTGGCGCAATCTCAATATTAAGACTAATTACAGAAACATGTTATTTATATAATTTGTAACTACTTGCGGTTGTTTATAGGAACGAAATCAATATTTAATTTATTATCTTTCTTTAGATTTGTCAAAAGCAACATAAAATAATTCCGAAATTATCAAAATAATAATAGAAGAAAATTTTAAATATTACATAAGATGCTCAAAAAGTCCACCATTATTATTATGGCATAAAGTACATCTTTTTAAAATCGAATTTGTTGCTTTTTTGACTTTTCTTCTGTCAATAGAATGAAATGTTTCAAGTACAGCTAGTCTAAGTTCCTCCACGGATTGATATGATTGTTGATACACTTTGTTCTTCACATAACCCCACAGAAAAATGTCTAAAACGGATAGGTCGGGTGATCTAGGTGGCCATAGGACTGGTCCATTTCTTCCCACCCATGAATTAGGAAAAGCATCATTTAAATAGTTTCGCACAGCTAACGTGCTATGAGGTGGAGCTCCGTCGTGTTGAAACCACTTCAATCTTGCCCGTACTGATAAATTTAAATCATCGAGTATATCTTCAAATGTTTCTTGAAGAAAACGAAGGTAATCATTTCCATTTAATGTGTTATCAAAAATATATGGGCCGAGAATTCTCGATCCGAACACACCGCAACTTCTCGTGGATTCTCCTGACTCCAAACATGTTCATTGTGCAGGTTAAAAATCCCACAATTAGTAAATCGCGTTTCATCTGTCCAAATTATTTTTGTAGGGAACGTATTATCTTCTTGGCACATGTTTTTGTACCACATACAGAAGACCATTCTCTTATTGGTATCACCGTCATGTAAATTTTGTGAAATTGATACCTCATATGGGTGATATTTATGTTTTTTCAAATCTCGTACTACAGTCCGTTGAGATATGCTTGCTTCTGTTGCAATTTGTCTGGTCGATGTGGATGGATCTATCATCGCCAATGCTAATACGTTTATTTCCGAAACATCATTAATTTCGTTTTTTTTTTTTCAAATTGTGGTAAATTCTTCTGAATGTCGGTAAAGATGGCTGCCGACGATCGATATATTGATTATAATATTGTTCTGCAGCATCCGCAGCGTTTTTATTACACTGAATGTAACAAACAAGCATATCACGCTTTTCTTCGTTGGAAAAATTCATTATCACTTTAATAAACTTACAACACCAAAAAAATACAAAACAAACTAATCGAAACAAACCAAATATGGAAATGAATTAATGTGTTTAGAATAAACAACTGCAATTGTTTTACTTTTGTCTTTTTCATGGCTAACAATTTTTTTGTGTATGGTAAAATTAAAAACGACTGTAACTTATTTTATTTTAAAAATAACTATGGCATATGTTATATCGGATTAAAGGGGAAAAAATAGCCCTTTTAATAAAGTCATAGCCAACTATTGTTTCCATTTTAAAAAAGGTAAGTTTGTGTCATATCTTCCAAAATATGGGCGAAATTTTTTTTATTTTTTGTTATTAATCTGTGTAAAATTTTCTACAACTTTGTCCTTTACAGTTTTTTTTCTATCTATGATAATAATAGAGATATTGATTTAAAAAAATTGACACATTTTACTTTTTTAAATATCTAGTTACCTTTGACTTTTTCTATCTCTTATAGTTTCCGAGATCCCCATAGAGAACATTGAAAAAAAAAAAACTCACCCTGTATAATGGATGTTCACTAATCATGTGACGTATCAAAATATGTTTTTTTTTTTTTAATTTTTTTTAATAGAATACTATATGTTTTATATCGATTTTAGATTCTACACTTAAATTGTATGTAAGGTTAATTATATCATTTTTTTTAATTAAAAAGATATAAACAATTGAATATTGAAATCGAATGATATCTGGGGCCTATTTCAAAATTGAAAAATGAATTAAAATTTCTGTTAAAGCAATGTAATTTTAAAAATGCTGACTAATCTAAAAAAATAGTCGTTTTTTTTTCTCGTAAATTAAAATTTATATACAAGATGAAACAATACGCAAAATGATGAGGAAACTAAAAACATATCGAGGAATTAAAATTTGTATTTATTAATCTGAATAGTTATAATAATTTCTATATTATGCTACCTTCTTTATTTATTTTGTATTTTACTTTACTAAATCTAATTAATCCTATCTACTACAATTGATAATCACTAAACATACATATGACATCAAAGAAATATTTTCTATTAAATATTTTTCCTATCACACTGTTTACGAGTTATTTTATAAAAAAATTAACATTCAGTTAATTGTAAAGAAGATTAAAATAAATAAATCCACTTTATAAAAATAATAGTGGTAATCAAATCACCGAATACGAACTATTTCATCAAAAAGGCTACAAAACTATTATGTTAATTCAATTATACATGAAGTATATTTAATATACTTATAAATATTATACAATTAGCTTACCGCATAAGATTTAAAATTTGCTTGTGCCTTAATTTTCTTCCTACCATATGCCGTAACAACACGTTTATATTTATGTTTAATATCCATTTTATCACTAATTATAAAAAAACGCACGAAATACGACACAATTTACAAAAACAAGGACTCAGTACACAGAGAAGAAACTCTAAATCGTGGGTTTTACAAAAAATACATGCGCGTACATTCTGGTCGGGTCGAATCAGTGAGTCAAAAAATTGTATTTCATAAAAATTATTAAAAGGAATAAATAATTTAACTATAAAAATATACGAAGTACAATTTCACTGTTATACCATATTTTCAGTACAAGGAATATATGAACAAAACAAAAAGGATTTTCAATGTTCTTTACATAAGAATATCATCTACTTTTGTTATGTTAAAGTATATATTTAAATTTCCTTTTATAGAATAAATACTTCTGATTTTATGTTATAAAGATTATTTGTTGAGGTATTAATTAAAATGCAGAAAACATCTCATTTTAATTTTTTTTCTAAAAAAATAGTTCCTGATAAAATTTCTTTATAACCCCATTTATGGAGAAAGATCTAAACTTAAGTATGTTATGTAATAGTCCTAATGTGCACAAGCAATTCATATGAAAATACATTTCTTAGAAATATTTTAAATAATATATCAAACAAAAATTTAGTTAAAACAATTGTTTAAATATATTATTTTTAATATAATAGGTATATTATATTAAAAAAATGATTACAATATAGAACATTCGCAATGAAAACGATTTTTTTTTTTTTAATCATCAAAATTATTTATTCATTGTGTTGCATTCTGGTCGAAAATAATAAAAAGTGCAGTAATAACAAAATATAATTTCTAGAAATTAATAATATTGTATTTTTAAATATATAAATAAACAAACCGCCGTTGCAAAAACAACACCGCACGGGTTTCGCACTGTGCCGGTGTTGTGTCGTACATATGCTAAACGAAAATACCTAATCGCAGCTATTACGTGATTGAGTTGGAGAGATTGATCCGTAATGATCGACCAAAAGGCCGATTTTACAAGATGGATCTTTTAAATCGATTTTTCACTAATTTTATTATAGGATATTTAAATTTATATATTTAACAACGACGTCTAATAGTTTTATAATTATTAATAAAACCATCTTTTTCACTACTTTATCGAGGATCGAAATTATATATTTTTTTACGAATTAATGTAAATATCATATTATTCATATCCCACCAGAATAACGTTTTCTTTCTCTCTTATAACCTCTCTTTCACGAGCGCTCCACAGTGGCAGCACTTTACAGGTGATTTCTGCGTGCCAAGTTATCTACATTAGTTACCAACCGAATTTCAATATTTTTATATAATGCCAATAGAAAAAATGGTGATTTGTCCATCACGATACTTTCCCAGGTGAAAATAGTTAACATTAGGAAAGGAAAAGTTATTCATTGAAAAAATGGATTATTTTCTTTTAAAACACTTTGACTTTTTATTTGTCATAAAAATAATTATTTAAATAATTAGTCTCCAAAGCTTACATAAAGAAGATTATAAAAAAAATTCTAAGGGAATTCTTCCGCTTATAAAATGAAAACTAAAGGTCCCAGAATAAATATTTTATAACAAAAATTATTTATTTGTTTAAGATCTACAACTTTTATTTGAAATATTTTTCTATACAAATTAAAACATGAAAAATCGAACATTTTTCTATCCGAATTAAAAAATGAAGATTGCTAAGAGTAAAGTTGCACTTAATGAATTTTGATTCTAACCAAAAGCTTTTCAGATCATTCTACTGCTATAAAAAGCTTAGATGTAAAGTTTGGGTCTAATCCATTTAGCCGTTTATGCGCTATCGCGGAAACACACAGACACATACACAGACATATTTCAAAACGTGCATATTTGTTGATATTGGCGATTCGAACATTTTCACGATCACAATACTTTCCCTTGGACATGGGTCCGGAGAAAGTAAAAATCTGCAAACAAATCCCCTAAAATTATAGATCTTTTTCTGATCTGGAAATAGGTGGTCCGAAAATTTTCACTCGATGGGAAGGGTGTTAAAAAAATGGTGATGTGTCCATCATGGCACTTTCCCCGGTGAATACACGGTCAAATAAGTTTCTGATAGAAAATTTAATAGGGAAGCAAAATGATTAATAGAAAAAAGTGATTGTTATCTTTTAAAGTTAAACCCGAGTATTTAGAAGAATATTGTAATTAAGTGTGTTATTTCTTACCTTACAATAGGTTAAAATCATTCCTTCACACTCTTCTTCATTTTTGCAAACTGGAGGCGTTTGCGAATGATAAGTTGAATTTGACGGCACTTTGACGTTTTATTTGTCATTAAAATAATTATTTCAATAATTAAAATCTCTAAGGGAATTTATCAGATAAATGCTTATAAAATGAAAACCGGAGGTCCTACAATAAAAGTTTTATAACAGAAATTATTTATTTTCCAAGATCTAAAACTTTTATTTGAAACATTTTTCTATCCGAATTAAAAAATGAAAAATTGCTAAGAGTAAAGTTGCACTTAATGAGTTTTGATTTTAACCAAAAGCTTTTCAGATCATTCCACTGTTATATAAAGCTTAGATATAAAGTTTGGTCTTAATCCATTTAGCCGTTTATGCGCTATCGCGGAAACACACAGACACACAGATACACACACAGACATTTTTCAAAACTCGATGGAATGAACTCAGGGGACCTCAAAACGTGCATATTTGTTGAAATTGGCGGTTCGAAAATTTTCACGATCACAATACTTTCCCTTGGACAGGGGTCCGGGGAAAGTAAAAATATTAAATGTTGAAAAAAAAAATCGCGTCCCATTTAAAATACCTGGGAAAAATCCTATGTCTCGGAAAAAATGGGGTTGGCTTTCATAGAAAAGATTTTCAAAAGAGAAAAAAAAACTGACTTTGTTCAAAAATGATCAGAAGGGGGCTATAAATTTTGACATGGGATTCATGGAGTCAATGGAAATTAAGTAACCGAGTTTCATCCCCCTGCTCCTGATGGAAATGAATGTTTACCCCCTAGAGGTGTATTCAACAACTCTGGTAAATCTCTTGACCTAAAATGTTGTTCAAAATTTCATCCCCCTGGGGTTAAAGAGAGCGAAGTTAACATTCCCCTTGACAAAATCAATTTTTGACCAGTGAATAAAAATCGCAAATTTTAATCGAACAAAATTTATAACTCGGGCAGTATTTGAGCTGGAGGGTTTAAATTTTTCCACCCGGTTTACTTTTCGCCCCCCTTTTACGTGGTCCAAGTTTCAACATTTTATTATTTTTAATGGATGGTGTATAAACCCTTAAATCCCAACATATTTTATATCAAATGGTTGAAATATGTGAATTATTATACAAAAATACATAATATTCCAAGCATTATATTCTTCATATATAACATGATTCAATTGTCACCCCAAGGCCCCAGCGATCTACATAAAAAAACCTTCTAACTGAAATTAAAAAAAAGTGATAGATGCTGCTTTCTGTGTTAGTGACATGTAGTGTGTAATGTAAGAAAAGATGTATTTTTATATGGCCATTCAACGATACTTATTTAGTTGCGCAACGCTTCATCGTAAACTACATTGGAAACTGTATTATTCGCTTCGAATACATAAGTACGAGGATCTGTTACAAGTGAAATTGCCACGTACAGTTGGCCGTGTGAAAATACATCTTGTCTGAGATCAACGCCTGCGAAATTCAAAGTCTGTTCCTTGATGGAATGAGTGGGATGCGTGGTATCAAAACAGTCTCTCCTTGTCCGCATCTAGTGGGTATCACAGCATCTATCAAATATCTATAGAGGGCCCTAACTTGCAATCGAATTCCATCAAATAATTGGGGCGGTCTCAGATTTCTCAACAGCGCCGCTTACCTTTAGATGAAGTCTAGGTTGAGGAATGCCGGGTATTGCGAGAGACTCTAAGAACTCGATTGGATAATCAGTCGAATCAACGAATTGATGGATAAATAGACCCGTTGCTCACCACAGAATTTATCCAATATTTAAATTATTTACAGTGGAATTAGTTGGAGTCAGAATAGCACGTTTACATAATTAAATGGAAGTTTCTTTAAATGTCGGGCTAAATCTTTTCGATGAGTTCATCGATGGTCGAAACCGACTGACATATATCGACATTTCCGAAAACGTCCTCCTACCCTCGAGATTAATATTAAAAGCTAAACGTATATTTTGCGTTAACGATACATTTGAAACCATCGGCCATATCATAAAATTTTTAAGAGTTACACGAAGTTGGTATGCCCGTGATCCCTGCACCACTACAGGGAGCAATTGCCGAAAGTCGCCTGAAAATAATACAGTGACCCCACCCATCGGCTGGTCACATCTTCGTAAAGTTATGTTCACAACATCGATGGATTTTTTATTCGTCATTGTGCATTCATCCAAAACTATGAGGGCACTACTGACGAATACTTGGGCCAGAACTGAACTCCTGCTGACGTGACAAACCGGGTGTTCGTGTGACTCTAAATCGATAGGTATTTTAAATGTGGAATGAGCAGTGCGTCCTCCGGGAATTAGGGTGGCCGCAATTCCCGAAGAAGCTACTGCAATTGCAATTTCTTGTTCACTTCGAACGGTGGCCAACAAAAGGTTAATCAAAAATGTTTTTCCCGTTCCACCCGGGGCGTCTAAAAAGAATAAATTTTGTTCAATTTCCTCCCTGACACTTGCCAAAATATTACGATACACCTCGTTTTGCTCGTCAGTCAACCTTGGTGCGTTTTCATCGATGTACGACAAAAGTTGTTGGGTGTCGTAGGATATCGATGAACTTCAAAATTGAAGTGCGGCTCAGCTTCACCCCCGGAGGCTGGTGCAGGTGGTAAACCGTAGCTGATCAATTCCCCGCCTCCAATGGAGAATAGGATATCCTGTAATTTGGCGAGGCATGCGTTGTGAAAGGCCGAAAGATCAATGAGAACCGCTGGATCATCTAATTGTCTTTGGACAGGGCGTAGATAATCTTCCGACATGTAATTTTTGTTTAAGTCCCATAATTGCGCAGCGTTTGTTGGCCTATATTGCGCTAGGATCACCGCGAATAATCCTCCAAGTGCGCATCATCTTCGAGTAATCCTAGCGCTTGACACGCTGCTTTATTCGTCGGATAGACTACTCCCTGTACCGTTCTTAAGCTTTCGAACGATGTTGGACCGCGAACCTGGTGCAAGAGCATGCGCAAGTAAAAACACTCCGCATAGTTCGGATGAACCGTGTACACACGGCCGATGACGTTATCCCTTTTTACTCTCGGATGCCCTTGCACCGGTCTCCCCTGTTTCATACGGCTAAATACACCGTTTCTCTTGTCAAATTTAAAATATGATGGAACCTCGTTATACAACAGAGTACGTGCAAACATCCCGTTGACATAGATGGAAATATGCCATAAGGGTGGTCTTACGGGGATCGTTTGCCAGTCGCTGTGCATTGAGGCCATCGTTCAAATCCCCTGGTCTGAAATATACCCGCTGTCCATCTTTTAGGTGCACCGCCAAATGAACAATGGGGGGATATCTAGTGTGTATAGGAAACGAAAGAATCCTCTACACTGCTTCGGAAGTGGGTTTTTTCCGTTATAACTGGTTTGTTAAATTTCCAAAGCGGTAAATTAAATTGCTAGATACATCTCTAAACGTCATTCGAAAGCCGTAAAACTGCATCGCCGTTACCTTTTTGCCCGGGATTTGATTCCGCGTGACAGGAGATACTTGACACACGTTCAAATGGTCTCCACCTTCGCCATGACTAAACATCAAAGGATATTGAAACGTATCGTAAGAGCGATGTGTTTCTGAGATACGCTCGAGACGGTTGTCCCGGTATCTTAGAATTACATCTATATTACCAACGTCCTCACCGACGACCAGTACTGCTACCTCATCAGTGACGGGCGCGTTGTACTGCCCCTTATGCTCCCCCGCGGGCCTCCTGTCGGCGTGAATTACCAAACGATAGTTGTCGCCAAGACGCGGTAATGCCTCCATCTCTGTGATGAGGTCACGAATATACGGATGGGAATTCAAAAGCATTCTCTGCAATGATAGCAACAACTGTTGATTTAGATTCGGATTTTGACCCATTCGAACGTTGTTGCCTCTGAAACTCCGAAATAAAATAGATTTGCAAAAAGCGTTGGGTACTATTATCAACGGGCAAGAGGGAACCAATATGGTGATAAATTTAGCCCTGAATGCGGAATGTGAACGTGTTTGGTTCAGCTACCTCGTTCGCACCGAACGATGTCATGTGAAAGGCTGAATTATATTCCCGAATAAATCTAATAAAGTGATAGGATCTTGGATGCTCTCTGTAAATAAGAGCTCTCAGCGGTTCGGGAGGAAGGGGTATCTCCGGTAATAATACTTTGCCCGATGCGCAGCAAATAGATATCCCTTCGTCCGGATATCGCAGAGCGTTGCACCAAGTGCAAACGACAGACAGCGCACCAACGTTTGAATGTCGCGCGTAATTAACATTGGGTTGGTAGTCAAAACCCGGGCGAATTAAATTTTTATTGCGATTACCGACGGCAGGAACTTCCAATACCGGAACAACAATAGCGGGTTGAGGGGCTGGGTCCGCAGCATCGATCAAATCCCGCTCTTGTTGTTCTGTTATGGGAAGTTTATGCTGTCGGTTATAGGCATTGCGGGCAGGGCGTATTAAAATGTTTTGAAGAACTTTAAATTTTGAATTGACCAAGTGGATGCCCGCAGTGCCTTGCGTCTCATCAACGCCACGGACCTGACGCTGTTCAGTCTCATTGTCACTGAACATACTTGCAGTGGAATTAAAAAACTGTCTGACCTGTTCCGTAAGTATGTTTTCAAATGTTCGTTGAGTCAGGGGCCCGCTTTTAACCGTCGGCGTGAGTTCCTCCGTCTGGGTCGTTCCTTGTCATGCCCTCAAGTTATTTAGTCTGGAAGGTCCGGGTTGCGGTTCTATAAAATAAAATAAGAATTGTAAAACTTGACAAAAGTATGATTATACTATATTAACAACATGAATAACATTTTTGTATAAATAAATATCTTTCCAAGGAAATAATTCAAATAAACTACTAAAAATTACAAATTTCAGATATTATAATGAAATAATTGATCAAATTTGAAAAACAGCTGAATGGATAGAACCCAAACGTTAAATCCATGCTTTTTATAATAGTGGAAAGATCTGAAAAGCTTTTGACCGTAATCAAAACTCATTCAATGTAACAATACTCTGCGATTTTTCTATATATACAGAGAGGTTTTTTAATTAGTATACATTTCCCCTATGTATACCTGCAAAATAATAATAATAATAATCTTTATTTCTTACCATACATACATATATTACATGATAGGGCACAACACTAAAACATTACGGTAAGAAAATGGCGAGGTTCCAGTGTAATGTGTCAAATAATGACAAATACGCGAGTCAAATGCATTAATGTATGTCTATTTAGTTGCCTATAATACGCAACTGAACACACATATGCCAAATAGGCAACCAAACATACACACATTAATCAGTTCAATACGTTTGACTCGCGTTTTTTGTAGGTATACATAGGGGAAATGTATACTGATAAAAAAACCTCTCTGTATATAACATCTTTATTTCTGCAGACAATTTTATATACAATAAATTAACAATATAATTCTTATATTCTCTGTAGGTTGTCCTTAGAAAACGGCTGTCGACCATCGGTCTTTCTGCCTTTCCTTGTCCAGTTCTTGTCTTGTTTTCTAAAGGTCATGATTGTTAACGTCTTTGTCTATGTCTGCAAATTTAATGATATGAATTGATGATTGGTTAATGCAGGATGGGAGAATTTAGGATCCGATGCGCCCTCTTTCTCGCACTGCTTCCTAGTTTGAGAGTATACAACCTCTCACATATCGTGTGTTTCTGATACCGAATTTTCTGCGTCGAAAACACGAAGTGCCTCCGGATCGAGGTATAGAGTTGAAATTTTGAGGGGAGACGTCCCTTCGGGACGTGTGCGAGTGTGGAAAGTTTGAACGCCGGGCGATTCGAGGGAAAAAAGTTGGTCGGTGAGCGTAGCGCACGAGTTCCGGACGCTCCATTTGAAAAGCATTGACGGTGTTTTTAATTTTAACGACTCGAATCTTTTGTTTTCGGCTGAAAATGAACAAAGGCAAATGAAACACACTACAGAGATTGATATTCAACAGAGTTTTAATGCAAACGTTTATTCCTTACGCAATTTAAATGTATTACAAAGTTAACCTAATTGTATGTTGTGTTCAATTTGACGAAATTTTCGCTCGATGGAGGCCTAGGCGGGTGGTCCGTCTTTGGTCATTCCGACCGTTTGGGGAATGTATTTTGATCTGGACTGCGGTATATGGACGGAGAGACGACGCGATGGCACTTTTCACGGACGGAAAGCACTCGCGGGCTCGATTTTCACCGACACTGACTGCTCCGGGTTGAATTTTGAACGATTACGAACGAATTTCCGGGGACGGTAGACTAGAATCAATGTTCTTTCAATATTTTTCAAAATAAGACCTGATTGCCCGATGTACACTCCTTTATAATCTTGGCATGTTTACTTGTAAATTGAAGATTTGTATATCTTATTTATTTAACTATTAGAAATAAATATTAAGTTACAAAGTTTTGTGCTTGATCTAAAAACAATGCCAATTTCTCGTTTTTTAAAGATATTTTTGAACTGATTGTACGAAAGAATGTTAAAGTTTTGTATGATTTGTCTTGGTTTTCCGCGTTTAGGCTGATGGCATATATGTAATTTTGTATTTGTTTGAATTTAAATTTGTTAATTAATTTGTATATAAGTTGCTCTGAATAGCAGTTACTAACTAGATTAAAAGAACATTACAGATCTTATAATTATAAACCAAACCATAATTTCGGCAACGATGTACTTTCCATAATCCACCTCACCAAAAATGGTATAAAAATGGATTTACTCGAAGCCGTTGAGATCCATAAAACAAAACTTAATCCGGGAATTTCTATCATTAACAACCAGACCCGTTTTTAAGTACTTAGTTTGATAATGATAAATAACCGTGTAATTGAAACTAGTCACTGAAGTAAAATAAAAGTGGTATAAAAAAGTTAAGTGTTTTCTTTATATCAAAATTGAAAATGTACCACGAAGTAGTGAACGCCTTGAAGATCCGAGAATTAATATCATTAAATGTTTGGGGCCACATCATGATTTTTTGTCATTTATGTATTTACATATTTAAAGTAAACAATAACTTTTTCTCAGACCAATAAAAATTGTATTTAGACATTAAAATTTAAAAAATGAAAAAATTATATTGTCATATTTCAGTTTTCTTTAGAAAAAATATGTTGGGATTTGATAAATTTATTGATGGTTTCTATAAAATTTTTCGAAAAATGATTTTTTGTATACAAGCGCTTCGCTGAAGTGAAATGCTTTCGCCATTCACATAAAAGGTCTGAGTATCTCATTGCTGTATATCTAGTTTGAAAAATTGTAAGGCAATCATTCTTTTAATCTAGTATATAAAGAAAATTACTTTTTTATACCACTTGTATTTTTATTAATCGTGACTAGTTTCAAACTATTCTCAAACAATATTATTGACAAAATAAAAGAATTCTTTTAAAGTAATATAATTGATTAAGTATATTATTTATAATAGTGATGATTCTTATAATAAAACGCATTTTGGAGATATTTATAGCTTTAAAATTGTATTTAAGAAGAAGCGTTTACTTTATCTACGACTCTATATTTCAATTTTTAACTATTCAAGGAAGAAAATATTTTTACATTATATTTATAAAATCCAATTCACAGATACCCTATGCGGCTACTTTATTGTAAAATATAAATTGAATTCACAGTATAAGTAATTTTTGCAGTTGGAAAAAGGGAATTATCGAATTTTATTGATCATTGCCTGTAAATTTGATAATTTTATTTATTTTTTATTTCCTAAATGTGTTTTTGACAAATTTTTAATGCAATTTTATAAAGGTCAGCCTCCCTTTTTGTTTACACACAGATTATTTAAAAAAATAAACAAAAAATGTGGATGTAATTCTTATTACGAAAAACGTCAACTATTATTTTTATAGAAAAAAATTAAAAATTGCTGTTTCAACAATTAATTTAATTTAGAACATTATGTTTATTTAATATAAAAAATAAAAGCTACATGTGGAAGATCTTTCTCCTTAAATATGTTGAAAATATAACGTTATATTCTCACCTAAGTATAAATAAACGTCAGTATGTAGTTGTTTAAAAGTAGCGCAATGAATTTTAATGGGCAACACCACTTAGAATTTAAGACGTTTGCCGATAGGTTGAAAAATCAAAGTCGATGAAAATGATGAGCAAGTTAACACAATTTGCGCTTTCTGTCGCGCAAATCGCGACACTACTGTGAATATAAAATGGTGATGTGTCCATCATGGTATTTTCCCCGATGGATTCCGTCAAATAAGTTTTTTAATTAATATATAATGGTAAAGGAAACAATATTATTTGAAAAAAAGGATTGTTTTGTTTGTTATTTCTAACCTTATAATGGCTTGACCGTCTTTACTCGCTTGTAGTTTTCTTTTACTTTCTCGATTTTTTTCTCTTCGCAATTCTGTCTCCTCTGAGAAGTAATTTTCTTCTTTGTAAAACGTTGTCTCTTTTTGGGACGTATGATTCCTGTTAAGTCTCGTAATACAAATATAGCGTCACTGTTTCAGCGTCTGTTATAAAAAAATTGTTTAATCTCCCTCTCTATTAGGTGCCGCAGTCAGATTTATGCGGGCATATTGAAAATCAATTGAATTATAATTAAATGTAAAATGAGAATAATAAAGTGACAATTTCATAAAGACTGTTGGCCGGGAGCCTTTTATCGGTACATATTATATTGCTATTTTATTTTCTCTGTTTCACATATATATTGACAATAAATAAATATTTATTTAAATGATATTTATTTATTGTCGTTGATATAAATAAAATTATTATATCCATATAAAAACGTTAATTAATGTTGACATAATATTTTAATACCTGGTTCCCAAATTAAAGAAGCAAGATGCATTATTCTTATTATACAGAAAATTTTGGAACGTTCACCTATGAAGTAGAGATTGACGCGCAAAATTTCATGTCTAAACCCTGCGGTCGCGATAGGAAGAATGTCTGGTGTAAAGGCGGAACGCGTAAAACAAGAATACACAAACCCGTGAAAGGATCCTCAAGTTCGAGATGTGTTGTGATCGTTCGAAAGAAGCGAAAGAATTGAAACAATCTGAAAAGCCATCGGATAATTTTGTTGAGTTTCTTCAACTCGTATTTATATTGTCCGACGGAAATGCCGTTGTCGAGCGCGGATTTTCGGTTAATGAAAAATGTCTGGTGGAAAACCAGCACGAGAGAGACTTGATTACACAAATGCGGGTATACGACGTTGTCCAAAAAGCGGGTGACGTAAACGACTTGAAGATTAATTGATTAAAATTTATTAAAACGCACCGTCTTCTCTGAGATCCCCGATGGAAGTGATCGTTAGAGGACGTCTTTTGGATGGGCTTTATTAAAATGCGAGTCGAAAAGATTTTTTGCACAAAACAATTTATTGATATCGCGCATAACATTCGCGCGACCGTCTATCCAAAAGACGTCCTCTAACGATCACTTCCATCAGGGATCTCAGAGAAGACGGTGCGTTTTAATTAATTTTAATCAATTTAATTAACAACTTTGCAATTACGTAAGGCACAGCTGTACTGATGAGGGATGAAATCCTGAAACACGTGTCTGCAGATAGCCGAATATTACGTAACTTTTATTTTTGTTTTGTTTTTTGCATTAAATATTTTCGAAACAATTGTTGCATTATACAATAATTTATTGAAAAAATTTGTTAATTAATTTTAAATTCGTTACATTAGGCAAAAGGTGGCGCTTGCGTCGTCTTTAATTCGTTATATTTAATTTATGAAAATAATTTATTAATTATTTTCAAATATTTTTTTTTAAATTTATTTAAATAACTGTGACCAAGTGAATGAATACTCTTTTCTATTTTCCATGTCTTTCTCTTGATATTGACCAGTTAATAGTTCATTTGTCATTTTGTAGCAGCTGCAATTACACTTGAATGTAATTAATAAGTCATGATGTCCGTATTTTCGAATAAAAAATAAAAAAAAGCATCCTGGGTCCTTTCTTGAATATAGCGCGGCGCTGCAGTAAATATGCTGGGGAGAATAACTAATTGACCCATATCTTCCGGATGGTGGTCACGTCTTATCGCGTCTGATTTACAATAAAGCAATATTGGGGTTGACAATATTGGTTTGTTAAATTTCCAAAACTGTGAATTAAATTGTTAGATCCATCTCTAAGCATTATTCGAAAGCCGCAAAACTGTATCGTCCTTACATTTTTGCCCGGTATATGATTCCGCGCGACAGGAGACACTTGACAGGTTCAAAGGGTATTGGAACGTATCGTAAGTTTTGAAATACGCTCGAGGCGGTTATCCTGGTATATCAGAATCACATCCCTATTACCAACGTCCTCACCGACGACTAGTACTGCTACCTCGTTAGTGACAGGCGAATATATAGACAACCGTCGATTAAAATTCGGAATTTGAACGTTGGCTTGCCTCTGATTATCCTAAATAAAATGGTTTTCCAATAAGGGTTAACTGCGATTAATAACGGGTAAGAGGGAACCAATATGATGATAAATTAGGTCCTGAATGCAGAACGTCGGGGTGTTTGGTTCAGCTACCTCGTTCGCACCGAACGATGTCATCTAAAAAGCTGAATTGTATTCCTAAATGAATCTAAAAAAATAATTAGATCTTGGATGCTCTCTGTAAAAGACCTGAACAGTTCGAAAGGATGTGGTAAACCTGAAAGCGTTGCACTAAGTGCAAATGACAGACAGAGCACCAACGTTCGTAAATCGTTATTTTTCGTGAATTACGTCATATAATGAAATTAAGTTATTTGAAATTCTTGAAATTGTCATTGAACAAGTTTTTATTAGCAAAAATATAATTTAAAATTTGCTATAAATTTGATCAATTTTCATTGTTTTATTTTATAATTGTCTTTTACGCAAACTAAACATTAAAATAATGTTTAATTCATTTGATGAAATTCCTGCGTATTTTAATATTTAATGTACAATACAATATAGTTCTTTGATCACAACAGCAATCTAACTCGAATTAGTGATTGCCAATATTTATATAGCTATTTCTTTCGTCTAAACCGCGTCCTTAAAAATGTGTCAAGAAGCCATCAAAATAATTATTATTATCATCTTATAATTATCAAATATATACAAATGTCTATTTGATTGTTTAAATATTATTTCACTCTTTTATTTGCTTATTTATTTAAACAAATTTCATTTTCAAAAATAATTTTATTGATTTATGTACAATATTAAACTTTAACAGAATACATATATCACCGATATGTCATTAAGATAAAAAGACAAAAGGTATTAAATTTCATTTCTAATGCTTGTATTAGACAACACTATTTTCTTGTACAAAAACATTGTACAAGAAAATAGTAGGCAATTTTTTTTTGTTCGGAGCCCCACTTGCCATGCTCTTCTTATTCTCTTTTGTTTTTCACGTTTCATCTTGTTCTTTCTGTAAAAATAAATAATAATAAATTAATGAAATTAAACGTCGATTATATACATAGAGATAAAGTATAAGAGGGCCAGATCCACGTATTTAGTGGGAAACGCGCGCAGCGCCATCCAGTGCTCAAGTGGACAACTATTTCCCAAGTTTTAAACCTTTATAAGGTTTTTGAGGTTAGGTTCATATACACACTATAATGTTACTAATGGCGGGACTTTTGAACATTTTTCTATTTATAATTTTTTGTTCACTATTTTACTTCAAATTATTGATATAAACGTTTTTTTATAAATGTGCTATTTTACAGAAAAAAATACCAGTAGATCATGCAAATAAGAAATTGCAATTAATAAAATTATCTGAAAAAATAACATTAAAATAATAATATTAAACTTATAAAAGTATCATTTAACCTGTTATTACATTCATATATTAATTAAAACATATTAACAACAGTTATAATTTGAATTAATTGATATCTCTCAGTTGGATAATTTTATGAACTCCTTTCTTTAAAGAATCTAGAAAAATATGGATGTAAATATTACTTCAAAAACGTCTACGTTAAATACAATTTTTCTAATGGAAAATATTGTAAAAAACATAAACCATATAATAAAAAACGAATATTTATAAACCGAAAACATATCTTGAGAATGTGGAAAATAAATCATATTTATTAATAATTAATTATTGCTCGATTGGTTCATAATTTTAAGTTATGTATATTCTTTCAAAAATATAAAATTCATAGAAATTAATAAGCAAACGTATTTTAAACTACAAATAATAACTTACCAGTTGTAGTTATATAAGAAAAAATGAAGAAACTTCTGACGAATAAAAAAAAAACTGTCAAAAACGATTCATGTGATTTACATCAATCAAATTGAAATAAGGCAAACTGATCCTTATTTAGAACATCTTTAATGTATAATTAAAAGTATAAATGTTTAAGAAATATACCTTATAGGGCGACAAAAGTCACCAATAATAAATAAATCATTGTAAAAAGCCGAAAATAAAGTATTTTAAATTTTCCACTTGAGACTTCAGCGCCTCCAGTGCTCAAGTGGACAACTATTGTCGTGTTTCCCAATTTCATATATTATCCGACCCCCCCTGTTATATACATAGAGATAAAGTATAAGAGGGCCAGATCCATGTATTTAGCGGGAAACACGCGCAACGCCATCCAGTGCTCAAGTGGACAACTATTTCCCAAGTTTCAAACCTTTGTGAGGTTTTTGAGGTTATTATTCCTTTTAAACGTATGCAATTCAAAATACAAAACTTGTCATTTATTTCACTACCTATGGGATCTCTTTGACAGTGTTGGAGCCTGTCTATGAATTTTATAAAAACGGCTAACGCAAAGATTAATAAATAATTAACTATTGGGGACAATAAATGGGTTTTCTTGAAAAACCACAAATCTCTATATTTATTGCAACAATGCCGGTAGCAGATACGATTTTAGCTCCATCTAAGCGATCGTTCTTGTAAGTACTTCATTGCTACCCTCCCATTAAATCAACGTTCCGGCGATTCCACTGAAACGCCGCCAACAAAATTAAATTAATTTAAACATTTAATCTAATTTTGAGGGCAATGAATGAAATATTTGTATTGATATATCTTTGTCGCAACCGCATCGCATTTGGAATCTCACCGAAGAATCTCACCGAAGAATCATTGTATGCCATAAACAGTCTTAATGCTGGAGAGGTTTATAGCCTGAGATAATGATATAAACAAATAATAATAGAAAAAAAAAGTATTTATTCACTTGGTTACAGTTATTTAAATAAATTAAATAAAAAGAATTTGAAAATAATTAATTAATTAATAAATTATTTTCCCTGTGACATTATGAATAATTATTTAATTAATTATTTTCAAATTCTTTTTATTCAATATACTTTCAAATAATTTATTTCGTAATAATAAGAACAAATCTACAATTTAATAATATTTTCAAATTTATTTTTTTATTAGTATTTGATTCACTTCATTGCAAGTAACGTAAAACCATCATTTACATTTACAGTATTTACGGTATATACGATGCTGGTAGAAGTTTTCATAATTTTGAGAAAACTTCAAAAGATGGAATAAGTATATTAAAAGAGTGTCCGAATCGTTCAAACATATTTAAGTATTTGATTTGTTTAAAGGGTTGGAGAGCGTTCAATTATTGATTCTTCTAATTGTTTAAACATACTAGTTCATCTGGCTCATCATTAAAAGATAGATTTTTTATTATAAAAAATATGTTATTTAAGATATAAAAAAGATGGCACTAGTTCCACCAAAAGGGATTTAATTAATAACAGGATAAATACTGTTTTTCTTAATAATAAAATATTTGTGGGAATCCGGGCGCCCATCGGACCGAGCGAGCGTTTGCCTCTGGGTTTTTCTTAGCATCTATAGATGTTGAAACAAAAACCTACTATTTATAATGAGAAATAATACGATAGGGGCTTCACATTTTTTATCTTCAGAGAACAGAGCGTGCACTCCCAACGTTGGTAGAGTATATCTTATACAGGTTACCTCATGTAATACCACATGCGCGAACCTTGCCACACTGACATTTCTCGTGGTAAAACATATGGCCGCCTGGATAAAATAATAATCCGAGGCAATAGTAAACAATGTGCAATTACTTTCAGTAATTTTATTAGAAATTAATTATGCACTTAGTTTAACAGGCAGGGAAATTTTCTGCATGTGTTAATTAATTTTAGCATACGTTTTAGATTGTTTCCGATTGGAGATTGTATTAAACGAAAATCACCGTGTTATAATAATATTTAGTAACAATGTAAATTATTATTAAACGAGTTACATAACTAGTAATTTGCATGTAGTTTAAAGACTTTAATCTGAATAGGTAGTAACTCAAACTATTAAAGCCCAAATCGATGATCCAAACAAATTCTGTTTAACGATGAAGAACCTGTCAAATGTTTTGCAATGTGTTAAAGCAAAATAAATATTCTCATAAGTCCGAAAGTTATTAGTTTATCTACGTGCAAGGTATAAGGCCGGCACAGGAAAAATAGCTTTACTGCCCCATTAGTAGCCTAGGCTCGGCACGTCATGGTGTTTCACTGGTTGTATCCAGGCCTGACAATATTTAACACTGCTCCGCCCATTACATATTCTTTTTAATGTTCTGTTTCACTGAATTTTTAGGTATAATAAATATTCTTTGAAATAAAATAAAACGTAATACTCAATTGATAGATATTCATTTATTTTTAAAATGTTATAAAAATACATTATTTTAAATTTAAATTAGATTATATTTACAAAATGTATTCAATAGAATTTTCCATACATACATAAACATCTTTATTTCTGAGATTGGAATATACAGTTACAATATAATATTTAACAATACACTAACGTTCACAGCATAATTCCAACTCTGAAACTGGCTATCGACCAGTGGTCTTTCAGCCTGTCTTTGTCCAGTCTATGTCTGCTTTTTAAAAATTGTGATCGCTAACGTCATTGTCAAGGTCCGGTTGATGTAATGAGATGAATTGATGAATGGTTGAAGTGGGATATTTGAATTTGGGTTGGGTGTTAGGGTTGCGGGGTATACACATGTGATTAAGAATAGTGGTGATATTAGGATTTGTGGCAAACTTTAAAGAGAGGTATTCCAGGCGTTGGTTTATAGGGGGGATATTGCACATTTCATAAAGGAGGATATTGGAAGGGTTGTGTAGGGGGTTATTGGGGTGTCTGATTTTCGTAAGTACCCTCAGGGCTGATCGTTCTGCGACTTCTATGTTTTTCAAAACGTTAGGACGAGGATTGTGGAAAAGAATCGGAGCATACTCAAGCAGGGGGCGGCATATAGTTTTATAAATATGCACTGCGGTATTTACTGTTATACCTTGTCTCTTATATGTCAGTGATCTAAAATAGCGCGCCCTGCTTTTTAATTTAATTTTGAGGTTTCGGGTGTGGTTAATGAAGGTTAATTTTGGATCTAGGACAATACCTAGGTATTTGCAGTTAGGGGACGGCGGGATACTATGGTTGTTGATAGTTATGTGATATGGGGAGTTTAGATGACGGTGGAAAGGAATGAGAAGTTGGGTTTTATTTGGGTTGATGGAGATTCTCCATTTCGCGAACCAGGTTTGTATGCTATCAATCAGCCCTTGGAGAGTGCTTAGGGCTTTAGGAATAGTGGGAGCATGAGTTATGAGGGCGGTGTCATCAGCATATAGTAGGGGGTATGCAGAAGGGTTTAAATAGAGAGGGTCTGAATTGTAAAGGTCGTGGACAAAAATGTTATATAACATGGGGGATAGTGGGGAACCTTGAGGTAAACCTTGTCGTGGGATGAATGATTGTGAATAGGAATTGCGGATTCTAACACTTAGGGATCGGTTGGATAGGAAACTGTCTATGATATTAATTAAGTGGAGAGGGATGCCTAAGGAGTTGCACTTAAATAGCACACCTTGATGCCAGACCGAATCGTACGCTTTTTGTATGTCTAGAAAGAGTATTGCTGATTTTTTACCTTCAAGGTGTGCTGTCTGGCAGTTCGAGGTAAGGATTGTTAAGGGAAGGGAAGTTGAGCGGTGTTCAATAAAGCCAAATTGATAAGGAGGGATACGGTCTTTAATGTGGGAGGTGATTTTTGTTTGGATTAAGGATTCAAACAGTTTACCGAGAACAGGAAGCAGGGTAATTGGGCGGTAGCTTGAAACTAAGGTTGCATCGTTTCCGGGCTTATGTATGCAAGAAATTATACCCTGTTTCCATTCGTTTGGAATAGTTTGGGATTGGTAGATGGAATTAAATATAAGGATTATGTATTCGTGAATGTGATTGGAAAGGGATTTGAGGATTATAGAATTTTCCATTTTATCAATTCAAACTAATTTGGATTGATAAAATGAAAAATCATAATTTAATGGAAAGGTACTTGCTTTTCATATAAATAAAAGAAAGCACCATTATATTACTTCCTTTTTATCTACATAACATTTAGTATCATTCAATTAAATGAAGATCTCAACATAATATCATGATCGATTACTTGTTGAAATCATTTAATTATACACTAAATTTTATTTACATAAAAAGGAACCTTTCCATTAATAATGATTTTATTATAAGTGATTATAATCGAATATGCCCATCTTTAATCCTAATATAAAACCTAATATGTAGTCATATCAAGTGGTGTTTTCGTTTTATCAAATTCACTCTAGCTTTCATAGTTTTATTTCGTTTCATTTGGTTATAACGGTAATTAAGGTAATTTATTCTTATTATAACTCGCTGTTTAACAAATAATGGAATTATTTCTTTATTAATATGGGGATTTAATTTTAGTAATTGCGCTGTTAGTTTTTTATTAAATTATTTTTTTTGCAGTTTATTATTCCATCACCCATAAATAAAATACAATCTTGATTTAATTTTTTTATAAATTGTTTCAGATCATTTGAAGGTTGCATTAAACCTCCAAATGAAAGGTGTTTTACCCAGCTAGGACAGCTGTGTTCGGTCTCCGGCATAGTGTGTGTATGTTGACCTAAAGATGGTATTTTTTGTTTAAGTTTTTTTGCCATCCACCCGCTTAAATACTCTATACCTGCATCTTCATCCATCTCCTGCTCATAATTTTCATCAGGATTTTAATTTTCCTGATCTTTGGAAATATGTTGAATTCAAAGGTCACTAGAGCTACTTTCTGATAAGTTTTGAATGCCTATATTTAATTAAAATTTTCTCTACAATAAATTCATTATGACTATTATTCATAGTATTTGTTCTGCTTTTTAGTAGTGCAGACTTTCCCATCACAATCATTTTTAATCGATGAATTGTATTTAATGGTGTGGGATGATCGTTTAATCCTCCCCTGGTTCTTATTTGGGAAAATAAGTTTTCTAGAACATTTTGATTTAGCCTATGGGTTAGAATATAGGGCATTTCAACTGTAGATGATATTTATTTTTGCAATTGTTTCAAAGAGTTTAAATTTAAAAGAATTTCTTTTGGAAACGTTTGTAATGTTCTTTTTCCAATACACCTCATATTTAAAATAACATTATACATTTCATCTAAAATGTTATTTTTGTCTTCAGTATAAAGACCATAACCCGATTTATGTTTTATGCTATTCGTAGGTGTGTATGAATTCATAACATCAAACCACGCATTCGTTAGATCAATGAAAGATGCTGTATCTTTTGATAATTTATCATTAAATTGATGTATCTAATAACCAGACCTAAGTTGCTTCCCCACAATCACAAACGCAAGCTACAACTTTAAAGCCAATGGTGTGTAGCTTATTTATCGTTTGGTTTAAAATGGAAGAGGTAATTTTCGTATCAAAGTTTAAATAAAGTGATTGTTTCCAATTTTCAAATAAACCCCTTGCGTTAATAATGACTACTTGTGAATGAGGTTTAACAACTTGGTCCTCTTTTAAATTGTATTCGTATATCTCTGGCACCTTCATTTCATCAAACTGAATTACAATATTTTTTTCTTCGACATGGATTCTCCTGCAATTAAAAAAAAAAAAAACTAAATGATGCATTCAGAATACCGATATTGAATTCACATTTTGTAGACCACCTCTGTAATGTTGAAATTTCTGCAATACAAACATTTTATTTAAAAAAATTATTAAAATGAATTTAGTCATTAATGTAATATTAATTATATCGAATAAACATTTTAATATGGAACTCTCTGTTGCTGAATTATTTGTTTAAAATACGCAATAACTAGAAACCTAAAATAAATAGAACATTCTTACCTGGCAGTGGATATTTTAATTCATCCCTTATTTATGTATGTATACGCTTTTTTCCCACATACCTTAGTGCAAAAACATGTGTAATATCACGCTCCAACGTACTCTTTGTTTATGTTGTGTTATTAGATCCATCTGAGCAGATGAAAATATATTTGCCATTTTGTTTTTACAATCTTCAAATTCTTTAGAGCATTTTCCCCATTTATGTTTAATTCTTAGTTTTTCTGTATATAATTGATGATTTTTTTATTTATTTCTACATTGATTTGTTTTTCTTTTTCCAGGTAATTTGTTAATATTTTGTTTTCTTCGTGCAATTGTTGTATTTATTGTTGTAGTAATTTCACACGATTTTCCTGTGTAGAATATTGTTCCATAATTTCATCTCCTGCTGCAATATCATCGGTTGGTTCTTCTACTGGTTCCAGGTTTAACTTTTGGGAATGTTCGTTTTAAATTGAAGCGCATACATTTTTTTAAAAACTCTTGAAAATCAACCTTAACTTGTGAGCAGTTAATATTGCTGCATCCTCCGCATAATGGCTCCTCACTCAATTTTCAAAATCAATTTTCGTTTCAAATTCATCAATTCGGCTTGCAAATCTCTTTCAAAATCATGATTTGTAAAATGTAAAGAGCAAATTCTTGCTGTATTCACTTTAAATGAATCTTTTCTTTGGCATTTTTCCATCCATTTTTTTCGGATTACTTCAACCTTAGGAAAGGTAAAATATGCAATTTTGCCCGGGAAGTAGTTGTTTTAATGTGCATTTGTTTGACGTACTTACGTAAAGTAAGTCAAAGGTCACACAGCTAAATGTGAAAATGATTTATTAATTATTTTCAAATCATTTTTATTTAATTTATTTAATATGCAATTTGTATTCAAATAATTTTTGAATGCTTCCAGTTAATTTTGCAACTTGCAACGGCACAATTATTCGGCATCTAAGAATTCAATAAGTTATGTATATATTTCTATAATAAATGTATTACGAGAATTTCTTTTTATAAATATATAATCAGAACTATTCCGTATGTGAAATGTTATATAAATTTAACGTAAATGTTATTTTTTTAATATCGAAGTCTCAGCGAGTTTAGTATTGATATATATATATACTTGGATGGTGGGATTAAATAATTCGTAAACGTTAAATTTAACATTTGGCGTAAAGAATAGCCCCGAATCTTTTATAAAGTATTTTTTTAAAAATACTTACATTAATAAAGAACAACTTAATTAATATAAATTAAATTTAAATATTTAAAGAACATTTTATCCTTCACAAAATTGCACAACACAAATCCAAATAAACATAAAATGCCGTGGTACTGAAGGGAAACAATGCCGCTTACGAAAACTGCGCACAACGGCTCGCCAAGCGCTACCACTCGTTACGTAGAAATGGGGATAATTTCGAGTTAACATTGCGAGATAGGATAGTAGGCCACCATATTAACATATACTCTACACGCCTTGGTGCGCTCCCACAGCTATGCAGAGTGCGTGGTCCCCCGGCAGAGGTCGCTTCAAGCGTATAATTGGAGGCATGAACTGAGCAGCATTTATAAGACATGTGCGGAATATCAAACTTGCCCAAAGTTGGTGCCAAAAAAAAAATACACAACCAAGGATATATACAAAATCCAAAACTATTAAGGACCTCTAGAAATATAATTTTTAATTAGGTCTGAGAGCCCTTTAAATTCGTTAAAATTTCTCATAAGAGCCCCTCTTAATTTATTTAAAGGAAATACAATTACATATTGGCGATTTTAATAAAATAGATCCGCTCATAATTGAGTTGAAATTTTGGAAAAATGGTGTCCTGCTTAGTGTGAATCGATGATGAATTTTTTTACTGCACGCGCCTAAAATGAGAGTAGTTTGACATTGGAATTGCATAGGATGCATATAAAGATATTTTATACATGCTTTAACAATCTAAGTAGTAGTGTACATGAGCAGGAATTTTTAATTTATTTGCTACATTTATGTATTTTGTGTTAAATGTTTAAATAAAGAAGTAAATGAATTTTGGTCTCAATGAGATTATCTGAGGCCCTATTTAAAATTCATGGAAAAAAGTAAAAATAGAATAACTGATTATAATGTGATTGGAGAATTTTTAAGACAGAATTGATCTAAGGGACACCTAAACCCTACTCTGGCCGTAGTAGAAATGAACATCCTCCCACGATCTGTCGTTTAAAAAAGGTGAATACGGTCAAATACGTTTGACCGTATTCATATATTTCATGAAATTGGCGATTCAAAAATGTTACGATCAAAGTATTTTCCCTTAAACATGGATCCGGGGAAAGTAAAACATCAATTAATACGAAGATTTGGCTTCAAGAATAAAAATTCAATTACTATCAAAATTTGGCTCTATTTTTTGCTATTGGCAGTTCCAAACTGTTAAGTTCTTGCAATTAACAATGTGTATTTATTGACGTTTTTGTTGTTAACAGCTTCCTTCCCATCAATGAGTTTTTTCTTTTTATTGTTGCTCCAAATTTGTGATTCCTTTCCAACAAGTTAACATTGGTTTTGCCATAGTCACGACTAGTCAGCATTCCATCTTGATAATATTATTTAAATCAGTATGATTTGGTTAATAAATCTGTATGAAATTTCCGAACAATTATGAAAACACAGTTATTAATAAGTGCACGAATAATTTTAATGGGATAGGGGGTGACTAAATTTGACAAAAAAACATGTCTACTAATCCTCACGGACAGTGCTTGAAAAAGAATTACAACTGTTCCTAGATGGTTAAAGAATGCCACAATAAACTAAAGACTTATGTCTTAATCCAAAACAAAATTTGTTGAGAATAATGAATTACCACCACCAATATAGTCGGGATTTAGAACTAATTATAGTTGAACTACTGCATTAATAAGTGTTTTGGGTGATGATATTCTTACTGCTACTGGTTAAGATCAAATAACTTCTCTAATCTTAGTAAGGCGTTCAATACGATCAGGAATGATATCCTTGTATCAAAATTATATCATTTATGCGTTAAGACTATTGCAATAAAATTAATTAGATATTCATATTTGACAAAGAAAAACACTTGTTCAGTTTCAATTTTAATTGACTGATGGGGAACTTAGTGCATAAATTCTAAGTAAACTACATCTTTGATGATGTTTTTTCTAGGCTTGACATACCCTTTCATGGTGCAATTTTAAGATATAGACAAAACAAACATTTAGTTAAACCTAAAAGGAATTAGCAGGTATTAGCATCAGAAGACCAATTATATAGTTTCTGATAAGTTATATGTATTCTAGATATTACAGTGAACAGTAACAACATTTTTTGTATTGAAAATAAGTTACAGTATGAAACAAAAAGCTGTTCATCCTGTTTCTCCATTTAGTCAGGATCTCTGATCTTTCCTTAGCAAACAAATCTTAATCTAATATTCGCAATAAATCATAAATTTGTTTAATTTTATTCTTCATCGCCGTTAACCTATCGTTCTGTATCTTTTCTAATTGGGTGATCAGCTCCTTGAACGCGAGATATCCGATGCAGTACACGAAACTTTCCTGCGCCTGACTCTGTGGCAGCATCGGGGTGAACAGGACGAATCCGTAGTAGCTTGTCGGTAAATACTTCTTTCTTAAATACGCGGTTATATCCAACATCGACTCCCAACAATTCATCTGATGACTTTCCTTGTCCGTCGTGCCGATGGCAAAGTTTAATACACGCTCTCTTTTGCCACAATATTGAATAGTTTCTTGCACCTCTAGTACATCTGACAATGTCGGACAAGCTGATGTTTAGACGAGAAGGCGATTCCTGTTTTTAGAAGTTGTAGTTAGTGTGTGTTAAATGTTGTTTTTTTTTTGTGTGCCTAGCTTCCGGTACCACTTTATACCCTTCTTCAGGGTTGTGGCATATGAAAAAATATGATCTGATAGATCAATACCAGCTTTACCTCTGTTGTACACTAGTACGGCGATTGACTTTTGTTTATTTTGACGTTTTAGATTAGTATTTGAAGCTCGACTTGTTGATGGTTCGTCAGCATTATATCCCCCAACTGCTCCAGCAGCATGTGGCTGCATCGGAGTGAACAGGACGAATCCGTAGTCATCTAAAGACTTTCCGAGTCCGTTGTGCCGATGGCAAAGTTTACGTACACGCCCTCTTTTGTCACAATATTGCATAGTTTTTTGCACCTCTAGTACATCTGACAATGTCGGACAAGCTGATGTTTAGACGAGAAGGCGATTCCAGTTTTTAGAAGTTGTAGTTAGTGTGTGTGTGTTAAATGTTGTTTTTTTAGTATGCCTAGCTTCCGGTACCACTTTATACCCTTCTTCAGGGTTGTGGCATATGAAAAAATATTATCTGATTGATCAATACCAGCTTTACCTCTGTTGTACACTAGTACGGCGATTGACTTTTGTTTATTTTGACGTTTTAGATTAGCATTTGAAGCTCGACTGGTTGATTGTTGGTCAGCATTACATCCCACAACTGCTCCAGCGGCATGTGGCTACATCGGAGTGAACAGGACGAATCCGTAGTCACCTGAAGACTTTCCGTGTCTGTCGTGCCGATGGAAAAGTTTACGTACACGCCCTCTTTTGCCACAATATTGCATAGTTTGTTGCATCTCTAGAACATCTGACAATGTCGGGCAAGGTGATATTTAGACGAGAAAGCGATTCCTGTTTTTAGAAGTTGTAGTTGGTGTGTGTTAAATGTTGTTTTTTTTTTGTGTGCCTAGCTTCCGGTACCACTTTATACCCTTCTTCAGGGTTGTGGCATATGAAAAAATAGATCAATACCAGCTTTACCTCTGTTGTACACTAGTACGGCGATTGACTTTTGTCTATTTTGACGTTTTAGATTAGCATTTGAAGCTTGACTGGTTGATAGTTGGTCAGCATTGCATTTCCCAACTGCTCCAGCAGCATGTGGCTGCATCGGCGTGAATAGGACGAATCCGTAGTAGCTTGTTGGTAAATAATTCTTTCTTAGATTTGCGGTTATATCCATGATTGACTCCCAACAATTCATCTGAAGACTTTCCGTGTCCGTTGTGCCGATGGCAAAGTTTACGTACACGTCCTCTTTTGCCACACTATTGCATAGTTTCTTACACCTCTAGTAAAACTGACAATGTCGGACAAACTGATGTTAAGACGACGAGAAGGCGATTCCAGTTTTTAGAAGTTGTAGTTAGTGTGTGTGTTAAATGTTGTTTTTTTGTGTGCCTAGCTTCCGGTACCACTTTATTCTCTTCTTCAGGGTTGGGGCATATGAAAAAAAATATGATCTGATAGATCAATACGAGCTGTACCTCTGTTGTTTACTAGTACGGCGATTAACTTTTGTTTATTTAGACGTTCTAGATTAGCATTTGAAGCTCGACTGGTTGATGGTTGGTCAGCATTACATCCATCATCTGCTCCAGCATTTTCTTACTCGTCGCCTGTAATATATCTCATGCGAGATGCGTGTTTAGTTGACAGAATTCTTACGTCGCGTGTATTCTGCCATTTTAGTACCACAATTACATTTTGCTCTTCTTTCGCTATCATTTGAGGTCCCCTGAGTCCATTCCATCTAGTTTAAAAAAATGTGTGTGTGTCTGTGTGTTTCCGTAATAGCGCATAAACGGCCCAAACTTTATATCTAAGCTTTATTTAACAGTCGAATGATCTGAAGAGCTTTTGGTTGGCATTAAGTGCAACTTTACTCTTAACAATTTTTCATTTTTTAATTCGGATAGAAAAATGTTTCAAATAAAAGTTTTAGATCTTGGAAAATAAATAATTTCTGTTGTAAAACTTATAGCTACTAATGTCTTTTAGGAAACATTCCTATCGTCCATGGTCCAATGGTCCGGGAGCCAATAATTGAGTAATCAAAAAGATATACTTACTTTTTTTATGTGTGTCTCTTCCGCTGCTACCAGCTCTTCTGCTGTTGCCAGATCTTCCGCAGCTGATGGTTCTGGTTCGTTGATTGCTACTTCCATTTCACTGTAATAATTAAGAAAAAATTAAGAACATTTGTTGAATTAAATAATCAAATTTATTTCATTAAGTAACAAATAAATTAAAAGTGAAAGTAATTATAAATAATAATAAAAATGAAGTATATTTTTCTTACGATTTTTTTTTACAACAAAACGATTAATTTGTTTTGTTGTATCATCCATAACTTTTGTTTTAAATATTTTGACATGAATCGTAGATTTAGTACAAATTAATTGGACAAAGGAAAATTATGAAAAAATAGTTAATGCGTTTTACTATTCGTAACAAAAATAATGAAAAAAAAAAAAAAAACAATTAGTATTTACGTTGTTCTTTAAAAGCAAGACACAAACTTTTTTAAATTTATTTACGTCATAGATGTTGTTCGAATTACAATTTCGGTGGTAAAGGCCGAAGTGTTGTAATGAGCGCATTCGAACGCTACTTTAAACAAAAAAAAACTGATCTGCGGATCCCGCTGGAAAGTGATTTTAGGGGGTGACTTACCCAGTGTTATTGTTGTGTGTTTGCTGTAGATAGCCTCGGCCTACCCCTGATTGAGGTTGAAAGTTCTAGCAAGAGTCACGCACGCACGTTCTCCCCTATACGTCTTTCGAACGACTCGTACAACTGATGAGTCGCGCAGTGAACGTCACCCCTTACCCGTGCACTTTCCAAGCGCGCGAATATTTAAATAACAAAATAAATAAATAAATACTCTACTCGCGGATCATTTGGTCCTTCTCACGGGAATTAAAACAAAACCTAACAGATGTAGTATATGCATACTATATCTATAAATATATATCGAGCGTTTAATAAAAATCGACGATTAAGTTGGCATTGTAATTCTAAAGTCATTTCTGAACCAAAATCACACGCGCACGCTGGTTGTCATGTTGACCGCAACCAGCATTTCACACGTGTGTGATCTTAATACAGACATGACTCGAGACTTCCAACGCCAACTTCGTTCGATATACATCTATGATTTGAATGAATGTGTGTTGATAACACTTAACAATGACGTCATTTTTTTTTCAGACTGAGGATGTCCTGTTTTCTTTTTTTTTTGGACAGTTGTCTTAGGATATCAGCGTAGGATGGGCCTCCATCCTTCCAGTGCGGTCGCGAATATCGCCATTTGTGCCTGTAATTCTGGGGCACTTCTTTTTGTATCACAGTGGGTACATTCTATACTGGATCGTCTCCACTCGAATGTAAGGTTCGTTTTCCTAACTGCTTTACACGTCTGGCCTCTTTGCCTTCCAGAGAGTTAACAGGTTTCCGCTTCACCGAAGCGTCCTTCTCGTGGTAGGCCCTCAGCCCAGGCGTTGTTTGCGTGTCTGCAACCGCTGTATGAGACTCTAGTGTCTCCGGTTTGCCGGCCGTCAACTGCTCTTCCGCTTTGTCGGCGTATTCTATTAATTAATCAAACTTGGTTCATTGAGTAACAATTAAATTAAAAGTAATTATAAATAGAAGTCACTTCATTTTTCCTCTAACGATTTGTTATGACAAATCGATTAATTTGTTTTGTTGTCTCATCAATACTATATCTATGAGTATATGCAGGGTGGCGCAAGATTCCGATGAAATCCAATATCTCAGTTATTTAGAAATTACACGTAGGGACGTGTTCGTTGGTGCTTTATCGGCGGTGTTAACATCGCCGACAATGGTGGCGCGGGTTTCGCCGGGGGAAGTGGCGTTGTTTACGCCGCTGCGAGAGCGCTTTGGCTCCTCTTTGGGGGTTTTGCGGTTTTTCTTCCGCTTACGAGATTTAACGATGGTGAAGCTGTCGTTGTTTTTGGGGGCAGCCGCCTTGTCGGCGGATAGGGTCCCGGCCGTTCCACTTCGGAATCAGCGGAAGGCTCGGGAGTGGTCGAGCCGGACGATATGTCAGACGGGGAATCGGAGATGGCGTTGGGAAGCGCCTCGAGCAATTCCACCTTCCTCTGGAGGAAGGCATTCTGCTCACGGAGATGTTGACTTCCAAAATCATGATGGGGGGCGGTTTGGGAAGACATTTTTTGGGCGGGGATGGGCGATTTGTTGGCTAAGCCGCCCGGTGAAAAGGGAAGACCAGGGTTAAGCACGTCCCCCTGGCCTTAATGTTTGCCGTTGGGCGGTGGCGATTTCACGCCTGCCTTTCCGACGATTCCCAAGGTTATGCACAGATCACTCCGTGGACAAGCAACGATATACGAAACGGATTACTAGCTAAATCGTACATTAAGACTAAAAAGACTACCATTAAACAATTATGAAATAATTTAGATATGTGCATGGGAAGCACGAGAATCTGCTCCAACAAAAATCCAAGGGGTTTTAATGTGAATCTGAAGAATTATTTCACCTCGTGTCGGCCGCGACGAAGTGCGCAACTAGCGGTTGACATTAATGAATTATTGAAAAATTACGGGGGGTCAGACCGACGGCGATCAAGTGCCCTTTGATAGAGTATTAAATTATTTTTCAAATAATATAGAATTTGTTAATAAAATATTAAAAAATAAGTGTGTTACGGAGTTTTAAATAAAAAACGCCGGTAACATGTTGGCCACACTTACTGCACAATGACGTCAAATATACGCATACGTGCGCAGTTCAAAAATTCCGACTTTTTTTCTGACTATGGATTTTGCTTTTTTCTTCCTTTGTCAATAAAAATGTTGACTGTTTCAATGGTGTACTAAAAAAATAATTACATTTTTGTGTTTTGAGATGAGGATTTTTTTTATACATACTAAGGTTATGCCATTTTATTCAATAATAAGATGTGAAACATTTAATACAGGGTGCTCAAGAAATAATTTTAAATTTGTGACTTCAAACTTACGTAATGTTTTTTTTTAATGGCGCCCAAATTTTTCATTTTTTTTTTTATTGAATTTTTGTAAAAATATACACTTTTGCACTTCTAGAAATATTTTATAGTATTGGTCGCGTTCAGGGAATTTTACAGATGTAGCGCTACAGCGCAAAGCGTTTGATGTTCCCTGAATACGCTTTCGATGTTAAGGACGTTCACGAAAATATGGCCGTTTTGTTTACAGCTGCACGGCTTGAAAAGCGATCAAGCGGAAAAATTATATGCTTTACCGCTTGATAAAGAGGTACATCGCCACACATAAAGCGGTACCGTTCAGCGAAACCGCCTTCGTAAAGCGCTACAATTCCCTGAACGCGACCATTTATTTGACGTGTTAATAATGAATTGAATGATCGGACATAAATGACAATAGAAATTCCAAATAAATACTATTTTCTATTTAAATTGGCGTTATTGAAAATCTACATGTGAGTATGAAATGATTGTCGATCTTATGAATGAGCTAAAATCGTCATACGAATGTTAATTGTCAAAACAATATAAAACACTCTTTATTGTCATTTCTCTGTGTTAATAACACTGACGAAATATATCACATGATTTGAAATTTAGCACGATGGATTTATTTGGCACATGTTTAGTTGCGTGTTTTAAGCGTCAATGCGTTTGACTCGCGTATTTTGCAGGTATTCATGAGAAAAATGTATACTAACGAAAAAACTCTCTGTATAAAAAATATTTCCCTTTTAAGACAAGTTAAGGAAAAAAATGAAGTGTAGGGTGCCACTTGAAAAAAAAAAGAAAAAATATACCGGTTTGAAAAGTCACACTTTTAACTTTATTTTTCTAACACCTTGTGTGAAAATATTTTGGATTTAAAATTATCATTGCAAAGATTGGTGTCATGTTAGTATTCATGCAACATTTTATTTGTCTATATCAAAAAAAAAAAAACAAATTTTATATTTTTAGAAAATATTTTTTTCTGCTGCGGAGACAATTTAACAACTAATACGGTTGATATCATATATATCATTATATATATATATGAAAATAATTTTTAATTATGCATCTTTAGAAGTCAGACAAATTTTATTAATATATTCGACATATATTTTATTTGAATATTTAAGTGCATTTAAATGTTATTATTTAAAATTAAAACTTGAAAAATTTAACATTTTTAAATGTACTTAAATATGTACATTTATTTACAAATTAATAAAATCCTAAATCCATTGAAAAAAAATCTTAATAATAATAAAATAATAGAATGGTTGCTAGAAGATGGAGAACTGAAAATATGAAATAAATAAATGTAAACTTTTGATATGAATATATATGTATTCAGGTTGTTTCAAAAGTAACGGATAAGTTCTATAACATCGTAAACAAACATATTTTAGAAAAATGCTCTGATACGTCAATTTTTATTTTTAAAATGCTATCCTGACATACATTTTCCAGCCCCCACCCCTTCGCGCCTAAGGGGTGGCAACCCCAACTTTTAAAATTCAAATAGTAAAGTACCCTTTGCGATACCTCAAATGAGACATTTTTTTATTCTGAATTCAACGAAGCAAAAATTATCAAAATCGGTTAATAAATAACGGTGATATTTACCAAAATGTATTTATTTATAAAATTGAGAGAATAACAAAATTTAAGTAACTAATCCTTAATTAGATGTTCAAAATGCTGCCCGTTAACGAAGACACAATACCCTAATTTATCTACAAAGGCTTGTTGAACATTATCTAACATATCTAGAATAATTAAGTGAATTTCTGCACGAATTATTTCCTTTAACTCCTCAATATTTGCAGGCTTATTCAAATAAACCTTACTTTTTAAATAACCCGAAAGAAAATAATCTAGTGGGGTTAAATCTGAAGACCTTGCTAGCCATTCGATATGACCTCGTCTACCAATCCACCGATTAGGAAATACTTGATCGAGGTATTCCCGAACTGGTCGTGCATAATGTGAAGGCACACCGTCTTGCTGTAACCAAATTCTGTCATCGGATCTATCAGGATATTCTGCGTTGGGAAACAATACCGCTAAAGTAGGTAGTACTTCATTTCGGAGAAAGTTCAGGTAACGTTCACCATTCAGTGTTGTGTCAAAAAATGTGCTCCAATAATTCTTAAACCCACAACACCAGCCCACACATTAAACTTTTGAGAATATTATGTGTTCGCTTCAATCATCCAATGCGGATTTTGAGGAGCCCAGTAACGGTAATTTTGTTTATTAACGGTACCATTCAGACAAAATGTTGCCTCATCAGAAAAAACGATATTTTTAATTAAGCACATTTTACTATAGAGTTCCATCATTATTTCACAAAATTGCACTCGTCTATCAAAGTCATCATCGGGTGAAATTTATGTTTTCCGAATAATTTGAACACTGTACTTTTTGACGCACTAACTTGTGAAGCGACCTCTACAAGGGTTGAATGTGGATTTTCTTGCACCATTAAAATAGCATCCAATTGTCTATTTTCATTTAAGGCCAATTTACGTTCTGCCTTACGCTTATCCCATACATGTCCGAGATCGCGAAATTTGTTTTCGAATCGACTTACTGTAAATTGCGATATGGGCGGACGCTCCGGGTGCGTTTAATTGAACAAAACACGAACTTCTTCATGCGTCCGGCTTCTATCTCCAAACGCAATCATCATTAAAACTGCGATTCTTTCGGTTTCAGTAAGTCTCATTTTGCTAATATTACTTCAATCACAAAAAACTCTGAATTGTGTTTGACATAAGTAAAAACGATTATTTTAAGTTAATTAACGATAAACTTTGAAATTTTTTCGTTAATTAATTCCTAAAATTGACGATAACTACACCTAATTTTGTAATTAAAAAATGCTTTAATATTTTATTAATAATATTGATAAAACAATTAAATTGTTTTATTAAAGTATTTTTCGACATTTTTCTATATGCACATGTTTGACAAGGTGTAAAAATTAAATGACGGATTAATTCAGTAATTTCATTATTTAGTAATTGTTTCATATTATTTAATGGACTGACGATTGAGATTCTTTTCTTTAAAAACAAAATATACTACCTGAGTATGAGGTGATTTGTTGCATCAACAAAATCTATGGATAAATGTAGCCTACTCTCTAGATTCTCATTCTTGGAGATGTCAATGTTTTCTAAAAAGGAAGCAATAATCACGATTAGTTTTGCATTAAAAGCATTATAAAAAATATTTAATTAATATACATGGCATTTTTCCATTTAAACTTGTATACTGTATGAAAATGAAGCTGCGGATAAATTCAATCACTCCGTTAAGGAATACGCACTTGATATAATATAATGGTAGATTAATGACTGTATCCGGTACCTTTGTCTTAAAAAAAACCTGAACATGAGATGATTCTATTGACCGCCAACATCAATGGATTAACCGGCATTGCTGAGTTTTCTAAAAAATAAACAATAATCATACTTAATTTTACATTTGAAAAATTACATTAATTAAATGATCTAAAAATTTAAACCTATGCACTTGATGTAATATAATGGTGGACGACAAATGATTGACAAATGATTGTATCCCTTTTTTATTTATTTTACGTGAACATGAGGTGCCGCAATGAAATGTACATCTGCGGCAGATCTGTCCGACTTGATTATTTCTAAGCTGCTGTGTCTGGGGGAAACGTATCGGAGTTAAATGCTGTCGTAACGATTCACCATCTGCTGAAATTTAAAGATGACCTAAATAATCATTTGTTTCACAAAAAGTGTATTGATGATGGGATGAAGAATAAAAGTACATTGTTGGGAAGTGGATGAAAAGTATTGAATCAATCACCTGAACATCATCCCACGCAGGCAGGGGTTCATCTGGAATTATGCGGACATAATCGATTGTAGATTTCTCCGATGAAAATTTCGAACCGTCCATTTGCTGTTTTCCGAAAACTGAAATATAATGAAATGAAAATTAATTTCATGATAATGAATGATGATGTTGATGAATAAAGTTTCCGAGTATATTATTTTTATAAAAACAAAAGAAAATTGCATTTTACCTGAATGTACAATGGCACGTTTTTGAATGTATTTCATTGTGAATTCTCCTTTTGTTCCATCCGTCCATCCATCCTTCCATTCATTCATCCAATGATGCTGTCTGCTGAAAAAAGACAACATTTTTCATAGGACGATTAAATCATTTATAGATTGATCAAGTCTCACCTTGCTTCTTTCCGGTCGACATTTCCATATTTGAGTCAGACAAATCGTACAATGACAATCACTTTTAAGATCGTCCAAAGACAATAAGTGATACTACAAATTGACTCATTTGTGAGGTGATGCCACTTATGAGACAGACAAAATTGCAATGACGATTCTATTTAAAATCGTCCAAAGTCGCGGATCTCGAGGAATCAGTCTTCCCTGAATCTTCCACCTGCACCCTGACCTATTCAAAGATTACGGTTCGCTGGCCGTAGGCGAACACTGGCAGTGGCAAGAAAATGCCCAACTACCGGAATATCTGACCTTGAGCTTTATTTATTGTCATAGCGAAGCACACTTTCACGGGAAATTGTCTCCGTTTGAAAATGAACGGGAAATGACAATCTCTAGAGGACATATCCATTCTGGGAATGACGTGGATCTCTCCACCTCGTTCCCTTCCGGTCAGTAGGAGCGGTGATACAGACCTCACGATCATGCGAGTGCAGTTCACCAGTGCGTCTGCCATCGAGATGTTCCTAAGGAGGATCACCGACACGACGCCCACTTTCAACTTTTTATGCTGCAGGAAATTTGGTGCGCCCAGTATTCGAATTGTGACTCTCCTGATTGTACGTCGTGTGATTTTTTTTAAATATTTTTAATCCCTTCATACTATGTCGAGCAAAAAAAGAAAGTGGTCTGACGAATATGTACAATATGGATTCACATGTATACGGAACGTGATGGGAGTCAGCGTCCTTATTGCATGATCTGCAATGCCAAGTTGGGCAATTCTAGTCTAGCACCGGCAAAACTCTAGAGAACACTTCTTTAATCTGCATGGAAATTACAAAAATACAACACTCGCTGAATTCAAGGAAAAGAGGGCCAGATTTGATCAAAATGGTAGCCTGCCTGTCCTCGGCTTTGTACCCATTTGTTTACCTTATCACAAAGCAGGACAAAACAAACCACACAATATTGATGCGCAGTAGAGGACGCGGGCGAGATCGCGCGCACTGCAGCGACGACCGCGCGCTCCGTCTCGAAGACCGTGCGCTCCGTCTGGAAGACAGCGCGCACCCCGGCGTGACGTATGATTGGCGGTGGTGGAGCTCCGGCCAATAACCCGATCAGCTGTGGCAGACGTTCTACGCGGAATTAAGGCCAGATATGTTGTTGTTTTTTTGTGAAGTCTTTGGTTGTGATTAAGATAAGGTTCAGAGTATATGAGAGCTACCGTTTTAATGTGTTTATTGCTGCTGTGATATTCCGGGGATTAGTTTAATATTCGTTTTCGATTAGTTAGATAAGTTTAACGTTTATTTGTGTTTGAATATTAATATACTAAGTAATTTTGAATATTGTGAACGGCGTCTATTTCGGTTAAGTCGCGTTTACGTGTTTTTCTTGATCCCGACTTGCGTACAATGGCCATTGCGACCCCCTCGGGAATCTTTACGTTCATTGCACCTTCATCTTGCTGCCTAACATTTGGTAATACGAAATAGCCGCGCGGGTTCTATTTTTTTGTTTGGCTCCGCATTAATCATTTAAGTAAAATTCATTATTTCAAATTTATGGCTATTAACCCAAATTAAGAAGAATATTATTAACCCTCTTTATTAACTAAAATGTCTTGTTATTTACTATACATCCGGGTTTAGTAATTTTCCCTCGCATTAATCCTACGGCAACTAAATAAAGATTACTTGGCGCCCCAAATAAATTGAACACCCCCCACCCACAAGCTAGCCTCACATCCGCGGATTAATTTGCACGAAGAAAAACGTAAATAATCAAGAAGTCATAATTCGAAATAAGGGCGTCATAACTTATTTCTAATGGCATTAGTTCGAATAAAAATGATAGAATTGTTCACAGGGAATGAAATTTGGATAAATAAAAGAACATCGTCCACACATTTTTGTAGGCCAATTAAATTTATTTTTGCAAGAGAGACTCCTCACTTAGTGCGTAATGAAGAGGAAAAGATGCGTAAAATAATCAGTGATCTTAAAACCACTAAAATATCATGTGATTTTGAATGCTCCGTTTCATTTGAATTACTTTCCACAATGATAGATGGAAGTGTAAGTAATACACTGTCAGGTATAAATGCTACGGCTAAATGTATTATTTGCCAAGCGACACCGAAACAAATGAACGAAGAAAGTATTTTAAATAGACCAGTTAACGTAGCAAACTACAGTTTTGGTTTGTCAACTTTACATTGCTGGATTCGTTTTCTTGAATGCCTTCTTCATATTAGTTATCGCTTACCTATTAAACAATGGCAAGTTAGAAGTGTAGAAAATAAGCTAATAATTAAGGAAAATAAAAAACGCATACAGGGTTTATTGAAAACTAGAATGGGACTTCAAGTTGATAATCCAAAAGCGGGATACGGATCTTCTAACGACGGAAACACAGCTAGGAAGTTTTTTCAGAATCCTGAAGTCAGTTCTGAAATAACAGGAATTGATATAGAAATTATTAAAAAAAATCTATTATATTAAGGGTGCTAGCTAGTGGTTGCGATATATATTTAGTTACAATTAAACAGCTATTTAGTGACACTAGAGAATTATATTTAACATTATATGAATGGTATTACATGCCGAATACCATTCATAAGGTTTTAGTTCATGGGTGTGACACACTTGCTTCTTTTGATTTACCTATAAGTCAACTATCTGAAGACGCAGGCCAGACATAAAGAGGTAAGAAAGAACCGATTATGTCATACCCGTAAATCGTCACGTATACATTCAAATATAGATTTAATGAATATTTTATTATTATCATCAGAGCCACATGGCAACACCCATTGCAGACCCGTCTAAAACCGGGGCCGTGCAAGGGGGATGCCTGCAGGAGGGAGGAAAAATAAAAATAATAGCCACGTCAAGCGCTGGGACCTCTAAGGGGAACCAGAACGCAAATACCAGCACTGCACCCAGGAAGCGCCTTAGCGGCGCCCAAATCCGAAGGAGGAGGAAGGAGCGACAGGAAACCAAAAATATCCTGCCGAAAACTTCAACCCAGGAGCATTTCTCAGACAGGAAACCCGAGACCTCCATAAAAAGACCCAGGTCCGTGGGATCTTCCCAACCCTCACCAAACGTGAGGAAAAAGGTTAAGAATACCACGGTCACAAGAGGGCTAAAATTCAGCCAAATGGCAAGTACCCACCTGAAAGTGGGCATGATAGATCCAGCGGACCCACTCGGCAAAATAACCGAGGAAACGGCGGCCGCTATCAAAAGTAAACTGTGGGAGGCCCTAGCAAGTCACCTGAGGGAGAACACCACAGAAGAAAAACCCACATTCGGAGGAATCGCCTATATAGGAGACATACTCCGAGTGACGTGCAAAAGCGAGGGGGCCCGCAACTGGCTCAAGGATACAGTTGAGACCCACGCAAAAAACTGGATAGGGAAGGAGCTGAGGGTACTGAGCAGTGATGAGCTCCCCTCACTCACCAAAGGCACAATGTGGTTCCCGGGAACACCAGAGGACCCGAAGGAAATACTGTTCAGACTGGGCGCTCAGAACAAGGGGATCGACACAACACGTTGGTGTACCTTCCTGAGCCGCCCACAAGAAGAGCCAAAGGGACAACTACTTATAGTAGGTATCCCGAAGGAAATTGCAGAAAAGATTGAGGAGAATGGATCGAGGCTGGAATATATGTTCAACTCGATCCAAATCAGACTCAAAACAGAAGAGCATAGGGAAACACCCAAAATGGAGGAAGGGGCAATGGACACCACCACAGAGGTGAAACCAGCAAACCCCATACCTACACAACAAGAACCACAACCTTAAATAGGGGGCCCGGGCAGAGCGGACAAACGACGCTGGGAACCGATAAAGGTAATACAATGCAACCTGCATCACAGCAAGACTGCCACTGCAACCATTTGCAGAGGTGCGAAATTGCATAGCCCTAATCCAAGAACCCTGGGCCAGAGGCCAAATGGTATGCGGACTCAACCTAGCAAATAATGATATTTTCTACATTTCCACAGGTAAACAGCCAAGGGCCGCAATAATCTGCCCGAAAGACTACAGTGCCATCTTCTTAAAACATCTATCTACGGAGGACCTCTCGGTCATACAGGGGACACTCCAAAGGGAAGATGGCACAAATATGAACATCATGATAGCGTCAGCCTACCTACCACAGGACTCGACCACACCACCACCAACCAGGGAGGTCGAGACACTGATGGAACATAGCAGGAGGAACAACATCCCCACAATCATCGGATGCGACGCAAATGCACACCACTGGGCATGGGGGAGCAAGGATTGCAACGACAGAGGTAAGTCACTATACGAATTTATAATGACTAACGATTTAGAAATAGAAAATAAAGGGAACGAGCCCACTTTCGTGAGCTCAAGATACCAAACAATAATAGATCTAACTTTAACAAATCTAAACATATCCAAATATATACAGAACTGGCATGTCTCGAACGAGGCATCCATGTCTGATCACAGATGGATAAAATACCAACTAAAACTAACTAGTAAAATTAACAAAGTATACCGTGACCCCAGACTAACAGACAGAGAAGCATACTACTCTCTGCTCGAGAAAGGCATGGGCGCAAGCGGTAAAAAAACAATACATAATAACAACGATCTGGAAACAGAAACCAAACAGCTCGAGCATAATATTACAACCGCATACAAGCACACATGCCCGCTGAGAAACAGAACCGCACAGACATCCACCAAATGGTGGTGCAAGGCTCTGGACTCGCTGAGGCATTCTGCTAGGAAAGCGCATAACCGAGCTATGAACACGAGAAATGCAAATGACTGGAACGCCTACAAAGCGGTACAGAATTTGTACAAGAAACTGATAAGACAGAAAAAAAGAGAATCATGGAGGACGTTCTGGACAAACATAGAAAACGTGTCAGAAGCATCCAGAATCAAACAAGTGTTGTCCAAGGACGCACCACCACAAATGTGTAGCTTAAAAAAGGGTGATGGCACCCATACAATCTCACATGACGAAACAGGTAAATTATTACTAGAAACACATTTCCCTGGTTGTAGCATAAACTCCTTTACCATGGATGACAATGGAGCAGACAGCACCCCGTCTGAGGAAGACTGGGCACTGGCGCGCCAGGTGGTCACGGAGGAACGCTTAGACTGGGCTATTAACACCTTTTCTCCCTACAAATCACCAGGAGTAGACGGGATATACCCAGCCCTCCTGAAATGGGGGAAAAAAATCATCAACAAAACCCTCGTTAACATCTATCGGGCGTGTATCGCGCTAAGATACACACCGAGCTCATGGAGGGTAGCAAAGGTTATTTTCATACCAAAACCAGGCAGAAGTGACTATACGTCTGCTAAATCATACAGACCCATTAGCCTCACATCCTTCTTGTTAAAGACGATGGAGAGACTCTGTGATCGTTACATTAGGGAGGACATTCTGTCCAATCGACCAATACATCCGAACCAGCACGCATACATGGAGGGCAGATCAACGGAATCCGCCCTTCACTGCGTGACAAGCCGAATTGGCAAATCCCTAAAGGACAAGGGATGCACACTAGCAACCTTCCTTGATATAGAGGGGGCGTTCGATAAGACGACCTTCAAAAAAATAACCAATGCCCTTCAAAAGAAAGGCATACCAGGAGCTATCAGCGACTGGATTACAAACATGTTGGAAAATAGGTGGGCAACCATCAAAATAGGCGAGGCCAAACTCTCTTGTAAGGTAGCGAAAGGCTGCCCTCAAGGAGGCGTCCTATCACCAATTCTCTAGAATCTAGTAGCCGATGACCTCATAGGGATCCTAAACGAACACGGCTACTACACAATTGGCTATGCTGATGACATAACCATCTTACTATCAGGGAACGCAGAGACCATTCTAGCCAAAAGAATGGCCGACGCACTGAAAATAGTGGAAAACTGGTGCAGAGATCAATCTCTAACAGTCAATCCCACAAAAACAGAGCTTGTCCTCTTCACAAGAAGGAGGGAGTGTAAAATGACCTACACACCCCTCTTTCAAGGACAACCCCTCAAATTATCACAAGAAGTAAAGTATCTGGGCGTGATACTGGATAGCAAACTAAGCTGGAAAACACACCTAGACACAAGATCCAAAAAAGCATGCATCGCTTTGATGCAATGCAAAAGAGCGGTGGGCAACTCGTGGGGCTTATCACCAAAAATAATCCTATGGATCTACACAGCGGTGATAAGACCCATGCTGACCTACGCGGCAGTCGTATGGTGGCCTAGGGCCAGAAAAAAGACCGCGATGCGGCAGATGGAACATGTCCAACGCATCGCACTTCTGCAGACAACAGGGGCAATGAGAACAACCTCAACAGCCTCACTTGAGGCAGCGCTGTGTATGACTCCTCTCGACATATATGTAAAGGAGATGGCGTCGATCACAGCACTGCGACTCTATAAATCAAAGCTGTGGAATATACCAAACGGAGATGGTGAACACTGGGACATACTGAAGGACACCCTAAACAGGAGTAAACAGGCCGACGGACCGGTGGACACGATCATACGGAGGTATATTTTTGACAGCAAAATAAAACTTGCAAAACAGGATGACCCCCCTGTAAACAATGCAACCGACATCCATATTTACACGGATGGTGCGGTGACAAAGAACGGAGCAGGCATTGGGATATTCTCAAAAAGACTGTCACTAAAAAGAGGACAACCCCTGGGCAGAGGCATAAATGACCCAACCAGAGTAGAACTCGCCGCAATTCAATATGCAGCCGAGACTCTAAAAATACGGAATGTGAAAGGAAAAACGATCCGAATATTAACTGACAGTAGAGCATCAATTAATACAATCATGAGCTCAAAATTTACGTCGCTACTAGCATACGAATGTAGGGAAAGCCTAGAATTAGCTGCAGCACAAAATAACCTGGTCATCCATTGGGTGAAGGGACATAAAAACAGCAACGGTAATAAAATGGCAGACAAACTGGCACGCAAGGCCGCGGGCACACCTGTGCATGGCCCGGAACCCGCACTACCACCGAAACTGTCTGACATAAAAACATCCATTAAGGAGAACTCAATGACCGAACACCTAATTAGGTGGAGCGATTCAAAAGGAAACTTAGTCGGGAAACAGCTCATCAGCATAAACCACAAAACAGCGGACTATTATAAAAAATTGTCAAGAGGAAACCTGAGGAGCATGGTAGGCATGTTAACAGGTCACTGCGCGCTCAGGAAACACTTACACAGACTCCAACTATCAGTTGATAAAGTATGCCGGGGATGTGGAAAGGAAGAGGAAACGGCGGAGCACCTACTTATGGAATGCACCGCCCTCTCCTCAAAAAGAGAACATATATGGGGAGAAAAATTCCCGAAATCACACGATATAAGAGGGGCACACCCCGGTGCGATCCTGAAATTCATCCAAACACTTGGATGGCTAGAGAGCGCACCGGAGTAGATGACCTCTAGGCGAGAGGGAGCATAAAGGGCCCATTGGGGCCTACATGCTGCCGAATTTTATTTCGAGCCCTCCGCCGAAGAATCCAAATCCAATCATCCGAGCCGTTAATATCATCTTTAAGGAATATAAGTACTAAAAAACATTTTAAAGCGGACGATGATATTCAAATTTATTTAAAAAATCTTACGGTTTCGTATAATGTAGACATTGATAAATCAACATATATGAGTCAGGCTAGCGACGAAGACTCCTTTCAATGATATTTATTCTTATTTTAGTTTAGTTTTTTTTATTAGACTAAGAATCATTTGTTTTATTAATTGTAATATCTTTAAATACATGTATATAAAAAATAATTTTTATCAGTTAAATAATAATAATGTAGGCTTTTTTTAACATTTGTACGAACATATTGTATGTTTTAAAAGATGTTTTATTGTTATTTCCTTTGGTATCTTCCGCTATTCATGTATTCGTACCTTTTATAATTTTATAGAGGTACTAAATCGAAAATAATAGTAATATAATTTATTAAGCTATAAACAAACCCATAAGAGTATATTAAATAAAAACACATATAGAAAAAAATATATCACATTTGTTATTTGTACCACTCTAAGTAGTACAGTAAATCAAACATTATTGTAATATTTTAAATACCTTTTAATATTAAATATAAAATATACGAAAGACAAATTATAAAAAACGAGATATTGATACTACTCTTATTACTAATGACGAATACAAGGGTATAAAAACATTTGGGTTTTTATGTTTTATTTTATTTTAAAATAATTATAATAATTATCAATGTGTAAATCATAGTAACATATGGAATATCTACACAAAAACAATTTCAAATCAGATATACGTTTCAAAACAATCATTGTCAATATTAGAGTTAAGTCTAATTGAATTAAGTAATTATGCCATCTGTATTTACGTATAGTGAGTATTTCGACATGCTTCTCATCTATGGAGAATGCGGCAAAAATAGCAGACGCTCTCAAGAGTTGTATAGAGTAAGATACCCCAATCGGATAACACCGAGCTGTACTACCTTCTTTAAGTTGGAACAAAAATTGCGGAGTGCTTCTTTTCCGGATGGAAAACATGTAGCTCATAGAAGAAATACAGTCATAACCGATAATAGTACTATAAATATTTTGGCATATGTACCGTATGTCCGAATAAGAAAGGTCACCGGCTATATCTCAGGAATTAAGCTTCCTAGAGCTTTCAAATAAAAAAAATATTATTAAAACAGGACATGAGAAAATGCTGGAAATAATTTTCAAGTTCGTAAGTAGTCCGGTAGGGGGCGCCATGAATACTAAAAATATAAAACTATGATTATCTCAAAAAATGTTCAAATAAAGGTATCCTAAAGCAATATTCATTGAAATCGTGATGCGTTTAAGAATAAAACATGTTAGTAACTTTTTAAGCTTACTCTAGAAATAAAGGGTGGGGGAAGGTTCGAATTTGTAATAAGCAAATGTCAAATAACTCTTTTGTTTTTTATGCGATTTTAATGATTTTTGTGTCATATAAAACAACATACCCTGCTTAATAAAATTCATTAGAAAAATAGAAAAGTTATGTTCTTTTGCCGCCGATAGGTGGCGCTAAGTTAAAAAGTAGATAATTTTCCCATTTTACTCAAAAAATTCAAATGCAATGACGTACTTTTCTTATCTTAATTAAAAAGAGATTGAAAAAATAAGAAATTCAGTGAAAGCCGCAAGTCCATATCTTTAGCCTATCAAAAGTTATAAACAAAAGAATATTTCGAATTATAAATTACAACTATCATTTGAAGGCACTTTTTGTTTTTAATAAAATTTATAACAAAATTAAACAATCGAATGACTAATGTCTTTCAAGTTGTTCGAAGTGTCCACCGTCATATTTAATACAATCGCGTACTTTTTGTTCCATTATATTAACAGCGGCTTCTATTTCAGCCATAGATATACTATTTATCGCATTTCTTATCCTTAATATCATATCTTCCCTCGTGGTGGGCCAGTTTTGATATATAACATTCTTTAAACGGCCCCATAAATAAAAATTTTAAATAGTCAAGTCGGGAGGGCGCGCTGGCCAGAGAAATAAACTTCCCCTACCAATCCATCTATCCGGGAAGTTTCTATCCAAATAATTTCGCACGTTTATAGAAAAATGAGTAGGGCACCCATCGTGTTGAAAATACATTTTGACACGGTTAAGGAGGGGAACATCTTCTAGCAACACAGGTAAATAATTTTGTAAAAAATATAAATAGGTGTTTCCATTAAGAGGTTCATCAAATATAAATGGTCCTATGATTTTCCCCGCTACAATACCGCACCAGACATTAACTGACCACCGACCTTGATATTGAATCTCTCGCCCCGACAAATCCTTACTGGATGGATTTGTCGGGGCCCAGTAATGCATGTTGTGTCTGTTTACATTACCAACACTGGTAAACGTTGCCTCGTCGGTCCACAAAATATTTGAAATGAATTGCTGATCTTCTTTTAACATATTTAGGAACCAATGGCAATAATGTAGCCTGTTGTTGAAATCTGAATAAATTAATTCTTGGTGGAGAGCAATATGATAAGGATGCATTCTAAAATAATAACGTAATTAAATAAGGATAGGGAATATGAACAATTATTATATGAAATAAAATATTATATTGAAATATACTTCTTAATTTAATTTTGATATGAGTTTTTTCAATGCAAAAATTAAATGTGTTTTTACAAACCTGTGTTCTTTTAAAATAGTATATATTGTTAATTTGGAAATGCCCAAATCTAATGAAATTTGCCGAATACCAGTATGGAAAGTTAACTCTCTCTTAAGCCTCTCGCCAATCGGGAAAAAGTTCTTCTATCGCACCGTCTTTTCTCAGGATATCTCATTGCGTAAATTCTTGCTGCGATAGTTTCATTCTGATGACATTCAAAATAAACAACTAACATATTATACATTTCTTCGTTGGAAATTCTCATTGCTTAAAATTTAATAATGGTAAACAACAAAAAGCACGGTTAGATAAACAAACCGTATTGGCAGGTGTTTAATGTTATGTTATTATTTACTACAGCAACGTGATCTTTTATTATCATTCAATTTAAAATAAATGCCTTATGTTAAATCTTTGGTTATTGGTTCTGGAAAGATATTTTCTTTGTAAGTGATATATCTTAACTAAATATGTTTATATTTGTATTCAAATGCAAAAAATAGAATGTCAAACCGTTCTCTCAGCAATGAAAGGTTAAATCGTATCTCAATTTATTTCATATGCTATTATTTCAAAATTGAAAAAAAAAACTTTTGGTTTTAGGTTACAATATTATTTTACAATAAATATTTAAAACTTTTCTTTGAAATTCTTCATAAATATTAACGAAATGCCTGCAAAACCGCTAAGAATAAAATACTACTACGGATTACGAATTCTAATCAAAAGCTATTAAGTTCTTCCTAAATTGTTAAGAAATGTAATTATCTTTTGCTACTTTCGCTGATTATTAATTTTTGTCATAAATTTCATTGAACACAAAACCTTCCTTCAAATAACATTAGTAATTTTTATTAAAAATATTATTTTATTTATATTTTTTGATAGGATAAAGATATGGACTTGCGGTTTTCACTGAATTTCTTATTTTTTCAACCTCTTTTTAATTAAGATAAGAAAAATACGTCATTACATTTGAATTTTTTAAGTAAAATGGGAAAATTATCTACTTTTTAACTTAGCGCCACCTATTGGCGGCAAAAGAACGTAAATTTTCCATTTTTATAATGAATTTTATTAAGCAGGGTATGCTGTTTCAAATGACACAAAAATCATTAAAATCGCATAAAAAACATAAGGGAGTTATTTGACATTTGCTCATTACAAATTCTAACCTTCCCCCCACCCTTTACTTCTAGAGTAAGGTTAAAAAGTTACTAACATTTTTTATTCATAAACTCATCACGATTTCAATGAATATTGCTTTAGGATACCTTTATATGAACAATTTTTGAGATAATCATAGTATTATATTTTTAGTATTCATTGCGCCCCCTACCGGACAACTTATGAACTTGAAAATTATTTCCAGCATTTTCTCATGACCTATTTTATTCACATTTTTTTATTTGAAAGCTCTAGCGCGCTTAGTTCCTGAAATATAGCCGGTGACCTTTCTTATTCGGACACCCGGTACAAGTTGTTAACCCACATGTATCTACAAGGCTTCTTGCTCAGAAATTAGGGGTAAGCAAATCATCTGTCCACAGAGTATTACAAAATAATAAATACCACCCATTTAAAGTACATCTGGTGCAAGGATTAACTCCTCAAGATTCTGCACGTAGATTGGACTTGCTCAAATAATAGTACAGCTTGAAGACGATCCCAATTTTTTAAATAAAATTCTCTGAAGCGATGAAAGTAGATTTCACAATAATGGTACCGTTAATCGGTATAACTGCCATTACTGGTCTGCTGATAATCCGAACTGGATGAAAGAGACTAATTTTCAACAAATATGGGGAGTAAATGTATGGTGCGGTTTATACAATGGTCGTATGATTGGTCCTTACTTTTATGAAGGTACATTAACTGGTGCAGTCTATTTAAATTTTTTACAAAATGAACGTTCTGAGTTATTGGAAGATATTCCTTTAAATGAAAGAGCAATGATGTGGTGGCAACAAGATGGTGCACCCCCTCACTATTCTCGTCAAGTTACTAATTTTATTGATGGGACTTTCGGAGAGCGCTGGATTGGACGAAATGATCCGATAAAATGGCCACCACGATCTCCTCATATTACGCCCTTGGATTTTTTTCTTTGGGGATATTTAAAAAAATATTGTATATACTGACCCCAACAGAGATATAGAAGATTTACAGAATCGAATCACAGAAGCTTGTAGAAGTATTACTACAGATATGGTTAGAGCAAGTTGCATCAGAGGTCTTCTTAGAAGACTGAAATATTGTGTTAGTGTTGATGGCAATCAATTTAAACACCTTATAGATTAAATGATATTAAAACTTTGATAGATGTTGTTTTGTTAATATGTCATAGGTAATGTTTCATTCGTTTATAACTCCCATATTTTACAATAAAACAAACAAATGTCATTATACCATTGTATTCGTTATTAAATCTTATTTTAAAAAATGTATAGATATATAGGGTGTCTCATTTAAATTTTTTAGGTTGATGTCAAGTTGTCGGAAATTATGTGGCAAAAACAAAGTCTAAGTACTCTAAAATAGGCATCATATGTAACCATTCAAATCCTCCAAATTTCATTTTTGTAGTATTATCCGTTCACGAGATATCGTCTGCACACTATCTCATGGGACACCCTGTATATATATATATATATATTATATATATTATATATATATATATATATATATTGTAACGTTCAGTTTGCTCCTTATGTTGCACAGTAGAATGCGTAAAGTAAAGTACTAATTTTCATGATAATGTATGGAGTTGTGCGGTGAGAGCGGGTGTGTGATGAACTGTATCGACTAAGTGTAGATGCAATTGCTATAATAAACACTCATTAAACATTTTACGCTTTGCTTCAGCATTGCTGGGACATTGTGCACCGATTTGTGCTGATGTTACTCACAGAATGTAATTTGTTGTGATAATATGGTGAACTTATTATTGTTGTGATGGAAGATTTATTTCTAACACTAAATTAATTGAGGTCAATGAACTGGAGCAAGGGGAACACAATCAGCACACGTGTCGCAGTAACACTGAACGTACACATTAACTATTTTTGTTTGCTTATCCTATAATTCAATCATCTGTTTAACGGGTGAAATTGTTAGGTTATGAACAAGTGTCAGGCGTGAAGTTTTACCAACTTTGATTTTTTTCGAGATATCACATAAATCCTCTATGGTTCATCGGCTGTTATAGTTATCTATTTACCATCATTCATATTTAAACTTTTATCTTACATCTTCTTTCCGAAATGAATTTCTGCATTTGTTATTAATATTAGTAAACAGGAATAATGCGCATTTAATATAAATGTGTGAATGTTTGTCATCGAGTAATTATCATCTCACAGATATATTGTGAAGGTGTTAGTACTGTTGCGAAGCAGTTGGTATTTTGGAATTTTTTGTTATTCTTTCTTTCTGCATTTCCGTTAAAAATCTGATTGAGATTGAGTGTTCGATTGATTTCTGTATTGAGCTGTTGTGTGAGCATAAGTGTTTGACTTAGTTTTCTGTTTAAAAGGGGCATAACCTATTGAGGTTGATCAGCGTAAAACACATGCTTAGATTTTCCAAAGTATTATTGTAAGTTGTGAAGTTTGATAAATTTAACGCTTTTGGCGGAGCTAGGTACACAGCAAGGGAGAAAATTTTGTGAGGAATAACAAAAAAAAAAACCGGGAAGTTGGTATGTTTTTTTTAATGTCTTTTGCTAAATTGATTCAAATGCGTGATTGTGTAACACAGGAATATCCTGGGTTTTTTTTTTCTCTTTGGATTTTTATTATTGGATTTTGGGATTTCTTTTGGAGTTTCGTTTGGTTCATCCCGTACGTACTTGGTGAAGTCGAGGGTGAAGAATTTAAGGAGTTTTCGTGTGAAGTTTTGGAAACAAGCCTATGTCAGGGATTTTGCATCCATTCTGTGGATTAGAGTCGAATGGGAATTTCATCTTTGGATCTGTGGAGGGGTTAATGTTGCCACGTATCAGTTTTGGAGGTTAGGAGAAGATCACGTGACAGGAAGTCAAGGAGAAGAACATGTCAGTTGTCAGAGGCGTAACGAGGAAGAGGAATTTGAGTTTTCATATTTTTATTATACTTGGGAATTTTTGATGTTGAGCACTTGTAATGTGGGAATAATTTAGGTAACTCCGATCATTAATTAGAGATGGGTTTTGTTTTGAAATGATTGTTGTGCTCGTTCATCCTTAGTTTATTTTCATCAGTAAAGCAGGGAGGGAAATTTACATTCTAGTAATTCATTGGTAATTTTATTTTGCTACGCATGTCAATATTTTGTGTGGATTGGCTAATATATGTTTTAGATTTTCTTTCTACGTGGAATCTGCCAGGTAACGTTACCAGCGATTCGACGAAAGACACCGTGATTTTGGTAAGTGACTTTTAACTTTAACTTTTGCCTCTACATAGGTTGACATGTGGTAGTGGCGATACTATTATCTGATTATCATAGGTTTAGAGAGACAGCGATATTTATTTTTATGTTCTTTTACTGCTGATGAGAAGGAACTGAAGTGAACGATGAATGAAAGTTATTGATTAGGAATGTGATTTATATTATTCTTTTGTATTCAGGGGGTTTTGGTCAAATTATTAAATTCACAACTTTAATATTAAATTCATATAGTTATTCGATTACATTTTCATTAAGTTCAACTTGTATATTATTTAGAAGGGAATTAAAGTATTTGATTTTGGGTATTTAATTATTGAAGAATTTCTTTAACCGTTATTACTCTTTCCAACTCGGTTTCCGAATTTTACCAAGGTAAGTCTCATACAAACTGAAGGGTTTTAATTATTAATTCGGTGGCGCTCTTTTATATCGTCGAACTCGATCGGCTGACCACGGGGTAAATCATTCGGTTCGAGGACTCACATGCCACACGGTTAAATAAATAGTAACGAGTTGTTGTTAATTAGTTATTTTAAAGTTTGATATAAGGGAGTGCCGCCCAGTAGGGTTCTGGGCACGTAACAATATATATATATATATATATATATATATAGTATATATATATATATATATATATATATATATATTGTTTCCAGCGATTTTTGTCCATCGTCCCATTGACTCGAAACACTTTGCGACACCTCGTTCAGCGGTACGAGTAAATTTCACGTCATTATTGTAGTCCTTACACTTCAGTGTAGTCGTCAAATAATTGAAGACACAAAAAGTTCAGGATGACATAAGAAGTCGCGGGATCAATCTCAATGTCGTCGAAATCGTCGGCCTTTAACTTTTTTGCAGACGTGCTCGCTCTATTTCTCTCTATTTCGGTGTCAATCGTGTGCTGGTTATACTTGAACTTCCTTTTCTTTTTGACATATAAATTCTGACTTTCCCCTATCCTTTATTTTAAGAGTAAGATAAAAATGCCTGTTACATTTTTGTTTCACGAATTTATCATGATTTCAAAAAGTGTAGTTTTATGATGTCTTTATTAAACATTTTTTTGAGGTAATCGCAATATTACTTTTCGACTGTTCATTGCGCCTACAGGAAGAGTTACGAACTTGAAATTTATTTCCAGCATTTTCTCATGATCACTTTAATTAACATTTTTTTTTATTTGAAAGCTCTAGCACTCATAGTTCCTGAGATATAGCCCATGACCTTTCTTATTCGGATACCCGGTACATTTCAACACACAAAGTGGACATTATCAATAACAAACTAAATTCTACCTTAACCTAAGCGTCTTATATACAGGGTCCTGCATCACAGCTCCCGTCTTCGATAGCTCAGTTTCTAATTAAATTAGGACTTTCAAATTTTGGAAATTTTAATTGGGTCATTGGATGTACTTCAGGAAAATATTTTTGATTATACCGATTATCTCAAAAAAATAGTTACAGCATGATGTCATATTTTTTTAAATTGTTTGATATATATTTTATTCATTATTTAGGTGTCTTTTATGAATACCTACACACCCCTAAGATTTTATTCAAATCGGTTCAGTAATACCAACCAAAAAAATAAAATACATTTAAGTTTATAAGTTCCTGTATAGTTCATAAAAACAAAATTTGTATAGTTTTATTGACAAGATCCTATTGTATTTTTTATTATTTTTTTAAATGAATGGCGCAAAACCATTTTTTTTTTAAATTTTTATTATTATTATTTTTGGTTTGTTTTTCTGAACCGATTTCATTAAAATTTTAGGGATATGTAGGTGTAAGGAGACCAATGAGACGAGTTATAATTCAAAACTTGTGTTGTATTTTTACTTCTCAAAAGAATGACTGATAATCATAAAAAGCTCCTACATAATGAATAAAATGTATATCGAGCAATTAAAAAAATTAAATAAAATACAGGGCCCGGCATTTCAGATATCTTACGTACAAGCAACAAGGTATATCCATTAAAACCGCCACTCATATATACAAAGCTATCTGCCGACCCCTGCTTGATTCCGGTGCTCTCCTCTTCACTCAGCTCATCCCTTGCGCTATGTATCACCTCCAAGTCGCCGAAAGATCCTCCCTAAGAATCCTTACCAAACTCAGGCATCCCAACAACCTACTTCAGAATCCCTCCAACGAATACCTTAATGAATCCACCCAAAGCGTATATTAGCTTTAAGTAAAAAAATGTGCCAATGATTCTGTTAATCTACCCCTTCTTACAAAATTCTGTATTCCCCGTAACCCTAATATCCTTCCTAAATACACACATCCTACAATCACCATACATCAATTAATTTGCGCAAATCATCAGGACAGTTCAGCTAGCTAGCACAGATTTTTCTTTAACTTCATCATAAATTCACGACAGGGCAGAAAGACTTCTGGTCGATAGCCCATACAGACTAACACCTATATGTATTGTAATTATTTATATTGTTAAAATTATCTATATAGTCTGAATAAAGGTATATATATATATATATATATATATACAGGGTGGCGCAAGATTCCGATGAAGTCCAATATCTCAGTTATTTAGAAATTTACAAAAATATATTACTGACATAATTTGTAGCTACTGTAAAACTTCACATTTTAAAATTGGTTTCATATATACAGGGTGTCCTATAATCACGTGACGTATCAAACATATGATTTTTTAAATGGAATGCTATATTTTTTATGTCGATTTTAGATTCTAGGTTAAAAATTAATCATTTCTGGTATTAGTCAATTTTTAATATTTTAAAAGTTATAAACAATTTAATGTTGAAATCGATGGAAGTTTAGGGCCTTGTTTTTCAAAATTGAAAAACGATGTAAACTTTCTGTTAACGCAATTTAATTGAAAAAAATGCTTAATAATATAAGGAATAATCGTTTGTTACCATAAAGCAAATGTTGTGTACAGGGTGAAACAATACGCAAAATGATTTTTTTCTTTTTTCACTTAAATGGAACACCCTATATTTTTTACACTATTTCGATAGAAAATTAATTGATCTTTAATTTTTGTATAATAAACTATACCCCTATCTGTTACCATTTTTTAACAATTTCAATTCAAAGTACAAAATTATAAGTTTCGCTTATAATCTATAATTTAAGTAGGCTATAATTAAAACAAATGCAATTCATAATCGTTTTCTGGTATTTAATAACATACTTACTCTCTAACCTAAAAGGATATTCAAATGACAATCGATATTTAAAGGCGCATGCAAAATATAAACAAAATAGTTGCTTAACGATTATTTAGCGAGTTATAATGGTTATTGGGACATATTTTTTAAGAAAAAAATTGTAAAATGTTTGAATGCTATTGAATTAAAAAAAATGTGAATGTGTGAAATAAATACATAAAAATGTTAACAAAATATAATGATATAAATATTTTATTATTTCACTTAGTATCTATTTTCGGTTTTTCAGTCAACATGAATTGTTTAAATAAATCAATTTAAGAAGCATATAGGAATATTTTAAATATTTTTCGAATAATAACCAAAAAATATAGTTGTTGTTAGTTTTTAACAATTAAATTAATCATTTATTGAAGAAGTATGTTTAACTGCACCAGTGTTACAAAATATAACGTAATTACGAAAAAAATGTTTTCTTTGTTGCAAAATTAATTTATTGTTAAACATAATTTTTGCGATTTGAACGATTTAAAAGAATAGGAATCGCAAAAAAAAACTAGCAAATCTTCATTAATGAATTTAGAACTAATGTATACCTACTTTAGTCTTGCGAAAATCGCATTTGTTTATTGCGAAAGTAATTTATTGATAAATGCAATTTTGTAGAATAAATTGATGATAATAATAGGAATCGTAAAATCTGTTTAAAAATAAATTATTAATATTAACATACCTTAATAGAAAAAATAACTTCCAACCCATTCCTGGTGAATCGAAAACCAACTCACCTCCACCACTCACTAATTACCACTTGTTCATAAACAAAAATAAATCGCGTTTTTAATTATTAATAATTTCTAATGTTAAAAATTAAACCGGAATAGTGAACACTGTGCGTTTTCGGACGACTGAATCGAAATACAAGAGCGCAATTATCGCAAATCAAGAAGAAAAAAACGATCGACGACTCACTCCGAGAACGCATTCCTGAGATAAGAAGATTCGTTGTACCTGGATCCTGGCGCACAGCCAAGAACATACCTATTTAAATTGTTGTATTTTCAATATTATCGCGTATTAAAATAATTACAGCTTAATATTTATTTACTTTTTTTATTAAATTCTCATTTATCCCGTGGTAAAAAAATATGTATGAATTATGATGTATTTTAATTAATACACTAGACTATTCGTTTCACTAAATTATTTTATATTTGTGTACGCGTAACTTTTACAACTAAATAAATTAGTTGTTCTGGCACGGCCTACTTTGATTAAAAATTCTATACCAAATTTGTATTTGAGATTAAATATCTCAAAAACGGTAGATGGTAGCTATTTAATATGTTATATAAAAAATGAAGAGTGATTAATTTTCTATTAAAATAGCATAAAAAATATAGGGTGTCTCATTTAAGTAAAAAGAGAAAAAAATCATTTTGCGTATTGCTTCACCTTGTATATAAAAATTTGTTTTAAGAGAAAAAAAGAGTATTTATTTTATTATTAAGAATTTTTGCATTTGTATGGCGTTGACAGAATGTTTATTTCATTTTTCATTATTGAAATATTAGGCTCTAAACATCTATCGATTTCAACATTCATTTGTTTATAACTTTTAAACTATGAAAAATTGACCTATTAAATCTTATATAAAAAATGATTATTTTTAAACGTAGAATCGAAAATCTTCATAAAAAATATATCATTCCATTTAAAAAATCATATGTTTGATACGTCACGTGATTATTGGACACCCTGTATATATGAATTTAATTTTAAAATGTGAATTTTGACAGTAGCTACTAATAATGTAAGTAACATTCTTTTGTATATTTCATTATAACTGAGATATTGGACTTCATTGTTATCTTGCGCCACCCTGTATATATATAAAATAAAATATTGTATAATGCAACATTGTTTTGATTTGAAAATATTGAATGCAAATAAACAAATTAAAAAATGTATCTAGTACAGCTCTGCCTTATATAATTACAAAGTCGTTACATTAAATCAATCATAACGTTCCGTCACCGCCTCGATATCCGGTGAAAATGATCAAGAGGACGTTTGACGGAAGGACAATTTCTATGCACAACGAGGGATGAAAACTCCGTGTCTGCAGTTAGTCTTATATTACATTTTTTTTTTTATTTTGTGACATCCGGCTACTCAATATATGTCAGAGCGGGTGAAGGTAACGTGATATATTAAAGACGAATTTAATCACAACAAGTGGGATAAAGAGGTTTATAAAATCGGTAGCGCGATGCGCACAGCCGTTCATGAGGTTACTGGTTATTCCCCAAACGCGTTAGTGTTCGGACGTGTCGTCCCTTTATCGGGTGATTTTTATGCAGTCCCAATTACACGATTAACCCGCTCTGTAAAGTTAGCCTGCGGGTGATATTTCGCGTTAAACCACAGCTTCTGTATTTTTTACCCTTTCGATGCTCTAATGTCATTTCAAATTGAGATAATTTCATTGCCCAACGCGCCAGTCTACCCATAGGGTCCTGCATTTTTGTCAACCAGAGTAAAGAGTAGTGATCAGTAATTGCCCTAAATCTCGTCCCTTCAATATAAGGACGAAATTTGTCGACCGCGAAAACAAGAGCCAAGCACTCACGTTCAGTAAGCGAATAATTACGCTCAGCCTTACTGAAGGTTCTGCTCGCATACGCTATTACATGTTCGGCACCATCTCCTAAAACTTGAGACAGTACTGCCCCAATCTCTACACTAGAAAAGCGTCTGACTGCACAATAAATTCTTTTGAAAAATCTGGTGCGGATAAAACAGGCGCAGAAACCAAAGCATGTTTAATTTCCTTAAAAGCTTTTTCTGCGTTTACGTCCCAGGCTACTTTATTTCCCTTACTCTTCCCCTTCAATAATGCTTTTATGGGCGCTACGACCGTAGAAAAATTCGCTATGAATCTCCTATACCAGGAACACATCCCCATAAACCTTTTAATTTCTGTGGTGGTTTTTGGCACCGGATAGTTAATCACGCACTCGACCTTTTCCGGATCGGTGTGAAGCCCGGAATCATCTACCACGTAACCTAAGTATTTTAACGACGTTTTGCAAAATTCGCATTTTTCGACGTTGACGGTAAAAGACGCATTTTTCAAACGTGTAAAAACTTCAGCCCGAAAATCCTATCCATCAACCGTTGCTGTGTCTGTGCAGCATTATTCAAACCAAACGGTATAGTGTTAAACTCGAACAACCCCCGACCGAGTACCGCGAAAGCTGTTTTTTCTTTTGAACTCTCTTCCAAGGGAATTTGCCAAAAGGCATGTTTTAAATCTACACTGGAAATAAAACGGGCTTCGCGTAATTTGTCCAATATGCTATCGAGCCTAGGTAGGGGATATGCGTCCCTCTTCGTTACCGCATTTATTCTACGCCCGTCAAAGTAGAACCTGAATTCTCCAGTTTTCTTCTTTACTAAGAGAACTGGAGAGGACCAGAGAGACTCGGCTTAATAACGTTAAGTTTTAACATTCGTTCTATCTCCGCATTAAGGTGGACCTGCATAGCAGGAGATAACGGAAAAGGCCGAGCATCTCCCGTGTCTATTACGTGTTCTACTAAATCCCTCTTGCCTAATTGATGTGACCCGATTTCCTTAAATTTATCAGCAACTTTTGTTAATTCAATTTCTTGTTCATTCGACAACAATGCGCGGTCACTGATGCCGTATACTAAACACGTATCATTTACTGAGCCCTCAACTGAATTTAGAGACCGCCATTCCTTCCTCCTGAAGTCTAAAATAATTTTATATTTATTAATGAAATTAATTCCCAGGATCAAATTTAACTTTAAGGATGGTACTATAAAAAAATCAAACACACCCTTGCAATTCTGTGTTTCGAATGGAAGCTGAATTACGCCAGTAACGTTTTGTAATGTTCCGTCCGCGGTAATAACATTATGCACGTTACTAGGAAGGGTTTCTACATTTTTATCAGCCAAAAACTGCAACATATCCGCCCCGATAACAGATTTATTCCCTCCTGTATCCACTAAAGCTTTAAACTTAAAACCGAGAACACTTATTTCAATATGAGGTCGGTCATCCCCGTCCACTAACTGGAAAACGGGACTTAGCTGAATTCGTGGTGTAAAAAATGAATTTACTGTTTTTAACCACATCTCCCAATCTAACTTACGCTTAATATCGGCCTTCCTTATTATTCGTTTTTTGAACACCGCGAACACTGATTTTTGCTCACGCCCTTTATTCCGCAGCCGAAGCAGATTATACCCCTTCTCGGTAATTTACATTTACTAAATCTATGTCCCGGTTTATCACAGTTCTAGCACTTTTCTATTTTATCTTGTGCGACTGACTTTTCGCTAATAACCGCATTATTACTCAGGCTGGCAATTTTTAACTCCATGTCACAAATTTTCTTTGACAGGGATTTTACGGCAGTAATTACGTCATAATAATTATTATCTTCATTCAGCGAATACAAATGTGACGGTCCCGATTTTTGATTAATGGCATTGCAATTTTCGATTTTTCTGCATAACGCAATTAATGATGGGATGATATCAACGTCAACTAGACTTAATTGAGAAATGTAAGACGGCAAGAGATTTTTCCTGATAAATTTAACTTGAATTCGTTCTTCCGGCACAACTGACAATCGTGAAAATAAATTCTCGATACTCGCTATAAACATGACAACGCTTTCGTTCTTTTCTTGTTTACGGTTGCGCAGTTTCTCCCAAATAAAATCATCGAAGTCCCCCAGCGTCTGGCCGCGCCGTTTCAGCTCCGTCACTATCACTATTACCACCGTCCGGATCGAACCCCGGACCCCCTTCTTCTAAAAACGTACTACACATTGCCTTAGTTAAATCCCGTTTAACGCGCGACAATTTAGCTTCGATTAGGTCACACTTATTTAAGGAATCAGTCTTGAACTTCGCGAAATCGGCTAGATCGGACCTAACATATCGTTTTAAACGCCCCCTAATGTGTTCTAGACGTGAGAGAATCTTTCTTTCAGCAACTTTAGCGTCCTTACCGGGAAATGAGGACAAGTTTTTATCTAATTCAGTTAATGTGTCTGAAACCTCTTTAAGATCCTGCTCAGTTAACTCAGAATAAGCGTCAGTTAAAATTGGTTTATTACCCGCGAGGAATTTTCTTAATAAAAATTTTAAATCTACTACTTCCATATTTTCCGTGGCCTTAAAACCGTGTATGGCTAGTTCATAGACTACCTCTACCTTCTTTAAGTAATTAACGTACATTTTTCTTTGAAGAGCTACCGTTAGAAAACTACACAATTTATTCCTATCACTACGATTTTATTAAGATACTATCATTCACGTTGCGCGTTAATTCCCTTAAGGCCCCACGTTGGGCGCCATGTGTGACTTCCGGCTACTCAATATATGTCGGAGCGGGTGAGGGTAACGTGAATGATAGTCTTCCTTAATAAAAAATTTAAATAAAGCTATATTTCGTATTTAATTGACAAAATGAAAAATAATTCTCATTTTTTTTTTTTAAACTAACTTAACCTACTCAACTGAAAAACTAAATGTCTTTACTAAAAAACGTAAACAAAATAAGATGGGCGCCACCTAGACATTCGCCGGTCTAGGACGGTAACGTGATACAGTATCTCTATCGCGCTCTACACACATAATGATAGAAATTCTTTCGTGCACTTATCTGGTATCCTGCGGCTGCTCCAATTCTCCAATTAAATATCGCCTACTATATCCCATCCGTAATCACAACGGAAAAGCTGCACCGGCGACACTGGTGATAAGGCGCACGGCAACGATGTGGAGTATATGCAGACTGGCAACACCGCTACCAACATGGATGACCACGACGTAAAATTCTTTCCTTTTTTTAAATTATGCCCAACTTTAGAGGTTCCTAAATAAATTGCCGATATTAGATTTAAGTGACACTGACAAAAAATTCTCTCAACTCTATTAAAAAGAAACCTCCCTATAATTTAAATCTTAATGCCACTGAATTAAACTCGACTCAAAAATATTGTTTATTGTGTCCGTGCGCTGAGCGACGAACTCTGGGGATAACTGACCTGAAACGCGGTCGGTCAGGTGGACATAAGCAGAATATCAAAAACATTATTTTAATATTTGGGCATTAACCGTCGGCAACCCAACAATCAACACTTTTGAAAAATAATGTTACAATTTTTATTGTGTATATTTGCATTAAATATTTTCGAATCAGGCCGAAAGACCTCCGGTCGATAGCAGTTTCTCTTAAAAATATATATTTGTTTTAAATTGTTTCATGTATTTTATATTAAATTAAATATGTGTGTATACTTTTAGAATAAAAAAAAATGTTGCATTATAAAATATTTTATTGTTATGCAACAGCAAATGTCCATTATTGAACATTTGTTTTAAGTACTTGTGTAGTGGGGGGACTCAGACATTCCGTTTTTGCTGAAAATGTAACAAATAATTTTTTAAATCGAATGCTATTAAGCATTGTTTTCAATTAAATTAAATGAAACAAAGATGATTCACACATTTGCAGTAAATAACTGCAAATCTGTGAATCATCTTTGCTTCATTTTATTTATTTTTATTTAATATAACCGTATATAAAGTGATATAAAATAATGTAGTAATTTGCTTTTAAATCACGTACATTAATGCTACTGTTGTTATAAATAAGAAGTAAATATATTCTTTACAATGGATATTATTGTAATAGTAATAAACGTGAATCTACCAACTAAACAAATTAACAACAGCAAAATAAACAAATGTCAAGAGAACTAATCATAATAGGAAAAACTTTTAAAATATAGCATTTAAAAAAAATCTCCAATAAATATTTTAGTGACCATCAGATAATCAGGGTAATTAGGAGAGGGTCGAAAGAGTTCACTAACAAACAACTGTTCTTCCCCTATCCATTGTTTTTTTTTTCTGACCTATAAATGGATTAATCCCTTCAAAAGTTTTCAATTGTTTAAGAGTGTTTGCTCAGTTATAATATTACAATGTTATCAATTACTCGTTTTCCATGTTGTGTTCCATCCTGTGATAATGTGTACACAAGATCTTGTCGCTTGTCATTTTTTAGTATTAATGTTAAGAAAAGGTATGTTATAAGCAATTACATTTCTTATTTATATTTTTGATACATCATATTATTTCTAGTTTTATATAATTAATGATAATTTTAATATTTTAAATTACATTTTTTTGTTCAATCGGATTATAAATTAACTATTTAATTAAAATTAATATTGATTTTTTTCAAAGAATTGTTTCCGTTGTAAGTGTATAATATATTTTTCCCAATCAATCAAAACTTTTCATTTAAGAAGGGACCGTACCTAAACCTAACAGTTTTTGAGATTTTTCAATATTTATGAAAATTATTATTTCTGTAGACATAATTTTAACATATATCACAAAGTAGAATGTACTCACATTTATTGAACATTGAACAACACTCGATATTTTCATTATTATTATTATTATTAGTAGTAGTAGTAGTAGTAGTACTGCCTATAACTATCTTTTTTATTTTCAAGATATTAATACATACTATAATTATTATATTGTGTTGAAATAAAAAGTGTAGTGTGCTATTTTAGTTTATGTACTAATATTTTGAAAACCAAGTAAGATATATTTTACACCATGGGAGCGTAAAATGATTATTTTAATACTTTTTATATTTAATTATTTATTTAATTAATAAATTGAATTTTGTTAGAAACGAATATTTAAAAACTATAGGTCCATTTACTTAAACGACAATATGCAAATTCCCGACGAACTACAGCGCTCCGCGGCGGATGTTGCCCAGGAGGAAGAAAAACTTTATTTCAGCAATGATGTGGGTGTGAGCGCGCGCTCGAGTGCGAACACGTTATCTCAAAAATGCGCGCTCCGCTCTTATAATACATTGTAATACAAATTAATGAATGATATAATTATACAAATTATTAATAATATACGGGTGGGTATATAACATATACAGGTCCCGCAACAGTGCGTCGGGCTTTCCTAGCGCCTTTCAAAAAATGTTTCGTACAAAAAGTTATTGATTTAAAAATCTTTATAGCGTAAAATTATTTTCAAACATACAGGGTGTCCCAATTTTGCGGTATAACAAAAATATTTGTTTTTTAACGAAAACCCCTGTATTTATTCAACTTTTCTAATGACATTTTTCAACCTCTACATTGTTGTCCATTTAGTTTTTTATTATGTTACAGTGTTGAAAATTTACAATTTAAAGCTCAACTTTAAAAAATCGTAGCGACCTCGTTTTTTGAATGTAAGAATACGTTTTAGCAAATATCTCAGTGTAGTTCAGAGAAACATGCCAAACTTTGCAAATTTCAAAGCGGTATAACCCATTTTTTTAATGGAATGCTCGCTATTTTATGTCATTATTCGAAAGGTCTATTTCTTCACTTCAATTTGATGGGGCATATCTTATGTGTAAACCCTATAGTTGTTGAGATATTCAATATTTTTCACAAATGTATCGATTTAATTACATTTCTATGCACTCTAGTAGGCCATGCTGAGACGAAACAACTGGCAAAATGTAAGTAAAAGTCAATGTGAGATGAATAAATACAGATAATATTTCAAAATTATTAATAAAAAAGAGAAACGATACTACAGTAAATGTTCAAAATGTTTTCCATTTTCATTTAGGCACAAATTAATTCGCCGCTGAAAAGACCTATTCACTCTTCCTAACATTTCAGGTGAAATACTTGCAAAAACATTAACAATGCGTTGCTGCATATTCATTGGGGTTGTTATAAACAATTTCTTTTACATATCCCCACAAGTTGTTAGATCCGGAGATCCAGCAGGCCATCTAGTGGGTCCATTCCTACCAATCCATTAGTTGGGGAAAATACTATCAAGAAATGTCGGTTAAAGCCTAGTATAGCAACCCCCCCCCCCTACAAGGGGTGTTTTTTATGATAACACATAGACGTAGGAGTGGATTTTGGGTTTATGGATTGTCTGTGCAGTTTAGGTCTGTTTGTTGGGTCTGTGCCCGAATATTTTATAACTATTTCTCTTACCATTGTTCTGGTCTGAATCGTATGTGGTGTTATTCTCAATGGGCATTTCCTTTTCTGTGTTATCATTGTGTGTTTCATTTTCTGTGTTTTCTTCAATGTTTTCTGCTTCCACATTGTCCCCTCGTGCTTAATAGCAATTGCAACAGTATTTTTGATTTGCTCAATCTCTGTGTTTGTTAATAGTTGGTTTTTGAAAATTGTTCTACGCTGATCTACCACTTTTTGTTCTGTAATGTTGCCTATGCATTTCTTTCCTATAGAGTGTCATTTGTGTTTCTATCTTCGTGGCTTTGAAATAGCAACGCATGATACTTTCATTCATTTCACGGGTCCATTTCATGCGTTGTCTATGGTTTCCAACTGCAGTGGCAACTGAAGTGGTTTCAGTTAATGCACTAGTAGCAGGGTTAATTATTTGTCTGGCGTTATTGTCGGCATCATCGAGCTGCTATCCCGCGTCAGGTACAGCTCTACTCCCTGACGCATCCGAGGCTTGTCTACTTCTTGTTCGCACCATGGTTTATGGGTTTGCGTTTTATACCTACTACCAGGTGATTAAGGATAGGAGGTACTCGGGACTGTTGGAACACATGGAGAAGAGTTAAGAGGCATCGGGGACATGTGTTTCAGTTAGGCCTTGTTTATAGTGGGGAGTCAAGAGCCTAGATGCTTTTGAGTGCGCACACATACGCGATGTTTAGTGCTGTTGATAATTTATCAATCATTATAGAGCGGTAAAGCGCGTTAAAAATGAGCGCGCCGAAAAGTAACTCCACTGTTGGAGAGAGAGCAACGATATTACATTTCTCAAGATGACATCGAGCCGAGCGGACGGTGATCGTTCGATCATACCAAAAATGTGGATTAAGTGATGTGTGTGTAATTAGAATTTCGTTTACATTAATGATTAATCATAAAATTATTATGGTAAGTCAGTTTAAAATACAATATCGATTTAATTGTAATTTTTCTATTGTGTGTCTCTTGTCAAGTGTTTTTATTACTATCATTATCAGTGGAAGTAATGTAATTACCTTTACTTAATCAATCATCATCACATGCTGTTATTTTATCTAATTATATACATACGAATAAAAATCCGAATCTCCCTGTCACTTTTTAATAGTTATTGAATTATTGAATATTAATAATTATTGTATCACTTTAAATTATAATGTAATTGACACAACATGCATAGAAAATTAGAATAAAATTAATTATGTATTATAAATTGACTTATTATATTATAATGAAATTCTAATTATAGACAATTTCATACAAAGTATTTTTAGTGAAAATTTTATTTTATTATTTAATTTTGTAAATGATTTTAATAAAATATTTTTCTCCTAAAAATGCAGCTTATGAATTATCTCTCTCGTGAAGTAGTGCCAACGATCGTAAACAAAAAATCCTATGCGTAATATAAACACACTCGACAGACGTGATTTATTTTTTCTAAATGGAAAATATATCGTTGCATGGCCTTCCACCAACTAGACATTTTTGAAGGGTCAATAAACCCACTACGACATATATATTATCGGTTAATAAAATAAATGATTTAATAAACGACCTTGAAGATCATTAAATACAGTGGCGGACAAAATATTGGCATAATTTTATCTTTATATCTTTGAGACCAATGTGGTCAATATTAAATCATAATACATAGTTTGAAAGCCCATTTTGTGCGCTACAAAATGATCTTTGTTCCATCTCACAAAATCATTTTCTCAGAAGTTAGCCTTCATTGAAGAAAAGGAGCTTAATTTTTCATCGGACAAAATATTGGCATAAATATTCGAATTACATTTAAACCTATATAACTTTTGTTTGAGCCCCTTGTTATAAGCAGTTGTTGTGTGTTTTGTTTGTTTTTAACCTCAATATGGCTCCTCCACGTGTTGATTCGAAGATTGAAAGCCTTATCGTAAGGCTGCGCGATGAAGAGGGAATGACAATGACGGCCATCGGAGAACACCTGAAGATGAATCCTGGAAGCGTTTCCAAGGTCTACCGTCGTTCTAAGAAACCGAAAGAGCTTCGAAAAGCAGGACGTCCTCCAAAAACTAGCGAAAGGTAATATTTTCTGTCATTGCAGAACATACATAACTGATTTGAAAAAAACTGTGTTTGCAGAACCAATCGTCGCATAGTTCGTAAATCGATTGAAAATCTGCGTTTGTCTGCACCGCAAATCAAAGCTGAGCTAAATATCCATGATGTCAGTGCTCGTACTGTACAGCGTCGTCTGAATCAACGCGGATTGTACGGACGTCGGCCAGCGAAGAAACCATGGATTTCGAAGATGAACGTTGCTGCTCGACTCAAGTTCGCGAAGGACCACCTTAACTGGACAGTTGATGATTGGAAAAAGGTCCTCTGGTCCGATGAATCAAAGTTTAATCTTTGCAACAGTGATGGCAAAGGTTATGTGCGTCGACCAAAAAATCAGAGATACAACCCTAAGTACACGACGTCCACGGTTAAGTTTGGAGCCGGCAATATTATGGTCTGGTCTTGCTTTTCATGGTACGGCATTTCTTGTTTGATTTAGCCGGCACAATCGCCGGACTTAAACCCTATTGAGCATCGTTGGAGTGAGGTCGAAAAGCGTTTGCAGGGACAAAAATTCAAGAAGAGAGATGCTTTGTTTGAAGCCGTAAATAACATTTGGGAATCGTTGCCAATGGACCTTATCCACCATTTGGTTGAGTCACTTCCTCGCCGATGCCAGGCCGAAATTGATGCGAAAGGAGAATTGACTAAATATTAATTTGTTGTTGTTATTTGTTTGATTCTTTTGTTGTTATTCAATTATGCCAATATTTTATCCGATGAAAATTTGCTTTTCTTTTAAAAAATAAAATTGTTATTTTAGATAATCATCTAACAATTAAAAATATTATGGCTATCTTGTAGCCCATAAAATTCCCTACAAAATGATATAGAACTCATTTCATTCGAGAAATTACGCCAATATTTTGTCCGCCACTGTATGTAATGTCTAATGTGCGAGAATGTAATAGATAAAAGAACAGAAATACAACTTTTATTATTGTAATTAATGTCATGCAACAACACAATTCATATTTTAAATAATACACATTTGAGGTTTTTTTATAATCATTAGCAGCATTTCACCAAAAAAGATAATAACGTTATTGTAATACAATTAGTCAATTTAAAATATATAATTAATTTAATTCTAACTCCTTATGTATGTTATGTCAGGGATTTATTATTAATATAAATGTAATTGCATAAAATAGCAAATAATTTATGATTAATTAATTAAAAAAAAAAAAAAACGAATAAGAAAATAACAAAAAAAGTACTTGACAAAAGACATACCATAAAAAATTAGATTTAAAGTAATAATGTATTTTAAACTGACTTACCGTAATAATTTCATGATTAATCATTAATGTAAACGAAATTCACATCACTTAATCCACATGTTTGGGTTGATCAACGTCTGCTCGGCTCGATGTCATCTTGAGAAATGAAATGTCGTTGCTCTCTCTCCAACAGCGGAGTGACTTTTCGGCGCGCTCATTTTTAACGCGCTTTACCGCTTTATAATGATTGTTAAATTATCAACAGTACTAAATATCGCTAATGCGTGCGCACTCAAAAGCATCTAGACTCTTGACTCCCCACTATAAACAAGGCCGTAGGCGGCCAAACGGGCCGCCTAATATGCTGATATTTTTTGTGTACCTAACACGATCTGAGACGTTCCGTATCATTTCGCCAAGCACGCAATGTTGATTTGTTTCAATCTATATGATATAAATATGTAATGTACTCGTTAAATGATTTGAAAATAATTAATAAATTATTTCCACATTTAGCTCTGTGACTTTTGATTTACGCTATGTTAAGTACGTTAAACAAATGCACATTAAAACAACTACTTCCCGGGCAAATACCCACGCCGGACATTGAATTACATAATGTACACCTGCTGTTGCACATCAATAAAATATTGCATAATGCAAAAAAATTTTGATCCGAGAAAAATTTAATGTAAAAACAACAAAAGGAACGTTACTTAACATAAGACCATCTACAGACACGTGTTTCTGGATATATCCCTCGTCAGTACAGCTATGCCTTATATAAAGATGTTAAATTAAATCAATTAAATTAATTCAAATACAATCAGCAAAATTAAATCAATTATATTAAATCAAATTAAACTAAATCAATTTAAATTAAACCAAATTAATTCAATTTAAATCAAGACTTAAAAAGAGCGACCCTCACCTGCCGCGCGCTGTGATGGTGGATCTAAATGTGGTAATCATTTATTAATTATTTTCAAATCATTTTTATATAATATATTTAAATAACTGTGACCAAGTGAATGAATACTCTTTTCTATTTTATTGTATGTAGGTCTATTAGGATCACATTTTAAAATTTGTTTCAAATATACAGGGTGTCCCATAAAAGCATGGTGTATCATAGTTATATTTTTTCTAATGGAATACCCTATATTTTATATTATATATTTCAGATTCTACAGCAAAAAAGTTAACTTTCATAATATGTTCATATGCCTAAATGTAATAATTTTTTAAATATTCAAATATTTTTGGAAAAATTGACGTTTCGAAAAAAAATCATAACTTTTCAAATGGGTGAATGAAAACAAATGAAATTTTGTATCATTATATTAAACTAATTGGTGAATATTTTAGGCTATTTACAGGAATTTAAAATCTAAGGATATTAATTTAACGTAACTCCAAAAATACATTCAAGGTTGAATTTCGTGCTTATTTAAATAGCGCAACCTATATCCACTAGCCCTATCTTTCAAAAAGTATAAAGGTATTTTACACCTAAACCTAATACATTTGAAGATGTAACCATTTTCGTTAACTTTTGACATAATATCTATTAAACATAATATGGATATTGCTTAAATTAAAATTTATTATTGACATTTATAATTGTTTACCTTTTGTTTATAAATTAAGTCAATGGACCCACAAAATGATTTTCGAGATATTTCCTAAATTAATACACTAATCTTATTCATTGTGAATACACTAATTGCATTATTTATTTACACATACGTAAATTATTTGATAAAAACTTTGTTAGGATTGTAAAACAAATATAACGAAAAATAACAAATAAATTGACAAATTAGTATTAAAATGAATTCATAATAAATTTTAAAAAATCTACCATCGAATGCATAATTCAATTTCACTCTAAAAGATATTTAAACATTTCTTAGTATCGAGCGTTTAACAAAAATCGACGATGAAGTTGGCGTTGGAAGTCTCGAGTCATGTCTATACTAAGATCACACCGTGAAATACTGGTTGCGGTTAAACAGGGGTTATTGACATCTGACTTGTCAACATGAAAACATGACTTTAGATTTCCAATGCCAACTTCGTCGTCGATTTTTGTTATACGCTCGATATATTAGATGTAATTAATTTAAATGCATTCTTAATTCTGCCTTTTATGTTTTCAATTGTCGTGGAAGGAGTGCTGGATATTTTATTTGACAGAAAGAAATCCAAGGCGGTTTAAATAAGAGGATCTAGCTGACCAAGCTACGTGGCATCCTCTTCCAACCAATCGCCTATTAAATTCAATTTTTAAATTTAAATATTGACGAACAGTCAATGAAAAATTAGATGGACCTTCATCGAGCTATAATGTCGTTGCTCTCTCTCTCCAACAGCAGAGTAACTTTTCGGCGCGCTCATTTTTAACGTGCTTTACCGCTCTATAATGGTTGTTAAATTATCAACATTACTAAACATCGCGTATGCGATAAACAAGGCCTTAGTCGCCTCTTACGACAGGCAGGAGATTCCTTAGGTCTATTCGTTTCCCCGGACCTAGACAGGACCGAGTCAAATAATTATATTATTATTATTATTATTATAAAAATACATTGTTGCAATTTAATTAAACTTCAGGAAGGTATTATTATTGTTGTATAATCTCTGATTTGCTCAATATTATTTTATATTCTGACTATGCTAAATATTTATTTTACCTTTTCATAAACCATAAACAATTTAAAATATGGTACATTTATTAATTAAAAAGTCTGCCCTTATTATAATTCTAATGATTTTAATGTTTGATAAATAGTATTATTAAATTTTGACAATAAATGACAGAAAGACTTTCCACCTAGTTACTATAAATTTCATTATTGATAATAATAAAAAAATATTAAAAGGCAAAACATATTACAAAAAATGTATATGTTATATTAATAAAAAAGTGCTATAAGAATGTCTCCATTGCATTGAAATATTGCTTAGCCAATACAAGCTGGACAATGAATTATCAGCTACCCTATGTACAAGTGAGTCATAAAAGGTGCAATAATGTTCACATTGAGAACTTCAGTGATTCATTTCCAGTAGAAAATATTTCGCATATGAAATTAATGGATATTCATATATGTTTTCAACACATACTGAGTCCGTTTCTTATAAATACATTTACTTTTGTTCTTTATTTCATTCAAAATAAGAAAATACGTTGTGTATGAATTATTTTAAATTTAAAAAATAGACGTTTATGTGAGGGGATGTAGCTCAGTGGTAGAGCGTTCGCTTTGCACGTGAAAGGCACCGGGTTCAATCCCCGGTATCTCCAACTATTTTGAAAATAAACAAACATTAAAAACTGTTAATGTTTCCGTGGTCCACACCCTCGTATGAAATTAACATTTTGAAGAAAATGTTATGCAAACTTTAAGAGAAAAAATAACATGATGATTTATCATCTACACTCATCCTTCCATGCTTGACGTGTGATGTTCACCGAATGTACCCTCTATTTTTTATTCTAAGAAAATAAGTACCTAAATAACACCGATTGCAAGGTAAATAGTTTATCATTATTTAATATCTATCAATTGAGTGGGATTTTGTTTTTTAACAGAATATTCAAATCATTCATTTAGCCTATTCATAATTTCAATATCTAATATTATTGTAAACAACTATTTTAATTGAATGTATTATTTACCCACAAATCGTAAATATATTCAATGTTTATACCAGTCAGTGGTAGCGTAGTACTAAAAACAGAAAGCAACTGAAGAACACAGGCATATATTTTAACAGGGATTAGTCTTATAAAGACAACTATGTCGTTAGTCCTGATGCTAATCATTGTTCAAGAACACTTAAAAATTGCGTTGATTTCTTCAATTTTAATCAACAATATTTTTTTTTTATTAATAATGCTTCAAATAGAATTTTAGATTTAGTAATGTTAGCTGTGGAGTCTGAAAAATAGTTAATTCTTTTTCAAATGAAGATGGTCACTACCCTGCACTTTCAATTGACGTTTATCAAATAAACATTCTGTGATTTGCACTTCAAAACTAAACACAGTCCTTTAATTTTAAGAAAAGTAATTTTGTAGTATTATATAATATAATACTAAGCATTGATTGGTCAATGACACAATTGAAGCATGTTCTTTGTTCTATGACAATACGTTTTTTTTTTGTGTACTTTTAACTCCAAAATCTTCTAACAAGTATCCAATTCGGTATTCGCACAATTTAAAAATGTTAGTAAAGGATAAAACGAAATTCTTCAGACTCTCTAAAAAATATCCGCTTTCTCTCTTTTTTTAATTAAAGCTGGCCAACTTTCGCCGTCAAGTACGTATCATTTTCAAACACGGTTTTTCAAGTTTTGTACAAAATAACGAGAACTCTACGAAAATCTCCTAAAAGGTTTTGGAGTTATATTAATGTAAATAAAAATCATTTATGCCACCCACGATTACATTCAATGGTAATACTTTAACATCTCCTCAAGAGATTATCAATAGTTTTGCCCTTCATTTTCTTCATACCAGCGACTAATAGTAAAACCATTTACAACTTCAATTATAACAATAAGATATGTATTCCATATTAGCCTGACGGAAGTTAAGAATGGTCTTAATAAACTAGGTAATAAATTAAGTTCTGGGCATAAGTCTCCCAGATCTTATTTATTTGTGTGTTTCGAATAAATTGGATTTGAATATCAACAAATGTAAAGTAATGTCGTTTTCTCGTAACAAACAAATAATATCTCATGACTATAAAGGGTCAATGGTTGATTATATTGAGGAGCTTGGTATATTTCATAGCAAATTAACATTTTGCAACCACAATGATTACATAATTTCCTCATCTAGTAGGTTTCTGAGTTTCATTTTCCGTAACTTTAAGCACCTTAATGGTACGGACGCTATCCTTTCATTATATTATCCCACCTTGAATATCGTTGCTGTATCTAGAACCCATTCAAAAACGGTTACTTAAATATTTATATCTCAAAAGTTACTGTGGTTATCCAGTCTATAATGTAACGTATGATCATCTTGGTGATGAATTTGCATTGGAGTATCTAGTTAATATACGCAAATCATACCTCATTAATATCTTATTTAAAATCTTACACTATTTAATCGATTGCCCTGAAGCCACTAATTAGCTTTCAAATACCTGACTCGCTTCGTCAAAACTGACTCTTCTTTCTTCCTATTCCCAAAACCAAGATATTAATTAATTCACCTATATTTTCCATATGCGATATTTATAATGAATTACTGTTAACAGATCCATTACTCGATATTTTTAATATTTTAAATGCGAAATATTATTTCAAAGGAATAATGCAAACCTTACAACAAAGTTAATCAATTAATGGAATTAGTGAAATTTTGCAATTTACTTTTTCCCCCTTTAGATTAATTGTGTACAACTAAAATATATTCAAATTTATTTAAGTTATTTCTGTAGTTGCGCCATAAATAAATAATGAAAACTCTCAGATTACTCCATGAAAACTACCGGCTATCGATCCCGCTACACATTTTTGGGATAGGATCATCCCCTCGGAAACTACACCGGGAAAACCAGGTTAGTGCTTAACCATATACGCGCGCGAATCTTGTCACGTGGCGGTGAACAAAATGCGTTACTTACAATACCGGTTTTCCCACTGTCGCGATGGGAGCGGCCACATAGAAAGTTAGGCGATGGAAGGGCGGCGCACGGGAAGGGTCTTACCCGTGGGTGAGATGGGGGACATCCACGAAAACGATGCCCAAAGAGCCATGGAGGTGGCGGCAGCACTCCTAAAACAAACGGAGGCTCGCAACACCAAGACGGAGATCAAGGAAAATATGAAGACCTTGTGGAAGTTGCTGGGCAAAGTGCTGAAGTGCACAGCCACTACCGGCACGGGATTGGACACCGGTGTTGCCTCCCAGGAAACACCGAGCAGCCAGGAAACGCGGAGCAGCCAGACGGATTGCCCGAGCGTGTTGCAGGAAGAGGAGCACACCAATATGGGTGTTGGGGTTGAGGTTAGGCGGAAGCGAGGAGGTCGGCAATGGAATGAAGATGAAAGGTCGGCCCGCAGAACAACAAATGATGGACGTCCCGTCATATCTGCAGAAGAGTTGTTAAATACCAACAGGGGATTTAGCGGGTTTTGCGAAACTGTCGACGAAAAGTGGCACGACGAATGTTTCGAAAACATAGTTGAGGTCGAGGGCGATGTCATGGACTCCCCTGAGGGATGCCCCCTGGCGCACTGTGTGTCAGCGGACTTCAAAATGGGAAGTGGCATTGCGGTGAGGTTTAAGGACCGGTTTAGGGGGCAGGGTGCTCTGCTGAGACAAGGCACGGAGACATTGGACGAGAACGGGGAAGGGGAAACAGTGAGACAGGACGTTTACTACCTGGTGACGAAAGCCCAGTTCGGCGACAAGCCTACCAGAAAGTCGCTCTTCAGGAGCATACAGGAGTTGAAGGCCTTGCTAAGCAAGCACGGCCATAGCAAAGTGGCGATGCCTAGGATTGGTGCAGGGCTAGACAGGATGGACTGGAAGGTCACCAGGAAGATGCTAGCGTACATCTTTGCTGACGGAACCACACAAGTCGTCGTGCACAGGCTAGGTGGCGCCACAGGGGCAAGGACGACCGCGAATGGCGGGGCGAGGAGGGCCCTAGGCTCCCAAGGAGAGGACGAAGGCGAAGGCAACCCAGGGACCTTGGCGGAAACCGTCGCAACTGGCAAGGCAAGGCATGGAAGGGCTAGGAACACACAGCCAGAGGGTACCGCGGTGAAGACCTCATTCAGAGTGAAGCCGACCAGGATAATCGTCGACACCAAGGGCAGCACCTACAGTGAGGTGCTGAGGAAGATGCAGGAGGGAATGACGGAGGACCTTAGTGGAGGCGTTGAAGGCGTCAAGAAAAGCCAGGCCGGCAACCTCGTCATCGAAATTAATAAAGGAGCAGACGGAAGGGTGCTGACTGAGGCGATGAATGCCATAGCTGGCGAGGAAAGGGCCAGGATCACCAGGGGAAGCATGGTGACCGTCGAGGTCAAGGGGCTGGAGGCGTCCGCAGGCCCGGACCTGGCTGCGATTAGTAAAGCCACTAACGGTGAAGGACGGTACAGCGTCAGGCGTATCCAGGTATACGGCAGCGACCTGCGTATCGCCATGGTGGAGTGTACCAGGGGGGATGCAAGGACGTTGCTGAGCCTGCAGAGGCTGAAAATGGGCTAGACATCTTGCAGAATTCAGGAGAGGCCGGAGAAACCGACTACATGCGGGAGGTGCCTAGGGTACGGGCACTGGGCCAAAGAGTGCAAAGGGGCGGACAGAACGGAACACTGCCGTAGATGCAGCACTAAGGGACATAAGGAGGCGGAGTGCGAGAGCGTAGCCAAGTGCCCACTATGTGCCGAAAAGGGGGAGGATGCTAACCACTTTCGCGGGAGTAAGGGATGTGCAGCCTACAGGAGGGCCCAAGAACCTCAGATGCCCAGAATGGCAGCCCGAGAGAAGAACGCTCGAGAGTAGGATCGGCACGCTGGACGAGAGGACCGTTGTAGGTTGCATGCTGGAAAACGAGGATGCGTGGGAGGCAGTGACTGCATTCGCGAACTGCGTAATGGGCAAAAAGTACGGCGACGAGCTGAAAATGACCCCCGAAGAAATGCCGTGATGGCGATACCGGGGTAGAGAGGGGGAAGGGTTTTAGTCGGTATCAGAACCCGACACTACTGGCCGTCAAGACCAAAAGCCAGTGTCTGTTAGCAGATTTCCCAATCCCCTCTATAATCAAAAAAAAGGTTACTCCATGTAAATTTCCTTAGCAGTGAAGCCATTCAGAAAAGCTGTCTTCACATCAAACTGTGCTAATTCCAAACGTTCTTTTTGCTGCAATATTTGAAACAGATCAAATCGTACCAAACCTTGCAACTGGACTAAATATTTCGTTATAATCAAATCCTTTTCGTTGACTAAAACCTCGTGCTACCAATCTAACCTTGAACGTACTACAACACCTACATATAGTAGGTATATTTTGTATTTTCGTCGTTCTCAAAATTTGTTTTGTATTTTTTTATATTTATTTATATATTGTGTAATGCGTACTTCTTTAAATTAAATTGTCCTGTAATTGGTTATTCTGCTGGGCAATAAAGGATTTTATTATTTTTATAAACACAACTTTTCAACATATAATAAAGCATTCCATTATTAAACTATATTTTTACATTTAATTTCAATTTAATTTAAAATTTATTTACATATTTTATTAATTTTCACTTCATTTTCAGTAGCTGAATTTATTTATTATTAATTAGTCTGTTTTATTTTAGCAAATTAATTTAATAATGATCCTGAGGACGTTTTTTAGTAGTTTTCTTTTTCACCTTATTAGCGAATGATGAGACCGTAATTATTTTGCCTGCTCCACAAATCGATATATCTTTTTCTATAAAATTATATATAAATATATAATATAGAAATTTATATAAACTAAATTCTCCTGAAAAATATACTCATGACCCGAAACTAGTCGTGAATTTAAATTTAAATTTATGAATTTAAAGTTGTTCCATTTAATCTGTTTTTTTTTTTTAATTTATTTCATTGGTAGACTTTCAATAATCTATTCATATTTATTATTACAATTAATAATTGAATTAAATAAGGATTTCCATTTCTGTCAACACAATAAATCAGAGGGACAATATTGTATGGTATATTGAGTCCAGCAAAAAATAAAATCTTCAAATTTTGAACGAAATATAAATTTGCAGCAATCTACTGCTCGTAAACAAATATTTAAATAATTATTATATCTATTATTTTCTTAATTAATTTGCGAATTGTGGAATATTAAGTGATCCAGAAATTTAAAATTGTTATTGGTGCTGAAATTAATAATTACGGACTTTACGTTAATGAAAATTTCGTTTACAATATATAAATAATTGAAATTAAATGTCCACAAGTTCGCACCAATAAATTAATTATAATGAAATAGTCTAATTTACATTTTCAAAGTTTCTTATAGTTTGCGGAAAATAGTGTGTAAATGTTCGGATCGACTACAATTCAATTTTGGCGCGCATGCTTGAGAGGAAAACGACGGGACATGTAGTGAGATATAAAATCATTTCACTTTAGCGGGGTGAGGGGTGAGACGAGACGCGTAGTTATATGGCGGGCGATGAGCGACGGTCGCCTGGGGTAACTCAAGCCCTGCTACGGTGCACATGAGTTTCCTGATATACTCAGACAATTCTACGCCAATGGAAGAGAGTGAGAGTCAAAGTCAAATATTGGTTCGTGTTAGACGAAGATACACTTTTATACACGTTAGTGTTTCGCTTTCCCACGCCGTAATTGATGAATATGTGACGAACCTCTCACAATTCAATTCAGTCCAATACACACAGCACTCTTAAGACCAATGTGAAGGATAAAAACCGTTTCTACCCACAAATTCTTTGGAAGATTCCTCGTTAATAGCATAGGACCAGCCAATTCTACTACTGTCCTTATCTCGTAGAATTGTATTAAGAATATTATACAGTGCAATCTTCAATATCATACACGAAAGAACCAGATGCAATGCAACTATCGACACCACGCCTACATTATACGCCTTTAAAAAAAGCATACAGGACCGAAAACTAGAAGACCCCAATGACATCGCCATGAGGTCTAGTCATTGCAAGGGAAATTCACCCCAATGACATCGCCATGAGGTCTAGTCATTACAAGGGAAATTCAAGTGCGAATACTTAAGGCACCTATATATTCCTGTTTACTAAGAGGAGGGCAGAGTCCAGCAGTGCCTCGGCTGTGTCTCGAGAAAGAGACAAAAGAAAGGTATAAGAGAGGTAAGAGGTCAAGGATTTACTCTGACTGCATCCTGTACAAGGACTTTAAAAAATATAAGAAACTCATTATAAATAACCCGTGGGAGTTTTAAAAACGGAGGACGACTCCTATACTCCATCCTCCAAGAGAGTCTGTGTTTTCTGCTTAGAACCTACTTCCCTGGTTGCATATGCCACACAGGAATTAAACTACAATTACTCTGTCCGCCTCTTTTCCGCCCTATTACAATGGGAACAAAAGGTACTACATGAGCAGCTAGTATTGTTATTCCGATAAAATTTGGATTCAGGATACGTTTCAAAGACTTGGAACTGCTTCGAAAGCTTACAGAACAATCACTCTCTCTTCGTTTTTATCAAAAACGTTGGAGGCTTTGTGTAAGAATAACAACTCTAGTATACAATTATCTTATACATGTTCAAAATGCATACATCAAGTGAAGATCAACAACCTCTGCCCTATATAATGTAGTAAGCACATTTGAAAGAGCATTGGATAGAGAAGAATTCAGCCTAGGCGTTTTTGTAGATATTGAAGGTGCACCAATTATTCAGCCAATCAAGGTGGTGTAACTGAGTGTTTTATCAGCTAAATATGACAGAGACAGCGTGTATTGTGAGGGTGTAGTGGAAGGTATATGCCAAAGCACCGTAGAAGCAAACAGTTTTTCTGCATACTCACTAGGGGACCACGTGGCCACAAGGACCACATCTCAAGGGAAGGGACCTGGGAGGCTCAATATATGCCCATATAACATATGGACATACTTACCTAGTGACAGTGACACTCGAGTGAATAAATATTTGATAAATTAATAAGATCGCTCAGTACACTTATTTTAGAGCTATCGCGGCGTCTGTAACCACCGTAAATCCTCATGAGGTCACTGATATCACTCATTTTTAAAACCTGGTTTCTACCGTAGACAGGGCGGAATTAGGGGCCGATATCGGCGCAGCTTTATTAGCTAGGGCGGAAGGTAGCCACTAGGTCTACAGATACCCATAATTTACATCTCTTTGGCCCTCCACAAGGTGATGCCATCAACCTCGGCACCTCCACTTTGACGGAAAGACCAAGGGGGTATAGATGGCGACGAGAAGACTTTCGAAAAACATTCTGGAGCTAAATATGTAACTTGTAGCTTTGTGAATACAACATCTATAAAAATTTTAAAATTTTTTTCTCAAAAATTAATATAATGATTTTTTACAAACTAAAAATTATTTTTAAAAATAGTATTATGCGGAATATCAACATTAATATTAATCAAAATATTAACACAAAAAATGTCTTTAATTTATGTTAAAAAACAGCATTAGCAGCAACAGAAATTCATAGGTGTTCCTTAAATTATTTATTGTAGTATACAAATTCCCTCTAAGAATTTTATTGAATTTCGAGACGAAATTATTAATGTTTTATAATCTCCTAATTTATATTCTGACTATACATATTTGGCCAAACATTTATTCCAAAGGAGCATTGGGTCTCATATTCAAGCTTTGTTTTGCCTTTAATCACTTAAAACCCTATAAAATTAGGTACATATTTATAAAAAGACACTCTTTATTTAGTAATTAGTAATATTTAATTTTAAATTTTGACAATTAATGACAGAATGACATCCATCTAGTTGCTAAAAATGAGATAACTAATTACAGTAAAGGTATGATATATTATATCATTGTAATTAGACAAAATAGAGGATTTTAATCTGATAAAAATCAATATGACGCCCATAAGAAATAAGAAAGTTGATGATGGTCCAGAAGAAACAAAACATGCTATTAGTAAAATTAGTACGCATTCGATTAGATCATAAAAAAAGTACTAATGTCTTAAATGTATTGAATTATTGATTCAAATAACGAAGATATAAATAAAAAAGAAAATCGCATTTTTAAGTTGTTTTTTTTTTTATTTTTCTTGAAAATAAAAAAACTTAGTTTAGTTTTCTCAATGGAATATTAATCAGCATGAAATTCTGCAAAAGTGCCGAATTTAAACCTACCTTCTATATCTTATAATAAGCGAGATGAGATTCGAATTTGAAAGGGCAAGCGGGCGGGATTGTGATAGGGAAATCAAAAGTGTGGATTTTAGCGTGTGCTGATGATGTGTTACTCGAGTGAAATGAAAGAGTGCCAGAGTACTTATTGAGGAAGAATTGGTCAAGGAAGGACAAAGTAATTCTAGCAAGGGCCAGGTATTGATCGGAGGAGAGAGGATGAAAGATGTGGATGGAGAAAATAAGGTCGATGTATGTTATGCGGGGTTGAAAGGGATACGTGGAGCCATTTAGGGCAAGACTGTAAGGAAGTACATGGTGAATGAACGGGAGGAAGAAGGATTGAACAATGGATGAGTGAGGATGGGGCAGGCATGAAAATAATGATCAGATTGGGAAAAGAAAAGAAATGTGGAAGTGTAAGTGACATTAATGTATATAGTTATTTATAATGTGAATAGATATGTTTATTAGTATTATTGGGTTTGATGGATTAATGCCAATAAAGGTTTTTTTTCTTTCAAACCAGTCAATTGTTTTAAATTGCACATATTTAAAAATTTGTACTGTAAACATTTTATACATTTTTTATTACTTTGATTTCGTGGTTATTCCGCAAGTAAAATGTTAAGTTTAACGTTAATTAATAACATAAATTAACTATACATTTAATGTATTTGAAAAGCTGTTTATTATATTGTGATAAGAATAACATACACGCTAGACTTGATATTTCCCTTACAGAATAGTCCTGACTGTGTGTTTTGTTTTGCGTTGTTATTAATATTATTTATATTTTATACACGGATAGATTTTATTTCTATTCTCGAAGATGATATTTATTGATATTCAGGTAACTGAAATAAGATATTAATTTGGCAAATTATGAAATACTTTGTAGAGCAAAGATGATAATTTTTCATTTTAGCATTGAATGTTTGTTTGATATCATTTTCTTTGACAATAAAAGTAGCATACAATTTTAACTTCTTATCTTATAATAAATGTCATAAAAATATCGATAAAATGGAATCGCCGCTCTAGGCTCAATATATCACACCTTTCGGAAATATCTGCGTAATCGTCCACGATTTGTAATCAATTGTAGATTGTAGAAGTTCCTGCAGAAATAAGGAAGCTCTCATTTTGAACGTAAAGAAGCCACACAAATAAGCCTTCCCAATCGATCGAATTCATTCCTGGGACACTTGGTTGATAAGTAAGGAATCACCACAACAGTAAAGCTGATAAGCCTTGCTATAAAATAAAGCAATTCTGTTAGAGAGTACCTGAAATAAATCCAGAAGTCACAATTTAGGATATTGAGAAGATAAGAGAACATTATAAGTGTAAATTACGTGGGTTCGCGATTTGGTTTTAAAATTACAAATACCAGTAAGTTGAATTAAATAATCTTTATTCCAACTACTGACTAAAATTAAGATAACAAAAAAATGTAACAAGATTCAGAACTTAGAAAAATAATCGTTAAAGTAAAAGCAGAAGCGACCGAAGAGCACGATGTTATGTTCACGAAGGTTGAGACAACAGTCTCTCTGGAAGAAGGTTTTACAATTTACTTTTAAAAATGGATCTTTAAAGACAAGAATAAATAGAGAATTTTATAGAAGAAGAAGAAGGATAAAATATAACTGGATGGGGATTTTGACATCTGGTGGTTGGGTTGGAAAACGGTCGTTTACGACTTAATCTCTGGCTCACGGATTATCTCTTATTGCCGTCAATTCGGCACGATCTTGACAAACTGAATAGAAATGTAGAAAATTTTACACAATGGTTTATTGCCCCTTCGGTCGTTTCGAAAATAGCTTAAAATATGAAAAATCACGTTTGTCCTATTTGATAAATTCCCAGATTACAATTGGAAGTAAATTTCGCGTTAACAATAAGCCTAAAGCAACCCGTTGGATGAAAATGAAAAAATGAAAGGAGTGATTAAATAAAAATCAAGTGTGTTGAATACAAGTGTTCTTTGATAGTTATATGTTTCGTTTAACTTGGCCGATTTAGAAGAAGATAAACAATAAGTAATAAAAATTATTGTTAGAATTTCCGAGACACTCGGTCCACATACACATTAACAAGATTAAAGCTATTAAGCCTTGCAGGCAAATGAAGCAAACAGTGTACTTATTAAAATAAAAATGGAAGCAGCACGTTGCGATGGAAATGAAAAAGTTGAAGAATTATTTTAAGAGATTCACCAACTGGCAAGATGAAGTGTTATAATAAAAAAAATATACAGGTGTGCCATCAGTTTTTGTGGTATAATGACTAAAACGGTTTTTTCCTGGATACAATCTGATTCATTCATGCATACTCTCAACTTAACATCTTTAAAGAATCGCAGAGTTAATTCTCTCTTACTTATTATGGACACATTAACTCTCTAGAATTAAACGTTTGATACTAATAAATACAATCTTTATAAAAAAATACTATTCGAATGCGAAATTCACGGTGTCATAAAAGATAAAAGAAAAGTGCTATTTAGAGAGTACACACGGGTTGATGAATTTGGCTCTAATCTATATAAATCCATAATGCATATACACCGTATGTTTGTTGAAGAATAACAAACGACTAACTGATAATGTTAACTGTTAGTTTAACAGAGTAAACACAGAGACGAAAGTGGGAAATATTTCGGACAAAATTTGAAAATATTCGTGTTCATTTGCAATATATTGAGGAACAATACCGCTCGATTTATGAAGACTTGTTATCGAGATATATTAGAATTTAATAAAAAGCAACATAACAGAAATTCATTATATTATCAGTGTGTACCGGGTTTCACCACGACAAGGCATACATTATTGATAAATGCGAAATGACATCAAGTTACAAGGTGTGATGTATATGTCACATATGTATAACAATTAGCAAGCGTGCTAATAGGGTTGCCTACTACATGATGTACAATACACGACATGCGATAAAGACAGTTTCCATCTAACCGTTGTTTGATTAACACACGTATAACATGGCGCAGCTAAGAAAATAAAATAAATGATAGAAAAATTGAAGTCAAAAATAAATAATTAAGTTAAAATGGAGAACAGAGGAATTCAACCAATTAAACTAACCGGCAATGCAAGTGAACATTGGAGGAACTGGAAACAGAGGTACGAAATCTACTCCACCGCCGTCGAGTTAGACACCAAGCCTGAAAAAACACAATGTGCTCATTTATTGCATTTAATGGGTGAAGAAGCCAACACAATTTATATTAGTTTCGCATTCGAAGAAGAGGAAAAGGACAAAATCGACGTTTTAAAAAATAAATTTTATAATTACTTTATCCCGAAAAAGAATATAACCTATGAGAGGTATAAATTCTTCACGTCCTGCCAAAATGAGAACAGCACAGAGCAATACGTCACAACATTGAAAAACCAAGCAGGGCAATGTGAATTCCCAGACGACTTTAAATTAGAACTAATCAAAACAATGCTGATCATTGGAATTAGAGACGAGAAAGTACGAGAACACCTACTTCAACATCAGGAGTACACCCTGGAGAAGGCGATAGAAACATGTATGCTGACGGAGACATCCAGACAACAACTACAAGAAATGAAAAAAAAAAAAAAACAAGAGTGGGAGATTCACTATTTGTTTTGAGTTATGTGAAGTAATAATCACTAATAAAACACTATTTTATTTCCTTTCTTCACTAATTTATTTTTCTGTTAGATGTACATTTCGAGCACCATGTGCTCATTTTCAATAACTGGATGCTTTAAAACTAATTACATTTGTTTATATACGGTAAAGGGATTAGTGGGAAAACCTAAGTCTAATTATGTCGGGTATCTATTGGTGGATGGGGATTAGTATTATTGGGAGAGGTGTCGGTGGGTTTACAATTCTTTTTCGGAATGAGATTTAACAGTGGGTTTTCCAGTGGACTTAAATCGAAATTTAATAATCGGTCTTTACATTTATACATTTCTATCGATTCTAACATGTTTAATCTGAAACTACTTGATTGTTTTAATAATTTTACATTGTGAAGTGAGAATTGATGTCCGGTTTGGAAATTGTGGAAAGCTATTGCTGATTTATCTGCGTTTTGACTTTTAATATGATAATTGTGTTCTTTGAACCTCTTAATTAAATTTCTTTGGGTTTGACCAATGTATACTTTATCGCAATTATTACAATTAATTGAATATATACCGGATTTGTGAAGATTATTAATTTTACTGAAGGTGTTATTTAAGTAAGATTTTAATTTTGATTCACTATAATACGCAGCTGTTAAATTGAATTTATTGAACACTTTATTTATTCTGTGGCAAATGGACGGATTGTATATTAATTTCACATATTTTCTGGTATTGGTTTCTTCTGACGTGTTGAGTTTCGTGCTAGATTTAAGTTTGTAATTCATTTTATGTCTATTAATAAGTTTATTTATTGTGTTTTTATTGTAACCTAGTGATTGTGCAATATTGTTTATGAAATTCAATTCTTTTGTCCTGTTTTCATTTGATAAAGGTAAGTTTATTGCTTTATAAATCATACTGTTAAATGCTGCTAGTTTATGTTTAATGGGTGATGTTGATGATGAATGAATGTAGTTGAATGTGTGTGTTGGTTTTCGGTATATGTTGAACTCTAATGTTTTGTTATTTGTATTTTTAATTATTTGCAAATCTAAAAAGGGGAGTTGATTATTATTTTCCATTTCATAAGTGAATGAGATGCTAGGTAACAAACCATTTAAACTCGACAACAAGCTCCCTATGTCAGTATTATTATTGATGATTGCCACTACGTCATCAACGTATCTGAACCAAACTCTCGGAAAGCCCGGTATTGTGTTTTTAGCTCGATTTTCTAGATGATTAAGAAAATATGTAAAATTAATATACAATCCGTCCATTTGCCACAGAATAAATAAAGTGTTCAATAAATTCAATTTAACAGCTGCGTATTATAGTGAATCAAAATTAAAATCTTACTTAAATAACACCTTCAGTAAAATTAATAATCTTCACAAATCCGGTATATATTCAATTAATTGTAATAATTGCGATAAAGTATACATTGGTCAAACCCAAAGAAATTTAATTAAGAGGTTCAAAGAACACAATTATCATATTAAAAGTCAAAACGCAGATAAATCAGCAATAGCTTTCCACAATTTCCAAACCGGACATCAATTCTCACTTCACAATGTAAAATTATTAAAACAATCAAGTAGTTTCAGATTAAACATGTTAGAATCGATAGAAATGTATAAATGTAAAGACCGATTATTAAATTTCGATTTAAGTCCACTGGAAAACCCACTGTTAAATCTCATTCCGAAAAAGAATTGTAAACCCACCGACACCTCTCCCAATAATACTAATCCCCATCCACCAATAGATACCCGACATAATTAGACTTAGGTTTTCCCACTAATCCCTTTACCGTATATAAACAAATGTAATTAGTTTTAAAGCATCCAGTTATTGAAAATGAGCACATGGTGCTCGAAATGTACATCTAACAGAAAAATAAATTAGTAAAGAAAGGAAATAAAATAGTGTTTTATAAGAGTGGGAGACTCAAGATTCAATAAAAATGTGGACCAAATAAACAACAAGAAATATGTGCAGAAATTTCGAAAAAACGCTTCCAATTCAAAGATAAATAAAAATTATAATCAGGTTCTTTTTGTACCTGATTATATAATTAAAGATTGTTCAAGGTGTGGTAAATCACATCCAATAAATAAATGTAAACGAAATAATCACTTTGCAATAAAATGTAAAAATAAATCAGTAAATCAAATTGAACAAACCAATACGAAAAATGATGAAAATCTGTGCGTAGATACAATTAATAATATAAATAAGAATAAGTTTAATCAATGCATAGTAAAATTAGGCATAAATAAACATTCAGATAACAAAGTCACATTTAAAATAGATACAGGCGCAAGTGTTAATATAATTTCTTATAATGAAATGAAATGTGGTAAATTAACAAATATAATAAATAATAATGAAACTTTGGTAACTTACACAGGTGAAAAAATTCCAATACTTGGAAAATGTTATTTAGACATAAATTATAAAAGACAATGGTATAATAAAATAGATTTTTTTATTGACAAAAGTAACAATAGATTAATCTTAGGTTTAAAAACATGAATTCACTTAGGAATAATAACATTTGACAAAGACAAAGATATTAAATTCATAGATGTAGTAAATAAAAATGAAACCAATAACTATGAGGAACTAACAAATAAATATAAAGATGTCTTTGAAGGTATAGACAAAATAAATAAAAAATATCACATTGAAATAGAAAATGAAGCAAAACCAGTAATAAATCCGATAAGAAACGTACCATTTGCATTACAAGAACAATTTAAAAAAATGTTTAAACAATTTGGAAAATTTAGAAATAATAGATAAAGTTAAAGGCAGTTCAGAGTGGGTAAATTCATATGTACTAATTACGAAAGAAGATGGTTAATTAAGAATTTGTTTAGATCCCAAAAATTTAAATGAAATCATAATAAATAGAAAATATAAATTACCAAACATGGATGAAATTGCAAGGAACTTAAATATTTCAAAAAAAAAATACAATTTTAGATGCGGCTAGTGGATTTTGGAATATTCCATTAGACGAAGAGTCAAGTAAATTATGTACTTTTGCCACCCCTTATGGTAGATATAAATTCAATAGGATTCCATTTGGAATTGAAACTGCTAGTGAAGTATTCCAGGAATATTTTCGAGAATTCTTTCAAATTAACGGTGTAGAAATTTATGTAGATGACATTTTAATTCATGCAAAGACAAAGGAAGAACATGATAAGATTTTAGAACAAGTATTTAAAATAGCAAGAAAAGAAAATATAACAATTTTTAACATTAAAAAAATGCAAATTTGGTTTAGAAGAAGTAAAATACTTAGGTCATAAATTCTCAAGTAAAGGTATATCAATGGACAAGACAAAATTGAGGCGATAATTGAAATGCCCGAACCAAATAATGAAAAAGATGTACAGATATTCCTTGGTCTCATAACTTATGTAGGAAAATTCATTCCTAATTAATCCCAAATAACACAACCACTAAGAGATTTAATTAAAGAACAAAATGTATTTTCCTGGGAAAATAATCAAAAAAAAAAGCTTTTAATGAATTAAAACAGATAATATCACAAGAACCAATTTTAAATTATTTTGATCCTACTAAATCAATAACAATTTCAGTAGATGCATCAAGTTTTGGTCTAGGAGCAGTACTTCAGCAAAATGATAAACCATGTGTTTATGCTTCTAGAGCCATGACCGATACTCAACAAAGAAACGCTCAAATTGAGAAGGAGCTATTAGCAATTTGTTTCGGCGTACAAAAATTTTATCAATATGTTTATGGAAGAGAATTCACGGTAGAAACCGATCACAAACCACTGATACATATATTCAAGAAATCTTTAAATCCATGCCCAGCTAGATTACAAAGAATGCTCTTAACATTGCAGAAATATAAAATAAATTTAGTATACAAACCAGGTAAATATTTAATAATAGCCGATACGCTATCAAGAGCAACAGTAAATAAAATATATGAAGATAACTTAGAATTAAACGCACAAGTATGCTTAATTGAAAAAAAAAAAAAATAATAAATGATGATAGGTTAAAACAATTGCAAAAGGCAACTGAAGAAGATGAAGAATTAAAATTGATAATTAAATTTATACAGAACAAATGGCCAAATAATATAAATATATAAATAAATTAAGTAGTAATTTAAAGCCTTATTATAAATTAAAATCAGAAATTACACAAGGAACAAATAAACTAGTATACATGAATCAAAGAGTTATTACACCAAAATCATGGAGAAATAAGAAACTATAAGACATACATACAGGACATTTAGGTATAAATAAATGCACATCAAGAGCAAAATTTTCAGTTTATTGGCCAGGTATGATGATACAAATAGAAAATTTAATTAACAGATGCTTCATATGTAATAAATACTCAAACTCAAATAAAAAGGAACCAATGATAAATCACGAAATAATTAAAAAAACATGGCAAAAAATAGGAATTGACTTATTTGAAATTAAAGGTGAAACATTCCTAATTGCAGTAGATTATTACTCAAAGTATCCTGAAATTATGACACTAAACAAAAACTTAACCTCGATAAATATAATTAACAAATTAAAAGCAATATTTGCCAGACACGGAATTCCTAAAATTGTAGTATCCGATAGTGGAAGACAATTTATTAGCGAAGAATATGAACAGTTCTCTAAAGAATGGAACTTTCAAATAATCAAATCATCCCCGTATCACCAACAATCAAACGGTCTAGCGGAGAGATCGATTCAAACTATTAAAAAATTAATCAAAAAGACAGTAGAAAATAATGAAGACATATATTTAGCTTTATTAACTTACCGAAATACCCCTGTCTACCATACTTATACACCGTCACAAATATTAATGTCACGATATTTAAGAGACAACCTTCCAATTAAAGATAATAAATTAAACCCACAAAATATAAGCAGAACAAAATTTAACAATAAAATTGATACAAAACAAATGCAATCAAAACAACATTATAATAACTCAGGTGTACGTACAAATTTAGATTTTACCAATGGAATAAAAGTGTGGTACCAAGAAAAACCTAAAAGCACCTGGAAATTAGGAAAAATAAAAAACAAAATTAGGAAGAGGACATATGAAATAGAAAAAGATGATGGAAGATCTATCATTGGAAATAGAATATACATAAGAATATTTACAGGTAATAAAGATGCAAAGGTGCAACTTTCAAACTTTGTTTCTAAGCCTGATAACATAATAAGCGAAACTGATGTAAACCTTAGCAATATAAGTGATAACCATGTAAGCGAAAATGATAACAATGTAAGTGACAATATTATAACGACAAAAATGATCGAAACATCACTAACAAAAGAGTGTCTAAAAGACCTAGAAAACTAAATGACTATGTACTGTAATTACGCTCAAAGAATTGTAAATAAGAGAGATGTAACATATGTATAACAATTAGTAAGCGTGCTAATAGGGTTGCTTACTGCATGATGTACAACACACGACATGCAATAAAGACAGTTTCCATCTAACCGTTGTTTGACTAACACACATATAACAAACATAAATAAAAAATGTCAAGTATTTTGAAAATTGTCAACTTTTCTGAATAAATAACTCTGGTAGTGCCAATAGGTTACGGGCTCAGGCACCACGTTGAAACAATATTCCAAGATGTAGTTTGAATTACGTTCAAACTAGGTTCTCGTTACAATGACATTTATTACGGTTTATTAAGAGTTTATCATGAATTTGACATGTGCTCAGATCAGTCAATAAAAAATATATATAAATGTTTTTAATATTATATGCATTAATAAGTCGTATTTATAATTTTCAGATAATTTTCCTCGGCCACCTTTCTTAACCGCTATCCAATCCAAAACGCTTTCTTATAATTTTAGTTTTAGTTGACAATGACATTTATAATTTATTTAAAAATTTAAAATTTATTTAACATTGTTTTGTATTAATTATACAAGGTGTACAGAAAATGAGTGAAAACCTTTAGGTAACTCAATTCATTAATTAATTTTTAATAGAAAATACAAATAAAAAAATGTTGTATGGTTCTTCATTGAGGCTCACGAGGTCTTCGGAATTTTAAATATGTGACTATAAATTAGTATTGTTTTTTTAATTATTTTGTAAAAAATCAATAGCATTAACAATCAATTAGACACGTGTATAATTCCATTGATGTAAATGATTAAATAAATCGGATATTTTTACAATTTTATAACTTCATCAGAAGCATTATTTTAATGAAAATAGATCTGACAACGACGCACGCTCGTTTGCACATTTGATAATGTTGACGTTTATTTGATTGATTTGACATTAGTTTATTCGAAAAAAGTCTACGTAAATCTACAATTATTCAAGTGACTTTCCAATGCGTTTTTTTGTACGATGTATTCGTTTAACGAATATGCTGATATGTACATGGTATTTGGATTTTGCAACGGAAATGCAAACATGGCAAGAGAAGAATATCGAACACGATATCCAAATCGACATCACCCATGTAGTAATACATTCCGCAAATTGGACCAGAGACTTCGTGAATCTGATAAATTTGTTCCAAATTACGTGAACAGAGGTAGACCTAGGGAGCGTTGTACAGTTCAGTTGGAGGAACAATTTCTAGATGCTGTTCATGAAGATCCCACTTCCAGTACGAGACAAATAGCCAGGCAATTAAATGTTCCCAGCCCCAGCCAAACAACAGTGTATAAAGTGCTAACACTAAATCTGTTAAGGCCTTTTCATATCCGAAAATTACAACCATTGTATGAAAATGACAATGTGCATAGAAAAGCACAATTTTAAACAAAATTCAAGAGGAACCTAACTAATTATTTCGAATTCTTTGGAGCGATGAGTGTATATTTACGCGGGAGGAAGTATTTAATAGCCATAATTTTCATTTTTGGGCAGACGAAAATCAGCGGATGATCAGAGAATTTGGGCATCAAAGAAAATTTTCGGTAAATGTTTGGCTTGGTATTTTAAATTTACGTGTTATTGGACCAATTTTTCTTCCAACTCGATTAAATGCATTGGAAAATGTAAATGTTTTAGAAGAAATTCTAGAAAATGTTCCGTTAAATTTATTGAAAAATATGCTGTACATGCATAATGGAGCACCTGCTCACAGTGCACGAATTTCTAAAGAGTGGCTGGATGAACATTTTCCCGAAAGATGAATTGGATGTAATGGACCAATAGTATGGCCAGCAAGATCACCGGATATGAATCTACTCGATTTTTGTATTTGGGGCTTTTTAAAAGAAAAGGTGAATGCAACACCTTCAGCGGATGATGTAGAAGTTATAAACAGGATAAATGCTGCAGTTGAATTAATTACAGAAGATATGTTGCTCCGGGTAATAAATTCTATTCCTCGGAGGCTCCAGATTTGTTTAGAAACTGATGGATACCAGTTTGAACAGTTTCTATAATTTTGATCTTAAACTTCAAATTTGACATGTGAAATGTATGATTATTTTTAATAACACTTGTTTACTATACATTTGGCAACGCATCCAGCGTTGCGAAATGTACTACCTAAAGCTTTTCACTCATTTTCTGTACACCTTGTATAGCCCAAATAAATAATGTCTGTATATTATTAAATAAACAATTAATATAATTTTTTGTTAATTTATTTTCGCAAAAAACATATTTTTTCACCTTCTTCATTAACTACTATTTAAAACTTATTAAAGGCACTGCATTCTTCCACCTTTCTATTACTAAAAAATAGAAAGAATTCAAAGCAAATTTAATGAAAAGAAATTTAAAAATTATTAATTAATAAAATTAAATATCCCTCCAAAATTTCGCTATCCAGAATCCATACATCGAGGACTAAAAGACAGACATGACACATAAGACAATGATTTTTGGCTGAAAGCTGAAATAAACTATATTGTATTTAACAATGTACATAAAAAAAACCTCAATAAAGATAATTGTATATATAAAATTAAATTATTATTTTCCCTTTAACTACTGCAACTTTTGATTTACAAAACGTAAATACTGACAAGAAAAATATAGATAAACATTGACATGCAACATAAAATGTCCATTGTGTAATTTTATGTTCGGCGTGAGTATTTACTCGGGAAGTAATTATTTCGATGGATGTTTGTCTTGTAAGTCAAAAATTGCAGTAGTTAATGGGAAAATAGTTATTTAATTTTATTAATTCATTGTTTTCAAATTCCTTTTTATTTAATTTAAATAACTATGAACAAATTAAATATTAAGTTCTTTCAGGCCCTAAAAATTTTAAAGACAAAGTGTTAAATAAAAGGTTTTTTTTTAAAACAGACAATATATATTTTTTCATGTGAAGTAACAAATTAATTTAAACTAAACAATCAATCCTAAATTGATTTAATCGTTCTATTAACTACTTTTGCTTTTATATTCCTGGCCTCAAACCGGAAAAGGGCCTTCTGCCTCATCAACATTCCACCGCAAATGACAGAGGTTTTCACACAACCTGTTCTGGACTTCCTCTAAACTAACCAATAAACACACACCACAAATGAATTTACAACAAGAGTATCATTGTACTTATCATTGAATCCAGCCCTGATAAATGATTAAAATATACTTAAATAAGCTATAAGCCTAAAATAGGCAAATGTTAATTATAATCAAAATAATCGTACTTTAGCTTAAGTAAATTGTATATTGTAATCTTAGGGAAAAAAAAAGTTTATTGAAGTTTAAAATCTTATCTTTCTTAGAAATAATGCCCTTTCCCCGTTGGAAATGGTACTAGTCACTTACGGTTTCGCAAGCGGCAGTTTTTTAATCGTATGTGGCGATATGTTTGAGCTGCACAAATATACAGTTTGCACAATTGTAAATTTAGTTACAAGAGAAATTGCAAACCTTGCAAAAAATTACATATATATGGCAAGAAATTAAGAATTGGATTGCACTCACATAAAAATACAATCACCTGGAGGTAACACAGCCGAACTATATAGAAATAGGAAAGGGATTTTTTAATTTAATGTAAAGGTAAAAATTATTATTACTTGTATTTTTCTCGGTTATAATATATGTTATGCAGAATTAAAAATTTTGGACTTAGATGGTCGTTGGCCTGGTAGTATTCACGATTCCCACATATTTCGAATGTTTACAATAAGAAATAAAATGGAAAGAGGGGGGTTATGAGGGACAGTGGCTATGGTAAAAAAATGTAATTACACCATTGTCGAATCCAAGGAATGCTGCATAATCATTATTTAACGAATCACAAATACGTATAAGAAATCCGATAGAGCGGATGCTTCGGAGTCCTTAAAAGAAGATTCGCAATTCTTGGCAACACCATTCGATTAAACGTCAAAAATGTAGAAGCAATTGTGGTGAATTGCGCGGTGTTGCAAAATATAACTATGAATTTAAATGATATACTACCTGATGAAGAAGTCGATGCCCATTTATTATTAAATGAAGATGTTGTCATTGGTATTGCAGAAAATTACCAATAAATAAAAATGTTTTGTGAGACCTACATTACCAACTGGGTAACAGATATTTTAAACAGTTTTTGTTTCTTATTTGTTGTGTACAGTGATATTTTCTTTTGTTGCACAATTTTACGTTTTTAAGTAGTTTTTGCGCATAATTACCATTATCGGAAATTATGTTAATTCCAAGTAAGTATATAAAAATAAATAATATTCCAATTATATTTTAATATCATTAGAATTCAAAACAAATTTAATGAATTTATTATTCATTAACAATTATTCAATTGATTATTTATATATTATTATATACACTTTCAGTAATAAAATGTCAATTAAGAGAGCGTTTTTTGAAAAGGATAATGAAAGTCCATTCCGGTGGTGCCAAGCCAATGGCTTATTACCAAAAAAAAATGCATAAGACATAGAATCCCCATGAGTAATAACGCTTCTCAGTCTGGACTAGTTGTTTTCCGTTGCAACAAAGGAAAACATAATTTTAATGTTAGTGTTGCAAAAAGAACTTTGAGGGAGCAAAACTTTCATTGCAGAAAATGTTCAGGTATTAATTTAATATAATTGATAATACCATATAAATAAAAATTAATAATATTTTTACCGCATAATGTTTTCGTTCTGTGAAGACGACTTATATGAGAAATATAGGAATGAGGCAAAGCTACCAGAAGAGAATGATTGTCTAGTTATACAATCTGTGATTGGTAATACAATATGAAATAGTTTTACAAGTTGAATATTAAACCATATTAATTGTTCCTTAAGGTACAACGTTTGTCGCGAGGTGATCAAGGAAAGATTGTATAAATCGACGAATAAAAGTTTGGAAAGAGAAAATACAATCGAGGAAGACAAGTTGAAGGTCATTGGGTTGTCAGAAGACTTCCGGATGGTTGTTTGTCCGGAAAATTTGTGGAATGCGGAGACTCTCATTCCTATCATTAAAGAACACGTTTCAGAAGGAACAGAAATTAGAATTGATATATAGCGAGCAAATAATGGGCTGGAAGAACATGGATACCAGCACAAAATTATTAATCATAGCGATCCCAATCATCCATTTGTGTCTAAGAGCGGAATCAATACACAGCGGATCGAAACTTGTTGGAGACCCGCTAAGGATTGGTTCCGTACAAGGAGAATTCCCGACAACAGATTTGTTGTAATACTCACAGAATGCCATTGGGGACGAGAATGTCAGAAGAATGGAATAGACAAGTTCTACAGTCTTCTCGATTCAGTACGTCTGGCTATCCTCTTTGGTAAGGAAACAAATTTAATTCAATTAATTAAATATAAATAACTATAAAAATGTAACTATAATTTATTTTATTATCATTGCAACACAGTTATTATCTAATGCAAGATTACTAATTACCACCTACAATATGTTAATGATAATAATACTAATTTATTTATCATAATCTATATTCTTAGGATTATTCTGTAGTAAAACCTAATTATTACTTTTACTCTTTAAAATTATTTTTTCAGAATTACTCGATTACACTTCCCTATAATTACTACTAGTATCCATAATTTTCTTTTGTAAGTTCCAAACAAAAGGTATTTCCACGCCATTTTACTTTAAAAGAAAAACTACAAAACCTTCTTCTACTTCATCTGCTACACTGCCTTATATCTGTTGGGCCCCAAAATGTTTTCAGTATCCAAATAAATTAAAAAAAAAACCTATAGGAATTAAAAAAGTAATCACCTACTTCTTTAATTACTGTTTGGATTCCTTTATTTACTGCCTTTTTGAATTTATAAATACTGCGCCTGCTTCCACCTCGTATTATTTTGAAAAGAAGGAAATTAGTATTTACATATCTTAAACTGCCTTGAATTCCTTGGAGCCTGAAAAATTTTTGGGTTTAAGGAGAAGTATATAAAATTTAAAATATTTCTCATTAAACCAAATTTATTTTCGGCATAAAAAAATGTAAAATGAAAACTTGTAGTAGTAATTAAAAAAATATTAACCTATGTTAATTACTAATCAGCTTTCTTTATTTTTATTGTTTAAACTTAGAAAGGCTCGGTCTCCTTCCATCACACATTTCTTTGAAAAGAACACTTCCTACACTGCTCCATATTCGTTGTTTGATTATTTTGTCGAGAAAAAAAAACAACATATTTATTTTATTTTAATAAGGATTTAACTCCGCGACTAACAATTTTCACGATAAACGGAATAAATATAACTATAAAAATGAAATGCGATAAGGTGCTCGGGGTAACTGGGGCATAGTTTTACAACGTGACAGTACAATATCATGTTTAAATAGTTTTTTTGGACAGATAACACCAGTGGACGGCTGAGAAAAAAAAAAAAAAAACACGTAAAAATTTATCAGCAATCGGACTAGTACATCATGTGGCTTGAATGCAATTTTTACAAGTTTATAATTTTTTTTAGTATTATTATTTTTACGTCTCAGTTGGCCCCAGTTGCTCTAAAGCTTAGGGGTAACTGGATCACCCCACGCCATATCTCATTAGAGCACTGCCACAATTTTCTGGGGTAACTGGGTCTATATTAGTACATTCCATTGATCAGAAAAAAAAAATATTGGTTCAGCCAACTGTTTGATAAATTTGCATGTTAAGGCCGTTGTATTAGAACGGTTACTGAGACTTCACAGAAAATAGGCAATAAAAACGTCCAATTAGCGAAAGAAAGTGAACTTATATTTAAATATAATACAAGTTACAAAAGGGTTTTGTATCCAATGAAATAGGTAATTTAAGTCAACTCACTTACATGAACAGTTCAGTACCATGGATTTACAACTTTCTCTAACAATAATTCAAATAAATCAACTTAATGTTGGTTAGTAAGGTCACTCAAGTTACTATAACGAGCAGAACTTGCAGTTATTGGCTCGGGCAGGTTTCGTACAATGTCAGTTTCCCGGATACAGGACTCTTCCTCTGTCTCTTTAAACTTCATTGTTTCATTATGTCTTTTGAAAAAAAAAAACTATGTAGCCTCCTTTTTCTTTTTCCATAACTTTGGCTACATACAATCTAAAACAATTTATTGTTTTTCCAAAAACTTTAGCGATACTAACTCTAAAACCTGGCTTTAGAGTAGGTTCATCTTCATCCTCATACTCAGAGAAGCTTTCGTGGTACTCTTTGTCACTGTCTTGCACAGAAAATGTGTCGCTATTTTCATCTGAAGAAGATTCATCAACAACTCTTGAGGCTTTTGAATTTGCTTTAACTTTTTTTTCTTGCTTTTGTCTTGCAATTTGCTCTCTTTTTTGCGTTTCGCTTCTTTTTCAAGCAAAGCTTTTTGTTTCTCCTCCTCTTCATTTAATTTCATTTGTAAACATTTTTCTGTCGTTATTATTTCACAGCTGTGGACAATCTTTTTCCTTTTCTTTGGCTTGTTAGGGGTGGAATTATTATTTTTACAAAGGTCCAGTAAAAGTTCTTCAAAAGTTTGTCGCTTTGATGTTGATGGCTATTCAAGCTCAGGTGTTGGGAGTTATTCTACTCCATGGATTTCCATCAGGTTCTCAGTGTTTTCTGCTAATGGCTGTTCATGTTCAGCCATCAAAGACAGCTGTAGACGGCACACAGTGGTCGATTTTCAAATTTAGCCGAACATTTCGCGAAAAGTAAAGTATTTAGAAAAACGAATATTTGTGTAAATATCATTAGTATAATGACCCATTGGTGCGCAGGTAAAAGCATAATCCCCTCAACCCTCTTTCCTGGTAATTATCGGTACCTAAAGTACACCCTATTGAAACACCGATGATTAGTTGTTTGTACGCTCTCAAACGCATAAGTTTTAAATATTTAGTTTTCAGTTGTGTGAAGTGAAATTTTTAAAACAACGATGGCTATACATTCTACCTACTGGTATGTGTTTATCATTTGTGTTTATTTGTTTTATTTTTTATATTTTTATGCAACAATAATAAATAGTGAAATAAATTACTCATACAATTTTTCATTGTAAATTAAAATTTCTTAAGTATGATAGAGAAAAAGTATATTCCGTACGCAGCGGTACGCATTGGGATTTTTTTCAGTTATAGAGCAACTATTTAACTTATTATATAAACTAAAATTATATGCAGCCACGTGCAACCATTCAAGTAATAATTTATTTTTCAGGCCGCGTAACCGTTCGCCGAAGCGGTCTCTTCAATGTTTGGCGTATGGAGCGCACGGTGGAAGAGAAAAACAGCGCCGTTCAAAAATATATTTTTGATTTCATGAACTTTAATGTTTGGTAAGACCAAAATGAAAAGATAAATATATTAAAAGATCAAATACGTTCTTTTACGTCATCTTTAAATTCTAAGTGGCAAAAAGTATTTAGAGTATGTTCCCGATTTGAAAATAATTATGCAGAGTGGCTAAACGAAACACAGACATTTTTTTGACTGATACAATCGATGAACCTGTACCTGGACCATCTTCGAGAGGGCCGTACAAATCATTTAGTGTTTTATCAAATTTTTCGAAAAAAAGAAAAGTTAGGCCATTGATGGAAAATTATTCCGAAGAGGAAATTGCGTTCGCCACTCAGGTTAATTTACGAGCATCTGGAAAGAGGGATAGTGCAGAAATAGTGAAAGAGGTTACAACAAATTCACCAACAAGAGGTTGCAGTATTAAGCAGTCTTGGAAATCACCCCAACAAAAAGTTCAAAAATATACACCAGAAGGCCTTGGTAATGCAAATATTTACCCAAGCTATGATAGTATTTTGAAAGTAAAGTTATCCCGCAGAAGTTAGTATATCATACACGGAAACTGCTGCAGAAGTTACTTTGCAAGCCTTGGTCGACCATACTAGTCAAAGATTATTCATTTCTCTGGGAAATTTGAGTTCATTTGACAAAGTTGGAAACGAGTTTAAAATTATGTACAAATGGGGCTGTGATGGTAGTTCAGGTCACTCATTATATAAGCAAAAATTCTGTAATGAGTCCGAAAGTGATGAATATATATTTTCTGCGTGCTTAGTGCCTCTTCAAATAATATCAATAAAAGATGATAATATTTTATGGCAAAATCCGAAACCATCCTCAACTAGATTTTGTAGACCAATTAAGATTGTTTGAAAAGGAGTCTAAAGAAATTATAAAACTTGTGGTAAATGATATTGAAAATCAAATTGAAACCATTTTACCAACGAATGTAGAGTTAAACTATATACAAATTATAATTAATCATAGTTTTAAAATGACTATGATTAATGGCAAGACTTATAGCACAGTTACAGACACTTCAACTCAAACGTGTGCTATATGTGGAGCTACCCCTAAAATAATGAATCAATTAGAAAAAGTAAAAAATTTACCGAAAATTGAAAAATACTATGATTATGGTATTTCTTCTTTACATGCTTCGATTCGTTCATTAGTATGCATGCTGCATATAGCATGCATATCGTCTCGATTTCAAAAAATGGCAAATTCGAGATATCTATGAAAAAAAAAAAACATTAGAAATTACAAAATTAAAAATTCAAAAGGAATTAAAATCTAAATTAGGATTATTAGTTGATGTGGTAAAACCTAATTTCGGAACAACAAATGATGGTAATACCGCAAGTCGTTTCTTTGAAGAATATAAGACAACATCAAAAATTACAGAAAATTTTTTAAAAAGAATTAAAATAATTTTGCAAGTCATTTCTTGCGGAGAAGCTACAAATATAGAAGCGTTTCGTTTGTATTTGGATGAAACAGCAAAAAAATATATCGAATTATATCCATGGTATTACATACATACCCACCTCTTTGCATAAAATTTTAATTCATGGTGCGGATATAATTCAATCAGCAACATTGCCAATTGGGATGTTATCCGAAGAGGCACTAGAAGCTCGCAATAAAGATTTAAGGAAATACCGAGAACATCACACTCGAAAATTTTCCCGCTTACAAACCATCACAGACCTATTTCTTACATTGTTATATTCTTCTGATCCATATATTTCAACTATATCAAAAAGAAATCATATATCAAGATCTGCTAGAATTAAAACATTTGACGATGAGGCTGTTAAATTGGTACACATTTCAAATAATTTTGATTTATCAGATAATTGAAACTCCGACAGAGATACTGAATAGTTTGGTGTAAATGTGTATTTGCATTATGTACCTAATTTTCTGGTTTCCATTGAACATGTGTATATATATTTATGTGTATATAGTGTGTCCATGTATAATATGTATATATAATATATTTGTGTAAATAATGTTGTAAATATATTGTTTTCTAATAATAGAAACATTCTCTAATGCAATTAATTGGATTACCCTTAAACACAAAATAAAATAAAAAAAGATTTTGAACGGGGGGGTTACAAAACAATTTGTTTTTTGTTATTTTCATACAAGTCTACAAAATTCGCTAAGACGTTTTATATTTTCGCACAGAATTTCGGGGGGGGGGTTCAAACCCCCATATTCCCCACCCCCCTAGCTACGGCCTTGTGTTTCTAGTATAAAATAAACATGTAATCTTTATAGGAACCATTCCAAGTAAAATAATCTCATATTTTGTTACAAAATTTTAAATTATTTTGAAATATGAGAGTGTTTTCTATATAAATCAGATGGGTGGGGGTTGTTTAAAACTTTTTAATATATTTTTTTTATTTTACGAAGAATGACTCATTATATTTGTTTAAAATATTAAAAAAAAGATTTTTTTTACAAAAAATCTTTGATTAGGGGTTGGTAGTGGGGTGGAAAATGTGTCCATAACATAAATGACAATTAAATACTTAATTGAAAAAATATTTCTTTCGATTAGACAGAATTAAAAAAAAAAACAAATAATAATGAAATGTTCAGTTAAATTTGAAAATCGACCACTGTGCGGCAGCTCGATTATCAGTGGTTGCTTGTGCTCTTCTGTTGACGTTACAGCCTTTATATTTCTCTCTACAGACTTTAGGGCAAGTTCTTTCTTATATTTTAGACCGACTCAGAAATAGCTTTTTTATTGGGTCCTTGAATTTCTGGTTCAGGATCATATATGCCTGTAGTTCTAAATCCATAGGAGACACCTCTTGAGCAACTTTTGTTAAAAGAGATATAAAGTCTTGTTTAGGGATCTTCTTACGTGGATTCTGCCTTTGCCACTTACACAGTTCTTTGTCCCATTTCTGTTTTAGGCCCTTAAATACCGACACATCTAAAGGCTGCAAAACATGTGTTGTATGGGGTGTCAATTTTACTATGGTTACCTCATTTTCTTGAGCTAACTTTATAAGGTTTGTGGAAATATGAGTGGAATGTCCATCGTATAATAAGAGTACTGGTCTCTCTCTGCCAATGTTAGTTAAAAATACTTCTCGGAACCAATTATAAAAAAGCTTAGTCTCCATCCACCCTCTTTCGCTGGCTGATACAACTGTTTGCGTGGGCATGTCATTATCAACCCAACTTTCCACTACAGATTTTCCTTTAAAAACACATAACAGAGGAAGCATCTTACCATCAGCAGAAACACAAAGCAATGTTGTTGTGTTTTCTCTTCCAGAGGTGCTTGTTTTGCGTTGACTCTTCTGATTAACAGCGCCAACAACTCTGGTTTTGGAGGGATCGTGACAGAAAGAAAGTCTCATCGCAATTGTATATTTGGCCTGGCTTCCGTTTCAAACCAAGTTTCTCAAAAAGATCTGTCATTGTTTCGAAAAAGCCATAAATGACCCAAGGATTAGTTTGGTCACAGCGAGAATGTTCAATGCTTTGAGGTAACTTAATAGATAGACGATTCCTTTTTCGAAACGAAAAAAAAAACAGTCTGGGCCAGGTCGATGATTTTTGAATCGGGTTTCGAGTTTGTTTAGAACAATATAACACTGCACAATGTCTAATATCTCTTCGCCAGTTAGGCCAAACCCATTTTTTTCCATAACTTTGATTGCATTGGCAGCATTCAGCAGCAGACAGGTAAGAAGTCACACCACCACCACTTGGGCCTTGAGATGTGTCCTTTCCCCCGAGTTCCAGAAACATAATGTTGAACAGTACTCCTAGGAATGTTGTAAAACATTGCTGCTCCACGGGTAGTTTTGTTCCCATTTTTTATATCATTTACAGCCTTTTCAAGGTCTTCAGATGAGTAAGCTAGTCCAGCACTTTCTGAGTTTTCCTTATATAGTTTCGCACCATGATCTGCAACAGAGCAAGCAAATTATGTTGTAATTTTATTTTATTTCCATTTAAATTTCATTCAAATTAACTGTTGGGGTAACTGGGTCTGTTGGGGAAACTGGGTCCATTATGACCCAGTTACCCCAACCGAGAACAAAACCCAGTTACCCCATTTATTAAAAACTTTAGGGGTAACTAGAACACCGGAAGTTTAAGAGTGATTACAACCATATATATGAATAAAATCAGTCATGTTTATCATAAAGTAGTTAATAGTTTGAATATACTCACCACATAGGGGAGAGTTGCATATATCGCACTGGTCACCAAAATCGTACCTCATGCATATTTCCTTAAATATAGTACAATAATGCTATCTAACGGTGTATTTTAATACTAAGTTTGACGTATGTACTACATAACCTAAAAGTTATAGGTTTACGTGCCGGGTGTGTGAATAAAAGACGAGTTTAAAAATCAGGTAAAGTTGATGTAATATTTTGAGGACTTTTGCTAAGCATTATGCTTATGAAAATAACATAAATATTTCTAACTTTTATGTTTAGTGCCAGCTTTTACATCTAAATTACATATTTACTACTTCACATTGCAGGTGAAATATCTTATTTTTGCAATAACCGCCTATTTAAAAAAATAATGCATAGTTACCTAAATCGTACTCCTGTGCAGTTTCTAAAATCGTACTGGTACGATTTACGCAAATGGCGTTATATCATATGCAACCACTGCAACTTCCTAATATTTTCAAATATTTTGTACGCTTTAGAAATCATGCCAAAAAGAATTTATGGTCAATGGACGGAAGAGAATATGAAAAATGCAATAGAGGAGGCATACCGTTCAAAAAAATACGGATTCTATGAGTGCTGCAGGCGTTTTAATATACCAAAACCTACTTTCAAACGACATCTTGAGGGTGCAGTAAAAAGATCGTTATCATCAAAGAAAAGGAATGGAAATATCACAACATTACCAAAAGATGTGGAAGATCAACTTGTTAAACATATTATTCGTTTAGAATCATCATTTTTTGGTTTGAGCATTAGATATATCAGGAGTTTGGCATATCAAATAGCGGAAAAAAATAATTTGTCACACAAATTTAACCGAACAGTCCAGCTTGCTGAAAAAATGGTTTTATTCTTTTTTAAAAAGACATCCAAATATTTCAGTAAGACAAGCTGAAAATACTTCCATGTGTCGGGCTAAGGGTTTTAATAGAGATGCTGTGAATCCATTTTTTAATTTATTAGAAACTACTGTCAAATGTAATGGTATTGATGCTTCTAGAATCTTTAATATGGATGAGTCCGGATTCTCTACAGTTAAAAAAATGTGCGAAAATAATTGTTGAGAAAGGAAAAACGAGGATTGGTAGGGTGGTTAGCGGAGAAAGAGGAGCCAATACTACAATTGCGGTTTGCACAAACCTGTTAGGCTTTTTTATCCACCAATGTTTATTTTTAAAAGAAAACGAATAAATCCAGCATTAGGTAAAGGAACTCCTCCTGAAAGTTTAATAGAAGTTGCTGATCATGGATTTATAACAACCCATCTTTTAGTCAAGTGGTTGTAACATTTTATTTATAATGTGAAACCAACACTAGAAAAAAAGGTCATTTTATTACTTGACGGGCACACATCTCACACTAAAAACTTGCAAGCTCTGGAACTAGCAGAAGCTAACGGAATTATTTTATTGCAATTGCCAGGCCATACAACACACAGGCTACAACCATTGGACATTTTAGTTATTATAACCAAGCTTTAGACCAGTGGATGACAAACCACGCTGGTCAATGTATTACGCAATATGATGTTGCAGCTGTAATAACTACAGCTTATTATAAAGCTGCCTCTGTTTGTAATGCAGCCAAATCATTTGAAGCCACTGGTTGTTGGCCAGTTAATCGCTTTTTATTTAGCGAAGCCGATTTTGTGGCTAGCGATTTGTTAAATAATGTGGCCAATGATATTCCAGCTGAATTCCAAACACCAGAAGGAAACACCGAAATAGAAGTTCTAGACAACGAAGTTGTAACTTTGGAAGATAATAGCAAAACCGATAATATGGCTAATTCTCTGATAGTTCCAATATCAGAGCTATCTCCCATTCCTAAAGCAACCATTAAGAAAAGAAGCGCTCAAACAGCCACTGAGCTGACAAGTACAAGCTATATAAACAGTCTGAGAGAGAAGAAAAAAAGTAAGCATGAATAATGCAATAACCAGTTCTTCCTCAGATATTCTAGTAAACATAAATGAAGAAGATTGGTATTGCATTTTATGAGATGCAATAAGATTAGAAAACATGATTCAGTGCATAGGATGCAAAACGTGGGTACATGAGGCTTGTGCAGGAGTGTCAAAAGAAGAAAGAATTTATTTATGTTGTAAATGTAATTGACATTTTTGTATTTTAAATGAGTTCTTTATGTTTTTTAGAATTTGTTTGTTTTTTTAATATGTTTGTTACTTACTACCCTAGCCAAATCATATTGTTTTATTATAGATGCATGATATTATTATGAAGGTACGAATTAGGGGACTATGGAGTACGATTTGGGATACCGGTTTCCAAAATCGTACTTTTTCAGTGTCTTTAATAAGTATATTTTTCACACATAATAAACATTTTTATCTATTTGATATGTTTTAAAATAATTAAATAAAGTACCATTCTAACATTTGCGTTAGTTACTTTTATATATAACGTTTCCAGTTTGGCAATTTTAAGCGATTTCCTTAAGTAGTACGATTATGGCAACTCTCCCCTAACTATGAAAACCAGCAAATCTCACTGAGACAGGTCGTATTGAAAAATATCCACACTACAATTCCACAGCAGCCCAAACTCACAAAATGGCTCCAAATGAGGTTAGGCCTGTTGTTCAAGGAAGAAGGGAAGTAGAAGTAGGTATGCCAACCTGATAAACTTAATATTCCCATAAATAAGCATATGATCTACCCATGGCCCAGTTACCCCCTGGTCCCAGTTACCCCCGAGCACCTTAACAGTATCCAGAACTGCTTCTTCATAAAATAACATACACTAAATAATCAAATTAACATTCAACCAAAAATTGGATTGACAAAATAACTGATTTATCTAAATAAGGTGTTTGTTCGATCATATAAATAAATATTTAATTGAAAGTAATCAGATTGAAATTCACAAGACTAGAATTATTTCTTAGTTTATAAAATCGTGATAAAACAAACTACATGGATAAACATTTGATATATATGAATTTATTTAATCAAATGAGAGTTCAGTTATTTCATTAACGATTTTCTTAAATGAATTAATGGTTAATAATGAATCAAAGTATTCTATTGTAAAATTATATGTGGTTTAATACTAGCAAATAAAATCTTACGATGTCTACATTTATTAAAGTAAATAATATTGTTATCATCAATTATCATTAAATATTTTTGAACCATTAACATTTTATTCTATGTGCCCAATATAATCTCCAATTCTAATAAAATTAGCGCCATCTAAATTCAATATAAAAATTTAAAATATCTGTAATTTATTAAAAATTAAATATCGATTATTTCAAATGAACGTCAATAGACGTGAAATTTAAGGTTAATTGAATTTTGTGTTATTGGCCGTAAAGATGAAAATACCAATATAAATGTTATTAATTATTTCGATTTGTTGAAGAAAGTTTCACCATTGACGCAAATTACATGCGTAATATGCTATTTTGCTGAACAGATAACCTCAAAATTGCATTACAATTACATGCGTAATATGCTATTTTGCTGAACGGATAACCTCAAAATTGCAACTTTGTATACAATTCGCGGATAAACCGTAAGTTTCCTGATAAATCGAACTTCATTTTCGTGCATACACGTTTACACATAATTCCGTAAAAAAATAAAAAATCGGGGTATTCTCATCTACATAGTTACCTAGAAGACATTTATCAATCGAAAGGTGCTGCTAGAAAAGTTGCATTTTTCAATCAACTAATTTCATTAAAAATCCACCAAGGAGAAGTCGAAATTTCATAAATATTATCGATGAATTATCAAAATTAGAAATAGACATTAATTCGAATCTTCTCACAATAACATTTTTGCGAAGTCTTCTCGAGGATTTTGAAAACTTTAGATGCGCTATAATCAGGTGATGCATTGCCTTCTATAGAGACGTTAATATTTAAAGTTGGTGAAGAATACGACGCAAGAAATGAAATAAATAGGAAAACTGCACAAACTGCTTTAATAGCTAATAAGTTTAAGTTGAAAAAGGAACACTCTAAGAATACTATAGAAAGAACAAACTAGAGGAAAGATGATTCAACAATCAAATGCTTTAAATGTCGTAAGATTGGACATCGAGCAAGAAACTGCTTCGTGAGAAAAGAGAAGAGTTTCCGGGCTAATGAGTCATTGAGCGTATCTAAAGATGAGCATCTAACCCACACACTAACAGTCAAAGTTAAAATAAACGAGAGCGAATAACATGGCGATGTTAATCTAGAAAGTAGTGCACGAATAAGTAAATCGACCATAATAAAAGTAATGGGTGAAGAAAAGAACATAAAGTTTGATGATGTGTTGTATGTACCTCAATTGCGTATAAATTTGATCTCAATCGGAAAAATGTGGATAAAGGACACAAAATCATCTTTAGCAAAAGTAAAGCCGACATTGTGAACCAAAAAGGGGAGATACTATTAACTGCGAAGAGATTAAATGGTTCGTATCATTTTCAAGGATAGATGAATCCTACTTGTAATCAAAGCACAGGAAAAAAAATGACAACAGAATGCCAACAAGGAACTCTCTGGAGAATTGGCATAATAGATTAGGACATTAGGACATCTTAATATACAATCGGAAAGCAATAAAGGATCGTACGATTTCGGGAATACGAGTTGACAATATCAACGAGGATTACATATGAGATACATGTTTTAAAGGGAATATGCATCATCGTACCATTTCCAAGAAGAATATGAAAGAATTACGAAAATGGGTGAGTTAATTCACTCTGATATTTGTGAACCAATGCGTGTAGCTTCGTCACTTTCATTGATAACTTCTCAGGATGGTGTGAAATAAGAAAGAGGAAGTCTTGGAAGAATTCAAGAAATTTCGAGCTTTGATTGAAACACAGTTTGGAGTTAAGACAAAATGTCTTAAATCCGACAACGGAGAATATGTAAGCGAAGATTTTCAACAGTTTCTTACAACAATACGGAATTTTGAGAACTTTAACAACACCTTATAATCCAGAGCAAAAGAGAATTGCGGAAAGACGGAATCGAACGTTATTGGATTCAGTGCTCATTCAATCAGGATTGCCACAAATTGCAGTAAACACTGCAAACTTTATTAAAAATAGATTACCTTCCAGAAAGTTGAATGAACTCAATCCATATGAAAAATAATTAAATAAAATTCCGGAAGTCTAGTTTTGAAGTTGTTGTAATAGACAGATCCCCAAGCAAAGGAATATTTGAGCAACGAGGCAGAAAAGCCATGCTACTAGGCTATAGTAACGAAGCAAAGGCAGTAAGAGTATGGTTACCAGATGTAAATAAAACATAAATTACACGGGATTTAAAAATTTTGCAAAAGTTCTCAAATTATCCAGAAAATAATTCAGTATTTTTGCCCTGGAAATTGATTTAGATAGTTCTGGATCTCTTGATATTGAACTTAAAATGTATGATGATAAACAATAAGACTTAATAGAAGACGATGCAGTGAAAAAAGAATAGACTTGAAAAATTGAACATACCTTTGGAAAAACAGTGTCAAAGGTTTTGGACATATTTCGGAATCTTTGGACAAAAGATAAAGATGCGATTCAAGATGGTAATATGAAAAACAAACCAGCCAAAAGTAATTCATAGTAGAGAAAGAGAGAGAACAAAAAAGTATACGCATATTCAAAATTAGTAATTGAAATGGATACAGAGTTTGAATTTGTGTTCATGTCAGAAATTTCTGTGAGTCAAGCATTAATTAGTACTCAACGTGAAGAATGGTTATCAGCAATGGCTGATAAAATAGATCCGAGAATACCAAAGCGATAGGGTGTATATTCGTATTGAGAAATAAATATGGAACGAATGGCCTTTTGCAAAAACGAAAAGCAAGACTCGTGGCAAAAGTTTTCTCGCAATGTTATGGTAAAGATTTCCATGAAACATATGCACCAATTGCACGTCTAAGTTCATTAAGACTTGTAATGGCATTTGCTGCTCAAATGCAAATAAGACAATATGATGTCGAAACGGCGTATCTAAATGGAAAACTTGAAGAGGAAGTTTACATGGAGATGCCAACTTGGATGAAAGACATATTAATATACATAATACAAGACAAGAAAAGTGAGACGGATATGGTAAATATGGCCGAAGAATCTCTAAAGCAATTAAAATATGGAAACAAAATATATCTGATGAAAAAGGCTTTGTTTGGTTTAAAACAATCTGGTCGTGCTTGGAACAAGCGTTTAGACATGGAATTGAAAAACCTAGGGACAGCTCCGCTACAAGCAGATCCTTGCGTATATGTAAAAGGGATATATTCTCATATACGTTGATGATATTCTAATATGTAGAAAAATTTTAGAGGGAAAGTATTGATATATGCGAAATGACATCAAGTTATAAGGTATGATATATCTAATATAAATAAAATAATATTCAAATGTCAAGTATTTTGAAAATTGTCAATTTTACTGATTAAATAACTTTGTGCGGTTTACTCGTCTATTTCGATCTACAATCATCCTCTGGTAGTGCCAATACAAACTTAATAAAAACGATAACTATTTTGAACGTAGAATCTAAGAATACAATAATATATAAGGTATTTCATTTGAAACAATATAACTTTCATATTTTTATGATATTTGCAACGACCTGTGTATATGAAAATAACTTTAGAAAGTAGCCCTTGTAGGCCCCCATTAGGGATTGCAATCCCGCAAAACGGGATCCCGCATTCCCGCGGGATCCCGCACCTTCAAAACGCGGATCCGCGGATCCCGCAAATTTGAAATTCGACGCTAAAACTTTCGTGGAGTTTCGCGTAATAACGTAAGTGGCGCGCAACGTCTCGAGACGGTTTCGCACAGCGGCGGCGGCTGGCGGGCGGCTCATGCATGTCATTCAGTTGTTACCAATAGACTCGCAGTGTGTTGCGCTGCGCGCGTCGTTTCTGTAGGTGACGGATAGAGTGTTTTCGTATTCACCGTCCGGCGTTTAACGTAAGTAAATACATTTTAATGTTTTCGATTTGGTTTTTGTTTTGTGTTATTTCAAAAGCAGATTGTGCCGTAAAAAGGAATATGATGTCGTAATGTTGTTTTTGTTTTAGTTAATATGTGGTTTGGTTATAGTTCACCAATATACATTCTTGACAGATGGACGCATACTCTTTATTATCGATGATAATAGTGAAATATATACATTAAGCTTTATTTATTATGCATTGCAGGTAACGAGTAAATGAGTCATGTCTAAGTTCAATGAAACAGAATCCCGATGGCAACCAACTTGGTAAAGGTCTATGGCGTTATTTCAAGAAAAATGACAAAGGTGGCAAATGTCTTCTGTGTTCAGGTGAATTAAAAATTAGTCAACGTTCTACCAAAGGCTTGAAAATACATTTAAAGACTAAACACAATATCGATATCAGTTCTCGAAACGATGACACTGGAGAAGAATCCTTACCAATAGTACCGAAGAAGAAACCCAAAATTATGGACAGTTTTCTTATCAAACAAAACTCCATGGACAAAATGATCTCTAAGATGGTATGTAAAGACGGATTCACCTTAAGTTCCTTTTGTACATCTTCGGATTTAAGAGATTTATTTTCTAAAAGCTGACACAAACTACCTAATTCGCCAAATACGATAGGATTTATCGTAACAAATTTTTGTAACACAGTCAAAGCTGACATGATTATAGAATTTGAACGGCTTAAAAAAAACAGAGATTTTCACTAACATTTGACGAATGGACGTCACAAAAGAATAATTGATACCTAAATATCAATGTACACCAGAAAGAAAACCATTTTAATCTGGGTTTGGTACGTATACATGGCTCGGGTACCGCAGTACATTGCATTAGCTTAGTAAAAGAAAGGCTTGCGAGTTTTGGTCTTAACTTAGAGACAGATATTATCACAAGTACAACGGACGGCGCTAGTGTGATGGTGAAGGTTGGTAGGCTTTTGTCTTGTTCCCAGCAGCTTTGTTTTGCACACGGCTTACAGCTAGCGGTGGTTGATACACTGTGTAAGACAGGCAATTCACCAATATCAGAATGCCTAGAAGCAGCAATTACAATGGAATGTGATAATGATGACAACGATGATATGGACGCGGATGAACAGGGCGTTACTGTAAATATAAATTCACCGCCGCTTGAAATAACTTCTACATACGACGATCTATTGAAGAAAGTACGAAAAGTGGTCAAGATTTTTAAACGGTCACCAACCAAAAAATATGTGAAGGAACAGGAAGGTCCTAAAAAAGAATTGGCATTGATATTAAACTGCCGTACTCGCTGGAATAGCCTTTTAAATATGTTAGAACGATTCTACAACTTGAAGAATTGCATCGATAAAGCATTGATCGATATTGAATCTGAGATTAAATTCAGCGATAATGAGTGGTTCAAAATTAATGATCTCATTGCCAATTTGCAGCCTTGCACTTTGTAGGCGCGAATCAACGCTTATAACTGCGGACACAACATTTCGATTTATTTTAGATAAATTGCAACAACAAAACACGGTGTTGAGTAACCAGTTGTCACCGAGTCTACATGAACGGATTCAAGAACGCCGCACTGAGTTGACAGGAGTTTTGATTTATTTGTAAAATCCGAAAAAGTACGACCAAGAAGCCATTAATACAGATCGTACCCATACCTTCTTCATGCCAAAAAAAGCTGCAATACGCCAAGAAATCAAGAAGATAATAGAAAGAGTCGTAGTTCAAGACGATGAAATGTATGCAGGTGACGTCTTCGAAAATTCACTTATAGCTGGAACATCTACAACTGATACAGGTCCTACTCTAACGCTCAAAGAAGAATTAGAAAGACATCTTCAACAAGACTAGTACTTAATTATGATTTAATTGTTATTTTATTAGAAAACAAATATTTTTTGATGCATAATGTAAGACATATTTAATAAAAGTTGATTTTTTAAAACAAAAACCTGTAGTTTTAATTCGATTTTATAACATAATTTCAAAGATGCGGGATCCCACGCGGGATTAATCAATCCCGCGGGATTGCAATCCCTAGCCCCTATACATCTCAAAAAATCAAAATTTTAAAAGTGTAGTTTAGCCACAATACTCCATTTCGTATAGCGTGAACAACCCTGTATTTCAAGTAACTGAAATAAGATAATAATTTTACGAATTATGAAATACTTTTTAGAACAATGATGATGGTTTTTAATTTCGGTCTTGAATGTTTAATTGTTGTGAGTTACGAGAAGATGATGTAATTAAATAAAAACACTATACTTTTCTTCACTGAATATTTATATATTCGAAATGAACATTTCGATCACAAAGTGATCAAAATAAGACAAAAAAGTGTATATACAGGGTCTCTCAGCATGCACGCTAAAGTAAAGTATAATTTTTTAATATGTTTTTAAACTGGCGCAACTTGAACCTCTTATAATTTGAATAGATAGGATAAGACTAAACATATAAAACCGTTCAGATATATTTACATTAATCGTTTACCATTTACAATCGACATCATTTTATACGGAAATACCCAGACCGACAATTTAACGTGACTGAAAAGTCCTGCAGAAATAATCGAAGGAAGCTGTCATAGTGAACGTAAAGAAACCACAAATAAACGTTCTCGATCTATTGAATTCCTGGGGCACATGGTTGATTAGGAGGGAATCATCACAACAAAAAGTAAAGCTATTAAGCATTACTATAAAATAAAAATGTTACAGACTACTTAAAATAAAACCAAAAGTCGCAATTTAGAAAATTCATAAGATAACTAAACATTATAACCTTAAGGCCACCCGTTAGATGGAAATGAAACAATGAAAGAATTCTATTATCATTAATTGATTAGTTAAATATTTGTATTTTAAATTATATAATTAACTTGTATATAAGTGTGCCTTTATAGTCATTATTCTTATGATAATCGGTTTTGGAGAGAGTGGATACGCAGCAAAAAGAATGTAATTTATTTAATGAAATCCATCGGCCACCAATTACAAGATCAACTGTTGGTAAAATTCAATCAATTTTTTTTAAAAAACTATTATCAAAATTCAAAAGATTATCAATGTGTTTTTCATTTCAGTAGGCTCCAATATGTTTATTTCTGATTGACTTGAATATTTGAGAAGTTTAGCATTTTAGATATGGCTCCCAGGATAACAGAACTCAACAGATTTTTTTTAAATATTTAACAAACACTCATTGGAAGTGATATATATTTATTTCATCCAAGAATGTATAAGGAAAAAAATATTCGCGAAATTTACCAAAATCAAGGTAGGAAAATTCAATAACACACATTAAAAACATAAATTAGCAGCATTTAATTCAATGATTTATAGAGCCATTTTTTTTATCCAATAGAAAATCAGAAATTAATTTAATATATAATATAGCCAAGAAATATAATCAAATATATATATTACTACTTTATCTAAGGACCAGTTTGCAACTTTGTTGAAAATTGCAAATAATGAATGTATTTTAATCGAATTGAGATTCAAAAGTACCAATATATACAAAGTATACAATTAATTAATGTCGCGACCGTGTTTATTCTTCAACGTTTCGAGTTGATCTCTTCTGTTCTCTTTATTAATATTTCTTCTCGATAACATATCGTAAAACGAAATGCCGGAAACATTAATATTTTGAATAAGATGAAAAATAAAACCGATTCAATTATGAAAGCAATTCACAAAATCCCAACGATATTGATACTAACCACAGCAGTAAACCAGAAAAATTTAATGAGAATATTGAAGTCGAAGTAGATAATTCCATTGACGCATTGATAAATAAGTATGTAGTTTTGGAATTGATGCGGTCATTAAGAAAGTATATGCCAAACGAAGAGCAGTAAGTGAAATTTTACCAAAAAATAGTTTGAATCTTTCTACTGCTGAGTATATCTTTCAAAATAAATGTGAGCATGTTGAGGGATATTTTTGTATTTATGTAAAGAGAAATTTACTTCCATTTACGATAAAATCATCCTTAAAGAAGGAATCCTATAATTTGTATTTATTTCGAAAATCTAAGCGTATGTTAATAACACTTGTGTAATTAATATTAAAAATATAAATCATAATCAAATTTATATTTTTATTAATGCTTATGGTGGCCATAGCAATTGAAAAATAGCCATACCACTCGGATACAGCAAAATTAAGGTTGTTGTGTATAGTTCATCTGTCAATTTTAATCACGAACATCAACTAACTAAATATGTCAACCGGCTGTAACGAAAATTACTTGGGAAGGGATTAAAGCAGTCGAACGCATTGTGGGTTGCTAATGAGGATTTTAAGACAAGTAAGATAAGGTGTAAAAAACAAATGTTATATATCATAAAATTAGACAGGAAAAAGTAAGAATCTAAGTGCAAGTGGAGGAATGAAAAAATGCAGAGAGAAATGTGGGGAACCAGAGGGGATTGGAAGAAGAGAGTGGATAAGGGAACTGGAAGAATTTAAAGAAGAGGAAGTTGAAAAAGGTTTTGAGGAGGTGAAATTGGGAAAGGCGGCAGGAAGATAATTGGAGTAGAATAGGCGTTTTAGGGAGCTTCTAAACTAAATGTGGAGATGTGAAGAAAAAATCCCAGAAGAATGGCGAGTACGAGTGATGTGCCCGATACATAAAAATAGCCATAAAAAAAGTGTAGAGAACTATAGGCCAATAACTATAACGAGTATCGGGTACAAAATCGCCATGATTATAATTAAAAATAGAATGGAGAATGAAGTAGAGGAGAGGAAGATGCTCCCAGAAGCGCAGGGGGGTTAAAGGAAGGGGTACAAGGGATCAGATTTTTACGCTGGCAAAAATAGTTGAGAGATTGCTTGAGAAATAAATAAATAAATAAATATGTATATATGCAGTATTTCTGGATTTGAAAGCGGTGTATGTTTCGGTACCGAGAGAAAGATTATTGGAGTGTTTAAGAAGGAGAGGAGTGAGTTTGGATGGGTGTAAGACAGGGGTGCCCGCTTAGCCCATTGTTGTTTAACATAAACATAAGTAAAATGGAAAAGGTGCTATGAAATGGGAGAGCGGGCAGGGTTGTGATAGTAAAAAGAAAGATATGGATCCTAGCATATGCAGATGATGTGGTGCTGATTACGAAAGCGTGAGAAAGAATGAGGGATGTATTTGAGAGTGATAGATTAGTTAAAGAGGTATGGTGTACGGATTTAAAGGAGGGGGAGAGTGAATGGAGAAAGGATGGAAGGAAAATGTACGAGCGAGCAGGAATGTCGGAAATTGTAGTAAATGAGTGGCTGGAAAAGGGAATAGATATAGTTGGATGGGTGAAAGAGAAGTAGAAGTACAAGAGAGACAGGGAGCGATAAAGAAAAGTAATTATAACCCCTTGTATGAAAGATGGCAAGTGCATGCGGGTATGCCTGGGTATTTGCAAGACTGTAGATTAAGTAAGAAAGAAAAGAGAACCGTAGCTAGGACGAGATGTGGATCGGATGATAGAGGTAGAAAAGTGTGGGTGGGACAGAGTTATGTCAGATGTGTGTTATGCGGGAATGAAGAGATACGTGGGATCATGTAGGGGTATGTGAGAAATCGACGGGGGGAAATAATAAGATTAATGAGTGGATGAGAGAGAATGGAGCTGGCGTAAAAATCCTGACGAGACTGGGGTGGAAAAAAAGAAGAGAAAAAGAAAAATAAGTTGTTTTTATTTGGTTTTGTTAAAGTATATGCCAATTATGGTTTTTTACTACAAATGCCCATCCAAATTGCTGCAAATTGAAATGTGAAGAGAATATCTTGAAATCCAACAACATCAATGAATGCCAACATACTACATTAGACTTAGGTTGAAAATCTTCTAGAGCCATTCATTCAAACCAATCAATACCTTGCGGTATTCGTTACGCCCGAAACAGTAAAAATCGAGCGCCCTCAGTGAACAGAAATTAAAGTGATATCTGGGATATTTTTATTGGATGTCGACTTTTCTATCGAAATCACGAACTTAATCAACGATGTTCAATCCACGAAGGACCCGTGAAAAAAATTACATCAAGTTCAACATCGAATTAAGAAGACTAACCCTCCAGGACTTCCCTGCTGCATAACCCCTCCAATGATGGAAACCAACAACATTCTCATTCCGAGTATCTGGGCATCATTCATATACACAATATTATTGGGAATATTATTCACCTTTATCAAATGTTGGAAACGAAGATAACAGAGATTCGTCCCGACTTCTAGGGGAAGAAGAAGAGTTAGCTACCGCCCACACAGAGAGCACATTTGTTTAAAGACAAACTCTGAGTACGCGTCTGGACCCTTGTCGGCAGGTAATAATATTATAGTTATTTTATTGTCTTTATGTGCGCTTTTCATTTGTATTAATATTATAATAAGTATTCAGTATTGTAATATTGTCAACAATATGCTGACATGCGAAGAGATATGGAATAAAGTAGCGATATTCGTGGAAGATGTTCTCCGCGAAAAACATACAGAAGACGCCCAAGATGTAACGACATGTGCGCCAGGAAAGGGCCCAATACGAAGTAATGTGGTAAACGGTTCCGTGTTGTTGTCCTTAGTAAATAACCTTTAATCTAAGGAAATACGATAGAGTTGTTTTAAAACAAATGTTTGTATAATTAATTAATTTGTTAAGTAATTATGTAACAAACATTTAAAATAAAAAATCAGTATTGTAATAAACTTCAACCAGTAAGGTCCTGTCTAAATAGAACGTTTTTAAAAACACAAGAAAATTCAAATATAATATTTATATTATGAGCAAATTAGTTGCAAAAGTATATATATATATACAATCTAACAAATAATTGGACGTGAATGAAGATGTTTAATAGTACTTCCTTAAACTTTTATCATAAAGATAATTTAACACGTCAAACCCGTGGCATAAATATTAAGTAATTGCTTAAAGCACACAAGTGCTCTTAATATTCGATTGCAGAACGTGAAATGTTCTAGTAAAAACATGAAGAAAAAAAAAAACTTTGCAAATAATAAAATCGGACGCAGTTTATTAAAAAAATAAAGATGAAAGTAATTCCCGAAAATATTACGTCAACGATGATTTAGGGAAATGTTAGGAAACCATTTCCCACAATCAAAACATGTATTGTATAATGCAGGGGTGATATAAACCACAAATAAGAGAATCATACCCATTTTTGAATTAATTTCAGCTAAGGAAATACCTCGGCCTTGTTTATATGTCTAACAGAGACGAAATATTATTTAATGTAAAGGAATTGTTTGGCATGTTGTCAAAATAGTAGTGACAGATATGAGTCTAGCAATAATAAATGCAATATATGAGGCATGGACTGAGATGGACATGACAACGTATTTAAATAATATATTTAAAATACTAGATGAAGAAAAAACAACAGACCATCTCCTAATTATGAAACTGTGTTATGCACAAATGATCAATTTGATAACAAAGGACATAAACAGATTTTATAACGATAAATACGTTAATACCGTAATGAAATAAATAGTCTCATTACTTTTAACATTGATATTTTTATTCATTTAAAACAATTATATTACATATATTAAATTAAAATGATTTGAAAATAATTAATAAATTATTTTCACATTTAGCTCTGACTTTTGACTTACGTTACGTAAGTACGTTAAACAAATGCACATTAAAACAACTACTTCCCGGGCAAATACCCACGCCGGACATTGAATTACATAATGTACACCTGCTGTTGCACATAAATAAAATATTGCATAATGCAACAAATTGGCCCGAGTTGATAAGCTGGTCACCTCTGTTAATCGTTTCGAGTTGATATTTGAGGACATATTAGCCAAGACCAGAGAGGTGGTAGAGGTATCTAAGAGTAAGGAGAGAGAACCAGACCTCTCAGAAACGGAATCTGAAGGAGAAGATATCCCCTCAGAGAGAAAACCTCGTACGTTCTTAGAGAAAATGCAACCAGGAGCTGAGCAAGAAAAGTTCATACACAGGTTAGCCGCTGAGTACAACGAGAACCATAGCAACCATGTTGACAACTTATCTTAGAGAAGGGAAGGAAGCAGCGGATTCCTTGTCTCAACAATTGGGGATAAAGTACTCGAAGGTCTTACTGAATAAGGGGCTGGCTCTTCTCCAGAATTGATACAAAGAGGAAGCTACCAGCTTGCTTCATGAGGCAATTGCGAAGTTCGAGAGAGTAGAGGTGGAGACGAAGCAGAAGCCAAAATCTTGCATCGAGACTAAGTGTAAGGCAGGAAGATTGACCCTGGCAGAGAGATTTAAAGAGAAGGCTCAAAAAATGATAGGAAGTAACTCTTAAGGTATTACCATTATCATATATTAATAACCATCTATAAGCATAAAGAAAAAAAAAAAAAAATAACTGTGACCAAGTGAATGAATTAATACTCTTTTCTATTTAAATTATATTATAGTTTCTTCTATACAGGATCCTGCATCACAGCTCCCGTCTTTGATAGCTCAGTTACTAATTAAGTTAGGACTTTGAAATTTTGGAAACTTTACTTGGGTTCTAGGACCTACTTCAGGAAAATATTTTTGATTATACCGGGTGTCTCAAAAAAGAGTTGCGGCATGATAATATATATTTTTATAAATTGCTTAATATACATTTTATTCATTATTTATGAGCCTTTTATGATTACCTACATATCTCCAAAATTTTATTGAAATCGGGTCAGTAATACCAACCAAAAAAAAAGTATAAAAAATGGTTTTGCGCCATGGATTTAAAAAAATAATAAAAAATAAATTAGGATCTTATGAATAAAATTAAACATGGTACTTGTTAAACAAGGTCTAACAATCCTAATAGTAAAATTTTATTTATAGACTCATTTTATAAAAAAATTCAAAATTTTAATTTTGTTGCCGACATTTAAAAATTAATCGCAAGAATAACGAAATCATAAAGTAGAAAACATAAATAAATATTGTTGTGGAAGTTTTGCTCAACTATCTTTAAGGCATTATGTTCCTTTTATTCACTAGTTTAGTTTATAAAAACATAATTCGTTTATTAGTTCAGTATCTCTAAAAATAGATATATGGAACGCCAATTGTATGAGAAAACATCCAGATTCATTAGAAAAATAAGAAACTACCCTAGTAGAAATGTATCTTGTAGCAATATTGTATCAAAATTTATATCTTGTATATTCATTGAAACTGTTATATAAAGTGCATACAATATAGACACAATATTGAATGAGAAGAATGATACAATAATAAAAATTCAATCAAGATACAATAATGTCGAAATCCAGACAGACATTATTGTACCAACATGAATCAAGCTTAAAATACAAGATTGTGTCTACAATATTGTATCAACCTAGTGTCGTGTTCACATCCCAATATACAAGATTGTAGAATTGATATTCATTTATGTATCAACATTGTTACAAGATGTAATTTCTACTAGGGTATATATTAAATGAATACAGAGAATTAGTAAAAAAGAAAGAACCTCAAAGCTGGCATAAAAGAATCATGGTGTAAAACGTAATTAGTTTAAAGCGAATATTTTGGCAAAAATAATATTGAGAAATACTGGTATTAAATATATTTCTATAGAATCGAGAATTCCAAAATTGAGTAAAAAAAATGTTATAGCTAAACGTGGTAAAATTAATTATATTATGAGAGCCTTGCATCACTGAATTACCATGAAAATCACAGTCACATGAGGCTGGATAGTTTCGTAATTGAGTACATTTGACGTTTATTTGAAGAGAAGAATACTAAAATCTTTATAGAAGATGAAGTTTCTCCGTTATTAAGAAAGGTTTATTTTAATTATGACACTGAAAAGAAAACGATATTTTCATTTCCAATATTAATTTTAAATCATTGGACATTATTATATGTAGACACACTAAAAATACAATATTTTGATCCTCTTTCTAGCGAAAGTCGAAGTATTAAAGGATTTTTAAAAAATGATCGCCATTTTTATATAAATATGGACTAGATAGATCAATTACCGACGTAGAAATATCTATTAAAAATCCCAACAGAGAAGAATACATGGAATTGTGGTGTCTATATAATTAATTATGCCGATGTTTTACTAAACGATCATACATGAGATATTATATTAAATGAAATGGCATATCGAAAAACGCTACAAAATATCATATTACAAAAAATCCGAGGATTTGTCAAAAGTATGCATTTATTGTGCAGAAATGAATAATGACATTCAGTTCCGCCTATGTAATGGGTTGATACGGTTTGGGATGTCCTTAATTTGGAATTTTAAAAACGAACAGATAAATTAAGCCCCACACTTAACTCCGACTAGCGAGTTGGATAAGAAAAAAAAAAGACAAATTTAAAATCTATATTGACTATTTAAATATTACTAATGTAAAAAAAAACACCACAAATTTACAATTAAAAATGACAACAACAAAAAATAATAATAAAGATATATACACATGTCAAAAGACTACATTCTTTCGAACACAAATCACTTTGACGCTCTGTCGTAGATTTGGCGGATACACACACTCAAGAAATAGAATGATACGGATTTTCTGGTAGAAAGTGTTGGATTTATGTAGCCTGTACCAAAAATTTCTCCCCATCACCATTTGTATAAACACGATCGGGTCCGTTTCGTAGAGCCGCGGGCACAATGTGAAAAAATGAATGCAGAAACCATTTATTGAGGAATTATTGTGGTAAAATATTAAATAGTTGTAGAAGAAAAAAATATGGAGCCAATTAAAATACGAAATGTTATTAAAACATCCATTCTTAGATTTAAAGTTGGGCTGAGAAAAGCCATAACATATAGAAAAAATGAAAGTATACCTATTTCTGAAAAAATTAAAAACCTATAACATAATACAATAATATTATGCTTACAACGTTTGTAAAAAGAAGGAAGATGTCAATTATTTTGAATAATTGAAAATGACACGCCATTTTTTAAAAGTATTGAAAATTCATTAAAGTATTTGGCTACACATGCTAATGGCTTTTATTAAAATGTGGATAACAATAAAGTACAGCATTTTAATAGCATTATTGGTAAATAGAGAACGAATATTTTTTCAAAAGCCGGGTCGTACCAATATAGATGTTATTGGGCATTGCTATCATTTAACAAAATAAACGTGTATATAACAACTTTTACGCATTTAAACTCAACACCTGTCAAATATGTTGAAAAACTGAGGAATGGATATGCATTTCAAGCTCTCTTAACTTTAAGGGGCTGGTTAAAAAATGAAAATAAATCCAGGTATATACACACCTATTCTAAACATAATTAAGTTTAAAGAAATGGAAGACATAGAAAAAGCATGTATACTTTCCTTCGACGAAATGAAGATTCAAAGTGGGTACTTTTGTGATAAAGTCAGTAATAAAACTTTGAAGCTATTACTTTCTAAAATAATTAACGATGTGGAAAAATCAAGTATGAAAATCAGAAAATCATCCATGTATGTCCAATTCTAACGATTTTTCTTTTATAGTCTTTAAAATATTAAGCATGGTCAGTAACCTTGGGGACGAGGAAAACGTTCTGCATATATAAGTTAGGGATAGGCCTAAATCAAACATGGTTCAAATATCCATACAATGAGGAAAAAATCCATCGATATACTGAAGTACCTCAATTAATAAAATTAATTAGAAACCATTTTGTTGACAGCAGATTTATTATAAATGATAAAGAAATAAATAAGAAAACAATTGAAAAATTAATATACGTTCTGCTTACGATTTACGCATTCCACATAAAATTTACATGGATTCACAAAACGTAAAGGGAGCAGAAAGACAGAAAGTAAAGTTTTCGACGAAATTATTTTCTCACACCATAGCGAGTGCCATAACAAGATGTGGAATAAATGGATATTTCGAACAAGAAAATTGGCTGGAATGTGCAGAATTCTTTAATTATTATCATAAAAGGCATAATGTGAAAGTTTTTATTTGCAACATACTTTTATAAGCTATAAATGCATTTTATATTTACTTAGATTTGGTCTGCAAATTAAAAAATAATAAAACAGTCGAGAGAAATTTAAAGATAATGGGTTGGCTCTGAAATTACAAAGAGGCATTATAAATAAAATGACTGAAATAATGACCCATTTGAGAGTAAAAGGCAAAAGTTCTCTCGTGCCATTTGAAAGGTAAATGTTATATCAAAATTATTCTTGTTCATATAGTATTAGAAACTTTTGTTTTAGGAATAATATTTGAAATAAATTTTTAATTTATCTATTTGAATATTTAGATATAAGATAAAATATATGTAATCATGGCCATCCAAATCTCACGTAATTTAAATACCGATTGAGGTAATATATTTTAGAAAAATATGAACGGACCATTGCACTATCCATTGATCCAACAAATCAGTAAAGTACCTATTTGATTTTTTTTATTTCTTAAAAGGAGTTGTATAACTCAAACAATTTATAAGATGTAAGCATGATATTAATAAATTGCTATATTAAACAATTGTTTAATAATATTAGGTCATTTCATCAACATTTATTTAAAAAAAAGTACTTTAAAAAAATGAATACCCATATAATTGCCATATAATAAAATCAGTAATTTTATTCTTTATATTGGATTCTATAAATGTGTATAGAAAATCCTTTTTTATTTTACTTTGAATAATTGCTATAAATTACCGTTACGATATATCTTTCAATTAAATAGTAATATTAATAAATGTATCAGATTTTCTATTGTATGCAATGAAATATAATTAGAAGTAAATTATATACAAATGTAAATGCCGCCAACTTTTACTTAGCGCATCACGTCATGCTCAGAAATGAACGAACTTTGAACCAGTTAGTGTCAAACATTTTATCCATTGTAGCAGAGTCCGCGGTGGGACTATCGATACTGAATTAATTTTGACCGTTTTTTACACTGTTTCGATGGTTTCAGCCCTCCGGCTATGACCATCTAACTTAACTGAGCACGAACTCGATACATGTTTATCGAGCCGAGCGTATCCTTTACCTTACTCCGAAGAGCGGTTTGAAATTTGAAATTAAAGAATTAAATAAAGATGATTTGAAAATAATTAATAAATTATTTCCACATTTAGTTCTGTGACTTTTGACTTACGCTACGTAAGTACGTTTAACAAATGCGCATTAAAACAACTACTTCCCGGGCAAATACCCACGCTGGAGAATTTTTTCAACAATCATTTCTTAAAACAATACCATAATAACTAGTTTTATATTAGAAAAATATCAATTAATTATTGCTATGCTTGGCCAAAGATGGGTTAACAGAGGAATTTATTTGTGGAATTACTTCTTAAAAATTTCATATATATTAAGTACAAAAATGTGTCTTACAGTCAATCAAACATATGAGTGATGCAATCATCGGAAATTTAAGGAAATCCTTAAAATGTGAAGATTGCTTAAAAATCTCACAATTAAACATGGTAATGTTTTTTTAGTTCAAGTTCTCTAAATTATTTATCCTATTGTATTCCGCATATTTTGTAACGAAAGTAATATATCGATAATGGGATAAATTGTGGTAATGTACTAATACAATTTAGGTGTTCTCGATTAATTCGATGTTCACTATCCTATTAAATCCAGTAAATCGTCTAAAAGGAAAAAATCCTATTTACAGCCATTACATCAAAAGTTTCAAAATATGGAAAAGAAAAAATATAAACTTTTTACATAATAAAATGTTGTATAAGTCTTTATTTTAATGTATAATGGATAATTTCTATTTTTATATATTTAGTAGTTTTTTTATATCTCAAAATAAAAAAAAAATGTTATAAAACCAATTTAAAAAAAATTCTATTAAAAAAAACATTTGTAAAATTGAACGTATAAAATATCTATTGAAATGACTTTTGAAAATTATACGGAGAATCCTTCTGTTACATTCATACCCATGGTATAAACAATCCACTGTAAAATACCGAACCCATTTTTCTTTACAAGAGTAAAGTCTGAATTGAGATCAACCTTAAAAGATCAAAACTCGGAGATCACAAGATTAGGCAGAAGGCATGTTCATTTGTTCTCACTAAGTTGCATTGAGTGAGGGCACGCAGTTTGTTACATAATACTATATTAATATATTATTTTAATTGAGTATTTAGTGTTAAGCCCACTTAGTATTAGTTGTGATTTATTCAATTAATTCCTATAATTAACTGTTGGGCCATGGCAATATGGATGGATAAGCGGTCACCCAAAAAGGAAATAGAGAAACCGGTTATACTAGCTGACCCTTCCCGGGGTGCAGGTGGCACATCGAGCGACGACGCAGGGCGGAGCGGTCATCATAATTTTAATTTGATCATGAAAGACAACGCGGAACGGTCGGATTACGACCTTAAAAAATCCGCGGAGCTGCTCATGCTTGCGGAGACCAAAATTACGAAAGTGGAGATAAAGGCGAAGAAGCTGTACGAAGGCGAAGAAGCTGTACGAAGGCAAACAGGTAGATGGCCCAAAGGAGGACCAAACGGGTACAGCAGGGCAGGGCAGTACAGACGGAGGCCAGGGTCTCTCAAAATTAATTTATTTAATTCAATAAATTACTTTTATCTGGTTTTTAATAACACATCACTTTTTTATATTTAATTTTGTTTACATGTTTATTTACTTATTTGTCAATTTTACATAAAAGCTATTGATAAAGAGCACGTTGTGCTTGAAATGTATATATAGTGGTAAACATAAAAAAAGTGATGAAAGGAATAAAATATTATATTATAATTCTTGATTTCTCTGAGGGAATGTTCGGACATGACTTGAAAGGATATGATATCCAACCCAAAAAGTTTATATGCATTCTTATAAACACTTCGTTTATTTTTTAAATTCTCTGTTTCTTTCCAGTTGACATACTTTTGGAATTTGATTAAAAAAATTAAGGGTAGCCCTGGATAAATTGGATAATTTCCTTCCATTAGACTTCACTTACTGCGACCGTCGTAGTAAATATTTATACAAATAAATGAAATGATTTTAGAAGGGAAGCTTCTTTTATAAGGAAGGTCAATGAACTTCTATGAGGACAGGCCGACAGGCGGTTCGCCTCCTCGCAAGACGGTACTGACATGTGTTTCATTCTATAAAGGGAGGTGGCACCCCGTCAAGGAATTTTGCTAGTAAAACACAACAAAAATTGTCTTTATTGAACTTTACCTACTGCATCAGTTATATTTACTCTTCAAATAAAATATTTTAGATGTGGATAGAAAAATTGTTAAAGTACAGCTTTAAAGAGCGGGGTTAATGAATTTCTAATGACTCAAGGAGGTTCATCTTGCGACCTTTTTCCGCGAAATGTATGATGGACCAAAAATTTGATTTCTAAATTTCGACCAGTTAGGCCAATTACACTCCGTTATAATCTTTGCATGTTAATTTGTAAATTCCAGATTTTTTATGTTTATTGGTTTTAGATTTAGGGTTAAAGATTAAAAATTTTGTTTTTGTGTATGGTTTAAAGGCGATATTGATATTATGTTTTGCTAACAATTTTTTAATTTTTAAAGAGACGTTACCAAGGAAGGTAAGGGGTGAATATATAGTGTTTTGGTTGTCAATGAATTTTGGGTATATATATTTACTGGCTATTTTCAATTTTTGTTTATTTGTTAATCTATCTATAAGGGTAGATGGGTAGTCGTTCGCCATTGCAATGTTTTTAATTGTATTTATTTATTTGTTGAAATTAGCTTCGGAAAGGGGGACACGTTGAGTGCTCTAAATATAATAGAATTAAAAGAGGCATATTTCTGTTTTAAGGGGTGGTTTGAGGAAGCGGGAATAACTCGGTCAGTATAGGTAGGTTTTCTATAAATGTCAAATGTTAGTGTGTTATTAGTTTTAATTATGGACAAGTCTAAAAATTTAATGTTTTCATCTTTTTCTTTTTCAACAGTGAATTTAATGTTTGGGTGTAATAAATTAATAAAATATAAGAATTGGGTTAGTTGACGGTTAGTTCCAATGAAAGAGGCCAAGATATCATCGACGTATCGATACCACGTAAAAATATGTTTTTTGCCTAATGGTGAGTTTAATATTTGTTTAGTCAGTTTTAGTTAGTTGTGTATATTGGCCAAACTGGTCGAAATTTTGAAATCAGACTCAAGGAGCATCTTTCCTCTTTTCGCCAAAAATTGGTGGACAAATCGTCATTTAATTGATAATAATCATACTTTTGGCGAAGATGTACTGTCCATCATACATTTCGCGGAAAAAGGTCGCAAGATGAACCTCCTTGAGTCATTAGAAATTCATAAATCCCGTAAAAACCAGGAAATTCCCGTCATCAACGACTAGATTGAGCTAATATACACCCCGCTATTAAAGCTGTACTTTAATCACCTGCCATCTTTGTAATTCTCCGCCATATATATACCGCCAGTGTGATTAGTTTAAGTACTCTTAGTTTGATAATGACAAGTGAAACTTGTTGAAACTATAGTCACTAAAATAAAAGGAGGTCGAATCGGAAGCCACAAACATTTTCTTGCGAAGAAACCTCAGTTTTGATTAGATTAAGATTAGTAACTATTTACATTAAGCACCATATATAGTTCATAATTTACAAATCTCAATTTATTTATTATAGAATTCAGCTATAATAAATAAATAACAAAAAACAACAAATAAACAGGTTACCAAAAATTTAAAACCTATATGTTATTACTTAATAAATTACAGCTAATTATTTGTTTTAATTAAGCACTTAATTACAATGATACACACAAAAACTAATTTTAAAATGTTTGCAACAGTCAGTGATCAAGGTACCACCAATCGAGGTGCAATGAATATGTAGGGTATAGATGAAAAAATATTCAGTCGGTGGCATTGATATTTATCATCTATATGACCCACGCATTTATTAAAATTTACAGAAATTATTTTTTTTTTTTTGGAAAAAAATGATATCAGAATGATCGCAAAGCGAGATGAAACTAAAAGTTATTCACTAAAATTTCACAAAAACTCATTTAGAGCCGAAAAGGAGGAAAAAATAAAAATGAGGTATGCTGCACAATTATTTTCGGGTTCAGTAGCAATAGGTTCACATATTGCCTTTGAACAGAAAATGTTCCAAGAGCTTGGTTATGAAATGGACAAACATACAGACTCGTAGAGTTTATGGATCACTTATTTCATTGAATGGAATGGATAATTCAATTAAACCCTACAAAGGATCAATGAAAGTTGGATGTGATCATTTTGCATTGCCACGTTTTCTTTGAAGAAAAAGAAAATTATACTTACTTTCAAACTAATCACTCGATGGCATAGATTACCTAAACCTTTCTAACTTAGTTAGGAGAGTTTCGTCGTGGCATAAACGTAATGTGTTTTCTTTTAGGCGCCAGTAAACATTAAGAAAAATAATGAAGACCCAGGTTTAGTATTATATATAAAAAAAAATCCGCTTACTAAATATTTTCCTCCAGTAAGTCCAAAATGAAAAGTCGTGGTTAAATTGTAAACAAAATCAATAAAAATGCTTGGTAGTGTAGTTCAAGCAAATGCCTATGTTGCAAGATTCATTGTGTCATAAGTATTGATGAACAATTGATTGATTGTACCAATTACGTAAAATCTGTTGCGTTTCTGGCCAACATTTATTTATTAAAATGAAGGATCTAGGATGTTTACATTATCCTACCGAAATTAATTTATAATGCTGTTACCAACTTAATTACACTAATTGCAGATTTATTTTTAGGAAATCTACAACGTGGAGGTAACCATTTCCAAATACAGCACGAACAAGTAACTTCAAATACATTTAAACGGACCATTCTTTGTGTTTTAATTAAAAAAAAAAATATGTTTCAGAAAATAAATCGAATCGAGGTTCCCTATCTTACCTCGATTTTTTTCTTGAAGATCCGCCGTTTGAAAGATATGTATATATGCGCATGCTTCTCTTGTTGGTATTGTAGTTACAACAAAGAAAATATTGATGGAATAGTGCACAGATGTGTTAATTGCGTAAAAATATAGTACTTGAGATATTGCTTCGTTAGTGTTCCTTGGTGCTCATTATTCTCAATTTATTTTGCCCTTTTATTCGTTACTCCGACTTTAAGCACTTAACGTTTCTTATTGCGCCATCTATCGGTGGAAATGATGCCACGGCGTGTCATTTTACACAACAGGCGTTTTCGGGTGGTGCTCGGGTTCCCGCAAGACCTACTTGTAAAAATATTAAATGATACTTCTAAACCATTGACGTATTCGTGGAACCGCTTTTGGTTTTTGGGCTTATGGCGGTCTTTTGATAAAACGATATAGATAAATTAAATAAATCCCCAAACTCGAAATTTTAAATAATTTTAGAATAAACATTTAATCGTGTAAAATCTACAAAGGCTTAAACTGAACAAAAGTGTCATGTTTTACAAATCTCTGAATGAGAAAGCTACAAAAAGAGAGAAATAAATGAATATGGAATAAATCAAAAATTAAAAAGTTAAATCGTATGAGCACTAAATTTCTAGAAACGAACACGCTATATTGTTATATTTCTATTCTACCAATTAACTCTACCAATATATTAGGTTGATTTTTTTTCCTTTTAAGGTTGCAAAGAAATTGTACAACGTAATTCTGGTTTGCTATTTAAAGGTGTGAAAGCTAAGACCATATTTTTTTTTCGTTTGACATTGAAATAATGTCGACAAATCAATCATTATTTTCTATATTATTATTGTCATTTTTTATTTCATTTTAGATCAATGAATATCAATTTCATAGAAGAAATAAAATTAGCCTTTGTACTAACAGAGTTAATACACATGACTATAAAAAAAAGTAAAATTAAAAATTGGCAAAACTAATGGAAGACAAAAATGCGAATATTGTTTATGAGTGTGATGAGAATGAGTGTTGATACAAATTGTAAATGTTTATAAACACTGTGTCATGAGATTTTTAATATTTTGAAAACGGAATCATGAGTAAACGTGCGTGAAATGATGGAATCCATAATTGATATTTTAATTGAGTTGAAACCTGGTGTCAGAGTTGCATCTCCTTCCTATCGATATATTTATTTGTAATAGAACGATGATGGCTAAGGTAAATGACGTGACTTTCGATTTAATAATTAATGCTAAAAACCTTTTGTTAAATATACTTTTACATGCAGACGATATGAAAGTGTTTCGATGTGTAAATTCAATTCATGATTGTAATATACTTCAAAACGATTTATATCAGATTATAAATTGGTTCAACGACAATAATCTGTATATCTGTATAAATTGTTCTATATGATTATTTGCTAAATCATTTAATACTTGAAAGAATGTATTCTATAAATGATTTAGGTATATTATTTAACAATACACTCCAATTTAGGTTGTCGTTGTTGCCTAAGCCGATGAATTCTAAAATAGAAACAATTTTTAGTTTTACATATAAATATAGTTTGAATAAAAAGATTTCATAAATAAAAATGATTCTTTAATATTAATATTTAAACTGGTGCACGGTGTGAAAAATAAGTGTTGGATGAATGCAATTACCTTCCTTGTGTAGTCCTGAATCTTATATGGAAATCATCTTCCGAAGGGCTGTTGTGTCTGGGGAATATATTGGAGTGAAACGCTGTCGTGACGATTCATAGTCTGCTGAAATTTAAATATGATCCAAATCATTTGTTTCACGTCAAAGGGAACTGATGATGGGATTAAGAATAATAGTACATTTTTGGGAAGTGGATAAAAAGTATTGAATCAGTCACCTGAAAATCATCTCACGCAGACAGGGTGCTATCTGGAATTATGCGGACGGAATCGATTTTAGATTTCTTCAATTAAAATTTCAAACCGTTCATTTGCAATTTTTCGAAAACTGAAATCTAATGAAATGAAAATTAATTTCATCATGAACGAATGACGATGTTGATGAATAAACATTGTAAGTATATTATCTCCCCCTAGGAGTTGCGAGACCTTGTCGTGGGTGGGGGAGCTTGTGTACTGCTGTAGCGCTTCCGACCGATGGCCGGGAGCGAGACAGCAGCCAACTAAGGAGCAACTCAAAACCCAAGCCAAGGTGTAAGGCATCGTGCCGAGGGCTGCATGGCACTGGGGAAGTAGTGTCGCAAGCGATCCCTTGGGGGCACCGGGCGAAACCCCCTAGTATTTAGCCTTACCTGGTCATGCGGGGCTCTGATCAGGCGGACAGTTTATTTCCCTAGCTACTCGTGGGACTAGAAATAGACCAAAATAAAGAATTGAAAAATAAAATAAAACCACAAGGCCAGGAAACTCCTAAGGCTATTGAGCCAAGGACGACCAAGGTTACAAAAGAAGTTGCCGAAGCCAAGGGGCAGGGCACTTCAATACCGCAAGGGCCAAGCAAAGCGCTGAGGATCAGCGCGGCGGAGGAAGTAGACCTGATGTCCGACGAAGAAATTCGCAGGGCGGCAGTGTCAGGGATCACCAAGGCAAAAATAGCTAGGCGGGTGAAACTAGGCCAAGATTACATAGAGGCCAAAAGGGCCGTAATCAAAGCCAATTTTCTTAGCAGCCAAGCTAGAGAAAGCCAGGTACCCACACAAAAGGACCCCCAAGGACAGAAAAAGTCCGACAGTCCTATTAGAAAGGGAACTCAAGGACAACAGAGGTCCGGAGTCCCTAAACCTAAAGCATCCCAAGGACAAATAAGGTCCAGGGATACAAAACCGAAAAAAGACAAGCTCCGAGAAGCCTCATACGGCAAACAAAAGGCTCAGATCGGACGCTAGTACCCCCCGGGCGACCAAAAAGCACAAACTGGACGGGCACACCTTTACAGAGGCCCTGACAGCAATCAAGGTCGCCATCGCGGGCGTGGACTTCCCGGAAGTTCAACTGGAGCAGGATAAGCTTAAGGCAATCCAAGACTCCATACTGTCGGCGTACGAACAAATACCGGAAATAGGACCACAGGTCCGTTTCAGTAGATGTACGTACAGACCAGGTTACCTTATAGTGACCTGTGCCGATACGGATAGCGCCCAATGGTTAAGGAAGACTATCCAAACCCTGAAACCCTGGGAGGGAGACTCCCTGAAGGAGTTAAAGGGGGAGGAAATTCCAAAGCCTTGTGTATGCACAGTCTACGTACCTGATGAAGGGGAAGTAAGACTGGGGGCAGACAGAATCCTCAACAGATTGAGGATAGGAAACGGGGGCCTCATGACCCGCCTCTGGATGGTGTGGGGAAAGATCCCGGACTCCAAAGGTGTCCTGTGGATCTTCTCTATAGACAACCAATCCAAAGATGAGTTGGAAAGGTTAGATAAGAACCCATTCTTTGGTTATGGTAGGCTAAGGTTCCGAATAAGGGAGGCCAGCAAGACTATGGAGGGAGAAAAGGCTACACAGGCCACAACCTAAACGTCAATCAAATCGCTAGGCACTGAGGAGGCCAAGTGAGAGGACAAAGTAGATGGCACGAAACCATCGGAGGACCGACCCTCCCCCAGCGGAATCAGCATACTCCTAAGGCCACAGGCCAGGGAGGCGGCGGTGCCGATGGAGGAGGGGGAGCCCAAAGATGCGGTGCCGGAAGATGCTCCTCTTCAATAGTAAGAGGAGAATTAGGGTTGTGCCGGCGAATCTTCAGCACGCGAAAGCCGCATCGGCAACGCTGTGCAGAAGATTCGACAAAGAAGGCTTAGACATAGCCCTCCTGCAAGAACCCTGGTTACTCCGAGGGAAGGTAGCAGGCCTAGCGCCACAACATTTCCAGGTAAGTTACAACCCAAACGCCGTAAGGCCCAGGGCGTGCATAATCCACAGTAATATGGTGAAATTCACTCTGATACCGCGATTATGCACGCACGACTTTGTTACAGGAGTAATCACAGCCATGATGGAGGGCGGAGAAAGGACCTGGGTGATCTGCTCCGCCTACTTCCCAGGGGCCCACGCATACTAAGCGACATAGTTGCATACTGCGTGGGTAAGGCACAACAACTCATCCTAGGATGCGACGCCAATGCACACCATACTGCCTGGGGCAGCTCGGACATCAATAAAAGAGGTGAGTCACTACTAAACTTTATTTTTGCAGAGGGGCTGATTATAGCCAATATTGGCAATAGCCTATCTTCACTACGAAATCTCGGAAAGAAGTACTCGACATAACAGTATGCACCGGGAAAGTGAGTGATCTAATAGTGAACTGGCATGTATCAGAAGAGCCCTCATGCTCAGATCATAGACAGATTCGCTTTGACCTGAACACATGTCTTACAGTGGCTAAGTACAGAAACCCAAGAGAGACAAACTGGATAGGATATAAAGAATCCCTCAGGGAAGCTCTCAGGGTAGGTACAGCGCCAGTGAGGGATGTCGAAGGTTTAGAGCTGGCGGTGGAACAAGTAAATGAAGTCATCACGAAAGCATACTTGGAAAATTGTCCAGAAAAAACAGTAAAACAAAGAGGTAGTTGAGCAGTCTGGTGGAACACGAGGCTCGAAAAGCTAAGGGCCCATACCCGAAGGCTATTCAACAAGGCCAAAACCACTCAAGACTGGGATACCTACGAAGAAAAACTGACGCAGTACAACAAAGAAATCCGGAGAGCCTAAAGGGACTCGTGGAGGAAGTTCTGTGAGGAGCTAACGGATGCCCCGACATGTTCCAGAATCCACAGATTCCTGGAAAAGGATGGAAATGCTGCAAAAGAAGTAGGTCTCCTCAAAAAATCTGACGGGACCTACACAGAAACCAAGGAGGAAAGTCTCAAGGAACTATTGAAAGTCTACTTTCCTGCCTCAATCGAAGCCAGAGCAGGGGGGTGGCTGTCCACAGGGAGGCGTGCTGTCTCCGCTGCTGTGGGCGACACTGGTAGGCGACCTCTTGAGAAAACTGTTTGAGGAAGACATCCCATGCCTAGGGTATGCGGATGACCTGGCAATTATATCTAAAGGCCGGTTCGCAGCAACCATCTCACAGCGGACGCAAAGGGCCATAGATATAGTGGATAGGTGGTGCCGACAAGAACAACTGTCGGTTAATCCAGGAAAGACACAAGTAGTCGTCTACACAAAAAGAAGGGCGTTGGAAGGACTCAGGCCACCAACGCTCGGAGGTAAAGTAGTTTCCTTTGTGAAGGAAACGAAATACCTTGGATTAATCTTCGACAACAAAATGTCGTGGAAACCGCATATAATAAACACCACCAAAAAAGCATCAATAGCATTGGGAAGGTGTCGTAGAATGTGCGAAAAAAACTGGAGGTTAAACCCCAGAATGACCCTATGGTTATACACAAGGGTGATCAGACCCATGATAACCTACGGAGCTGTGATGTGGTGGCCAAGAACAGAGCAAAAGGGGACGATAAGGCTCCTAAATAGCATGTCTCAGTGCCACAGGGGCCTTAAGCACTACCCCAACGGCAGCCCTGGAGGTAATCCTTGGCATACCACCACTCCACATCTTTATTCAGGGAGAAGCCAGGTCGGTAGCATACAGAGTGATGCAAGGACCGGCACCCATTAACCGACTACACGGGAAAACACACCAAAGGCTCTAGGAAGAACTAAAAGCGAGTCCCATAACAGGAATGCCCAGCGATGCCATGATGACGAAATATAATTTCGATAATTGATGCCGTCAAAAGAGGAATGGGCAGCAGGACCCCCCATCAAGGCGAAATCAAACTGGTATACGGACGGCTCCAAAGGCAGCAATGGAACAGGAGCCGGAATCTACAACTCAAAAAGTAAGACGCGATAAGGATCGCGATAAGCCTAGCAGAAGATATTACAGAGTTCCAAGCAGAGGCAATCGCGGATGTGTGTGAAGCTGGCAATAACTCCAGCAATAAACCGGCGCCTCCACCAAAACCAGTTATTATTAAAATAATTATTTTAACAATAATTACATATTGAATTAAAAGAGTTTGCACACTCACTGTTTACAACTAGTATTGCCCACAAAATGCGATAAGTTGCGTCAATATATAGCTTCTCTAACAACTTTAACGATATTTAAAAAAAATCAAAATTCAAATTTTAAAATGTCCATATTTTCCAAAGACCACAATATATTTTAGTTTTTCTTTAATATTTTACTTAATTAGTCAATAAACAACAAATATAATCCTACAGAAATATGTCATATATAAAGGTAAAGTTATTATCGGACTTATTGCGAGCTCGATCATCTGTTAAATTTAGGAAAAAAATTAAAAAATCATAACTCAATGAATCCAACCATTAGTTTTGATTTTCTTGTATAATATATTTAAACGATCATTAAACAACAAATATTGATTATCAAAATTGTGGCGACAACAATGGTTAAATAGTTATCGGACTTATTGCTAGCTCAGTCATACATCCAATATGACGAAAATTAAATAATCATAACTCAGAAAGCCCGCTATTTATTTTAGATTTTCTTTCACAAAATGTTTAAACAGTCGATAAACAGTGAATACCAACGATCAGAAATGTGTCATCAACAATTGTTTAATTGTTATCAGACTTATTGCTGGCGCTCCCATGCATTTAATAGGGCGGACGATTAAAAAATTCAAATCTCGAAAAGCCCACCATTTATTGTCGATTTTCCTTCACGAAATAATTAGACAGCCATAAAACAATAAATACCAACTGTCAGAAATGTGTCATTGACAATAGTTAATTTGTTATAAACAATTTAAATATTAAAAAAATCATATCTCGAAAAGCCCGCGATTTATTTTAGATTTTCTTTCACAAAATGATTAAACAGTCGATAAACAGTGAATACCAACGATATTATTCTATAATAAATTATGAATTTAATTTATTATAGATTAATATTTTCATTTTCTTAAATCCATGGATTATCGACTCATAAAAATGGCTCATTTTTATGAGTCGACAATCTATACACTTTTCATCATTGGTTCGTTATGACATTTAGTTGGCATTTATAGTTCTTTGGATGGCTAAATATTTTGTGAAGGAAAATCAACAAAAAAAGGTGGGCTTTTCGAGATATGAATTTTTTAATATTTAAATTGTTTATAACAAATTAACTATTGTCAATGACACATTTCTGACAGTTGGTATTTATTGTTTTATGGATGCCTAATTATTTCGTGAAGGAAAATCGACAATAAATGGTGGGCTTTTCGAGATTTGAAGAAAAGCCTGATTGCGCAAAGGCGGGTGTACGACGGTGTCGAAAATATGGGTGACGTAAACGACTCTCATGCATTCTATGCGCAATGCCTACAGTTTGTTTAAGGATTAAATAAAAATGATTTGAATATAATTAATAAATTATTTTCACATTTAGCTGTGTGACCCCTGACTTACGTTACGTAAGTACGTTAAACAAATGCATATCAAAACAACTACTTCCCGGGCAAATACCCACGCCGGACATTGAATTACATAATGTACACCTGCTGTTGCACATCAATAAAATATTGCATAATGCAACTAATGTTGATCCGAGAACATTTTTTTCTCTAATGCGAAAACAACAAAAGGAGCGTTACTTAATTTCAGGCCTTACATAATTTAAAGATGTTAAAATAAATTAATAAAATTATATATTCTAGATATTAAAGTACAGTGACAACATTTTTGTAATGAAATTAACTTACAGTATGTAACAAAAAGCTCATCCTGTTCCTCCATTTAGTCAGGATCTCTGATCTTTCCTGAGCAAAGCAAGCTAGCAAAACAAATCTGAATCTAATCTTCGCAATTAAATCATAAATTTATTTAATTTTATTCTTCATCGCCGTTAACCTATCGTTTTGTATCTTTTCTAATTGGGTGATCTGCTCCTTGAATGCGAGGTATCCGATGCAGTACACTTTCTTTCGATACAGAAACTTTCCTGCGCCTGACTCTGTGGCAGCATCGGGGTAAATGGTTCTTTCTTAGGTACGCGGTTATATCCAACATAGACTGCAAACAATTCATTTGACGACTTTCCGCGTCCGTCGTGCCGATGGGAAGGTATTTTGCCACAATATTGCATAGCTTGTTGCACCTGCACCTCTAGTACACCTGAAAATGTCGGACAAGCCGATGTTTAGACGACGAGAAGGCGATTCTAGTTTTTAGAGGTATTCCATCCATGAATCTTTGTTCGAATCGTGCTATTCCAATCCGGCACATCGTAACTAGATGTGGGTCTTTTCGTTCGTTCTTAAAGGTGTTTTCCAACATCTCCCAAAATTATCTTCGGTCGCGTCCTCTCTCGGCGGCGGCGGTACCTTGGCTCGTGCCGTTGCCCGTCCTCGCTAGATGGCATGCGGGTGAGTATGTGGTTGCCTAGTCCCCACAGCATAATTTTACAATTGCAGACAGCTGAGTGATAGGGCGGTAGTTGGACATTTGGGTGGGGTCGTTATTTATTTTTTCTTTCATTAGAGAGGGAGGTATTGCTACGAATACAGTAGTAGTGGTTTTGTGTATGCGTCTTGTCAGCCTGCATTTTGTCTTATTATACGCTTTAGTAAATTGTTTGTTGTTGCAATATTTCTTTTGCAAAACCTATGTGTGATTCCGGCTTTATTTAATACGTCGCTTACGATTTTTTCGTTCAGCTCAAATTCGGATTTATAACTGAAAGACAGCTCGTTTTTATTTTGTGGTGCTGGCGCGGTCGCGATGCAAAAACGAGTGATACTTTTTTTCCCCAAGAAGGATGTTTAAATTAGAGTTCATTTGCGTGTTTGTTTGGTTAGATTGGAGGATAAAGTCGATCTTAGTTTTGATTATTAGTGCATTTGTATTAAAATATGTACCATATGTTCTTGTGGTTAGTGCGCTTTACCTCTTTCGCCGATGGCTCCAAATCATTCTTCTCGGGCCACCCTCTTTCTCTTTTCCTCGGTTTCAAAAATCCTTCGTTGACTTCTACAGTGTGACTAACAATGATTGTAAAGTTAAATTTCCATCCGAAAAATGTCCTTTTCATATTGGTGCAACTGATCATATAAATATAAACTCCCCTTGAATGCCATTAGCGTAGCTCCCATACGACACTTCTATAAAATGAATGCTTAAAATTCACTTTAAAATTAAAAATAAACCTGTTTGAGCAAAAGCTTTCCTTAAAGATTTTGTTGTACTTCAAGTAGTTGTTGAATGTCACCAACAACCTCTTCTGTTAAGATAGGCCATTTTCCAGTTCACTTGCCCTTACAGATACATTTTTTCTCAAAACGATCAACAATGCGGATTTTATGCGTTGTGGAAAGAATAAGATAGATGCATTCCGATAATGAGTCTTCAAGATGAAAGCATCATGTTGTGGTCTAAACATGAAACATTAGGTAAAATAACTAAATTCGAACAAATAATGAATACAATGACAAAATACAACGCACAACGCTGCTGTGTGAAATACGGTTACTCTTTATTCGTTTTTTTTTGCATGAACTTAAAACATTAAAACTCCTAAAATTTTTCTGCGAGAAACTTGTCCACATTGTTTATCACCCTGTATCTCAGAAGTGGACGTAAACTCCATTAGTCTTATAATAATAAAATAATGGCGTTCTCATAATCTACTTCAAGCTCACAGACTACACAGATTTTTCAAAAATGCGTTCATTGTTCCAAAGTTGAGTCTTAATAGATTAGTAATGGTGTGCTGTTATAACAAAGCGTTTTTGCGATTGGTTTTGTGTATTTCCTTACAGCACGAGGGATTAAAAAAAAAGAAGTGTGTAGGCACGAAGATTCATTAATAACAAGTTCACTGAAGGGGAACTTTATATTTAAAAATTTTACAACAAATTGCTCAATATCTTCCACAATAATTATTGAATTAAATTATGTGGTTAATCGTTCCATCTTTTTTTTTTCTTTATTTAATGTTTAAACCTACTTTATAATCGTATGTACACCCTTGCGTTAAAGGATGGCCTTCCAGTAGTATCAACAGAAATCTCGTTGCCCTCTCCGAATTAATTTCCTATATTGTATCGGACTGCAACCACCACTTCAGACAATCCTGCGTAGTCTAGATTTCTTTTTCCTCCTGTTGATCTGCGACAGCCTTTTCGGGAAATCCTATGCAAGTCCTTCATTTTGTTCTGATGAGGATCAACGACAATGGTGTCGATTCTAAATTAATATCGGATCCTATCGACCGCGCAAATTATGTTGGACTCTATGAACCCTATATTTAAGTGGGTTATAAAAGGTGAAATAATGTTCACATTGAGTACCTCAATGATTCATTTCTAGTAGAAAATGTTTCGCATGCATGAAATTAATGGATATTTAATTATTTTTCCATCGCATGCTTCTCTCGTTTCTTACTAAGATTTAGATTTATTTTTTTCTTTCACAAAATTTATTTCGTTAAAACTACGATGTGCCAGAATTTTTGGAAATTTAAAAATTTAATATTTGTGCTAGGGGATGTAGCTCAGTGGTAGAGCGTTCGCTTTGCATGTGAAAGGCCCCGGGTTCAATCCCCGGCATCTCCAATTATTTTGCAAATTAACAAATATTATTAAGCATTATCGTCACTATTTACAAGTTATGTAGTAAAAATTTGTGTCGATTTTAGTGGAAAAAAAAAAAACAAGTTTTGCTTGTCCACCTTGTAGACTCAAATTTTATTTAATTTATGAATATTCGATATTGAATTAAATATTATAAACTTAATTTACATATAACTTAATGTTATTTAATAGCTTCTATTAATATGTTGACGATTTATTTATTTTGTGACGCACACTAATTATATTCTAAAGATGTTTGCGCTCATTTCTAACAGATTATTATTAAATCGTATTATAGTATTAAGTGCAGTTGCGGCTTAGATTTTAACAATATTATAAAACTGTCTATACAATAAAAGGTAAATAATTAAATAAGACAAATAAATAATTATTCTATATGACCTTCAATATTTTTTAGAACCGTTTGACACAGTTTTTTTTTTATCAAACGAATACATTTTTTTTTTAGTTTCTGATGGTGTAATTACAACATTTTTTAGTCCATTTTTTTATCCCATTAAATGTGTCACTTGTCCCCAAAGAAAAAATCTAAGGGGTTAGGTCAGGTGATCATAGATGCCACATTATTGGTCCGTTGTTTCCGATTCATTTATTAATTATGTTTTATTTATATATTTTTTTGTGTAATCGCTCTGACAGTTTTTTTTTATAAAACCTAATAACACAACAGTCATAATCCTAAAGTAAATAAAATAAAATCAACCCGATAATTAAAAAACTAATCATAATAATAAAGTAAAGAAAAAGTTAAAATAGTTACAAATTAAGTAAATAGTTAAAATACGGGTGTAAAGGGCCAAATTGAAGAAAAAAATAAATAAAGAAGACAAGATGTCAGACAAATACATTAAAAAATACCACTAATTTGCCTGTTTAAAAAGGCCTGCATCTTTTAGGAAGACAGTGTATTCTGTCGTGTATTTCTGCTAAAAAAACTTTTGCGATATCGTTTGGCAGAATTAGGCTTGTGCGCAGGATTATATTTGCCATATACAATGCCAACGTGAGACGGTATCCATAAAAAAGCAATCATTTTATTTTGATTTAATATGTAGTTGTAGACGGATGTTTAGGCTATGACTCATCATAGGATCTTGTAAATCTTTACGTGCGAGAATAATCAGTATATACAACTGCAGGGGAGTTGAATTAGTTTACATTGAGATTCAGTCGGATCTGGAACTCCTGGAAAGAAATAGAGTTCTTCCGAAGTTCAGACAAATCCCATATCTCTGTTACTCCCGGGATCTCCTACAAGGGGAGATCTTCCCACCAGACCGGGAGACAATCTGGCATTTCCACATGCATCCTCTCCCACGCTCATTCACCGGTCTTGTAACCGTTGGCATATTATGGCAGTCCTCATGTTGCCCCTTGTTGCAAAAGATGCAATAATATATGTGGCTCTTACCTACGCATCGTATCGCATTGCGAAATTGATATCATAATTCCCGAGTCACATCAGACCGTGCATACTTTCCAAGATTTGCAATCGCGATTTATAATCAGACAAGTAGACTGCGTAGCAGCCATAAATGAATTTGGAAAGCACCAAGAATCTATACAACTGCTGCAGCAAATCTCTACTCGCCTCCAGTTGATGTTGGCGAGACACTTGATAACTTTAAATGCCATCTTACGCCGAACTGCCAAATCTTCAATGTGCTTACCGAAACGGATAGCACTGTCTGATAAAAGCCCTAAAATGAGATTCAGTCAGATCTGGAACTCCTGGAGTGAATTAGAGCTCTTCGAGAGTTGAGATAAATCCCATCTCACTATTACTTCCGAGTTTCCCCATTAGAGATCTCCCCTTCCGACCTGCAAGCAATCTGGCATTTCCACATGCATCCTCTCCCACGCTCATTCACCGGTCTCGTAACTGTTGGCATATTATGGTAGTCCTCATGCTACCCTTTGTTGCAAAAGATGCAATAATATATGTGGCTCTTACCGACGCATCGTGTCGCATTGCGAAATTGATATCATAATTCCTGAGTCACATCAGACCGTGCATACTTTCCAAGATTTTCAATCGCGATTTATAATCAGACAAGTAGACTGAGTAGCAGCCATAAATTAATATGGAAAGCACCAAGAATCTATACAACTGCAGCACCAAATCTCTTCTCGCCTCCAGTTGATGTTGGCGAGACACTTGATAACTTTAAGTGCTATCTTACGCCGAACTGCCAAATCTTCTATGTGCTTACCGAAACGGATAGAACCAGGGCTGTGGCTATCCGGATCAAAATGATCCGGATATTCGTTATCCGGATAATCCGGATGTTCGGTTTTCGGATATCCGGATAGTGTGGATATTCGTGAATATGAATGGCACTGAATGCACAATCTTACGATCGAAAATTATCGTGTTCCCAAGCGCACACACATACATACATACACCTATATATACGCATATACCGGGTGACCACGAGATCATGTAACAGTTTATAAAAATTTTTGTTAACATACTAATTGATTTTAAATTTTAAACTAATAAATAAGATATAATAGCACATTTTTCGATGTAGTGTGACCTTATCTGCCTCTTCCGGTTCCACCGGAAATAATATAAACTTTCTTATTTTGAACAAACATGCCCGGTTTTGGTGATAATCTATTTTTTATAAAATTTGAAATATATTGATGTGCCATACGTGACATTTTATCTTGAAAATGGCCGACAAATTCAAGTTTTTTGAAAAATATTACATTTCCAAAAAATATGAGATGTGAGATTTTTTTTTTCAAAGTTGGCATTAAATTGAAGGTAATAATGAATTTGAAGTTCGGTAACACATTTGTTCTAAAATTTAATTTGGGCAAACATATTTTTTTAAAATAATAAAACGCTTTCTTTCCATCTTTCAAATGGCCATAACTGCAAATACGTCTGTTTTTGAGATATTCTTGTTCCTTATAAAATTTGGAAAATTTTAATGTGTAATGTTGTGTGTAGACATCATCCACGTAAAGTAATATCATAATTGGATATTCGGACTTTTGGCATGATTACAATACTTTCCTTACACAGTAGTGTCGGAAAGCAAAATGATGTGTCCATCATAGTACTTTCCCCGTAAATTGTATGAATATCTCCAGAACTAAGAGTGGTATGACAAAAAATGAAAATACAAATCATATTTTGTATTATCTACAACTATTGTTTGAAACATTGTTATTTTATTTTATTTTGTGTCCATCATTGTACTTTCCCCCATAAATTGTGTGAATATCTCAAAATGTCTTCATTTATTATTACCTACAACTTATATTCCACACATTTTTCAATAAAATGAAGAAACTCACGGATAACTAGATAAAAACACTAATTCTTAAATATCTCCAGAACTAAGAGTGTCATGACAAAAAGTAAGAACATCAAATTTCTGATTTTTTTCATTATCCACAACTTTTGTTTGAAACATTTTTATGTTGGATGAATATTTCACAAAATATCCGAAAAAAACTGAAAAACGCTAAGAGTAAGGTACCACTTCCGGTTTTCCGATTTTCACCAAAAGCTTTTCAGATCTTACAATTGTGACTAAAATCTTAAGTTTAAAGATTCATCTTGATATCTGTAGCGGTTTAGGCTGTAGAGTGGACACAGACAGACATTTTTCAAAAGTGGTCTTATTCGACTCGGGGACATCAAAACGAATATATCCGCTTGAATTTAAGATTTATTTTTTTTTTGCGAAAACAATACTTTCCCTTTCGGGGAAAGTAAAAGGAAGACTGACATATTGGAGAAAAATCAATAAAAAAATGGATTGTTGTCTTTCAAAGTTAAAACCGAGTATTTAGAAGAATATTATAATTAAGTGTGTTATTTCTTACCTTACAATGTGTTAAAATCATTTCTCCACACTCTTCTTCATTATTTCAAACTTTGCGGATGTGCTGAATATGGCGGCACTTTGACGTTTTATTTGTCATTAAAATAATTATTTCAATAATTAAAATCTCTAAGGGAATTTATCAGGTAAACGAAATTCTTCCGCTTATAAAATGAAAACCGGAGGGAGGGGAAAGTAAAAAATATGAGAAACCATTATTGTCATTAATAAGAAGTTACATTGTTAAAAATTGTGTCAATTTTGGTTTACGAAACAGTATTTTTGATAGTATACTTTGAAGACTCAATTTGTTAACGATATCACTTCTAAATCAGTTAAAATATGTTGTTTCGCGCTTTTATCAAATATATGATTAGCATTTGATGGAGTATGACACGAGGGCCTTCGGTATAAGATTATGACCTTAAACAGCTACAACTATCAAAAGTAGAATTCTTAAACCTACGTATACTACTTTTCCTCAGGTTCTTTCCTGCCCTCCTTGTTCTTCAATATATTCGTACATGGTCTGGTCTTGCTAAATGTACAGCCCCAATCAAAATATCAGAAGCCATTAAATGTCGTTCGTTTCGCGAGTTATGGTTTCCTGTCCAAATATTTTGTTTTCCAAAAGGATTTATTTTTATTAAAAACAAACGATACAAAATATTAAATTGGTTACAAAATATTGAATTGATTGTAGATTATTATTTTGTTGCGTCGCGTTGAAAATCGAGCGCAGCGGAGTCGTTTAGAAGGCTTATATGCATAAGTGTATTTTGTTGGTGTCAGCGCAATTGGGGTATCACGAGGGAAACGTATCCTGCTGACAATTAGGGAAGTCCGATGTCTTCCTGTCTCTTCGGAGACTTGGATCGAATTTCTGCGAGGCAGAGAAAATCTTAAAGTAAATATTATTAGTTTATTACAAATTAATGTAACATATAGTAACAAAGGTTATATTGATAATGGTTGAAAGTCAAGGATTTTTAATCTCGTGTATTTTATCTTGAAGATTTTTCATATCGTAACTGATTTGACCAAGGTGATCCTCGTGGCATTGATTGATTTGACTGAATTCTAAATTCCATTTTGTGAAATCTTTGGTGAGAAGTCCAATTGGGAAATGGAAGGTATTTTCATCATTTCATCTTCTTCGTAAGTTGTAATCGTTAGGCAAAAGGTTTAAGGGAGCAGGATGGAGTGATTTGAATCATGTATGTTCCGTTGATGACTTCTTCGGTTTTCTGCCACATCTTAATAATCTTCTTTATCAATGTAGTTACGACTATCAGACCTGAACTTCACAAGGTGAGTCTTTAGAAAATTTTGCAGTAAGAGTGACTTGACAAAAGTATATTGTAGAACCGATTTGATTGCAAGCGGATGGTATAATTACGTATTTCTCATTGTTTATAGCAAGGTAAGTGTGATCGGGGATTATGAAATAATAATTGATTTCGTTATCAGGGATTGACAATGGTAACATAATTTATTTCTACGAAAGGAAAGGCAAGAATATATGTAAGGTCAGTGTGTTTAATATATGTCTTAACGGAGATTATTTCCTCTAGTAATTTAAATTCGTTCGACCCATCGTTTATTAATAATTTATCGTTCTTAAGAAATGGTAGTTTTTTCAACTCATGAAGTAATGTTTCTGGTTCAATTATGGACGGATGGTATATATTCAACTTGGCAAAAGTAATAGCGTTCGTTAATGTGTTCATAATTGTGATGATATTATCCATCATAAGTGTTATCTGATTGAAGATGGCGTATATCATGATTTAGCTTGGATTATTCTAATTGGTAAAATGTGGCATTATTTTTATATAATATTAATTGATTACTTTTTAGGTTATTTTAATGTTTTGTTAAATTCTGAGATTGCTTTTATTGAAATGGAAATTTGCTGATCTTCGAATATTTTTAATTTGTTTTGTTTATTTATTAGTTGTTGAATGGCTTCTTCGTGTCTTTTAGCATTTTAGCATCTTCGTCTAAATTTCCTGTTATTGCTTTTATTTTGTTACCCATAAAGTTTACGGTACCTCGTTTAATTTTCGTGAAATGTCGGCAGTACTCAATTATGTGAATATAGTTATACATTTGATATTGTTGTTTTTTTTTTTAACCTCAAAAAGTGTTTCATTGACATTTGAAATTTTCTTTTATTTATAAAATAAAGGTATTGAGATGCGGTCGCTAGTTTTCGAGAAACAAAATATTCTGTTGGAAATTTTTTTTCCAAGTTAGGGGTGGAGCACTTAAATCGGGTATGGGGCACTTAATTCAAGGATGGTGAGTCCTTAATTCATGTGTAATTTGGTTGCAGTCTGCTCGCTGGTTTTTGAGGAACAAATTATTCGGGTGGAAAATATGTTCTTTCCGAGTTAGGGGTAGAACATTTAAATCTTGAATAAGGCACTAAAATAGCCCTTAATTAGCCCTTTATTTTGGTACAAGTGTTAATGCATTCTGCTCAAATGGCCCTGCTATCTTAACGTTAAGATAGCTATGTTGGGGTTTTCACCCTTGAGGGTGAAGCACTAAAATCATGAATAGGGCACTAAAATAGCCCTTAATTCTGGTATAAGTTTCATTTGGCCCTGCTATCTTAGTAGAGGTATATTGATGTATGGTCTACCTTTAATCGATGAGTTTTTATATTTAATGTCTAAATTAATAATTTGTGTTATATGGTCTGAAAATCCTGTGAACATAATGTGAGAACCATACACATATTCAGAATTACCTGTGATTACATTATCTATGCAGAATTTTGTAATGTAATCCTAGTATATTCTTCATAGATTTAAATTAAATAAATTAAAAATCATATTAGACCTAGTAAAATGGTTAATTTTTCTTACAGCTATATCTAAGTTAGTTTTTGGAGTTAATATATTAAATAATTTAAAAAGTTTATTAAAAAAATATTTCCATGTCAGAATTTGGTGCTCGGTAAACTGCAAAGAACATTGCAATAATATGGACGACTAAAAATAGAAAGGAGATGATAATTTAGCAATATATGATTGATTTGTGTGAGTGTTTGCCAATGTTCGGATAAAGTTATAATAATCATAAAGATTTTGTAAAAACAATTTAAGTGCATTTAGACAATTTCCTAAAAACTTAGTTTGTTTTTTTTGTTCTTGTTTTCGATATATTTTTTTTTTATCGAAAACAAAAATGTGTGTGTGACATCTGCTCCGTTCGGGCATTGCTCTAGATCCATAAGATTATCGAAATGGTGCAAATTGACTGTTAATGAGTAGTGCTCAAAAATTTTCGTTATTTTACTGCAAGTAATCTCTGGATAGTCAGGTTTTTTCTTTTTTTAATAATGTTCTCGTGAGTGTTATTATAGGATGTTTATTTTTATTAATATCGTCGTATTTCTGCTGGCACTATTTATTCGTTTACAATACGTAATGTAGTGGCCCATTTCATTATTAATTACTTCACCTATATATTCAACAGCAGCTACAAATTTGTATAAAATATTAATAAATTTTATTAAGGAAGGAATTTCTAAGAGAGTAATGTGGCCCATCCATTCTATGTAGTTTAGCGATTGTGCAAGATTAGCCCACAGAAAACATTCACAATCAATTAAAAATTGGGTCCTGATGTTATATTTATATTGGATTGGTTGAATTGGTTAAATTTACTTGATATTTGGGAAACAGTTTGGTTTGTAGCTTCTTCTAATCCCCTCATTCCCACTTCGATATTGGTTGAGTATTTATTTCAACTACAGGAACTGAACGTTCGTTTGTCTATTTACAACCAGAACGTGCAATGGCAATTTTGTATGAAGACACATCTAGCAATAACATGCTAATATTACTGGTACAGTTTAACTGCCTATTTTTTACTTCAAAATAGTTAGATAAAAGAGAAGCTCTCTGCTTATAGAGTTTTCGTGATGTACCATGTAGGGAAACCAGTCTAATAAAATTAAAAATTTCAATTTCACTATAATAGGTATTAACGGAATCATAGTATTTCGACCAATCTCGATAGTTAACAAGCAAGACATAGATAATGGAATGGAAACCACAGGTATTTAAAACCATTATATGGTGACCTGCAATTAATTGTGGTCCTAAATTATTGCCATTTATTAATAGGCCTATTAAATTTGTAAATTTAGGTTAATTATGGATACTGCTAACATCAGGGCGGAATATTTAATACTTTCCACGGAATAAATTCTTTGAACTCAATTTTGATTTTTAAACTTCCTCTTCATTTAATGGGTCTTCTTTATTGGGAATTACAATTTCAGTTTGAAGTTAATCATTAGTGTTAATATTATTTTTATCAGTAATATTTACATTTATATCTTCATAATTGTTTAAATCGCAGCTTTTATACGAATGTAGAATATTTACTGTACCTGCTAAGGGCCGAATGTGGGATATTAAAAACTTACAAATGCGAATATTCTTTTTACCGTTAAACGTTAAATTTCTAACTCGTTAAAATATTATTCACTTCGTGATGTTGTTGCTACAAAATTACCACCAAATGACATAGTTGGCCAAAAGGGAAATTGTATACAGATTCTCAGTAATTTATTTGAAAAATCTGGACAAAAATACGGGTTTGGCTGGGTTGAGCTACATCGATACGCAAAATGCAAGGTGGAGTGTTGTTTATATTAGCATTTTGCAACACACCCATGCAACCTAATCCCACACATTATTAATACAAAAAACCCTTACCTCACAAATCGTTAACCTCATCAAATAAACAAAAAATATACAAAAGATTCCTAAACACCCTAGAAAAAACCGAAAAAATAGACTCCAGTCCAAAATTAAAGGCGAATTCAAATCATATGGTATTTCATTCCAAGTTTCGATAATTTGACGTTTAAGTTCTATTGTTGTGTTAGGGGACGCTGTAAGTTGCCTATTCTAACACTTATAATATCCCAAACATGTTCTATCAGCGATAGATCAGGAGAACTAGATGGCTAGGGTTCTAAAGTGATATTAAATAAAAATGATTTGAAAATAATTAATAAATTATTTCCACATTTAGCTCTGTGACTATTGACTTACTTACGTAAGTACGTTAAACAAATGCACATTAAAACAACTACTTGCCGGGCAAATACCCACGCCGGACATTGAATTACATAATGTACACCTGCTGCTGCATATCAACAAATATTGAATAATGCAATAATATTTTTGATCCGAGAAAAATTTCATGTAAAAACAACAAAAAAACAAAAATTAACGTTACTTAATATAAGGCCATCTGCAGACACGTGTTTCGGGATCTATCCCTCGTCAGTACAGCTATGCCTTACACAATTTAAAGATGTTAAAAATATCAATTAAATTAATTCAAATACAATCAGCAAAATTAAATCAGTTATATTAAATCAAATTAAACTAAATCAATTTAAATTAAATTAAACCAAATTAATTCAATTTAAATCAAAACCGAATAAAATTAAACGAAAAGAATTAAATCAAATTAATTAAAAAGAGCGACCCTCACCTGCCGCGCGCTGTGATAGTAATGACCGGCGAAGGAGGACGTGCGCTCGTGTATTGTTGTTATCGCAAATTCACAAAAAACTTCTCTCGGTTCGGATTTGAATAAATGCCTCGCTGGCCATTAATATAAATAGAAAACAAGTATTCATTCCACTTGGTCACAGTTATTTAAATATATTAAATAAAAATGATTTGAAAATAATTAATAAATTATTTATTAATAATAAAGTGATTTTAACACGAGCATTACCTTGCTGAAAAATCGGGTTCTGTAAGTAATTTACATATGGCACTAACACTGGCTGTAAAATGGTGTTAATATACTGAATCGCGTTGATATACTATTATCGCCTCCAAGCCATATCTCCCTATGTAAGGGCCGTATATTTTCCAGCAGCAAATTGTAAAATTTTCCGTTCACCGCTTTGACGTCTCACTCTTCTGCGACCCTCATGAACCCATAAACAGAACGGAGACTCATCACTGAAGATACTATTATTTCATTTCCCAATGCGCGCGATGTTGTAAATCTGTTCCATAAAGATGTCAGACGAAGTGCTCGATCTTCACGCTCATTAGTGCTTCATGGTCGTCCTGATCCAGGTCTACGTTCATTTTCCTCAGCTTCGGACCATCTAGACCAGCAGCGTATAATTACCGATATATTACTACCGACTCTTTCGGTAATAGCACGGACAGAAAATCCCGCTTCTCGTATACCAATAATGCGACCGTTATCAAAATCACTTAGGTGGTGATATTGTGCTCGACTATGAACACCGAGCATCTTTTATAATTGAACAAACTGAAACTCCACAGCCTACTTGTATATTAGAAACATTTACATTACCAAAATCACCAGCCCTTTATAATGGCGAAATCAATGAAAAATACGATTAAATAAGAATAAAACCAATTGATTTTTTGATCATCGGTATAGCTCATTGAAATTGTCTCATTCTCTAAATTTCATTAAAATTGTCGAATAAATTCTTGGTGTTCTTATTTTTTGAAAGGCTGTCGAAAAATAAATAAAAGTTTGAAATAAAAATTGTTTGCATTATACTCTATTCTGGGGGGATTGCTTTATTCAGACGGTCCAGCTGTTGACAGTACAGTTCCGAGTCAAGTTTTGACGTAGGGGAGCAGCTAATAGTAGATAATTCCCTGCCAATCGCACAAAACACACCTTCCTAATCGTCAGTCGTTTCCGCCGACTCACCGCGACTCAATCTAGCGCAATCGAATCAGTATTTACATGATGGACTCGATAATGCCCGTGATTTTATCGATATTTTCGACAATTGGCCTTCCAGTGCCTTCCATCTTTGACATTTAAATTACCGAAACGAAATCGACAAAACCAAAATTGCACGTGATTAGCTGTTACAGTATCAGGAGCATAAACACTATTCACATTTTCAGCCGCCTTTGCATTTATCTAAGAAAAGACATAAAAATTAGCATATTTTCTCGTTGCTAATATCCATCTGACGTGCGCTCAAACAAAACTGAGTCAACTAATCATAAAATTGGTCATTTTTTGGCCTTTCGGACTAATACAACGCAAGATATAAATAATTAAAGCCATTTATTGAAAATATAATTGATTTATTTTTGGTATACCCAATATTCTAGTATATTAATAAAACTTGTTTAGTTTTAATTTAGTTCATTTTTTGAACTAAGAACATCCAACCAGAATGTCATGGTGGAGAATATCCTAGTGGAATGTCCAGCCTATGCAATTCAACGCGATAGATGGTAATATGGCGTCCACCTTAGAAAATAGCAAAGGGTCCCTAGAGAAGGTCATGAAATTCCTACGTGAGATAATTTTACTTAAGCGATTATAGGATGTGTGTCGTTTTAGTGTTAATTTATTTTAATTTATTGATTGTTCTGTCCTGTGTTTTTCCGGGCTCTGATCCCGAGTCTCTTTATAACTCTGATTCCACTTTTTAGTATGTTTATTGTTTTGTATGTAGTGCGATCTGCTGAAGAGTACTTTTATGACTCTTGAGCATTTAGGTTAGGTGTTTGTAGGTTCTGGCATCGGGGTCCGTTTACAACGTCAATGTCATCGTTCTGTGGTATTATGTTTATTTATTCTAGGTTTAGGATAGCGGTGACATTAGTTTGTAAGTTAAATTGGTCAATGACACTGACACTGCTAAATGCTAGAAAGCCAGTGCATTTATTCAGATCGGACCGGCTAATAACCGTAGCAGTCAAAGCCTATAGAGGGAAGGTTTTTTAGTGGGTAGTTTCTTAGTCAAAACCCAGGAGAAGTCCGATAGTCAGTCCATAAATGGATTTTCCCCTTCCCCGGTCCAAAAAGAAAGAACATCTTTTTGCAAATAATAAATTTGAAAATTGTCATCAATTCCGGAAAAATAAACAAGTTATATTAAATACAAAGTTTTTCAATAAGATCGGGTCGATGTTGACAGGCTGTGGCGTCCATATTGTATTGCGTCGGTAAATCTATTGTTTATTATTCAGTCACTGATGCCAATTTACCATGACCGGTTTCACGACTAAGCAGCACATCCAAATGATACAACTCTATTATCTAAAATATTATTCATTTTGCATCAAACGCGGCAAGGTCGGCTTTCCAACGTTTGGTGGCCAAATTCGGCAAATAATAAGCCAACATCCATACGCCAAAAGAACCCCAGATTAGCGAAGAACTTCACCGCTGTCCATGAAAGTAGGGGGCCCGCACAAAAAGCTTGTCTCCGCCAAGCTGCGGGGTCTACCGTGCTCTAGAGCATGGATGTCTGAACGGGGCAGATACCCAAATCGGAATTGCAGGCCTACCCGTGGCACCCCTGTGTCCCTAATAGGGCTAACTGCATACGGCGGGGTCGACTCAGCCCTCGTGCTTGTCACGACTAAATGAGAAGTCAGGGGTGGGCCGTTAAAAGCCCGAGGGTGTCTATCGCCCTCCCGGTCCACATGTGGGTTGGCCTCTGACGGGCAGTGGTTTCAATGATATGATGTCGATGCGCAACTATTGCGGTTCTCCATATGGTCAACACCGAAAGGTATATGGCCGGAGAGGGACATGGCCTAGCAATAGGTCATGTTCGCATGCATGTCCATGAAAGTATGCAGGAGAAGCTGAATCAGTCAAATCCTCGCCGTGCACAAGAACTCAGCCTTTCGCTGACTACAACCCGTACAAGATCAAACTGACCTAGCAGCCAAAAGTTAATTACCATGGACAACGCCGTTTGTTCGCTGACGGCTTTGCAGCGTTTGCAAGAGGTCCTCTATTTTGAGCGAAAAATCATCTTTAGCGACGAGGCGCATTTTTCAATGAATGGTTATGCTAACAAATAAAATTTCCGTATATGTGGCAACGCCAATCCACATGAGTTTCGCCACATGGTAATACATCTATAAAAAGTGACGGTTTTGTGCTGATTGTGGTTCGGCGGCATCATTGGTCCGTACGTTTTCGAAAACGATGTTGGTGAGTAACGGAGAGCGCTACAGATCGATGATAATCAATTTCTTTTGGCTTGAATAGGATGTTCATGACGTGTGGTATCAATAGGAGGACTTGAGGTATGGTTATCTCTCTCAAAGGTGACACCAAGGTCATGCGATTTGACCCCGCTAGACTTTTTCTTGTCGGGTTTTCTGAAGTCGCAGGTCTATACCAATAAGCCGCAATCTACCGATACCCGAAAGTCAACGTAGTAGTCATCCAACCCATCGCTCAAATTCAGCCGGATCATACGGCAGAATCATTGAAAATTGGAATTCTTTGATTCGTGCCACCATGAGAAGCCGCGGAGGACATTTGAACGATTTCATATTCAATACAAAATGACCTATTGCTAGGCCATGCCCCGCTCCGGCCATATACCTTTCGGTGTCGACCATGTGCAGCATCGATATCATATCAACGAAGCCGCTGCCCGTCAGAGGCCAACCCACGTGTGGATCGGGAATGCGATAGACACCCTCGGGCTTTTAACGGCCCACCACTGACTCCTCATTTAGTTGTGACAAGCACGAGGGCTGAGTCGACCCCGCCGTATACAATTAGCCCCACCCAAGATAGGGACATGGGAGTGCCACGAGTAGGCCTGCAATTCCGACTTGGGGTATCTGCCTCATTCAGACATCCATGCTTTAGAGCACGGTTGTCCCTGCAGCTTGGCGGTTCCAAGCTTTTTGTGTGGGCCCCCTGTAATACTGGAACAGACAGTCGAAGCCAAAACCACCGGGGAGGTGAAGCGGCGTCTTCTTCATTCTGCGCCGAGTGATATTCCATTCCTTTAAGTGCCACCATCATCGAACCTGCTGCCAAAAATATTAAATTGCTACTGGTCGACAGAAAAATATGGTCTTTCAGGTGCAACAGAAGATAACTCTAGTAGAAATTACATATTGTAGCAATGTTGACACATTATTGAATTTCAATTCTACAATCTTGTAGCTATTGGGATGTGAACACGACACTAGGTTGACACAATATTTAAATACAACTTGAAAATAAATATTTATGCAAGATTGACATTGACACATTATTGTGTTAAGTTGATAGAATATTGTGTCATGTTGATACAATCTTGACTCGATAATGAATTTCTAGAATGACTCAATCTTGTATTTCAACTTGTATTTCAGGCTTGATTCAAGTTGCTAAAATAATGTTTCAATATTGATCTACAAGTTGTAATTCAAACAATATTCTATTTCTACTATGGATTTTTATGAAAATAATGTTAATTATATTTACAGGTTGCCTGAATTGGTAAACTCTACAAGAAAAACTGGACTACACATATTCTAGTTTATCAGCGCAGTTCATTCAGACGAACCTGATAAATATAATGTAACATTATTTCTATTTAAAGTAACTACCTAATTATTTATAATAAAACTAAAACAACATTATCATAATAAATATTTTATTTTATTAATTTAAGCAATTATTTGTAACCATCTTCATGAATTTGATCTCACAGATTTGGGTCTGCATTAACTGATCAGTCTTCGATCACCACAAAATAACAAACGTAAGGAAAGTAAATCAATATAAACTGGGAAACTATTTCCCAGCTGTAGATTATAATTAATTTGAAATCAGAGTTCTACAAACCACTCGAAAAAGTAATTACACAAAACAAAAACACATCATTATCACTAACACTAGACACGCACTAATTATAATATACTTATCTTGAAAAAATGTAACCGTATCCCACAAATTCCTCCACTTAGAAAACAGAATGGAATTTCCGTGTGGGTTCCGTCGAGCTATTTCTTTTGCTATGTTTGGTTAAACTCGGTTATGGGGGCTGATTTTACGCGGAGACTGAGATTCCGTTAAAGGTGGACTGACACCTACGCCTGTCGTAGGCTGATGGTGAAAGGCATTCAATATCACACATTCATTATAGCTGATTTTAAATTACAGCAGAGTATAATCTGAAAATTGATTGAATTTTGAGGTTATGGTAGACCGTCATTGCTATTTTACACGATTATCTTATTATTCTAACTAATAAAACTAATTACATACAAGCACACAATTATATTTATATTTTATAAGTACTCACCTCAGAAATAAGCAAACTATACAATTGACCACACATAACCACATTTGTGAACGAAAATCGGGCGTTCGGTCTGTCATTAAGAATCAACGAGTTCCCATCACAAATGCACAAACTATTGTTATTCAGGGCATAAACAATGTTGTGTCTATAATTATTATAAATAATGTGTCAATATTTATAATATATATTGTGTCTATATTGTACGCAGTTTGAATATTCATTAATTGTATTCTGGATTTCGACATTATTGTGTCTAAATTGAATTTTATTATTGTACCATTCTTGACATTCAATATTGTGTCTATATTGAATGTAATTTGAATAACAGTTTCAATGTATATACAAGATATAAATATTGACACAATATTGCTACAAGACACATTTCTATTTTTGTTAGCTGCTCGGGAACACCTTCTGGATATGAAATCTCGAAAAAGATGAAGAAATCATAAATGAATTTTAATGTATTTTCTTTTTACTTTTTCTATTATCGAATATTGTATACAATATTCAACAAAGAGATACTCTAAAGTAAAACAAAAGAATTAAATCATAAACAAAACCTTACTTATTTAGAATGATTTATATTGTCAAGCTTTTGTCAAACAGTAAGTCGGTCGCTCCTTTTGATGTTCTTTTTTGGTGTCAATGTCTTCTTTTTAGTAATTAATAATATAACAAATTACTTAATATACGTATTATTTTATTACACATTCGGTGAGCTAATTTAACCCAGAAATATTAGTTTCATTCAACGTCCCTGGGAGGTAAACAAGATCCGCAACGATAATCAACAAATTCTAATGTCTTACAACGATACCTGATTTTTGTCTTAGTTTACAAATAAAAATAATTTTTATTAATGGCATTAGGCCGAAACCAGTTGAAAATAAATAATTTAATACTAAAACAAAGCAAGTGAATTAATAAAAAAATGGTGATGTGTTCATCGTGGCACTTTCCCCGGTGAATTCGGTCAATTACGCTTTTAAATAAATAGTTAATACTAAAGGAATATTATTAATTAAAAAAAATGATTCGTTGTCTTTTAAAGTTAAATCTGAGTGTTTGGAAGAATTTTAGTTTATTTCTTCTATCTACAACATTTTTCCAGACTATTATTCTTTCTTGAATATTCTCAGGGCGATTGCGAAGGATGACGGCTTTTTGTCTTTTTATTTCATTAATGAAACCCTCACTGCCAACATAAAAATAATTGCTTATGTCTAAAAGAATTTATTAGATGAAATTCTTTCGCTTACAAAATGAAAACCGGGGATCATACAATAAAAGTTTTAAAACAAAATTTTATAATTAAATATTTATTTTATAAGATCTACAACTTTTATTTGAAATATTTTTCTATCCGAATTAAAAAGTAAGAGTAAAGGTGCACAAAACTCATTTTGATTCTAACCAAAAGCTTTTCAGATCATTCCACTGTTATAAAAAGCTTAGATGAGGAGTTTGGGCTTAATCCATTTAGCCGTTTATGCGCTATCGCGGAAACACAGACACACACACACACATTTTTCAAAACTCAATGGAATGGAGTCAGGGGACCTCAAAATGTGCATATTTGTTGAAATTGGTGATTCGAAAATGTTTACGATCCCTTGGACAGGGGTCCGGAGATATATAAAATATAAAAGTTAATTCATTTGTTTTATTCATATATTTTACTGCTAACAAAAACAAAATATTCGCAAACTTTGGCGAGTATTGAGTTTCGCGTTGCAAATTAATTTTCAATCATTGAAACAATATTGGAGAAAATTAATTTAAATCACTTATGCGATGATAAGCTAAAATTTATAAAGCACCTGTGGCGGAGTCCTTCGTTTATTCGAGTAACTAGGGACGTGAGTTCTGTAATATCAATTTTATACAGTGCGTTCACAATCAACGGAACAAATTCATCGGACAGGTCGATTAGTATTTTCAATTGCATATCTTTCCCACTAAAATTGTATATACAGGGTATCCCATAAATAAATGCCAATACAAAGTTATATATTTTTTTAAATTGAACACCTTATATGTTATTGGATATTCTGATTCCTCAGAGAATCAAAAAGTATTTAGAATTCTCTGAGGAATCCAAAATATTTTCAAGTTATTGGTATTCCTATCTCATCTCATCTTCCGTCAGTAATTGTAATATGTTCTCCACATCTCATCTTGCACTTTTTCTCCCAATCGCATAGTGCTATACAATTTTTTACTGCCTTTCTTACCGCTCTTATCGCCTCGCGACATTCTCCTACTTTCCCTTCTAATTTGGTTCCCACATCTTATTATTGCGTCTTCCATTTCCTTCATATTCTCTATCGTTTAAATATATATATTTTTTTCATATCTCTCTTTTTTTTTTTTTTTTTCATTAGCTATCTTCCATTTTTTGTTTCTGTGTATTTTTATTATCCCCTTCCACCCATACTTGTGTAGCCACCGGCCAATGATCCGAACCCAGCACATCCTCTATCAAAATTCTTCTAATTTCCTCCCTATCAATTCCCTTCAGCATGATATAGCCAATGACAGATGATCCGTGGTAATCCATATAAGTTATCTTCCCCTCCCAATCCCCCTCAGAGCACCCATCCAGTACATCCCACCCTTCTTCTAAAATCTAGTCTCCCAGAACACTTCCTTCCTTATTAATATGTTTATATTGTAATGTTGTTTCTATACAATCTCTCCTCCCCATCTCTCCCCCATTGTTGCATTAAAATCCCCGCAATAAAGTACCTCCTTTACTTATCCGTTTGCTCATATATTTCTTTCCTCACCACTGCCCAGTTCTTATTCACGTAGATTGTCCTAATCTTCATTTTCATCCTACCCTGTTGAAACGTTACCCATACTACACGTTCCACTTCCTTATTAAATTCCATATTCCCCTTCTGCAATTCTTCTCTTATTCCGACTATTATATCTCCTTTTGGCCTAACCCCCCTAACTGCATTATTATAAGCTCTTCTTGTCCCTCACCTAAACCCTGCAGGACATTTCTTATTTACTTTTTTCCGAACACTTTCCACTAACCACATTTCCACTAGAACTGTCACGTCCTTCTCTTTCGGCCATTCGTCGAAATCCGTCTTCCATTTCTCTCCCCTGAATTTAGATTTTATTCCCGCTACATTCCAGAACCACCACCTTTTAATAAGTGGGTTGAACCCTTATTATAACTCCTATCCTTAACCCTTACATTTTTCTTCTCTTTAAATTGCTCCTATTGGGTCCTATTATCTATATTTAATTTTCCAAAGCCAACTTCACTATTTTTTTCTTTCATTTCTGGCTCTGGCTTTTTCAATTCTAACTGCATGTTTCTTTCTTGGATTGTTAAATCATTATCAATAAACATATCCATACCTCTAAGTTTTCTTGTATTTTTGATCACCTAACCTTTTCATTAAAACCTTTTAGTTTCGCTAAAACTGTTCCCTTTTTCACATCGAACGCATCCACCACCTCAACTTCAACCTCCAATTTTTCCTTAATAGAATTCGCAACATTATCGTCCTTTACACGTATATTTTTTATGACAATGTTGTTGTGTCTTGTCCTTTCTCTCTTTTTTCTTCTTTTTTCCTTCAAAACTAATATTCTATTGTATAACTATCTTTTTTTCCTATTCCTCCTCTCTTCGTTTCATTTCGTCCTTGAAGAGCATTAGTTCCCTGTTACCTGTCTCTACTTCTTTTCTCAACTCCCTCGTACTGTTCGTTATTCATGTCAAACCTTTCTTTCATCTCCGCCCTCAATTTATTTATTTCCTACATTCCGCTGTTTTTCCGGAGATCTTTCAATTAATTTACTCCTCTCGTCCTCTGTCTCAAAGCTTGTTTCTTCTCCTTTCCTATTATCCTTTTTAGCTCCCATGAGCCCTTTTACTTGGTCAATACAGATGCATGTATTTGCCTATTTCTTTGAAATAACTATCTTCAATTTCTGCCTTCGATCATTAGATGTCGCTAACTAGAATGCTTACAGTTACCTGTTTACTCTAGGTTTTTATAATTCGGATATTGGTTATCCTTTTGCATTTACAGGTTAATGTTATTGACTTTATAACTAGCTTCTTGTTGCGCTAACCTCCTAAGTAATTTTGGCGCGCACTTCCCACTTAATCTAACGATAGCGGTTTTACTTATTGGGTACTGCCGTCTTCCCTTCGATGCAGTCTTTCCAACACAATCCTCTACTTTTAGATTTAATAATAACTAACTATGTCACTTTAAACACCTCTTTTACGGGCACTCAACATACAACCATAATTCGATAAATAAAGATATTATTATTTAGTCTTTAAGTTGTTCTCGTCCGACTTTTTATGTGGTAAATAATTGTCTTCAATTTAATAATTCATTGATATTTATAATTATAAATTAAGTCAATAGGGAATTGGCTAACGACCTTCAAAAATAAATTTCAATAATTTCAAATTAATAATATTTTATTCTTAAATAATCGGTTGCTTAATAAAGTTAATAAATAATAATGCCTGCACTATTTAGATTATTCGGTATTAAATCGTTTGTGTTTTACTAATGATGGCGTGAATACATGTGGAAATTATACATTTAATTATGGAAAGTCCTTCACTAACAATATTTAATAATAATTTATTAACGAATGTTCTGTTTACAATTTTGTTAAAAATAATAGCTAAATTTATGTATAAGAGAACTGGAATTATTATTAAAATGGTCCGAATACTTACTTACTATATTTATTTTTTAGACAGATATTCATTTTACAAATTAAAATAATCAATTCGTTTAATTTGTTTCACAATACCACAACCGTGGTAAGTAAAAAATACCAACAGACTTATTTGTACAATTTGCTTTAGCAAACATTTCCATAAATTGTATACCAACGAGAAAGCTAAATCCAATATACATTTTAAATAGTATTAAATAGTTGTAAAACTCACTATTTGGGTGAGAATATTGTGTAATAGAATAAAGCATTGAAAATCCAAAAAAAAGTGTAATTACTTCGGCTATATACAACTGAAATAATTCGTGCCAAACGATAGAAAAGACCAGGACTCCAAATTTCGAAAGAAATTTGTTGTTAGTGATGTATTTCAAATCTATGTATAGATATATGTAGAGATTGTCTTGCACAAAATTGTTCCATTTATTGTAAAATTGCGATATGTTACAACTTATCCACCAATCCTAAAATAAATCAAATAGATAATTTTAAATGCGATATAAATTCAGTTTATTTCCATAATTATAATACTAATAGTATCTTTAAAATATCAACAATGTAATTGATTATCTACAAAATATTCATGAATCACAAAAATATTGCTAAGAATGTGTTTGTTTGTATGTAATCCACTCTGCTCAAAGTGCAGGGCTAGTTCACTAGCGCATGTCGACTGCGGGGAAGGTTGGGTTTGTAAAGGAAGTAATAGAACTAAAGACACATTTATGGAATCACCCATAAAGTTTACTTTCTTGGCGGTGCAGAAAAAAAAGTAATGCACTATTAATGTAACAAAAAAACCTAAGTTGTACAAAAAATGATTCATTATTTTTAATTATTTCGAATTCAAAATGTAGAATGTGAAATATTAAATAGTTCAACTGTTTTAAACTGTACTAAATAAAATAAAATCACTTACCGAATGCCATTTTCTCTCTCCAAAAGAAAATAATTCCGAAAAAAAATTTGGCCAACTATTCACAAAAATATCATGTATGAACAGCACGTAGAAATAGGACGGTAAAGCCAATGCCCAACAGTTAGAAATAATATCTATGAAGCTAAATGGTTGCTTGCCAAAATCTTTTAATTTTGGCTCTATATACATTGTGAATAATAATCCAAGAAAATATAAAGACCAAAATATTCCTGAAGCGTATCCAATTGCTCTTCTCCAACTTCTTTTTGTGGTAGATCTAAAATTATTCGATATTAATTTCATTTTAAAATGTGTTATTTCTTAAATATGGTTTAAGGGGTTACATGCGTGCATTCTATCTTATATTTTGATGTATTATAGAAAAAGTTAGCCATATATTGAAATATTGTGTTTGTTTCTTTATTAAATGGATCAAGTATACAATATTTAAATGAGCTAGAAAACTAACGAATTTTTGTAAATAATTTGAAGTTTTACACAACCGCAATACCGCCTGTAATCGAGTCTGGAAATTGAATGATAAATATAACCATTTAGATCTTAATGGATACCCTTGAGATTAAAAATGAATTCTTTCTACTTATTCCTACATCTATGTATCCGCCTTGGTTTCTGTGGTTGGATGCTGTTTCTTATTAGTATTTTGTTGATGCCGCTCTCCTTTGTTTTCTAGAGTCGTCCCTCCTTTTTGTTTTATCATTCGTTTTGTCTGCCTTTCTTCTGGCATTCATATTAAGTGTCCATACCATCCTAGTTGTTTCTTGTCCATTGCCACTTATGTACTGTCTAATTATAAGGATGATCTGATGTCTTCGTTTCGGTCCATCTTGATAACTCCTTCAACTTTTCTTAAGTTTTTCATTTCTGTTATCTGTATTTTTGTTCTTATTCTCTCATTCAGTGTCAATGTTTCGTATTTCGCATTTAATGGATTTAATTGGTTTCGTTAATAGTATTTTTAAATTCTGTTGAGTCATATTTCCTACTTCTTTAAACATTAGGGACGGTATATAATCATTTAGCTCGAGTTTTACTTAATATAATATATTATCACCGGCTATATTTTTAAGCCTAGACATGACATAATTGGTGCCCAGCTTTTTATTCTTAATTCTATTCTCGGAGTTTAATTTAACGTAAATACCAATTTTGGCTTCAAAATTCTCGATTACTTCGTACATCATTGTATCATTTTGGGAGTATCTTTCTTCTTGTTTAGTTTTGAGCAATTTCTCTTTACACGTCATAGCTCTTGTTTGCATTGCTGCCTTTTGAACTTCTTTTTCTCGAATATCCCTAAGATCGTTATTCTTTTTAACGCGTCATCACCGACATTATCTGAATGTACTCTACTGTTACGGGGTTTTGCGAACGTTAGCTCAGATTTTTTTTTAATATAAGATTGACTTACCAGGTTTTCGATTACGTCACTTGCGCACTTAACTCGCTGCCGTTATTAATAAGGGGATGGTTAGTGACTTTTTTTGTGAACAATGAAAAAGAAAATTATTAAATATATACACATTTATTTTACAGGAGTTCAGTACACTTAGTACACAGGAAAATGTTACGAAATGAAGTTAGTAAGAAAAAAAAAATGATAAAAAGGGTAAACGGCTTATTACTGATCATGTGTGACTACAACTCGATGATGAGGATACCAAGGTTTATGATATTTTTAAATTGTCGTATACCGTTTCCCATTTAAATTTGCCGTGCAATAAACTTAACTAAAATATTTTTCAAAATGTACAGTTATCTCATAAATTAATTTCCCGAACTCATTTGAAAATAAATGATTATGAAATTAAAATGAGCAAAACAAAAGAGGTACGATTTATACGCGAATGTAAATTAAATAATCTTATGTATCAGCGTTTCCGATAAAACGCCGGTAAGACTACGTGAAAATCATATTGTTCCAGATCTAATATCATACGCGTTAAAATGGCTTCGTTAATAGTATTTTTAAACCCTTTAGAGTTATATTTCCTACTTCTTTAAAAATTAGAGTATATAATCAAATATTTTATCATTTAACTCGAGTTTTACTTTATATAATAAATTATCATCGGCTATATTTTCAAGCCTAGACTTGACTTGCGCTAAGGAAAATTTTTCTTTAGTGAAACCGTCTAAATATATAATAATTGGTGCGCATCTTTCTATTCTTTCACTTCGATCATCATCCGCCTTAATGGCAAACCAATCAGGGTAACGAGCTTGTACCAGTCACCCTCCAAACCCCTAATAGTCGACGATTACAAAAACATCTTTCCCGATGATGTACCCACTGTAATCGGAGGCGATTTTAATGCCAAGCATCCTAACTGGCACAGTCGCCTCACGACTAAAAAAGGCCGTGAATTAAACGAATTTATCGTCCAACATCCCTTCCCGATCAGAGCAGTAAGTCAAACTGCCCCAACTTTTTATCATCACTGCGGCGATTACCGTCCCGACATCATCGACTTCTTCCTAGTCAATAGAATCGAGCACGATCTCGACATTTGGTCGATTTCCGAATTAGATTCAGATCACAACCCAGTTTTTCTGGATATTTGTGCTGATCTTACCAAACATCGCCGCACAGTTACTATCACTAACTGGCAAAAATTTTCCAGAAACGTGCACGATTTGCTCGGTAAAATTCCCAAAACATCCGGGAATGTAGAGCAAATAAATGAGAGAATTAATTTCCTCACACACACGATCAAAACTGCTCTTGTAGGTGCTTCTAAAACCCGAGTTGTGCCTGAAAAAAGCAGTTACTTACCCCCCGAAATACGCGAAAAAAATCGCACTCGGCGATTATGGCAGCAAACTCGCTGCCCTGCCACCAAAAACCGCCTTAACCGCCTCCAAAGCGAAATTAAGAAAGAAGTCCGCAACTTCAAAAACGCACAATGGATGCGTCTCACCGAAGATGCTTCTCAACACCGTCCCCATCTATGGAAAATCACTAAGCGATTTTCCAAAACGCGAACAACAGCCCCGGTTATTCACGGCCGCAACGAACTTGCCTACCTTTCGGAAGACAAGGCCGAGGCGTTCGCGGAAAGCCTAGAGCGACAGTTCGCCCCGAATCCGCTTACAACAAGCGATGAACCCCTCGACGAAGTTGAACAAGCCATGGAGCGTCTTGAACGCCCAATCCCACTTTCCCCTAAACTCACATCTCCACGCGAGATTAATGATTTTATAAAAGAGGCGCCGAACAAAAAGGCGCCCGGCCACGATAATTTAAGCTACACTATATAGTTTTCTTGTGCAATATCTTTAACGCCTGCTTAAAAACAGGCTATTTTCCGGTCGCATGGAAACATGCGACAGTCATTCTAATCCCCAAGCCGTTTAAAGATCTGAAATATCCTCAGAATCATAGGCCGATATCTCTCCTCTGCACACTCGGAAAACTATTCGAAAAAATAAATCACGCCCGCCTTAGCGATTGGACAGACGACCATCGCATTATCCCCAATCACCAATACGGCTTTATCAAAGGCCTGTCCTCCACTCACCAGCTGACCCGGACCACTGATTTTATAATCACTGGTTTCGATCGTGGTCACAGCACTCTTGCTGTATTTCTTGATATTGCGAAAGCATTTGATAGACGAAGGACAGCTTTACAAGCTCGCCTCCCTCAATTATCCCCATTATCTAGTAATGCTGATTAAAAGTTTTATCAACAAACACACATTCTCTTTTCGCTACGCATCTTCCCTATCTGCACCACGCAAAATGACTGCGGGTGTACCACAAGGTTCCGTGTTGTCCCCTTTGCTTTATAATATATTCGTTTACGACCTTCCGGTCACGAAGAATGCATTATTAAAGCAATTCGCGGACAACACCGCCTTCCTGTACAGAGGTAAATATTTACCTTTTATGACGGCCAAACTCCAAACAGCCCTCGATAATTTCGAGGAATGGGCCAACGAATGGCAACTCTCTGTTAATCCAGAGAAAAGCCAAGCCATCCTGTTCACCAAAAGCAGGAAAACCCCCGAAAAAGATCTCTGCTTAAGAGATATCCCTATACCATGGGTAAGACAAGTGAAATACCTTGGCTTACAAATGGACCGCGGACTTACGTGGTGCTCACACGTAACTTCCGCCATTAACAAAGCCCATGCTGCATTCGCGCAGTTAAAACCCCTGCTTCTCAATCGTAGCAAACTCTCACTATCTTGTAAGATGCTCATCTACAAGGCAATGATACGATCAAAAATGACGTATGGTTGTCCTGCTTGGAGGAGCCTCTCCAACACGCAGTTGAGCAGGCTGGAAATCATACAGAGTAGGATGATTAGGCGAATCGTCCGTGCTCCATGGTTTGTCAGCAATGCACAATTACGCTCCGAAACCAAAACGCCCAGTGTGCAAGAACACATCCGTCAGCTGGCGAAAGCCTTTTTCTCCAAGTTCGAAATAACGAGACTCCACGATCCCGTTGAACTCTCCACACGGAGAGGCACAAAGTCTCTCGGTCCCTTGGGACAAACAACCTCTAGCCACTCGTTATGATTACAAATAAGTAATCAAACTCCGGCTATCATGCCAAAACTCCCACAGCCGAAACCCTCCACTATCGTATAGCTATAATAGGTTCACTATGCAACCTTTTAGTTTATGAGGTTTTTTTAGTCAGTAAAAGTCTGACATACCCTATCATAATCCTGTCAATTAAGTTCTGGCGGGATTATGGAAGGGATGCTATGAGCATTTTTTTTAAATTCCTCACTACCCCCCCCCCAAAAAAAAAAAAAAAAACAAATATTCATTCACTTCTAATCGTTCATTTGTTGTCAATCACACACTCATTCTTCAGTATTCGGGACTCAACTAATCTAAGTTATTATTATTATCATTACTATTATTTTTTTATTATTATTTTGTTTTTTGTACGTATTTGTATTATCTTAAATACAGTGATTAAATTTCAAATTATTTCTATTTGTTATGTGATTGTGTTTTCTTCAAGGACTAGGCGGGTAATCAGGGGAACCGGTTTGAACGAAAGGGCCAATTAATTTCGATTATTTTTAAATCGGAGGGCTTAAATTTATGTGAATTTAAACTCGTTAAAACTCCCCCGTAATAAACAATAAAAAAGAAAATTATTAACTATATACACATTTATTTTACAGGAGTTCAGTACACTTAGTACACAGGAAAATGTTACGAAATGAAGTTAATATGAAAAAAAAAAAATGAATAAAAAAAGGGTTAACGGCTTAATACTGATTATGTCTGCTTACAACTCGATGATGAGGATGATGCACGAATCGAGTGATATCTGCGTGACGTTTCCCGTATGACTTGCTGATGATTCACTGGTGATTGATTGGTCACTGATAACTGAGTGATGACTGATATTTTCCATTTTCTCCCAACCACCAACTCAACCAACCCCTACCACTGGTGGGTCACAACTACATATCCGCGCGGATATGTAGTTGCCTGGAAGGGATGGTTTCGCGGATTTACCTGGAATGGCGACCATTTCTAGCGTTCCGTTTCCGGTTCCGAGTTGGAAGTCAGATATTGGGTTTTCTGCTACTTATAGGATTCTCCCCAGGTACTTTTGTTGGGAGATTAAGCCGCGGCAGAATTACCCAGGATGCCGTAAATGCTGGAACCCGCCCCTATCAATCCCAAGGTTTATGATAGTTATAAACTATCGTAAGCCGTTTCCTATTTAAATTTTGGGTGCAATAAATTTAACTTAAATATTTGCAAAACATACATTAATCTCATAAATGAATTTCCCGAACTTGACTTGCTTGAAAATGAGTAAAACAAAAGGGGTTCGGAGTTTACGCGAATAATGAATAGTTTAATGAAGCAGCGTTTCCGGTGAAACGCCGGTAACACTGCGTGAAAATCATATTGTTCTAGATCTAGTCTCATATGCGTAATTTTTTATGATGGATTTTTCATCGAAAACAAGTACTGCAATGGGCGATGATCGGCCCTTACCTAAAAATGTTTGTCTATAAACATAAGGTCTGAAATATAAAATGGTCCAATGCTAGTTCCTTCTCAATTGTTGATTTGTTAATGTTTCCTCTCGTAAATGTTCGCGAATCGTACGCGATTGGTAAATTAATACCACGTTCGTTCCTGACTTAAAATTGAACCACATACAAATAATTTTGAAGCGTCACTTGTAATTATAAATGGTTTATCGAATTGTGGATACTCTAATATAGGTGGATTTATTAACTTATTTATTAAAGCTTGAAACGATTTTTCATATTCATCTGTCCACGGTAATACTGATTTTTTCCTGGTCAGTTTATTCAAACAATAAATATATGATGAAAAATGTTTAATAAATCTGCGATAATAGTTACAAAATGCAACAAACCTTTTTAGCGCTTCCGCGTCTTGAGGTCGTGATTTTGATTTATCCGGCAAAATACCACGGTGTGTGATTTGATGACCAAGAAACGTTACTTCTTTGCGAAAGAATTTACATTTTTCTCGGTTTAAGTTCAGATTATATTTTCTATGTGTTTTAAAAACTGCTTCTATATTGTTTAAATTATGTTTTTCCGAACATTCCGTTATTATTACATCAACCATATACATTAATGTTTTTTCGAGTTTAAGTGCTGTTAACGATAAGTTCATCATGCATTGGAAGCTGTTGAAACTTCTTATAATCCAAATAGCAGTCGTTTAAACCTAAACGTCCCCGAGTCAGTACTTATAATGTCTCGTGAATCTTCTGCTAAGGGTATCTGATAAAATCCAGATATAAGGACTAGAACCGAAAACCATTTTGCTCTACCTAGTTGGTCTAATACGTCATCGATTCTTGGCATAGGATAACGATCTGGTATGAGTTTTTTTTATTAACTTACCTGAAATCAATAATTAGTTGCCATTTGTATCGGTCCTTGTCGATTTTTTCGGTATTAGAAGAATCATCTTTTTGTGAATTCTATAATTTTATATAATGGTGGCTTCCATGCAGGATTTATTTAAGATATAGAGATCATCGTTTATTCTCTCTATGGATCGTCCGTATACAATGAATTATTATATATACAATAATATTATTTAATGTTTTGGGTTAATGTTTATAAAAAAATATCAATTACACGGCTTACGTGATTTTGCAGAGGGCAGCGTAGCGTAAATTTACTATTAGCTCACACATCGAAACATCAGTGTGCTTGCGTAGTATATTTTGACGGCCACGGTCACCATATAGTTGGGAAATATGTGTTAAAGACCCACTACACCGTCCTAAATAATACCATTTGTATGTTCTTTGCTATATGTTTGTTGTATTAATTTCCAGTTGATGTGGTAGCTTCTGTTTGCTGTTGTTTATTTCTGCTTCAACGTTTTCTTTATTGTGTATTATTATTTCTAGGAATTTGAATGTGTCTACTTGTTATATTGTTTTGTCTTTGATTAATATGTGTGTGTGTGTGTATTTTTTCATGGATACAAGAACACTGTATAGACGGGGAACATTATGAACTCTAATAGAAATACTAAAAAAATACAAATTAGATATTACAGCACTACAAGACATTAGATGGCTTGTTAATAGTACGATAGAAAAGCTGCCAACATACACAAAGAAAAGAAAAGATACAATTTACTATAGCTGAAAGCAAAACATAACTTTAGTGTGGGCTTTATAGTTGGCGCCAGAATAAAGCAACTAGTAATAGACTTTAAGATAACACACACCCTGTGAATGACGTCACCAGATGGTCGAATCAAGAACCAAAAGGACCATCTCCTAATCGATGCAAGGTATGGGTCAGATGTATTAGATTGTTGAGCTTACAGGAGAGCCAATATCGGGTTCTAACCACAATTTGGTAATTGCGATGTTGAAAGCCATTGCAAACAAGGATATACAAACGCATAATGTGAGATACAATTCAGATTCCCTCAACTTGGGGGCGCTATAGGCGCAAGACTAGAGATAGCTACGTCTGGTTATGATTAGAAGTGCAATGCAAATAGTTGCAGATAAGATGATACGACAAGAGCGACGAAAAAAAAAAAAATATTTTCGCATAATGATAAATTCTGGAGATAAGAAGAAAAGAGAGTACATAAAACATAAAACGAAGAAGAAAATACTGTTACGGTTTTGTGGGAGGTGCGCTTTTAGCACAGGCACACATAGGCCTCGTTAGGCTCCTAATGCTTCCTCCTTTTTGGGTATCCGGACTATGTGTTAGCACAGCCAGCCTACCTCAGCAAGATAGGCTAGAAGTGCAGAGGTAGGTAGATCCCTGATTTTCGCCATTTCTGGCCATTCCTCATGCAGTATGGTTTTTCTGCTAGACTTAAGCGTTGGCAAATATCCAAAGATATGCTCCGCGATTTCGTTCTCTAAGCAGTATCCTCTACAGTCTGGTGATTCTACAATCCCCAATCTGTGGAGATGTGCTATAAGTCTGCAGTGTCCAGTCAGAACAGCGGTGATATGTTTTAAGTTCACTCTGGACAGCCGCAGGTATTGTTGGCTGATCTTTCATTTGGATACCGAAGGGTTTCCTTAGAAAGTCTACAGCATGTTACATCATCCCATCTACACCTAAATATCTTTAGAGTATAAGGATGCAAAGATTCTTATAGGGAACTTAGAGGGGGACGAATTAGTGTGCCGGGCCTGTAAATGATCATACTAACCACAGCTCCAGCTATTGCATCAGCTATCCTGTTCGCTATATCAGTGCTGTGCCCTTTCACCCAGGAGATCTCCACTCTATTGTGGAGCCCTGCCTGAGTTTATTATGGCACTGCTTCACTGTCTCTGAGCAGGTGTAGTTTCTACTCAGAGATCGTAGAGTCTGCTGTCCGTGAGGATTAGCAGACATTTATGAAAGTACATCTAAATAGAGAAGTTAGAAAGATTGAAGAGCTCAATAATAGCCATGAGTACAGAAACTTCTACAAGAAAACTAATGCTATGAGGAAAAGTAATGTACTGAGAACAAAGCATTGTAGAAGCACAAGTATCGAATTGCTTGCCACTCCATAGTGGCAAGCAATCGATCCTAAGCCACTGGGAAAACTACTTCGAAACCGTGCTAAACCAGGATCAACAGGCAACTAAGAATGTGATAGAGGAAAATTATCAGGCCCCAACAATGACTGAGTTGATAAAAGCGACGAAGGAGCTCGCGAATAATAAGTCACCAGAAACCGAAGAAGTGCCAGTAGAACTTTTCAAAACAGCCTTAACTCCAAGATCCATGCGCTGCTCTGGAAAATATGAAGGCAACAGGTCCTGCTAACTGAGTGGAAAGTTAAATCATATACCCCATCTAGAAAAATGAAGATATACTGAACAGCACTAATTACAGAGGAATCACAATGTACGCTCATTCGACCGTACGCAGAAAGAATAGTCGGAAGCTACCAAACAGGATTTCGCCCTAATAAGTCAACAACGGACCAGATTTCCACATTACGACAAATACTCGAGAAAACAAAAGAATATTGCATCGACGCCTACCATATGTTTATTGACTTTCAAGGGAGCTTACGATCAAAAGACAAGTATTACTAACAACAACGCTCGAACTAGGAGTACCAAAAGATTTGGCAGAGCTGTCTAAGCTAACTTTGCGAAATGTGGTAAGCAATTTACGTATCCAGTACTATCCAGACAAATATTCGACTGCGTCAAGGGGATTCACTTTCGTGCGTATTATTTAACATCGTCCTTGAAGAAGAACTGAGAATAGAACGATAAAGGTACCATTTTTAATAAAAGCAAATAAATCCAGGCCTACGAAGACGAAATAGATATCGTGGGGCGGACGGAAAAAGATGCATTCCTGAAACTCGAAGCAGCCGCAAAGAAAATGGATTTGACTATTAACACCAATAAAACCAAATACATGCCAGTCAGTAGTTGGGTAGTGTAGTGCTAAATTTCGAAGAGAAAACACGTACTTCGATAAGCTAGCTACATTTTTCAAAGTGTGTTTTATATTTCCGAAGCTTCGACTGAAGATATAAAATCAGAAGATAGAAAATGACAATATAAAGGCAGATTTATGTGATATCGTTTAAGGCGATCCCCTATCTCCAGATAAAGAACCACCGCTGGCAGCGGAAAGCAAGGTAGAGTTGGAGCAGGATGCCGCCGCTCTAAAATCCATCAACAGGACCTCTCGTAAGGCGAGAATCAAGATGTTGGAACTGATGTTATTAAACACGCAAAAGACGTATTCCGAACTTCAGCAGTTGTTGGAGAATAATATAATTGTTTTTACATACAATTTTTCTCGGATCAAAAATTTTGTTGCATTATGCAATATTTTATTGATATGCAGCAGCAGGTGTACATTATGTAATTCAATGTCCGGGGTGGGTATTTGCCCGGGAAGTAGTTGTTTTAATGTGCATTTGTTTAACGTACTTACGTAAGTAAGTCAATAGTCACAGAGCTAAATGTGGAAATAATTTATTAATTATTTTCAAATAATTTTTATTTAATATAAGGTCTATCAATCTTAATAATCACATTTTATTGATATAAATTATACAGGGTGTCCAAAATATAATGTCAAGATTTTCAAATTTGAATGTACTTTATTTTCCTTATTTTAAACTAGAACCCCTGTATATTTTTATATCAATCGACGCAGAATTAAAAAACATCTCAATTCGTATGGGATTAAAAGTTATTGGCACAAAACTGTTTTTTTAACCATTTTAATAGCATTTTTGATGAATAAAAATAGAAGGTTGCTTGTCTTCTAATTACAATTATTATAACGAATATGAAAGTATTAAAACATAATTTTAGTTATAAGATTTAAAGGATAGAAGAAAAATATTTCTAAAAAAAATACATACTACAGCTTATGTTTGACATATCTTCAATTGTTTTAAAGGCATACACGGAGACGAGTATGAAATATATTTTTATACTACTAAAGCCAAAGTAGGCACTTGTCACTTTGATAGTTGAAGTTTACAATGACAATATAATATTTATCAACGCAACCTTAGATTTTTATTAATCAAAATGGCTATTGAAATGATCGAGACAACTTTTTTTGCAAATAACTTTTAATTTGATAGGAATTGAGATAGGGTTTTTATGAAGATTTTTTTTTGTTTTTTATTTCTACATAGAATGATGTACAAATATACAGGGGTTTCAATTTAAAATAAGTACATTGAAGTGTGACTAGTTTGACATTAAATTTTGGACACACTGTATAATTCATATCAGTGAAATTTGACTATTAGGATTGTTGAACCTTACTTAATAAGTATCATTCACAAGATCCTATTTTTTACTATTTTTTTAACCAATGGTGCAAAACCACTTTTTTAACTTTTAAATTATTTTGTTGGTATTACTGAATCGATTTCAATAAAATTTTAGAACTATGTAGGTAATCACAGAAGGCACCTAAATAAGGAATAACATGCTTATCAAGCAATTTAAAAGAAAAACATAATCATGACTTAAGCGGCGAATACTACGTACAATCTGCGGATTCATTAAGACGGTGAATGGAGCAGGCGGTTTAACTTCGAACTACCAGATGTACAGCAGTCCTGATATTGCCCGGACTATTAAATTGTCGTCTTTTTTGTGATGACTCCTCTCACACTCGCGGAGGTCATTAATATCGGCCTGTCGTTAACCTTGTATACCGCATATGCATTGCCTTTATTTAACTAACTTTTATTAATTTTATTCACAATCTTCTTACTTTATATACCGGGTTATTCACGGTATACGAAACGGTGTACACCTCTTTTAAAAAAATATTTCAAGGGTGTGTAGGGGGGCTGTAATGGCTACTGTCTAAAATTATTTTCGTATTATACTGGGTCAAAGTTTTTTAATGAAACACCCTATATATTATTATATAGATTCTACGTAATTATCGTTTTTATTAAGGTTGTTAGCACATAAACCTAACGATTTTTGAAATACTTCGAATTTTGTTAAAATCTAACCTAATTTTTAAATGTCAAAAATTTTAGAAGTATTTTTATTATTATACGAAATTTTCAGGTATTTAGCAATAAATCATATTTCATTTCTCAATTAAAAAAACCTTTAAATTTGCTAAATTTTTTAACATTCTATTAAATTAACATTATAATTGTCTATTAAAAGTTTCCTACACCTCTAACCTCTAAGTCGAGGAGTTTTTGCGGAAAATGCACAAAATCGTATCTTCGCATCATCTGTCAAATAGTTTATCTAAACTGTGACGTAAATTTTGAAAACTCGTTTTTTGCTGTCATTTATGAATATTTGTATCATTATTATTTGAATGTGGGTACTGTAATACATACTAAAAATATTTTTAAAGATAGAAGGGTATTGATATATTTGTAACGTTTGGACAATATTATTAACCAACAGAAATAATACCTTTACTTTTTCCTAAAGAAGTAATTCTAAATCGACCATTTTAAAGAGACTACTAAACTGATTTAGAAAAAATTATCAGGAGTACAAATAAGTTTCCTCCATTTTCCATCAAAAATTAGGAATTTATTGTGAAGGAACAGTACATTATATTTTATTCAAAGTATTGTCCATCACTAGCCATTACTTTTTCCTATCTTTTTGGCAGCATTCGGATACTACGTCGGAAGAACTCTTAATCTTTTATGGCTATCCATGAATCGATCAATTTTTTAGTATATTCATATGATATAAAGCACTGCTTAAACAGGCCATATGCCATTGACCGGAATAAGTGGTAATCAGAAGGATCAATGTCTGGTGAATACGGCGGGTGGGATATGCCTTCCCAATTGAGTGTATCCAAATAGGTTTTAACATACGGATGAGCATTACATGTAGGAGAATAATTTTGTTATGTCTGAAGTAGTAATGGGTGCGTTTTTCCTTGAATGCTTGGCAGAGTCTCATCAATTGTGTTCGGTAGAGAGCTTCAGTAATAATTTCGCTTGGTTTGAGCATCTCATAATACACAACACTACGCTAATCACACCAAATACACAGCATGAGTTTTTGTCCATTAATATTCGGTCTGGCTCTCAATGTTGAAGCATGGCCAGGTGGTCCCCATGATTTTCTCTTCTTTGGGATATCGTAGTGTATCCATTTTTCATCACCTGTGACTATACGATGCAAAAAACCCTTTCTTTTATACCTGGCAAACAACATTTCACACGTGCACAATCGGTGTTCAACGTCTCTCGGCTTCAGTTCATATGGAATCCAATTTCCTTGTTTTTCAATCATTCCTAACGATTTTAAACGATACGAAATTGTTTGTTGAGTCACTTGTAATGTAAGTACAAGTTCCTTTTGCGTTTGTCGCGAATCCCTCCTTCAATAATGCTTCCAATTCCGTGTCTTCGTACACTTTCGGCCATCCATTGCGTTCTTTGTCTTTCACTTCAAACTCATCGTTTTTAAACTTCTGAAACCACTCACGACAACTTCTATTACTTAAAGCAGTCTTACCATATGCTTCGACAAGCAATCGATGTGCCTCAGCTGCAGATTTCTTAAAATTAAAGAAGTAAATCAAAAATTCCCGCAAATGACGCTTATTCGGCACAAAACTTGACATTTTCGCACGAAACAAATTATGTGGTGCTGATGCAGAGTCACTAATACTTCAAGGTTATGTTGTTACCCGATGCCTAAACTAACGTTATTACATTTTACATATGTGTTATTTTCAACATAGTAGAAGGTGGGCTATCTTTTGTCAAACGGCGGAAACTTATTTGTACTCCTGATAGATGTGAGTTATAAAAACTAATTTATTAGAAAAATCTTGTCTTTATAAGAATAGTATTGTGAATTTACCGAGTATTTAACATTATTCTGATAAAAATGGTAATTATTAGTCAAAATAGATTATTATGTGATATGGAATAGAGGGTCATATTTTATTCGATTTATATTTCCACAAAGGCACAAAATGGCATCGAGTGAATTTATAAGCTGAAGTGATGGATCAACTAAAACATTTCACATTTCAAAAATCCACACCCAACTAAAATTATTAAAATATTAATTAAAAATGCAACCCAAATTATGTGTAAATTTTCAAAAACCGTTATGTTTAGGTACTAATAACCTTAATGAAAATAATAGTTATTTTGGACGTAGAATCTAAAAATATAATAATATACGGGGTGTTCCATTTAAAAAACATAACTTTGATACTTTTATGGTAAATGGGACACCCTGAAATCAAAATTTTAATTTTGACCACAATACTTCGTTTCGGATACCGTGAATAACCCGGTATGTATTAATTTTTGTATATGTTCTATTTCTATTCTTTCCAACTATTACCTATCCGCGACCGTCTTGTATATTTGTTAGCCACCGTTGATCGGCCCCAATCGGTGTGAAGCATGTTCCTGTTTTTTTTTCTTTCCTTTTGTGTGTAACTTTATTCACTTGTCTATTTTATTAATAATCCAGGTATACAAATCAAATGTAAACAATATATTCGCGACTCTATCAATAAACACAACAACATATGCCGAAAAGTGGCTAAACACTGTCGCGCTATACAGTGGGAGGTCGTCGAGGAGCCGCATGTGCATCACCTCGATGGCCGCCTGTACAAACCAGATCTGTTTATAACAAAGTCGATCGATATGGCGGTGATATACGATGTCCAGGAGGAGAATGCTCCTTGCAGGACACCTGGGATAATAAGCGACGAGCATATGACAACTTGCACTTCATTGAGGCGGCGTATCATCAATGGCCTGGCACTAATCTTTCTTTCTGTCCTCTAATCGTGGATGCGAGAGGAATCTGGCCCGCAGAAAATCGGTCCACAGCAGAGAAACTACAGCTTACAACCTCATTCAAGGACTCCTAGATCGCCAGCGCCATCCAATGGGGTTCTTCTCTTCACAAACGAGAGGTCGGGCCACTATCACCGGACCCAACGGCGAAGAACCCCAATCCCCCCACAAGTTCCCTCGATGGAGGTCGGACGGTTCTGTCGGGCTATCCCACGACGAGGATTCACCGGTCATCAAAACGCTCACAAATAACTTTAGATAGTTTTTGTCCTATGATACTGTATATAGCAAACGCTGTATATTGTTAATTAGGTTAAGTTATGTATTGTAATATTGTTGAAAATAAAATAAGTTTCAATAGCATGCTCCGCTCAAGAAATCTGAATCTACCTCTCAGTCAGCTCCATCTCGTCCTGTGGCAGAACCAACAATAGCCATGCCCTCATTAATAAATCAATTAGTGGCAACAGGGCAAATAATCTTTCTTCCCCGTAATGAAGATGAAAAATGAGATGGCACCGTGCTCCTCCCCTTCTGAATAAGGGAGAACAACCTACCCCAACAAACTAGCAAGGAGCGCGAGAAAAATAATGTAAAAATAAACATAAGGTTGCTCGAACTTATAATTATTAATGGTCCTTCAACAATATAAAGTCGTTATACTTACCATTTTTCCAAATATCATTAAATACATTAAGCAAAAATAATGTCTGTGTTTACGTTGTCATGTTTTGTCGCTTTTGTGTTATTCAGATTCGTTAGTGCTATTTTTAATTCCTTATGTTTCATCTCGTTATCTCGTTTCGTTTTGTGTTTTTTAATATATATTTGAGTTTATTATGAAGGGGGTGTTCTGATTAAGGACCAGTAGTTCCTGAAAATGCTCTTTTCATCTATTCATTATCGTATTCTCTTCTGTTAGTATATTTTTCAGATTGTCTTTTATTTCTTTTAAGGTTACCTGGTCTGCCTCCTCTTTTAATTCTTTTTAATGTACTATAGTATAATTTTATGTTTTCTTCTATATTATCACCAACTACTTTTCACGATTTTTCTTCAGCTTGTTTAATAATCCTCTTTAATATTTTTCTTTTTTGTTTCTTGTATTCTTATTTATCTTCTTCCATTTTGGTTGTAAGGTACTTTTTCCAATATCGTTTTTTAATTTGGACTTCTTTCATGTAGGTTTTTTAAATTGATTCACTTGGTTGTTTTACTATTTTTTTTATATTTCAACTAATTTCGGCTTGATGTCATTTTCAAGAATAACGTACAAAAGAAACAGAATTCGGTATATATACAAGTTGACAGCATTTCAGGCAATAAGCGAATTTATTATCGGGGAATTCCATTGGTAGTAGGAGAAGATCTCTCTATTATTGCCTAATTGATATAATGTAATAGTAGAATTTATAAAAAAATACAATATTGATGTTATTTGTTAGATATGAGCTATAAACCTTTTTAAAATATATGCACGGATCTAACCTCTTAATGATATATATTTTTATACTTACCTTAAAAACTTTTCCTTATAGACAAGTGTGGGAACAAAAGTGAAATACGCATAATGCGAAAATGTGGGGAGGCTATATTTATCTCCTCGTTCCTTAAGAAAATTCATGTTTGATGTTATAAAAGCATAAGCTTTTAATGATAACATTAACTGTAAAAAAGGAAAGAAATATAATGAAATTTATGAAACCATGTGATGAAAGGCAAACTTATGATTACGCGTTCAGTTTGTTCTCAAACGCGAACATAAGAAATTAACATGGTATTAGATGTTTTATTGACCTTGCCACGTTATCTGATGAGAAACTAATGGTATTAATAGAAATAGACAGTATTAAAAACAAAATTGAAAATTGTCAAAGAATATTTGCAAAAATATAGTTTTAATATTATAATAAAATAGACTAGAAAATGCTTATGCTTAAAAAATCTTGATAAATTAGTACGTGTGTTAATAATACATACGTGTTCCCATAATAAAAAGAATCTGCATCCTACGGATATTTTGTAATTTATACAAATTATTCCCACAACGTTGAAACACACAAATAACTGAAAGAATACGATAACTGACCAAATGTGTTTCCATTCAATTCTTGGAATTAAATGTATGTTCCTAAATTTAATCCTCAGCTTCCAATAATAATAGATAATAAAATGTAGAAAAATATTTCCGAGAAATAATACTAATTGCAGTTTATAACTTCCGAATGCCTCCTTGAGAATTTTCAAACCATATTGACTCCTAAAATAAAATCAAATTATTACACATAAAATATTTGATAATAAAATTAATTAAAAGTATTTAATAAATATAATGATTTACGTTTATAGTTTGTTTACACACTTTTTGTTTCCTTGGTATTCTTATAGAAAAATTGCAAAAGTAAAAATATTATTTTTCCTTTCCTTCACCATATTTATTATTTAGAATACTTGAATCATATTTAATTTTATATTCTAAACGGAATTGTGATAAAATCATATGCGCAAGTAGAGTTTATTAAAAAGAGAGGGAGGATTCACAATCTGTGATTTATAATTTCCATTATAGGGTTTGAATTATAAAAAATTAGATTTATTAAATATAATGTAATATTACAATAAAGCAACTTACATTTTGTCATTAGTAAATTAAACTCTTCTGGGTTTTACTGATTAGCAATCCGATTTAGCCCTACTTCAATTTTCTTATTTAACAGCATGATTTCATGACATTTTAACCGTTAGTTTAAAGGTTACTGTCGTTTTAGTAACACTCATTTTGTAATTTTCAATTGCCTTGATAGTGGAATACTGTTTCAACCAAAAAATGTCTTGATAACCAGTATGGAGACTCTGGTCGCCTAAAATCGGCAGTTGTTTCGGAAAATATAAAAATGTCCACAGAATACCTTTAAAAAACCGCAAAATGAAGTTGTGTGAGATCTGACATCTTGAAGATTTTACATGAACATTTGGGCATGCGCAAGTTGATTTAGAAATGGGTGCCGCAGTAACTCACACCGGAACAGAAATAACAACAATAACAATAAATATTTTTATTTCGCTTGCATCGGTATGTGACAATGGATGAAATCACTAACGCATGTACCTAAAAGTTTGTCAGTTGAGTAGACGGCAGCCGTTGAAACTTGTACAAAGCGACTAAAAACTCAAAAGTCCGCTAGCAAGATTATCTGAATTTTGGGACGCGCATGATATTTTATTGGAGTTATTGGATAGATTGAATGCAGAAATTAAAAAAACGGCCCCATTTGCAAAAGAAAAATGTGCTGTTTCTCCAGGACAATGCTCAATAGACATGTTTTGCAGATATGGAAAAGTTGCTCTGGGGAAAGAAATTTGGCTCAAATGAATAAGCTGAGGCTTATTTTAAGAGTAAAGATACATCGCTTTACATAAAGTGTATCGAAAAGTTAGAATAGCGTTGGAATTAACGTATCACTCTTGAAGGAGAGCCGACAGTATGTTGAGGAATAAGGTGGGATTACTACATAAAAACTGTTTGTTTTTTTTAGTTAGAATGGAGACTTATTGAGTGATATGTTATTGAGATTATTTCTGCTACTATCTGTATGGCTTTAGTGGAGGCAATTCAGTACTTGGGACTCTTATGGCGGGGATTATGTTAGACACTTTCATAAATACTCTTATATTTTCCCACTCATATATTTTTAGTCGAGATTGACTCAAAAAGATTCAATGATAAACTGAACTTTAAAATAAATAAAAGAAATGAATAACACATCGAATGATTGAAAACATTACAGCTTATTATCAGATCATTCACGGATTTAATAATAAGTTGGTCGACTTTTTTTAATATTGTGATTTGCCATAATTATGACTGACTTATTTTTCTTCACTGAATTCTGGCTTATGCCAAATGACAGTGATAGTGAAGTTCTTAGTAGTGGTTATAAAATATTTAGTATTAATCACTATTCTGCTCTTAGTGTTAGAAGTTAGAGTAATGATGTTGTACTTGCCACTAAAAATTATTTATGCATTAAAATCTTGCCAACCCTAAATATTATGATTCAAATACTGTTAATCGTCCTTTTTTTTCAAGAGATAAAATATTTACACTGACGAGGATGACTGAAGCAGTAATGGGAGAGAAAAGTATCATGTATGCGATGTTTCAGGATCTGAGGGCAGCTTATGATATTGTGCGAAATGAAAATCTAATGGAATGTATGAGAAGGGGAGTGAGTGAGTGAAGGTATAGTTGAATGTATGAAGAAACGTGGATGAGAGCGAAGGTAGGGATGGAGAAAAATTTAGACTATGGAATGGAGTAAAACAGAGCTGCCCGCGCCGTAAAGGGCTATACTATTTAATATTTATAAGCGAAGTAGATGAGTTTTTACGGAAAAGGCAAGCGGAGGGAGTGAAAGGCAGCAAATGTTTTTCCTGAGGCAGATGTTAGGTCTGGAAAGGTCTACACTTTTAATATTCCCGGACAAGTCAAGACAACAATAGACTAGAGGAAAAACTAAATTTTATTTTTCAACATAGTTCCCCTGCTTTTGAATGCAGGTATAACACCGCTTCAGTAGCATCTTTATTCCAGTATAAAATTATTCATTTTTTTCCCGCAAAATAGCTTATTACCCTTATATTATTTTTAGAAATAGTAGCCAATCACATCGTACTCAATGGTTTGATACGTTCCTGAACAAATCGAACATAGGAAACATTACATTGAGTACATTCTAGAATGTTTGGTGTTACATAAAACTCTTTGTATATCGAGCGTATAACAAATATCGACGACGAAGTTGGCAGATACGTGTTTCGGGATATATCTCTCGTGAGTACAGCTCTATCTTACATAATTTAAAGATATTAAATTAATGTGTGTGTGTTTTAATCTGCATTTGTTTTAATTTTATACGTAACGTAAGTAACGTATTAATTATTTTCAAATAATTTTTATTTAATTTAATTAACTAACTGTGATCAAGTGAATAAATACTCTTTTCTATCTTATCGCTTCTATATGTTTACATTTTTTATCGCTTTCAACGACTTCTCTAATCACTTATTCTACATTCTCTTTTATTTCTATGAAATTTAAAACGTTCGCGTTTGCTTCGCTTTTTGTCCAGTTTTTCATTAATGTTTTGCTTAAACCATGCATTAAAAGGTTGGAACATGATTCCTTTACTATTTGCTAATTCTAGCGTTTTTTATTGTTTTATTCAGTTTCATTAGCTTTTGGCAGTAAATATATTAATTAATCGTCTGGTTTCTTGAAAAATCACAATGCTATTTTTCAGTACAATGATCGTTATCAAATGATGTACATGACCCAATTTTCATCACTGGTGATGATTCGTTTCAAGAAAGGCTTGAGTACATTAAGCTAGAAAACAATATTAGAAATATTGATTTGTTGTATTAAATGGATTTCTTTCAATTCATATGGAACGCGAATATCGATCTTCTTAACCAGTCTAAAACATTTTAAATGAATTTCAGTTGTTGTATGTGATAGATTCAACTTTTCTGAAATCTAATGAAAGTCTCATAAAGTCATAATCATATTAATTTAGGCTGCCAAGTGCACTTTTTTATGCCTAAAGTCTAGATGCTTTTGAGTGCGCACGCATACGCGATGTTTAGTAATGTTGATAATTTAACAGTTATTATAGAGCGGTAAAGCGCGTTAAAAATGAGCGCGCCGAAAAGTCCCTCCGCTGTTGGAGAGAGAGAGCAATGATATTTCATTTCTCAAGATTTTATCGAGCCGAGCGGACGGTGATCAACCCAAACATGTGAATTAAGTGATGTGAATTTAGTTTACATTAATGATTAATCATGAAATTATTACAGTAAGTCAGTTTAAAATACATTATTACTTTAAATCTTATTTTTTATTGTATGTCTTTTGTCAAGTACTTTTATTGTTATTTTCTTATTATTTTTTTTTATTAATTAATCATAATAAAATTATTTTGTATTTTATGCAATTACATTTATATTAATAATAAACATCTGACATAACATACACAAGGAGTTACAATTAAGAAATTAGAATAATTATATATTTTAAATTGACTTATTGTATTACAATAACGTTAATATCTTTTGTTATCGCTCTTTGCGTGTCAAGAGTTCTAACACCTTGCGGGTAATTGAGGAATATTAAAACCTTTCGTTTAAATTATAACAGTCTTCTTCTGATGATTATTATTCATTTTCAGTTTACAGTATCTTACAAATATAAAAATTCGCGTGTCTGATCGGCCTCAATGCTGAATCAGATCTGCCTTTTCTTTTCCAAACTAAACTTAAATTACCCTATGAAATTATTTATTCTCTTAAGTGGGGAGGAGACGCGCGCAATTTTTGTTTATCTATTTTCCAAAGACAGTACGCGTCGCGCGCCCTTTTGGAATCAGACATATTTGCTTGGACGTTGAGTAATGCTGATAACGAGAAAATAACTTTCCGTTGATGCTTAAAATTCCATTACTTATCTTCTGCAAACTTGTTATTGAACATGTTGAAAATCAATTGTATTTGATTGAATATTAAATATAATTAAGCTGATGATTATTTACTAAATAATGTTATTGACATATAACGGAATTTTATATCAGCAATACTCAAGAAAATGAATGTTTATAACACTTTTTTGGTGAAATGCTAACAATGATTATAAACAAAACCTCAGATGTGTATTTTTTAAATATGAATTGTGTTGTTGCATGGAATTAATTACATTAATAAAAGTTGTATTTCTGTTCTTTTATCTATTACATTCTCGCACATTAGAAATTAAAGATGTTAATGAACTTCAAGGTCGTTTATTACATCTTTTATTTTATTAACCTATATTATCGTCGTATGTCGTACTGGGTTTATGGGGTCCGATAGTGCTGACGTCACATATCGCGGCAATTTTAAAAGTGTGGCGTTTCAAAAATTTAAATGACCCTTATTGAATACGTACATAAAGATCACCTAAAACTTTAGAGATAAATTGCGCTGTTATTATACATATTTAAGAAATAAACTTTATAATTAAGATAAATTAATCTTATGTCTACTTAATAAGAGCAAAACTTGAAGATAAATTCAAGGAAGTAGCGTGAAAAAATAAAATTTCGATTTTTATTGAAACGTATGTTTGACCTTAAAAACACGCACATGTCAGAGAGCCTGCAACATAGAGGTAGTCTGGCTAGAGTATACGTTTGTTGACATCTAATTTACTTAGCAAAGAATAAAGGGAAGACGTATATGTAAACAGGATTATGTCCTTAGTGACTGTATGCTATATATGGGAGTTTTAGTCATCATATTTTAAAATTTTTCAAAATATGTATATATTTTATCTATGATTAAAGATGATTTATTTTGAATAGTGATTGGCAACACCGATAATTTTTGTAATGGAATTATCAACATTAAAATTATTTCAATAATCATCTTTTATCTTTTGAGTACTAACCAAAAGGTCTTCTTAAAAAATAATCAATTTTAAACGATATGACATGTGACAAAATAATCGCAGGGATATCCAACCAAATAATCAATAGACATTCAACTAAAAAAAATGTATATAATTTAAGATACTCACTTTTTACTTTATTTTATAAATATATTTATACATTATCCTTTGTATAAAAATACTGAAGGAAATGTATCAATTATAAATTCAACGATTCATATATTCAGTTTAAATATTTTTTTCAAATTTTGAGTCCACTTTATTAAATGAATGTTTAATTGTTTAAATGTACATTGATTCACATTTAAATTCAATAATTTTGTAAAATGTCGAATCTATCAATAATATACGATTATTTAGTTGAACCCAGATTCACTTAATGAAATGAATTTACTGCGAGGTTTTTTCTGTTATATTTAGGCTTATATAAGCTATATATATATATATATAATCTTAATCCCTTTTACCCTTATGGGTGTCAAGTGATATAAGTTATATATTAGATTATAAACATTAGTGCAACATTTGTCAAGTAATTCGCCTTAGGTCAGTGGCATGTTTATATATAATTCATGTCTCAATTCTCTCTTGTTAATATTATGTGAGTTTTTATGTTTTTCCATTGTTCAGAAATATTAAATGTTATAATAGTCCACGATACGTTGTAGCCCAACTGGTAAATAAATTGTACTAATTTTAAATTTATTGTAAGAATATTATTTAGGTTGTCGATGTACTTTAACCATTTGAGGAATTTATTTTAAGTAAATGTATTGCAAGAATGCAATTTCCTCATTCAAATTATTTTTATACAGCATAAAGAGGGATGGCGCAGAGAGATCACACGTTGCTCGTATTACTATTATTATGTTCATATAAATATATTTCTGACAGTGTCGTTCATTATCAAATATTTTTAATTGTAATCGATGGTCACTACAATGAAATAATGATTTAAACAAAGTGTATTTCCAAGTTTTTCACTTTCTCATTCATTTATCTGTGTATCGAAAAATATTGACTTGCACCATCGATTATATATTCTTTATTGTAAATTAAGTAGTGTTATTCAGTTTAATGCTTTAATAGACCATTACCCCTTTAATTATTTCTGGAAATGACTATTATAAAGCCAACAACCATAAATTAATTACCAGTTAGGATATAACATTTAATCTACGATTACAACATTTAAAAATGGTTAAACAATAGATATAACATAAATACCCACAGGATTTAAATTGAATTTTATTTAAACAACCACTGTAAATCACAAAATATTGCCAAGAGAAAACGAGAATCGTACACACTGAGGTTATGTTTTGGTCCCAACTGACACGTGTGTGCTGTTAAGGACCGACATACGTTTGATTAAAATTAAACATTTTCATTTTTCAGGCAATATCCACAATTTTCTCTTCAAAATTTTATGTGAATTAGAAGATGTCAGTTTAATTGATCTTATTTATAAAGCGTATTTCTTAAATATGCATAATAACTGAGGAATTCACCACTAAAGTTTTTGGTGATCCTTATGTACGTAATTAATAAGGTTGATTTAATTTTTTGAAACGCCACACTTTTAAAATTGCCGCGTTTTGTGACGTCAGCACTATCGGACCCCATTGATCCTTCAAAAATGTCTAGTTGGTGGAAGGCCATGCAACGATACATTTTCCATTTAGAAAAAATAAATCACGTCTGTCGAGTGTGTTTATATTACGCACAGGATTTTTTGTTTACGATCATTGCCAGTACTTTACGAGAGAGATAATTCATAATCTGCATTTTTAGGAGAACAAATATTTGATTAAAATCATTTACAAAATTAAATAATAAAATAAAATTTTCACTTTAAATACTTTATATGAAATTGTCTGTAATTAGAATTTCATTATAATATAATCAGTCAATTTATAATACATAATTAATTTAAATTCTAATTATCTATTCATGTTGTGTCAAGTACATTATAATTTGAAGTGATACAATAATTATTAATATTTAATAATTCAATAACCATTAAAAATTGACAGGGAGATTCGGATTTTTATTGGTATAAATATAATTAGATAAAATAACAGCATGTGATGATGATTGATTAAGTAAAGGTAATTACATTACTTCCACTGATAATGATAGTAATAAAAACACTTGACAAGAGACCCACAATAGAAAAATTACAATTAAATTGATATTGTATTTTAAACTGACTTACCATAATATTTTTATAATTAATTAATGTAAACGAAATTCTAATTACACACGTCATTTAATCCACATTTTTGGTATGATCGAACGATCACCGTCCGCTCGGCTCGATGTCATTTTGAGTAATGAAATATCGTTGCTCTCTCTCTGTTGTGTATCCACATTAATTAGTTATTATTATATACTCTTAATTAACTCTTCATTTTAATCATACATTTATTTCTTATTTTATATTATTTTCTATCGTTTATTCTTAGTATCTTCACACTTTACTTATCCAACTAATAATAATTAAGATAATGCGCTCGAACACCTTATCCTTTGATAACCAACCCTTAATTGATATTTATTAATTTGTGATTATTTTTATGTCTTTAACCCTTGTGAACTTGGATGATTGGGCTGTCGGAGATTATTCTATTTTATTACTTCCCTTACACGAAAATGCTCTTTTCCTAATATTCGTTGACACCACTCATCCAAGGGTTAATCTATTTGTAATAATGTACGCATATAAATACCGTTATCTTTGTGCCCAGAATTCAATATCGTTCTTGTATCCGAACTGTAAACATCGAATTTTAATAAAATCAAGTTAAAGTGTGAATTATTCCTTCAAATCTCCCAAGGACCACAACATCTCCAACAGAGGAGTGACTTTTCGCGCTTTACCGCTCTATACTAATTGTTAAATTATCAACGGTACTAAACATCGCGTATGCACTCAAAAGCATCTAGGCTCTTGACTCCCCACTATAAACAAGGCCTCCGTCTGATAGTCACGTGAAGGTGTGGAGATGATAAAATGAACGATATGCAAACTGTACCATTTTCAAACGGCGACCTTATAAGGGAGGTACTGTTATGGTGTGAGCAGGTATTTCTTCCAGGGCACATATCGACCTTATTTTTGTAGAAAATGGTGCTTTAAATGCACATGGATATGTGGAAAATATTCTGCAAGAAGCTGTTGTGCCCATTTCTCATGTTATTGGAGATGACTTTGTTTTAATGCACGACAATGCTAGACCACACATGGCCACACCTGCCACATGCTACTTAAATGTAGTCGGGATTCAAATCCTAAATTGTCCAACATGCAGTCCAGATCTCAATCCAATTGAGCACGTTTAGAATCAACTCCAAGGACGTATTCATAATGTCAGAATCCCCCAAGAGCTAAAATTGGCACTCCGAGAAGAATTCGATGCAATACCTCAAGATTTTTTAACAGCTTTAATTGATTCAGTACCTCGTCGGTTACGCGATGTAAATCAAGCACGAGGAGGACATACGCGCTATTACATCATTAGGTTGTCGGTTAAAATACCAAGTTTAAACTTTTTAATGAAAATTAAAATCAATATCTTACACCATTTTATACTTTTTTAAATTAAATTTCATTATGCGTTAATTTGTATTCTTTTTTCGGTTAGTTTCTACTCAATGATGAATATTCCTTTCGATTAAAATCATTATTAAATTAAACTAAGAATTATATTAGTTATTTTGTGAATTTTTCTTGATGGCCGGTTTTTTGCCAGTCGGTGTATTAATAAGTCCATGGTCTGCACTTATTGAATTTTATTACTGTATCGCGAGCGTTGCTCTGAATTCACAAGAACGTTTAAAATAAACATAAACACTAGTCAACAAAAAACTTGTCTACTTCTTGCATTATTTTAATTTCATTGAACGAAGGATAAGTTAGTAATTCATTCGGAATTTCTCTTGTTATGTTGGAGCCAATTCACAATCGCGCGGGAACGAAAACGGGACGGGTCGGAGCCGTACGGACTTTCCGTATACGATTTATTTACGTTTTCGTTCCCGAGCGATTGTGATTCTGCCATTAATTTATTTAGATTGATATAACTATTAGATTATTACAAAAATTATAAAACTTCTGAAGTGATTTGTAATTTTAAATGCTAAAATATCGTTATTTAAATAATGTATTTAGATTTACAACATTATTTATACATATAAAAAACATTATTATAATTAGGGAAACAGATTTCAAGCATTTTTTTTGTGAAATTCGTAATACAAACATAATCTGTATGAATATTTTGGATTGTAGATAACTTCTGCTGAAATAAGCTTATATATGGTTTAATATGATTTAATATGAGGGTGAAGAAGGGTCGGCATTCTAAATGTAAATTTATGAAATTCGAAGAATGAAAATGATAAAATAACTATGTTCAATATAAATAAGTACAACTTGCTTTTAGTTCTTCACCAACCAAATTCTATATTAGTTCAAACTTTGCAATTTTTATGTTACGGAAGAAAGAAAACCCAATCTCTGAGGAATTTTATTTAATAAAAACACGTACCTTAATTGAATATTTAAGTTATGTGAATTGCACACCAGCCTTATATTACGTAACGTTTATTGATCTTTACATTAAATATTCTTGAATGTTTTATTATACTATTATTATTGCTATGCAGCAGCAAATATATATTATATAATTCAATGTCTGGAGGGGTATAGGCCCGAGAGGTAGTTGTTTTAATATATATTTGTTTTAAAGTACTTACGTAACGTAAGTCAAAAAGTAGCAGTAACTAAAGGGAAAATGTTTAATTAATAATTAATTGTTTTAAAAATGTTTTTATTTAATATATTTTAAATAAGTGTGGCTAAGTGATAAATACTCTTTTCTGTTATTAATAAATTTTAGATAGGTACTATGGGATGCGCTGTCAACTTATTTCCTAGTTCGGAGGTTTCAATGTTTCATATTAACAATGCTTTGTGTTTGTCTGAATCAACAGAGTGTGATGCATTATGAGCTAAATCTGGCTAAACCTTTTACTATTGAACGCTACCGACAACAAAAGATCGATTTGAATGAAGTTTTGAGTGAAAAAGGAAAAGGATATAAAAAAGTCAACACAAAATAATTAAGCTTTATGATAATGCACTATCACATACAGCAAAACCAGATAAGGAAATATATTGTGGCGTTTAGTTAGGAAATACTTTCACAAATGGCTTACTCACCAGACTTGGCTCCGTCTGATTATTATTTATTTGCATCGATGCAAACAAAACGCACTTGCTGAGCAGCGCTTCTTACGAAAATGGTTTTCCTTAAAATAGCAATAGTTTTTTTTTACGTGGGATCAAATAGAGATGGGAGAAATATACAGGGTGTATTTGTTACCATTTTCATATAATAAACGTATATTTTCTATACAAAAATTGCAATATCCTCCTCACGTACCTGATTCTTGAGAACACTTAGGAGTAAGTCTGTCAAATATTTTTTAGTAATAAATATTGGTATTTTGTATTCTGTTATAGAACAAAAACTGAATTTACAATCGGCTATCATTCTAGCTTAACATCTTGTTTGTTCCGAAATAAATCTAGTTCAATAAAAAAAAATAAGTAAAAAGGACATGTTGGGTAGAAAACGAGCCCTACAAGCGTAGGGCCTGAGAGTTACGCAATAACCAACGTTTGAGTAGGGGAAGGTTATAAAAGGGTGGAGAGACCGACCTTAAGTTGTTCTCCTGGAGTCCGTGTTGCCGATGAAGACGTCTTCGGGGGGAGCATGCCTTTTTAGCACCTACTCGAAGAGACACTACATTTGTCGTACGTGTTAACGCGTCCACGTGTGGATGTCGACTCTCCTCGATAAGGCAATCAGGGAGAGAGAAAAAAGGAGATTCGCAAAAAAGGAATAAATGTTTGATGGAGCTGTATTATTGGTCAATGCGTATTTAAATTTACCGCGTTTAGTACCAAACAGGACAATTATTCTTATTTAAATAATTAAACTCTCCACAATCAATATAAAGAAGATTGAAATCATAAGACAAGATATTAAGCTAGAATGATGGCCAATTTGTATAAGTTGTCTAGCAGAATCAAAGACAATTTTAATTTAGGGCAGTCTGAATAAATGACGTTTTATGGCCCTACTATAAAAAAGACCAAATATGTTTCCATCTAAAAAATGACAGACTATGTACCAGAAAAGTAACAATAAATAATAATCACGTCATTTTACCGCCATTACCTTGCATGGTGTTCCAATGTGGGTCACACATTTCTAACATGTATACATTATTATCAGTAAAATATAAGAAAGTCTAACGGATTGGAAATTGATGCTAGAAGCAATTAAAAATTTACTATTATAATCGTCTCGTTATTTTCACGAATCAAATGTTTAAGAAAAGTTACTACTTTTTATTATGTTTTACTGCACTACCTTTCTTTTATGTAATTCTTTTTAAATACTCTTAACTTTTTTTTCAATCTCTAATTTTCACTACAAATTGAAGTACATATGACTATTTTTTTAGATTTTTTTTTTTCACAATTAAAAACACTTTTTATTCCTCACTTCACTTTTATTTTTATATACGTTCGATGTAAATTTCGAGTGCTAAGCACTTGTTATCAATAACTAACTCGAAATTTACATCTAACGTATATAAAAATAAAAGTGAAGTAGTTTCGTAAATACACTTTTGTATAAAATTTCACAATTTATTGTTGACACTGCGACAATTGTTTCGCCTACACAGTGGCTTCGTAATTCATAATAATTCATCTGGTGTAACAATTGTCGCAGTGTGAATAATAAATTTTGAAATCTATACAAAAGTGTGTAATTTAATTTGGTATTATAATATAATTTTACAAGCATGTCATTAATACTGATACAAAAATAAAATAAAACTCACACAGATTATTATTTCCTGTACATTTTATTAAATCTTTATATACATTTGTCATCATTCCTCCTCCCCTATTTAGGCTTAGTTTTAGGATTTTATCAGCAATAAATTTAAAATAGCTTACCTTCCATCGTAGAAATAGTCATTTATAGCATTTTGCAACGCTATGACGACAAATCCAGAACGCACAATGTTGTAAATACCCAGAATATTCTTGTCCTTCTTCGCTTTCTCGAAATATGATTCATTTCGGTAATCCTCCATATCTTTATTGTACTTAATTTCATTACTATTGTGTTTTTTATTCTCAGCCATTTTTTATAACAAATAGAAGTCGGATTACATATACCTGAAAAAAAATTATTTTATGATATTAAATAAATATGTTTGTATGAAGTATTTTTTAAATATTTTACGATTTTTTATCGATTCATTGTAAATGTATTGAATATATGCAAGTTGCACTTAGAAAAATATTCCATAATAATATTAAAGAGAAATCGTTTTAAAAGAAGACCCGTCTTTTTTAATTCAATAATGTAAGTCATATCATTTCAAATACGTTATTTTTAAATATGAAGTAATTTCTATACAATTCGAAAGCATAATCAGTTTAAAATAAAGTGAATTAATTTAATTTAATTCTAACATTTTATTGAGATATCCTAATGTTTTACGTATCCTATGGTTTTGGCGCCCAATGAGAGAATCTCATCTCGTCGAAAAAACACCCTTTTGCGTATACTTTTGTGTTTATATTTTATTTGTGTTGACCAGTTTTTCATGCAAGTGCGACTCGTGCGTTATTACTTCAATATAATGTGGAGTGGGACTACTGTTTTAAAATTAAATTAAGTACAAAAAAATACTTTTACACATAATGTTCTGTCGCGTGGTCTTATAAATGTTTGTGCGAAAGAAATCGAGTATGAGCTACAATATATTCGCCGTCCATAATGAGAGATCATCAACTGATTCACATATTTCCATTGAATACGATCGATTAAGAAACTTCTAAACCAATTGACTACATTGGCATGGATTCCTAGGGCACTAAGCTTTTCAATTAATATTTCGTGGTTGACACGATCAAATGCTTTCGCAAAGTCAGTAAATATCGTGTCAACCGCGCTATTAGCTTCAAAAGCATTTATAATGTATGAGCTGAAAGATAAGAGGTTCGTTGTGGTAGATTTTCCAGATCGGAATCCATGTTGTTCATTTATGAAGAAATTTTTACACATCCAATTCAGTTGAGTTGAGACTAAGCTATCAAAAAGTTTCGGAATAACCGATTGTAGTGAGATACCTCGGTAATTTTTAATGTCATCTTTTTTACCGGATTTAAACGATGAAATTATATAACTCTTCTTCCAGCAGTTGGGGAAGACATTTTGCGATAGCCATGCCTCAAACAATAAAAATATTGGAACCGTGATAGGGTAAATACAATTTTTAAGAAATGTGGTGGGTATACCATCAGGGCCAGTGTTTTTGCTGTGTTTTAAATTTGATATGGCCTCGAATGTTTCACTTTTAGATATTTTAAGTGGCATATGAATAGCTTCAGATGAAACATTGAAAGATGGCATGTTTAAAGGTTGATCATTACTATAAACTGAGGAGAAATAGTCTGCGAATAAATTTACGCAATCGGAACCATTAGTACTGGTCTCAGAGTCATAACGCATAAAGTTGGGAAAATCAGAAAGTGAATTGCTAGACTTTACAAAGCTCCAGAACTTCTTAGGATTAGTACGTATACTTCTATTTACTGAACTGACATATTCAGTGTACAAGATATTCCTTAGATTTACACATTGTAATACATATTTGTCAAGTGGAGAAGACGGTGGGATGTACACTGCACCTACAATAAGGTTCACATTGGGTAAAGAAATTGAGACAAACAATTGCTCTACCGTATTATCCTCAATATTATTAAAATTACTTCCTAAATTTTTAAGGACAACTACCATAACACCGCCCCCGCGACATTTATGACTTGAATCGGTGGAACGATCCACTCTAAGATGTTCTATTTTTTTCATTTAAATTCTAGATTTTCAATATCCTTATCCAGCCATGTTTCACAAATAATTATAATATCATACACACTACTGTTAGCACTTAACATAAATTGTTTTATTTTAGTTCTCATCCCGCCGACATTATGGAAATAAATATTTAGTTTTTTGAGGCCATTTTCGAGTTAGGTGTCGATGTCGATGGCATCTCCACGATTTTTGGACTTCCAGAAACATATTTAATAATTAGATTTTTCTCGCCATTTCTCTTGCGCTGCTCCAATTCTTATTTTGTTGTTCTGTATTCATCACGTTGCAACTTAATGTTATCATAATTGAACTTAATAACCTCGTGATTTTGCAACACTGTTTTTATAGCTCTGGGCGAGATCCTTTATGGCCAACTCTGAACATTTTTGAAGGTGAAAAATCCACGGAAATCGGAATCAAACAAGTTTGAATGGCAGAAAGATCATCTTTATATTTATTACTAGCCTCAGACGATGATGATTCAGGTACACTATAGATCATAATATTGTTTACGATCTTCGAATTCATGCAATATATCAGATTGCTTCATACTAAGTATCTCAGTATTACCACTTAAATCAAGTGAATTTAGTCCATGTTCCAAATTTGAAAAATCAGTTTCGATTTTTTTTATTTTACAATATAGTTACGAGGAAATTAACGGGGATACAAATTCTTCGCGTTGACCCCGCCCTTGGTAGTGACTAACAAGACACGAACAGGACTAGGCGACGGAAATTAAACATTTAAAATAATAAAACAGAAATTAATATTATCAATAGATAGGATGCGATCGATCGATAGAAATATATTCACGGTCAAACGGGCAAGACACTATCGAATGAATTATAAAAAAGGAAATGTAAAATATACCAAAATTTAACCAAGTATTCTACATTAATATGCGATAAAAAACAAACTATCAAATGTACAATGAATAATATAAGTTATACTATGTAGACATACACGCACAAACAGATAAGTACTTGCCAATAAATTGTAAATTAGTATTTCTAATTTGTAATTTACAAGAATTATAATCGCCAGGCCGAGCTCAAGTTAATTATTTCACGACCGGTCTGATCTTGTAAAATGTATTAGCGGGCCGGGCTCATAAATATTAGAAATGGGCAACGTCGATCTTTACGATCTTTTATGTTACTGTAAAATTAAGATTATCATAATTTTATTAATGCAACATATTGTATTATTCAGTAACTGTTCCCTATTTATTGAAAAACAAATTCAATTTATTATTGCTTATTGACTTTATTTATTTAAAATTGCTCATTTAGAAATACTCGATTATTAATATTACTCGATTTTGCCTTGCACAGTTTTTATTAGTGTTGGGCAAAATCAAGTAATATTAGTAATCGAGTATTTATAATAATAGAAGCCATGCAGGGCTCTAGTGTGAAGTGTACGGGCGCAATTTGTACATTCGCTTGGAGATGTTACGCTCCAAAACAAAAATAGGGTATGCGGCAGCATACGCAACGAATGTAACTGTCCTTAATTGAAGGGCAGGTTAGTGAAACTTACTTTTCGAACGATAATTTGTTTCGCGGAAACGGTACACCAAGAAAAGAGCTAGATTACGAATACGAATAATTTAAATATTCGAATATTCAAATATCAAAACTAAATTGTTTATAGATATAAACATTCTTGATTGTTCAGTTAAGATGATTTGCTTCAATTGGTATTATAATATTTCTAACTTATATTAGTTATTTATAATAACCTCATTTCTTTTCTTAGTTGAATTTTGAAATATTCGAATAATTAGAAAATTCAAATATATTTATGTATGAATAATTGAATACTTAAATTTTTAAAAATCCTAGCTTTATATTGAAATAATGTGGACTGCTAATTTAATTTAATTAACGGAATATCATTTTCTATAAACATTCTTCGATATAATTATGCACTTAAAATTTTTCAGGGTATCGATGAATAATATAAAAAACATATCTTCATTTTTTTTTTTTCGAGATATTGTCAAAAACCAAAAAACATAGTAACAATTAATTTATACTATTTTAAACTTTCCTTCAGTTGTCTTCCAAACGAACGTCCAATTATCACAACTAAACTAGAACATACCTCGATAAAAATAATAAACGCAGATAAACACGTTTATATTATGTACATCTGTAATTCCTTGAAACAAGTGTGGCGGAGTACCCAACTGTATAACATTTAGAGACTTAATTTCTGAGATTTAAGAATTTCAAATATAAAACGAATATAAGCATTTTGAACACTTTGTATACGATCGCGAGTTTTTAAATCCAAGCAGTGTGCGTACACCACAGCCGAAAAGTTAAAATAACTTAGCACTAAGCTATCACAAACCATTTGTTTAGTTTGAGTGGTTAACAATTTCCCATTGTATTGGTACAAATCATTTGTAGACTGTTATTAAGATCCATGTCATTTGTAACACCTAGATTACGAGCGGAGTTCACAAAAGGTATAATGTTATCATTAATTTTCATGGTAAGTCGACTTTCGGCAGAGGTTAACATGTGTTTTTGACAGAATGATGATTTATTAGTAGAGAGTGTTTTTGGCAAATATCTACCAGCGTTAATAGGGTTTAAGATTGAGCATGTATTCCAGTTTTGATAAAGGCTTTCTGAGAGTATTTTTATATATTTCTACTTGCGAAAATTGTATATAAAAGTTTCGCTATAATTCTATTTATAAAAATATTTTCCTGTTTTACACAGCAAAGAATTATTGTGAAAATGACGTTTACTACAAAGCAGCTGATAATTTACCAATTAAATTATGAATAAAAACAACTTACTTCACTGAAGAAAATTTCAAATAATCCTGCCTGTTGATTTACCTCTTAATGCTAGTGTTTCGAGACGATTGATTAGTATAAATCATTTCAGCACTTCAAAGGTGGGCGAAAAGTTACGGAATTCGATAAATAATTGTATCGTATACATATGATGTGACTGGTTTGAAAAAAAAAATCACACAATTGCATACTTTTATAAATGTGTTTAAGCATAAAATGAACCCATTCAGCAATGTAGATAGTAACAGTTATCAATTATATAAAATTGCAACAGGAGAAAAACGGTCATCGGCTAAGAGAAAAGTTAATTTGAACAGATTTGAATTAATGATTAAACAAAACAAAATATTAAACTTTTCTGCTTTTACTAAAACGATTTAATTTAACAGAAAAATTCAAGAAGTTCGATTACGAAGGGATTTATTTTGGTTCGATTAATGAGAATCAAAATATAGAAAACAATCTCACGTATCCTCTAACACCAGTTCCAATGTCCTTGTGTCACTTGGATGGATCAATCTTTAAAACCAATAAATCTGTTAAAATGTTTAGAAAGAAACATTAGATATTTGCTTAATCAACGGGTTCTTCATTAAACATTCTATAAAAGATTTGCCAAAAACGTTTGGAAATGTTTCAAAAAAAAATCCTTCAGATGGTGACCATCAACAGAGCCCTCTAATAAGGTTTCACGAAGAGTTAGATCTTTATTGATATATACGTCTGAAATATCTTATATAATCTTGGTTTATCTTCGTTGTGAGATTTACCAAGTCTAAGCATTTTATAATCGATAGATGCAACTGTTGAACTGTGATTTTTATATAATATTTCAAAAACATGCTCGATTTCATTTTATTTATTTTCCAGCTCGGGTAAATCACTAAATATAATAATACGTTCTCTGCATTTTTGTTCTCTGACTTCATTCAGTACACTGCTATCAATCTCGGATTCAACTGTTTCTATGAACGAATTATTGCTGGTCGATTTCAGAAGATCTATAAATCGTTGATTCTGTGCTTGGTTCTTTTTGCACATACCGTTCTGCATACAAAACATTTTAATTTTATAGGAAAAATAATACTCTAAGCCTCATTATTTCCAGAAACTATGACATACAAATCATAGGAAGCATTTATGACGTCTACAATATAGTCATAAATAAAAAAAAATGAAATACAATGAAAATGTGTTATTTATTTTATTTATTATAATAATTATCATTACATTAAATGTAATTCACATAATTGAAACAAATATAATTAGAAAATCTATAATAGTATATAAATATTGCAAAGGTTTTACTGACGACTAATAATTTTTAGTGTCACGAATAAAATTCACCACCGTTTACAAATTTATATGTACCTTATGCATAGTAATAAAAACTCATTTTACAGTAATATTTCTTAAATAATAATACGCAAGATAATTAAAATATATAGCCACTTGACCGGAGAAGATACAAAATTAAATTTAAAATGATTAAAACCTATCCACGAGAAATTATTATTAAATTGAAAGACAAAAAATATATATTTCTTTTAAAACATCTCAAAAAATAAGTTATGAAGAAGAAAAATAAATTAAGAATGGTTAAAATGATATCTAAAAAATAAATAATATCAATAAAGCAATAAAATATTAAATACTTCATGTTCAGAAAATAGTGAGCAATACAATTCGGAAATAGATGTGACCACGCAAACTCCAGACATTGACTATAAGTTAATTGAATTGTTTAAAAATTCATCCATTTCTGAAACTATTTTGCCCATAAACTCATTTAACATGTTTCTAGGAAAAAATAAACACATCAAAAATGTCTCTGTTTTCAAAGGTCATAATTTTTGTTGAAAATAGAAATAAGTTTAATATTTATCACCTTTTTATAGTAGAAAAATTGAAATAGGTAAAAGAAGAAGAAATTGTAATTATTTATAAAAGAAAATTGTTATTGTTAAAGTCAGTGAGAATTAGATATATATATCTTCAGATTTAATTCTCACTGACTTCACTGAAAAATTCAAAAAGAAACTCGCTTCAAATTCGACCGATCCACAAACGATATTACTGATTTAAATTTAATGCAGATTGACCACCCGGAATACATTTACACAATAAGACAACCTTTCTTATCCAAAGAATGAACAAGGAACAAATAAATATTACAAAACATTATAGCAAAGAAACTCCAATTTCTTTACATATAGTTGCCACAGGGTCACCCCTTACAGAATTTCAAAGAAGGTTTTAAATTACGCGGGAGTGGTTCAATTAACAACTCAAAGAGTAGTGCCATTTTTTGAATTAATATCAGCCAAACATATGACAAGGCTATTCTCGCAAGTTGTTTACTTATTACTAAATATTATTTTATTAAACATTCATGCTGGCGTTATTTCCAAACTGTGACTACTGATATTAGGATTATTTAAATTTATTTTTAATATATATATATATAAATAATAACCTACTATAATAACACTAAAATTATGTTACTTCTTTCTTCTCATTTTTTTTTTCAAAATTCCAAACTGAGAGCAATAAGGATGGGACGCTGATCCAGGAGCTATGGGTCGTGGGTAACCGGATCTGTGAATGATGGTGAGTACACTATTATATACAAGGTAAGCCAAGAGTATGTGTGCTAGTAAGCAAAAAACACAAAGTTTACCATCTCTCAAATTTCAGCCACAACGACGATATGGTAGCCATTAGTATGGAGCACCACTCCAAAACCTGGTGGATGGTGTCCTCCTACATGGCGTACGACCTTGAGTCACCCCCTGAATGAGCAAGGAACTTGGTAGATGCCGCCAACCGCAAAGGGGTGAGCATCGTTATTGGTACAAAAATATTTCCTATACGTATCTTATTTCCATTTAAAGATATTTTCCATTTAATATAATCGAGTTTAAAGTTGAGTAAATATGAGGTGAAATTTTAAACATTCGCTGACAACTGCGGTTGGCATCTTTATTGGGTCTGTGGACGAAAGACGTATTAACTCTTCCAAGTCTCCTCGCTAAATGATGATGGCAGTGCTGGTGGGATCATCGTTTTTATACGCTGCGTGGTGGGAGGCGGGACAAAATTCGGCGTAAGTGCGTGTGACCTAAATCGCATGTGTTGTATTGGCGTAAGTGTGAACCAACAGCCGTGTTCTGGTGATTCATCTGTTGTATGTCATTCAGCTGTTGAACGAATGAATGTCATTCAACTTATTCATCCGCGGTTTCGTCGTGCATTTTTGTAGAACTGGCAACTTAACTCGGTTTAACCTAAATATTTCCTCCTTTTTGTTGAAGTTATCATTATGTTTATAAATCTCAATGGCCATCCTTTGTATCCTCGCGTGGTAGTGTGATGTTCTGTTTAGTAATTCTCTTTCCTCGATAATATTGTGTCCAGGATTGAATGCGTGATAGCGTATAAGGCGTCTTTGGTCTTCCTACTGAATTGAAGAACATCTAATTAAATAGTTTGTAGTTCTCAAGATCCGGTTCGTTGAATCCTTTGGCAATCTGCGGCAAGTATTCTGGTTCAGGAGTGTTGACATCTTATGGGCATAATCGGTTGTATTTATAACCACTGTAGCGTTGCCTTTGTCGGTGGGCAGAATAATAATCTCGTCATTTAGATTCAGTTTTCTCAGTGCTGAGCGTTCAGCTCACGCAAAGATACAAAGGGAGGCCATTGAGATTTATAAACATAATGATAACTTCAACAAAAAGGAGGAAACATTTAGGGTAAATCGAGTTTGGTTGCCAGCTCTACAAAATGAATCAGCTGCAATAGATGAATAATTCACAACAAATGAATGACGCACAACGAATCAATCACCCACAATAGGTGAATAAAATACAACAGATGAATCACCCACAACAAAGGAATGACATACAACGGATGAATCACCAGAGCACGGCTATTGGTTCACACGTACGCCAATATAACGTAGGCGATTTACATCACACACACTTGCGCCGACTTCTGCCCTCCTCCCACCACGCAGCGTATAAAAACGATGGCCCAACCACCATCAGCGGTTTTCCAAAACGCGAACGAACGTCCCGGTTATTCACGGCCGCAGCGAACTTGCTTTCCTTTCGGAGGACAAGGCCGATGCGTTCGCGGAAAGCCTAAAACAACAGTTCGCCCCGAATCCGCTTACAACAAGCGACGAACTCCTCGACGAAGTCGAGGAAACAATCGAGCGTCTTGAACGCCCGCTCCCCCTTCACCCTAAATTCACATCTCCGCACGAGATTAGTGAATTTATCAGAATGGCGCCCAACCAAAAAGCGCCCGGCCACGACAATTTAATCTGGATAATTAATTAAAATTAAAATTAAAACACTTGGTTTCTTTCACTAGATTATATTTTCTCCAACTAGTTTCGACCAATCTCGAAATCCATGAAGATTCACATAAATCAACAAACAAACGAGGCTAAGAAAGTTATCGAATTAGCATACAAAAAGTGGTTATATCTTGAAAGTAAAAAATGGTACAGCAAAAGGGATGCAACATCACACCTTCTAAAATTGTTGCACACGAGATTAACTATGCAGATCCATCCATTAGAATTCGACATCTTAGACCGGAAATTCAGAGAAGAAGCCAACTCTATCGGACATCAACACTACTATAGCCCTCATATTAGTAATAATTCAGTTATTGAGGATATAGGCATTCATTCTGAAATTATACAGTGTGGAAACTTTAACTGGAATAAAATTAATAACTTCGATATAGGCGATTTTTGCAAAAAATCCCGAAACACGCTAAGTATTGTTTTTTCTTGCCCTCATTTCTATGTATATGCTGCTTGTTTATCTGTTCCCGGAAGAGCCCAGCCACCTCCGACTTTTTTTTTCAAATGGAAAGGTATGTCAAGTGACACCTCATTTGAAAGGTCTCTTCGCAAGTAATACAACACACTATTTATTTCTTGAATATTTACAAAGCCCACGTGATAAAAAAAGAAAACCACTTTTACGTTGAACATGTTTCGGCGTAAAGTTGTATGTTTTTGACATGTGTTTTGATGCTATGGAACTGCGTTGCTTAGTTACTAGTGATAATAATAGTCACCAAAGCAGTCACATACGCTCGTCAAGTTGTCGAAGTGATTTCTAAAATGCCGTATTTAACCGAAAATCTCCGAATCGAGATTCTGATGATGATCGGTTATGGTAACAGAAGACGAAGTCAGCTTGAGGTTGCTCAGTTATTTCGAGAAGAGCATCCGGATTTATCACCCATTAGCCAAGGTACCATAAGCAAAATTGAGACACAATACAACAATTTGGGTCATGTCAGGGTTGTGCCCAGACAGCGAAATCCCACTGTTCAAACAGATACCAGGCTAAGCGTATTATTAACTCTTCAAGAAAATCCAGTGACTCCAGCCAGGCAACTGGCCCGTGACAACGAGATTAGTCATACTACTGTCCTGAAAATTCTTAGATCAGCCAAGCTGTATCCTTACATGATGCAGGCACTCCAAGAATTAACGGAGGATGACCCAGACCGCCGAATCGAATTTTGCGAGCAAATGATGAACATGATCGACAATAACCAGATTTCATTAGCATCAATTCTTTTTTCCGACGAAAGTACTTTTACCTTACATGGTGATGTTAATCATCAAAATTGTCGTTATTGGGCTGATCATAACCCTCATTGGATGCGAGAAACTCATACTCAGTTCCCGCAAAAAGTCAATGTATGGGCTGGAATAATAGGTGATCAGATTGTAGGACCAGTATTCTTCGATGGTACTCTTAATCGAGCAACATATCTTACGTTTCTTCAAGACGACCTCATGCCAGCGTTAGCCACTTTATTTCCAAATCCATTAGATCCAGATTTACCTGATGAACGAATATGGTATCAACAGGACGGAGCTCCACCCCATTATGCTGTGATCGTTCGTAGATATTTAGACGAAGTTTTTCCCAATAGATGGATTGGAAGAAGAGGTCACATTGAATGGCCGGCGAGATCTCCGGATCTTAGTCCCCTTGACTTTTTTTTGTGGGGATATCTCAAGAGTAAGATCTATGTAACCAAACCAAACGACATTGAGGACCTTAAGCAACGTATTAGGCATGAAATACGGCAAGTCACACCAGAAATGTTACAAAACATTAGAGATGCATGTTATCATCGATTTGCAGTTTGCCAAGAAAGAAACGGTGCCCATTTTGAACATTTCTTGCATTAAATAGTATTCAAGTTATAAAGTGTTTTTTTTTATCACGTGGGATTTGTAAATATTCAAGAAATAAATAGTGTGCTGTATTACTTGCGCAGAGACCTTTCAAACGAGGTGTCACTTGACATACCTTTCCATTTGAAAAAAAAAGTCAGAGGTGGCTGCGCTCTTCCGGGAACAGATAAACAAGCAGCATATACATAGAAATGAGGGCAAGAAAAAATAATACTTAGCGTGTTTCGGGATTTTTTTGCAAAAATCGCCTATATCGAAGTTATGAATTTTATTCCAGTTAAAGTTTCCACACTGTATGCAACAACATCCAAATAGAAAATGACAGATTATACACAAAATACCAAATTAATAAGAGAACATAGAATCAGTAAAAATTCAACAACATCAGAACATAGAATAATAGAAAGCATAAAAAAGAAACTCAAAAACGAAAACATAATAATAACAAAGGCAGATAAAGGGAACACCGTAACAATTTTAAGTAAAAAAGATTATGTAAATTAAATAGAAACGTTATTAAACTCACAAAACTTTAAATGCATAAAAAATAATCCAACAAACAAATATCAAAGAGAACTTAAAACAACGTTAAAACGATGCCCCAATTTAATTCCGGAATCGGATTACTATAAATTCATAAAAATGAACTCTAGAGCCCCGGTTTTATATGGATTGCCAAAATTGCATAAAGATGGAATTCCGATGAGACCGGTGGTCTCATATCTATACGCACCAACCTATAATTTATGCAAATATTTAACTAAAATATTGCCGGAATTTATTATTTTTTCTTCACCGTACCACATCAAAAATTCCATAGATCTAGTAAATAAATTAAAGAATGTGAATGTTCCGCCAAATGCAAAACTTTTATCATTTCACGTAAAAAGTTTGTTTACGTCTATACCAACTAAACAATTAAAAACAATATTAGTAGAATTAATTCACAACACAAACCACCCTGACACACACAAATTAGAGATGAAAACACTTGTTAATATTTGTATAGACCAAAATTATTTTGAGTTTAATGACAAAATATTTTGTCAAATAGACGGTTTACCAATGGGTTCGCCTTTATCGCCTTTATCGCCTTTATTAACCGAAATTTTCATGTCGACTTTTGAAGAACATTTATTTAAAGATAACAGGTGTAGAAATATTGTTTATTGGGCGAGATATGTTGATGACGTGTTTTGCATTTGGGAGGGGACAACACGACAATTAAATGCTTTCACAAATTTCTTAAATTCATTAAATCAAAATATATAATATAGAGTTCACCACAGAAATGGAATTAAAGAATAGTTTAAACTTTTTAGATTTAACCATTTCTAAAACAATAGAAAATACATTAGAATATAAAATCTACCGAAAAGACAGCTTTACTGACATCATTATTCCTAGCAGTTCTAATACCCACCACAAAATAAAAAACAGTGCGTTCCATTCTTTAATTCACCGCCTAATACATATTCCACTGAATGAAAATAATTTTAAAATAGAATTAAACACTATAAAAACTATAGCTACTAATAATGGTTATAATGAACAATTAATCAATAACTTGGTCAAAAAGAAAAAAATACAACAATTCAAAAAATATTTTTATTGTGAAACAAAATTTGTTAAAACAGTTTGGCATAAATTGCGTTTTGTTAATAATCTTTCAGATAAAATCACACAAAACTTTAAGGGGTACGATTTTAATGTCATAATGACAAATCCACTAAATCTACAAAGACTGTTAGTAAATAATAAATCTGTGGTCAATAAACTTGACAAGTGTGGCGTGTATGAAATCAAGTGTGGTGAATGTGAACACATATATATAGGCCAGACAGGAAGATGTTTTAAAACACGTTTGGAAGAACACAAAAAATCAATAATTAATAATAAATGTTCAACAGGATTCGCACAACACTGCATCGAAAATAATCACATTTTTAATACAATAGATTGTAAAATTTTATACTCGGGTAATAAGGGTCGATATTTAAATTTCCGCGAGGGACTGAAAATTGGGAAGGCGCTAAAACGGGGAAAACCCATTGTAAATAATATGGAAGATCTTTGGAACTCTCCTACAACGTCCGCCCTTATTACCTGATGTTTTATGATAGGCTGCATTTGTATATATATTCTTGTTTAGTCATTTTTTGTACATTCCTCCCTGAAGATGACCAATGGTCGAAACTAGTTGGAAAAAATATAATCTAGTGAAACAAACCAAGTGTTTTAATTTTAATTAATTATCCAGATTGATGTAAAAATGTTTGACCACGGGTTAAGTGAGAGATTAATTAAACATACACGACAATTTAAACTGCACATGCTTAAAAAACCTCCCTCCAAAAGCAATAGTTTTCCTTTGCAATATTTTTAACACCTGCCTTAAAACAGGTTACTTTCCAGTCGCATGGAAACATGCGACAGTAATTTTAATCCCAAAACCAGGCAAAGATCTGAAATTCCCTCAAAATCACAGGCCGATCTCACTCTTATGCACTCTCGGAAAACTATTCGAAAAAATAATTCACGCTCGCCCCAGTGAGTGGATAAACGACCACCACATAATTCCAAGCCATCAACGCGGCTTTATTAAAGGCATGTCCTCCGCCCACCATTTGACCAGAACCACTGATTTTATAATCACTGGGTTCGATCGTGGTCACAGTACTCTGGCCGTATTTCTCGATATTGCGAAAGCATTCGATCGAGTATGGCACGAAGGACTGTTATACAAGCTCGCCTCCCTAAATTACCCCTACTATTTAATAATGCTGATCAAAAATTTTATCAGCAATCGAACGTTCTCTGTCCGCTACGACTCCTCCACTTCTACACCTCGCAAAATGACTGCGGGTGTACCACAAGGTTCCGTGTTGTCCCCGTTGCTTTATAATATATTCGTTTACGACCTCCCGGTCGTTACGAATGTATTAACATCGCAATTTGCGGACGACACCGCCTTCTTATTTAGAGGTAAACATTTACCCTTTATGACGGCCAAACTCCAAACAGCCCTCGATAAATTCGAGGAATGGGCCAACGAATGGCAACTCTGTGTTAATCCAGAGAAAATCCAAGCCATCCTATTTACCAAAAATAGAAATAACTCCGAAAAAGATCTCTGTTTAAGAGATATCCCCATTCCATGGGTAAATCAAGTAAAATACCTTGGCTTACAAATGGACCGCAGACTTACGTGGAGCTCACACGTAACTTCTGCCATATAAAAAGCCAATGCAGCATTTGCAAGGCTAAAACCCCTTCTCTTAAATCGTAGCTCGCTACTACTTTCCTGCAAGATACTCCTCTACAAGGCAATGATACGATCAAAAATGACGTATGGTTGTCCTGCTTGGAGGAGCCTCTCCAACACGCAAATGCGCAGGCTGGAAACCACACAGAGTAAGATGATCAGGAGAATCGTCCGTGCTCCGTGGTTTGTTAGCAATGCTCAATTGCGTTCCGACCTTAAGACGCCGAGTGTGCAAGAGCACATCCATCTATTGGCAAAAGCCCACTTCTCCAAGTTCGAGGTAACGAACCTCCACGATCACGTTGAACTCTCCACACGGAGAGGAACTAAACGTCCCCACGAGGTTGATTAACCTCAGCCTACTCGATCCTTAAAACAGGATAAAAACCTCTAGCCATACCCCTTATCTTACAATGATTACCACTAGGTAATCGAGCCGGCTATCATGCCCAATTCCCAACGTCTTTTAACCCTCCAAATTAATTAAGCTGAATAGAATTTATACTCTTGGTTTAAGGGGTTTTTTAGTCAGTAAAAGTCTGACATACCCTATCATAATCCTTTCAATTTATTGGAGGGATTATGGAAGGGATACTATGAGCATTTTTTATTTTACAGCTCCCAAAAAAAAGCACCGCCATCAGTTATCAAGGAGTCATCGAAGAGTTCATACGCCCTTCGTCCACGGACCCACTGAAGACCGCAGTTGCCAGCGAAACGTTTGGATTATACTGGTCGTGAAAGCCTACACACCATTTATATATATATATATATATATAAAGTTTATTTGTTCATATAACAAAAAACTGATGGTCTACTATCAAAATGTTGAAGGCTTTAAAGGAAAGATTAATTCATTCTTGTTAAATGGTAATGTGTGTATTTATGATATTATTATACTAGTAGAAACATGGTTGGATAGCAGTATTGATGACACCGAATTTGGCTCCATTGATTTTGTTATTCATAGAAAAGATAGATCCAGATCAAATAGCATCAAGAGTAAAGGTGGAGGAGTTTTAATAGCTGTAAAGCGGAACATAAAGAGCGTTCAGTTAAATTGTAGTGATACCATGGAGCATCTGTTTGTTAAAGTGATGGATAAGTTTATCATCGGTGCAACATACATTCCACCTGCTTCAAATTTAACTCATTATCTATCTCACGCTGATGATGTGGATTCAATATGTAAAGCTAATCTTAATTGTGATCTTCTATGCGGGGATTACAACTTGCCAAATGCTAAATGGGATTTTAATCATAAGTCTATATTAAATGTTAACAATATTTGTGCTCTCGCTAGTGCTTTATCGAGCGTGTCAGTTTTCTTAGTGTGTATCAAGTGAACCAAATCCCAAATAATCAAGGTGTTCTGTTAGACTTTTTTTTGCAATATAGGCGGTGTATATGTCAATGAAGCTAGCGACATTTTATGTGAGTCAAATAGGCATCATATACCTTATTTTATTTTACGCTGCATTACAATTTTAACGCAGATAAAATAAAATATTATCTAACTAAAACGAAGGAATCACATTAAAATCCGCTGTGACAATATACAAACTAATATGCCGCCCACTTCTTGATTACGCAGCCATCCTTTACTGCAACCCCCATCCTACAACCCTTAAAAATCTACAGGTAGCAGAGAGATCGGCCTTGAGAGTATTAACAAAAATTAGACATCGCAATAACCCCCTTTACAATCCCTCCAACAACCTCCTTTATGAGAAAACACAAGTTATCCCGATTGAAACTCGAATTATCGAACTAGCCCATAAATTCGCATTCAGAACGACTAACAGTGAACCTATAAACCATCTCTACATACACAGAAACCCCAACACATCCCCCAAATTTAAATTTCCTATTATCATTATCACACATCTATTCATTCATTATCATCTATTCATAACATACTTTAATCATAACTCATCTTCAAAGCTAAACAATGGCAGAAAGACCTCGGGTCGATAGCCTATGAAAGGACAACCTCAATTTATATACCGTATTATACTATACAATACTGTACTTAATATAATGTAAAAGTCCCTTGAATAAAGATATTTGTATATATATTATCTAACAATTTCGTAGTTATTAATATTTCCGCTTTCTATGATATATTGTATTGTGTAATTAAAAAATTCGTACCTTGTAAATACGTTAGGCAATCAAAATATCCAAAATGGTTTGATAATGAGCTAATTAAGTTAACATGTAAAAAAAAGAAAGCACACTTGATGTATAAAAGATATAGTCGCACTCAACATTATGAAGCATTTATAAAATTGAGGAGGCAATGCAAAGAACTAAATGAGCTGCTGTATAAGAATTACATTAATTCAATTGAAAATAAAATTAATAATGATTTTAAATTATTTTGGGACCATGTCAATGTGTGTAGGAAATCCACTGGATTTCCTAAAGAAATGTTTTTAGGTAATAATTAGCAACTGTCGCTTATCTAATCTTAATTTTTCATAACATTTCAGTGTTAATCTTCAAAATGTTTTTAATAATTTTTGTTTACTTCCCGAGTTCTGTAATTCAGGCCCTGATCAGATTCCACAGTACTTTTTAAGACAATGTGTTTACTCACTAAGTATGCCAATCCATAAAATATTTGAGTCATCATTATCTTCAGGTGTATTTTCTACGATTTGGAAACATAGTTTTATTATTCCCATTTTTAAAAATGGGAGTAGATCTAATGTATCTAATTATTCAGTCGGCACTACCTAAACTACTTGATAAATTAGTTTCAGTGCAATTGACCTGGTGGTGTACACGATATATTGTAGAAGAGCAACATGGCTTCCTTTCAGGAAAATCAACCACCAGAAATTTAATATTGTATCATTCATATATATCTAATGCTTTGGAGGAAAGTTTGCAAGTTCATTCTATTTACACCGATTTCTCCAAAGATTTCGACCGGGTTCAATATGACTTATTAATTTATAAACTCAAATGTATGGGCTTTAGTGGGTTTCTGATTAAATGGCTTGAAAGTTACTTGGTGGGTAGATCGCAGTGTGTTCGTGTTGGGAAATATCAGTCTAAAAACATATTAATGTCGTCCGGTGTTCCACAGGGCTCACACTGCGGGCCACTTCTCTCCTTACTCTTTATTAACGATATTGTATTAGAAATTAAGAATAGCAGGGTTCTTCTTTTTGCTAACGATTTAAAAATTTATAAGAAAATTCGTAACATCGCAGACCAACAGCTACTTCAAGACGACTTAAATAGCATAGGATTATGGTGTAAAAATAATAATCTTCATTTAAATTTGAATAAATGTTTTGCCATATCATTTTGCCGTAGTGGAAGGAAACATTTTGATTACGCATTATATGAGAAAACTTTTACTCGGGTCACAAAAATTAACGATTTGGGTGTCATATTTAACCAGAACCTCGATTTTAAAGAGCACATTTTACAAATTTGTAATAAATCATTAAACGTGTTGGGTTTTATTAATCGCTTCGGCAAACATTTTAAGCACACGACGGTGAAATACCTCTACTTGTCCCTAGTACGGCCTCACGTCGAATATGCTTCTTCAGTTTGGTCACCCTATACGAAAAGCGCTATTCATCAAATTGAAATGGTTCAAGGTAAATTTTTGAAGATAATGGCTTTTAAGATGGGAACATATTACGATCACAGCAGGATGTTGTCTTTGTTGGGTCTGAGGTCGTTAGCTGAAAAAAGAAATTTGTTAGATATATGTTTTTTTATACAAAATAGTAAATGGATTTATTAACTGCAATGAACTGGTAGGTTTGTTGAATTACAATATTCCCCGTGGATTACATTCGAGGCAAAGGTCATTATTCCGCTCGTCCTTACATACCACTAACTATGGCATGAATAACCCTATCGACCGATTGATGAGGCAAGCAAATGTTATATCAAATTGTCCGAATTTCATGCTCTTTGCACCTACGTTTGCTACTTTCAAATCCCGTTTACGTTACGTTGATCTATCCAGTTTCGGTGATATATCTTATTAGATATGTTTAATTTAAGAAATTTTGTGGTTTCGCATTTAATGTATTTACATTTTAATTCAAATTGGTATCTGGAAGATAGGACTGAGCTGATTATTATTATTTTTATTTTTTGTGTTTATTTGTGAATGTTTCTATTTACATTTTTTTGCCTGTCACTGTAATTGTTTTTATTAACGTAAAAATGATTTGAATTTTTCATGATTAATTAGTTCATACCATATTATATTTTTTTTTTTTACTTTTAAATGATGTGTACATTTTCTTATTTTAACCATTTGCTTTGCTACCGAATGTTCATGTGTATAATTATATTATTTTCATTATTTTTGTAAGGTTTACTTCTATTTACTTGTTTATTTATATATATTGCTTTTGCAGTGATTTTAATTCAATTTTTGCAGTTTGTAACTATCCTTTGTAAAATATTTTATGTGTATTTGATTAACTTATATATTTATTCACGGTGCGCATCATTATTGTTATTGTGTTTATGGATTCTGATTGGAAAACTCAATGGTTATACTTGATCAAGGAATTATTAGTCTAAATTTTATCAAATCAATTGAATATATTGTTGTATTTTGTAATTACAGATTGTCATTAATTGTAAAAAGGTGATTTTCCGTAAATAAAGAATTAATTAATTAATATTTATGTAATTTTTGTTTGTTTTTAAAATGACTGTAAAATTCATAAGGAAATAAAGCATTATAAACAGCGTATCCCAACCCATAAATAAATACCTAAATATCTTTTTATTTGGATAAGCAATAATATTGTTAAAAACATTATTTGAATGAATATTCAATTTGGAGTTTTTTGTCCTTATAAATTTCGGTAATTTTCACAGTTTAGCCGGAAAAAGATGAAATGCAAAACAATTCCTTCTATTTATTTGGTAAAATGCAAATCTAGTTACCTGAAAAACGAAAATAAATGTGATTTATTAGTTATTAATGTACTTATTACATTAAATATTTGCTATAAATTTAGTTATTGAATTATTATTTAATTATTAACATTTTAATTTAAATTTTAATTTCTTAGATGCGTTTAATGCCTTGGGTATCTGATTTTTTCACCAAATAATTAATGCAATTGATTTGATTTTATTTTTTGTACGAATACTGTGGAATTTGCAGAAAATTATAAAGAGACAAAAAATATTTAAAATTAACTAGTCTTTCAAGTAATATTGTTTAAATTCACTTTTGTGCCCGAATAAAAAGATATTTAAATCTTTATGTAGTTGCACTACTATATTCTTTACTTAATATTGATTTATGATGGTCATATTAATAAAAATTATGTATTATTTATTATTATTTTATTAATAAAACAAATAAAATTTTGTTTAAGTTTGTAGATGATTTTTGGCTTAACGGTTAACTTTTGTATTTAGATAAGTTCGGTTGAATCGTCATATTTTGGTCCCAGGAACTTGAGGTTAAGCTATTTCCCAACATTAACGGAACACCCTATATATAATCAATATTTCCATTGTACCCTTTCGGGTGTATGTTATAATAACATTTTATTTGTTTAAAAATATAATAGTAATTGTAGAAAATGTAATAAACATTTTAATTTTGAAAAATATCTGTTCACAATTTGTTGTCGCACCTCTTCTCCCAAAAACAATAAATTTCCGTTTATAAATTGATTATCAACTTGTAACGTAAGTAAATCATTATCATTTATTGCGATTTTAATACATATATTATGTAAAATTACGCAAGTTGTCACTAATTTTCATACGAATTGGAGAGAATATCTCACACCTTTCCATCACATTTCTAGCCTTGATATGTCTTGAATTAAAAACTTCTTCTGGACTGTTAGGTTGAGAATTTTGAAAGGGAGTAATTAAGTACGATTCTAATGGATATCCTGAATCCTCAGTTAGCCACATACCTCGTCCATTCAAGAATTCTTAAATTTGAATCAGAAATTATTTGGGTATTGATTGAATGAAATCCCTTTCGATTTATAAAATAATGTTGGTCAGGTCAACAGATGGTTTTAAAATTGCGAAATGAGTTTCATCAATTGCAACAATGACCCCAGGTACATATTATATAATATGTTATTATTATGCAACAAAATGTGCATTATTGAACATTTCTTTAAAGTACTTTGACTTATGTTACAGTAGCTAAAGAGGGAAAAATTTAGGAATTATTTTCGAGTTCTTTTTATTTAATTTAATTAAATAACTGTGACCAAGTCAAAAAAATCGACGACAAGTATTATTTTTCGGAGGTATTTTTTTGGTAAGTTCTTTTTACAGATAGATTTGTTTTGGGCGGCGGATTAATTTGATTTTTAAATCATTTTATAACGGTGTTTTTTCGAAGAGGTGATTTTTTAGTGGTATTGTGATTTTACAGATACTACAAATACGTTTTAATATCAATAACAGGTAAATTTTAGTTGGAAAGTATTTTTACAGGTGTTAATTTTCGAGCACTATTTTTTTTTTAAAAGAGAGAGAGGGGTGATTTTTGAGAGGGATTGTAATTTTTCAGATACGTTTCACAGCATATTTTTCTAATGAAGTAATTTTCCATGACGGATTTTTTTTTTAATTTGTTCCCACCAGGGTGATTTCTGTTAGTAGTGATGATTAGAATTATTATATAATTATGTCACCGTTAGTTACTACTGGAAAAATTTTACATGAGGCTGTTTTTCGAAGTGATTATTTTTATAGGGATTGTGATTTTCCAAATATGTTTCATGACGTAGTTTTCTAAGGGAATGATTTTCGAGTAAGATTTTTTAGGGGTTTTCTCATCAACTCAATCGGCTCGGTCATTGCGATCGGCTCGATCATTCTGATTAGCTCGAACGGCTCGATACTTCAACTGATCGATCATTGATTCAACGATCTTTGAATTGATAGATCTTGCCCATCAGTACACTTTAGTACGTTTATGTATTACCACTCCCCACGAATAAAAGAAAAAAAAACAATCAATAAACCAAATGTATAATTTATATTAGTTATATGTAAATATGGTAATTAACCACAATTATGCTTTTAATGTATCTATCTAGAACTTTTAACTAATTTATTTATGCTTTTGTATGTCTTAATAGTGTTTCTCTATCATTAACATTAAGTGTACATTATTTTAAGAAACCATTGAAAACAGGAAACTCTATATATAAATACGCAATGTATCACAGACCATTCCTTCATTGTAACCAAAATTGGCAAATAAGCTATTCTAAAAATATTCGGTTAAGTCCAGGACACATTACGGTCTATCCAAGAATACAATACCTCCCAGCCGGACCTTGTATATCACTATTCATTAAATGATATTCTAACAGTGAAATACTATTGAAAAACTGCTAATATATTTTATTGTGAATAAATTACTACATCCGATAGTACATTGCTCTTCGCATCGTCAAAAATAATCTAGCAAAAATCACACGTGAGTTCGGTAAATTTGATATAACAATAGCAATATTTTTCATTTTATTCTCACTTTCTTGAGGTGTTATTGAAATTAGTAAAACATACCTGATTCCGAAATAATAAAAACAATGTTACTCATCTAGAAGACATTTCGATATTGGCAGAGATACATACACGAAAGCATAATTGTGGATAAAAAAGTTTAAAGCATTCTGATTAATTAATATATTTATAAGTTTCAATTAGATCTCTAAAAAAAATAATTGTTTTTTTATTGCAGGTATAAATAAAAACAACATAGATTTTTAATGTTTATTATCTTTTCTCTGTATTTATACCTGCAATAAACGAACGCTTATATTTTTATAGTTAATTAAAAATTAAATATATTAATTAATCAGAATTATGCTTTTAATGTGTTTATCTACAATCATTTAAATAATTTTATTATGTTTTTTTGTTTTGTTTTTAATTTGAGAATCGAATGAGAATAAAAAATTATAAGCACCTGTTCTTTACGATTATATTTTTAAAATTTGGATTGTATATAACGCCGCTTTTCCTTATCAGTCCTGACGTTGTTTGGGTAATCGCCTGGCAACTAACTCAGTGAAGTGGGAGTAGGTTAATGAATTTATTTAATTAGGGCGCCACGTGATTTTTCATCACAATTACCACAGGACTCCAAATATAAAAATCACGAAAAATAATTATAATTATTCTCTCAATCTCTCTTTTTTTTTTTCTTCAAAAAGAACACACTTTTGTTTAAAAATCAACTTTCTTCAGATACGCCCCCCCCCCCCCTTGTTCTTGTTTACAAATAACATCATATAAAAAAAATACAATTATTTCCAAACAAGTAATAAACTCCAATTCTGCACCGTTTTATTTCATAATATAATTCTAAATTAATCTTACTCTCAACAATTCTTGTATCTTACCAACATAATAACTTTATTTTCTGCTTTCAATCTCAAACGAAAAATGCACCCTATATACAGGGTGTTTCATTTAACTTTTGATTGCTAAATATATGAAAACTAAAACATTCTATCAAAAAATGTTTTAAATAAATCCACAATATTTTCGAGAGGCAAATTATCCTGTTATAACCCCGGGAGCAGGGGGTTGGGCAGCAGTCAACTTCTTCTTTTTATTTTCGATTTGAATTGTACATGAAAATAAATAACTTTTGCCTGAAAAACTTTTTTCGAGTCGTGGCAGATGGTGCTGTAGTTAAAGATAAAAGTTTTGGGTATTAAATTATTTTCAAATGGTTATCAGCTTTACCGACGTTATTCAGAGAATCTCAGACGAATTACATTATCAACCATGCTTGGTTATTCCATTAGAATAACCAAGCATGGTTTTCATACCTCGCTAGATTGCGCTACATTCGCCAGAATTGATGACTGTTTACTGCAAGTCAAAAATCGTAGATATTTCTCTACTAGTAAGGTAAATAGTATTTTAATTGTCAATAAGAGTCTTCATGATGGTATATTTATCTGAACAAGAGAAAATTAAAACGATATTAATTTATGGCGAGGCTCGCAGGATGCCGTCGCTCGTTATAATCAGTATTTTCCCAATAAGCCACGGTCTCGTGGCATTTTTTTTTTTTGGGGGGGGGGGGTAGAGGTAGGTAGGCGCATCTATAAATACACATTTACTTTAAATAATTTTTCAAATATCCCGAAGTGAATTTACGATATTAATAATTAAAACAAATATATGTATAATCAATTTAAGTTTTGAAACTTGTGTGCAAAGCTAATTTTTTTATGTAAGTTGCTCCTCTCCCCTCGCCTCGAAAATTCTCACAGCAATCACACCCCTCGGATGACAATTCTGCATTCCACTCCCTCGGAACTCCAATTGAAAAATCCGACCTCCTTCGGACTTCAATTCTTCACGACGATAAGACCGCTCCGAGTCTTTCCTAGCGAAGTCTCTCGTCTCGCTGAATGAAATAGTGTTTCATCAAAATAACGAAACCAATCGTTCTATATCATCCCCTGGTTCTATATCAACGTAAAAAGGAAACGACTATTAAGTAGAATCAGGAACCAGAAATATCTAATTTTAGAAACTGTCACAAAAAAATATCACGTTTGCAATCAAATTATGCACTTTTAACACTCGTGAAAATTACACAAAGATTTCAAACTAACATACCTAAGATGTAAGACGGTTCTTAAATGATAAAGAGCAGGTTGGTGTACTCTTTTTTTTTTCTTCCCATGGTGTAACCAAAATCCGACTCTCTAGCCGACCAATTATGTCGGCTAGGGAGGCTAGTTTATTCTAACGATGAATAAACTTTACTTCAGTAGATGATTGATGAACTATTTATCCGACCCCTCAGCCGTAATTATAATGCTACTACTCTTTCACATTAAATTTCTAGTCACAATCTACTAACACCACTTTCTATCTTTGGTCAAGAATAGAAAAACTACGAAAAGAAATCGCAGAGTCTGCGCTGAGAAGATCGAAAAATTATACGATTTTTTACGCATGAATAATAAGTTTCATATATTAATATATTACAAATTAATTAAAGTAATTTCTAGCGCGAAAATTTAACCGTTACATATGATTAATTATTTGTTATAAGGAATTGGTGGTTAAGCGTTGTTATAGATTTTTGTAAATTATAATAGAAATGCATTATCTTTAATGAATCATAGTACTCTCAATAAAAAAATAGAAATACTTTTTTTATATTCAGGTATCCTCATCTTCTTGGGATGGAAACTATAAATATATAATTTTTTGTTGGGATAAAATAAAACACAAAAGTGTATAGTTTCAACAAATGTTTGCTTTATTGTCTCACGACAATTGTTTCGCCACACAGTGGCTTCTTCAACTGGCCCATGAAGTGATTAATGAAGAAAACACCCTCAGAGCAATTAAAAGCTTTTCCGCCTTTAAAACATCTGGACCGGACGGCATATTCCCCGCCCTGCCATGGTGGGGACGGAATGAACTACTTGTACATGTAAGGCATGGAAAAAAGCCAGGGTTGTTTTCATACCGAAGCCTGGTAAAGCAGACTATACTGCTCCCAAGGCATACAGGCCTATTACACTTTCCTCTATTTCTTAAGACATAGGAAAGGATTTGTGAATGGCACATAAGAGCATCAGCTTTAATTACACAGCCGCTGATGACGTCACAACATGCATACACACGGGGAAGATCTACCGACTCTGCCCTGCATAACGTAGTGAGCAGGATTGAAAGATCACTGGATGTTAAAGAATCCGCCCTGGGTGTTTTGGTTTACATTGAAGGTGCGTTTGATAAAACCACCATGCCGAAGAATAGAAACGGGCTCAATAAGCGCGGAGTACCATCAAAAATTGAAAATTAACATAACATATACAAAACAAAAATTGTTTACGATAATTTACATTATCACATACATACAAAAAATTTTTGTTTTGTTTTGTATATATTATGTTAATTTTCCACCATATTATTGTTAAACCACCCCCCCCCCTCTAAACCAGGTATATAAATAACCAACCCATAATTGTACAGTCATTGTCATCTTCACATGAAGAAGCCACTGTGTGGCGAAACAATTGTCGTGAGACAATAAAGCAAAAATTTTTTAAACTATACACTTTTGTGTTTTATTTTATCCGAACAAGTATGAAGTTTCAACAAATAAAAGCCTCTACACTACAATGTATAATTTTTACAGAAGCACCCATATCTTTTGCTGCATTATACAGAAAGAATTCGATTTAATTCGAATTGTTCACCCCTCTGGAATTTGAAATAATTAAAAAATATTAATTTGTAAATTAAATTACCAAGTGATTATTGAGAAAAAAGTGTCCGATATATTGAAATAATTAAACTGAAAAACATTGGAATATCTTTTCTTGCGAATTTTTGCATTTTCTATTAAAAGTGTTTTAATAAATCAAAACTTCACTTCCCTTTGAAGATAAAAAAATAGTGATGGGTCCATCGTGGTCCTTTCCTCGGTGAATTCGGTAGAATACGTTTTTAAATGAACATTTAAAAATAAGGGAAAAATGAATCGTTGTTTTTAAGTTAGAGCCGAATATTTGGAAGATTATTACAATTTAGATTGTTATTCCTTAAATTACAATGGATCCACAAAATTTCTAAAGACTATTTTTATTTCTTAAATATTCTGGAGGCGTTTGCGAAAGAGGACGGCATTTTGACCTTTTATTTGACATAATAAATATTTCCACAGCCAACATAAAAAATATTAATAAAATAAATATTTATTTCTAAGGGATAAATTGTTCCGATTATAAAATGAAAACTGAAGGTCCTACATTAAACGTTTTCTAACAAAAATCATTTATTTTTTCAAGGTCTACAACTTTTATTTGAAACATTTTTCTATCCGAATTAATCGCTAAGAGTATATAAAGTTTGGGTTTCATCCATTTAGCCGTTTAAGTGCTATCGCTGAAACCAGGAAGAACTTAAAACGTATCACGGCTGTTCTGACTGGGCACTGCAGACTTAGAGTACATCTCCACAGAATAGGGATTGAAGAATCACCAGATTGTAGAGGGTGCTGTTTGGAGGACGAAACCGCGGAGCATATCCTTGGATATTGCCCAGCACTAAAGACCAGCAGAAAAGCCATACTGGGTGAGGAATGGCCAGAAATGACGAAATCATCAACCGATCTACCTGCCTCGGTACTGCTAGCCTAGGCTGACTGTGCTGAAACATGGTTCAGATACGCTAAAGGGAGAAAGCATTAGGGGCCTAATGAGGCCTTTGTGTGCCTATGCTAAGGCGTAAGTTTATATCTAAATCCTATCATAAGTTATATATAATTAAAAGAATTTTAGAATTAAAAATTATTAATGTATTTTATAATATTGTCAATAACTGAGACTTCAACTTTGTTTATCAATTTAATAAAATACTTTAAACTTTGTTTGTATAACACTAAATTTTATATATTGTGGGTATTTATAATCGGTACATTGTAGCAAAAATAATGGAATACGGATTTAAACAGCGGGGTGTACATCAGCTCAACCTGATTTCCTTATTGGTGCGTACTTTATGGATTTCTACCGACTCAAGGAGGTTTTCTTGCGGCCTTTTACGGCAAAATGAGTGACTGAAAATACATCTTTGCCAAAAGTGTGGTTGTTTTCAATCAGATGTTTGGCGAAAGATAACTTGTCAATCAACTTATTCCTAAAAGACGCGAGATGTTCCTTGAGTCACCACGGTACTGGGATAAAATCAAGAAGCAATCGCATAAATTTACGGGAATTTAATTCAAAAAAATATTTAATTTAAATATAAAATATTCACGTCTTTAATTTAATATTTAATAAATGTACTTTCATTATTTTAGTATGCTAACGATTATTGGGGCTTCTAATCCGTCGCGTCGCGAATAAACGGGATATACTGGCCATTATACTGCAAATGTGAAAACCAAAAATCAGCAAACACGGATAGCACACTCTGTGCAGACTAAATTAATAAATAACAGTAATTAAAATTTGCACAAAAATTATACATGAATCAATATGGTGAGTTCGGCGGTGACTCACATGGGACATAGACATTAAAATGTATTATTTCTTAACGAATCCAACTTAATTAAATTTTATAACGAAACCATTATAGTATATATATATATATATATATATATATATATGTTATAACGTAGATTTTCGCGGGCGTAACATGTTGACGCATTTATTCGGGTTTGTTCCCGCGTGTTTTCTTGGAACTGGTCCATTGAATTTTCTGATCGACGTCATCGAAACGTCGATCAGAAAATTCAATGGACCAGTTCCAAGAAAACACGCGGGAACAAACCCGAATAAATGCGTCAACATATATATATATATAAGTTATGTATTGTTATGTATTCATCTATATAATAGCGTCTTTGTTAATTATGAATTACGTATTTGTTTATTATATTTATTTAATGTGAATTAATAATAGAATAAGATGACTAACGCCATTTATGCTGACCATGTATTTTATCTTTGTATAAATAGTTCGTTTAATTATAATAAAACCAATCTGTAATCTGCATTCAAACACGACGTTGATTTGTAATTTGTACCCAATAAAGATTTGTGTCCTTTTTAAAAACACAAATCACCCAACAAGTAACTTAAGTGGCGCAGTCGGTAGGATAGTCTGAAGAAGATTCAAGGGAATATTGGAGACTTCTTTCGTTTCAACGATTCATCGGGCTATTCATTTTTGGTGATCAACGATTCCTGAGCGTGCAGTACCAGAAGCTACTCCAAACATCGAGTATCAAGGCTGAAGGACTTCCTCCTGGATCATCACCTTTACGCATCATTACCCAGTACCAGGTCCAAAAGAAGACTAATGGCTAGCGGATTGATGTTAATGTGAGTACAAATTTTTCTTAAAGGCAAAAAATTAAATGTCAATTAGAAATTTACAAATCGATTCAAGTGATATTGAAGTAGATTCAGATTCAACCCCAAATTCATTAGATTCATTTAGGTCAAGGTCACCTGTGAATTTAAATTTGGAATTAGATTTAAGTAACAATAATAATAATAATAATAATAATTTAAGTGCAATGGCAAATCCTGCAAATCAAGTACTCCCTGTTTTAAAAATGGAATATTTACAAATGATTCCAGAATTTCATGGAGATTCACAATTACTCCCTAGATTTTTAGATATTTGTCAAAAATTAATAAATAGATTTTTTAATATAGCAGATCCAAATGATTTTCAAAATGAGTATTTAATGAGTACAATTCTGTCAAAAATTAAAGGTGAAGCTGCTTTAAATATTTCTTCTAATACAATTACAAATTGGAACGAGTTGCGAATTGCATTATTGAATGCTTACTCTGATAAAAGAGATCATTTTACCTTAAATAAAGAAATTTCAAATATTAAACAAAATCCATCAGAAACTGTTTTCGAATTTTATAATAGACTCCAAAATCTCTTAAACATTCAATTAGCTTATATACTAAATCATGTACCAGACGTAAATTTTGAGCGATATCATTTAGGAATGTTTGCTAGACAAAATGCATTAAAAGCACTTTTAAATGGATTACAAGAACCTATAAGATCACAGATGAGGGTACGAAATCCTCCTGATTTAAATACAGCGTTGAATTTATTAACGAATGATTTTCAACACGAAACTAATAAAAAATTAGAAAAACAAAATTTCTCAAACAAAAATAATAGATCAAATTTTCAGAATAGAAATAATTTTAATTATAAGAATTCTAGATTTATTCCAAATAATGCATATAATTTAAATAGGAATTATTTTCCAAGTCAAAACCCAAATAATAACTTTGTTAGATCAAATAGACATTTTAATCAGAATCAACCAAGATATTCAGGTAATTATCAGTATGCTCAAAGTAATAGAAATTATAATAATAATCAAAGATATACGCCAACACCAATGTCTACAACTTCTGTATATCCAACCCATTATCAAAATCATTTTAATAATAATACACCAAATTTCATGACTCAAGAATTGAATAATAATGATAATCGTAATAGGGAATTTTCTAACGAAGATAATTTTTTAGAACAAACAGCCTCGGTAGAAAGAAATCAATAAATAATTATTTTTGTGGTGTTATTAAAAATTTAGAAAGTGAATTACCTAGAATTTATGATAGTTATAGAAATTTAAAAATATTAATTGATACAGGTAGTTCTAGATCTTTTATAAATCCTAATATAGCTTATAAATTTTTTAAAAATAATATTGTCAATGATAATTTTGATGTAACTAGTATTCATGATACAACTAAGGGTAGATATAGTACTTTAGTTTCGTTAAAAGATATTTTTAATTCTAATTTTGCTTCTAAGTTGAGATTTTACTTGTATAATTTTCATAATAATTTTGATTTATTAATAGGAATAGATATTTTAAAGAAATTACAAGCACACCTAGATTTTAGTAAAAATAAGTTAGTTACTCCTTTAGTAGAATTAGATATTTTTTATAACAATAATTTTATTAATAATGATGAATTCTTAATTCCGCCACGTTCGGAAAAAATAATTGAAGTTAATGTTAAAAATGTTAATAATGGAGAAGTAATTATTCCTAATTTAAAAACAAAGGATTTGGAAATAAAAAGTTGTTTAACAAATGTTAAAAATAATAAAGCATTATGCTCAATAATTAATTATTCAGATGATAAAATAATGTATACAATGAAACCATTAATTGTTACTTTATATAAAGATTATAATATGCGACAATGTGACATTGATGCACATTGCTTAGATAAAAATTACAAACAAGGTCGAACTCCAATGGATATGGTTGCTGAGACTTGTAATATTGAAATGCACAATGAACGATTAAATAGAAATGATTATTATAATAAAAGATTATTTAAAAATAGAAATAGTGTTCATGACATTGAATTTGATATAAATAAAATAAGATGTTCTCACATGAATAGTGAAGAAAAAAATGCAATTATTAAATTAATTTTAGAATATAAAGATATATTTCACGTTGATGAAAATCAATTAACTTTCACTAATCAAATAAAACATAAAATTAATACTAGTGATGAAATACCTGTTTATACAAAAAATTATAGATATCCAGAAATCCATAAACAGGAAGTTAAAAAACAAATTGATAAAATGTTAGACCAAAAGATAATTAGACAATCATTTAGTCCTTGGTCATCACCAATTTGGATTGTTCCAAAAAAGCTAGATGCTTCAGGTAAACAAAAATGGAGATTAGTAATAGATTATAGAAAATTAAATGAAAAAACCATAGGAGACAGATACCCATTACCAAATATAACAGATTTACTTGATAAGTTAGGTAAATGTCAATATTTTACTACTTTAGATTTAGCATCTGGTTTCCACCAGATAGAGATTGATGAACGTGATATACAAAAAACTGCTTTCAATACTGAGAATGGTCATTATGAATTTTTAAGGATGCCTTTTGGATTAAAAAATGCACCGGCAACATTTCAGAGAGTAATGGATAATATTCTTCGAGGAATTCAAAATGAAAAATGTTTAGTTTATATGGATGACATAATTGTCTTTAGTACGAGTTTACAAGAACATTTAGAAAGCTTAAAAATTGTTTTTGAGAGACTTAGAAATTCAAACCTTAAAATACAAATTGATAAATCCGAATTTTTAAGAAAAGAAGTAGCATATCTCGGACATATTGTAACACCTTCTGGAGTTAAACCAAATCCAGATAAAGTTAAATCAATATTAAATTATCCCATTCCAAAAACTACTAAAGAAATTAAAGGTTTTTTAGGATTGTTAGGATACTATAGGAAATTTATTAAAAATTTTGCTTCGCTCACTAAACCTCTCACTAAGTGTTTAAAAAAGAATGCTATTATTGATATTAATAATAATGAATATAAAAATTGTTTTAACACATGTAAACATATTCTTAGCAATGAACCATTACTTCAATACCCAGATTTTTCAAAACCTTTTGTATTAACAACTGATGCTAGTAACGTAGCAATTGGAGCAGTATTATCACAAGGGAAAATTGGATCAGATCTTCCTATAGCGTATGCCAGTAGAACTTTAAATAATTCCGAATGTAATTATTCAACTATAGAAAAGGAACTTTTAGCAATTGTTTGGGCTGTAAAATATTTTAGGCCTTATTTATTTGGAAGAGAATTTCAAATAGTTTGTGACCATAAACCATTACAATGGCTTATGACATTAAAAGAACCAAATTCAAAACTAATTAGATGGAAATTGAAATTGTCAGAATATGATTATAAAATTATTTATAAAAAAGGTTGTTTAAATAAAAATGCTGATGCTTTATCTCGTGTTGAAATTAATGCAAATGATGAGAATGAGTATGATTATTATATTAAGAATTTCCAGGAAGATTTATTAAATAATGAAGAAAATAGTTCATTAGTGGTTGAACCACCTCAGACTGAATTAACAAATAGTTATAAAATTGGAGAAACTGTTCATTCAAATTTTGAAGACCCTATATTTAATATACCAATTTCAGATAAACCTGTCAATTTAGGAAATAATCAATTAATTATTTCACAAGTTAATTATTCTCCTGCTAAACCAAAAGTTGTTATGTTGTTTAATAAAAAGAAAATGAGACTCTTTATACAATTATCTATTAATGATTTTGAGAATGATTTAATTAAAATTATTAAAGAATATATAATACCAAACGTTCAATATAGTTTATATTTTGAAGACGATGTATATGAAAAATTTTGTGCGACTATGCAAAAGTATTTTAAAAATTCTCAAATTAAATTTATTAAATGTAATAAATTATTAAAGGATGTTGAGAATGATTTTTCTATTTTAGAAATTATTCAAACTTATCATGATAATAAAAATCATAGAGGAATTAATGAAATTGATTTAGAAATTAAAAGGAAATATTATTGGCCTGATATGAGGAAAACAATTCAGGAATATATTAATAGTTGTCATGTATGTCTTTCTAGTAAATATGATAGATACCCTGTAAAACCAAAATTTAATATTACACCCACAGCTAGTAAACCATTTGAAATAATTCATATTGATTCAGTGACTTTAGAAAAAGTTAAATATCTTTCAATAGTAGATTCATTTTCGAAATATGCGCAATTGTATAAAATGAATTCGCATCAAGCAATTGAAGTTGCAAATAATTTAATTAAATTTTTTACACATCATGGTATTCCTAATCAAGTTATATCCGATAACCATTTAGAATTTAAAAATTCTGTAATAAAAGAATTACTGACACTTCATAAAATTAAACTTCATTTTATTACGTCACAACATCCAGAATCTAATGGGATTATAGAGAGATTTCATTCAACAATTGTTGAACATTTACGCGTTTTAAATAGTCAAGATATATTTAAGAAAGAACCCATTGAAAACAAAATTAATTATGTACTTTTAGCATATAACAATTCAATTCATTCAATTACTAAATTAAAACCAGTTGAAATTATTTCTGGTCATATAAAAGATGAAGATCCTTTTGATATGGATCTTGAATTTAATTTAATTAATAATTATGTTAGCACACATAAAGAAAAAGTAAAATTTTTATACGATAATATTAATCAAAATATTATAAATAATAAAGAAAAATATATTAATAAAATAAATGAAAAACGTGAAGAAATGCAAGAAAGACCCGATACTATTTATGTAAGTAATAAACAAAAACAATCTAAAACTAAACCAAAATATAAGAAAGAAAAAATACAATCTATAAATAATGAAAATAAAACTGCTAAAATTATTACAAAACATCATAATACTGTTGAAAAAATTCATTTGTCCAATATTAAAAGACCTAGGAAATTTAGTAAAAAATTAGAACAAATTTCATATGAAGGATTTAGAAATTATTTATTAAAAGAAAATGCTCCATTTACTAATAATATTTTAGAAATTAATGATGATTTATTTTTCTCTCCAAAAGATTTTTCTTTAGGACACTGTGTAAGTGCTGACTTAAAAATGAGTGCTGGTATTGCACTTCAATTTAAAAAGAGATTTGGTAAAGTATGTCAATTAAGAAGTCAACTACCTGAAATAGGTAAAATATGTTATTTAAAACATGATAATAGATTTATTTTATATTTAGTTACAAAACAAAATTATTTTGATAAACCTACTTATGAAAGTATGTTTGATACTTTAGTTAATTTAAAGAAGTTCTGCATAGACAATAATATAAATAAATTAGCAATACCAAAAATTGGTTGTGGTTTAGATAATTTAAAATATGAAAAAGTTAAATTAATGTTAGAATATGTTTTTAATAAATCAAATATTAATATTCAAATTTATTTAGGAGATAATCAAACTAATAGGGACAATTCTATTCCAGGTCCATCTTCTTCGCAGTTGCCGTAGAAGTAAACAATTTAGAAATTAAAAATGTTACAAAGAATATTGGAATACTACCCATAAACCTAGGTATAGCAAAATTACAAAAAAGTGAACACACTATAGTACATTATTTTGATTTGAAACCATTAATGTTAGAATTTGATAATTTGAATATGCAGAATGATTATTTGAATGATATGATTAGAAATATTTCTAAGTATGAAAATGATTTTAAAAATTATAAACAAGCTCTAAATTATACAAAGAATTTAATAAATGAAAAAATTAATAATTTACAATCTCATATCCCTAGAATTAGAAATAATAGAGGTCTTGTAAATGGTCTTGGATCAATTGTAAAAGTGATAACAGGAAATTTAGATAATAATGATGGTAAAAGAATAAACGCTATATTAAATCATATAATATTAAATGAAAAGAGAATGGAAGAACAAATAAAGTTTGGATATAGTATTAATTCTGATGTAATTTCAAAATTTAATGATACAATAAGAAATATTGCTCATAACGAAATAAATTTAAAATCTAGAATAATGCAGTTATCAATAGTTCTTAAAAAAGAAATAGAATATCAACATGTTTTATATGTTAAAGATTTGTATAATCAATTATTAGTTTTATATAATGTAATTTTGAATATATTTGATTCAATTGAAAACTCAATCTCATTTTGTAAATTAGGAATCTTGCATCCAAATATAATTAAATCTAGTGATTTATTAATGCAATTAAAAACATTAAAATTGTATTTTGAAGATAACTTGCCATATGAAGTTAAATCTGAAAATATTTTAAATTTTGAATCTATAATTAAGGTTCATTGTAAATTAGAAAATTTTAAAATAATTTATTTGCTTGATATGCCTATTAATTACGAACACACTTTTGATTTATATTACTTATATCCAATTCCAACACAAGTTGAATCTGAATATATGACGATAATTCCAAATACTCAATTTATTTTAAAATCACAAGATAAGATAATGCCTTTAAGGGATATTTGTATTAAAGGACCAGATAATTATCAATGTTCAAACGCACTAGTTACCAATGTAAATTTTCCATGTGAAAAAGATATTTTAATCGATGGAAAATCAATTAATTGTTATTATACTAAATTAAATATAACGACAAATCATTTTGAAACAATACCCTTTGGAAATCAATATATAGGAGTTTTTCCTAATATAGAAGAAATTCGATCAATATGTAATCGAGATGAAGAAATTAATAAACTAAAAGGAATTTATTTATTTAAATTAGAAGAATGTAAAATTATATTCCATGGACGAGAAATAACTAAACAAATTAGTTCATTTGGTAATCCTTTAGTTTTAAATGATATAATATTTAATGATAAAAATATTAATTATACGGGTTTCCAAATTAATCTGAAAAGTTTGAATTTAGGAAGTGTTTCATCGCTTCAACCAACTTTAATTTATAATGATGAAATATTAACCAAAAATATTAGTGTATGGACTGTTATTGTTTATGTAATAATTATCTGTGTTATTTTGTATTTTTCTGTTAGACTTTATAAGAATTATAATTTGACAAAATTGTCGCGAAAATTGCCTCAGCAAAATAATAATGTTCAGCTTCCAGGGGATGCTTCCTTCTAAGGGGGGAGGAGTTATGTATTGTTATGTATTCATCTATATAATAGCGTCTTTGTTAATTATGAATTACGTATTTGTTTATTATATTTATTTAATGTGAATTAATAATAGAATAAGATGACTAACGCCATTTATGCTGACCATGTATTTTATCTTTGTATAAATAGTTCGTTTAATTATAATAAAACCAATCTGTAATCTGCATTCAAACACGACGTTGATTTGTAATTTGTACCCAATAAAGATTTGTGTCCTTTTTAAAAACACAAATCACCCAACAAGTAACTTAAGTTATATATATATATATATATATATGCACTATTTTTAATCTATGTTTATTGATCGATTAATATGACTAAGTAACCATTTGCTTTTGATATTTTCTTTATTATATTTATTTCATTATTTAAGTTTTAATCAGATAGGGGAATGTTAAAGCTCTAAATTAACTAATAAATCACTCGACTTGAAGATAATCACTTTTTCTAGACATCTTATATATTAATCTCTAATTAAAAATTATACATAAACAACTGCCATAACAAATAACATTAATTACTAATTTTGTGTTTATGTTAAATTGAAAATAATTCTAAGGAATGCATACCTTAATAAAATTTTCAGCGTGTATATTTAAAAAAGCAGACACCGTTAAAGCTCAACTACTATCGAGTAATTTTTGAGACTAATTATATAGTTCGAAAGTTACTAATAAATTATTCATTGAAATTTGCATTTGAAATATTTTCATAATTTTCCAAGTTATTAAAATAACCTTGTTATTGTAATTTTAAATTTCTGATTTATGCATATTTTATTAAAATGTTGATAAGAATGTTCCAATGGTTGTTACTCTGCTCATGGACATGAAACTGACTATATTAGGGAACGTTGAATATGTGAATTTATAATAACTTCAGAGGTTTAAATAACATAAAAGTGATCTTTTCTTTATCCGAGATGATAGCATTTAAGGTATTTATTATTTTGTATATTGAGTTTAGTTTAATTAGTTAATACACTAACTGGCGATAAACTAGCATAATATATTTTTGAAACTGTTTCGTAGGCCTAGTTTTTTAAATTGTCGCTTAAACGTATTCGTCAATGCCACTAATATTTTTACTTTCCCCGGACCCCTGTCCAAGGGAAAGTATTGTGATCGTGAAAATTTTCGAACCGCCAATTTCAACAAATATGCACGTTTTGAGGTCCCCTGAGTCCATTCCATCGAGTTTTGAAAAATGTCTGTGTGTGTGTCTGTGTGTTTCCGCGATAGCGCCTAAACAGCTAAATGGATTAAGACCAAACTTTATATCTAAGCTTTATATAACAGTGGAATGATCTGAAAAGCTTTTGGTTAGAATCAAAACTTATTAAGTGCAACTTTACTCTTAGCATTTTTTTATTTTTTAATTCGGATAGAAAAATGTTTCAAATAAAAGTTTTAGATCTTGGAAAATAAATAATTTCTGTTATAAAACTTTTATTGTAGGACCTCCGGTTTTCATTTTATAAGCATTTATCTGATAAATTCCCTTAGAGATTTTAATTATTGAAATAATTATTTTAATGACAAATAAAACGTCGAAGTGCCGTCAAATTCAACTTATCATTCGCAAACGCCTCCAGTTTGCAAAAATGAAGAAGAGTGTGGAGGAATGATTTGAACCTATTGTAAGGTAAGAAATAACACACTTAATTACAATATTCTTCTAAATACTAGGGTTTAACTTTAAAAGATAACAATCACTTTTTTCTATTAATCATTTTGCTTTCCTATTAAATTTTCTATCAGAAACTTATTTGACCGTATTCACCGGGGAAAGTGCCATGATAGACACATCACCATTTTTTTTTTATGTGATGATGTAATACTACTCAGGAGTAATACAATTTTCAATACCTCAGTTACTGAGTTTCACATGAAGAAAATCTGCGAGCACCTATTTCAATTTATTGTCAATTTGTTAATACGATAACATAAATTAATAAAGTCAAGACTGAAATTGTAACATAACTTAACAACCTTTACATTTACAAAATGAAAACGATGATTTTAATTTTATTGTATTGTTTGGCGATTTCAGTGGATATACAACGGATGCATGGCACTTCCAGTAAATCAGTACTTAGTCGCGTTTTGATAACATTATATATATATATATATATATATATATATATATTCTTTTTTATTCTTGTTTGGTGAAAAATGACTGTTTTTTTTATTATTAGAAGTTTCTCCTTCAGACATTGATTATTTGATTATTAAATTATTAAATAACGGAGATTTTCTTTAATTCATAAATATGAAGGCTGTTAAGTCATACTTATTATTTCAAATGATAGAAGATTTAATATTAATGTGGACTCTTCAATTAGTTATCTAAATAAACTATTTTTAAAGAGGTTTTCAACTATATTGTAACATTTGTACCGGAAACAAATATACTACTAATGGGTCATTCCATGTCAAATCAACAACAAAAATATTTTAAATTCATCATCACCGATATGAACGAAAGATAGAATTCTAATAATGTTTGCAGAAATAGTGATCTTTAATTATTTTCAAATTTTTTCATGTGTTGTTTTTGAGTAATTGATTTTTGAAATTTCAAAAAACTTTGAGTTATTTTTAACTGTTAATTACTCGGGTTCTAGTGGAGCTAGGATCATTTTAAAGCTATTGAAATTTTGATATATGTGATATGATATGGTATTATGGATTAACGTATCAACGTTATTAATAATAATAATAATAATAATAATAATAATTTCTTTATTTCCCAACGGAAGAACCAATACAGGGAAAAGATTTAAACAAGTAAACTTAAGATTAATAATAATAATAATAGAAAGAGAAAAAAAAAGTAATAACAACTAAAATATACTAAATTGCAAAATTCATAATAATGGAACATAACTCAGCGTTCTTTATGTATTACGTTCACCAATAAATATGTCACGAAAGTGCTTATTTGCATTGCGGCACATGTGACTTATAGGCGATTTACCTAAGACATTAGTTTTCGCAAATGGTAATTTAAATGTTGATATATTTCTGAAGGTTAGTTTTAATGTTACGCGTTACAAGCAAATGTGCTTTCTGCGCATGTTCAATATTCACTGTCATTCAGTGTTTAGCTGTGGCTTTTTCTCCTGAATAATTTGAAGTTTTTTTACAGGAAATGTGCATTCGTTTGTGATTAGTGATAAAATCTTTAACTTTCTTTATTTAAAACTTTTGTTTATATTGTAAACGTTAAGAAATAACACAAATGGATAGATGAACATTAAAGACAAAGGTGAATGTGTTTTGTTGCAACCCGCTTAATAAATTAGGACATAATTTTCACAAAAAAGGTTTAAGACTGGTTAGTAATATGTGTTTTAGCGGTGCACCGGCGGCAACACTCTAAACTGCAACGAGAGTTTCAACGGGTGCGTCTGGCCCCTAGCGCCCAAACACCTGCACAGTGGTCCGAACCGTGGAACTGGCCAATAGGCAAGGATGGAGCAGCTGGAGGAGAAGAAGCATGAGAATGAACTGCTGGAGGAAGAAGATAGACTATTGGGACTAGAATAGCAGAATAACTGCGAGTTAAAAAATAAGATATCAACGATAAAATAGTACTGAATACTTTAAATGCGTTATTTTCGAAACCATATTTTTCAAACTGACGTGCACGATTGCCTCCGATCTAATTAACGTAGAATATTGCCGTAGTATATTGAAAATATGCTAATAACCCGAAACTAGTTGAGAATTTAAAGTTATTTAATCTAATCTGTGTTTACTTGTTTTATTAGTTGATTTTTAATAATATATATATTTATACAATATATTATGTTTTAATTTTTAGACAATGAGTGATGACACTGCCCAAGTGACATTATTCTGAAATAAATATTCAAAAATGTCAATACCACTAGTTACACAAAAGTCGAAGCCCCTTCATTATTGTATTATTATAATATATGGCCACATTTATCTTGGAAAAATAATATAAACGCAATTTCACAAATGATAAAAAAACGGAGCTATCGAAATTATACAGAAAATCCTTCTGCTAGATTCAATCTTCAGAAATAACAATCCTGGCATATCCCATTAAGCATTTATATAGTACTTTAAAAGTCATAAACAATTATACGACGTCATTCACCTGATACCAATTATGCCAAAGATATTATTCAATGCGATCGGAGTTTTTAAGAGAGGAATTTATTTGTGGAGTTACACACTTCACAAATTTTAATATATTACTTTCATCCATTGACTATTACTACGTCGACTGCATCCACATACTAAATTTGTGTTTATTTTATTATGTAGATGCAGTGCACGTAGCAATAAAGTATTTATTTTACATAAAAAGCAATAAGAATCCTAGAAAAATTGAGCATCAAGGAGAAGTGTAAGCGACAGTTTAGTCAACTTAACATATGTACTGTCCCAGCATTATATGTCTTTGCTTGTCATACACGTTGCGATGTAAGAAACCATTGCATCACTATAATAAAGATCTGCAAAATTTAAATATAAGAAATAACTCTTATATATTTTTTTAATCTAATTCCTTTCAAACGTTAGCTATAATGAGTTCTTGTTCAATATCTATGTCTATATTTTTCTCTACATATTTTTCTGTCTACTCTAATTCGGTCATTCCATGTTTTTCTCGGCCTTTCCCGGTAGTTTCTACCTTGTACTCTTATCTCATATGTTTTTCTTGCTATTCTATCCTCTCTCATGCGGCATACTTGTCCGAATCATCTCAGCTATCCTTCTACAATGGTATTATATATAGGTCCTATCTGCAGGTTTTAACTGTGCGTATCATTCCTTATTCTATCTTTTTTCGTTTTATTTTCAATTTTCCCTAAAAATCTCATATCTATTGCATTAATTTTTGTTTTGTGTTTTTTTTTGGCATGGCCACGCTTCGCTACTATATATCATTGTATGTCTTATTACTTTTTTTATTGTTTCCATTTTGATGTTTTCCGTTATTTCTTTCATCCAAAAGAACATTGTCTACATCATGTTGATTTTTTTCCGCTTTTCCTAGTCTATTTATTTCTTTGTCTATCTTATTATTATTTTCTATAATTATGCAAGTATTAAGTACTTGTAATGTTTTACCTGTTCAATCTGCTTTCCGCGTAATTTTATTTTATGTAATTTGGTTTCTCTTGATATTGTCATGGTTTTGGTCTTATCCATATTTATCGTCATGTTTATCTTTGTTAATGTCTAATCGAGTATTTCTAAATTGTGCTCTATATCTTTTTCTGTCTCTGCCATTATCGCCATATCATTTGCGAACATCAATTTCGATATTTGTGTTTCTTTCATTTTCCAGTATCGCAGCTTATATATTTTCATATAGTATACATTATGTCGGTCTGGTCGTTTATGAGGGGAATTTCCGGATTAGCTTTCAATTTGTGAATTTCCAGCGCTTTCAGTAAATCTATTTTTCGTCCTTTATCCGACAAATGGATATCGGAGAGCATGCTGTTTTCGGTGCACGTAACTCTGTGATTAAATATCCAATTGTTTTGGTATAAACTCTTCAACTTATTCCATTTCTGTCCCCTTTTCTGGTCTATTTGAAATTTAAAAATAAATATTTGCGAGGGGGGATGTAGCTCAGTGGTAGAGAGTTCGCTTTGCATGTGAAAGGCTTCGGGTTCAATCACCGGTATCTCAAACTATTATGCAAATAAACCATTAACTTCTAAATACATTCAAGTTACATGGTAAAAAACCATTTCAATCTTAGTGTCTACTAAAGTACTTATGTAACATAACTTAAATATATTTACATTTAGTTAGTGAAGTTTGGGAAAAAAACTCAACATACTTCATTCTTTTCTTTGTGTCGGAAGTGGTTTCTATAATTCTGAAATTCTCTACTAAATATGCACATGACAATAATCGCCATGATGTAAGCATCACTGGAGAAGATATAAATAAATTTGAAGGAATTCTTCTTCTCACTGGTTACTATATCCTACCCCAACTGGACCTTAAATGGACCACTGTTGTAGATAAAGGTGTGTCGATTTTTAAGAAATGTATAAGTCGCCACAAATTCCGAAAAAGAAAATTTAAATTTATCCGATAATTTTATCCGATAATGAAGATAAAACTAACAAATATGCAAAATTGCGACCATATATCGATGAATATATTTTAGATTATTTATTTAGTTTTTGAGTAATAACCACAAACTTCGAATTCTTAAATTACGACTATCGTCGAAAATGACATTATTGGGTATAGCTTTTTCGTAGATTCCAAATATAGAGGGTTATCGAAGTGTCCGTTCTTCAGTAACTCCCTTGTCGAAATTCTGTATTAATTTATTAATAAAACTTGATTTTCTACTGAAGACATAATGTAAAGTTATTTCAATTTATACAAGGTGTTCCATTTTCCCGGAATTGATACCAGTTTTGTTAATTTATTTAGATTACCTTATAAATAAATATTGTATTCGATTCGTCTTTAAACGCCGTTTTTCAGTAACACAATGCAATGCGCATACGGCTTGTCAAACCAAAGACTTTATTCAAAATTCTGAGGTAGAGGTATTATATTAGCCAGCAAGATCCCCTGATTTAACGCCAATAGAACATGTATAGGAAAACATAGGAACAACACTTCAGCGATTGCCACAGCCACCAAGGACTTTGGACCAATTGCGAATATGTGTTCAACAGGCCTGGTTATTATAAGAAGACATCGACCACTTGATTGGGTCTATGTCTCGCCGAGTTAGAGAGTAAATAGAAAACAGTATTCATTCACTTGGTCACAGTTATTTAAATATATTAAATAAAAATGATTTAAAAATAATTAATAAATTATTTTCACATTTAGCTCTGTGACTATTGACTTACCTACGTAAGTACGTTAAACAAATGCACATTAAAACAACTACTTCCCGGGCAAATACCCACGCCGGACATTGAATTACATAATGTACACCTGTTGCATATCAATAAAATATTGCATAATGCAACAAATTTTGATCCGAGAAAAATTTCTCTAATGCGAAAACAACAAAAGAAACTTTACATAATATAAGGCCATCTACAGACACGTGTTTCGGGATCTATTCCTCGTCAGTACAGCTATGCCTTACATAATTTAAAGATGTTAAAATAAATCAATTAAATTAATTCAAATACAATCAGCAAAATTAAATCAGTTATATTAACTGTGACCAAGTGAATGAATACTGTTTTCTATTTATATTAATAGCCAGCGAGGCATTTATTCAAATACGAACCGAGAGAAGTTTTTTGTGAATTTGCGATAACAACAATACACGAGCGCACGTCCTCCTTCGCCCGTCATTACTATCTCAGCGCGCGGCAGGTGAGGGTCGCTCTTTTTAATTAATTTGATTCAATTCTTTTCGTTTAATTTTATTCGGTTTTGATTTAAATTGAATTAATTTGGTTTAATTTAATTTAAACTGATTTAGTATAATTTGATTTAATATAACTGATTTAATTTTGCTGATTGTATTTGAATTAATTTAATTGATTTATTTTAACATCTTTAAAAAAGGCAGATGGCCTTATATTATATAACGTTCCTTTTGTTGTTTTTACATTAAATTTTTCTCGGATCAAAATTTGTTGCATTATGCAATATTTCATTGATGTGCAACAGCAGGTGTACATTATGTAATTCAATGTCCGGCGTGGGTATTTGCCCGGGAAGTAGTTGTTTTAATGTGCAATTTTTTAACGTACTTACGTAGGTAAGTCAATAGTCACAGAGCTAAATGTGAGTTAGAGAGTGCTACAACAGAGGAAGGCCAGCACATTATTCAATTTTTGTTAGTACTTTGTGTTCAACCTGTACCTGTTATAATCGCTTGTTCTGATATGAAAACTGAATACAAATTTAATACAGAAGTATTTAAAACATTTGTCTTGTGGGGTATTGCCTTACTTTTGAGCTCCAGTATATTTCGTTGAAAATACATTGTAGGAGAATTGTGTGAAATTTAAAAAACAAGTATTTGTGTGAGGGGATATAGCTCAGTGGTAGAGCGTTCGCTTTGCATGTGAAAGGCCCCGGGTTCGATCCCCGGTATCTCCAATTGTTTTGATAATAAAAAATATTATACCTTGTTTAATGACTAGGAGTATGTACCAAAGCCCGATTTACACTGTAAAAACTCACCAGACGCTTTTGGCGACGATTTGAAATAATTTCAGAATTACTATTTAAATAAAGTTAAATACATAATGTAATAAATGGAGATGTGCCTATCATTGTACTTTCCCTAGAGATTTCGATCAGATAAGTTTTTGATTAAAAAATTAATAGGAAAGAAATTATTCATTGAAAAACATTTCTCCATACATTTTTTCATTTTTTTAAGTTGGAGGCGTTTTTCGAAAGTTGTATTCAGTTGACGTTATTAACGGTTGTGTCGAAAAAATACGCTATTTTAGACACAACCATGTAAAAAAGTATAGTATAAAAAGGTAAGTGCGCGAAATTTAAAACACTCCTCCTATTTATTAAACAGACAATAGAAACCATTATTGTCATTATTTAGAGGTTATATAATTAAATATTTGTTTCAATTTTGGTGGACGAAACAATGGTTTTGCATGTTTCCTCTTAGACTCAAGTTGTTGTCGATTAAGTAAAATATGATGTTTCGCGCCATTATGAAAATATATGATTCGTCCCTTTCATTATTTCTTAACGTTAAAAAAACAATCGATGAGGGCCTCCGGTATAAGCTTATGACCTTAAACAGCTCCAACTATCAAAATCATCAAAGCATTCTTAAACCTATGTTCACTAGTGTCCCTCAGGGTTCAGCTCACGCCAAATGTATAGCCCCAATTGGATTGTCATAAGAAATTAAATGTCGGTTCGTTTTACAAGAAAGGGTAATCTTTGGTTTATCATTTTTCGTAAAATTCATTGGCTAGGATTTTGATAAGCCGAGAAGTGTAAATCGGTGATCATCAAATAGAGGCCAGCTTCAAACCCGTGAAGATATCAAGGTATAAAACTGTAGAAAGTACCCACTTCGAGACATCGAACCGACTACATCGTAGATTATAATCGAAGACAATGACACATATTTTTTCAGAGCAACGAAATACTGCCCGTTATTTGTGAAGCAGGTGGTATCACAATCCCCAAAGATGTGAACCGGCAGCCTCGGATGAAAACTCTGACGACATGGAGATTCAGGTCCCGTTAAGCGACTCCGATGTGGAAGTCAGTAACATTCAGAATTGTTATGCCCAGCGAGGAGGCTAAATGGCAGAAAAGGAAAGCCATAATGATCGCCATCGAAAAACTAACACCAGCAGCTCGACCACCTGAAAGACAATACCGGTTTCGAACCGGTGAAATCCAAAAGTTTTTACCCCGACGGCACACAGTGGGACAAAACGTAAAAAAAGTGATCATGAGCCTGAAAAATAAAATGTAGAAAAAATTCATATAAATGTTATAAATATATTGTAATATATATATATTATGCAATAGTTTTGGTGAAAATTTGTAGATTGCTAATTTGCAGTAATTTGTAATGATTTTATATTTTTTGTTTTAGTCATATTAGATGCGATAAACGTTATCATTTAGTGATGAATGTTTCTATACTAATGTTTTTGATTTTAAATTTTTATTTGTTTCATTCGTATATTTTTTAACCAATCGCAGAGCTCAATTTATAACATTTATTTTTGAATTGCTGTAACTTCATAGAGGGATGAAGAGGGATGAAATAATTTATAGAAATGATAGGCAATTTAATATATATTCATATCGTTTTTTTTTCTATCTGCGATCATGCGCGACCCTCAGACTTAGGCATAAAAAAGAATGTCGCAGATCTGTTGTCTGTATTGATAATTACATATGTAGTGGATAATAATTATAGATGGGCTTGCAATGTATAGTTCAATGGACTATTATAACAAGCTAGCATAAATTGCAAAACCCATAATGCTGAGTAACAAATATCCACTTAGCAACAAGAATATTGTGCAATTAATGTAATAAAAATGATTAATGTAAAATCAGTTGAAACCTATCCTCAGAATAAACAAGATGTATTTTAAAAAATTAAATTTTATTCGCACCCCTTCGACCAGACATTACATGGCGATCCTGCGCGAGTTCGATCCGTGAATCTTCTGATACTATGTAAAAATAAGAAAAAAGAAACAGAAGTTCGATTTTGCGAAATTAAAAAAAATGGGAAAAATCAAAGTAAAGACGAGAGAAAGGAAGAAGTTATAATAGCGCAGTCTGGCGGAGGACAAGTAAATTTTGGTGCCTCGCATTACGAGATCATGGGCGTAGTTGCAATTATTCTGTTACTGGTTATTGGTGCCGTATTACTTTTACGCTGTCTCAACAAGAACGTCAGGAATACCGTTCGCCGTACAACCAGAGAGGAAATTACCCGCATCTCTATGGCCAATCTGCAGGACACCAGCAAATAGTCTAACAACTGCAGGGGATGTGCGCAGATCTACAGGTAGCGCAATAATCTTTTCGCGTTAGGGTTAGTGTTTTTTAGAGTATTTATAATTAATTAGTGAATTTTAATCATATCATAAGTAATGAGCAATAGTTTAGAGTATTTCAATAAAGTTCGTGATGAATTAAAACAATTTCTGAGTAATATTAATAAGGATCCACAGGATAAGCGATTAGATTTAGCTAAAACAAGAAATAAACTAGATACTATAGGTAAAATTGTTAGAGATATTAAACTTCAAAAAAATATTTTAGCAGAGGATGAAGAATCAAATAAAATAGTAAGTAGTGAAATAGGGCTTCTTACTTTTCTTGTAAACGAAGTAGATAAACTTGCATTAGAAATTAAGACTATATTATTAGATAGGTTAGAAAGTATACTAAAATCAGGGAATATTAATTTAGAAAGGGATAATATTGACGTACTCGTAGATATTAAACATGAGTGAAAGTTTGACATTAAAACAGATAATGTAACTCTACAACTTGTCGAGTCTATTGAATTTTATGACAATATCTTGGATGCACAGTGTGAATGTTTGTTAACACAATTTGTTTTGCAAACTATCCCCTATTGCAAAATCCAGATTAAATAAGACATACGCATCTAATGCCGATTTAATCACAGTGTTTGAGGGTAAAAGCCCGTAGGAAACGAATTTAAAGGCCCTAACGGGGATGGCCTACGGCGCTGAGTGGCACAACAAAAGGAAGAGATAGAATGGGAAAAAACTCACCGGATAGTCCTTGCTTCTTCGGCGGGCTCCCGGGAGAGGAATCCCAATCACCAACAAACTAAATTGCGGGGTAGCTAATTTGATGTTCACGTACACGATTCGCATGTTTCGAGATCACAATGCACAATGTCGAGTCTTCCCGTCCGAGTGAGAGTTTTGGGAAAGGGGTAACAAAAAATGGACAGGCGCATATGTACCACTCAATTCGCGATTTACGCGCCGATCGTGGTTAACACCAAACACACAGATATTAAAAATAATTTAATTCAAAAACAGTAGGTTGCTTCACTGTATTCAGAAATAGGAATGCTCAGACAAAATTCTAAATCAGTTAAAGCTTATGGTAATAGTGTTGAAGAGCTTATGAGTAAATTAACTTTAGCTCAAGCAAATGAAATTAACAACGAATAAGCTATACGTGCATTGTCTGAAGCTAACGAAAAATTGGCTGTACAAGCATTTGCTAATGGCTTGAAAAATAACGAAATCAGAGTAGTTATTAAGGTGTAAGGACAATTAAAAGATGCTATAGCTGCAGCAGAAGAGGAAGAACTTATTAATAAAACCACTAATACTAACAGCATAAACCAACTTCAACAAATTTTCTTTAGTCACAGTCGTGGAAATAATAGACACAATAATTATTCCCTTCTCGCGGTAGTTTTAACTACAATCCATCAAATCAAATAATAATAACCGGAGTCGAGGTAGAAATTTCTATAGGGGTAGGAACCATAATGATTCAAACCGTGGTGGAAACAACAATAGACAATTCATTATTCAAAACAGAAATTACAAGAATAACAGAATTTTTAGTACAACAGCTGGAAGAATCAACTTAAATTTCTCAGGAATTTAACACGCATGAAAGCGATACTTCACGGGAAACGCTTGGTTTACAAAATTTTTTTCGTGCCCACGATTAATATTATTAATAATGAATGGGTTTTAGATATTAATGGGTTAAATTATATGAGAGTAAGGTATAGAATAGAAGAATTATTATTTAAAAATGAATGGTTATAGGGTGAAGTGATAGATGCCAGCAAATTCATACAAATTAATGGATTCGTTGGTAATACTAAAGTTTAGGTTTAGTAAATTTATCATTTGATTTTTTAGACAGTGACTCTGGGGAGATAAATCATGATGTTTACGTAATGAATGATTGTAGTGACCGAATTAATGGAATATTAGGTTCGGATTTTTTGAGTAAATATGAATCAACAATAGATTATAGATTTTTTTAAATTAGTTTATCATAATTTACTAGTAAAAGTTCCATTAAAATCACAAAATGGCATATTCACATTGATACCACCAGGATGTGAAATTATTAAATATTTTAGATCAGATGTACAAGAGGATTGTATTGTATATTCTCAAGAAGTTTATGACGGTGTTTATACTGCAGGTATAGTAGCCAGACCAAAAAATGAGAATTTAATTCCAATTAAATTTTTAAATGTTACCGATACCAATATAAAATTAAGAAATTTTAACCCTAAGGTAGAAAAGTTATCAACTTTTAATATGTTTAATTTTGATAAAGTTAATACACCACCCGATAGAGTCGATAAATTATTTGAAAACATTAACGTAGAATCATTAGATTCGGAAGAGCGAGACGCAATTCATAAAATTTGTGCAAAATATGCAGTAATATTTCAGTTGCAAAACGATTCATTGACAGTCTCAAATGTTTATAAACAAAGTATTGCATTGCAAAATAACGTTGTGCCAGCATATATTAAACCATATCGTCATCCGCAAATTCATCAAACTGAAATAAATAAGCAAATTGATACTATGTTAAATAATCAAATAATTGAACTGGCCAGTTCTGAATGGAATGCACCTTTGTTGATAGTACCAAAAAAGTCAGACATGAATGGAAACAAAAAATGGAGAATAGTAATTGATTATAGGCAACTTAATAAAAAAATAGTTGATGATAAATTTCCATTACCTTGTATAGACGAGATCTTAGATACTCTTTCTGGGGCAATTTATTTTTCACATTTAGACTTATACCAAGGTTACTATCAAATTGAGTTGGAAAAAGAATGTAGACCATTTACAGCATTTACTACAGGTCGTGGTCAATTTCAAATCACAAGGCTACAGATGGGGCTAAAAATAAGTCCAAATGCTGTTTCAAGAGCAATGAAAGTTGTAATGTTTGGTCCTAATTATGAAAATTGTTTTATTTATCTCAATGACTTAATAGTTTTCGGCAATAATTTACAGACACATAATAGAAATTTAATCAAAGTTTTCGAAAGATTACGAAAAGTCAATTTAAAATTAAATCGTAGCAAATGTAATTTTTTGAAGAAAGAAATTTTTTATTTAGGACATTCAATATCATCATATGGTACATCACCAGATCCAGAGAAGGTTACAATTATGCAAAATTATCGAACACCAAGAAATGCTGACGAAACTAAATGATTTGTAGCTTTCGCAAACTACTACCGAAAGTTTATTAAAGATTTTGCGAAAATAGCTGGTCCTTTAAACAAACTATCGAAAAAAGGCGTAGAATTTACATGGTCAAAAGAATGTCAATCTTCGTTCGACAATATTAAAACTGCTCTTATAAATCCACCAATACTACAATTTCCTAACTTCTCCAAAGACAATGCTTTTATTTTAAAAACGGATGCATCGGGCTATGCAATTGGAGTTGTTTTATCAAACGGAGATAATAAACCAGTTGCTTAAGCTATTAGAATCTTGTCACCAGGAGAGAATTATCGTACAATTGAAAATGAACTTCTTGCTATCGTATGGACAGTTACAAAATTTAGAACTTATCTTTATGGTAGAAAATTTGAAATATTTACAGACCACAGGCCTTTGGTTTATTTATTTGGCATGGCTAATCCATCTTGAATAAACTAACACATTTAGTAGCGTAGAATCAAATTTCGAGCTTATTTGAGAAAAATTTAAAGGGATTTTTATTTCATGCTTCCTTAAAAATTATGTGCTGAACTGTCATTTGTCAGTAGAAATACGGTCTTATATGCATATGAATGGAGTTACTGGGCCATCTTGCTCATAGAAGAATATGTTTATTACAATCGATACAGCAATTATGATTTTTAATAATAATTTCTTTAATGTAAGCAATACTATTACAGCTAGTTTATAATGGTTGCCTATCTATAAACAAGGGACATATGAAAACAATGATATGACGTCACTTCAAATTTAAATCAAAATGTTTGTTTGTTTGAAATAACAAACGCATTTTTATTAATAACAAACGTTGTAGCAATGCACATTTTCGTGAGTTCGAAATTAATGATAATTATTTTATCCATAAATGAATAACTTATTAGAATATTTAATATATTAAATATGCTAGGTAAGTTAATTAAATGAATTAAATCAAATTTATTTTATTTTCCCAAACAAAATCTCAGCAGATTGCTCTTCTATAAGGAATATTTCCTTAAGGGTCCGTCAATAATGTATAACAAAATTATAGCTATAGAGAATTATGCAAAAGAAAACGGAGCTATTGTGAAAAAAAATGTTGCTAAATGGTTAAAGTGGTTAAGTGTAGATTTGTACACGGCAGAAAATATTGTGAGTATGTCACAAGATGAACCATATGGATCGCGAATGAACAGGAATTTCGATTCTTTGAGTACTGCACAAAAAAATAATGTGAATTGCAGTGAGTTGGTGGGAGCCTTGGATTTTAACATACCTCAGAGTATTCATTCCAGACAATGACCAATATTTCGCATTAGTTTTCATACTACAAAATATAGTATGTATAACCCTATGGCTTGTATGAGGAGATATGCGAACGATTTGTCTATCAATTCTAACTTTATGCTCTTCACTTCTTCGTTTGCAGTTTTCACAGCCCATTTACGCCGTATTGATATTTGCCATCGCATTCATATTATATAAATAAATTTTTTAACTATATTTATTTATTATCACTTGAAGATAGGAATAAGCCGGTTGCATATTGTTTTCACTGTTTGGGATTGATAAATAATTATTTTGTTACGTGTTATTTTTATTATGTATTTTTTCGTAATTTGTGATTGTTAATTTACCTTTTTTATACATATGTTTTGTAATGTTTTTAGTGCGTCACACTTTTCTTGTAAAATTTTTAATATGTAATAAAGTGAAATTGAAAATTGTAGAATTACTGGTATGGTATTTGTCACATTATCCGGAATACAAAATGTATAATATTAAATATCATATTTTCTGGTTAATCATATCGTCATATATCGAGCGTATAACAAAAATCGATGACGAAGTTGGCATTGGAAATCTAAAGCCATGTCTGAACTAAAATCACACGCGCAAGCGTAAAGTTCTGGGTGTAATGTTGACAAGTCAGTTGTCAATAACCCCTGTTTAACTGCAACCAGCATTTCACGCGTGTGATCTTAGTACAGGCATAACTCGAGACTTCCAACGCCAACTTTGTCGTCGATTTTTTGTTATACGATCGATATTTTCTAAACATAGAACTGCGCGAAGAAGAGAATAGTGCGTTGCTGTATGCAGCTGTTACGGGTCAATTTTGACACGTAACCGTTTCTGCCTATTGAATTGAAATTAACTTGTTTTAATTGTGTGCTACCGAATATTTACGTTATTATTAATGTTCATATTAATTATATTTCTATTAACTTATGTGTTGTTGACTTGTCAGTGTGGTTGTGAGTGCTCGCTCTAAGTGCGGTTGTGTGAATCATAGATTATTATAGATACATAACTCCAATGTTAACGTTTCATACCGTGTTTCGATTAGTTTCAACCCAATCCACCAGTTGTGATTTTGGCGCAATGATCGCTTTGTTAGCGGATTGGTGGGGGTGGGGTGTCTATGGCGGGCACATTTAAATTAAATTTATTTGTAATGTAAAGTTAAATAAAAATGTTCATAAGCAATTTAACAAATTTATTTAAAAACAATTAATTACACAAAAATTATGTGATATACCACATTATATGTACATAATTTTAAACAATTAATTAATAATAACAATAGGATTATATATTAAAAGCAATATTTTTAACATTATTTTACATGTAATAAATGATAAAATTAAATAATTTCAATAAGTTTTTTTCGATAATTTATACGAAAAAATACAATATATTTTAGCTTATTACAATCTTTAAAAAATTACTTTTTCTATAAAACGTCGGCTGTTGACTCTCAGTAAGGCATTTAACACAAGTGATTAGTTAGTGAATAGTTATTTACCTTACTGAAAGTCAATAGCTCATTAATTTTTGCCAAAAAGTAATATGTAAGAAGTAAATAAAAAAATTAACATGAATTATGGAAAAAAAAAAGATGTATGAATATATCAACCAGAAATACTTAAAGTGTAAAATATACCTTAATTAATAATAATATAACACAGTGAGACATTTCAGTGGAAAGGAGGAACATACGCATGCACACAATGATTTGCTTCACACATCCAAAGACGAGAAAGTTTATGTCGAATCATTATTTCTCCCCAGGCCAATCCAAATTTGGTTTAGCAGCACACATCATGATTGCTTTGTTGAAAGAACAATAACATTTAACAGCAACCTGTAAATATACAAATTAATGAAAATTAGTAACATAACCTTACTTGAGAATAACAATTATAAAATAATAATTTCTCAAAATCAAACCATTTAACAATTAATACAATAAAATATTAACATCACAAACATCTAAAAATCACGAAACAAAGTATCACTGTACTACGCTTTAATTAATTAAATGTTAATGTTGACTTAACAAATTTACTTATAACAAAGACACTTACCTCAATTTTTGTGACGATTTGTGTACTTTCACGGATCTTCATCCACCTTTTCAATTTGGCAACAAAATATGTATTAAACATAGATTATTATTGTGATTGTTTGGTTCTAAAGCCCGTTTTAGCACACAAATTTAAAGAGTAATTCTTCAAAAATGTGTCAATTTTCACTGATTTGTTTATGTCACATTTTTTCAATAATTAGGTAATTCCCAGGATTTAAATATTATCGACATTTACGCCTCTCGTGGATTGGGTTGAAACTTGTATATCAAATTATAATAATAATAAACGTGAAATAACGTAATCCTATGGAGTTAGCGGGGCCTGGTGTGAATACCAGGGGGGTGTCATTCAAATATCGGTTTGTATACATTAGAAAGTAAACGTTGCCAACGTTAAAACATGAAATTTATTATATTTTTTAAGTTGGCATCAACTTCGAAGCGCATGCGTAGTGTGGCTCAATATGGTCGGTTACGTTTTCTATTGCCGTTTGCACTTAAAAGATAGCCGTATAATCAATTTTCAAGAACCGCTCAAATAGTGGTCAAAGTTTTATCGAAACCAAGTATGTCTTTGTATTTTCAAATGTCAGTGGTGTAAAGTGTGTTGATATTGTGTAGTTTTAATATTTAATCGAGAACATGAGTCTACTTGGAAGTGAAAATATCCAAACAATTATATGGAGCTATAGTGGATATTTTCCATGTGCTATATGTAAAAAATAATTATAGAATAATTAAAAAATTTTGTTCATTATAATTATATTTGTTCATTTTTAAATTGTTTAAAAAATGTTAATACTTTATATTAATTAAATTTAAGAGTTATTTATGGATGATTTTTGATTATTATTAATATATATTTAATAAATGCATTATATTTTTTCCCGCTATTATTATATACTTGATATCCCAGTATTTCCTTTCAGATTTAAATTTTCCCGCTAACAAAATATTTCGATGTTGGTAGAACTGATTCCAAAGTAACCTTTCAATGTTTGTAGGTTGGTATCAAAACGTGCTAATGTAAACAATCGTTATAAGTGTCCTTTTTGGAGGGGAGATGCTCTTCTATTTAGGTTTTCTATCCTAGAATAATAAACAGGATAGAAGCGTCACGCGCATGTACCGACTGTGACTGTATTGTGGCCAGCGCCTCATTTAACCATATCGCCAACTAAAGTTTTGCCGCTCAAATTTTAAATGCATTTATATGTACAGAATATTATAAAAGTTGTATAAGTAAAAAAATAAATGATTATTTTATTTAAAATAAACGTTATTTCATCTTTTAAGTAAAACTTTAATAGAATATTGAAATAACGTTTATTTTTTAAATAAAATAATCATTTATTTTTTACACTTTATCTGTACAATTGAATATATATTTTAAAACAATACTTACCTCGTACATATAATTTAATATTTTTTTTTTCATTTATTTTTTATTTATATTAGATTATAACTTAATTTTTATAGGGATGGGAACAAAGAATATATGAAATACATACAAATACATAATATTTTAATATATTTAACAGAAAATATATACAAACATAATGAAATATATATTTTTTTGTCGATGTAAAAGAATCTGTCGAATCTTGATTTCTGTGAAATAAAAGAGAATAAAATTAACATTTATTTCAAATATAGTCATACACAAATAATATACTCATTTCCAAGCCACCCATGAGGTAGAGTTTTTGGCTCACATTTTTTAATGTGGTATCCCCAGGAGGCCTAATCCATATATCTATAATAATTATAATTAATTTTAATAAAGTTAATAACTACACTACTAAAGTTAAATAAATCATACTTTTCTTCTTTTTCTTCTTTGCAAGCCGTAACGAAATGCTTGATCATATATGGGATTCCTCGTCCTTTTTCCAACACGTCGATCCTTATTTAATAATACTGTGTTGACGCCATTACACCAGTTGTAGCAAAACAATTTGCAAAAATTATATATTACCTTTCTGGTAACTTCTTCGGTGTGCTCACACTTTTCAAATTGAAATGGCTGTCGGTCCTCAATGTACTTTATGAGGATTTTACAGGAATGTTCCAAATGAACGATTTTGTGATACAAAGCCAAAAGAATATTATTTATGTAGGATAATCCCATCATAAAGCGAGGAGTACAATATTTTAACTTATAAGTAACACTATCACTGAACTCTTTTTCTGTGATTAAATCATGCCACTCTTTAATAACCAATTTATCTTGGCACAAAATATTGAATTTGCATATGTCGCAAATATATAATGTATGCACATTTTTTGCAATGAAACCGCTAACATATCCAACACACATTTTATCCAATGGCTTATTCCTATCAATTTTGTCATCATAAGGAGTCCAATCCTGTTGCAAGTTGAAGTTATTTTCTTGTGATAGAAAGTTACGAAGTCCACCAATGATATTATCATCATTATCCTCCATACAATTTGCGCCAATAGAATGTGATGTTGTAAAGTTATTTATCAGTAATGACCGATAAATATTGATAAACGAAGATGCAGATGGGTGTTCATTGCGACCACAATATTGCCGCACTTGTCCAAAAAAGTTTTCCAGGGCATCTTGATTAAACCTCCTAGGTAGAAAAAATGACATTTTGCCCGGCTGTAAGAGTTCTTTTTCTAATAATTTGAAGCCTTGAATTGTTGTTGACCAATTCTTCAATGAGGGAGGAATACTTTTTGAAGATGAATCTCGTGATTGAAAATACATCTTCTTTAAATTTCTTCTGGCTTCTTGCCAAAACTTTACATGAGGTGAATTTTTGGAAACTGCACACCTCAGATTTTTCACAATATTTATTGGACGTTTAATGCTCCCATTGCAGCTGTCGAAAATTTGATCCCTTAAATAAATTATGGTTGAAGAATCCTTGGCTCGTTTTTCTAATACAGTTCCATCAACGGCTGAAATTGAAGCCCTACTAAATATTCCAATCGCTCCTGCTACTGATCTACTCAAGATTTGCGTAGCATAGCATACTTTCATTTTTGGCATGCTCTCCTCATAGATATGGTTGTCGTTTAATTTGGGCATTAATATTATCTCTCCACATGTATTATCGATATTGTACGCTTTTTCAATATCACTCCATTTACATGTTAATTTTTCATTATTTTCTTTTTCCCAAATTAAATTTTTCCTCAGCAGACAATTCCGGATTCCTTTTATAAGGTGTGGAGGATCGTAAAGGGTCACGATTTTTTTCCCGTTGACTGTGAAGAATGTCTCATCTTGCGTTTCCCCCTTTCTGAGGGCTTCTTCTTTGGAACGCGCAATTAAATAGTTAATTGCACCTACATTAGTAGGACCCTGGTCACAAACTGTAGCAACTACATTCAAACCACACTCTTGGCACTTCTTTAAGAGTGCTTTAATTATCCTGACTAAATCGATCGTTTTTATCGTACTTCCACTAAAAGCGTAGAATATTGTTTGTTTCCACTTCTTTGATATTCCTTTAAGCATAAAAACTAATGCATTCTTTGCAATTGTACTGGAGGTTTTATCTCCTAAATTCTCGAAGCCAATAACACTCCCCGTGTTTATGTCAAAGGTAAGGCTGGGCTGAATGGCCATTTCGTCGAATATTAAAATACAGTTTCTATCCAAATTCTTCAATGATTCCACATTTTTCTGCAGATGTTTAAAAATGATGTCGTTAAATCCTGGTTTAACTGATATCCTTTTAAGAACCCGTAGTATAGTACTCTTTGAAGGCATGGCAAATATTTTTGAAAGAAATCGGTACATTTTTGGACTTTGTTTGTAGAAGGTTATTCCCAAAACCTTGTCATCAAATGAATACCTTCTTAATTTATGTGGCACACCTTGCAAATTGATCTGTGACGATATAAACCTCTTCAACACAGGATTAACTCCATCTGAAGCAAATTCTAACATTTCTTCTTTGGTCATATTCTCATAAGTGTTTAGCCGCTTTCTTGAAGTCCTTTCCTTCCTTTTCAAGAGCCAATTTTGTCGCTTCAGAAGAATGGCTCTTTTCAAAATCTTCTTTTCATTTTGATTTAATTTATTATTCGCTCTTGGCGTGGCAGGTTCATCCTTTAATTCAATAATATCAATTTCATTTGATATGTCCATATTAATTTGTGATGTGGTAGGATTATTTACTTGATGCTGAATCGAAACATCCGAATTATTTGATATTATGTTTGATTCGCTGAGAGTATCTAGATGATTAACTGAAGCAACTGGAATATTTTGCTGAATTTGTATTCCAGTATCCTTTTTGTTTTGTTTCGAAGGCAGCAATAGTGTAGAAATGGCGTTTGGAATCAAACGACGATTTGTAGAAATATGCTCCTTTGCAAAATGAAGATGACAAATCCTCTTCCGTTTGTAAATTAGTTCTGGAGTTAAATCATCCAATATTTTATTATCACATGCTGCAACCCATGAATGAAAATTTGATATATATTTCTTCGGATCTGGGAAGAGATGTCTCGTTGAAAATTTATCGACGCAATCTCGAATCATGCAGGCTTTCTGTCCAGGCATTTTGAATACACACTTAAAATCACTAATTTATTGTTACACACCTAAATATATATACACACAAAACACTAAAATTAAATTATAACTTACACTAAAACACCAGGTGTTTATATGGTAAACTTAACCTCACTAAATTATTTTATAATTAAAGTATTATATTACATTAAAAATCACACCATGCAACTAATAAATAAAATAACAATAATATTTATACTATTTACCACAATCCTGATATCCGCAACAAAGTAAAAGAGCTATTGTCGCAATTTTGGATGTAAACATCACAACACAACAATAACAAAGATATTAAAATGGAGGCGATTTGTCGCGTTTGTCGCGTATTTGGCGCGTTTTCCTAGTATTTCTGGAGGGAAATTTAAAAATCATGCATCAGCGCCTCTAGCGACAATGTCGCGGCGAGTTTCGAGACAGTATAAACAACTCCCATCTGCGTGAAACGACCCTGTTTTCTATGGTGAATACCATCCGAAAATCGATGCACGTAAATGCCACCGCGTACCCAAGCACACACACACACGCACCGGCGCTCAAGCACAATCACACCGAACACCTAAGTCACTTAGTTCATTTCATTTTCCTTGAATTTACTTCATTTCACTAGCTGTTTTGGTTGTTGGTTATGCTAGGTTCGTTGTCAATGGAATGCAAGTTCTGGCGATCGTGTGCGCGAGAGAATCTTACTCTATGAACGTTTGCGTAACGGGGGAAATTCGAATGTTATGAGCGGTACGTGGATCGGAGTTATTAGTAATGTACAGGCTAGTTATGGTTGGAAGTTTCTTTTTTAGTCGTTGCACACAATTAAACGTAGTTAATGTACGACTGTGAATAGGGTGGTATTAGTTGAAAACTGTTAGTACAATTGACACTTTTCTATTATTAATTTCGCTAATCAGCACGATTTCCGTTTTAGTGGAGATCAAGTGCTTATTGGATTCCTCCTTAATGGAGTAACACGTGTTGTTGATTTGTGAAGGCACAAGTTCAATTTATTGTTTGAGTAAACAAGTGTACGCTGTAATGCGGATTTAACGCACGAGCTCATTGTTAGTTTTTGGCTGTTAGAAGTTTCTTTCTTTTACATCTCGGCTATATCACTAATTCCTGTTCTACTCACAGGTATTGTGCCTGTCTGTTTTTTTTTTTAGGTTTTCATTCTTTGGGAACAGAAGTTATCTTTGCCACGCGGAGCATGAAAGGGAGAAGTTACGGAGAGGAGTAGGCTGGTGGTGTATTGGCTACAACGGAAATAGGCGTTCCTCGGCTGAGTGAGTGAGTCCCGGACCACGTGGAAATCCCGGTGTAGCATGTGTTCGAGAAGGAAGCCGCCATCTTACCTCCGTCGGCTGGATTCTAAGCTGGAGACCGGATGCGGGATGTTCGTCGCAACCGAAGAGTAGAATTAGTATCGTTCTCTTTTCCTTTTTTTGTCAGATATGATATTAGAAGTATTTTGTTGGTCTTGGTTTTGTTTTTCTTTTCGATTTAAAGTTTAATAGAGAGATTTAATGATAAGAGTGAGAACCTTCCGTTCCCTACTGCCTTCAGTTTCTTGTATGAACTGAGTTAAAGAATTATGTATATGAAATCTGTGAATGATCAAGTTGATAATTCCAACTTTAATTATTGAATTAATCTTATTCACAGAGAACTGGTAGTTTAACCATTTGCTAGGTCCCATACTTATGTAATTTCAATTTCCTTTTAGCTAAAACCTTACTACATGCAATCGGCACGGTAGCGCTACCAGCGATTCGACGAACTTCAATATACGGTGATTTATACATTTTTGTTTATTCTTACATAAGTGTGACTTAGTCTCTTCGATTTTGTTAATTGTTATATCAACTATCAACTATATGCAGTAATTATTAACTTGGTCATAACGTTTTGCTTAATTTTGTTTGTTTTCTTTTTTTAACATCACTGGATGTTAGCGTAATGTTAGTAATTGAATACTGTTGATTTATTGAACGTCAATGCTACTGTTGATTGAATGTATTGATCATCTTACTGTTGTACTACTGTAAAGATTCATTTATTTACTTTATATTGGACATGGAAAATACCGTATTTCATTTGTGTACGTTAAGGTGAATTGTTTATTCTTTTGAGGAAAATTTAATTATAATTAAATATACTTTGAGTTTTGCGGTATAACCGATTTTTTTTACCGGCAACAAACTGTAATTTAGATTTCCGAATTTTATTGGGCATCCCGATAAGTGATGTGGGTTTAATGTTGAAATTCGGTGGCGCTCTTGTACATCTATTTGAACCTGGCCACTTTATCGGCTGACTGCAGGGTAAATCCATATCAACCGGGACACACATGCCACGGTAAATGAATAGTCGGTCAGTGTCTTGTGGAGTGATAGTTTTTGGGTAATTGGATATAGATGTAACAGAGCCTCCGCCTATCTCCTGACATTCCTCCAATTCAGGTAGAGGAAAGCAGAACGGGTAGGCTAAGTCCGACTCTTACAAGAGCGGGCGAAAATGTATCAAAAAGCATTGGCAATTTGTCTCGATTGTATTTTGTCTAAATCCCAATATATTCGATTGAGGCAGATACATAAAGGATATGTAGATAAATATAAATATTTATTGTAAAATATAAAAATAGTTTAAAGCTTTTGAAAGCTTGGTTATTACTGTAGAATTAATCAAAATTGAAAAAAAAAAACAATGAGCAGCAATTAAATCCAAGTTAAAAAATATAAATTTTACTTTTAAGTTCTAAGTAAAACTTGAATATTTTATTGAGAATTTGTTTAAATGCTCTTAAAAAATGAAAATCTAATACACAATAAAAAATATTTATTCGGAAGCCAACAAATTAATAACATACTACTGTTTGTTTAATTTTATGTAAGCTCTTAATTGCGTAAACATTTGCTTTTTAATATCATTATTTTTTTCGGGTTTTTATAAATTTATGAATGTAGAAATAAATAAAATGTTACTTAACACACATACAGGGTGTTTGTCTTTCAGCAGAATGCATGAGGATCTCGGTTATTTGAAGAGACTTAAATATGAAATGTAAAATAACTTATGATATATTACTTAATTCAGAAGGAAAATATTCTTTTAAAAGTAAGAAAATCCAAAATGGCGCCCATAAAAATGAAAAAAGTTGGCTACGGTTCCCGGGTAAATGATATACACTCAGATGCAAAAAACCGGTCACTGTTTTTTTTTATTATTATTTTTAAGTTGTGGTAGTACTTAAAGAAAACTTTTAGAGTTCTACAATTAAACAGATCATCGGGGTGTAGAAAATACAATATATGGTACTTATCAGTTTATTTAGTGAACATTAACAGTGAAAATGTCTGTTGAATAGGATTTCAATACTTTTTATTGCTTCTTCTAGCTCTATGCCATGCGGAATATTCTTCCATTCTTCATGAAGCGCCGCACGAAGATCTTTTATTATGGTTGGTGTAAGTACCATACGAGATATTTTCTACACCCTGATGATCTGTTTAATTTAAGGCACTTAAATATTACCACAACTTAAAAATTAAAAAAAAAAACACACACACAGTTATTTTAAAATATAATATGCGGCTAGATTTCTCATTAAAAAGTGCCTCTATAATGTCAATGGTTGTTCAATGGTTTTTCGAATAACATTTTTTTACAATATCTCGAAATCAAATTAATTTGAAATTTGTTTTTATTATGCCCTAAAATTAGTAACTTTAGCCAAATGTAAAGGACTCTTATCTCTAACATCTGAGATCACCATACATTCTGTTGAAATACAGAGAACCAGTATAATTTACATGTTTACTCTAAAAATAAGAAAAAATAATATTCCAATATAAAAAATGGCGATGTATCCATCATGGTACTTTCCCCGGTGAATACGGTCAAATAAGTTTATGATTGAAAATTTAATAGGAAAGCAAAATGATTAATAGAAAAAAATGATTGTTGTCTTTTAAAGTTAAAGCTGAGTATTTAGAAGAATATTATAATTAAGTCTGTTATTTCTTACCTTACAATGTGTTGAAATCATTGATCAACACTCTTCTTCATTTTTTAAAACTTTGCGAATGTGCTGAATACAATGGCACTTTGACGTTTTATTTGTCATTAAAATAATTATTTAAATAATTAAAATCTCTAAGGGAATTTATCAGGTGCACGCTTATAAAATGAAAACCGGAGGTCCTACAATAAAAGTTTTGTAACAGAAATTATTAATTTTTATTTGAAACATTTTTCTATCCGAATTAAAAAATGAAGATTGCTAAGAGTAAAGTTGCACTTAATGAGTTTTGATTCTAACCAAAAGCTTTTCAGATCATTCTAATGTTATATAAAGCTTAAATATAAAGTTTGGGCTTAATCCATTTAGCCGTTTATGCGCTATCGCGGAAACACACAGCCACACAGACACACACACAGACATTTTTCAAAACTCGATGGAATGGACTCAGGGGACCTCAAAACGTGCATATTTGTCGAAATAGGCGGTTCGAAAATTTTCACGATCACAATACTTTCCCTTGGACAGGGGTAATAAGATTATACATGGTCCTGCATCACAGCTCCCGTCTTTGATATCTGAGTTACTATTTAAGTTAGGAATTTGAAATTTTGGAAACATTACTTGGGTCTTAAAGTACTTTAGGAAAATATTTTTTATTATACAGGGTGTCTCAAAAAAGAATTACGTCATGATGATGTATTTTTTTTTAAATTATTTAATATACATTTTATTCATTATTTAGAAGCTTTTTTATGATTACCTACATAGCCCCAAAATTTTATTAAAATCGGTTCAGTAATACCAACAAAAAAAATTAGAAAGTAGAAAAAAATGGTTTTGCGCCGTTGGTTTAAAAAATTAATAAAAAAAACAAATTAGGATCTTGTGAATACAATTATACAGAGTACTTGTTAAATAAGGTCTAGCAACCCTAATAAATTTTATTTATATGAATTATACAGGGTGTCCAAAATTTAGTGTCAAACTTTTCAAACTTGAATGTATTTTTTTTAAATAAAGAAAATAAAATAAACAAAGAACAGATCTATTTAAAACGGAAGGTGGTGCCGGACTGGCGACCATATACACACCTTGGGTGAAAAAGCTTCTCAGCTTGATAATGTTGAGTGTGGAAGGACTTCCAAGTCTTCATGACTGCGATGAAGGTAGACTTGTATGCATTAATTTTTTCAGTTATTATAATTTTATTGTTTCATTTCAGAGAAACAAAATGAATAAACTTTAAATAATATTATATTGTATTTTTTTATTGAACCTTACAAGTATATGGCGAAAATTCCACGTATTTCAATAGTGTATAAAAAGAATAAAGAATTTGAATATTATAAATTAATTCTTACAATCTTCTAAAATTATTTAAAAAATCTGCACGATAAATATGTGTTGCGACTTGTACACGTCGCAACTATGACCACCCTCATTTGCATAAAAACCCATTTAGAATAGGGTCGAAAAAACAGCGAAACAGAACATCTCGAAACTTCATCGCGAAAACACGTCCGCGATATAATTTATAAATATTGTAAATTTATTTGAATATAGTTTAGTATTTGTTTAAATTTATTTTTCTTTTGGTCCTTCGATTAAAAGTCAGTAACAATATGGTTGTTATCAACATGAACAATGTCCTCTAACTCGTGTTCGTTTTCATGATTGTTTTCAAAAAGCTCTTCATTATCTTCAATTGAATTACTCCTTGCAATGTTATGTAATACAGCCGTAGCAATTATTACGGTTTGCACCATTGGTATTTTACACCTCATGCCAATGGAAAGGCTGCTTCCAAATTCTAAACGTTCTTTTCACAACACCTCTACTTCTAATCTATGACTCATTGATTTTCCGTATCATTTGCGGAATTTGTAATAGGTGTTATTATAGAGTTTTATGTAACACCGAACATGCTAGAATGTACTCAATGTAAATTTTCTTATGTTCGATGTGTACTGGAATACATCAAAGCATTGGGTGCAATGTGATTGGCTACGATTTCTAATGGTAATGTAGTCGATCCAATTTACACTCTTTCCGTCAAAAATAATTTATTATTAAATAAAAATGATTTGAAAATAATTAACAAATTATTTCCATATTTAGCTCTGTGACTTTTGACTTACGTTACGTAAGTACGTTAAACAAATGCACATTAAAACAATTACTTCCCGGGCAAATACCCACGCCGGACATTGAATTACATAATGTACATCAATAAAATATTGCATAATGCAATAAATTTTGATTCGAGAAAAATTTAATGTAAAAACAACAAAAGGAACTTTACTTAATATAAGGCCATCTGCAGACACGTGTTTCGGGATCTATCCCTGACCAGTACAGCTATGCCTTACATAATTAAAAGATGTTAGAAAATCAATTAAATTAATTCAATTACACTCAGCGAAATTAAATCAATTATATTTAATCAAATTAAACTAAATCAATTTAAATTAAATTAAACCAAATGAAATCAATTTAAATCAAACCGAATAAAATTAAACGAAACGAATTGAATTAAATTAATTAAAAAGAGCGACCCTCACCTGCCGCGCGCCGTGATAGTAATGACGGGCAAAGGAAGGACGGGCGCTCTTGTATATTGTTATCGCAAATTCACAAGTAAAAAAGAAAATCACAAATAAATAGTAAATTGTTTGTATATAAATGCACAGTCAATTAGAAATAAAATAAATGAATATGAATACCTATTAAATTCAAGTAAAATAAAATTTCAATGCAATATGTCAAGAATTAACAGTTTGGTCTCTGTAGCTTCATATTCACGAAAAAATGGGAACTATGGAGGCTCAATGATCTATGTAGATGAAACCATTGAATGCCAGTCACGTGACGAAATAACTGATAGCTTATCAACAGATGGCGATTGTGAGGTATCATGTATCTTTTTACAAAATATTAAACTATACATAATATCTATATACAGAGCACCTACTGGCAATATAGCAATATTTAAAATAACACAATTAGCGCCTTATTAGGTCAACTAAATATATTAAACAATTTCATTCTATTGGGCGGAGATTTTAATGTAAACTTTAATAACAGTGATGTACTAGCGATATGTGATGTTATGGAGAGTTATGGACTATCTAGAACAGTGCAATTTAATACTCGGAGAGGCTGCATTGATAATGTGTTTACCAACTTTGATTTATCAATTCTCGTTATCAATCACTACGAAACCTACCTATCGGATCATTCAGGCATTTCAATTAGCTTAAATCTAGAAGGACCTGAACCTAAAATTGTTCAATATAAAATCTATAGACCTATCATTGGTTACAATTCTATCAATCCTTATCGAATATGAAATGGAACTCCATGTACGAAAATATTAATATTAATTTAAAATGTGATGTGTTTCATCAGGAAATTCTTAATTGTTTCTGTGATGCATTTCCGGAGAAATACTGGACCAACAAAAAAACTGCAACCAGTTAAATGGTTTAATGAAAGATTAAATAATATGAGAAACACATTTAATTTCATATCCGATTACAGAGACTCACCTCCAGAACAAAATAAATTAATATTACAAAATTACAGAAAAATTTATCGAGAATCTATCAAGAACGCAAAAATTGCAGCTAACAATTCATATATTTCTCAGTCAACAAATAGACAGAAATCAATGTGGAATATTATAAATTATGAAAGGGTGTCGCGTAGAAAGCACGAAATAAACTGCAGTATCACATGTGAGGAGTACAACATTTTTTTTTTCAATATCTCAAATGTTTTAAATAATAATATTTTAAATTCAGAAATTGATCTACTGAATATTGAATCGAGATACAGTAATTACAGAGTAAATATTTTGAAAGAGATAATAGATGTAATTGCCATACCCTTTACAAGACTGGTAAATGACATCTTAAGGTTCAATATCTTTCCAGACTCCCTTAAACTTGCCAAAATGGTGCCTATTTTTAAAAAAGGTGACAAGGATAATACTAACAACTACAGACCGATTAGCCTTCTTCCTGTAGTATCTAAAATCATTGAACGCGTAATGAAAGATCAAATTACAGAGTTTTTAGAGAGTAATCAATTTCTCACCTCGGTTCAATATGGTTTTCGCGGAGGAATGCCCACAATTTCTGCTGTGCAGGCAATTACCGAATACGTAATCGAATGCTTTGAGAATGATACATTATGCATCAGTACATTTGTTGATCTCAGCAAGGCATTCGATTGCGTAAAACCATAATATTCTCATAAGAAAACTTAAAAAATATGCATTTAATAATACCAGTATTGAGCTTATTGAATCCAACCTTTCCGGGAGAAAACAAAAAGTGTGTATGAACGGCAAGGAATCCCAATATCTTAGTATTCAAACCGATGGGTCTGTATTAGGGCCTTTGTTATTTTTAATATTTATCAACGATCTGCCGGATGGTGTAGGATTGAATAACCTCATACTATTTGCAGATGACACAACCATATTAAGCCACAGCAAAGACTTGAATGAGGCTATTAAAATAAGTCAATTTAATATAAATAACACCATGAAATGGTTTTCCTCAAATACATTATATGTAAATACTGGTAAAACGAATGAATGAAGTTAATAGCATAACTTTGAAAAAACTCCAACTTTAAATGCACAATACTCAACTAATACTCGCTTCTTGGGAATGCAAGTTGATCCGAAACTTACGTGGGCTAATCATGGGGAATTTTTAAGTGGTAAAATAAATCGAGCAATATATGGATTAAGAGCACTTAAAAATAAAATATCTAAGGATATTTTATTATTGGCATACTACGGTACAATTGAATTGCCACTTATCGTATGGTATCCGCATCTGGGGTCATGCTTCTTGTAAACATCGCCTATTCGGGTTACAAAGGAGAGCAGTTAGGCTGGTGGCCGGAATAGGTTATCAGGATGACTGTAAACCATATTTCAGGCAGTTTCAGATACTTACACTACCATGTATGTACATCTTAGACTGCCTGATGTTCGCTAAATACAATTTAAGTTCAATGCTTAAACGTAACCACGAATATAATACTAGAGGCAAAGAGGATATAATTACACCCCAATTACGATTATGCAAATCTCGGACTGGTACCAGGTATCACTGTATTAAATAATTTAACCATTTAAGCATGCTAATTTGCAATATGCCTCCAGATAGCTTAAAAAAAACGGTGATAACATTTTTTATGTGATAACGCATTTTATAACGATGACGAATATTTTTCAAAGTGTTTTTAATCATTTTGTGTTTCATGTTTTGTTAGAATTTTACTTAAATTTTACTAGATGTGTTTTATTAGTGTTTATTAGTTATAGTGTTAATTTCTAATCTGTATCATCTGACCTGTGTAAAACTTTTATTCTTTTGACACCAATAAATTGAAATTGAATTGAAACTCCTCTCGGCTCAGATTTGAATAAACGCCTCGCTGGCTATTAACATAAATTCGTATAGTAATGACGGCGCGCGACAGGTGAGGGTAGCTCTTTTTAATTAATTTAATTCAATTCGTTTCGTTTAATTTTATTCGGCTTGATTTAAATTGAATTAATTTGGTTTAATTTAAATCGATTTAGTTTAATTTGATTTAATATAATTGATTTAATTTCGCTGATTTTGTATTTGAATTAATTTAATTGATTTTTTTAACATCTTTAAATTATGTAAGGCATAGCTGTACTGACGAGGGATAGATCCCGAAACACGTGTCTGCCTTATATTAAGTAACGTTCTTTTTGTTGTTTTTACATTAAATTTTTCTCGGATCAAAATTTGTTGCATTATGCAATATTTTATTGATATGCAACAACACGTGTACATTATGTAATTCAATGCCCGGCGTGGATATTTGGCCGGGAAGTAGTTGTTTTAATGTGCATTTGTTTAACGTACTTTCGTAACGTAAGTCAAAAGTCACAGAGCTAAATGTGAAAATAATTTATTAATTATTTTCAAATCATTTTTATTTAATATATCAAACAAAGACAACGAGCAAACACTGTAACAGGAGTTTGCTAGCAGCTGTTCAGCAAAATCCAATAAATATTCGACAATTACAACGCGATTCCGCATAACATGCATTACTGGAGTGTAGAAAATCCCCACTAGTTATGACAAATTGATTATCATCGTCCTTAGTCCGTAAATATTTGATGTGGAATCATAGGAAACAAACTTAGTCCATATTTTATTGACGGTACTTCAAATGGAATTAAATATAGACATTTTTGGAACAACAACTACCAATTCTACGAGGATGTTGCTTTAGATGTTCGCCAAAGTATGTGGTTCCAGCATGACGGCTGCCCAGCGTATTATTCAATTGTTGCACGGGAAGTATTAGACCGTAATTATAATGCTCGGTGGATCGGTAGAGGTGGCCCTATTAATTGGCCTGCTAGGCCGCCTGATTTAACCGGATTTTTTCAATGGGGTTATCTGAAAGATAAAATTTATGAACAAGTGCCAACAGACAGAGAAAACATGTAAAACGTATAAGAAACGCTTGTACTCAAATTCCCGCCGATATGCTTCTATCGTGAAGGATCAATAAGGTCGAATTTATTTACATCGAATATATATGCATTTTATATTTACTTACATTTGTTCTGTACATTAAAAAAAACATGTTTTTCGAACAGTCCAGAGAGAACAGACAGAGAGTATGAAAATGGTCACCGTTAAGATGGTATATTTTAGGAAGAAATGAAGGGACGTATTCGAACTATTGCAAAATCCATGGCTTTGATAACAAATCAGGTAATACCTACATGAAAAGTTTTTATTTCTTAAGAAGAATTGTATAACTACAATTTACGAGTAAAAGAAGATGGAATCATGATATTAATAAATTGCCATATTAAATAATTGTCTAATTATAATATTAATTCATTTCGTCGATATTTATTTAAAAAATGGTATACTACACTTAAAAAATAAATAATAATATTGCCAAATAATGATCAGTAATTATATTGTATTCTATAAATATGTATAGAAAACCCTTTTTTATGTTACCTTGAATAATTCCTATAATTATCATAACAATATATTTTTCAATTGAATAGTAATTTTAATAAATAATAAATGTATAAAATGTTCTATTGTATGCAATTAAATATATTTAGGGCCGATTGCTTCAACTATCAGTAAACGACTGACGACGTGAATTGTCAATGTCAATTAAAACATTTCAACAAACAGTGAATTCTTTATTAAAACACGTTAATTTCCGCATTGTATTCAAGGAAGTAAAGACATATATGTGTATAGTATAATGTATATAGTTTAAAATTAATAATAGGTTTTTTATTAATATTTTTTTAGGAAATTTATATTGAATAATATGGAAAATATTAAAAAAGGCAAATAGTTACGTATTTTCTCTTGACGAAGAGAATTTATTAATGCAATTAGTTAAGAAACATTCTAACATAATTGAAAATACGAAAACTGACCATATTTCTAACGGGTACAAATTAAAAGTTTGGAAAAATATAGAAACCAATTTTAATTCAAACAAAATATCTCACGCTTATAGGTAAAATTACATAATTTTTATTTAATTTATTTAAATAACTGTGACCAAGAGAATGAATACTCTTTTCTATTTATAATGTTATATATTCAATTTCATTTTAATTTACATTTTATACTTTTTATTCTCAGATATGTTACGAGCTTAAAAACAAAGTATGAAAATTTAAAGAAAAGAATCAAAAAGAAAATAAAAATTATTGCGTTTTGACCGGTGGTGGACCTCAATCTTCGCTGCAATTGAATAGCATTGAAGAGGAGATTTTGTTCAGTATTAGGGCAACAAATTACCAGTCTCAATAGTAAATACGATAATGATGCGGGTAATATTTATATACAATCATTTGTATGTTACCTTAACTTTGTTATTTTATATAACAGTAACTGATGAACACAATATGATAGTAGTAGAAGTTGAAATACTTGGGCCATCCACCAATTGTAATCGATCCAAATGAAAATAATATTATAAGCCAAAATGACCCCAGTGCACGTAAATAACTGGCCAAATTTTATTATTATTCTCAAAATTACTTAATTTTTAGAAGAGAAAAATTTTGGAACTTACACTCCAAGTATGTTAAAACAACCTTCTAATCCTTTGAAAAGGAAACGGAATCTGCGAGCAAAATAATTTTGAGATGGACACAGAATAAAGCTAATAATACAGATGAAGAAAATTAAAGAGCAGATGAAATTCACCGTTTGAAAATTAATCATATGAATGAACTGACCAAAGTTTCAATTAAAAAATTATATACAATTATTACAATAAACTTTTATAATAATTTATTAATTTCTTTCTTGTGCTGTCATCATTGTCAGCATCTGCAATACCAATGACAACATCTTCATAGGCATCTACCTCTTCATCAGGTAGTATATCATTTAAATTCATGGCTATATTGTGCAACACCGCGCAACTCACCAATATTGCCTCTATATTTTTGACGTTTAATGGAATGGTGTTGCCAAGAATTGCGAATCTTCTTTTAAGGACTCCGAAGCATCCGCTCTATCGGATTTCTTGTACGTATCTGTGATTCGTTAAATAATGATTCTGCAGCATTCTTTGGATACGATAATGGTACAATTAAATAATTTTTTACCATAGCCACTGTCCTCCATAATCCCCCTCTTTCCATTTTATTTTTCATTGTAGACATTCGAAATATGTAGGAATTGTGACTGCTACCAAACCAACGACAAACTATGTCCAAAATTTTTAATTCTGTATAACATATATTATAACCGAGAAAAATACAAGTAATAATAATTATTACCTGTACATTAAATTAAAAATTCCTTTTCCTAATTCTATATAGTTCGGCTGTGTTACTTCCAAGTGATTGTATGTGAGTGCAATCCAATGCACCTATACAACATGAAAATTTTGCAATATTGTAGTAAAACATTTTTTGTATGTGATGTAATTCTTCATTTCTTGCCATATATATGTAATTTTTTGCAAGATTTGCAATTTCTCTTGTAACTAAATTTACAATTGTGCAAACTGTACATTTGTGCAACTCAAACATATCGCCACATACGATTAAAAAACTGCCGCTTACCAAAAACCGTAAAGTGACTAGTACCATTTCCAACAGGGAAAGGGCATTATTTCCAAGAAAGATACGATTTTATATAATATGTTAGTAGTACAATACTCTTTACTCACTTTTCTGTACGCCGAACAATTTTGTGTGCAATTAAATTGGTAATGAAGATTACCGTATCTTTTGAGAGCCGATACCTCTCAATAAATCCTGAATTGGAATGATCCATTTCGTTACGTCGAACAACTTTTCTTGAATCCCTTTTCATTTTTGGTTTGCGCACAAATTCTTGCACGAAATCCAAAAAGTCTTCATCGTCTGTTAGGTTAGGTTAGGTTCGAGTGGCAGCAGCCTCAGGACTGCTCACTTAGGCCCACTTAGGCCCATTGTGTTACCACAAGTAGAAGGTTTTTCCTCCTAAACAACCCAATTTGAGCACCTAATGAACCTGTTCAGATCGTTCACCCTTATAGGTGAAAGATCCGCCAGTTCATTTGCGTAGTGCAGACCGAGGTACTTGAGTCTTTTCCCCTCGAGGGCAGGACATTGTCCTAGATAGTGGAGTACTGTTTCTTCCTCCTCCTCATCTAGGCATTCTCTGCAAAAATCATTATGTTTGAGACTCATCTTTTGTGCATGTCTACCTAGAAGACAGTGGCCTGTGATTATGCCCACCGTCTTCCTTATATCGATTCTGCTGAGTGCAGTTAATCTTTTGCTGTTTTCCGTATCACACATAGGCCATAACTGCCTTGTTGTGTGACACGTGTCCTCATCTCTCCACCTTCGGTTAACCAATGACATCATTTGGTCCCTTAATAATTTCTTGCATTCCGCAAGGGGGATGTCGGCGGAGGGCTCGGTAGATGGGTTACTCATTCTAGCTCCCTTCTTTGCGAGGTCGTCAGCGATTGAGTTACCTTCAATATCACTGTGACTCGGTACCCAAATGAGTCCAACGTCATAGCTGTTCGCTAAATTATTTAGCATAATTTTACAGTCCCTGACCACCTTGGAGGTGCAGTAGGGACCGCTTAAAGCCCCAATGGCGGCCTGGCTGTCCGTGATGAACCTGATATGGTTAACCTGAATATCGGTTTTACCTATCCAGTCCGCTGCCATTCGAATAGCCATGATTTCCGCCTGTAGGACGCTGCAATGGTTCGGGAGCCGAAAGGATTTTCTTAGGTTGGGTTCATGAGAGAAGATCCCACCTCCTACCCTTCCCTCGCTTTTGGAACCATCTGTAAAGAGCCAGACGTCCTTTCCTTGGACAATCCTACCCTCTGCCCACTCCTTCCTGTCGGGGATAGAGGTGGAGAATTTGTTACCAAAAACTAGTTCTGGAATACAGCTATCCGTCTTCGGAGGGATATCGACAAGCTCGTTCAGGATCCTACCGTGACCCTGTTTGCTATTATTCCATTTCCCAACCGAGTTTATTCTGATAGCTGTAGTAGCTGCTACATGTCTGCAGAAGAGGTCAACAGGAGCTAGATTTAAGATGATATCTAGCGCTTTGGAGGAAGTAGATCTGACCGCGCCCGTTATGAGCAGTTCCGCTGATCTCTGCACCTTACCTAGTGCCGTCTGATGGATTTTCTTATCAAGAGCTGTCCACCATACTGCAGCTCCATAGAACAGAATGGGCCTCACCACAGTCGTGTACATCCAGTGGACAACGCTTGGTTTCAGTCCCCAATTCTTGCTCACCGCACCTTTACATGAGTACAGCGCGACCAGCGCTTTCCTTACTCGTTCTTGAATATTGGGCTTCCAGTTTAACTTTTTGTCCACTAAGATGCCCAGATATTTGGCTTGTTCTTTTACCAGAAGGCTCGTGCCATTTAGGGTGGGAGCCTTGAAGTTAGGTATCTTATATCTTCTGGTAAAGAGTACAAGCTCAGTTTTGAGGGGATTTACCCCTAGCCCACATTCCTCACACCAGCGGGTTACCTTGCGGAGTGCCCGTTCCATGAGTTCAGAAAGGATGCCTAGGTGTTTGCCAGAGACCATGAGGGTCACGTCATCAGCATAGGCAATTGTTTTACACCCCGTGGACTCTAGTCCTTTGAGGAGTTCATTCATAACTATATTCCATAGCAAGGGAGAGAGGACACCTCCTTGAGGGGTGCCTCTATTGACTTCTCTTTTTGAGCATGAGTCACCCATCTTGGAGACAATATGCCTCTCCGCCAGTAGCTCCTCAATAAAGAGGCATATCGACTCGTCCAAGTGTAGATTTCTCAGGGCTGCGAAAATCGCCTCTGGTCTCACAAAGTTGAAGGCTCCTTCAATATCTAGGAATACCGCCAACGTGAACTCTTTTCTACACATGGAGTTCTCGATTTGACTTATAAGGGCGTGCAGTGCTGTGTCCACTGATCTGCCCTTGGTGTAAGCATGCTGGCTAGCCGACCAGAGATCTGGGTTTATGCGTTCCCTTATGTACGCTTCCACTAACCTCTCTAGCGCCTTTAATAGGAAGGAAGATAGGCTAATTGGCCTGTAGTCCTTCGGTGTTGAGTGTGTTATTTTCCCTACTTTTGGGTATAAATACCACGTTTGTCTCTTTCCACCTCAACGGGATATACGAAAGAGTTAGGCAGCCTTCAAATATTATTTCCAACCAGGGATTGATAATATCCGATGCCATCTGTAATTCCGCAGGAATTATCCCGTCCGGGCCTGCGGTTTTGAAAGGTTTGAAGCTTCTCACACTCCAAGCAAGTTTCTCTTTGGTTAGGATATCACCCATCGGGCAGCTCTTCCTGGGTGTCAGGCGAACTCCTCTTCCTTCCGAATCAGAGGGAAAGTGAGTCTCCATTAGCACCTCTAGGTTCTCTTCGCATGAGGTAGTCCAGTCACCCCCCTGCTTCATGAGAAAACCCGGAATCGCTGGGTTCCCCGATAGAATTTTTCTGAGCCGACTGGCCTCGGAGACTTCTTCAATCTTGTTGCAGAAAGTTCTCCAAGAGGTCCTCTTTGCCTGCCTGACAGCCTTTTTGAAGGCTCTGAGGCTGTTCTTGTACAGGGACCATTCGCCTGTTCGTTTTGCCCTGTTGAACAGCTTATTGCACTCCTTCTTAAGGGAGGAGATCTCCTGGTTCCACCATTTTGGCTTCTTTTTTCCTCTAGGGATTATTTTAGGGCAGGCTGCGTCCATTGCGCTATTGCATGCACCAGTGAGGGTAGTCACCAAGCTGTCCACCTCTTCCTCAGTGGAAGGTTTGTGTGGTATCTCGCTTGGTAAGACCTTAGTGAGGACCGTTCTATAGGTGTCCCAGTTCGTTAATTTTTTATTGGTAATTATAGGGTTCACCGGGATTTGAAAATCCACCTGAAACTCTATATACCTATGATCTGAGAAGGAGTGTTCACCACTGACCCTCCAGTTGTTAATTTTGCTGCGCGCTTGATCCATGACTAGAGTTACGTCTAGAACCTCGCGCCTATTTGAAGTAATGAAGGTCGGTTCACTCCCAGCATTACATATGGAGAGGTTAGTAGCCAGAATAAAATCAAGTAGCAACTCACCTCTATCGTTGGTGTCAGAGCTGCCCCATATAGAGTTGTGGGCGTTTGCGTCAGCGCCAATGACGAGATCTACCCTCTTCCGGTCAGCTTCTCCCACCGCTCTAACCAGGCTACTTGGGGGGATTCCCTTGTCATGGGCCATGTAGGATGAGGCCACCCAGAGTTGGTACGAGCCCCTCTCCATTGAAACGACAACAGTGTCGCAGTCACTGAAACATGGAAGCAGGAAAGCAGAGTGCCTTTTATTTATCAAGATACACGATCTAGGTTTACCTACCCCTTGCATGTAGTAGACTTTGAAGTTCTTGGACCCTAATCCGCAAACCCGATCTCCTACGATCCATGGTTCTTGGATCAGGGCTTCATCGTCTGTTACATTCTCAAACATGTTTAGACGTACTTAATAATACTTATTGACTGATACATCTGAGCACATGTTAAATTCATAATAAACCGTTCTAAATGTCATGGTAACGAGAACCTACTTTAAACGTAATTCAAACTGCGGTTATTACTGGAGCAACGTAATTTAATGAATTTTTGATCCTAGTTATATTATCTTGGTTTAAACCACGGTAAAATATTATGAAGCAACCGGCCCTTAAAAGTTAATTATATACAAATGTAAATGCTTGATTACATTTCAATGCAGCCAAATTTTACTGAACGCATCAAGTCATGCATTCAGAAATGAACGAATTTTGAACCAGTTAGTGTCAAACCTTTAATCCATTGTAGCATGAGTCCGTGCTGGGACTATCGATTATAAATTAATTTTGCCCTTTTATACGCTGCTCCGACCTTAAGTATTTCACTTTCTTGTTGCACCATGGTGCAACAATAATACGATAGATGTATCGGTGGAAATTATGTCACGGCGTGAGTTTTGCAATCCAATGGCGTATTCGTAAAACCGTTTATGGTAAAATAAGGAGCTACTAGCGATTTTTTGACAAAATATAGACATACATGTACGTTATATCAACGAATTATAATAGCCCGTTTTAATTATGATTAATCCTTTTGTTCTATTATGACAATAATATGGGTTTTTATTTACAGATGTATACCTGTTAATTATATTATTACATTTAGACTTAGTTTGATGCGCATGAAACTGCCGCAGTCGGTAATATAACTGAAGGAAGTGCGTAAAAATCATTTATGTTCGTATTAACGATTAATCGAGTTTTCACTAAAAAACTAGGTCCGAAACTATTTCTCTCTAAACATCGAGAATTAGTGTCGAGCAAGGTCCATTTTTCCAACACGTTCCGAAAGAGGAATACACATGCCGGATGAAGTCGATCATCATAGTATTTTGGTAAGAAAATATATATTTTAAAGGTGTTTATTTATTCAAAATTAAATAATGCGTTTCGTTTAGAATTTAAACTTGTAAAATAGTTCTCTTTAGTTAGTTAAATTATAGTTATAATGGCAGAATTAAAGCCCGAATACTTGCTACCCGAATTCCACGGGGACTGTCAATCATTACCAAGATTCTTACCATAGCAGAAAAAGTAGTAACTAAATATTGTAATGCCAAAAACCCGACCGTTTGCACTAATGAATATTGATTGTTTCTAAAGTAAAAGAAGAAGCAGCTAAAAGTATTGTGTCTTCTGTAATTAACACGTTGGTCGATTTGAAAAAATCTGATTCCTTCTGATTATGCATATTTTTTTGAAGTTATTAAATAATATAATATATACAGGGTGAAATAATAAAATATGTAGGTTTTGTAAACGCATAAAATTTGAAAGGAAAATTTTAAGGAAGAAATTGTGAATTAAGCGAGATGACAATTCATATTTATTGGATTTTGGTTATACTTGATTTATAGAACATTTTTGTTCCTTTTAAATAAATATATTTTTTTGTTTTCGTATTTTTGTTATTTGGGGTTTTTGTAATGGGATAACGTTGTTTCAAGGTACCCGTTAATAACTAAAACGCATATACAGAGAGGTTTTTTTAACAGTATACATATCCCCTATGTATACATGTAAAATACCCAAGTCAAACGCATTGATGTACGTGTTGCCTATAATACGCGATAATTAAAAAAAAACAATTAAACAATTTTCTATTTCTGTTTATGAAAATATCGAAATGCACAATATGGAAGAATTTTCACGATCGTTTGAGTTAATATCTTGCAGTTTCTGGTGGTCATTTCTAGCACTTATTCTAATTATTTATTTCAAGTTTATTATTCTTCACTGTTACTTTTCTTTCAAATTTTCTTAATAAAATCTCTTAATATTTTTTACCTGTAATTTCTCCATAATAATAAGTGGCGTATTTTTGATGGTAACGCATGCAGTGTTAGTCATGATTTATTTCGTTGCGTTTTCCAAAGAAAATGTTTTAGTTTAATTATTTTTACAATTATCCTAACTGAGGTATTCGGCCTTTGGATTCATTTAAAACATGTCTTATCCTCCTCTAGTACTGTTGGAATTGTAATACAAACTTGAAATTCGACTTTTTATTCATTTGTATACATTTTCGATGAAATATTTCACACATTTTGAAGTTTAGCGTTTGACGTTTAGTTGTGTGTTATAGGCAACACACATTAATCGGCTCAATGCGTTTGACTTGGTTTTTTTGCAGGTATACAGTTCGCCTAATGTATACTGATTAAAAAACCTCTCTGTATATATATACATATATATATTATTTTCATCGTTATTGCTCCCTATGAAGTTAGCAATAGATCCAGTAATAAATTTAAACAATAAAAGCCAATAATTTTCAGAGGTCTCAAGTACCACCGTTGAAACTACGATTAAGTGAAGCAAGATAATTCTTAGGTTCATCCTTCACCACCCCTTAAATTTGTGACTTTCATTTTTTGTGACATACGGGAAGTTTTCAAATAATTTGAAAATGAAGTGGAAACTAATGACAGGAACATGCATGAAAATGAGGTTGATTTTAAACCATCCAACTAAAAATGTTAATAATGGAGTTACTGAATATGATTCGGAAATAAATGTTTCAATGAATATGAAAATTATTGACTATATGTTTATTCAATTATACCAAAAACAATGACAATTCAATTATTGCCCCTTAAAAGTATTAAACATTAACTCAGAATACAAAATATTGTACAAAAGAAGGATATTTTCATGTAACCTCTCCAGAATTAAATATTATTTATGATACACGTTCTAACAAATTCAATAACAAAGTGTATATTTTTTTTTTTGATTGAAAAACTTAAGGTAAACAGCACATGTATTATTAATATTAAAAATTGCAATTATTTAAACAAAACCATTGTAGTATAGTGATTTGCACAGCCAGAATGCAAAAAGTTTAAACTAATTTGTCATAGAACACAGCGATTAAAAGTTCGCAGGTGTAGCACATCTTTAAATTACTGTCATGGAGAACAATTAACAAGACTTGTAAGAAAAATTAAACGCTCAATTCTTGCGAATGAACTAATTCCTTCAACTGCTCTTAAAGTCCGTACAGAAAATATAAAAAACAGCGTGAATCACAATTTACAGAGAGTTAAGTCAGATCCGGTATACCGCAAAATTAAATATGAATGTACTGCAAAATGTGAGCGTTCAAGAGATAATATTATTGATCTTAATTTAATGCAAATTTATCATCCAGAATATATATAAGTTACCTGACCCCAACACAATGGACTTCATTTATGAATAGAATTAATTGTTCACTTATACATAATCTGCAATTCGCTTACTCTGTTAATTATTATCTTATACTTTATTTTAATATAAATTGTATTTTCCATTGCAATAATTTAGATACGTATTAGAGTTAGAACATGTAACGTCGTTGTTATAAAATAAATTCATAAAAAAAACAAATCGTGGAACAGCAAAGTTAATTATATATGTAATATAGGCAACGGCAGTTTATATTAAGATCCTTAAAACAGTGTCAAGTTTAGAAATATTTAAATACAATAGACGAAAAATAAGACCTACTATGGTATGTTACTAGGAGGAGTGTTTTAAATTTCACGCGCTAAAACCTTTCACTCTAATTCGCTATCACTACAGCCATTATACACTATGCTAATTACGCTTCTTTTGACGCAACCGTTGATAACATCAACTTAAAACGTAAAATTTGTCTGATTCGTATTATCCTTTTGAATCGAGTTTCTTTAATGTTTCGTTAGTGTTACTTGAGTGTTATTTTCTTGTTTCATTTATATTGTTGTGATGGATTATGAACATTTTACAAACTTTACGATGGAATTACATTTGCCTCCAAGAAAGCTTAAGCAATTAGACTTGATTGTTGCTATTTGAGGGTAAAAAAGTGCAGATTACCACGAGATATAGAATGCAATGGTATTTGAAAAATGATTTTCTAATTTATTAACCATGTTGCCAGATAATGAATGCTATCATTGTAATGGATAATGCATGATACCATAGTAGCAAATTAGGATAAAAATCCTACAAAATCTTCATAGAAAAAAGATATGCAGGATTGGCTACGATTAAAAAATATCCATTTTTTTATAGTCCTGTCTGAACTTTCAAGAATAATTAGTTTGCACAAAGAATAATACAATTTGTACGTTATTAATGAAAGGTTCATAATAAAATTGTGTTAAGGTTACCACCTTATCATTGTGAATTGAACCCCATTGAACTAATCTGGGCTCAAATCAAAAATGAAGTGGCGTCCAAAAACCAAACATTTAATTTGGTAGATGTACATTGGGAAAATTGTGTTGAGCATGTCATCAAAGAGGAATTAAAAATGTCCAAATTGGATGGAATAATAGATAATTTAATAGAACTATTCTTAATTTATCTTCATGATGAATGTGACTTGTCTGAAAGTATCTATGAGTCGATAACATAGCAATAACAAAAATATCAAGTATTTATGATACACGTGTTAAAGTAGAATTTTATTTTCTGTGTGAAGATGAGTGATTTAAACTCACATTTATCTTTATCTTTTGCAATAAATAAAATACAAGAGTAATAGTTCAGTTATTGGTTAAATAAATGTATTATGTAACGTTCCAATTTGTCATTAAGACTTATTTTTCATAATTGGTATTAATTATTATTTATAATTAATTAGTATATGTTTTCGCAATCATCTAATTTTATTTGCGAATATTAATTGATTGGGTAGTGATTTAATTACGTAAGAAACGAATCCGTATTTAACTTATTTGTTAAATTCTATTCGCTCTTCTTTTGGTTTAATTTAAATTGCGCTGCGAGCGCGCGCCAAGTGATTTCTGTATTCTCTGAGCCTATTCGGCTCTCGCGCTGGCGAGAAATAATCGTTTTCGGTTTTTTTAATCCCATTCGGGGTTATTGGATTATCTTTCGCACGGACACGGAGAAGTGTGCTGTGGCTGACGCGTTGGTGAATTTATTCATCAAATTTTTGGATTTACGTGCACCACTTCATTTTGCAATTATTTTGAAGATATTTGTTTCATTCTTGAGAATTACATTTGGAGTTAATTGTGGAAGTACTCTGAGGAGGATTTATTTCACTTCGATCCGTTGCCGTGGAAATAAATCATCATCCATTTTGTGAAGATAAAAAAAAACCTTTCAAAGAGGTAAGGTTTATTTTAATTAATTCATTTTAATTAATTCATCTTCGATTATTAATAATAATCAGTTTATTGTCCAACAGGAAACATTTCCCAATTACAAGACAAATACAAAAACATAGCCTAGTATACAGGTATATAAACATAATTACAATTACAATATATATGTAATAATGTCATCAATAGCTAAATGTTGAATACATGTTCTGTTAATATAACATATTGTATAAATAAAAGAATTAATTCAGAGTTGTCTCCAAGTTTAAGTGTACCATTTTTAGCGAATCGTGAAAGATGTCACTACGGTGCGAAATGGTATTAAAACAATTACAGATAATTCTAACTGGAGATTTTAATCCCGCGTTAGTTCGATGCGCTGATACATAAAATGTTGGTTTCTGCCTGCTGGAAAAAGAAGGAATATGCAGGTTAAGTTTAGCTAAGAAGTCAGGCGAATCAATAGTGTTGTGCAATAGTTTATAAAGGAAAGAAATACATTTTGCTTTCCGACGAGATTCGAGCGATTTAAAGTCAAATCTTTCCAATAATATGTTATGGTCAATGCCTCTTTCTGGATAACTTCCCTCAAATTTGTAATGTAGCAATTTTAAGAATTTGCGTTGCACACTTTCGACCTTTCTGATTTGACCTTGATTTTGATGAAACCAAACTAACGCCGCATATTCCAACTTTGACCGCACATAAGAATAAAATAAAGTTTTGAGTGTCACAACATTGTAAAACTGGCACGCGTTTCGGCATATGAAACCTAATGACTTAAATGCATTTTTTACTGTAACGTTAATATGATAATTAAAGCTAAGATGATAATCGAAATATACACCCAGATCTTTAAATGTTGTAACACGTTCAAGCAGTTTACCATCAATTGTGTAATTAAAGTTAACAAGATCAGTTTTTTTTGTATACGACACATATTTACATTTTTCAATATTTAAATCCAGCCCATTCTCTAAACACCACGTAACAATTTTGTTTAGGCTATTCTGTAAGTCACGGCAGTCATTGACATCATTTATAGTTTTGTAAATTTTTAGATCATCTGCATATAACAGATGTTGACAATCAAGGTTTAGAGAAAGGTCATTAATAAATATGTTAAAAAGCAGAGGACCAAGAATGGAACCCTGATGTACACCTGATGTTGGATAATATTCGCAGGATTTGAAACCGTTAGCAACTACATAAGTTTTACGTTCGCTGAGATACGATTTGATTAATAATAAGGATGATTTACAAAAACCAAAGTTATACAATTTAGATAAAAGAGCATTATGTTGAACCTTGTCAAACGCTTTAGACATATCCGTATAAATGACATCCATCTGCCCCCGGGCGTCAACAGTCTCAGCAATGTCATGAGTGATTAAGGTAAGATTAGTAACTGTTGAGCGGCCGGGGACAAATCCATGCTGCCTATCAGATATGCAAGGCTTGACATGTATATAAATTTGGTCAAATAATAAGCGCTCAAATATTTTTGCTATATGTGGGAGTAAAGCGATGGGACGATAATTATTAATATTTTTAAGATAAAGCGACGTCTTAGGTACAGGACATACGGCAGCAATTTTTAAACACCTTGGAAACGTACACAACTTAATTGATAGATTGAATAGAGCAGTAAGAGGTTCACAGAGTAATGTAGCGCAGTCTTTTAATAAGAAGGAGGGAAGCTTGTCATCCCCAGATGAGCGATTATTTGGAAGCTTCCTAAGAAGGTCAAAGACTAGTTTCGCAGTCGTCGTGGTAAATACAAAATTAGGGATCAGGTTAAAGTTTGTATGTAATTTATTACTTGATGGCGGAGTATGAACAGATTTAAAGTATTCACTAAAACCATTTACAATATCAATAGGATTTTCCAAAATTTTATCATTATATGAAATAGTTGACGGAAATCTAGAAGAATTCGATTTTTTTGAATTAACATATGACCAAAATTGTTTGGGGTCTGAAATAACTTTGTGTTCAATAGAGAAAATGTATTCATTATGTGCCTGTTTTATTTTCTTTCTGATTGAGGATCTAATATTGGAAAATTGTTGAAATAGGCGTGGATTTTGTCTAAGTTTTTTCCTTAGCCTATTCTTTTCTTTTAACAGATTGATAATTTCAGTAGTGAACCACGGTGGATATTTATATTTATATTTTATGTTAAACATAGGAATAAATTGAATAAGAGCGGTATTTATGATATTATAGAAAGTATCAAACGCATGAGCTATATCAGTGAATGATGAAAGTCCACTCCAATCAACGTTGCACAAATGTGCATATAATCCAGGATAGTTCCCTTCTTTGAAGTTAAATATACGAGCTTCTTCATTAACTTTACACATTTCAAGCTTGCACTGAATGTTAAATGTAAATGCTGGATGATATGCATCCTCCGCCACTAACGCATGCGTATCTCTTTCAACTTTACAAAACATGTTCGAATAAAGCAAGTCTAAAATATTATTTGACATATTTGTGATAGTGTTAAATTGCTGAAGGCCTAAGAAATTACAAAAATCGGTTATAATACATGCTTTTTGAGAAAGGCTACCAGTAACATTATTAATTGAAGGACAGTTGAAATCACCAACTAACACAATTTTATTAGTTTCATAGCTCATTTGCATTAGTAAATCAAAAAATAATTTTATATCAGAAATTGGCGTACTAGGCGGAATATAAACTAAAATTATATATAACCAACAAGATATGATTCTACATCTGCATATAACTATATCAATGAGAGGCACTTGGTTTTGGAAATGATCTGTCGATATAGACTCAACTTTATAAGTATTCCGCACGGCAATTAATACACCGCCACCTTTAGATTTACCTGTTAAACTTGCATTAACTCATTGTTGTAGACGGAGGAATTTAACCAAGTTTCTGTAATGAGTAAGATGTCATAGTCGCACACACTGACATTATTGTGAAATGTTGCTGTTTTTGTGTTTATGCCGCGGACATTCTGGTAGTAACCAGTGATGCTGCCTGTTGGAACAGAGTTTCATTGAGTTGCGGATGAATGAATAACCTTAGGAACGCCCTTGATGTATTTTATGGTTAAGTTATTTTCCCCACTGCGACGTCTATCTTCAAGTTCATCCCGAGCACTGTTGAGAGCGCTGACTTGCATTGGAGTGCGATCGGGCCCTACATGAATATCTTTTATATTCACGTTCTTGCATAATTTCATGAAATCGGTAGCCTTCTCCTGGTTCTTGAAATGAAGTTTTACTGGCCTTGGACGAGCTCAAGTTTTTCCTACTCTGAATAATGAAACTTCTGAGAGAGCGCTAAGAGCATCGTTGTTGGCATCTAATAATGTTTTCAAGGAACTGAGATCATCTGCTTTCTTAATTTTTGGGTCAATGTTCTGAGATTCAGGTAGATTAAATACCATCACATTATAAGCTCTTTTATTTCTATCTTCAATTTCCTGTAGAATTTCGCCAGTTTGCTGTGGAAGAGCTTTTTTTATTGTTGCAAGTTCAGCTTTAAGTGAATTATTTTCTGCCTTTAATAAAGTAATCTCATCAGTAAGAGATGTAATTGCGCAGGCGCCAACCTGTTGCTTGATTTCATTTGAGAAAGGTTCAAAGTGATTCTTGAATATGGTGTTTATCGCAACAAGGATGTCAGATGAAGTAAAAGCAGACTCTTCAGAGGTACAGTTAGCTGGTAAATTCCACAATAGACGGCAACTGTGGCACATCCATTTTCCATCACTCGATTTAGAGCAACTCTTGATTTTAATGGGTGCAATGAACTGATTGCATAGAGTGCAATTTGTCATTATGGAAAATATTTGTAGGATAGATAAGAGGGATAATTACAGTACAAAACAGGGGTACAATGTCTTCACGTTCAGGGGCCGATCAAGACGACTTATTCAAACAAACAAGGGTAGGCCGCGGATAACATTCAATAAAACAAATATATGTACATGGGAATATAATTACAAATGTTAAATTGAATATTAAATTTATTTTTTTAAAAAGATGATAATGGCAAGAAAAAAGAAGAACATGCGATAAAACGGTCGTAGAGTGACCGCGAGCGTACTCGTAGTGTGACTGTATGTGATATTAATCTCAACGGAGTTCAATTAAATGCAAATTAATATTGCATTTATATACAAATTGCTTTGATTAATAATTATGATTCTTCTTCGTGCGAAAAACTGACTATTTGTACACAATACTCACTGGTTTTTACAGCAAACCACACTTGTTTTATCATTAAATCACTCGAGTTTCACTGGAGCCGAAATGAACACAGCCGCACGAAATTAAATTGAAATATTCATATTCATATATTATTGTTGTGCTTCTGTTGTGTTTGTCATTTTTTTACATGGAAAAAAAATGCTTATACGAAATTTCAATATTTAAGGGTTTTTTTTTATTACGTTGGTTTTTTTGTTAAATCTAAACAAAAAAACAATCCTACTGTATCGAAAATCGGGGGGCTAGAAGACTTTTATTCGACGTTGGACGTTCGTCTTCTATTCCATTATCTGGACTTTATCTGCAGTGGAGGTTGATAATATTACAAGGTTTTCCGGTTTCCATAATTAGTTTTGCTGATTGATTGATGCTGAAGTTTTCCCATACTTCACTCCTACTTCACTCAGGGGTTATGTTCGGAATTAGCAAGCCAGAGGACTGATTACGGGACTGAATCGAAGATAAGTTTATGTGTATATGTTTTTTTTTAAAAAAAATTTTGAACATGGTTTATTTTTATTTACTAAAGAAAAAGAAATAAAAATAACTCAGTAGAGAAATTGATCTAATTTGATAAATAAAATAGTTCAGTAGCGGACTATTCTAATTTAATAAATAAATTCTCTTTTAATAGTTTAATATAAATATATAAGAATATATATAAGAATCAATGAATTGATTGTTTGTTTTAAGTTTGGCAGTGGTTTAATTAAATATAAGATAATTTAAATTAATAATTTACAGTTAAAGGAAAAGAACTCATGAATAATATTTTGATTTTATTTTCAATGCGAATTGATAATTATATTTTATGTGAACCATGAACGATCGTTTTTGCGGGAAAATCTATCTTTACTGTTATAACAAAGTTAAGCAGAGGCAGCGCGTTTAATTTAATACTTCCTTTTTTGTCATTGCCATTGTTTATTTATTGTGATTTCGATATATATATATATATATATGTATATATATATATATATATATATATTTTAATAAATTTTTGTTTGGGGTTTAATTCTGTTCTTGGTTAATTTTGTCACACCTTTGATTATTGTTACTTTTGTTTAGATTACTTGGTGATAATTGGTCCAACATCAGTAAAATAATTTGTAATCGGTTATTTTATATATTAAGAGCCAGGGTGTAAATGGTTACTGGCGCCCTTAATAAAATAATTTATCTTCGAATATACCTACGACCAAACTCTTCGACAGTGAGCCACTTGGTTCCTATTTATGCCAACTTATTGTGGACCATTTAATTATTAATAAGTTGTGGCAATTATATAAAAATAATTATTTATTATTGATTTTTAAATATCATTTAAATATATTCGATTTAATTTTAGTAATGATGCTTAAATTATTTCAAATTGCCGCCAAAAATATCTGGTGATTTTTCTGGTGACTTTTTATAGTTGAATGAAAACAAATATTGTTCAATTTAATATTTATTATTGACAATTATTCCTTTAGGCAAGTGTTTAGCTTTTGCTTATAAATAAAGTCAGTTGAACCAACAAATTATTTTCGAAATATTTCCTAAATTAATACACCAATCTTATTGATTGTGAATACACTAATTGTATTATTTATTTACACATGTGTAAATTATTTCATAAAAACTTGTTAGAATTGTAAAACAACAAATAAATTAACAAATTAGTATTAAAATTAACTCAATACATTTTCAAAAATACTACCATCGAATGCATAATTCAATTTCATTTTAAATGATATTTAATCATTTGTCAGTATATTAAGTGTTAATCTAAATACCTTCTTAATTCTGCCCTTCATGTCTTCAATTGTTGTGTGAGGAGTGCTGTATATTTGATTTGACAGAAAGAAATCCATGGGGATTAAATCAGAGGATCTAGGTGACCAAGCTACGTAACCTCCTCTTCTAATCTATAGCCTATTAAATATTCAATTTAAATATTGACAGTCAATGGAAAATTAGGTAGCGCGCCATCAAGCCGTAACCACTTCTTTTGAGAAATATTCAATGGAATTAAACGTGTAATTGTGTCTCCTCATTATTAGTTACTGTATTCAAGTTTTTTTTTTTTTTTTCAGATGCTTGACACTACCTATTATTATGAATGTATTTAAAACTTCCTCTGCCGTCTTCTTATTAGGAAGTCAGAGAACGTTTTGTAGACTAAGAGACAATTATTTTTGCATTTAAATTCGTTTATATATAAAGGCTACTTAATTTAAACACTAGCCTATTAGAATAACTAGCAATAATAAATATTGAATTACGCAGTAGATGGCGCTTTATGTTACCTTCTCATATTAAAATAATAATGATTATGTCAAAAATTAATAAAAATGGATATATCTCGAAAATTATTAGGTTTATGTGTAGAATACCTTTATACTTTTTGAAAAACATTAAAATTTCCCACAAGATAAGCTTATTAGATATAGGGCATGTCATTTAAAATAAGCACGAAATTTGACATTGAATATGTTTCTGGAGATACGTTGAATTATCAAAAAATCTCAAGATTTTAAATTCCTCTTAATAGTCTAAAATATTCACCTCTAATATACTGGTACAAAATTTAATTTGTTTTCATTCACCCATTTGAAAGTTATGATTTTTTTTTCGAAACGTCAATTTTTAAAAAAATATTAAATTATTTCAAAAATTATTAGGTTTAGGCATATGAATATATTATGAAAGTTAACTTTATTTTTAATATAGAATCTGAAAAAAGGGGGTATTCCATTATAAAAAAATATAACTATAATATACCATACTTTTATAGGACACCCTGAAGCTAATTTTAAAATATGGTCTTAATACACTTATATACGTCTGCGAAAGCCGATTTTGAAAAAAAAAAAAAACATTTAGCCGTAAAGCTACTCAGCGCGCACGCTGAGAGACCCGGTATATTCATGGAATGTGGATAGCGTACCGTCCCCTTATAAGTATCCTGAATAGTATAGTAGTGAAACTCAAAAATTTTGATTCAACAAAGAGTTTACGGTTTGTCTTCTCGGGGTGTTCCCTGCTTGCTGAATATACGCGGCATTATGTTTACATAATCATATTTGTTTGGAACAGAAATATAAAATAACTTGATAACATTAGGTCACCAGAAATTCCAATAATTAATTAGTTATTTACAAATTGTGAAAACGTGATAGATACAAATTGTCTTATCGCATTTGGAATGTATCGTGTACTTGGGTTTTTACATGGGAAAATTTCCTAAAAACCACGAGCGATTTGGAGATATTTTCTCACATATAAACGTGCTTCGGATACTGCGGGTTATTCAGAAATTGCTCTGACACCGAAAGATCAATATGAAGTTCCTCTTAGCCGTTCTCTGCCTTTGCGTGGTTCTCTCATGTGTGCTGATGCCAGGTAATTATCGGAGCTATTTTGTAAAGTGAATATTAATTTTAATGTTATTTTTTATTACCACAGTCTAAGCAACTTATATAATAGACATACATATTATATAAAAAATAGATATGAATAGATAAGAATCAATCTTCTCTTATATTACCGATTCGCATTTTTTTTTTTTTTTCAAAGTTCGTTAAATTATAAATAAGAAGTTTATTTTTATTTTATTCCCTACGAAAAAAGTTCAATTTAACGTGTATAATGTGTAGTTAATTAATAACATACACGTAAAATTGAACTAAAAACAAAAACTAAAATTATATTAGATACATACCTTTTTTATTTATAAATTAAGGAATCTTTGAAATAAATGTGAATCCGTATTATAAAAGAAGATAATAGATTTTTTATCTATTTATATCTATTTTTATATATTTATAGTTTGTCCGTGGTTTAGGTTTTCCTATAAAAGCACGTGTATTCTACGATTTTATTTACATGAAAAAGAACAAACAAATGATTTTCCGATTAATTAGTTTTAACAAAATTAATAGAAAACGTGCAATGTTATATTTAACGTATACGTTATTAATAAATTCACATTCTATGAATACATATCTATTACAAAAGCTGCTTTGACTGTGATAATTAAAATTAACCTAGACGTTAAACTCGATATCATCAGAATCGGCCTTAATATAAGCCAGTTTTTTAATTGATCTAAGTGTATATAGGTTATGAGGATAATTAATAGCCTATAGGTTAAATTTAACATTTATAGTACAGAATGACCTTGCTACAATATAATTTTCAATTTGTTCATATTAATTACTTAGCGAGGTCATAAATTTTGACTGATGTGTGTCTGATTTTCTGTTTTTAGCGTTGGCTTGTTCTCCTGGCTCCAGTTGGAACGATGGCTGCAATTCATGTAGATGTGATAATTTTGGAAATTCCATTTGCACCACGCGTTATTGCGGACCTCCTATTGGTAAAAGTGGCGGAATTTTCTCCGTGTAATGGATGAAAGCCGCCTTTAAATACTTTCATTAACAAATAAGATTTATATTTTATAAATTTGCAATGTTATACGAAACTTGCTTTTATATATTCCAAATTAAATTTAGTTATGTATGGTTTAATAAAGAATATAATTATTACTGAATATTTTTTATATTATATATATACACATCTTTATTCAGTTTATACAAATAATAAAAAAAACATGTAGGTGTTAATCTATCGACCTGCCCTGTCATGAATTTATGATGATGTAAATTTGTTTTATTATTTAGCAATGATTTATTAAAACTTTCATTCAGCCGTTTAACGTTTGCCGATGGATAAAACCAGCGCCTACTTAATATACGGAATGTCAGAGTGGGGAAATCGAATTCTCCGGTATTTTGCTGCATCCTGTATAAGAGGAGCCCTAAATATTACAATCTTCTTCGTAAATTGTTTTACTTTTGTCTTTTTCATGGCTAACTATCTAATTAAAGGAAAAAATTTCCCTTTTAATAAAGTCATAGCCAACCATTGTTTCCATTTAAAAAAAGGTAAGTTTGTGTCATATCTTCCAAAATATGGGCGAACATTTTTTTATTTTTTGTTATAAATCTGTGTAAAATTTTCTACAACTTTGTCCTTTACACGTTTTTTCTATGATAATAATAGAGATATATAGATTTGAAAAAATTGACACATTTTACTTTTTTTCAAAATATCTAGTTACCCTTGACTTTTTCAAATATTTTGAAGTGTGAACTACACTTCTTTCCTCACTTAACCGTTTTTCTATCTCTTATAGTTTCCGAGATCCCCATAGATAACATCGAAAAAAACTCACCCTGTATAATGCGCTTATACTTTAAAGATGTTAAATTTAATGTTTTTAACATATTTGAGGAACTTGCGGGCCACCTCGTACAACAATCGACATTATTTTGTTTCGAAAAAAATTAACATTTGTTAATTTTGTTGTGTTTCTCGGATATTATTTCGAGTACATTTCTAAATAACAAAGATAATGAGAAAAAAATGTATAATTAATAATTGTTCGCCTTATTTTAGAAACACACGCCGCTCGTTCAACTTCTACGTAACTGAATGTCAAACACAAATATAAATATTTGTCTAATTTAACTGTATTCGTATATCTAATAATTTACGAGAAGTTCATTAGATTTGCCCCTTTATGTAAAAAACTTTTATTTGAAACTGTTTTTCATATTCCGCTCTATTTCGGAAATATTCCACTGTGATAAATGAACCACCCACTGATACACGTTTTTACTCATATTTTTCTTAACGTCTTATTTTCTATTCATCAATTTTTTAATTCTCTTTGTTCATTTGAATTTATTTATTTTGTATTTTATTATTGAGGTGTATAACGCGGTTTTCCTTTCATGAGCTTAAAATCATAATGTTTTATGGTTTCAAATTATCCGTCGCTGTATATGTATGTTATGCATTCTTTGTTCCATTCGCCGCTTTGATACTGCGTGCGTGCGTTTCTTTCACTAACTTGTACACCGCTGCCTTTGAAGTGGCCGCTTGTAACGGCTGCTTTGCTGGGCTGTTTATAGATCTGCGCCCAAGGATGCGCAGTTGACAAAACTTATATCATCAAACATTTTGTATCCATGATTTTTTATTTGTCTCTGTTCATTTAAATTTATTTATTTTGTATTTTATTATTGAGGCTACTACTTTTTATATTACGAAGTGCACTTAATTTTTTTATTCTGTATATTTTTATGTTATGTATTCTTTGATTAATCCACCGCTCGGATATTGCATGCGTGTTTATGTTTTTTTTCCTCTCATATTTGCGCGCCGCCGCGTTTGAAGTAGCCGTCAGCTCTGTTCGACTGTTTATGTGGCTTGCGCGAGGGAATGAGCAGTTGACCAAAAATCTATTGGTCAATCAATTGGTATATATATATATATATATATATATATATATATACCAATTGATTGATTGGTATATATATATATATATATATACCAATTGATTGACCAATAGATTTTTGGTCAACTGCTCATTCCCTCGCGCAAGCCACATGAACAGTCGAACAGAGCTGACGGCTACTTCAAACGCGGCGTATATATATATATATATATATATATATATATATCAACCTTTTTGGAAATAGTTCTTTAATAGTTCTTGTACCACAGTCAAGTTTAATGCTCTAATCTCTTATCTCTGTGCTCCGTTTCCTGTGAAATTGTTGACTTCGAATTAACAATGTATGTACACTTTTTAATTTTAAACACAACAGTTTAACGTTTATACTTGTATTGAAGTTTACTGAAATATTTATTTTAGTGTCTTTGTAAAATGTAACCCGATAATGAATTAAAATCCGTAAATAATTAAAAATGTTATATTTAATTGTTAAGTTATATTTTTGTACACATTAAAAAAAATTGGCATTTTAATTGATATAGAATTGTTTTTTTCTTATAATATAATTTTATCTCGAATATTTCTAATTAATTTGCCTATGTTTATGAATTATGAATCAAATTTAAGATTTTTTTCTAAACAATGAGATTATTCTTGTTGTATGTTTTTACTAATTTAATATGTTATTTAATTCCCTGCCAACTACATATAATTTTAGTACAATTTTCACTTCACCATCACCTAATATAATAATATTTGCTTTTTGAGCGCCCTTTATAGTTAGGCAGGATATTTGAATATTTAAATATCACACCTACTAACATACTGCCATTCACTTGTTGATATACTTAATTAATGAAACTATTTGAATATTTTTTTTTTTAATAAGTTAGTGTTAGATAATGTCTAATGTACTTTTTAATAAATAATTATTTCAGTATTTGAATAGTTTGAATATGCAATATATGAATATATTCTCAGCTCTACTTTAAAGAATTAGTTATAGATTGCGTACAGAACCGCACTTTAAATGTTTTAAAGTATTTTACAACTAAGTATTGGCAATTTCATTTATATAAGATTTGATAAACAAAATAATGTTTTCATGTCATCCTAAACGTTTTGTAAAAAATGTCTTCTTGCCGAAACATGGATAAAAAACTTTTTTTTTATCCGGCAGTAATCTAGAGACCCACGATATTTTCCATTTTTTAAATTAATATAATTCGGAAGTTGCATATTTTAAAATAATAACCGGTTATTTACTTCTGTAGGCCGAAAGGTAAAAAAAGGAGCGACGTTGAGGTAAAACACATACAAAACTGTTTTTTAAGTGTCGATAAAATATCGCTACTTAAGGAAGTTACCTTTACACCCAAGACTAATGAGATATGGAACCATTTGTGCACCAAAATTAATTAATTTTTATCAGTGCCCATAACACCGATTGAAGCATATACCATTTGCATTAAAAACTACTACAATATTTGGGATCTTTTTAATATTTATATATATAAATAGAAATTTAGACCATTCCTACACATCTAACGCATCAGATATATCAGATATAAGATCTATCGAGACATCTACAGGCTCTAATTCAATACACTTTTTAATAACAATTTCAAGAGAAGATTATAAAACATATTTCGATCCAGAAATAACTTAGTATAAAAATAAGACGAAATTGAGAAATTATAAAGTTTTTAAAAAAGGAAGCTGGACATCATTCTTTTATAAGAAATTTATAGAATGTTCGAATGTTAATTGCACCTTAGTTTTTAAAAGAGCTAAGTTGCAAATAAGTAATGGTTACATTGAAATTCAGGGAGAATGCAACGTTTGTAGTAGCCGATTAAAATCAATTGTCTATGATAATGACAATGAGGATGGAAATATATTGTCTGGTAGAAATAAGGACCGCGACGTACTCCTCGCGTCCACAAGTCGGCTCGCTATGTTCTTATATAGCATTGTAATTCATGATAAAGTTTAAAAAAAAAACAATACTCTGTGGGAAATTTGCAATCTAATAGCCACAAAACGACAGATATTTCATATTGGTTGCACGTCTGAAAAAAAATTGCATCAAAAGACCCGAACGAAGTAGTTGTAGATATGTCACTGGCATTGATGTACTTAGTTGTAAATACATTCATACAATATAAATCATTATCCAATTACACACAAGCCCGCTATGACCTTTTTGGAAAAACGGAAGAAATACCGATATACTACATAAGAAATGATGTTGCACATGTGTTAAAATTATGCTCAAGATGGAAATATTTTAAAGGAGCCCATCGATTTACTAGACAATTTTATATGAGAGCAATTGGTTCGTTCACTTTCTACCAACATTAATACGCAAGCAGAATAGGCAAAGTTATGGCTAAAACGCAGGATTGCAACGGAAACATAGGAAACATTTGAGCAAATACCAGAAGATGATGATTGTATGATTACAATAGAAGACGAACATACAAAAACAAATATAAATAAGACATTTGTTGAGTGGTTTGTTAAAATTAAAAATAATGCTCGCAAGATTTCTTTAAATAGTGATGAGATGGGCGGCAGAGGCAATCAGCAAGTTTTGCCTGACATTGTAGATAAACTGGAAAAGTTATTCGAATATTTACCACTATGGTCAGCTGTGATGTCTCAAAATTTCCCTCATCGCCATTGATATCGTCATCCGCATCAGTGGAGAGTGATTTTAATAACCTAAAGAATAGAGTTTTCGCCAACAAAAAACTACCAATGCGCGCTGATGAGTTTGTAATAAATCACATTAATTACCTGCAGGGAGAAATGAAGCTTATGGCAGCATCCTCGTCATATGAAGAAAAGGTAATATAGAGAATTGTTTTGGAATTTAATTATATAATTTCTAACACGAATATACAAATTCAACAATTAAACAATTAAGTCTGTGATTTGGGGTATAATATACATACATTATAAAAAAAAAACAAGTTTTTATATTGCTTTCAGATAATCGAAAATTCTCTAAGGTCATATGAATTAGAGCATACATCGGCCAATTATGAAAAGGTAGTAATATAATTAATAACTCAATAATTATACGGATTATTTTTTTATTTTAATCAAATATTTGATTTTAGATTGATGAATTAATAGAACTGAATCCTGAAAAGAAAATACAGATGATGATGATACTAAATATGATGACGGTATAATTGTAAGTTAATTTTATTAATGAATTACAAAACAAGTTAAATTTCTTTCCAAATCACAACAAAACAATAATAAAACATTAATTAATTAATAATTATGACAGAACTACACTTTACGCACAATGTAAAGACCACGGTGATGATGGTGTGTTGTGATGTGATAATTTTAATTATCAATAAAAATTAGTTACAATTAAAACAAAAACTGGTTGATTGCAATAGCCAATCATAAAATAAATAAAATATAATATATTTTCGATAGGAGAGTTTGTGTAACTTTGTTATTATTCATGATTAAGATTGGTTAAATGGGAAACACATTATATTATGTTAATTTATCGGGCTATTCGAGTTTGTTTCTATTGTCATTAACGTGTGTTTCCCAAATCGTAGCATACGGCGAAATGCATATCATTATTTTCCATTAACATGTTATAATTGTACTTTGTTTTAAGTTTACCTATTTAATTAAAAAAATATTGCGGCTCGTGTTAAGATAAATATCAAACCTAAATTGTATAAAATTTACAATTGACCGTTTATAACTTATATATTGTGTCAACAAGCAGTATTTTATTACTGTTCAAAAGAGGTTATTATTTAAACAAAATCACCGAACAAATTAAATGTTTTTAGAGTTTCTAAAAAATCAAGAAACAAGAAATATATGAACGATTTTATTGAAAACAATTAAAAATTATATAATCTATAACATGTTACACAACATTTAAATCAGCACCAAAAATTCAGTTTAATGATATGTATATAGCCTTGCTCCTATGACAAAAGTTTATGATGACCAACAATAAATCGCCAGATAAATTTACTTTTTAATAATACTTTCAAATATGGTATCTAGTTGTGATCTAATTTCAATTTCAGTTTTTTCCTCTTAATAACTTCGAAGTTTTCCATAATGTAATATTTCTCAGTTGAATCTATATACAGAGAGGTTTTTTACCAGTATACATATGCCCTATGTATACATGGAAAATACCCAAGTCAAACGCTTTGATGTATGTGTTTAGTTGCCTATAATGCGCAACCAGAACGATCGATTCCTTCAACTAGGATAATTCAAAAAAACAATTAAACGATTTTCTATTTCTGTTTATGACAATATCGAAATCACAATATGGTAGAATTTTCGCGATCGTTTGAGTTACTGTCTTGCAGTTTCTGGTGGTCAAGCCCTTTAACAATTTGTTAAGTTTCGTTTGTGCAGCTGTGGGGTCACGTGTTAACCTTTTATAGGTGGAAGTATCGTCGAACAGAGCAAGTGACTTGTCTATATATTCTTGTTTGTTCATTAACACCGTGACAGCCCCTTTGTCGGCTCGGGTTATTATTAGATCTGGGTGTGTTTTAATGAAGGAGAGGAGTTTGGGGATAATACATTCTAAGGGGGACCCTCGAAGCTTGTGAATATAGCTAGTTAATAAGTGTGTAATTTGAGCTCTCTTTGTGTTCTGAAGGTCACGTGGCACTGCCTCCAGTGCCGCCTCAATCTCACTCAACAACCTTCCAGTCTGGATGTCTTTGTATGTGGGAGGTAAGCAAAACTTGGGACCTAAGAAGAGGAAAGTATTGATATCCTGAGGGATGACAACACCTGTAATATTATGAATCCATTTGGAATTATCTGTGAAATATTTTTTGATTGATTTTTATTAATAAGAGTATTAAATTTGATCGTGTGTTTTCTTTTTGTTTTCTGGAAAACGTTTTGGAATCTCTGTTTCATATGGTCTAAGTAATTGCTAAAGATATTAAAAGGGAGGTTAGTGCGGCAAAGGTCAATCAATGTGGTCAGGTTAGTTTCTACTTTGTTAATTTCACTACAAATTAAATCAATCTCGATTTCTAAAGTCTGTGCCCCTAACCTGTTATTTAATCGGATTAGTCGATTGTTGATCCTATTATTGTCTGTAGTGATGTTAGCCAAAAAGCCGTGTGGACGTTGTGTTATGTGGTTCGGAAGGGTGCCTGCTTGTCTGCAACGGAGGAGGAAGTAACGTTGGTTTAATTTGATCGCCGACAACTGGTGTTGTCTGCCCATCGTTTCATCGTGTAGACTGTTTCTGCGCCGAAGCGGTCTCTGATCATCTGATAAAACCCCATCTGTAATGCACCAGCACAGGAAGTAACGGTCGTACAACGTTAGAGGCAAGTTCGGAGATAATCCTAACAGGGCATTCGACCAAAAGAAAACGGCAGAGAATTTACGTTATCTGCTTTATTGTAATACCGAGCTTTCGGGACGGATTTGTCTCTTCTTCAGGGTTAACACTAAAAAACAATGAGCAAATAATCAATCACAATTGTGAAATGTTTAGTGTGACTTGTAATAGTGACGGTTGATTTAAAGAAATTCGATTTGAACCAAAATATTAGCGTTGAACATTGACAAAAATTGAAGACATTATTAGAATTGAATAATGTTTACTTACAACTGAGATTATTGGACAGACTGTTTTTTTTAACTAACATTCCTAAGGTTTGGGAATCCGCATGTTGTAAATCTCAGGCACATGGATTTATTTTGCAATGTTAGGTTATGTTTTTTTTTATATAAAAGTTATATAAATTTATTTTATGATGTTGCGTTGTTGTGAGTTTTTTTTTTTATAATATAAATTCAAAAATTGTTTTTATTAACATTTTTTTATGTATATAGGACGTTCACAATGTTACATTTTAATTTAACCTTTATCTGGCCGTTTGAGTTTGTGCATCGCTAAGCCCCGCGTGTTAGATGGATGCGTGCGCGTAAACAGAAACAATGGCTGAAAACACAGTGCCGGTGGCATCCGTCCCAACGACGCTTGAGTGTATGTATAAAGGATAGATGGAATAGAAAATTTGAGAGTGGGGGAAATGTAATGGGAGATCTCATGACGTCACAGTAATTCACTGCGCACGTCTTAAATATGATTAAAATAGCCATCGAATAATAAATTAAACGATATCGAAACGGAGTTTTCTCTCTATCAACCGTTGTTTAGAATCGCTCCATCTTCTTTTTCAGTCGCTATCGACTATACTAAAATACGGCCTTAGGTTATATTAATATAATTAATTTTCGTTTTATTTTATTATATTTATTACAATTTACTTAAAACAAACGCAGAGTATAGAGATTTCAGAGCATCTCTATTGCGAGAGTAACGACTAATGCGTATAATAAAACCTAATGACTTAGAGGCATTTGTACAAGTAAACTCAATATGGTGTTTAAAAGTAAGTTGGCGGTTAAATTCCTAAATCTTTAAAAGTTGTACATTTCAATAATGCGTTTCCGAAAATGTGATATGAAGAGTCAACTGACGTGTGTGTATAGAAATATCTCATTACACAGCACTTCTTAATGTTGAGGTAGAGATGAATACGGTCACACCACTCAGCGATTATATCCAAGTTGTCTTGAAAAGTGATGACATTATTGCTACTATTGATTTTTTGGTAAATTTTAATGTCATCCGCATATGCCAAGACAGGGTAAGTAAGCATACTTAATAACTTATTTATAAAAATGTTAAAAAGTAGTGGTGCTAGACAAGAGCCCCGAGGAACACCTGAGGAGCGAGAGAATTCATAAGATTTTAAGTCATTATAGAACACATAGCAGGAATAATTAGATATATAGGAATTGATGAGGTTAGTAACTGCAGGGACAGCACCCAAAGCAGTAAATTGGCAAATCAGTATCCATAGCGTCCAAAGGCACGGGAAAAATCATTGTAAATAACGTCCACTTGACCACGAGCATCTATAGAATCAGCTGAGAAATAATAGCTAAATTAATTGTAGTAGAACTGGCGGGCATAAATCCATGTTGATATGAAGATATACTGCGAACGCCATTATGTAGTACAATTTCAAAAAGTTTCACGAAATTGGACGAAAATGGATATTGGACGATAATTGCTGAGAATAGACTTATCACTTTTTTTATGAACCAGACAAAGTCTAGCACGTTTCCACAAAGTAGGAAATGTACACGACAAAATTGCCAAGTTTATGATTGTGAATAATAGAGTAGCTAGAATGAACCTGCAGTCACGAAGAAGAAAACTTGGAATGTTGTCATCGCCTAGTATAAATTTATTTGAAAAACGAGCCATGATGGCAATTAGTTGCGACTCATCCACTTTAGTGATGAAGAACGGAGAATTTACACTAAAATCATTGTCCAACATCGTATGATCAATAGAATGAGTGTAGTTGAGTTTAAAGAGATCAGCGAATCCATTTGCAATATCATGGGGATTAGAAAGGTCCACTTCTTCATTTCGCATTACACTAGGGATGTGAGTTGTTCCACGTTTACTAGAAATAAAATTCCTCAGATCGGCGGGATTATTCTTAAGATTAGATTCAGTATCATGCAGAGATCGCTGATTTGGCATTTAATTAGTGATCGTAGTCTCTTGAATTCAAAATGAGAGTGCGTTCTTTTTGTTTTAAGCCACATATTTCTATAATGGATTTTTAGTTTAAGATTATATTTTATATTAGGGGTAAACCATGGCGGATAATCACTGTTAGTAGGTTTGTATGTAGGAACATGTTTGTATAACACGAAGTACAGTAAATCATAAAATAAATTTATTTTTTATACACTTAACAATATTCATATACAAATTAAAATTTGTTTAATTTGTTTCACAATACCATAGCCGCGGTAAGTAAATAATCCCAACAGACTTATTGGCACAATTTTCTTTAGCAAACATTTCCATAAAATGTAAACCAACGATAAAGCTACTTGCAATATACATGTAAAATAGTAGTAAATAGTTGTAAAACTCACTATCTGGGTGAGAATATTGTGTAATAGAATAAAGCATTGAAAATACAAAAAAAAGTGTAATTACTTCGGTTATATACAACTGAAATAATTCGTGCCAAACGATAGAAAATACCAGGACTCCAAATTTCGAAAGAAACTTGTTGTTAGTGATGTATTTTAAATCTCTGTATAGATACATGTGGATACTGTCTTGCACAAAATTGTTCCATTTATAATAAAATTGCGATGTGTTACAACTTATCCACCAATCCTAAAATAAATCAAATAAATAATTTTTAATGAGATATAGATGCAGTTTATTTCTAAAATTATAATATTAATATTATTTTTAAAATATCAATAACGTAATTGATTATGTACAAATTATTTATTAATCGCCGAAATATTGCTAAGTTCACTGGCGAGTACCGACTTTGCGGGAAAAGTTGGGTTTGTAAAGGAAGTAATAGAACAAAGAACAAATTTATAGAATCACTCATAAAGTTTACTTTCTTGTTGGTACAAAAAAAAAGTAATGCACTATTAGTTCGACTGTTTTAAACTGTACTAAATAAAATAACATCACTTACCGAATGCCATTTTCTCTCTCCGAAAGAAAACACTTCCGAAAAAAAGTTTGGCCAATTATTTATGAAAATATTATGCACGAACAGTATGTAGAAATAAGAAGGTAAAGCCAATGCCCAACAGTTATAAATAATATCTATGAAACTGAATGGCTGCTTGCCAAAATCTTTTAATTTTGGCTCTATATACATGGTGAATAATAATCCAAGCAAATATAAAGACCAAAATACTCCTGAAGCGTATCCAAATGCTCTTCTCCAACTTCTTTTTGTGGTAGATCTAAAATATTCGTTATTAGCTTCATTTTAAAATGTGTGATTTATTAAATTTTTTAAGGGGTTACATGCGTGGATTCTAGCTTACATTTTGATTATATATAAAAGAAAAAGTTAGCTACTGGATCAAGTATACAATAGGTTAAATGGGCTAGAAAATTAACGAATACTTGTAAACAATTTTAAATTATACAGAACCGCATTACAGCTATCTGTGAGGTAGTCTGGAAATTGAATGATAATTTTTGCACTTTTTAAATCCTCCTTAATTTTCAACGGTCAGCCCTCCTTGTTTTCTTTTTATTTCCTTTTGTCTGTTTTTCTTCACGCATTCTTATTAAGTGTGCATACCATCCTAGTTATTTCTTGCCTATTGCCACTTATATATTATCTATTTGTAAAGATGATATGATTTCTTAGTTTCTGATTCTGTCCATCTAGATAACTCCTTCAACTTTTCTTAAGTTTTTCATTTCTGTTGTCTGTATTTTTGTTGTTATTCTTTCATTTAATTGGTTTCATTAATAGTATTTTTAAACTCTTTAGAGTCATATTTCCTACTTCTTTAAACATTAGGGCCGGTATATAATCATTTAACTCGAGTTTTACATTATATAATATATTATCACCGGCTATATTTTTAAGCCTAGACATGACATCTAAATATATAATAATTGGTGCCCAGCTTTTTATTCTTATTTCTTATTTCTCGGAGTTTCATTTAACGTAAATACCAATTTTGGCTACAAAATTCTCGATTACTTCGTATATCTTTGTATCATTTTGGGAGTATCTTTCTTCTTGTTTAGTTTTGAGCAATTTCTCTTTACACGTTATAGCTCTTGTTTGCATTGCTGCCTTTTGAACTTTTTTTCTCGAATATCCCTAAGATCGTTATTCTTTTTAACACGTCATCATCGACATTATCCTAATGTATTGTACTGTTACGGGGTTGTGCGAACGTTAAAAAAGAATTTAAACGGTTTTGTGGCATGAGTTTATATAATTGAAACGTTCTCCCCTAACATTTCCGTTAGCTCAGATTTTTTTTTTTTTTAATATAACATTGACTTACCAGGTTCCCGATTACGTCACTTGCGCACTTAACTCGTTGCCGTTATTAATAAGGGGATAGTTAGTTTGTGAACAATGAAAAAGAAAATTATTAAGTATATACACATTTATTTTACAGGAGTTCAGTACACTTAGTACACAGGAAAATGTTACGAAATGAAGTTAATAAGAAAAAAAAAAATGATAAAAAGGGTAAACGGCTTATTACTGATCATGTCTGATTACAACTGGATGATGAGGATGCCAAGGTTTATAATATTTTTAAATTGTCGTATGCCGTTTCCCATTTAAATTTGTCGTGCAATAAACTTAACTAAAGTATTTACAAAATGTACAGTTATCTCATAAATTAATTTCCCGAACTCATTTGAAAATAAATGATTATGAAATTAAAATGAGCAAAACAAAAGAGGTACGATGTATACGCGAATGTAAATTAAATAATTTTATGTAGCAGCGTTTCCGATAAAACGCCGGTAAGACTACGTGAAAATCATATTGTTCCAGATCTAATATCATACGCATTAATTTTTATGATGGAATTTTGTCTATAAACATAAGGTCTGAAATATAAAATTGTCCAGTGAATAGCTGCTAGTTCCTTCTCAATTGTTGATTTGTTAATGTTTCCTCTCGTAAATATTTGCGAGTCGTACGCGATTGGTAAACCACTTTCTTTCCTAACTTTAACTTTAACTAAATTGCGCCGCATGCAAATAATTTAAAGGCGTCAGTTGTTATTATAAATGGTTTTCGAATTGTGGATAGTGTAGTATAGGTGGATTTATTAACTTATTTTTTAAATCTTGAAACGATTTTTCACAATTATCTGTCGACGGAAATACTGATTTTTTCCTGATAAATTTATTTAAACAATAAATATATGATGAAAAGTGTTTAATAAATCTGCGGTAATAGTTACAAAATGCAACAAATTTTGATTTATTCGGCAAAATACGGTGTGTGATTTGACGTCAAAGAAACGTTACTTCTTTGCGAAAGAATTTACATTTTTATGGGTTTAAGTTCAGATTATACTTTCTACACGTTTTAAAAACTGCTTCCAAATTGTTTAAATGATGTTTTTCCGAATGTACCGTTATTATTTGATCATCCATATACATAAATGTTTTTTGGGGTTTAAGTGCTGTTAACCACGAGCAATCGATTTACACTGTAATGGTTAATTTTATCATTGCGAATATTTTAATTCATTTTTAATGAATCATTATCTGCAACTGTATATGCACACAATTTAGTTTCGCATTAATCACGCGCGCATGATCCTCAGCCTCGTAGGGTGTTTTTATGTTCCGCTAGGATATATTTGTTTGCTTGTTGAGTGGTGTCCGCACGTGTGCCATAACTTTTATTGGTTTTATTGGAGTAATTAATTACGTCGTATCTGTCGGGTTATTGGTGGCTCTACGTTGCATCGGGTGGAATTTATTTGGATTATTGGGATTTTTGGAAATATCACTAATCGACTTTGTTGGATTCAATGAGGTAGCACAGGAGGAAAACGTGTTCCATTATCAACCAGGAAAGCAATCATAAACCTTGGGGATTATTTGTCCGCAATCGGGAATCATCCAAGTCGCTTTAAGCCGCACAAGAACTCAGGTATGCAAAATGCATAAAATAATCGCGATTACATAGGCCGAATTTCGAATGGCGCATTTGCATGAAACTCGAGTTTCTACATAATAGCGTACCGAATGGGTATACGCGCATATACTTTTACATTTATACACCAATCTAAATTGGAAAGGTTGGAAGGCAGTGAATTATCAACTTCAGTGGCGGCTCTACTGCAAAAACTAAATGAAGGCTCCCCTAATATCTCAAAATACTTATAACGCCAATAGCCTTTTACCACCAGCACTATGTTTATAGAGCAACCTAATGAATGCTCTGTGTTCAGTATATTTCTACATTGGTCAAAATACACTTTTTCTAACAATTCGGGATCTACAAATATGAAGTAAGTAATTTACAACGTATATAATCATTGAATAAAATAGACCGACCCTGGTAATATATTTAACTATTATTACATTTTATTCAAGAATTGATTACTTAATTAGATATTTATTTATTTTGGAAGTAACAAACAGTTTTTCAGTAGCCCAAAGATTTAAAACGATTCTACTTCCGTCGACAGTACTTCCAAATAAATTAACTTTTCATTTAATATAATTGGATTTTTTTAAACATTTTCACAATTGTTTATTATGGTTCTCTGAAATTAACTACAAATTAATAATAGGTTATGCTATGATTATTCGAGGCGGGTCGAGTATATGTATAAATATATGCGATATATTCTCTACTGATCTTAATGACTTTAATGCGCATGTCTGCACAATCTCGATACATCGGGCACGAAATGTTCAGAAAGTTCATATTATTATGGGCGCGAAACTGCAGCATATGTGTGAAATGATCCAATGGGTACGGTTATATGCAACAAATGCTACATATACGCCATTCGGAATACGACCATCGTCTACGTTGTATTTTTGTTTTTTTTTTTTTTTATTTTACTGAAATATAGTGAATAGATTTTCTGAGACTGGTTATTTCAGGTTATTTCTAGGTCTTTCTTCATCTCTCTTAATCTTTATCTTTTTTTTGTTTAATCGTATTTGATGTTGGATTTGGGATTTAATTATTCGTTTGGTCGATACTCAATTCTTTTCCATTTGTTGCCATCATCTTCGAGGAGAAATCAGTTTGAGTCGATTCTCGAGATTCAGGGAGGCGCGGAATGTGAGTTTTATTTGATTTTAATTTTGAATGTAGTAATTCATTCAATTTTTTGAAACCGCGTATTTTTAGAGCGTCCTCTTTAATATTTTGATTATTACCTAACGCATTCGGTTCGTCGATACCGTACCGTTGGCGCTAACGGTGATCAGTTTACGACTTACTAATCTAATATAGGATTTGCTTTCAGTAGACACTAACGTTTAATATTTTGGTTATTGCAGGAGTGTGCTATAATATTCGTTATTACGCATTTAAATTATTTGTTTACTCATTTTCAATGATTTTGTTAATTTATGGAGAAGATTACCTTAATAATTTGGTTCCTAAATTTGTTGGTTACTTTTGGCTTATTAAATATTTTCATCATTTTAATTAATGTCATGTGGTGATCGTGATATTTTAAATGATGTGACGCCGTAAATAAATTAAAATAATTCACCCACTCCCATCTTCACTGAGTTATTGGGTCGACAATTACTAAATTCAGTTTTGGACAGGACATGTAAGTGCGCGACGTTACAACACATCAATATTGGTTTAGACTTTTTGAAATACCTAATTGATACAATGTAATAGTAGAATTTATAAAAAATACAATATTGATGTTATTTGTTATTTGTTTGAGCTATAAACATTTTTAAAATATATGCACGTATCTAATTTTTTACTTACCTTGAAAACTGTTCCTTATAAACAAGTGTGGGAACAAAAGTGAAATACGCATAATGATAAAATGTGGGAAGGCTATATTTATCTCCTCGTTCCTTAAGAATATTCATGTTTGATGTTATAAAAGCATAAGCTTTTACTGATAACTGTAACTGTAAAAAAAGGGAAGAAATATAATAAAATACCATACCATATGATAAAAGGCAAAATTATAAATATACTTTCAGTTTATTTTCAAACGCGAACATGAGGTTAATTCCTCATGTTCGCGTCGTATCGTATTAGATGTTTTATTGATTCCAGCTATTAGTTTCCCATTAGATAAGGTGTATCTAATGGGGAAACTAATGGTATTAATACAAAAAGATTGTTTTTTTGTATAATGTTAAAAACAAAATTGAAAATTGCCAAAGATTATTTGCAAAAAAATATGTATAGTTTTAATATTATATTAAAATAAACTAGAAAATGCTTATTTTTCAAAAATCCTAATAAATTAATACGCATGATAATAATACATACGTGTTTCCATAACAAAATGAATCTGCATCCTGCCGGTATTTTGTAGTTTATACAAATTATTCCCACAACGTTGAAACTAACAATTAACTGAAAGAATACTATAACTGACCAAATGTGTTTCCATTCTATTCTTGGAATTAAATGTATATTCCTAAATTTAATCCTCAGCTTCCAATAATAATAGATGAGAAAATGTAGGAAAATCGTTGCGAGAAATAATATAAATGGCAGTTTATAACTTCCGAATGCTTTCTTGAGAATTTTAAAACCATATTGACTCCTAAAATAAAACCAAAGTATTATACATAAAATATTTGATAAGAAAATTGATTGTAGTATATTACTAAGTAAGTGCAATAGAAATGTAATCACCAAGAACTAGTGATTATGTTTCAATAAATTTTCGTACAGATGTACGTAATTATAAGTTAATAATTGATTAAAATTTCAAAGTAATTAGTTCGCTAGAATGTGTACAAATGTTAATATCTCATAGGGTCGTCAAGGTCTCAGGTTAGTCCTATTTGCATGGATGGAAAGGCACTTTCTGAGCAGCGCTTCTTACAAGTTATAAGTTGTCTAACATAATCAAAGACAATTTTAACTTAGGCAGTCTGAATAAATAACGTTTTATAGCCATATTATAAAAGAGCCCAAACATGTTTCCCCCTAAAAAAATGCCAAAGTAAATACAAATAATAAACACGCTATTTTACTGCCATGACCTAGCATAGTGTTCCAATGAGGGTCATACATTTCTAATATACATTATTATCAGTAAAATAGAAAAAGTCTAACAACAATAAACAATTTCACTAAACTTCGAATTCATATGCAACGGATTGGAATTTGATGCTACAAGAAGCAATTAAAAATTTACTATTATAATCGTCTCGTTATTTTCATGAATCAAATGTTTAAGAAAAGTTACTACTTATTATTATGTTTTAATGTACTACCTATCTTTAATGTATTTTTTTTTAAAATACTCTTAATTTTTTCAATCCCTAATGTACACCAACAATTCAAGTAGGTATGATTATTTTTAAATTTTTAAATTAATTTAAAATGGCTTACCTTCCATCGTAAAAATAGTCATTTATAGCGTTTTGCAACGCCATGACGACAAATCCAGAACGTATAATGTTGTAAATACCCAGAAAATTTTTGTCCTTCTTGGCTTTTTGGAAATATGATTCATTTCGGTAATCCTCTATGTCTTTATTGTACTTAATTTCATTACTGTTGTGTTTTTCATTCTCAGCCATTTTTATAATAAATAGTAGTCGGATTATAAATACCTGAAAAAAATCTTTGAATAATTGTCTTTTTATATTAAATAAATATGTTTATATAAAGTATTTTTTAAAAATTTTAATGTATTAAATATATGAAAGGTGCGCTCAGAAAAATATTGCATATTGATATTAAAGAGAAATGATTTTAAAATAAGACCCGTATTTTAATTTAATAATTAAATTCAAATACGTCAATTTTTAATATGAAGTAATTTCTAAACAATTCGAAATTGTGGTTCTTGCGTTATTGCTTCAATATAATGTGGAGTGGGACTACTGTATTAAAATTAAATTAAATAGAGAAAGAAAGAAAAAAATACACATACAGTTCCGTCACGTGGTGTTATTAGTATGTGTGCGAAAGAAATTCGGTATAATGAGCAAATGAAAAAGATACGATAAATTCGCTTCCATAATGAGAGAAGATCATTAACTGATTCACTTATTTCCGTCACTTCACCTTTTCCGAAGTTGTTGGGATCTATTCTTACGGCACCTGTGCGCTTCGTATATTTCCCAAATAGCACGTGGCGTGTGGGAAGTAGAGCACTGGCGCGGGTCGGGCAGGGACTCGAAATTTTATAAGCCGGTCGGAATAGGCCGGGCCTCCAATCCAAAGTATGAGAAGGGGCCGGGCCTGACTGTTTTTTAAGCTTGTTGTAATTTACAAGAATGATAATCGCGGGGCCGAGCGCAAGTTAATTATTTCATGACCGGTCTGGACTGATAAAATTTATTAGCGGACAGGGCTCATGAAAACTAGAGATGGGTAAAGTCAATCATTTGGATTGTACTATTACAAGTTGATTATTATCTTATTTAATTAATCAGACTTTAATTTAATTATATTTCTTAATAGCGAAAATGATATGTAACAAATTCCCCCCTTTCCTCATAAAAAATCTCAGATCTCTAAACGGTCTTATATCAAACCCCTACAAAAATATTTATATTTACAGCTTAGATAATACTCCCGCCAACAGTAGATCACATAGCTACTCTGAACTGGTTAATTGAGACGGAGGTGGCGAGGAAAGAAAAAGTATGATTCGGTTGAGAGAAAGTTGCTAGTATAGTGTTTGAAAAGTAAGGGAATTTCAAGGCAGATTGTAGATTGGGTGACGTCTACAAAGAGACGTGGTGTAAGGTGAGAGTAGGAGAGTGTGAGTCAGAGAGGATCAAGGTAGTGCGAGGATTGAGACAAGGATGCCCGTTGAGCCCACTACTATTCAACCTGTTTGTAGCCGACATGGAGAAGGTGTTGGAAAGGGGGCAGGCAGGTGGGATAGTGGTAGGAAGAATGAAAATGATGTTGTATTGATTGCTAGAACGATGAGTGAATTGAATGAGATGAAAGGGAGACTGGAGAGATATTTTAATAAAAAGGAGTTGATTGCGAGTGTGTTGAAAACTAAATGGATGGTATGTAAGAATGCAGGAGGAAGAAGAAAGGAAGAGCAATTGGAGTGAATGGGAGAGAGCCTGGAAAGGGTGAGATAGTTTAAATATTTAGGCTTCATATTTTCAGAAAATGGAGGCTGGAATAAACATATAGAGTACGTGTGTAAGGAAGCGAGAATGGCAATAGGAAGAATGCGGAATGTGTGGGAGGAAATGTTAGGGGGAAATGTACGGATGAAACTGGTATGTTAGGATGCGTGTATAAGGTCAATAATACTGTATGCGTCAGAAGTGTGGGGAGTGACTGGGCATGAAAGAATAGAAAGGGTACATCTGCAATACTTAAAAATCATTATTGGCGTAGAATTCACAATACCAAATTATATAGTGTTGCAGGAGTGCCAAAAAATGACAGTGGAATGGAAGACAGCAAGGAGAATAGTAAAGTTTGAGAGAAAGATAAGTATGTTAGGAGAAGAAAGGTTGGTAAGGGAAGCTTGGGGTGTGTGTTACAACGAATGGCAGAGAGATGTGAGATATATAAGGTGGATAACTGAGAGGGAGGGACTATTCCAACAATCCTCAAAACGCCAAATTGATTATTCAAAATTAATCCTTCAATCAAAGAAGATAATCCCAATCTGAATAATCGTATCTAAGATAAAATGAAATAAATTTGTCTACATTAAACACTACTTACTAATACCTACATAATCCAAAAATTATAATCAAAAGAGGCACAAAATATTAGTCGTTATTATCATCCGGTGCTGGTTTTAAGTCTTTAGTATGTCAGCAACCTAGAATTCTACCATCATCGGGATGTTTTAATTAATAAATCCACGGGGAGAACTTTTTATGGATAAAAAATGGACCAACAAATTTTGGAGCTAGTTTCGCGTTGAAGTTATTAGCAGCATTTGATAAAACAAAATTACGTCGCCATACTTTTTCACCCACGTTGTATGATGTAAATCGTAATATTTCTTCCCTTTATCAGAGGCTTTTCTTAATTTCGTCTGTATTTCGACATAAAGCTTACTAAGTTGTTCGGACCGTATTACTGGATAATGTGATTGAATATCTTGAAATGCATCTGGATTTTCTACTAATGAACCTGTTAGCGAGATCTCTCTTCCGAAATTTAGAATAGTAATCTCATAAATCAATTCATCCCTCAAAAAACGATTCACATTCATTCTATGTCCCCCATAAGCATCCATCTTGTAACACTAAACTCACTAAGCTAGATAATTTTCAGTAACAAAGTTAACCACTGCCTGACACAAATATCAGTACTCAGATGATAAAGTAAGGTGGAATACGTGGTTATGACGTAAAATTCCCTGAATTCTAATGACTCCAAGGTTGATTAAATGTTAAATATTTAAATAAAAAAATAACAATCTTAATGAATTTGGTAAATATTAGTAGAAAAAAAGTGACCTTATCTTTTCCTTTTTTACATCACGGTGGACAGCAACCAAAATGACCATTAGCAAAATAGGAGCAGTAAAAGGGGAACACGAAAATTGGCGCAGGAACACAAGATATCGCCACAGACATGATAAACATTACAAAACAGCATACAACGAAAGGGGGCAGCACAAAACGGCAGAAACATACATGCCCCGAAAAGAGGACCTATGCTCTAGGGCGGTCCTAATGTATGAACTACAGGCCCTGAGATATCTGTAGAATTACGAAACCAACTCGAGAACCTCGATCTCAACCAAATATCCACATGGAAAACTTCTCAATGAAATCCCTCGTTTGAGGAAACACTATTGTGTTAATTATATCACAGATTGAGAATTTCTGCAGAACCGATAATTGTAGTTCAATTTTTCAATTAACCTTCTACCGTTTCCATGTCAACAAAATACAGCAAAGAAATAGTGACCTATGTCCGACCGGAAAAATATGCATACGTCATTAATTCAACAAGAATGCAAAAAAAAGGAAAGCCATGTAAATTTAACAACGAAATATAAAAAATAATAAATTCAAAATAAAGATTTATTGTCCACATTTCATTTTTGCTGTAATAGCGATGCTACTATTGCAAGTTGATTATTATCTTATTTAATTAATCAGATTTACATTTAATTTAGAAATGATGTTAATAATAAAACCTGATTTTTAATTGGGAAAATGATATGTTATTATAGTCTAAGAACTGGCTACATAAAAAATGGTTCTATCAGCTAAACGACAGATTCATATCGGAAAACGAGCCAATTCCAAATCACTCAGAACAATACAGACGCTTAATATGGGCCGGGTGGTTAAATATGTAAAATTTCGGTATTACAAATGTTTTTATGGGCAGATAGTTTACTAGAGGCGAAAGTGTCGGTAGACGACGTTAAGGACGGTTTTAAAAATTGCATGTAACAAAGATAATTGAAAATTATATAACACGTGCGAGAAACTTTTTTTTTAATTTCTTTTATTACTTTGAAGTTTAATAAATACGCCAAGGTAAATATTTTTTGTTCGTTTACAAACAAGGCCGATAAACAAACAAATTAATATTTAAAATTCAAAACTAGCTTGAATTCTAAAAGAATTTAATCATTACAAATGTTTACATTCATTAGTGACTGTAATATTACGAACAATGAATAATTTGTTAAATGACCATATAGATTATGAAGCATCAACTTTAAATGGAGACTACGGCAAAACTGCACAATTTTACGCAATGTATATTTAATTTTGTGAATTATGATCTGATATTTTCCCGAAGTATTCGTATTGGAAATTTTGATTTTTACAGAAAACTTATTCAAAAACTAGCATTTTTTTTTTATTTTTAATGAGGGAAACTATTCGCGATGGTTTTAAAATATCACGATAACTTATTAAAAGTACATTTATCGCATCCAGGTTTGGAAAATGATTAAAAAAAAGATTTTTCGACGTGAAAAGAACACTGAAGAAAATTTCAAATAATGCTGTTGACTTAACTAATGCTTAACTAACTAGTTGTTTCGAGACGAAGCACTTCAAAGGTGGGGGAAAAGTCACGGAATTCGATCAAAGATTGTATCGTATACATATGATGTGACTGGATTCTACACAATTGCACATTTTTATAAATATGTTTAAGCTTACGATAAACCCATTCAACAGTGTAGATAGTAACAGTGATCAATTATATAACATTCAGTGCGGAATGTTATATAATTTGAAATTAATATTTTGTGGCCTAAATTTAATTTTTGAACTTTTACTTCATGTTGGTTTAAGTTCAGTTTTATGATGTCCTATTCTCAAATAATCATTAAACGTTGTCATTTATATGCCCCCATTATTAATCGATAAATAAAATGCCGAAAACATTGCACCCTCGAAGGTTATGTTTTCGTACATCTGTCCCGCTATTAATATAAACTGTAATATAAACTGTAATAATCGAATTATACCGGGTTATTCACGGTATACAAAACGGAGTATTGTGGCCAAAATATATCACTTTTTAAATTTTTGATTTCAGGGGTGTGTAGGGCCCTATAAGGGCTGCATTATAAAATTATTTTCATATTATACAGGATGTTCCAAACACCATAAAAATACCAAAGTTTTATATATTTTTAGATTCTTCGTTCAAAATAACTATAGCTTTTATTAAAATTGTTGGTACCTAAACCTAACGGTTTTTGAAATAATTGGAATTTTGTTAAAATCTAACATAATTTTCAAATATCAACTATTTGAGAAGTTTTTAGGTTATGTAAACGAATTTTTCAGGTATATTTAGCAATAGATCATACTTCATTGTTCAATTACAAAAACCTTAAAGTTGGTCAAACTTGTTTTTTTTTAAATGGAATGCTATATTTTTTATCATTCTATTAAATGAACATTATAATTATCTATCAAAAGTTTTCTATACCTCTAACCTCTAAGTCATGGTGTTTTTGCGGAAAATGCAAAAAATCTAATCTACGCATCATTGTTTTCTCTAAGTTTATTGATGTATTTGTAGCTGGCTGTGGATTTACGAAATGTCAAATAATGTATCTAAACTGTCACTTTAATTTTCAAACTCGTTTTATGCTATCATGGTATTATTTTGAATTTTTGTGGAAATTTGTAACATTATTGTTTGTATCTAGGTAGTATAGTACTTTTCAAAATATTTATTCGAAATAGAAGGGCTTTGGTATATTTGTAATGTTTGGACAATGTTTTCGAGAGACCTTATTAACCAACAAAAATAATACCTACACTTTTTGCTAAAGAAATAATTTTAAATCGACCATTTTAAAGAGACTATTAAACCGATTTATAAAAAAGGGAATGTGAGTTATAAAAACTCATATATTGGGAAATCTTTTACTTTATAAGAATAGAATTATGAATATACAGAACTTTTAACATTATTCTGATAGAAATGGCAATTAGTAATAAAAATAGATTGTTGGGTGATGTGGAATAGAGGGTTTACAATTTATTCGATTTATATTTTCACAAAAGCACAACATGCCATGGAGTGAATTTGTAAGCTAAAGTGACGTATCAACTAAATCATTTGACATTTCTGAATTCCATAGCCAACTAAAATTATTAAAATATTAATCAAAAATAAAATCTATCTTGAGTTTGCAATCAATCCGTCTACATTACTTCATTTTTACCCCAAGCCCCAGTTTGTAACAAAAAGCAGATTGACCACCCGGAATATATTTACACAGTAAGACAGCCGTTTTTTATCCAAATAATGAGCAAGGAACAAATAAATATTTCAAAACATTATTGTAAACAAATTCCAATTTATGTATGAATGTACAGAAGACAAAGTGGATGAGGTTTAGGAATAGAGGGAGAGATGGTAAGATGGGTGAACTGGAATGGAAGGGGGAGGTGATTGAGAGGGTGAATGGATTTAAGTATTTGGGGTTTATGTTTAAGAGTACTGGGGGATACCAGGAACATGCGAGATGGGTTCAGGGAAAGGCAAGGAGAGCTTGGGGGTAATAAGAGGCAAGTGGTTTGAGGGAAATATAGTGTTAGTATGTAAGTTGTGGGATGCTTGCATAAAACCAATCTTGTTGTATGGGGTGGAAGTATGGGGGGTGTGTGAGTATGAATGTGTGGAAAGAGAGCAGATGCTGGGGGTGGAAAAATCGACCGCCAGATATATTCTGCTGCAGGAAACGAATAGATGGAGTATGCATGTGAAGATAATGGAAAGGGTGGTGAGGTACGAAAGGAGGTTGAGTGAGTTGGGGAGTGAAAGGGTAGTAAAGGAGGTGTGGGAAACAAGTATAAGAACGAAAGGAAAATGGGGTGTGATGAGAAGGGAAATGTATGAGAGGGCAGGGATGTCAGAGGTGTTGGCAAATGAATGGCTGGAAGGAGGGGTAAATGTCGGAGAGTGGATGAGAGTGAAGCTGAGGGAGGTGGAGATGCAGGAGAGGTAGGGGTGTATAAGGAGGAGTGGGTATAACCCAATGTATGAAAGGTGGCAGGTGAATTGGTTTCTTCCGGATTACTTGCAAAATGGTAGTTATACGAGGGAGGAAAGGATCCTGCTTGCAAGGGCAAGGTGTGGATCGGAGGAGAGAGGGAGAAAAGTGTGGATGGGAGAGAGGTATGTTAGATGTGTGTTGTGTGGTAGGGGCAAGGATACGTGGAGACATGAGTGAAGAATGTGGGGGAGTATGTAGGGAGTGGGTGGAAGGGAGCAGGAGTTTTGTGGATTAGATGAGAGAGGATGGGGCTGGCGTAAAGATATTGAAGAGGCTGGTGTGGGAAAAGAAGAAGAGGGAGAATAGAGTGTGAATATGTATAAGGAATACCTTTTGTTTTGTCTTTTTATAACTGTGGTTGTTATATTGTGGTTTTATGCCAATAAAGTTTTTTTTATTATTTTATTAAGACTTGTTTTCAAACTGTGACTACTGATTATGGTCAAGCATTAATGTATTCTATATGTGAATCCTTTAATATGTTAGGACTATTTAAATTTAATTTTTGATTATATTTTTACAAAAAATATATATATATTACAACCTACCACAATGACAATAAAATTATATTAACCCTTTGGGTACATTTGACGGCTCACGCTCGTCATGCGCAAATTTTGGCGTAATAACATTTGACGAGTCCGACTCGTCATTTCAAATAACGCAAGCTAAACGGGTGCCGGGGAGCGCACCTCTGGCGTTGTATCATATCGGCTGAATATTGCAGAAGAACTATTAAAGCAAGTGTCACTGCCAAATTATAATTGCCGTGGTCGTCCTTCGCATAGTGATACACCATACCGTTTACAGGCAAAAACCTGGGCACACTTTCCAGAGAATATTCCATCAACAGAGTCCAAACAACACCCTACAAAAAGATGCCGAGTTTGTTATAAAAACAAAATTAGAAGTGAAACTACCTGGCAGTGCAAACAATGCCAAGTACCTCTGCATTTACCAACATGTTTCGAAAAATATCACACTTTGCAAAATTATTAGTAATTTTCTTTTTGATATATTTAGTTGTTAGTTGAAAACTACTTGTTATTATTTTTGTTTGTTTTATTTATCATTATTATTCTGTAATTATTATAAACTTATATCTTATTTAAACTATGTATTAAATTAAAATAAACAATTTGTTACATACAAAATATTGCATTATCATACTACTTCAGATAGCAACAAATTAATTACGTTTCAGATGTATGATACTCTTTAAATAATTCAGTACACTAAAGGGTTAAAGTCACCTAATACATTTGATGACAAGAGATGTTGTTAAATATAAAAATACAAGACAAAACTTTAAAGAAATAATTACATCATTATATGAAATTGATGATTTTGTTACAATGAAAGAATTGGAGGACAGTTTCTTTGTTCTCATTTTTTCAAAATTCCAAACTAAGATTTTTAATATTTCGTATAGGAAATTAGTGAAATATAACAATAATTTCGATGACGAAAAAATTATATCTCAATTTCAACAGGAAAGTCATATTAAACAAGATGACACATTTTATAAAAATAATATTTTTTTCAGACATTATGATAACAAAAATTTACAAAATTTATTATAACAATATGTACAGTTGTATTAGTGGTCTGTCATGGGCCATCGACCATTGGTCTTTCTGCCCTATTTTGAATTATTCTTTCAGCTCAATTTTTCATTTACTTTCATTCGTTTATAAATGAGATATCTACGAACGAATCAGAACCTAGTTTAACGTCAATTGAAAATCGTACTATTTTGGTAGGTTTTTTTAAACATTATATTCATGTAGACCAATTTAATATTCAACATAATTTACTTATGGAAAACTAGTTTGGGATAATAAAAAGTAATACTATAAAAGAAAAAACTGCAAATATACCTTCAAGATCTGTAAGACATATCAGAGAAATTGTATTAAATGAATATAAAGAAGAAAATAAGGATGTTTCACAAAAATAACTGATGCTACAAAGTGTACACATGAGGAGCAGTGGAATAAAAGAAAAAAAAAATAAACATAATTATTTCAAAACCATCACTTTGAAAAAAGCCAAGAAACAGTTTATTATTCCAGGAAAAACAAATGAAGAGACAGATATTTCAATACATTCAATAGTGCAATATTATGGAAAAAAAGATAAACAAACAAAAGCTTCAATTTTTCCAATTTTCCGTAAATTATCTCAAACTTATGTCGTGGCTGAGATGGATACCTTAACATTATATAATGACAGTTTTTTGACATTACAAACAGATAATGAAAATCAGTAAGATATGTGGTTTGATGATTTTGTTGTTTTTTATACATTGCAACTATTAATTAGAAATAAAAATTGTATTGTATTGGAGGACACAGGGTCATACACCACAGCTCTCGTTTTCGATAGCTCAGTTACTAATTAAGTTAGGACTTTGAAATTTTGGAAACTTTACTTGGGTCTTAGGACGTATATCAGAAAAATATTTTTGATTTTACGGGGTGTCCAAAAAAGAGTTACGACATGATGATACGTTATTTTTAATAGCTTGATATACATTTTATTCATTAGTTAGGTGCCTTTTATGATTACCTATATTTCTCTAAAATTTTATTGAACTACAAAGGGTGTCCAAAATTTAATGTTTTCAATTTGAACGTACTTTATTTTTCTTAATTTAAATTGGAGATGCTGTATATTTTTATATCTTTCCAAGTAGAATTAAAAAACAAACATTTTTCTATCTAACAACCCACCATTCCTAATAGATTAAAAGTTATTGACAAGAGAAATGTTTTTTCAGCCATTTTATTAGGCATTTTGATCAAATGCTTTGAAAAACATTCTATTGACAGATTTGTCTTCTAATTACAATTATTATAACGGCAGTTTTAAAGGTTTCACAGATCATTGTTTAAATTTCACATTATAAAAGTATTAAGCTTTGTATAAACATAGTTTTATTTATAACTTTAAACGAATAGAAGAAAAATATTTCTAAAATAGATTAAATACTAAAACTTATGTTTGACATTTCTTGAATTGTTTTGTAAGCACAAATGAAGAAGGGCATGAATTTTCCTTGCCAGTCTTTGTAATGGGTCAGTTGTAATATTATATACGAGTACCTCTATGATTCTTTGCTGCATGTTTTCTTGTGTGATTGGAGGTAAAAATCGTATGCAAATGAATTCTAAGAATAGCCTAATTATATGTTTCGGAGATTTTAATTGTTTTTCCTTGAGTACATCAATTATGTCATAAAATTGCATTTAATATTGTTAACTCTTGTTCTTTCTTAGGGCTTCACCAGTTAAATAATATCTTTGATTGTACTGGTAATATTCTCTATCTAGTTTTTTGAATATAGATTGTATCATACATAGGGATCCTGCATCATATTATAATTCTCAACAGCAACATTTTTTACAAAATTCAAATCTCCTATTTTTCCTAAACAGCATGGCTTTAGAACAGGTGCTTAGCCTGCTTAGTCTCTTAATCTTTTAATTTAAGGCTAATGCCTTGGGCCAAGGTAAATAGGATTCAATCTATACGGATTTCTCTAGGCGTTCGGCAGTGTAAATGACGGAATTTTGTTTGACAAGTTGGCTAGTGTTGGCATTTATGGCGAATTGCTGAATTGGATAGAATCTTAGCTAAGTTGTCGTCTACAATATGTTAAAATTGGTCATTTATCTTGCCGCCCAATACGTGTTACTTCATATGTACCTCAGGGATCTAATCTAGAACCACTCTTATTTAAGTTATTTATTAATGATGTTGTTCATTGCTTTTCATACGACGAATATTTGCTATTTGGAAATGATATGAAAATATTTTTTTTATGGTGACAGCGGTGGGATTTTTCGAATAAGTGACCGCTTATGGACATTTATGATCCACGTGCCACATAAAAGTGATCATAGTAGAGAAATTCACTAGTCAATAATAAAAGTAGTAACCGCGATAAAAAATGTTGTTGAATATAGATGTGTCTTATATTCTATTGATAGCCGCATGTTAGGTTTAACGAAAATTTTAATACAAAAATTAAGAGATTAAGAAGCTAATTAATAATAACACGGGCAAAGTTTTCGTAAAAATAAATGCCGCGTGTCTAGAAACATTTAGGTGAAGATATAGTATAAACATTCCAAGTTTCAAAGAAAGTAAATTGTTGTCGTAAGTTGTTAAACAGAAACGCGTATTGAGAAATTTAGAGACAACAAATAATTGGAGTCCAGGAAGCGGATTTGACAAGGAAAGCCCGTGATTTCAAAGGATCATATGTGGCTAAATAATCAGCAGTTATGGACATGGGAGTAATTCTGTACATTTCTTACAATTGTATAAGAAGTCTGAATACAGGAAGAAAACTACGGGAAATTTGCGGTCCATGATTAGTTTAATTATGGAAATATAATTGCGAAAGTATCTCATAAAATTAAACCCGAAGTTAAAAATGAAATTAAATTACCTGTGATTAAATGTAATTTGCGAAATTTTTGGAAAAGCATGACATTTTCAGATTTAATTTGTATATTTTGTGTTATTTTTAATAATAAATGATTACTGAATTTTTGTTTCTTCAAATAACAAATTTTGTAAATTATTCTGTAATATATTCTTTTTAAATATGGAGGAGGATATATTGTAAATATTTATTAGAATTTCATGGTATTAATCAATGTAATTATATTTAACAAATTAAATTATCAATCAGTAATTCTCGTTTATGACATTATTGAAAAGTAAATATTTTTAAAGAGAAGTAGATTTTAGATACCCAAGAAATGTTTTCAACAAACTAATGGCTGTTTATCTTGGGCAAGTTGATTTTATATACACGGATCTAACGATGGCCTTTGACATGGTTAATCATAGTCTCCTAATTAATAAGCTCCATGCTTTTGGCTTTACTATTTCTTTTAATCTTTAATGATGTCATTGACTGCATTGATTGGCCATGTTTGATGTACGCTGATGATGTAAAGATTTTTAGATCTGTAAAAACAATTAACGGCTGTAAGGCCTCACAAATGATATCAATTTTAGCAACAGGTGTGATATATATACAAGATGTACAGAAAATGAGTGAAAAGCTTTAGGTAGCGTGACTCTTTGACTAATTTTTAGATAAAAATATTAACGAAAATAAGTCACACGGTCCTTCCTTAAGCCTCACGGGCCACTTAAAAGAACTATATATTTGGCAACGCTGGATCAAACAAGTGTTATTAAAAATAATCATACATTTCACATGTAAAATTTGAAGTTTAAGATCAAAATTATAGAAACTGTTCAAACTGGTATCCATCAGTTTCTAAACAAATCTGGAGACACCGAGGAATAGAATGTAAAAATAATAATAATAATAAAATTATCTAATTTTAAAACATTAATTTATATTTAGCGAATCTCTCAAAAGCATAGTTCAAATAGGTCTGATGTCTGTTTCACACCAGAACACAAGTTTCCTCATTTTAGGAAAGAAATAATTTTTCAATTATCGAACCGATATTTTGAGATATTATTTAGTGTTGCGAGTCGCAAACAATGCAGTTGGGAAAAGGGATTGATCGAATTTTATGATTATTGCCAGAAACTTTCCTTGTTTAAACCGATGTTAATAAAAGTGACCATGAGAAAATGTTGGAAATATATTTCAAGTTCGCATCTCTTCCAGTAGGGGGCGCAATGAACAGTCAAAAAATAATTCTGCGATTATCTCAAAAAAAGTTCAAATAAAGGCATCATAAAACTACACTTTTTGAAATCATGATGAGTTTATAAAACAAAAATGTTACAGAAATGTTTCTCTTACTCTTGAAATAAAGGGTGGGGGAAGGTCAGAATTTATAAAGATCAAAAGTCAAATAACTCTTTTGTTTTTTAACCAATCTTAATAATCTTAATTTCATACGAAAGAACATATCATACTGATTAAAACAATTGACAACAATCATAAAAATAAGTAATTCAGTAGCCGCTAGGTGGCGCCAAGTTAAAAAGAATATAATTTTTCCATTTTCTTACAAATTTTAAATGGAATGATACATTTTTCTTAGTATCAATAGAAAGTGCGTGAAATTGTAAGAAATTTGGTGAAAACCGCATCTCAATACCTTTATTCTCTCACAAGTTATATATAAAAGAAAATTTCAAATTAAAAATTTCAAATGACATTGGAAAACTTTTTGAGGTTAATAAAATTTATAACAAAAACAACAATATTGAATTAGTTTATCAACACCAGGGGACATTTTCTAAAGCGTGCTAAATTATTTGGATATACTCTTTCTTGAGAGGTGAATAGATGGGGATGCTTATTTTTTTGGTCACCACGATTTGCCGAATGTTCAGATTTTTATTTTTGGGGCAAATTAAAAAATATTTTTTATCAATCCAGGCCCAGAACGAGAAAAGACATATTTTTTTGGATCTGAAATGCAAAAACTTCAGCAATATATATACTGTATTAAATAAAAAATGATTTGAAAATAATTAATAAATTATTTCCACATTTAGCTTTGTGACTATTGACTTACTTACAACTACTTCCCGGGCAAATACCCACGCCGGACATTGAATTACATAATGTACACCTGCTGCTGCATATCAATAAAATATTGCATAATGCATTTTTTAACATCTTTAAATTATGTAAGGCATAGCTGTACTGACGAGGGATAGATCCCGAAACACGTGTCTGCAGATGGCCTTATATTAGGTAACGTTAATTTTGTTGTTTTTACATAAAATTTTTCTCGGATCAAAAATTTTGTTGCATTATGCAATATTTTATTGATATGCAACAGCAGGTGTACATTATGTAATTCAATGTCCGGCGTGGGTATTTGCCCGGGAAGTAGTTGTTTTAATGTGCATTTGTTTAACGTACTTACGTAAGTAAGTCAATAGTCACAAAGCTAAATGTGGAAATAATTTATTAATTATTTTCAAATCATTTTTTATTTAATATATTTAAATAATTGTGACCAAGTGGAATAAATACTGTTTTCTATTTATATATATACTGATATTGCCAGAGTGGATGTCGCTGCTTATTTAATTGTATAAAGTTATGTGATTGTATTAAATATGACGGTGGAGTCATTTGACAATTTTAAAGACAAAATTTTGATATAAATTTGGCATTGAAAATGTTTTTTTATTATACTTATCTGAAAACACGTTGATTCCATATGCCTCTAGAATGATGGAATCGTCACTTTTTCAGGCGACCGCACAGAACAAGTTTGTTTGTGCGATCATTCCGTGCACTAACCGATTTCTATAGCAACGATGTATTTTTCACTTCTGTGTTTCACTGACGTTTTATTTTCCGTCTGTGAAATTCGTAAATTTGTTCAAATGTACACAGACTTAGAACATACTGATATTGTATTTTGAAATAAAGTGCTTACCAGATCAAATTCCGAAAAACAGGTATTGCATTTAAATTTCTTTAGAATTAGTGTAATTATCAAATAATTTAAATATTTAGTTTTATATTGTTGTTTTCAGATAAGTATAATAAAAAATAGCGTTCATTACACGTCCAGAAATGGATTTTTCCGTGCTTGCATGACTTCCCGTGTGAGGCGTAGCCGAACGGTCAGCGCGCACGGAAAAATCCTTTTTTCTGGACTCCTAATGAAATATACTATTCCATGTAGTTTTAACACTCTTTTCACCTGTATTATAAAAAATATTTCCTTATTTTTAAAAAATGAGAAAATTAGTATTAAAATTAAAAAGCGCCCCCTACCGGTGACAAAATAATTTAATTTTGTTATTTTAGTTATAATTTCATTTATTTTAAATTAACACATAAAATATTAAAAATTTGCATTAATAATTTTTAATTATAAAAATTCTTTTAATTATAATTTGTGATAGGATTTAGATACAGACTTCAGATTTTCACTAAATTTCTTACTTTTTAATCCTCTTTCTACTAATATTAAGAAAAATATATCATTCCATTTGAAATTTTTAAGAAAAATAGGAAAATAATCTATACTTTAAGTTGGCGCCACCTAGCGGCGATAAAGTTAGTTATTTTCCTGATTGTTGCCAATAATTTTAATCAGCATGATAAGTTCTTTCGCATGACATTAAAATCATTAAGATCGGTTAAAAAACAAAAGAGTTATTTGACATTTGCTCTTTATAAATTCTGACCTTCCCCGACCCTTTATTTCAAGAGTAAGAAAAAAAAATCTGTAACATTTTGTTTCACGAACTTATCATGATTTCAAAAAGTGTAGTTTTATGATGTCTTTATTAAACATTTATTTGAGGTAATCGCAATATTAATTTTCGACTGTTCATTGCGCCCCCTGCCGGAAGAGTTACGTAATTGAAATTTATTTCCAGCATTTTCTCATGATCACTTTTATTAACATTTTTTTATTTGAAAGCTCTAGCACTCATAGTTCCTGAGATATAACCGGTGACCTTTCTTATCTGGACACCCGGTACATATATTTTATGTATGAAAACATGGAGACGATTAGATATGCAAGAAAAATATTAAATTTTAAATAAAAATTACCAAATAAATGATGCAAAATTTTGAGCATTTATATTAAACTTTATTCAAAAATTAAAATGTCCTGAAATCAATATAATTTAACAAGAGAGAATTGTAACACATAAATAAATAAGAATAAATAATTAGTGTATGTTACTTCATTCAATTCAATTCAAATAACATAAACTATTTTATATGTGCTCATTTTATGAATTATTAGTAAATAAGAACCCTACACAAATTTAAAAATATATATATATTTGGAAATATTGTGCATGAGTATTTTTTTTTAATAGATAAGTATTCAATCAAAACTAGACTTAATTGTTTTTGGGATTTGAAAAATATACGGTGAATTCTGAATCTTATTCACATATGCAATAAAGGCCTAAAACTTAACCTCCTAGAGCAACTATAGATAAATAAACTCAAATCTAAAGGTGTGCTTCTGAATGACCAATTAGATATATATATAAATCACCTCCAGTTAGTTTATAATTTCACTCACTAAATATTATTTTTACCAATGGTATAATTAAGCACAATTTTATAATTTTCTCTATTTTTGTATTAACTATACTGTCTTCAACGAAGCCCTTCTTTTCTTCTACCTGTGTTTGTATATAAATAACATTTTGTTTTTGTAAAAACCATTAATCATCTGGCTGATGATGCCACTGTGTCGGCGAAATAATTATAGCAGTGTTTCTACAATAAATAAAAGTGAAAGTAAAATAATTTTATGTTTTTATTTAATTATGCAGTTTCATCAAGTGACAGCCTCAACCATTGAATTTTTTAAAAGATATATCATTATTAATGTAGTACTGTATTCTACACTTAATATTAATTGATGATGGTCATTTTTACACAAATGATGTAATATACTATTGTATTAAACCACGGTAAATTTCATGAAAATCGAATGAAGCATTAAATTGTTATTAATAAAATAAGTAAGATTTCGTTTAAATTTGAAGCTGATTTCTGGCTTAAAGGATAACTTTTGTATATAGATAAGTTTGGTTAAATCATATTTTGGTCCCAGGAACTTGAGGTTAAGCCATTTTCCAACATTAACAGGACACTCTGTATATTTAACTAGGCAGACACCGTTCAACCTTAACTACTATGAAGTAATTCTTAGAAATTATTACATAGTTCGAAAGTTAGTAACAAAATATTCATTGAAATTTGCATTTGAGATATTATCTAAATTGCATCGCCAAGTTATTAAATTAACCTTGTTTTTGTAATACTAAATTTCTGAATTATAAATATTTGAATAAAATATTGATAAGAATATTTCAATGGTTATTATTGTGCTCATAGATAAGATACTGACTATATTAGGGAGCGATGAATATTTGAATTTATAATAACTTCAGAGGTGTAAATGACAAAGGTAATCGTTTATTTATCTGTGATGATGGTATTAAAAGTGTTTATTATTTTGTATATTGACTTTAGTTTAGTGTATTAAACTGGCGAAAAAAAATAATAGCATAACATATTTTTGAAACCGTTTCGTAGGCCTAGTTGTTCCAATTGTCGCTTAAGGCTGGCGTTTATCGTAGGTAAAATTAAGCGATTTCGTGCCCATTGAATTCCTCTAACACACAAACCCTGAATAATTAATTAAATCATATTATATATCAAAATAATCCTAAAACTCCACAGATTTCGAATTTAAAAATTAATGTGATTAATAGTTTAGTTGATAATTACGTCCAAAATTAGCACATTTTATATAAGGAAAGTAGTATATTTTTACTTATTAATGTAATAATTGAAAGAATAAAAATATGTCGTAATATTCTACATTAAATGTAATTATGATTAAATACATTTTTTGTCATAAAACTATACTGTTTACTTACGAAAGTCGTTCCGAAAATATCACAATTCCCGTGAAATATATATATATATATATATATTGGATAAAACCGGCAAGTTACATGCAATTTCTGTATTTGACTAGATAAAATTAGTTCATCAAGTCTTCTATAGATAGCAGTAAATAGTGTACCATATTTTAATAAATATTATTTACGTTTATCACCTCTAAATTATTTATAAAATTTACATTATGAGTAAGCATATAAATAATTAAGACTGTGAAAAAATAAAAACAAAGGCATTTAATTAATTATCAAGAGATACTCAACCAATGTTTCTCCCCTATTCTTGATGTTTGTGTACATATGTGTATGTGTCCGAGTTTGTGTATGTGTAGAACGGCTTAGAGCTATTTCACATTCAATGAATATGAGAAATAAAAAATATCCTTTATGGTTATCTCAACGCGCCGCGTTTCTATAACACAGACGATGCGCATGCAATTCTAAAATAATAAACATTTTAAATAGAGTTAGTTCAGTAAGCAGTATACAAATATGAATGATTCTTCATGATGAAGAATGTACGATCGTGATGTTTTTTTTTAATGTAATGTTTTGAAATAATTTTATTTGTGCATTACAATTGTAAAAAAAGGCAAATGATCTTAAATAAATCAATATAATTGTAAAATTTCAATGATATAAGTTATACATATACACTATATATAAAAAATATTAAATTTTATAAAACTTTCTTCACTTACAGATTCATAGATAGGTTATTTTGAACATTAACTTTATATTTTATATGGGCCGTTTTTAATATAATTTTTATATATACAAACATCTTTATTCAGACAACATTACATAAGCTTATACATACATACTGTCCGGGCTATCGACCTGGGGTCTTTCTGCCCTATCATTTTTATTTTATTATATTTACGGATACAAATAATAATAACATGACTGTAAGTTAACCAGAAATTTATACTTTCCAAAAAAATATTTATGTTTCCTTTAAAATGACTAACAGTCTCATGTTCCGTTGTATTCCACTATTATGCAACTATTACTCTACATTCTTTATAGAATAATATCACAAATAAAGATAATTTTATTTTTTCGTTTATTTATAGCATATGAATATTGTCATTGAACTCAAATTTTTATAGGAATTTTAAAATAAAATCAAATCCTGACCAGGGAAAGTTCATAATAAGTCTTGGATTCGGGAATTGTTCCAGCTAATATGTGTTAAAAAATAAATATTAATATTTCGGATCATTTAATTATTTTTGAGCCTCTAAGATATATGTGGGATCTCGACATTTTAATTTTATTATATATATATTATTTCTGGAGCTAAGCGGTTCCTTTAAAATTTATCTAATTTTTCTAATATTTGAATTGATAATTCAGAATCTGTAATTGTTTTCTATAAATATTGGACTTTTGTCGCCTGTATATACGATAAAATGGCAAACTTTAGTGTTTGTAATTGACAAATGTCCCTTAATCTATGAAATGGTATTGTAATTTAAAAAAAGTATTACCTGTTAATGATTTCGCTTTAGACGAATTTCATTATTATGTACTTCTAAAAATAGAATTTTATTTTTTAATATAGTCTCATTTAATGTTAAATTTCTGCTACTTTCTTTGAACATTTAACTTTAACGATTTCGTCTTTGTTTATTATATTTTCAACACTATGCGGCTAATGATGAAAAACTTTCTAGATAAATGTTATAAATAATTTTGTAATTTGTCATCACATTTGGTAATTTTATTTGTTGTCGAATGTGACGTCATATTCGTCATTACTTTATACATTTCTACCATTTAGCATTTTTGACTTTGATGTTTGTTGTGCATTTTGTATTTTTTTTTAAAGAAATTTAAAAAGGTAATAAGACGTTTCATAATGTTATATAACAAAAATATTTAGTTATTCAAGTTCTACAACTTTTCTTTAAAAAAAAATTCTAAAATAAATACTCTTTTCAATTTTTCTATCCGAAAAAAGTATTACTCAAGAACTGAAGATACCCAAACAAAAAGTTAATAAAGGACTTTTATTTGAAACATTCTTTGGTGTGATTAATATTTGCAAAAAAAAAGCGGATAACAAAAAAATGCTTAGAGGTGTGTGTTCTAATTCTAACTAAAAGCTTATTACATCTCACGAGAACTCAAAGCGGACACATCCGTTGAAATTATCAATTCAAAAATGTTTACAATTATAATAATTTCTATTGAAACGTAAAAATAAATTAATATGTAGGTAGAATACATTGAACATGAAATAAACAATTTTACGTAGATAAAAATACACATTAAAAATAAGCAAGTTAGCATCTACTTATCTTAGTCAATGCCACTAATGATTTTTTATGTGATGATGCAGTGCCTACTAAAGCCACAGGTCGGAATGTCGTAGTGGGGATATTCGAAATCTGATGTGTGTGAAGCTGGCAATAACTCCAGCAATAAACCGGCGCCTCCACCAAAACCAATTATTATTAAAATAATTATTTTAACAATAATTACATATTGAATTAAAAGAGTTTGCACACTCACTGTATACAACTAGTATTGCCCACAAAATGCGATAAGTTGCGTCAATATATAGCTTCTCTAACAACTTTAACGATATTTTAAAAAAAATCAAAATTCAAATTTTAAAATGTCCATATTTTCCAAAGACCACAATATATTTTAGTTTTTCTTTAATATTTTACTTAATTAGTCAATAAACAACAAATATAATCGTCCAGAAATATGTCATATATAAAGGTAAATTTATTATCGGACTTACTGCGAGCTCGATCATCTGTTAAATTTAGCAAAAAAATTAAAAAATCATATAATATATTTAAACGATCATTAAACAACAAATATTAATTATCAAAATTGTGGCGACAACAATGGTTAAATAGTTATCGGACTTATTGCTAGTTCAGGCATACATCCAATATGACGAAAATAATCATAACTCAGAAAGCCCGCTTTTTATTTTAGATTTTCATTCACAAAATGTTTAAACTGTCGATAAACAGTGAATACCAACGATCAGAAATGTGTCATGAACAATTGTTTAATTGTTATCAGACTTATTGCTGGCCTCCCATGCATTGAATACGATTAAAAAAATCAAATTTCGAAAAGCCCGCTATTAATTTTAGATTTTCTTTCAGAAAATATTTAAACAGTCGATAAAAAATAAATACCAACGATCAGAAATGTGTCATTGACAATAGTTAATTTGTTATAAACAATTTAAATATTAAAAAATGCATATCTCGAAAAGCCCGCTATTTATTTTAGATTTTCTTTCACAAAATGTTTAAACAGTCGATAAACAGTGAATACCAACGATCAGAAATGTGTCATGAACAATTGTTTAATTGTTATCAGACTTATTGCTGGCGCTCCCTTGCATTTAATAGGGCGGACGATTAAAAAAATCATAACTCGAAAAGCCCACCATTTATTGTTGATTTTCCTTCACGAAATATTTAGCCATCCATAAAACAATAAATACCAACTGTCAGAAATGTGTTATTAACAATTGTTAATTTGTTATAAACAATTTAAATATTAAAAAAATCATATCTCGAAAAGCCCGCTATTAATTTTAGATTTTCTTTCAGAAAATGTTTAAAAAGTCGATAAAAAGTGAATACCAACGATCAGAAATGTGTCATGAACAATTGTTTAACTGTTATCATACTTATTGCTGGCGCTCCCATGCATTTAAGGGCGGACGATTAAAAAATTCATAACTCGAAAAGCCCACCATTTATTGTTGATTTTCCTTCACGAAATATTTAGCCATCCATAAAACAATAAATATTAACTGTCATTTTAAATTGAATATTCGGGGTGGAGTAAAGGAGATTATGTTTTTAAAATGTTGGAATCAGATTTACAAAGTTTTATTATAGGCCACAGTCAATAAAAACTTACCATTTGCCAAATGTATATAAATTACCTACTCATATAAATACGAACTCTATATACATAGAGAAACATATGAGACAAACTATCAACACAATAAATAAATAATTTTTAAAATTGGTGGTCAGCCAGTTTTCACACATTAAAAATACAAATAAGTCTTGAAAAATTACCCGTAACCAAAAAATAATTAATGAATTTGATATATAATTTTATTGGGAGTAATGTTAAAATTGAGTAATTAATAAAAGAAGTTTTATGTTAAAAATAGCACGACTTTTTTAATCAATAAAAACTTTTAAACTGAAATATCGACAAATTCGTGCATTCATAACGAATGAGTAAATTATTTTCTGATAAATTGTTTCCAGCCTCGGTCAATTAACGAACTTGCAAAAAAAAATGAAATGGATGCTGTCTCAAGTTTGTTTATCATTTGCTTTGTAAGATATAAAATTATGTGCAACAAATCTGCCATATCGTTGTATATTTTTCTAATTGCGTTAACTATTTCGCATTTTCCGCTCACATCTAATATATTAATATTTTGAACATCAATCTCTAAATTTTCATTGATAATTTCGGAGGTGTCAATGTTTTCAATATTAGATGATTCTTTTTCAACGTTTTCGTGGTGAGTCACATTTTGTTCATAAAGGCCAAGCTGGACATCTATTGGTTTATTAATTTTCATTAGCTGGCATATTTCTGCTACATGTCTTTTTATAAATTTATAAACGGAGTACCTACTTTTGTTCGACTCATTTTTAAAAATGATGTTTGCAGCTTCGGCAATAATTGTGTGAGAATATTTAATTCTGTTTACAGATGAACATGAAATTCTACCTCTGAATAAGAGGGCTATTTGCTCCGATTTAGACATTTTAGTTCAAAAGAAAAGTCTTAATCAATCCAACTATATATTGTTGGAAAATATACTTTTCTGAACAATTTTATAAATTAAATAAGACACAATTAATATGCGCGTGTGGTCCAAGAAAACTTTAAGATAAACAGAAAAGTCTTAATCAATTCAATAATATATAATATTATTGAAAAGTATACTTTTCTGAAAAAAAAATAAAAAGTATGTGAAAATAGAATATAAATGAGCGTGTGGGTCAAGAAAACTTTCGAGATAAACTAACGCTGCTCAGATACGTCAGATAACAGGAAGACATTTGTTGGGTGGGAGATTGGTCATGCGCAAAAACTCGCCACTCTAATTGTGGATTCCTATGTCGTTTTCGGCTTCTTTCGTATATTTTCTATGTTATTTTAGCAAATAATTAATACAAAATATAACTTTTTATGATAAAATCATCAAATTGCATGAACATCTTTATCTAACTTTCTATATATAAATCAACGTTAATAACATTATACAAGAAATAGTTATCAATTTTTAAGGCGCAAAGTAATAAAAAATGCAAATTAATTTATTTCTTTGAAAGCAATAGTGAAGGAAATAACATGAACTATTTTTGAATCAAAAGTTGATATAGAGCTTTTACAAATTTAACAATTTCAACTTGTAATCTTATAAATATCTTTAAATATAAAAACCGTCCTAATTTCAAATTGTAAATGAATCAATGTTATTAGTTAAATCTATTATTCAGTAAATATTTTAATTATATTTTATTTAAAAACTACAATTTTGTAAAAAAGCCAGAAATCATGTTCAGACTTAAGAGGTAATGTCTACCCGCTTAAGCTCAAAAAAATGTTTTTTTATCGCAGAATTCGACAGTTTGTACATTTTAGATTATTTACTAAAAAGTTTCATATTGATTGGATACAAATTGGCGAAGTTATGCGTGTTTTTGCTAAGTTGTCAGAGAACCTAGTGAACACATCTCAAATCTTTAAACGCGATTATATTGAAATCACATTTTCAAAATAGATTACGGCAATAATTCAACGTGTGTTCATTCAATATGACAGCGGCTATTTGTCTCATATTTTAAACAATTTTTTCTAGTCGTTGATCGTTCGGATTTCGCCTTTTTTTTTCTATTTTTTATAGCCGATCAAAGACAGATTTTTTGACTCGAAAAACACTTTCTTTACTCAGAACGATCAACAACAGCATTTAATCATTCTTAAATGCAAAGCAATACGAATTTTTTATTTCAAATGCTTTCTGCATCTCCAAGAGCTATCACCATAAAGGCTTTTTTAAATCTTTTAAGGGGAGCAATTCTAAAATAACGATAAATGTATGCAAAATAAACTGGTTTATTGGATTTAATCTATCTTGATTCCTTTACGATAGTATCAATATGGAAATATAAAAATAACCTCGCTTCACGGGTTCAGATGTGTGAAACATACCATTAGAGTGGAAAAGGAATATAATACATACGATTCAAATTTTCATTTTATTATTAAAATGGAAGATACCGACGACGAAACCGAAGACTCCTCAGATTCAGAAATGTTACTTTAACCATTTTGTTTAAAATTTCACATTGATATATGAATATAGTGTTTTATTAAATGACAATGTAATTCAATTAAATTTATTTCTAACCTTACACGTTCTTCTAAGTATTAAATTAATACGATATTACAATTTTCAATAATACAAATATACGTTTAATCCAAAAGTGTGAGGTTTGGCTGAAAAAGAAACAAATATTAGAAGATAAGTTTATTTTACCCCCATTTTTTGAATAATGCAAAAGGTTGCAATTGCAGGTATATTTTGGGCCGGCAGAAGAAGAAACAATAAATCAAATCATTTAGCGTTCTTGACGTCCCGGTTTAATTACCTCCGGGCTGGTAATCCGCAGTGCCGGTAGCCGCAAGTTTGTATAATGATTATAATTTTATTTATGTTATTCAAGCTAGATTTTTATTGCTCAGCAAAAAAAAAAACGATGTATACACTATACTACTGTAATCCATACTTAATATTGATTGATTATGGTCATATTAACTAAATACTATAACATTCAATTGTTATTAATTGTTGAATTGTTGAGGGATGAAGGATCTCGAGGAATGCATAACTGTTGGATCAAAATATTATTTGTTTTATTAATAAACATTGAATGATTCATTCGATATTTATAATTTTTCCATCGTTTAATTAATATAATAGTATAGTACATAACTTTTGTTAATATGACCACCATCAATCAATAATAATAAGTACAGAATACAATAGTACCACTTCATAAACATTTAAATATTTTTTATTCCGACACACAATTGAATTAAATAAAATATTACTTGAAAGATTGGCTAATTTAAAACATTTTTGTCTCTTTACAATTTTCGATAAATTTTACAGTATTTATCCCCCCCCCCCTCTCCAAAAAAATCAAATCGATTACATTAATTATTTGGTATAAATATGTAATGAATCAATAACTGAATTTATAAAATATTTAATGTAATAATTACATGGCTCAAATATTTTGTTGTTGTCGTTACTACATTAAAAATATCCTCTTTGGACACATTATGAGAAATGACTATATGTTTTTTTTATTATTTATCAAATTGTTCGGACATTCACGAAATTTCATTAATAATTGCAAGTGAAATATTTATTTCAGTAATTGTTATAATTTAAATTGATTTTATTTTAATAATATTCTAAATATATTTTTGTAGTTAAAAGTAATAATTTAATAATCAAATATTAAGATCTAAGAAGTTCATGAAATATTCAGGTGAGGAACTTTTCCTATTTCTCTAAGAGATACTTAGGTCGTAGTTACAAAGAAATCATTTCTAGTTCACATTCTGAATACTTAATTTCAATGTTTTACATTTTATATTAATTATGTTAACATTTTCGTGACTCTTCTTTTAATATTTATATATATTCAGAGTCCATTCTTATTTTTCAGAATTAAATTTCGTTGGAATTGTAAACGCAGATAATATGTAAGATCTGGTTTTTCTCCTTCGTGTCAACAATAATTCAAACTCATTGTCCCTTTGAATACTGACTTTTTCTGGTGGTGACCTGTTCTTCGTCAACCCAAACAAAAAAGAAAACAGGGAAAGGAATTCAAACACGTGTCTTCGGACGGACACTTACTACTTCCGCCCGACAAACACTCACTTAAACATAACAAAAGACGACCCTATAAATATAATTTGAGTTGTTGGCATTCATGTTTATTGCGAAAGGAGCATAAGAAAATTATTTATATACTCTTTCGTATAATTAATTTTTATGATCCCCATGAATGTATTATTGTATTGTATTGTATCATTTTAGATTAATAATTTAAATTAAAATGTGCTGACTTTCTTCTCCTAATAAAAATAGATTTCAAAATTTATATTTTCACAAGATTCTTGTATAGTTACAAATTATTTTATTTATTATGTTTATGATTATTAGTAAAATTTAAATTAATAAACTTTTGCATAAGCGATTTATTTAAGCTGTACATTAGATATAACTTCAAAACTTGTATATAATGATTTTTAACAAAACCGAGGGTTCTTACAATTATCAATTATCCATTCCATTATTACATATGGGATCCAAACAAATTACGAAGCAAATGATAAACAAACTTGAGACAGCATCCATTTCATTTTTTTTTGCAAGTTCGTTAATTGACCGAGGCTGGAAACAATTTATCAGAAAATAATTTACTCATTCGTTATGAATGCATGAATTTGTCGATATTTCAGTTTAAAAGTTTTTATTTATTAAAAAAGTCATGCTATTTTTAACATAAAACTTCTTTTATTAATTACTCAATGTTAACATTACTCCCAATAAAATTATATATCAAATTCATTGATTATTTTTTGGTTACGGGTAATTTTTCAAGACTTATTTGTATTTTTAATGTGTGAAAACTGGCTGACCACCAATTTTAAAAATTATTTATTTATTGTGTTGATAGTTTGTCTCATATATTTCTCTATGTATATAGAGTTCGTATTTATATGAGTAGGTAATTTATATACATTTGGCAAATGGTAAGTTTTTATTGACTGTGGCCTATAATAAAACTTTGTAAATCTGATTCCAACATTTCAAAAACATAATCTCCTTTACTCCACCCCGAATATTCAATTTAAAATGACAGTTAATATTTATTGTTTTATGGATGGCTAAATATTTAGTGAAGGAAAATCAACAATAAATGGTGGGCTTTTCGAGTTATGAATTTTTTAATCGTCCGTCCTATTAAATGCATGGGAGCGCCAGCAATAAGTCTGATAACAATTAAACAATTGTTCATGGCACATTTCTGATCGTTGGTATTTACTGTTTATCGATTTTTTAAACATTTTGTGACAGAAAATCTAAAATTAATAGCGGGCTTTTCGAGATATGAATTTTTTAATATTTAAATTGTTTATAACAAATTAACTATTGTCAATGACACATTTCTGACAGTTGGTATTTATTGTTTTATGGATGGCTAAATATTTCGTGAAGGAAAATCAACAATAAATGGTGGGCTTTTCGAGTTATGATTTTTTTAATCGTCCGCCATATTTAATGCATGGGAGCGCCAGCAATAAGTCTGATAACAATTAAACGATTGTTCATGACACATTTCTGATCGTTGGTATTCACTGTTTATCGACAGTTTAAACATTTTGTCAAAGAAAATCTAAAATAAAAAGCGGGCTTTCTGAGTCATGATTATTTAATTTTCGTCATATTGGATGTATTCCTGAGCTAGCAATAAGTCCGATAACTATTTAACCATTGTTGTCGCCACAATTTTGATAATTAATATTTGTTGTTTAATGATCGTTTAAATATATTATAAAAGATTATCAAAACTAATGGTTGGATTCATTGAGTTATGATTTTTTATTTTTTTTGCTAAATTTAACAGATGATCGAGCTCGCAATAAGTCCGATAATATATTTACCTTAATATATGACATATTTCTGAAGGATTATATTTGTTGTTTATTGACTAATTAAGTAAAATATTAAAGAAAAACTAAAATATATTGTAGTCTTTGGTAAATATGGACATTTTAAAATTTGAATTTTGATTTTTTTAAAAATATCGTTAAAGTTGTTAGAGAAGCTATATATTGACGCAACTTATCAATTTTAATTCAATATGTAATTATTGTTAAAATAATTATTTTAATTATATAATAATCTTTATTTATTGATAACTTATTGTAAGAAAAGTAGGCCATGGACCTTGCTTGACAGTGACAGTTGTTATTTAAGCTGACAGAAATTCGTATTAAACCTCGTTTTAGACTAAAACTGTGTAAACGGTTTCTTGAAATGTGCTGATTAAAGGAAAATTTCTCTGAGAAGCAATCACATGCATGTTTGGAAGTTCATTTAAAAGTAAATCAAGTAAGAAAAATGAACCGCCAATGGAGAAAACAGTGCGAGCATCAACTCTCCTGGATGAAGGATATTCAATGCGATATGTTGCTGGTTTGTTAGGAAGACATAATTCGAGCATCAGTCGCATAGTGAGACGACGTAATGAAACGGGTTCGTACAATCGATGATCAGGGGCGAAAACGTTGCACTAATCAAATTGATGATCGTTTTCTGAGACAACATGCTCTCAGAGACAGGAGAGTCACCAGCAATCTGCTAAAAAACGAATTAAAAAAAAAGGAGAGAAGAAAAATATTTCTAAAATAAATTACATTCTAGAAGTTATGTTCGACATGTCTTCAATTGTTTTGGGGCACAAAAGAAGACGAACATGAAATTACCTTGCCAATCTTTGTACTAGGTCGGGTGTAATATTTTGAAATACTTGTGTGATTGTTTGCTGCACATTTTTTGTGTATTTGGAGGTGAAAACGTTTTCTTTCGGTATTTTAGAAATACGAGAATCATTCCTATAAGATCATTTTGATTGAATTCGTTGTCAAAAAATATTGATTATAAAAAGCATGAGCAAACAATTATTTATAATTTAAATATTAATAAAGCTAACTTAGACTCATGTCTAACTGACAACATGTCATGTCATGTCATGTTGACAGGTGAAGTTTACAATGTTAAAAAAATGTTTTTAAAATCCACCTTAGATTTTTATTCATTAAGATGGCTATTGAAATAGTAAAAAAACAGCTTTTTGCAATTAACTTTTAATATAATAGTTGATAGGAAGAAAAATATTTGTTTTTAATTCTGCATAGAATGATGTAAAAATATACAGGGCTTCCAATTTAAAATAAGAAAAAAAGTACATTTAAATTTGAAATGTCATATCAATGAACTTTGACTATTAGGATTATTAGACCATATTTATTAAGTACCTTGTACAATTTTATTCACAAGATACTCGTTTATTTTTTTTTTTGTTATTTTATTAAACTAATGGCGCAAAACCATTAAAAGGCACCTTAAGTAAATATTTATAAATATTTGATATTTTTCATTTACATCCTTGGCAACAAATACATCATTAAACATTTCTTTCTGTATGCCAAGTATGAAATTACTAACACTTTCGTTTGAGTAAATTATGATATTTTTTTTATTAATGTCTGAGATCTGTAGTTTATATCATATTCAAGTAATTGGGCAGAATGGTCTGATATGGCAGCATATAACACTAGAGTATTTATACCGCTATCTGTGTTGGTTATTATATTATCAATGCAAGTACACGAACCTTTCGTAATTCGAGTCGGTTCGTTAACAGTTAAATATGCACAGAATGATTCGAAGTTGTTCTTGAATTGACTGAAAGCAAGTGTATTACTTAATAAATTAATATTAAAATCACCCATTACGAAATATACATTATCAAGACTGCTTAGTTTGTGCAATAAATATTCTAAGCGTTCAAAGAAGGATTCTAACGAATTAGAGTTATTTGAAGGAGACCCATAAATTACTACAACAGATATTATTCTATAGTCAAGATTAATGTCGACACCTCGCAATCAAATACATTTGGAGAGCATATATATTCCAAATGAATTAATTGTACACTAAGTTCTTTGTAAGAGTACAAAGCTACAGCTACACCGCCATGTTGATTCTCCAGCCTACAGAAGGAGGATATGAGAGTAAGGTTTCTAATTTTACATATTTCTAATTGTTCATACCTTTGCCAGTTTTCGGTTATACCTAATGGGTAACATTGTTTATTGAGTTTCTGAAACACCTTACGTTCTGATGAGGTACTTTAAAAGTTATAGTTTTACTTAAATTTAAATAATTATTTGAGTTTTCGGATTGAAAATTTGGACCACTTACGTCCATCCGTTTCTTAAAGTAAAATCTATACACGAGACAATTTTTGGGCAAAAATTTTATGTTAATTACTTTATCCTCAATTTCAATCTGTATTTCAATTTTAAAAGACGAGTAAAATGCATTATCGTACTTTGGTTTAAATTTTTCGATTATGTAAGATGCTTCCCTTGCACCTTCCGTTAAATATGATTTGATTATTTGACAATCAACATCAGCCGTGTTACAAATATGCATTTCCTTCTTGGGATTAGAGCGATAAGTAGTGCTGCTATTTCTGCTGCCCCGTTGAATTTGTATGATTTTCTGTTATGAAGAACATTTCACAAATGATAATAAAAAAAACATTTGTAAAAATACTTCGACTTGCAAATTTTAAAATCTTAATAAGATCTTGGATTTTGGAGGCGTTCACTTCGTGGTACATTTTCAATTTTGATATAATGAAAACACTTAACTTTTTTATACCACTTTTATTTTACTTTAGTGACTAGTTTCAATTACACGGTAATCATTATCAAACTAAGTACTTAAAACGCGAGTTACATCGGTATATATATTACATCTAAAACGCTTCGAAGAGGGGGGTGTACATCAGGTCAACCTGGTCGTTAAGAACGGAAATTCCCGGATTAATTTTTGCTTTGTGGATTTCAGCGGCTTCCAGTAAATCCATTTTTCTACCCTTTTCGGTGAAATGGATCACCGAAAGTACATCCTTGCCAAAATTGTGGTTTGTTTCTAATAAATGATTTGCAAATGTTGAATTATCATGTTTTAAATTGTATGATCTGTAATGTTCTTTTAACCTGGTTTCAAAATTACGACCTGATTGTCCGATGTACACTCCTTCACAATCTGGGCATGTTAATTTGTAAATTCCTGACTTGTACATCTTATTTATTGGAGTTTTTGCATTGAATATTAAATTACAGAGTTTAGTATTTGATCTAAAAACAATGTCAATGTCTCGTTTTTTAAAAATATTTTTAATTTTAGAGCTAAGTGTGCCAAAGAATGTTAATATTTTGTATGATTTGTTATCTGTGGTTGGGCTGACCGCGTATATGTAATTTTGAATTTGTTTTGTTTGGAATTTATTAATTAATTTGTTTATGAGGTTTTCCGAATAACCATTATTAGTAGCAATTTGTTTAATTGTATTAATTTCTCTGTTCCGTGATTCAGGGCTAAGTGGGATTTTGAATGCACGGGTTATCATTGAGTAAAAACTGGCTATTTTGTGTTTATATGGATGGCGTGAGGTATTCGGGATAATTGTATCTGTGAAAGTGGGTTTGCGGTAAATATCAAATGTGAGTTTGTTATTCGTTTTAGTTAATGTTAAATCTAAAAAGTTAATCTTGTTATTACATTCTGTTTCTACGGTGAATTTAATGGATGGATGAAGTGAGTTAAGAAAAGTTAGAAATTGGTTAATTTGTCTGTCAGTACCTTCGAAGCATGCGAGAATATCGTCTACGTATCTATGCCACCATTTAATGTGTTTTTTGCCTTGGGGTGAGTTTAATATCTTGTTAGTGAGGTTATTCATAAAAATGTCGGCTAACAGCGGGCTCAGGGGTGAACCCATTGCTAGGCCTTCACTCTGTATGTAGAATTTACTATTAAATGAAAAATAATTATGTTTTAAAATTAAATCTATTAAGTCAATAAAATCTGATTTTACTAGTGGGTTTACATTGTTCTGATCTAAATGTTCGATTATTAGTTGGAGGCATTCTTCAGGTGGTATTTTCGCAAACATATTTGATACGTCGAAGGACACTAACTTACAACTGTTAGGAATGGTTAGATCTTTAAGATTATTGGCTAACTCTACGGGATTTTTAATGGAATGGGGATCGGCGAAGTTTGTGATAGTTTTAAAAATAGAATTAAGTTCAACAGATATTTTTCGAGCTGGAGAGTTTATGTATGAAACTACAGGACGGATGGGATTATCAGGTTTATGAATTTTAATAAAGCCATACATCCCCGAATACCTCACGCCATCCATATAAACACAAAATAGCCAGTTTTTACTCAATGATAACCCGTGCATTCAAAATCCCACTTAGCCCTGAATCACGGAACAGAGAAATTAATACAATTAAACAAATTGCTACTAATAATGGTTATTCGGAAAACCTCATAAACAAATTAATTAATAAATTCCAAACAAAACAAATTCAAAATTACATATACGCGGTCAGCCCAACCACAGATAACAAATCATACAAAATATTAACATTCTTTGGCACACTTAGCTCTAAAATTAAAAATATTTTTAAAAAACGAGACATTGACATTGTTTTTAGATCAAATACTAAACTCTGTAATTTAATATTCAATGCAAAAACTCCAATAAATAAGATGTACAAGTCAGGAATTTACAAATTAACATGCCCAGATTGTGAAGGAGTGTACATCGGACAATCAGGTCGTAATTTTGAAACCAGGTTAAAAGAACATTACAGATCATACAATTTAAAACATGATAATTCAACATTTGCAAATCATTTATTAGAAACAAACCACAATTTTGGCAAGGATGTACTTTCGGTGATCCATTTCACCGAAAAGGGTAGAAAAATGGATTTACTGGAAGCCGCTGAAATCCACAAAGCAAAAATTAATCCGGGAATTTCCGTTCTTAACGACCAGGTTGACCTGATGTACACCCCCCTCTTCGAAGCGTTTTAGATGTAATATATATACCGATGTAACTCGCGTTTTAAGTACTTAGTTTGATAATGATTACCGTGTAATTGAAACTAGTCACTAAAGTAAAATAAAAGTGGTATAAAAAAGTTAAGTGTTTTCATTATATCTTAATAAGATCTTTCGAAATTATACAGAAAATCTTTCTGTTACATTAAGCTTTTATATTGTGCTTTATAAGCCATAAATAATTATACGGCGTCATTCACCTGATACCAATTATGCCAAAGATATTATTCAATGAGATCGAATAATATTAGGTTTATGCAATTACACACACCAAAAATTTCATACACTAATTGTAAACACCATTTTAGTATGTGGATGCAATCAAATTGAGCATGAAGGAGAGTTGTAAAGGACAGTTTAGTCAACTTAACACATGTACTGCTTGTCTGTTATACATGTTGAGATGGAAGAAACCATCGCATCACTAATATTGATGTTATTAAGCTTTGTATAAAACATAATTTTAGTTAAAACATTAAAAGGAGAGAAGAAAAATATATAAATATATATATAATATAAAAATATTTATAAAATAAATTACATTCCAGAAGTGATGTTTGACATGTCTTCAATTCTTTTGGAAGCACAAAAGAAGACGCACATGAAATTACCTTGCCAGTCTTTGTACTAGGTCGGGTGTAATATTTTGAAATACGTCTGTGATTGTTTGCTGCACATTTTTTTGTATATTTGGGAGGTGAAAATATTTTCTTTCGGTATTTTAGAAATACGAGAATCATTTCTATAAGATCATCTTGATTGAATTCGTTGTTAAAAAATATTGATTATAAAAAGCATGAGCAAACAATTATTACTAAAGCTAACTTAGACTTATGTCACTTTGACAGGTGAAGTTAATAATGTTAAAAAAAATAGATGTAAGGGACAGTTTAGATAACTTAACACACGTATTGTCCCAGCATGATATGTGTTTGCTTGTCTGTTATACATGTTGAGATGGAAGAAACCGATGCGATGGTTTCTTCCATCTGTAATAAAGATCTGCATAATTACAGTACTATAAATAAGTGTGATATATTTTTTTAATATAATTCCTTTTGCCGTTCGGTGTAAGCAGTTCTTGTTTCAAGTCTATATCTATTTTTTACATTCCATATTTTTCTGTCCATTGTTAATTGTTTAATGCCTCTCCAGTCTATGTCCTTTTTTTTCTGCGTCTATTCTAATTCTGTTATTCCATGATTTTCTCGGCCTTCCCCGGTAGTTTATTTCTTCTACTCTTATCTCGCATGTTTTTCTTGCTATTCTATCCTCTCTCATGCGGCATACATGTCCGAATAATCTCAGATATTCTTCTACAATGGTATCATATATATATCCTATCTGCAGGTTGTGTCTGTGCGTATCATTCCTTATTATATCGAAATTTATTATTTTAAATTGCTTGATATACATTTTATTCATTATTTAGTTATATATATATATGATTACTTACATTCAGAAATACCAACCAAAAAAATTAAAAAGTAGAGAAAATTGGTTTTACGCCATTGATTTAAAAAATTAATAAAAAATAAAATAGCATCTTGTCAATAAAATTATACAGGGTACTTGTTAAATATAGTGTAACAATCCTAATAGTCACATTTTATTTTTATGAATTATACATAGTGTCCAAAACTTGTCAAACTTTGCAAACTTGAATGTATTTTATTTTTCTTATTTCAAATTTGAACCCCTGTATATTTTTATATCGTTCCATGCAGAATTAAAAAAATAAACATTTTTCTTCTTAACAATCCTACCTAAATTCCTAACAGATTAAAAGTTATTGATAAAAAACTGTTTTTTTTTTTGGACCATTTCATTAGGCATTTTGATGAATAAAAATCGAAGGTTGCTTTGAAAGAAAAAAAAAAAAAAAGAAAACATTCTATTGACAGACACGACATCTAATTACAATTATTATAACGGCAGTTTTAAAGGTTTCACAGATTAAGCTTTTTATAAACATACTTTTAGTTATAACATTAAAAGGATTGAAGAAAAATATTTCTAAAATAAATTACATATTAGAACTTATGTTTGACATGCCTTCAATTGTTTTGGAGGCACAAATGAAGACAAAGATGAAATTGCCTTGTCGGTTTTTGTAATAGGTCGGGTACAATATTTTGAAATACGTCTTTGATTATTTGCTGCATGTTTTATTGTGTAGTTGGAGGTGACAACGAGGTATTTCTGTATTTTTGAAGTACGAGAATCATTCCTATAAAATCATCTCTATAGAATTCAAAAAATATTGTTTATGAAAAGCTTAAGCAAACCATTATTTATACTTTCAATATTACTAAAGTTAACGTAGACTCATGTCACTTTGACAGTTGAAGTTTACAATGTCAAAAAATGTTTTTCATAGCAACCTTCGATTTTTATTAATAAAAATGGCTATTACCAGTTTTTTTGCAAATAACTTTTAATCTATTAGGAATTTAGGTATGGTTGATTGGAAGAAAAATGTTTGTTTTTAAATTCTGCATAGAATGGTGTAAAAATATACAGGAGTTCCAATTTAAAATAAGAAAAATAAAATACATTCAAGTTTGAAAAGTTTGACAATACATTTTGGACAACCTCTATAATTCATACAATTTTGTTTTTTATAATTTTTTTAAACGAATGGCATAAAACCATTTTTTATACATTTTTTTTGTTGGTATTACAGAACCGATTTCGATAAAATTTTAGGGGTATATAGGTAATCATAAAAGGCACCTAAATAATGAATAAAATGAATATCAAGCAATTTAAAAAAATATGTCATCATGCCGATACTCTTTTTTGAGACACCCCGTACAATCAAAACTATTTTCCTGAAGTACGTCCTAAGAGCCAAGTAAAGTTTCCAAAATTTCAAGTCCTAATTTAATTAGAAACTGAGCTATCGAATACGGGAGCAGTGATGCAGGATCCTGTAGATTAGTTTTTATATTTTTCGTTCTTTCTTTCCTCCCAAAGAAGATTATCTTCATAATATTGAATATTTTTCCTGCTTTTCCTAGTCTGTCATTTATTTCTTTGTCTGTCTTACCATTTTTTTCTATAATTATTCCTAATCTTTGTAGGGTTCTACCAGTTCAATCTGCTTTCTGCGTATTTTGTTGTATGTAATTTAGTTTCTATTGATATTATCATGGTTTTGGTCTACCTATATTTGTCTTCATGTGTATCTTTGTTAATGTCTTGTCGAGTATTTCTAAATTGTGCTGTAGATCTATTTCTGTCTCTGCCATTATCGCCATATTATCTGCGAACATCAATTCCGATATTTGCATTTCTTTATTTTTCAGTATTCACTTTAATGTTTCATTTCCTTCTTTGCTTCCTTTATAATTTCATTTTTTCCGGATGAGAACATTTAATACCCTTTATGTTTTCTCTCCATACTATTCCCTTTCTTTTTGTTTCTGTGATTCCTAATATTTCAATTTGGGGCTTTATCATTTCTTCCATTAATTCTTCTCCTTTCCTTTAGCATTTGTATATTCTTGTATTCTCTCTACTTAATCGTGAATGTTTTTTTTATTATCCTTTTCTTCCTATTCTTTGTCGAGACGTTTTATTGATGTTTCCATATTTATTTCATTGTATTTTAATTGTTTTTATCTTCAAAAAAATCTTTTCCGTATCCGTTATCTATTCATTTTTTTGTGCCATTATCGTCTTCGATATAGTTCTTCAAATGTAGGTTTTATTATTTTTTTGTTGTTGTACTTCTTTTTTTGTAACTCCTTTTTCTTTCTTGTTCCACACCTATTCTTCTCCATCAATTATTAACTTCTCGTACTTGTACTCTCGCTCCTGTACTTCTTTGTTCTCTTGCTATGCTACGAATCTCTGCCTGCATTTTCTGCTCTTCCATTATCAGATCGTTGTTGATATAAACTCTTTTATCTTGTATTTTATTCATATTTTTCATTATATCTATTTTATCGCCGAGGTTATGTAACTCTGCGATGACTATGTTATCTTTAATGGTCTAAGCATTAATTATTTTAACCCGAATATCCAATTGCTTATGTATATACTCTTTAACTTTTCCGGCTACTTTATCGATGGGAATACCCCGATTTTTGATTTTTTTATCTAATTATGTGTAAACATGTAAGCTATGCTCAAAAATGAAGCTCGCTTTATCAGGAAACTTACGATTTTTCCGCAATTCGCATTCCAAGTTGCAATTTTGAGATTATCCGTGTTCGTAATATCGGCGAAATAAGCTCATTACGGATATAATTTGCGTCAATCTCTGCAACAATTCGAAATAATTAATAACAATTATATTGGTATTTTCATCTTTATGGCCAATAACAATAATAGCCATAAATAATAATAATAAATATAATAATAAATTATAGCCATTTTTAATTTTTATATTGAATATAGATGGTGCTAATGGTATCAGATTTGGAGATTATATTGGGCACATAGAATAAAATGTTAATGGTTCAAAAATATTTAATTTTCATTTTCGTGCATAGCATACACGTTTACACCTAATTCCATAAAAAATAAAAAATCGGGGTATTCTCATCTACCCTTGTTACCTTTTTTTCCTTTTCCGTCCCCTTTTCTCGTCTTTCCTCCTGTTTCAGTCCTACCATTTCGGTTTTTCGAACCTTATCAGACTCGTGTGTTCCATGTACAATGCCTTGTAGACTCGACTCGTTGACTATGCACAATGAAATTAGGTGAAAGATGGCGCTTGCGTGATATTATGATTAATATCAGGTATATAGCCACAATATAAGATACATTCAGCCGCATCAAGACATTGCACAGTGTGGGAACCTAGAAACGCTAAGCAACCAAAAACACGTAGCGCATCACCTAGCAACGGCGGGACAAGCGCAGGGAAACCAAGCGCGACCACAGAGACCGCGCATCGCAAAGAGAGGACGCAGCGAAAGTAATCACGCAACTAAGACCACGGACACCATTTATAAGCCCGAACCCGAACAGAACATCGCCAAGCTAATTATACACAATTCAAGTTAGCGACGCCTTCATGTACTAAGTACTGTCACAGTTGTGAGAAGTCCAGGGAAATCGTTCTCTTAGAAATTGAAAATTTCCCCATCCCGATCTACATTCACAACATCCCAGTAACCACCACTTGGACTTTAAAGTTATCGAACTATACTTGTCTTCATTTAAAATTGAATATTTCACTTATGGGACTGCAGATGAAAAACCCATGAAAATTATTATTAAAAATATGCCCAGTAATGTTCAACTGGAGCTGGTAAAAACAGAACTCATGAACCTTCGTAACAATGTCAATGTACAATAAGACAAATCAGCGAAAAACTTGTAAATAAGGGAAGAGAGATACATGTATGTTTTATAGACCTGGAAAAGGCGTTCGACCGAGTGAGAAGAGAAGACATATGGAAAGTGTTAGACAATAGAGGAATAGACAGAAGGACGATAGAAGTAGTTAAAGCTATGTACAAAAACAACAAAAACATAGTTAGAACAAACAATGAAGAGTCCAGAGAGTTCGTGACAAAGATAGGTGTAAAACAAGGGTGTATTATGAGTCCGCTACTATTTAAAACTGGGATACTGGAAAATGGAAGAAACACACATAACGGAAATGATGTTTGCAGATGATATGGCGATAGTGACAGAGAAAGACCTACAACATAACATAGAAATACTCGACAAGGCATTAACAAAAATAAATATGAAGATAAATATAGACAAGACCAAAACAATGATAATAACTAGAGAAAACAAATCATTTATTAGGATTTAGGAACAATAATAGAAAATAACGGGAAGATAGACAAAGAGATAAATGATAGACTGGGAAGAGCGGGAAAAACATTTAATATGATGAAGACAACGTTCTTTGGAAGGAAAGAAATAACTAATAACATAAAAGCGGAAATAGTAAAAAAGGTTATAAGACCTACAATAATATATAGCAGTGAAACATGAACCATGACGGAAAAACACAAAACGAAAATGAATGCAATAGACATGAGATTCTTAAGGAAAATTGAAAATAAGACCAGACGAGATAGAATAAGGAATGAGACATACAGACAAAACTTACAGATAGGAACTATTAATGATACCATTGTTGAAGGACAGCTGAGATGGTTCGGACATGTGTGCCGCATGAAAGAAGATAGAACAGCAAGAAGAATATATGAAACAAGAGCGCAAGGAAGAAATTACCGGGGAAGACCGAGAAAAAACATGGAATGACATAATTAAAGAAGAAGCAGAAAAAAAGGACATAGACTGGAAGGACATTAAACAATTAACCAAGGACAGAAAGACATGGAGAGAAAAATATAGAAAAGTAGAAAGGAAAAAGATTAAAAAAAAACAATGTCAAGACCTACCTTAACTGAATTATCCCATTTATAAAAGTCACCACCGATAAAGAAAACGCAACAATATTGTACAAAATTATTACTCTGTGTGGAGTACACGTTAGAATTCAATCATTTAAAAGCACTAATACCCCGCAATATCACAAATGTCAATCTTTCGGTCACTCAAGTTATCTCTGTCACTTAGCTCCCTGCTAAGCTCTCTGGAAAATGCATCTCCAAAATGTACAAACTGTGGTGATTCGCATCCAGCAAATTGTCGTGGTTGTTCTGTCCAGAAAAATATCTGGACCAAAAAATTAAAAATAACTCCAAATTACCAAAATCAATTTCACCCACCTCTAAACCACCATTGGTAAATAACCAAAATTTCTCTAGTTTGCCTAACACATCGAACGCACAAATAAACAATTCCAATCTAAATTACTCCCAATTATTTAAAGCACAGGAAAATGTAGATTAAGGCAAAAGAAGTTATTCTACTAATGTATGTCCTTCCACTTCTGGCAATACTGTACCAAATTCTAGTGATTCGATAGGTTCACTTATATGTGAGCTAAAATTCTGTATTCTCAGGATTGAACTTCGGGAAGATAATTGAGATCATTAAAATAACAGTCAAGAAATTAAAATCTGCAACTGACACTTTCGAAAAAAAAGTCTATTATTTTTGATGCCGTCACGGACATGTTCCCGCGAGGGACACAAACAACTCTAAATTTGCATCACAAAAATTATGCACATTTAACGCAAACGGCATCAAACGTCAAAAACTTGTAATTACACAATTCAGAATAACAACATAGACGTTATCCCGAAATTCAATTTACGCTCATAACAAAAAACTTGAAGAACAAAACTGTAATTAAACTGAACAATTTGTAAATATTTTTAATTCCTTATGAATGTTATTGCCGTTTTGTTTTATATTTAAGTTAGTTTTAAGTTTTATTTAAAATAATTAAGGTAGTTTAAGTTATTTCTGTACACAAAAATTAAACGACGGATCCGAAGTTATTAAGGAATCGTAGTACCGCTCCCGGCAATGCCAAGGAGAAGGGCAGTACCGACTCCAGTTAGTACGCCGACGAAAGGAGATACAAGAAGGAGGTCCGACCAGAGGCGAGTAAGGACAGAGCCACCACCGCCGTCACGGTTATCGCCATGGCCGCCAACTCCGAGGAAGAACGCTCTACCATGGCGTGGATCCCTTGACGATCCACTTCCAGGACCCGCGACGATTTGGAGAGTGCCGACAATATCCGCTCACAGGAAGCGTGCCCCGCTAATTGTATATTTTCTACATTGTAAATAAATAACGTCAAACCACCTTTCTGCTTTGATTGCTAAAAGAACATTAGCAAATACACCAAATTTGCTAAAATGAAAAAAATCTGATGAGACAGCATTAAATAAAATGTTTTAAAAATATGGAAAAAAGAGAAAAGAGCTTTTTAAAAATATTTTTGTTTGTGTAAGTATTTATTTTGATGCATGTTAATGGTTTATTTCTTTTTACATTACAGAGTGGGCCACGAATAATGGCCATTAAAAGTTTTTAGGGTTCATTTCACTTCCGGTTGTATTTTAAATGTAACACCCTATATTTTAATTATTTTTCCCCGTTCAATTGCCTACCCACCTACATGGTTTTATGTCTACATAAATCTTACAGTTTTTGAGATAACAATTTATTATATTATTATAATAAATGTGTTAAGTGTATTGTAAATAAATAAATAGACATTGTGTTACTTATTTCTGAGTCTGATTAAACCCGATTTCGTAACAATATTTTTATGTTGCAAATTGTCTTGCCAACCGCTTTATGAGATAAAATATTGGTCATTCCATTTGAAAAATTGAGTTATGATGTTTTTAAGAGGGCACAGAAATGTTGACACAAATATCTGCTGTCAAAATTGGCAGATGTTATTTTTTCTGATTCCAGACTGATGTATTACTATCAATTCAAGATATCGCTGGTCCGTCTATCTTGTTCCTACTAGAAGTTATAGGCATTTTTCGAAACGTCAATTTGAGGTTAAAATTTGACAAATAATTTTTTATCTAAAAAACTGTAAGATTTATGTAGACATAAAATCATATGGGTGGGTAGGAAATTGAACGGGTAATCCAGAAAAAAAAAAATATAGGGTGTTCCATTTAAATAACAAAGTTGGTAGCCACATCCGGTACAACCGGAAGTGAAAGAAAGTCAAATTATTTTCCACGAGATGGTCGTGTTCAGCCGTGCAATGTAGAATTTTTTTTTAAATTTTACGCGGTCAGTAATCCTGAAAACATTTTATGGCCGTTATTCGTGGCCCACCATGTATACAGGGTAGGCCACGAATAACGGCCATTAAAAGTTTTCAGGGTTTCTAACCGCGGAAAAATTTGAAAAAATTCTACTTTGCACGGTTGAATATTTCGACTTTATTTCACTTCCGGTTATTCTGGAAATGGCTATTAACTTTGTTATTTTAAATGGAACACCCTTTTTTTTTTCGAATTCCTTGTTCAATTTCCTGACCACTCATATAGAATATTATCTACATAACTCTTATAGTTTTTGAGATAAAAAATTATTTGTCAAATTTTAACCTCAAATTGACATTTCGAAAAATGCCTATAACCTCTTAGAAACAATATAGACAGACCAGCGCTATATTGAATTGTTAGTAATAGAACCATCTAGAATAAAAAAAAAACTGTCAACATTTCAGTGCCCTCTTAAAAGCATCATAACTCATTTTTCAGATGGAATGACCAACATTTTATCACATAGTGCGATTCGCAAAGTAAATTAGATCAAAGTGTCCGCGGAAGACGAGGAATTTCTGAGCATGATATATACTCAGAATGAATTCCTACAAAATACGTACGAAGAATACAGTGATTTTAACAAGACGGTGTATATGAAAAGACATACGAAAAGCAGACTCAATAATTATTTTTAATCGATCGTAATTGAAGAGTCGGCGGATTTAAAGAAATATTAATGTACATACGCGAAGGATTATCTTACATTGTTATCAATGTATGCGAGAGAATGCTAGGAAAAACAGAAAATCTGTGGAAAATGCGGGAGAAACGGATAGAGCTTCAAGGAGTGCAGATCAGAGAAAAGTTGCTGCATAGTGTGCTCGAGATATAACAATTAACCGGGAAACCCAAGGTAACAGCAGACAGACCACGACACGAAGTAGAAAAGATGTCTGTCAGTTCGTCATTAATGGGAATGGAGGAGAAATAAGCAGAAATGATCGACTACTGATTTTAGTGTATTCTATAAATAAGGTAATAAGCCGAAAACAGTGATTTGCATAAAAGAAGGTAATGAAAAAGATGAAAAGATTACAATAATAGAATATACAAAGGTATCGGCCTACTAAACGAGGATTACGGGGGAAACATCAGGGACTTAAGACGAGTAATAAGCTCATTAGAAAACAAAGGTGAAATTATAATAGGAATAGAAGTAAATGCAAAATACGGATTATGGAACAGCTTGGGGGCACCAGGCGAAACTATTTAGCCTTACCTGGTCATGCGGCGTTCTGATCAGGCGGAAATTAAATTTCCCTAGCTACTCGTACGAAAAATGGAGTAAGCAAAAACAAGTAAAGGGCTAGGGTTAGCGAGCCAAGGTCTTCATACAAAAGGTCGAAAGTCGAAAATCAAAGGACAGAAAAGGTCCGGAGGCCCAAAAACAAAAAGCATTCCAAGCACAGACAAACCCAGAGATGCCAAACCAACAAACACAAGCCCCGAGAGGCCCTCCACGACAAACAAGACGCTCCGATAGGACGCTAACACACCTAGTTCGATCAAAAAGTCCAAACCGGACGAGCCTACCATCACGGAATAACATCAGTGAATGTCGCCATTGTGGGTGTGGACTTTCCTAAAGTCCAACTAGAGCAGAAGAAGCTAAAGGCACTTCAAGATTCGATCATGTTTATACTAGAGAAAGGACTACAAGTTTGCTTCAGTAAATGCAAATACAGACCTGGCTACCTTATGGTAATTTACGCAGACATGGAAAGCGCCCAGTGGCTGAGGATGACGATCTAAACCCTGATAACCTGACAGGGAAATACTTACAAGAAAATTCAAATATAATTTGCATATTGTAGGCAAATTGGTTGCAAAAAAATAAAATTATATACAATCCAACAAAAGAATCGGACGTGAATCAATATGTTTAAGAAAATACTCTCCTTAAACTTTTATCATAAAGATAATTTAACGCGCCATAGCCTTTGCATTGAAAAAAAAGCAAGATAATTCTAGTAAAAAAAAAAAACATTAAATTTGCAATGAGTAAAATCGGACACGGTTTATAATAAAAATAAAGATTAAACCAATTCGCGAAAAGATTACGTCAAAGATGATCTATTTGTCGTTATATTTATGCAAAGAAAGCACGAGTATTGAACAAGTACATATAAAAAGAAATATTTTTGATTCATTTAACACTACTGTACACATTGATGCTTCAGGAGCTGTTAGGAAGACTTTTCCACAATCAAAACGTGTGTTGTATTATGTAGAGGTGGTAAAAACCGCAAATAAGAGAATCGTTCTCATTTTCGAAATAATTTTAGCTAAGCACGATCCCACAACCTTGTGTATTTTGCTAACGGAGACGAAATATTATATTTGTTCGCGACAGATCGCGAAACCCGTACGGACCATTACATTTTGTCTCTATTATAAATTATATGAACTTTTATATTTTGTATCTTTGAAAGTTTTACAGCAATGATTTCATACAACAGAATTTGTTAATTTGTCAAGTTTCTTTACGTCATATTTTTCAAACTTCAAACTGACATCACTTTTCTATCGTCTCTCGCACGAGTAAGTAATCCTTCTTATTTATATGTGAAACTTGTTGAAATCTTTGCTTATCTTGTTTAATCATCATTTTGTTATTTTTGTTCACTTTTATTTTGTATTCTAATAGTGTTTAAACTCATTACATTGTAATATTTATTTGTTTTAGAAATAAATTATTATCTAAAATACACACTTAGGTAATAAAGAAATTTATTCCTATTTACCGTGTTATAAATTTAAAACAAAAACCGCCGTAGGCGTAATCATGGTCCTTCGAGCCGGATGTTAAACATTTAACTTCACTAATTAATAATTCATTTTCACGGTCCTTCATAACAAATCTTAATTTATATTGTTTTTAAATCGATTTCAAAGTTGATCTTAATGATACTTACTTAACAAGTTTCACATTAACTATTTTGTCAATATATCTAAACTTACTCGTGCTCTAGTTGTGAGTCAAACAAACATAAATTGTGCGATTAATAGTGCTTTTAAATCGCGGTACGTGTTGTCTTCTTGTGTGCGGTATCGCAGTAATCGATCGAATTATCTCGCGTGTGCCGATCTATCCTTCACATACCGAACCTTTTGTGAGTTTGTAAAAGTCTACTATTAATCATCGAAAACATCATTGACGTCTATTCGTGTCACTAACTCAACGGGCCCAACGTTAAAATCGTGCAAATTTTACGTGTGTGCTGATCCTACATAGGCGAATCGACTATAAATCGCAATAATACAATGGCCGCTTCAGTTATCAAACGGCTACAAACCAAGAAAATATGATCTTTAAAACGTTAACACTGCTTGAACAAACAGCAAATCAAGCCTCGAGTCCCATCACCGACGAAGAGTACGAAACTCTAAATTGTTTACTCGAGGATATCACGCCTCTAGGGGCACAACTTGAACAAATCTCTTGGGAGCTAGCCGATGAAGATATCGATATTATTCAAGACGAAGTACTGGATTTTAAGAAAAAGTACGCAAAGACACGTGGACTAGCGAAGTTGAAACTCCGCAGCGGAGATCAACAATCACAATCTCCATCCTCATCATCTGTAAGAACAAATGAGTCAGCGCAAGTGAAATTACCAGTGGTGGAAATTCCTACTTTCAGTGGAGAATACGAAAACTGGACGTCATTCAAGGATATATTTACATCGCTAATTCACAACAATACTAATCTCTCGAACATACAGAAATTCCAATACCTCCAGAGTGCATTAAAAGGTGAGGCAGCTTCCATATTAAAATGTTTAGAGCTCTCAGACGTCGGATATGAATCTGCATGGTCGCAGTTACATAAACGTTATCAGAATGAACGATTTCTGATAAAAAGACAAGTGAAAACGCTTCTCAATCTCCCAAGTATGAAGAAAAACGATTATGTCAGCCTACGTCACCTTCTGGACAAGGTTTCAATCGCAATATCAGCGTTAAAATCACTAAAAAGGCCTGTGGAGTATTGGGATGATATTCTCATCGAGATTATATCAGAAAAGCTCGATAACAACACACACGATAAGTGGGAAGGCGATACATGTGACAAAGTGCCATCATTCAAGGAGCTTGAGGAATTTTTAAACGCTAAATGTAAACAGTTAGAGGCCGTACGCGATAATGCATTCACATCCAGTGATAAACATACACAAAACAAAGCTAAAGTTCTTCACGTCAACATAACAGAAAATCAAAAGTTTTCGAACCGTTCAATATGTACAGAAAGAGCACAGGAACGAAGGTAACACCAAGTGTTCCCGCCTTGCATACGGAAACACAATTTCCGTTGACATGGTTTAATGAGAACCCCGGATCTAAGCCCAAAGTCCACATCGACACAGCACACGTCGACACTCCAACACTCCGCAGAATAATATTAAGAGGAATTCGTTCAGGAGGACTTGAAATATTATTCGTAAATACATTCTTGCTGAGAGTCTTAGAAACCTGGACGGAACAGTCAACCACTAAGTGGGAATCGTTTGGACGTGTCATCGCAGAGGTTGGAGAACGAGTCTCACCACTGAGTGTTCTCAGCATCACGAGGACAGAGATCAACCAAGAGGCCGTCGGATTCGAGTCTCCAGTGGATGAGACTCACGACTATTGGATGGTGATGTACCTATTGGGGGTATACAGAGTCAACAGAGTTACCCAGGGTGATTATAGGTCTCAAATAATAGACCGGATTTCAGAGCAGATAGCAGGGCTTCACCCGAAATCCACCCAGATAACTGAAGTTGTAATTGCATACAAAACTTGGGAGCATAACAAAGCTTACAGAGCTTTGATAGCAGCAACAGATATGTTCTTTTATCGCTTCCCAAACCATGAAAAGGCTGCAATTCGAGTAAGCACATCAGGTACAAGGTTCCGAGACTGCGCAGCATTAATTACTTATGGACAAGTGATGGAACTTGCTGGATTTACAAATGCCGCTGAGCTGTTGGGATGGGTCATGGTCGATAAGATCGGTAAGGAACTCGAGAAAATGTTTAGTGGGGACAATGAACTCAACGATTCATATTCCTATTTCCCTTACCAGGTTGATCTTGGACTAGTTCTCCGGTCTTCATACTCGGCTGCAGCCAATCCACATTTCTTCCAGTGGGCTCATACATACGGCTCTCTCCTTGGGTCACAACGCTCATTAAATGCAAACACATTGGGTGAGTTGAAACAAATACGTGATCAAGTAAATTTTCTACTTATGCGCGGTGGTTTTGAATTAAAACGGTGGTCTAGCAATAACACTGAACTTTTCAAAGACTTTAAAACTGATTGCCTTGATAATGTCACCGTGTTAACAAGAGACAATAATGAATCCGGCTATTCAGTAACTACCTTAGGAACGGTGTGGAATACAACAACAGACAATTTAAGTTATAAGTGTAATCTAACGTCTACCTGCGCCACTACTAAAAGAAGCATACTCAGTGAGCTGTCAAGAATATATGATCCATTGGGTTTGATCGGACCAATCACGATAACGGGAAAGATATTTATACAGGATCTGTGGAAACTAAAGTGCGACTGGGACGATCCTCTGCCTGAAGCGTACATCCAGCGATGGAAAAACTATTTTGATGACATAACTATGGTTGGCACAATCAATATACCACGAAGAGTCATCTTGCGAAACAACTGCGAACTGGAAATACACGGTTTCGCAGATGGGAGCGAACACGCGTATGGCGCATGTGTTTACATAGTTGGGACCCAGGAAGGCAAAGGCGTATTCAGCAGCTTATTATGTGCTAAGTCTAGAGTTGCTCCTGTCAGAGCGACCAGTATTCCTCGATTAGAACTCTGTGCTGCCGTCCTTTTAGCAGAATTATGCAAGCGGGTTCATGCTTCACTAATTGAATTTCCACACAAAGTATACTACTATTCCGATTCCACGATTACACTTTCCTGGATTAAATCCGATTCGAGGAGATTTAAAACGTTTGTGGCGAATCGAATTGGAATTATTCACCAGCTAACCGATCCTGAACAATGGTTTCATGTCTCTACGAAGGAGAATCCCGCCGATCATATATCACGTGGTACTGCATTTACCGATCTCAAAGACAATCAACTATGGTGGAGGGGCCCGGCATTCCTGCTACGTCCAAGATCATACAATGCTTTTGTTCCTGTCCAATCACCTCCTGAAGTAAAGTGCAACGTAGCAACTATATCAGAAGATAACATTTTAATCCCTGAATGTTCTACCTTCGAAAAAACAGTACGTGTTGTGGCATATGTGTTACGCTTCAAAGACAATTTAATTGCGCGTAAAATCGTACACTGTGGACAATTATCGTTAAAAGACTTGAGACATGCAAAAATTATTCTGTTGCGAAATTTACAACGCTTAACTTTTGATCGCGAAATTCGGCTACTAAACCGGAACTTAAACGTGCACTCAACAAGCAAGTTAATTAAGTTGAACCCGTTCATCGATGACAATGGATTAATTCGTGTGGGAGGACGTATAATCCATAGTGAAACTTCAGAAGATCGTAGATTTCCCATCGTGCTACCTGCCAATCATCGATTAACAAGACTTATTGTAACGAGTGTACACCAAGCACATTTGCATATCGGGGCTCAAGGAACGCTGGCAGCTATACGGCTACAGTATTGGCCAATTAGTGGAAGGAAGGTGGTTCGAGGTGTGCTGAGAACATGCATCAAGTGTATACGTGCAAAACCACAATTTCAGGCGCCTCAAATGGGAGCACTTCCACCTATTCGTGTAAAACCGTCCCGACCATTCATTCGTTCGGGAGTAGATTACTGCGGTCCATTCATTGTCAAGGAGGGGTCTAGACGATCAAAGCGAACCATAAAGGCATACGTATGTATATTTGTGTGTTGCTCTACTAAGGCCATTCACATCGAGTTGGTATCGAGTTTAAGCACCGATTGCTTCTTAGCCGCATTTGTTCGTTTTATATCCCGACGAGGCTGTGTAAGCGAAATAATAAGCGACAATGCAACGAATTTCATTGGCGCTAGAAATTACCTACGTGAACTTGGTTTATTTCTATTGGACCCCCAAAACTCTGCAACAATCTCTGAAGAGCTAACAAAGCAACAAATCAAGTGGTCGTTCATTCCTCCCAGAGCACCTCATTTCGGTGGACTTTGGGAATCAGCAGTGAAGAGTGTTAAAACTCATCTTCATCGTGTAGCAGGGAAAGCATTGCTGACGAGATGAATACACTGCTTTCACAAATTGAAGCAGTTCTGAATTCCAGACCATTGTGTCGTCTAACAGAAGATCCCAACGACTATGAAGCATTAACTCCAGCTCACTTCCTAATTGGTGACGTCCTCACATCACCTATCAAATCTGACTTTATGGATCTACCTGACAACCGACTTAGCAGATGGCAATTGATACAAAAAATGCGACAACATATTTGGAAAAGGTGGAGCCGCGAATACTTGTCGGAATTACATAGTCGAGGAAAGTGGAACCGCAAAACCGATATTCCGAAAGAGGGTCAGCTGGTCATTATAAAGGAAGATAACCTTCCGCCCCTGCAGTGGCACCTGGGACGAATCGAGACACTTCATTACGGTTCAGATGGAATACCAAGAAGTGCTTTGCTGAAGACAAACACATCAAGGATCACTCGTCCAATAGTGAAACTGTGCGTGTTACCAATATCTTAATGGTTTAGTGGTTATTGAACTTGATCGTTCAATGGGGGGCGGTATGTTCGCGACAGATCGCGAAACCCGTACGGACCATTACATTTTGTCTCTATTATAAATTATATGAACTTTTATATTTTGTATCTTTGAAAGTTTTACAGCAATGATTTCATACAACAGAATTTGTTAATTTGTCAAGTTTCTTTACGTCATATTTTTCAAACTTCAAACTGACATCACTTTTCTATCGTCTCTCGCACGAGTAAGTAATCCTTCTTATTTATATGTGAAACTTGTTGAAATCTTTGCTTATCTTGTTTAATCATCATTTTGTTATTTTTGTTCACTTTTATTTTGTATTCTAATAGTGTTTAAACTCATTATATTGTAATATTTATTTGTTTTAGAAATAAATTATTATCTAAAATACACACTTAGGTAATAAAGAAATTTATTCCTATTTACCGTGTTATAAATTTAAAACAAAAACCGCCGTAGGCGTAATCAATATTTAATAAAAATATTAGTGGCAGCTATGAGTCTAGCAATAATAAATGCATGGGATGAGATGGACTTGACAAGGTATTTAAGTAATGTATTTAAAATACTAGATGAAGAAAAGATAACAGGCCATCTCGTAATTATGAAACTGTGTTATGCACATATGATAAAATTGATGACAAGGGACAAACAAATTTTATAACGATAGATACGTTACTCGAAGCATTTTAAACATTGATGTGTTTATTGATTTAAAACAATTATTATACAATTTCTTTTATATAATATTAGTTAAATTTGAAACCGATTCATTTAACACTTAAATGTGATTTTCGTGAAAATTTGAAAGATATATGAAAACACTTTGTACACTTTTCTTCACTTGTTGGTCTACAGAGTTAACTGCATATGACTATCATCTCTATCTGTGTAGAATCTCCCACATAATTCATCGGATGAATTTCAGAATAAAATGCATGCAGTCATCACCAAACAAAAAAAAACATAAAAAATCACAAAAATTAAGCAAGAAACTTAAACTCTCTTGTCACAAGAACAACAAACACAGAAGGCAACAATACCGTTAGTGACAAAAACTTCTAATCAACAAGACCGATATCCAGTTCCCGTCGTATAGTTCAGTTGATATAGCAAAGATTTGGAAAGAGTAGGCGTATATCACAATGGCGGAGACAGCAGAAGAGGAGAAGAAAATTAAATTAACTCTAAGCGAAGTTACCAATTATAATGGTCTTTCTGAAGTGGCCACGGTTGTAGATTACAAGACGGCAAACGTTTTACACATGGGTGTCAGAAATGAGTTCTGTTTGTAAGAAAAACGAGGAAATAAAAATTACCCCAACAGAACATTTATGCTTTAAAAACTGGGATAGGACGTCTACAGACATGGAATCTGATATTTTACTTCAAAGTTAGTTTAGCAACGCATGGAATAATTTAGATGTCATTTGTTTTGAAGCATTGGAAATGACGCCAATTTTTTAAAGTATTCAAAATTCATTAAAGTATTTAGCTACACATGCTAATGGTTTAATTTAAAATGCGGATAATAAAAAAGTACAGCATTTTAATTGAATTTTTGCTAAATAAGTGAATTTTATGGAGCATTTCTGTGATTTAACAAAACAAACTTGTATACAACAACTCTTACGCACATGAACTCAACACATGGTAACCCTGGAAAAATTAGAAAGATCTTTAGTTATATCGAACAGCATGAAAACTAAAAGAAAACATTTAAAAGATGCGAAGATAAGTGTTAAAGCTCAAATTATGGCAAACCTGATGTGACCGAAGATGGAGATAACATTTTCAAAACTTAGCACATAGATACTCTGAATAATAATGTGATAAATAAGAAGACATTGAAATTAATAGTAGAGGTCAGACAAACTCAAAGGAGTGGCAAACATTACGCAAACAAATGTCGACAGCTTCCAATGTTGGCCGAGTTTGCAAAATTAAAACACCAAACAGCTTTGTCAATATAATAAAATCAGTATTATACCAAAAAGAAAATATGTACAGGTATGTACTATCCATACAATATGGCATTGAAAATGAACGAAATGCATTACAGACCCTTGAAAGTTTGAAAGTAAAATCAATTATAAAATGGACCTATTTTATAATTGATTTTACTGTGGATAATTTATTGAAAAATATATCCGTTTCTTGGAGCTACACCGAATGGGTTTATTGAAGAAATCAATTGTATTATCGAAGTGAAATGCATTTATTCGGCACTAGATATGGCCCCGAAGGAATAATTAATAGAAAAATAACATTTTGGGATAAACCATTTTTACCAATAATTGGTATTACAAAATTAAGTGTCAGCTGCATATAACCGATGCAGATAAATACACCTCATGGTATTCATTACAATATCATTGATGGAGACGACACATTCTGGAGATCAAAAATGGAAAACAAATTGGTACAATGTTACAATAGCTATATTTTACCAGAAATCTTGGATCCAGATTACCAGGTATATGCCTATGAAGTTTTAAATATTGTTACAAAATCGGGTTTAATCAGACTCAGAAATAAGTAATACAATTTCTGTACTGATGAGGAATGAAATCCCGAAACACGTGTCTACAGATAGCCTTGTAACAATTATTTGTTGTTTCCTTTTATTAGATATGTTCGACTCAAACTGTTGCAATTCGCCGCAGTACTGCTATGCAACAAACAAATATCTATTGTGTAATCCAATGTCCGCCGGGGTAAATGCTCGAGAAGTAGTTGTTTCAATCATCACACTGTCACTATTTATAACTACATGTTGAACACTGGGACGTTCGTGATAAACTGCCCGCCTCGCCGCTAACGCGCGCTTATATAGCGTGTTTATTTCTCGAAATTTACAGAACTTTTCATGACGCCACGTTTACCGTTGTGCGCTCGATGGAACATTCTAGAGTGTTAATTCCAGTGGCTTCTTTCACTTTCGTTACAATATATTAATTTTTAATAAATGGTATATTATTATATTTGTTTGTTTTTTTTTTGTGGTTTGATTCGGTCAAAGCGAATATCTTTTTGTCCGTGATGGTGGCACTGCGACGACTCCTATATCTTTTCTTTTCAGAACCGACAGACGTAGTCGTTCGCCCAAGGTACAGACATCCGCCGGGTCAGCCACCTCTGCCATTCCTGATGGATCCAACATGTCTGCTTTTCTAGACGCCATCAAAAACCCGAAGTTACACACCAGCCGGGTCAGCATCCTTTGCTAAGCACACGACTAATGCTCCCTTCGAGCTCCCAATGACGACTCAATTTTGTTTGTTAAATAATGTTTACATTATGTAGATCATGAAATTGCAATTAATTGCACCATCTATACAAAAACGCTTGCACTTTTTGGTACTTTAAACGACCAGAGACAGAGCGCAATGTGTTAAATACTACAAAAATTAATTTCAGTATGTTGAGGCAGATTTACTGCAAAACTAGATATTCTTAGAAAATAACAGGTAATTTTTTTTAAAATAAAATAGGTACCGGATACAGTGATTAGTCTACTATAACAGAGTTATTGAATTTATCCGCCACTTCATTTTCATATCGTGCATAAGTTTAAATGTAAACTGTCATGTTTATTAATTAAATCTTTTTGTTAAATAATGCTTTTTAATGTAAAACTAATTGTGATTATTGTTTCTTTTTTAGAAAACATCATCAAGAAAGATAATCGAGAGGGATTGACGAAGTCGTATCTGGATTTCAAATCTAGAGAGTCGGTCATGCTCAGGTAATATATTCAAAAAAAAAGAAATTAATCTACCATTAAATTATATGAAACGCTTAATAATTGGGATTATTGAATTTTATTTAATTATCACACTGCATAAGCTTAAACGAAAAAATCTCGTGTTTATCAATCATTAATATTTTTTTTTTATATTAAAGCAATTTTTAAATGTAAAACATTATAATTACTGTTTCTTTTTATTTTGTACACTGCTGGGTCGATTTTGACCCTAAATGATTTAGAATAGTTTCTTCTAGGATGGAAGAAGAAAGTAATTTAGAATAAGTTGATTATTTTAAACATCTTCATAAATTATATTCTCAAAGCAAAGTGATAGCTTATTAAATTAAACTTCGGAAAATAATTATTTCCACAAATTTAAGTTTTTTGTGTTGACAGATCTTAAAAACCGGGGCGGTTTCATTTCTGCTTCAGTAAGTGTTTCTCAAGTGGTAAAATTTACTGAAGTAGAAATTAACATTTTAACATATAATTTCAATAATGTAAAACGTGAAAATCTACAACAAAAAATCAGTAGTTACGCAACTTGCAGAAAATATTTGCAATTTGAAGTAAGATTGGGAGGTAGTCACAAAATTTATTTATGAAATTATTTATTTATTTATGAAATTTATACAAAAATAAGATTATACAGGGTCCTGCATCACAGCTCCAGTCTTTGATTTGACGTACTTCAGGAAAATATTTTTTATTATACAGGGTGTCCCAAAAAATTACGTCATAATGATGTGTTTTTTTTTAATTGCTTAATATACATTTTATTCATTAAATTCATAAAATTTATGATTACCTACATAGCGCCAAAATTTTATTAAAATCGGTTCAGTAATATCAACCAAAAAAATTAAAAAATAGAAAAAATGGTTTTGCGCCATTGGCTTAAAAAATTAATAAAAAATAAATTAGGATCTTGTGAATAAAATTATACAGGGTACTTGTTAAATAAGGTCTAGCAATCCTAATAGTCAAATTTTATTTATATGAATTATACAGGGTGTCCAAAATTTAGTGTCAAACTTTTCAAACTTGAATGTATTTTTTTTTGTTTAAATAAGGAAAATAAAATAAACAAAGAACAGATCTATTTAAAACGGAAGGTGGTGCTAGACTGGCGACCATATACACACCTTGGGAGGAAAAGCTTCTCAGCTTGATAACGTTGAGTGTGGAAGGACTTCCAAGTCTTCATGACTGCGATGAAGGTAGACTTGTATGCATTAATTTTTTCAGTTATTATAATTTTATTGTTTCATTTTTAGTGGGACAAATGACTGAGCAGCCATTTGTATAAAATGGAGGCAATAAAGTGGAACTGAGAAACAAAATGAATAAACTTTAAATAATATTATGTTGTAATTTTTTATTGAACCTTACAAGTATATGGAGAAAATTCCACGTATTTTAATAGTGTATAAAAAGAATAAAGAATTTGAATATTATAAATTAATTCTTACAATCTTATAAAATTATTTAAAAAATCTGCACGATAAATATGGTTGTTATCAACATGAACAATGTCCTCTAACTCGTGTTCGTATTCATGTTTGTTTTCAAAAGGCTCTTCATTATCTTCAATTGCATGACTCATTGCAATGTTATATAATACAGCCGTAGCAATTATTACGGTTTGCACCATTGATATTTTACACCTCATGCCAAATTCCAAACGTTCTTTCCACAGCACTTCTACTTCTAATCTGTGACTCATTGAAGATATTTTCCGTATCATTTGCGGGATTTGTAATAGGTGTTATTATACAGAGAGTTTTATGTAACACCGAACATGCTAGAATGTACTCAATGTAAATTTTCATATGTTCGATGTGTACTGGAACGCATCAAAGCATTGGGTGCGATGTGATTGGCTACGATTTCTAATGGTAATGTAGTCAACCCAATTTACACTCTTTCCGTCAAAAATAATTTACATTTATCAACTATTATGTCAAATGCAATATGTATAATTATGGATATTTTATTTAACCGCAATGCATAACGATAAAAATCGTCTCCTTTGTTGATACGTAAAGATGTCCAACTCTTCGTATTTGTCTGCTTTAAGCACCAGAACAATAAATGTCACTAGCTTGCGATAACTGACAAGTGTAATTCATTTTTGACGTGGAAGGGTGTAGTTTAGGTTGACTATATTATTTTTAGAAATAGTAGCCAATCACATCGCACTCAATGCTTTGATGCGTTCCTGAACAAGTCGAACATAGGAAAATTTTCATTGAATACACTCTTAAGAGTATGCACTGTCACCTAATAAAACCCCATTTCCAAATTCATTTGTCTCAAGTCTTTGTTTGATATTTGAATTATCAAAGATGTTGGCATCGTGAGAAGATCCCGGCCACCGAGCTACAAGATCTCGAATCTTATAATTGGCATCACAGATGCATTGAACATTCAACGAGAAATATTCTTTCCTATTTCGGAAAACTTCAGCATTTGAACCTCCTGAAAATATTTTAATTATACCATTTGTACTACATTATAATATAGATTCAAAATGTTTTTAGATTGAGACTTTTTGTCTGAAAGTGTAATAAGTTTAGTCACTAATTATATATAATGTATCATTATACACATACCTGGACTTTGAATTTTTATGTGTGTGCAATCTGTACTACCAATTACTCTGGGGAATCGCGCAATTTCCATAAATTTAATTTGTTCATCGATCCTTTCTTCTTGTGTTGAAGGCATATAAATGAACCGTTGCCTCAAACTGGCTAGTGCAGAAGTAACCTTACGTATTATTTTAGCAGCAGTTGATTTATGGATATTACCAAAATCTCCGATAGATACATAAAAACCACCAATGGCATAAAATCTTAGGGTCAGTAACGGTTGTTGCAGAGGTGGAATTTGATTGTTTCTATAAAAATGTTGGTATTGTTATTAGTGCACACAATATTATAAATTAGTTCGCAAAACACATTTTTTCGTCACACGAAATCGCTGAAAAAAATCTTTTTCGTCCCAACAATTTAAATTGTCCCATTGCTGGTAACGATTCTGGCCATTGTAAGGTCGCCGAACACCAATATCGTTATCAATTTCTTCGAACACAACATTGAAGTCATCAATAATTTTCATTTCAATTTTGACACTTTATATTTCCGCAAATCGTGATATTTTAAGGTTATAATCTTCCCCATAATCTCCTACTAACCACTCGGGGTGATCTGTAAGTTTATCTGTTTAGTAGATTCGATTTACTGAAAGGTTGCCACTACTGGACGAAGAATATACGTTTAGTTATGAGATTCTCATCAGTAGCGTTACTGAGCAGTTTACTGAAAGGTGAATATACCGGCCCTTAAACACGATTTTAGTTCTCGTGGGGGAAGTTAAATTTCATTAGAAATTTAACGATCCATTTTTAAACATTTATTGGAGTTTTGCTGTTCCCGGAGGGGCGTCCAAATTCGAATTCTTCAGTGAATTCGTGCGACCAAGTTAGGAGGATTTCTGGAAGTGCAGAGTATTTCTGTGCTTTGTTGTGGAATCAGAGGCCGGTGCGATCGAATCGGAAAAGTTTGCCAGGAAAATTCCAGATAAGTGATTATTAAAAAAAACATTTATGGCAGCGATACTCAACCTGTGGGGCGCGCCCCCCAAGGGGGGCGCTGCGTTTCTACAAGGGGGCCGCGAGTATATTTAAAATCAAAAACATATTGTATATTAAAAAAAATATTTTATATATTTTAAAATAGAATGAACTTTATAATTACATATTACCAATAAATATTTTATTATATTTATTATTTAAGTTAAGTTTATTAGTATGGAAGAAATACCTCTTAAATATGCTAGGTTATTAACACGTTGACGGACAGTAGGAACAAGCGAAGTTCGAAAATTGACACTATATGTTTTTGTGATTTTTAGAATGTTAGAAGTATAGTTTTACTCTTTCTGCTTAAATAAACTTAATTTTGATTAATTTAGTACCTTTAATTAGGTTGCGGCTATAACCGTCATGGCGCCAGCGGACTCTATACACTAAGTGATAGGACGATGGCGGCTATAACAGCAAAAATTTAAAAACGTAAATGACAGGTTTAATGGTTCAAACAAGCAATTTTTGTATGCAACAAAGTATTTTAGGGAGTTTTACACGAAATGTTAGTTCTTAATCAAACAAAAATAAATAAATGACAAAAAAATTTATTATAATTTTATAATTATTATACATTATTTTCGGTATGCCATGTTTCGAAGCATGGTGCAGGACACAGTGCAGGTTTTGACATGCAATTCTTGCAGCAATATGATGTTTCCTTCCTTATTCCCTGTTTATAACATTGTTTACAACGCTGAAAATATGTTTTTCGCTGATAATTTTCAGGAGGTGAAATTTTCTCAGGAAAATGCTGTGTTCCATTGTTGTTGATTTCATTGGTTTGGATTTGTGCACGTTTAAATTGAACCAAAGTTCTTCCATCCCGTTTATTATCTATACCAGTTAGAGATCGTATGATTGCTTCCCTGTACTCTATATACTTCATTTGAGAACCTGTCTTTTCTTTAAAGATGTAGAAAGAATTCCATACTGCTACATCCAGTAGATGAAAGATTACCTTTTTATACCATCTAATTGTCTTCCGTGGACAGGAATAATAGGACATCATCTGATCTGCTCTGTCTACACCTGACATATTCTGATTATAATTCACTATTTCAATTGGTTTTCTCTTTTCCTGTTGTCGCCGGTTAGCTGTGTTTATCATGCTTGGGTGGTAAGCTGTTGTTAGACATAGCACATCCCGTTTATCTTTCCATTTGGACACATAAGTCTGATTTTGGCGTCGCCATACATGTTCTCCTTTTCTAAGCTTACGACGTGTTATTTCTTGTGGCAGACCCTTCCTATTTACACGAAGAGTTCCTGTCACATGTGTCTTTTTGCTAAGTAATTTGTTAGACAATGGTAGACTGTTGTAATAATTATCCATGAACAAATGATGGCCTTTGTTTAAGTATGACTGCATCAATCGCATCACAAGACTTTCAATAGTTGTCATGTTTTCATCGTTTTCTCGATGGCCTTTGTATACTTCTATATTCAAAACGTAACCTTGGGCTGAACAAAGTTCATAGAATTTAATTCCGTATTTTGCCTTTTTGCCTTTCATGTACGTGCGAAAATAAAGCCTTCCTCGAAATAATAACAACGATTCATCTAATGATAATGCTTCATTTGGTGCATATGCATTCGCAAACTTTTGTATGAGCAAATCAAGAAATATTTTTATTTTCCTCAAAGGGTCGTTTGAATTTTCTTCCTCAACACAAAAACACCTCAATATTTGCTTAAACCTCCTTCCAGACATTTGTGACGGAAATGCTGGGTGGTAATGTAATGCATCAATGGAAAAGAGTTTTCTAATGCTGGAGAATTTTAGCTGGGACTGAAGCAAACACAAACCTAAAAACTTTCTCATTTCGATCATATCAGTATTTTTGAAATTTGCCTTTCTGCTATGCCTTGTATGTGGCCGTGCTTGATTGCAAAGTTTTATGCCGTAATCATTCGTAGATTTTATAATCATTTCCATTACTTGGTCATCCCATATTTTTTCAAAAACCTGAATTGGAGAAACATTTTCTTCTATATCCAAAAGAATCCCAGCGGCATCTGCATCAAAAGAAAAGTTTCTTATAGATGTTGTATTGGTATGCCATGTCTCATCATTTTCTGGTTCTTCTGGTGCTTCATATTCCTCATCTGTAGTTGATTCATCATCTTCACTATCCGAATTGTTATTTTCAGCACTGTCAGCATCAGATTCAGACTCACTGTTGCTTGATCCACTATTCATTTCCTCAACAATCTTCAGCAGCCTAGCCTGATCTTTTTCCCAACTGTCCATTTTCTGTAAATATTGAATAAAACATTTTATTTTGTATTATTATTTATTGTATATTATATATATAATATATATTTATCATTTACATTATCATTATTTATTTATATTTCAAATGTAAAACTCAAAAAAAAGTAAACAGTATAACCTATAGTATCGTTAACCTAACCTAAAATGCTAAATTTTGTTTTTTTATTTCTGTTTAAAGTATAAAATGAATAATAAACAAATACATACCAGTATAGTTATATAAATAATAATAAATATCGTTAAACGTATCAATAAGAACTATAAATTCAATAGAAAACACGATCGCACTACTCCCTTCACAACCACGTGCATACTGAATCTGCAACTCGTATAACAGGTGAAATATGAACTTCAACCTAAAAAGATGTTTTCAAAACACGACACTATGCTTCTACGTATACGCCAGTAAGTGCACATTTGTGCTGCTATAGCCGTAGTGTCTAAAAACGTTTTGGACGGCTATAGCAGTCATGCCACATTGTGAACTTCGCTTTGACGGCTATAGCCGCAATTGTCCGTCAACGTGTTAATTAATGACTTCCCTGAGCCTGTTTCTCATTGCAAAGTTTTTGAAATGAAGGAGTAATACGAGATATGGATACTCTAAGTTCGTTTTCTATATTTAGCTGAGATCTGTATTTTGTTTTCAATGAAGCCACCGCAGAAAATCCAGTTTCGCAAAGATAAGATGTTGAAAATGGTAAAAGTATTTGGAAAGCTTTTCGTTTTAATGTCGCAAACTCGTCATCCAAACCAGCCCAAAATTCAAAAATCGATTTGTTATTGAATTGTCTTTTGATTTCACTGTTTGTTGTAAAATCAATAAAAGTTTCCTCTTCAAAAGTCGAGAGACCTTGTGGAATATTGTGATATGGGTCCCTAACCCACTCGTAACTAGATAGAATTTTTTCGTCAGGAAAAAAGTATTTTTTAAAATTTTTTGCTAGCATGCTTAAATGTTTGTCTATAGTTAGGAAAATCACGTTTATATGTACTTCTTCGGTTTTGTATGTCTTTAAAAATTCATTTATATTAGGAAACATTTCCAATTTCTTTTCTTTTATATTTCTAAGCCACAAATTCAACTTTGTACAAAACGCAGTGACTCTATCATTTGTTTCCAAAATATTTGTATTTAATCCTTGAAGTTGGAGATTCAAGACATTTAACTTCTCAAATATATCGACTAAATAAGCCAATTTCATAATAAATAAAGCATCTCGAAACATCACGGCTTCTTGTCGATTTTCTTCTTCCAGAAAAATACAGATTTCTTCTCTTAATTCAAAAACACGTTTCAAAAACTTTCCACGTGATAACCATCTGGCTTCGCAATAAAATAGTAATGCTGTGTGTACTGAACCCATATCTTTACAAAGTTTAGAAAACATTCTTGATTTTAAAGGTCTTGTTTTTATATAATTTACAATAGTTACAGCTGTAGATAACGCGGTATTTAAACCAGGACTCATTTCTTTCGACGCCAGTGCTTCTCTGTGGATCATGCAATGTGTCCATATACACTGTGATGATTTTTGTTTCACCAATGTTTGCAGGCTTTGAAATCTTCCAGATATTGAACGAGCACCATCGGTACATATTCCAACACAATTTTCCCATTCCATATTCGCCTCGTTTATAAAATTATCCAAGATGGTAAATAAAGCAGTTAATATTGCTCTTTGCTCTATTGGTTTGCAAAAAAGTAGTTCTTCTACAGCTGATACACCATCACAAAAACGTACATAGGCTATCAAATGAGCATCTTTATTGTTGTCAGTTGCTTCATCTAGTTGAATTGAAAACAATTTTCCACGCAATTTTGCAAAAAGCTGGTGCTGTACATCTTCAGCCATGTCACCAATACGACGAGCTACAGTATCATTGGAAAGTGGAATAGATTTTAATTTTTTAGCAAAATTTTCTCCAAACATGGTTTCTACAATTTCAATTGCAGCTGGCAAAATTAGCTCTTCACCAATAGTGTGAGGTTTCTTGCATCTAGCTATTTGATACGAAACTTTGTAAGAAGCAAGTAAAGCTTGTTCATTCACAGACAAAGAGTTTTTAAAAACTAATTTTTGCTTTTCAAATGATTTTAATTTGCTTTCAAAAAATTGTCGAGGTTTGTTAACGTATTCACTATGAAGAGTTTCCAAATGTCGTTTAAGTTTATTTGGCTTCATACTGTCAGCTGCCAAAATTTTTGAACAAATAACACACAAGGGCCTTTCTTCTTCTTTTACTTCAGTGCTGGTAAATCCATAGTTCAAGTATTCGGCGCAATATTTTCTTGATTTAGTTTTTGGAACATGCCTAGCCTGTGCACTAGTTGATGCTTCACAATCCTCCAATGCTCGCTTACGTCCACATAAAAATTTATCCATAATCTTTGCTAAAGATGCCTCTGTTGCCTCTAAAATATATATTTAAGAAAAATTGATCAGAAATCGATAGAAACATTTAAAAAATATGGAAGTAACTAAAAAAATTATAATTTTCAAATTCAAAAGAATATATAATAAAATTTATATAATGGATGATAATAGGTGATGGTAATTACTATTTATAGATTTAAATTTAGTTGTAAAATTTTTTACATTATCGAAGAAAAAAGTTTGAAAAATGATTTTAATAAATTTGTAAATAAAGAAAATCAATATGAAATTGATGAGAATAGAAAGTAGAGATTGAAATAACGTATAGAAAAAAATATGTTAGTGAAATTTGGAATATAAGGAACATTTACTTAAATTTCAATTAATGCTTTGGGAAGCAAATTTTTCTTTTTTCATATATGTTATAATAAACCAACAGGGACTATAATGCTTCATTCACAACCTCCAAAATTAGAATTAGAATTACACTTAGAATTAGAATTTAAATTATTATGTAAATTAACGTATTTTGGAGCATTCACATCGTCTAAATTAGTCGGTTGTTTTTGCAATAATTGCAGGTACAAAATACCTAACGCCACACTAAGTGAACTTAATATTTTACGTCGATGCTGTGCCTGTGCTCGTGCTCTTCGTATTGGCAACATAATTTTCACAAAATGATAAATTTAAAAACAAGCTGTCAAAAATTTGAGGTTATGTACTACTCCAAATTAGTGTGTAAATTACCGTAAAAGCTTGTACTTTGCTATGTGTTAATTTAAAGTGTAATTGTAATTCTAAGTGAAAACGTTAATTTGAGGTTGTGAATGCTCATGTATTAACTCATATGCCAAACGTTTGCTGTTAATTGTAATTTGAATTGTAATTCAAATTCTAATTCTAATTTGGAGGTTGTGAATAAAGCATAAGGTGATAAGTAACACGTAAAAAACGCGTTGTTATAATAAGAATTAAATGTGGTTAAAAATTTGCGTGTTTTACGCTTTTTTTATCTTACAATTTATTTATTAATTTAATATTGTTATTTATTTAATATTTAACAATTAATTGTAAATAAAAATTGTTAAATTTTTCCATTTTTATTCTACAAATATTCTTTATTATTTTCAGATACGAATTGAGTAGCATGATAAATGTATTTTTTGTACTTACCTTTTAATATTGAAGTCCCCTAAAAAATGATCAATTTTAGATAAATAATAGTGCATGTACTCGTGATGTACTGTAAAATATCTGAAGTTTACTCGCACTGAATCGCACAAGAACACTGGAAAGGCCGATAAAATTATCAAAACAGAAATGCGACCTTGACAGAATGTGTAGGAAGAAATATATAGAAAAGGGTGGGGATAGACGTATGCATTACTGTGCATTTATAGCAAACAGTCGCATTTTACCAATAAAATTAAATGTACGAATATCGGACTGTTTTCATGTTTTAATCAAAAAAATAATAAAAAATTAATACTAATAATTATACAGAACTCTTATAAAAAGCTCCAAATAATTATAACTAAACAGCGCTATAAAATCTTACAAAATAGTCACATATAGCACACATGCTTGTCTGGCCGTAAATATACTGAAAAAAAAAATTCGATAGATCAAAAAGGGGGGCGCGAGAATATTTATATTGGTAATATGGGTCGCAATAACAAAAAGGTTGAGAAACGCTGATTTATGGTTTAAAAATTAAGACAGAGGGATTATATTTTTTGGGTTATGTATTTTTAATTAAAAGATTTAAGTGTATGATATATGTGTAGAGGGGTGGCGTCATTCTATCCGAGTTTATTTATGATTATAGAATTACTGACTTGATTTATGTTGGTGTATTTGATATTTCGACATCGTTAAATTCTTTTTGATTTAAACTGAGATGCGTTAATTTTTTTATTAAGATAATTGTTGGTTTTGAAATTTGCGTTTTGTTGAGTTTTCTTTTTGTCAATTGATTTATTTTTATCTTCGTATATAATTGTTTTATATACGTATTTGTTTTACTAATAACTTTATTTTACATATCGTTTTGAATTTCATTAAACTTAGTGTATTATTTAAATATTTTTTTTATTCATTATTTTTTTAATTTTTTATTTATATATATCCTCGGCTCTGCCTACTGGCTAAGAGTTGCCGTACGCAGGTCATACGCTACGTTGACAGTTGTCATCGTATTATCAATTTGGCGATACCATTAATTAGAGAATTTCCTGCCGTTTACACATATATATGGTTTGTTATAGCTTACTTTAAAAATAAAAAAAGGTTAGAAGGGGGTTTAACTGAATCACCAATTTACAGGGGTATGAAATAAATATTCCTAAAAATTTAATATATTTTTATTTGAACAATTTTATTTTTATAACGAATTGGTGTTAGCGTTATTTTAATTATTGTCTTTAAATTTAAAGTCGATTAATTAATTACTTGATGATTTATATATTTTTTACTTTCCCCAGACCCCTATCTAAGGGAAAGTATTGTGATCGTAAAATTTTTTGAATCGCCAATTTTCAACGATCGAGTATTGCAAAATCTCTGTGTGTTTCAGCATATAAACGGATCTTGTATAAGCTATACAGGGTGTTCAATTTAAGTGAAGGCATTGAAATATCTCGAAAATATACATTGAATAAAAAAAATATAATTAAAATTTGTTCGCCTCGGAGGGGGACATCTAATGATACGAAACTCGATTTATGGCGAATGTAGAAGACATATTGACGAGGCTTTTCTCTTATACGCTGAGCGTTTTCCGGACAATGTTCGATTGCGGTATTTTTTTACAATATTGTTAGAACATTTTTATCGGATGGTAGTGTACAACTCAAACAAAGAAAACGAGCAAACACTGTAACAGGAGTTTGCTAACAGCTGTTCAGCAAAATCCAATAAATATTCGGCAATTACAACGCGATTGTTTGAGTTGTACACTATCATCCGATAAAAATGTTCTAACAATATTGTAAAAAAATACCGCAATCGAACATTGTCCGGAAAACGCTCAGCGTTACTAGATTGTAGAAACTCCCCACTGGTTATGACAAATTGATTATCATCGTCCTTAGTCCGTAAATATTTGGTGTGGAATCATAGGGAACAAACTCATTGGTCCATATTTTATTGACGGTACTTCAAATGGAATTAAATATCGACATTTTTGGAACAAGAACTACCAATTCTACGACGATGTTACTTTAGATGTTCGCCAAAGTATGTGGTTCCAGCATGACGGTTGCCCAGCGTATTATTCAATTGTTGCACGGGAAGTATTAGACCGTAATTATAATGATCGGTGGATCGGTAGAGGTGGTCCTATTAATTGGCCTGCTAGGCCGCCTGATTTAACCGGATTTTTTTCAATGGGGTTATCTGAAAGATAAAATTTATCAACAAGTGTCGACAGAGAAAACATGTAAAACGCATAAGGAACGCTTGTGCTAGTTCCCGCCGATATGCTTCTATCGTGAAGGATCAATAAGGTCGAATTTATTTGCATCAAATATATATGCATTTTATATTTACTTATATTTGTTCTGTAAATTAAAAAAAAAAACATGTTTTGCCAAGGTACGAGAATCGAACAGTCGAGAGACAATTAGAGAGTATGAATTGGCTCTGGAATTATAAGGACATTATAAATTAAATGACTCAAACAATGACCCATTTAAGAGTGAAAGTTCTCTCATGCTATTGAAAGATAAATGTTATATGAAAATTATACTTATTCATCTAGTATTGTAAATCTTAATTTTAGGAATAATATTTGAAATAAATTTTTAATTTGTCTGTTTGAAGATTTACATGCAATAGTTCGAATACGCCCCTTCATTTCTTCCTAAAATATGCCACCTCAATCGCTATTTAAATTACATGAGATCTGAAAATTGTCACCGTTGAGATGGTATATTTTAGGAAGAAATGAACTATTGCAATATCCATTCCTTTGATAACAAATCAGGTAATACCTACATGAAAAGTTTTTATTTCTTAAGAAGAATTATATAACTACAATTTACTAGTAAAAGAAGATGGAATCATGATATTAATAAATTGCTATATTAAATAATTGTTTAATTATAATTTTAATTCATTTCGTCAATATTTATTTAAAAAATGGTATACTACACTTAAAAAAATAAACCCATATTATTGCCAAATAATGATCAGTAATTATATTGTATTCTATAAATATGTATAGAAAACCCTTTTTTATGTTACCTTGAATAATTCCTATAAATTATCATAGCAATATATCTTTCAATTAAATGGTAATATTAATAAATAATAAATGTATAAAATGTTCTATTGTATCTAATTAAATAAAGGGTTTTCCAATAAGAGTGATATGATTTCTTAAAAAAAAACACACACTTATTGTTAAGAAAATTCAAATGTTTTTTATTTAATGTGAAGTACAATCGATACAATTAAGTTCTAAATAAAACGTCATTCAAATGGCCTCCACGACTTCTTCTACAGGAACAAATTCGATGAACCCAATTTTCGAGCACTTTTTTCACTAAATCAAGTCGTATGTCATGAATAGCACGTTCAATATTGACTTGTAAAGCTTGAAGAGAGTCTGGTTTATTTCGAAAGACCAATGACTTCAAATAACCCCACAAGAAATAGTCTAATGGTGTTAAATCACAACTTCTTGGAGGCCATTCAATATCACAATTTCTTGAAATAATCAAATCTCCAAACTTTTTTCGCAATAATTCAATTGTTGCATTTGCTGTGTGGCATGTAGCCCCATCTTGTTGGAACCAAATATTGTCAAGATCAACTTCTTCCAATTTCGGCCATAAAAAGTTGGTTATCATCGATCTATACCGCTCTCCATTGACAGTAACGGTGTTACTATCTTCATTTCGAAAGAAGTACGAACCGATGATTCCACCACACCAAACTGTCAATTTAGGTGAATGTAATGGTTTTTCTTAAATAATTTGTGGATTTTCTTCGCACCAGAATCAACAGTTTTGTTTATTTACCGCACCACTCAGATGAAAGTGAGCCTCATCAGAGAAGATGATTTTCTTAAAAAAATCGTTATCGTTTTCAAGTTGTTCAAGGCAAAATCAGCAAATTCACGACGTTTACGGTGGTCCAATGGCTTCAGTTCTTGAGTGAGAACAATTTTATACGGATGCAAACCTAAATCCTTTTTCAAAATCCGCCAGATTGTGGTTTGAGACAGTCCCAATTGTTGAGAACGTCTTGGATCGACAAATTGCGGTCTTTAGCAACACTTGCATGAACGGCAGCAATATTTGCATTACTTCGAGCGGTTCTTTGTCTTATTGGCACTTTAACATTATGTAAAGAAAATGTACGCTCACAATTTTCAACAATTCGACGAATAGCGAGCACACTTGGACGATTATTACGACCATAAAATGGCAAAAGCGCACGAAAAGTTGCAATTGGAGAACGATTATTTTGATAATAAAACTGAATAATTTGTAAACGTTGTTCTTGTGTATATCTCTCCATGATGAAATTGTAAACACTACTGAATACAATGAAAAATAAATGACAGATCATGACATATCACAAATGGCCGAAACGTCACTTCAAAATCATATCATCCCTATTGGAAAACCTTATATATTTAGGGCCGGTTGCTTCAACCATCGGTAAACGACTAGTAAGATAAGATAGAAGTTTATATGTCAGTAACACTATGCATTGGTAATTGTGTCTGTCATACGTGAATTGTTAATTAAAACATTTCAACAAACAGTGAATTTTTTATTAAAACACGTTAATTTCCGCATTGTATTCAAGTAAGTAAAGACATATGTGTATAGTATAATGTATATGGTATAAAATTAATAATAGGTTTTTTATTATTATTATTTAGGAAATTTATATTCAATAATATGGAAAATATTAAGAAAAAGGCAAAGAGTTCCGTATTTTCTCTTGACGAAGAGAATTTATTAATGTAATTAGTTAAGAAACATTGTAACATAATTGAAAATAAGAAAACTGACCATATTACGAACGGGTATAAATTAAAGGTTTGGAAAAATATAGAAACCAATTTTAATTCAAACAAAATATCTCATGCTTATAGGTAAAATTACATAATTTTTATTTAATTTATTTAAATAAATGTGACCAAGAGAATGAATACTATTTTCTATTTACTTTAATTAATAAAATATTTATGATTTTCAACACTATTTTATTTAATTTCACTACAATTGTTTCGCTACGCTGTAGCTTCTTCAGGTGAAGAAAGTTAATAATAATATTTACAAAAATGTTTACAGAGTTCGAGAGTTCCACTTGTTCATTCAGCAAGAGGCCCGTTTGGTGGTTTTTATTAATTTCCAAATTTTCAAAAATGTTTAATTTTCTTCCCTTGCTGGCGATATGGAAGATTTTGAAATCTTTGTCGAACAGTCTTACGTTTTGACATAAGTGTAAAGAACACAATGTAATACCAACACATGTGAAATTGAAGACCAACAACACCAGTCTAGCCGCCCAAAAAGCTGTCACATATGGATGCAGAAAATGGATACAAGAAGAAATAGCTGCTCTCTATGGAAAACGCGACAACCTGTCAAAGTTAATTAAGGTATGCCACACGGAATTAGCTTTTAGACTTCACAGTGTCGAATTTGACTTATTTCATTTTTATACACACGAGAGAATAAATACAATAATTCACAAAAGCAAAATAATTAAACAGAATAAACTTCAAAGATTAATTAAACAACGAACACAAACAACAAGAACAATAGAAAGTCATTGTGAGCATAAATTCTTTGAACGTTTCATTAATTTGACTACAACAGAATTTAACGAAACAGAAAAAGTATTGTTAGAAAAAGGATTCAAACATAACATTAAAGTTGACATAAACCAAAAACAAATAGAATTAACAGCGGTGGAAACTGAATTGATTTTAAATAACTATAAAAATGACAACTTAAATAAAATTATTAAAAATACAAAGCCAAATAAAGCTAACAATACGGAACTGATAACAGCCAAATCCATTAAAAATAAATCAATAACTAATAACATAGTTTTTACTAAAGCTGATAAAGGAAATTCCGTCATTGCAATTAATAAAACAGAATATATTAACAAAGTAAAAGAATTTATGTACAACAATAACTTTCAAACATTAAAAACAAATCCAACGAAAAATTTCAACAAACAATAAGAAACACATTAAATAATATAAACCACATTTTAACAGATAATGAAAAATATCAGGTTATTAATATGAACCCACAACCCCCCAAATTATATGGCCTTATAAAACTCCATAAGGCCAATAATCCAATAAGACCGGTAGTATCATATACAAATGCACCTTGTGAACAAATTGCAAAAAAACTCAATAACATTTTAATTAATTACTTAGATTTTAACCCTAAATTTTCAATAAAAAATAGCACAGACCTAGTTAATAAAATTAAAGACGTGGAATTACCGCCTAATTCAAAATTCGTGTCATTTGATGTAACTAATTTATTTAGCAATGTTCCACCAATAGAGGTAAGAACTATAATAAAAAACAAGCTTTTGTTAAAACATGTAAATCCTGACATCATAAGCGAGATAATGTCTCTTTTGGATATTTGCATAAATCAAAATTATTTACAGTTCGATGAAAAGATTTACACCCAACCAGATGGACTGGCAATGGGAAACCCCCTAAGCCCTTTAATGGCCGAACTTTTTATGGACAGTTTAGAAAATAATTTATGCAAATTACCGCAATTCAAAAATTGCCTCTATTGGTGGAGATACGTTGACGATGTATTGGTTTCATTCAATGGCACGGACAGAATTTTAAATAACTTATTGAAAGTAATAAATGATCAACACAAAAACATTAAATTTACATTAGAAACGGAAGAAAATCATAGTATAAATTTTTTAGATTTAACAATTAAAAATATTAATAACAAACACGATTTTTCCATTTTTCGCAAACCAACACACACAGATACAACAATAAAAATTCATTCCATCCAATTCAACAAAAATTAGCTGCATATCGGTCAATGATTCATCGAGCTTTTATAATACCGATGTCAGATGAAAATTTTAAAAAAGAAATAAACATAATAAAACATATTGCACATAAAAACAATTTTTCAATAGACACAATAAATAAATTAATAAAAAATAAAGAAAAACAAATAATTAATAACATGATATTTCCTTCAGAAATAAATACAAAAATTAAATATGGGTCATTAACATATAATGGAAAACTAAGCCAAAATATTAGTAAATATTTTAAAAAATTAGATATTAAAATTGCATTCAAAACTAATAATAACCTGTCAAAAATAATAAAAAACAATAAAGATAAAACTGAAAAAGGTCAGCACTGTGGAGTTTATCAGTTGAATTGTGGTGATTGCCCTAAAATATACATCGGACAAACGGGGAGAGCGTTTGAGGAGCGAATTAAAGAACACCACGCATCTTTCGTAAATAATAAGGACACCTCAATTTATACAAACCATCTAAAAGAAGAGCGACATCAATTCGACAAAGATTTCAAAATCCTCCATATTGCCAGCAAGGGAAGATAATTAAACATTTTTGAAAATTTGGAAATTAATAAAAACCACCAAACGGGCTGAATGAACAAGTGGAACTCTCGAACTCCCCACTACTCAGGATGGAAGGAAAACCACGCTCCACTCCCGTGCAATAAAACTGTGTATATATATTGTAAACATTTCTGTAAATATTATTAATAACTTACTTCATCTGAAGAAGCTACAGCGTAGCGAAACAATTGTAGTGAAATTAAATAAAATAGTGTTGAAAATCATAAATATTTTATTAATTAAAGTAACCATGGATTTTCAAAAATTAAGTGCCTCATTAATCAACGATATTTTCTATTTATAATGTTATATATTCAATTTAATTTTAATTTACATTTTATTCTCAGAGATGTTACGAGCTTAAAAACAAATTATGAAAATTTAAAGAATCAAGAAAAAAATAAAAAATATTCCGTTGAGGTCCACCACCGGTTCGGTGGACCTCAATCTTCGCTGCAACTGAATAGCACTGAAGAAGAGATTTGTTCAGTATTAGGGCAACAAATTACCGGTCTCAATAGTAAATACGATAATGATGCGGGTAATATTTATATACAATCATTTGTATGTTACCTTAACATTGTTATTTTATATTTATTTTATGTAACAGCATCTGATGAACACAATATGATAGTAGTAGAAGTTGAAATATCTGGGCCATCCACCAATTTGATTGTAATCGATCCAAATGAAAATAATATTATAAGCCAAAATTACGCCAGTGCACGTAAATAACTGGCCAAATTTTATTATTATTACTATTTTCAAAATTACTTAATTTTTAGAAGAGAATAATTGGGGAACTTACACTCCAAGTATGTTAAAACAACCTGTTTCTACTCCTTTGAAAAGGAAACGGAATCTGCGAGCAAAGGAATTTGGAGATGGATACAGAATAAAGCTAATAATGCAGATGAAGAGAATTTCTTGATTTCTTGTACGTATCTGTGATTCGTTAAATAATGATTCTGCAGCATTCCTTGAATTATGATAATGATGTAATTAAATATTTTTTTACACCATAGCCACTGTCCCCCATCAGTACGGAAGTTCCATAATCCCCTCTTTCCATTTCATTTTTTTTATAGTAGACATTCGAAATATGTGGGAATCGTGACTACTATATAGGATATAGTTTGTCGTTGGCCTAACGACAAATTATGTCCAAAATTTTTAATTCTGCATCATATATTACCTACATAGAAATATAATACAACCGAGAAAAATACACGTAATAATACTTATTACCTGTACATTAAATGAAAAAGTCCCTTTCCTATTTCTATATAATTCGGCTGTTACCTCCAGGTGCAATATTGTAAAACATTTTTTGTATGTGATGTAATTCTTCATTTCTTGGCATATATATGTAATTTTTTGCAAGGTTTGCAATTTCTCTTGTAACTAAATTTACAATTGTACAAACTGTACATTTGTGCAGCTCAAACATATCGCTACATACAATTAAAAAACTGCCGCTTGCCAAAAACCGTGTGACTAGTACCATTTCTAACGTGGAAAAGGCATTATTTCTAAAAAAGATAAGATTTTATATAATAATGTTGGTAGTAAAATACAATATTCTTTACTCACTTTTCTGTACGCCGAACAATTTTGTATGCAATTAAATTGGTAATGAAGATTACCGTATCTTTAGAGAGCCGATACCTCTCAATAAATTCTGTATTGGACCAATGGTCCATTTCGTTACGTCGAACAACTTTTCTTGAATCCCTTTTCATTTTTGGTTTACGCACAAATTCTTGCACAAAATCCAAAAAGTCTTCATCGTCTGTTATATTCTCAAACATGTTTAGACGTACTTATTAATAATTATTGACTGATTTGAGCACATTTTAAATTCATGATAAACCCTTCATAAACCGTTCTAAATGTCATGGTTCGTTACCATGAACCTAGTTTGAACGTAATTCAAACTACGGTTATTACTGGAGCAACGTAATTTTATGTATTTTTGATCCTACTTATATTATCTTGGTTTAAACCACGGTAAAATATTATGAAGCAACTGGCCCTTAGAAGTTAATTATATACAGAGTAAACAGAGCTTCCATATCGAGGACGGGTTAACAACTCCCACCACCGTTTTTCACACGATCGGCCGAAGTCGGAGAAGCGGTCTGCCGTGTTTGTTTAGAGGACGTATGTTAATTTTTCATGCATCGTTTTAGAATCAGCTGAACTGCTGAAGACCGCATAAATGACTGCGTCCTCCCAATATAAATAAACACTTGAGACACTTTTTTAGTTTGTATGGTTGATTTTTATATTTCTCCATTTATTCAGAAATTTCATCTGCCGACCGGCGAAACGTTGCCTTGAATTAGCCGGGGAAATTTAAAGTTATTCATTTCAAAACTTTTATTAAAGACAAGTTAAATAATTGTGTATTTTCCGATTAATATTAATCTACTGTGAAAAATCATCTTTCATTTCATTTATTTTATTAAACGGCATATTTTTGTTTATTAAATAAATGTAATTATAAATTCGTTTACATTTATTGAAAAGTATTAGAGTATTTAACTCTCAAAAATTTGTGAGAAATATATCGAAACCTTTTTTGAAAGAACCAATTTTGCAGTTCATTACTGATCGTATACAGGGTGTCTCGCCTTAAAAGTATTTGGATTTTCTATTGATAGATTCTAATGCAATGTTCACTGTTTATGTAAACCAATATTCTCTTCTAAATTAAAATATTTTCAAGATTTTACCACTTCCGATTATACCGGAAGTACGTACAAGCTTTGTTATTTGAAGTGGAACCTTATATTTTTATTGAAAATTTAGATTCTACGTATATTTTTTTACAAATTTCGTGTAACAGTTTTTGAGATTTTTCAATGATTATGAAAATCATCATTTTTTTTTAGACAGCATTTTAAAGTATTATACTTGAAGATAGAATAAAGTCACAGGAATGAAAATATTCTCATGTAGAAACAGTTTAAAAATATTATTGAGTGGTCTCAAATTAACAGCAAAGTCTAGTAAATTTAAAACAGGGTGGCGCAATATTGCCGTGAAAATATTTTCGAAAAAAAAAAATATACGAGAATAAAAGGTACTTGTATTATTTTTAGCCACTGTTGACCGTCACATTTTAAAATTAGTTTCATATATACAGGGTGTTCAATAATCAAATGATTTTTTTAACGGAATGATATATTTTTATAATGATTTTCGATTCTACGATTTTTTTTTAATAAAATTAATTACGTCGATTTTCTTATTTTAAAAGTTACAAACAAATGAAAGTTGAAGTCAAAAAATGTTTGTTTAACACCTTATATTGCAAACATTAAAAACGAAATAGATATTCTGATAACGCTATACAATTGGAAAAATATTAAATCATATTTAATAAGTAAAGTACATTTTATGTTATTTTTGTAACACTGTTACTGTTAGACATACTTCCTCAATTAAAAATACTTTAGTTATTAGAACAAAACATATATTTTGGTCATTCTAAAAATATTTTAAATATTCTTATATGCTTATTAAAATTATTTTTTAAATAATTTATGTAGGCTGCAAAACAAAAGGTGTACCAACAAGTCTAGTAAAATAATTCAATACTTGAATCTCAATACTTTGTTAATATTAAAATTGTCCTCCATTAAAATGTCTATGTATGTAATTAACGTATTCATATCAAATATTTCTATTGAATAATATTGAAAATTCTTTTGCTTTTAAAATAATTCCTAAATATTTGTCGACACACTATTATCTATATATGGTATTAAATATGTTTTTAAATGTAGGAAAACATTTACGAATTGCATTTGTATTTTGGATTGAAATTGTTAAAAAAACGGTAATATATAGAAGTATAGTTTGTTATACAAAAATGGAAGATTTTCCATCGAAATTTCATTAATAATATAGGGTGTTCCATTTAAATAAAAAAAAACAGTTTGCGTATTGTTTCATCCTGTATATAAAATTTGCTCTATGACAAAAACCACTTTTCTTTCAATTATTAAGCATTTTTTCAAACATATTGCGTTGACAGAAAATTTAATTGTTTTTTTATACAATTTTGAAATGCAAGGCCCCCAAAAATTAATCGATTTCAACATTAAATTATTTATAACTTTTTAAATATCAAAAATTGGCAAAATAACCCTATATCAGAAAAACAGTTACACAAATTTTGTAAAAATCTAAATTTTCAATTAAAAATATAGCGTTCCATTTAAAATAACAAAGCTTGTACGTTCTTCCGGTATAATTGGAAGTGGTAAAATCTTGAAATTACAAAATTAATAAGAGAATATTGGTTTACATAAACAGTAAAACTTGCATTAGAATCTATCAATAGAAAATCAATATACTTTTAGAGTGAGACCCTCTATACGAACCTGCAGTAATGAACTGCAAAAGTGGTTCTTTCAAAAAAAGATTCAATACATTTCTCACATATTTTTGAGAAATTAAATTGAAAGAGTTAAATACTCTAATACTTTTAAATAAAAGTACACGAAATTATAATTACATTAATTTAATAAATAAAAAAAAATATACCGTGTTTTTTGTTTCGTTTTATAAAATAAATTAAATGAAAGATGATTTTTCAGTGTAGATTAAGGCTGGCAATTTTGACTTCGGCGCTAATCGATTAATCGAAGTTCAAAATATTCGATTAATCTTATCCGACAATTAATTGAAATTAACCGACTAATCTATTAATCGAAACTAATCGATTAATCGAAATTAATTGATTAATCGAAAATAATCGGTCGACTAAAATAACCGAAATTAATCGAAGCTAATTGATTAATCGAAAATAATCGGTCGGCTGAAATAACCGACTAATCGAAAACGGATAAAATAGTCGACTAATCGAAATGATTAGAATATTCAATTAATCGAAAGTAATCGGTCGTCTAAAATAGTCGACTAAAACAACAAAAAAATGAAAAGATGACAAACTTTAAGGACACAATTGCATTTTGTTATTTTGACTTTTAGCAAGCAAATTATATTATTAAAAAAATAGTTATGAGTTGGAATTATATTCTACTTATACAAATCTTTTCAAATAACATTTAAATTTAGAGAATATTAGCAAAGATTAAATAAATGTAAAACAAATAAAAAAATTATGTTGCTTATTTTTTCATACATTGTTATAATGCACGATATTATTAAACATTATTTATGATAAATATTAAAAATTATGGATAACTCTGTTACATTGATAAATATACCGTCTAATCGAAACGGTTCAAATACTCAACTAATTGAAACGATTAGAATATCCAATTAGTCGAAAGTAATCGGTCGGCTAAAATAACCGACTAATCGGTTAATCGAAAACGGATAGAAAATTTTTCCAACAAATAATTTAATCGATTTTTTTTTAATCGATTAATTTTGCCAGCCTTAGTGTAGATTAATATTAATCGAAAACTCCACAATAATAATAATCTTTAATAAAATTTTTGAAATGAATAACTTTTTAAATTTCCGTTCAGCTGCCTTCATTGAGGCATTGCACATGGAACACACTAGTCTGATGAGGTTCGAAAAACCGAAATGGCCATCACTAGTTATCCATACACTAGATGAATGGTGGCTGAACATTTCTTTAAACGTGAATTTCGTTTTCCTTGCTTTCATAAACAGGACAAGTTCGCCTTCCTTTAGTGGACGAAACATTGATTCTCGGCCGTCTACTTTGTAGACCCAAATCGTTGACGATGCCACTTGAAATTAGGCAAAAGGTGGCGCTTGCGTCGTCCTTAATTTATTAAGAATTAAATTTATTTAAATATCTATGGTTATAATAATAATAGCCTTTATTGTCCAACAGGATTTCCTACTTACAGGACAATATAATAGAAAGTACAATACAAAAAAAATACAGAAAATTACAAGTATTAAGAGAAACAACATTTAAGTTACATTTTATATAAATAAATCATCGAATGACTTTTCTGCGCAACGACACATTGTGAAGATCGGCGACCGCTGCTGAACATATGTCCTTGGTATGAGAAGTCGGAATGATGAAGAGAATCTGATCGATTGTTGTTATAGGGTTGATCTGTGTTCGTGACCAACTAGATGTGGGTCTTTTCCTTCGTTCTTAAAGGTGTTTTCCAACATCTTCGGTCGCGTCCTCTCTCGGCGACGGTCGATACCTTGGCTCGTGCCGTTGCCCGTCCTCGCTAGATGGCATGCGGGTGAGTATATGGTTGCCTAGCATTAGGTCCCCACATTGTGGAACATTGAAGGGTATCCCGGAAAGTAATTGGGGGCAGTCGATTGTTCGGTGTACTAGTTTCCTGAGAAATGGGCGCAGTGGTGGTCTCGTCTGGCCGATAATGTTATCATCTCATGCCTTTCAAGTAGATGTTTTTGATTTTCCCCAATAGTTGGATAAGTACCGTCAAGTTTGTAAGTCAAAAATTGTAAAAATCGCCGATGTAGGCGATCTAGTAGAAGAGAATGACTTATATATGTCGGATACCAGACTAAGCTACAATAATCCAATTTACTTGATAAAAAAGCGATGTATACGGACTTTACCGCATCAGTATTTCGAAATTCACGAACGCGGAGCGAATAGCTTCAATATGGGTAGTGAAAGTAAGTTTCTTGTCAAAAGTAACTCCTAGGTCCTTGACACCTGAAATATGGTAAGTTCTTATGAGAGTAATGCGTTTCTGACTGTAGTTTATAACCAGTTAGATATGATGTTTAGATTCGATTGCAGCATGTCGACATCGTTCTGACATTGAATCCTCTGGTAAATTTTGAGTTCGTCGGCGTATACTAACACAGGGCAGGTGAGCATCCCCAGCAAATCATTAATAAAAATATTGAAGAAAAGGGGTGTATATCACATCATCTTAGCCTCGCACATCTAGAGCTTCAGAAAGGAACAGTGAAATAGTAGCAAGATTGTTGCACGTTGTTAAAAATGTTATTATATAGCACAGTTTCCAATACCTTGGCGAAGTTCGATAGAATTACGATGGGACAATTACTTATTTGTGAGGCGTCGCCTTTCTTGAAGATTGGGCATAACAGTGTGCGTTTCCAGCTGTTGGGAAATTCACTTTTAAATATTGAAGGATTGATAATTGATGTTAAAGGTTTGGCTAGAACAAACCTGCAATCTTTGAGTAGAAAAGTTGGAACTTTGTAATCACCCGCTGTGTGTTTGTTTGAAAGGGATACTCGTTATCCATAATGGATACAAGATGTGCTTTATCTACTTTAGAAATTGTGAAAGGATAACAGTTAGAATAAATGGTGTAAACGGTGCGAGTTAGATTACTGCTAAATATATTTTTAAAGGTATCCGCGAAACCATTTACTATATCTTTAGGTGTTGTAAATTCACAATTTTCGTCATATAATCTGCCAGGTATTCTCGTTGTCCCTTTCTTGCTGGAGATAAATTTCCATAGGTCCTTGCGGTTCTTTTTGACATTATTTTGTTTGTGTAGGAGATATAATTGGAGTACGCTTCTGCAATAAGGTGTTTCGTTAGATTGCGATCTCTATTAAATTCCGCTAGGTATTTAGGATTTTTAGTTTTCTACCATTTAAGTCTGTAGGATAATTTCGTTTTTAGGTTAAGCCGGATTTGACGTATGTACCAAACTGGATATTTTGATGTGAGATACCTAGGAACGTGCTTATTGAGAGTATTGAAGAGTATATCATAGAATTTTGATACCATTTCATTGACATCGTTAAATGAGTCAAGAATCCTCAAATCTAAGTTAAAAAGTTCGTCATATAAGGCTGGAAAATCGGCTTTATAGAAGTTGTACCTGTAGTTATCGTTCGAAGGAAAAGTTTCAGAGGAGGGTTTAACATAATGTGGTACAACAATATCTAACGCAGGGTGGTAGTTCTCTTCGGTAACTAAAGTGTAATTAGAGCGAGTAACATTTGAATTGATATCATAATTACAGAAGACTAGGTCAAGTGTTGTGTTGTACCCGTTGACTATATTATTGAATGATTTGATGTTAAGAATTTTTATAAAATATTTAAAACATGAGTGAGAGTTCAGTAGCAATCTTTTGTTATATATATTAGACAAATTCAAGTCACCTATTAGTATGGATTTTTATCAAGTAGATAAACCTCTAGGATAGATGTGAATGTTTCAAGGCACTGGTATGTTACGTCACTTGTATTTATTACGGAAAAGGATAGATGGTTCTTGACAGCAAGTTGAACACTTCCACCTTTCGAGCGATTTACCAAATGAAATTGTCTGTCGGATCGAACAACGTTAGGAAAAAGTTGTTAAGAGATAATTTTTAGAATATATAAATTTATAGAATATGATTTTATAGAAAAAGATATATTGATTTGTGGGCAAACTACTAAAATAACGTCCTCAGGATCATTATTGAATTATTTTGCTAAATATTTTGCTCATGGTGGAATCTGTTTTAATGAATTAATTATAAATAATGTGAACTACTGAAATGAAGTGAAAATTAATAAAATATGTAAATAAGTTTTAAATTAAATTGAAAATAAAAATTAAATATAAATATATGGTGTAATAATGGACATAAAGTATCCATATTGGAATGTTGTGATTATAACAAATTATATAGTTTATAAATACTGGACTTGTTACCTTTTTCGGTTTTATCTGTTCTATTATATTAAATATTACATAATTTATTATTACTTTTAAATCCAACTCTATAGTTATATTTCTAAATATATTTGCAATTTATTCAGAAATTGCTCCAAAATAATGTAAACTATATATATTTTTTATTGTCATCTTTAATTTCTGCTTAAATTACAAAAAGTGCTTCCTTTCTAAATCCTGAGGATGATTTTTTGTGAGGTTTCCATATTTTAGCGAATGCTATTTTGCCAAATCATTAAAAAAATATATTGTAACCATAGAAAATGAAATAAATTTTAAATTATGTTGAAAATAGGCCCATAATCCGAAATAGTCGAAAATTTCAAGTTATTTATTTTTAATCTGTGTTTTCATTTATTTTATTGGTAAATTTTGAATAATCTATTCCTATTTATTCTTTTCTTTATTTAAAAAGGCTCTCTTTTGTATTTATATTGAGCCGGTAATGAAAAATCGACTTCCTTATTATTTTTTAATATTCTTGTTCTTTCGATAGTTTAATATGCGTATTATTGCGCTTTTTAGTTATATTTTATTAAAATAATTTGAATTGCTTGCCTGAACTTTTTTCACTTATAGCTTTATTAAAAATATCATATTATCACTAATTTACGTAATGCAGATTTCGATTGGGATATTATTATTAATGTTTAACAAATGCAAAATAAATAGAAAAATAGAGGTAACAGCAAATGATCTATCCAACTCAGTTTAAAATTAAAATGTTTGTTAAACTGTTATAGGTTTATACAAGTGTAATATAAATATTTTTAAAATATATTTCTCTAAATGTATATAAACCACTCCTCCAAGAAATGTAAGCATAGAATGTTGTGCATAATGCCGCGAATGTTGGGGTTTGACGATTATTGAAAAATCGTCTAGGGAAATACTCAATAGCAACACGCAGGCGTTCGGTAATAAATTGTCTGGATTAATAGGTTCTGTATATCATCGTTTTCCATCGCTCACAATCGCTTAATTTTTCTTGTAACGCATGCGCAAACATTTATATCCATAATAATTTTGTGCGAACGCTACTGCATTCAGGACAGGGTTGTCAAAAAATAGGTTTAAAAAAACAACTAACGCGGGTTTTTTTGGGTTTCTTTGTTTTTTTTTTTTTTTTAATAAGCAAGATCATCTAAATACAGTATAATAATGGTTATTAAACACCGTTTTTACTGTATTTTAAAATTTCACGAAAATTGGTCAGTTTTCACTGAATATAACATAAATAATATACCTTAAAATCAGATAAGTGCTTGACAATTAATTGATTTTCTTATTTTCCTATTACAACAAATGCGCATTATGTATTAAAACAAGCAAAACTAAAAATACCCACAATTAAAAATAACAACTATTATCAACTCTCGCCTCCTAAGCATATAATTTATCGAAATCATTTCCTTAAATCTTAAACACTAAACGATAATCAATAAACACTAAACGTTAAACGTCTTATATAAACCCGGCATTAATTCTTCTTCAACTTTTATCAACGAGAGAATCTTTTTGCGTTTTATTTCCTTAGTGAATATTTTTATTTGTGCTTCTATAAAATTTAATTATATACAAAGGTAAGTTATATTATGGATAATTTCTCATTTCTTAAAACTTTTTAGAAAATAAGGAAATAATAAAAACAACAAGCACATTTTAAAACTGTTATTAACGCTAAACTACTAACTAACCGATTAATAATTAAATCGATTGCACCATTTAATAAATAATGTTGTCAATGCCTAATGTTGTTATAAACGGACGTGAAGTTAGCCATAGATATCACCCATAGATTTTAAAATTTATTATTTCTGAAGATTTTCAAGATAAATTAATTATATTTACTTTACCGTGTCAACTAAACACTGAATTAACAAATTGTCACACAAGCGCGCAAATTTTCAACCCTTAAAGAAATGTTTACACCCTTAAATACAATAATATAACAATTTAAAAAAAAATACAAATTCCCTGTCACCCTGTCTTTACAATAAGTGCAGTGTATAAGTTTTCTCTAAACGTTTTACCAATTAAGTTTGTTTATATTTGCAATAATGTTATCGAAAAGATCGACAAATGGGTAAGATGAGCTGGATTTTATAGGAATCTACATTACCTAAGCAGGATGTAAAATATGTTTCCATTTTGTAAGGTTCTTGATATTGATTTTTTGTAATTGCTTATATTAGTGTTTTTATTATTGTCTTTTTATCATTTTGAAATAATTATTGCCTTCAATTATATTTAAAAGAGCCGTTGAACCGTCTTAGTGAACCGGTTCACTAAAATGAGTAAACTGGTTCAGAAACATTCATCTTTATTTCGAATAGCATTCGAGGTCAAGGTTATGTAGATTATTTTTGCAATGCTATCATTCATGTCGTGCGAACGCACTCGTCCTAATTCTAACCAAGCACAAAAGATATTCGTGATTCCATTGCAAAAATATTAGAAATAACCTTGATCACTCATGTATTTTAACAGATTATTTTAATTTTACGTGATTACTAAATCATTTCTACTAGACCTTTTAAGAAATAAAAGTATATTAAAAATTTTCATACAAAAAACATGATTTGTTATAATAATTTGGTACATTACAGAAAAAAATGCCATTTAATTCGGGAAGAAAAGAAGCTGCTAAATGGAAAGAAGTGTTCAAAGACAGCTAATAAAGCAGTTTGCAAACACTGTAAAATCGAAATAAGTACAAAGATTAAACGCATTCGAATGCATCTGGCAAAATGTCCTGAAAGAAATCCGACTTCTGCAAAATCAACTTCCACCTCAACTGGTTCTGCTGCTTCAATTATTTTCACAGGTTCAATCAGTTCCGTCGTTTCAACTTGTTCCATCGCTTCATCCAGTTCTATCGCCTCAACCAGTTCTGTTGCTTGTTCCAGTTCTGCCTCAGCAAATACTGGAGGAATTAAACAAAAACAAACGTCCTTGAAAGAATTTTTGATAAAAACAACAGACCAACAAAAGCAGCACTTTGACATCACAATTGCAATTTTTTTATGGCAACAACGTTCCTTTCAACGTAGCTTCCACTGAAGAGTACAACAATATGATTGAAGCACTAAGGCCTGGTTACACTGGCCCCCAATCGTCTACAGTTATGGAGGAAGCTAATCTGAATCTAATAAAAAATGATGATTGCGGCGTAACGCCTTTACAAAATGAGTGGTCGAATGTCAAAAAGATCCAATCTTTGCAACTAGCATCCATATTAGACAATGTTCTTTTTTATTTCAGACGACTGATTGCGAAGCGAACAGAAAAACTGGCGAATATTGTGCAGAAATGGCAAAAATTGCCATCAACGAAGTCGAAAAAAAAAAAAGAAAGTACTGACAATGAGCATAAAATGAAAAAGATGCGCCAAATATTGTCAGAAGATATACCTGACATTATTACTTATGGTTGCTTCGCACATTACGTAAATTTATTAGAAAATTCGATCACTCCGAAAACAATATTATTGAGGTCCATAAATTCTTTCGGAATTGCCATCAGCCTCACGGATGGCTCAAGGAGAAGTAAGGTCTGATGCTACAGCTACCAAATACTACTCGATGGAACTTACAGAAAGAATGCGTCAATACCTTCAACGAAAACTTCTCTAAGTATGTAGAAATCAATGCCGAGCACCCAACTGAAATTCCGGAAAATATTTTTCGAATACTGGACAACGCTAACAATTACAGAGACGCTGTGCATCTCCTTCGGAAATTAAAAGCAGTTAACTGTATATTAGATTCTTTTCCGAATTCAACTAACATAGCTGAGGCTGTGAAACTATGGCTGGATTTATATGAAAATGTTGATCTTCAGCCATATAAAGCGGACATCGAAAAAAGAATGAATCAAACTTTAGGAGAAGTTCATTACTTGGCCAATCTAATAGATCCGCGATACAAAGGGGCTTTCGAAGGACCAAGAAAATGCTGCGGAAGAGTGGTTATTAGAACATCGCCCTGAATGGATCGTCAATGTTTTGGCTTTCAAAATTCAAGATCCAGTTTATTATCCAGCAACTATGTTTCGCGAAGATGTGAAGCAATTACATAGTTACAAATGGTGGAACATAGTTGCATTAAAAATGACGAAAAACGACAAGTTATTTAAATAGTTCTGCCAATTCAATATTGACCAAAATAAGTAGTTGTCCAGCAGGTTCTGCATCAATTGAAAGAATCTTTTCCACCTACGGGATTGTTTGTCAAAGCTCAGATACAAACTTGGTAAACGAAAGGCAGAAAAATTAGTCAAAGTTTGCAGGTTTCTCCGTTCCAGTTAGAAACTCTAAAATAACTTTATTTCTTACTAAATTATAATTAAATTATATTATAAATGTTATAATAAGTTGTTTATTTTAATCTAAATGATTTAAATCATGTTTTTGTTTAATAAAGTTTTATCAAGAAAATAAAATTCTATATATTTTATTTACTTCTAATTTGAGATATATTATGCATTTTTGAAAAGTGGGTTTTATGGTAGGTTTTTTAAGTGGGTTTAAAAAAAAAACCTAGGTGGTTTTTTTTTGGGTCGGGGAAAATTGATACAACCCTGATTTAGGAAGGTACAGATCATTCCACTGTTATATAAAGCTTAGATATAAAGTTTGGGCTTAATCCATTTAGCCGTTTATGCGCTATCGCGGAAACACACAGACACACCGACATACACACACAGACATTTTTCAAAACTCGATGGAATGGACTCAGGGGACCTCAAAACGTGCATATTTGTTGAAATTGGCGATTCGAAAATGTTCTCCATCACAATACTTTCCCTTGGACAGGGGTCCGGGGAAAGTAAAAATATTGGATAATTTAATTTTAATTTGGTTGACAGTTTAAGTTGAATTCTCCATTAGCATGCACATACACATAGCCCTCTTAATGTTATTGACTTTATAACTAGCTTCTTGTTGCGCTAACCTCCTAAGTAATTTTGGCGCGCACTTCCCATTTAACCTAACGATAGCCACTTTAAACAACTCTCTCTTACGAGCACTCAACACACGACCATAATTCCGTAAATAAAGATATTATTATTTAGTCTTTAAGTTATTGCTGTTCGTCTTTTTTTATGTGGTAAATAATTGTCTTGAATTTAATAATTCATTCACGAATATATGTGGAAACTATACATTTAATTGTGGAAAGTCCTTCACTAATAATATTTAATAATAATTTATTAACCATTGTTCTGTTTACAGTTTTGTTAAAAAAATAACAGCTAAATGTATGTATAATAGAATTGGAATTATTGTTAAAATGCTCCAAATACTTTCTATTTTTTTTTTAATAATAATATAAGCTTTACTGTTCAACAAAAAATCACAATTATAGAACAATACAAGATATCAAAAGAAAAACAAACATAAATACAAATTAAATAGGAATAAAAAAGGAAAAAGTTCTATTATGACTGACGGTGAATATATATAGAGTATTTAAATGAAAATGTCTTCGTAACACTGTTCTACGCACTTGCATAGTACATGTACTGGTGAACGTTGCAGGGCATTAGAGTTGGAGGTCGTTAATCTAAACGTAGAGGCAAATCTTGTGTATTGTGCAGGCACGTTGAATGGCACGAGCTAGGATATCCGGCCAGTCGATTCTTCCATCGATTAATTTCTTCATAAATTGCGAACAGCACAGAATTCTAGAGGCAAGAGAATCCATGCTGTGACATTGAAGAAGTTTGTCTTGCGGCGTTCCAGTAGTAGGATATATCTGGTCAGCTCTAAATGAAAGAAATTTCAAAAATCGACGGTGAATGCAATACTGTATTGTATTACAATTTACTTAAAACAAACGCAGAGTATAGAGATTTCAGAGCATCTCTATTGCGAGAGTAACGACTAATGCGTATAATAAAACCTAATGACTTAGAGGCATTTGTACAAGTAAACTCAATATGGTGTTTAAAAGTAAGTTGGCGGTTAAATTCCTAAATCTTTAAAAGTTGTACATTTCAATAATGCGTTTCCGAAAATGTGATATGAAGAGTCAACTGACGTGTGTGTATAGAAATATCTCATTACACAGCACTTCTTAATGTTGAGGTAGAGATGAATACGGTCACACCACTCAGCGATTATATCCAAGTTGTCTTGAAAAGTGATGACATTATTGCTACTATTGATTTTTTGGTAAATTTTAATGTCATCCGCATATGCCAAGACAGGGTAAGTAAGCATACTTAATAACTTATTTATAAAAATGTTAAAAAGTAGTGGTGCTAGACCACTACACCTGAGGAGTGAGTGGTCTAGACCACTACACCTGAGGAGTGAGAGAATTCATAAGATTTGAAGCTATTATAGAACACATAGCAGGAACGATTAGATAAATAGGAATTGATGAGGTTAGTAACTGCAGGGACAGCACCCAAAGCAGTAAGTTGGCAAATCAGTATCCATAGCGTCCAAAGGCACGGGAAAAGTCATTGTAAATGACGTCCACCTGACCACGAGCATCCATAGAATCAGCTGAGAAATAATAGCTAAATTAGTTGTAGTAGACCTGGCGGGCATAAATCCATGTTGATGTGCAGATATACTGCGAACGCCATTAAATATTTCACTCTGAAGTACTATTTCAAAAAGTTTCGTGAAATTGGATAAAATGGATATTGGACGATAATTGCTGAGAATAGACTTTTCACCTTTTTTATGAACCAGACAAAGTCTAGCACGTTTCCACAAAGTAGGAAATATACGCCAAGTTTATGATTGTGAATAATAGAGTAGCTAGAATGAATCTGCAGTCAGGAAGAAGAAAACTTGGAATGTTTTCATCGCCTAGTATAAATTTATTTGAAAAACGAGCCATGATGACAATTAGTTGCGAATCATCCACTTTAGTGATGAAAAAACGGAGAATTTACACTAAAATCATTGTCCAACATCATATGATCAATAGAATGAGTGTAGTTGAGTTTAAAGAGATCAGCGAATCCATTTGCAATATCATGGGGATTAGAAAGGTCCACTTCTTCATTTCGCATTACACTAGGGATGCGAGTTGTTCCACGTTTACTAGAAATAAAATTCCTCAGATCGGCGGGATTATTCTTAAGAATAGATTCAGTTTCATGCAGAGTACGCTTCAGCGATCTGGCATCACTAATTAAGATCGTAGTCTCTTGAATTCAAAATGAGAGTGCGTTCTTTTTGTTTGAAGCCACATATTTCTATAATGAATTTTTAGTTTAAGATTATATTTTATATTAGGGGTAAACCATGGCGGATAATCACTGTTGGTAGGTTTATATGTAGGAACCTGTTTGTATAACACGAAGTACAGTAAATCATAAAATAAATTTATTTTTATAAACTTAACGATATTCATATACAAATTAAAATAATCAATTCGTTTAATTAGTTTCACAATACCATAGCCGTGGTAAGTAAATAATCCCAACAGACTTATTGGCACAATTTTCTTTAGCAAACATTTCCATAAAATGTAAACCAACAATAAAGCTACAAGCAATATATATATGAAATTGTAGTAAATAGTTGTAAAACTCACTATCTGGGTGAGAATATAGTGTAATAGAATAAAGCATTGAAAATACAAAAAAAAGTGTAATTACTTCGGTAGTATATAACTGAAATAATTCGTGCCAAATGATGGAAAATACCAAGACTCCAAATCTGGAAAGAAACTTGTTGTTAGTGATGTGTTTCAAATCTCTGTATACATACATGTGGATACTGTCTTGCACAAAATTGTTCCATTTATTATAAAATTGCGATGAGTTACAACTTATCCACCAATCCTAAAATAAATCAAATAAATAATTTTAAATACGATATAGATGCAGTTTATTTCTAAAATTATAGTATTAATATTATTTTTAAAATATCAATAACGTAATTGATTATGTACAAAATATTTATGAATCGCCGAAATACTGCCAAGTTCACTGGCGAGCACCGACTTTGCGGGAAAAGTTGGGTTTGTAAAGGAAGTAATAGAACTAAGGACAAGTTTATAGAATCACCCATAAAGTTTACTTTCTTGTTGGTACAGAAAAAAATAAAAAGTAATGCACTATTAATGTAACAAACAAACCTAAGTTATACAAAAGAATGATTCATTATTTTTAATGATTTTCAATTAAAATTGTAAAATGTGAAATATTAAATAGTTCGACTTTTTTAAACTGTACTAAATAAAATAACATCACTTACCGAATGCCATTTTCTCTCTCCAAAAGAAAACACTTCCGAAAAAAAGTTTGGCCAATTATTTATGAGAATATTATGCATTAACAGTATGCAGAAATAAGAAGGTAAAGTCAATGCCAAACAGTTATAAATAATATCTATGAAACTGAATGGGTGCTTGCCAAAATCTTTTAATTTTGGCTCTATATACATTGTGAATAATAATCCAAGAAAATATAAAGACCAAAATATTCCTGAAGCGTTTCCAAGTGCTCTTCTCCAACTTCTTTTTGTGGTAGATCTAAAATTATTCGATATTAATTTCATTTTAAAATGTGTTATTTCTTAAATATGGTTTAAGGGGTTACATGCGTGCATTCTATCTTAAATTTTGATGTATTATAGAAAACGTTAGCCATATATTGAAACATTGTGTTTGTTTTTTATTAAATGGATCAAGTATACAATAAGTTAAATGGGCTAGAAAACTAACGAATTTTTGTAAATAATTTGAAGTTATACACAACCGCAATACCGCCTGTAATCGAGTCTGGAAATTGAATGATAAATTTTGCACTTTCCAAATGTGTGAGTGTCAAGCATTATAAATATAGCCATTTAGATCTTAATGGATACCCTTGAGATTAAAAATGAACTCTTTCTACTTATTTATTCCTCATTACTTACTCATTCCTTTTGTCTGCCTTTCTTCTGGCATTCATATTAAGTGTCCATTCCATCCTAGTTATTTCTTGCCTATTGCCACTTATATATTATCTATTTGTAAAGATGATATGATTTCTTAGTTTCTGATTCTGTCCATCTTGATAACTCCTTCAACTTTTCTTACGTTTTTCATTTCTGTTGTCTGTATTTTTGTTCTTATTCTTTCATTTAATTGGTTTCGTTAATAGTATTTTTAAACTCTTTAGAGTCATATTTCCTACTTCTTTAAACATTAGAGCCGGTATATAATCATTTAACTCGAGTTTTACCTTATATAATACATTATCACCGGCTATATTTTTAAGCCTGGACATGACATCTAAATATATAATAATTGGTGCCCAGTTTTTTATTCTTATTTCTATTCTCGTTTCATTTAACGTAAATACCAATTTTGGCTTCAAAATTCTCGATTACTTCGTATATCTTTGTATCATTTTGGGAGTATCTTTCTTCTTTTTTTAGTTTTGAGCAAGTTCTCTTGACTCGTTATAGCTCTTGTTTGCATTGCTGCCTTTTGAACTTTTTTTCTCGAATATCCTTAAGAATGTTATTCCTTTTAGCGCGTCATCACCGACTTTATTTTAATGTATTCTACTGTTACGGGGTTGTGTGAACGTTAAAAAAGAATTTAAACGGTTTTGTGGCATGAATTTATATAATTGAAACGTTCTCCCCTAACATTTCCGTTAGCTCAGATTATTTTTTTAAATATAGCATTGACTTACCAGGTTTCCGATTACGTCACTTGCGCACTTAACTCGTTGCCGTTATTAATAAGGGGATGGTTAGTGACTTTTTTGTGAACAATGAAAAAGAAAATTATTAAGTATATACACATTTATTTTACAGGAATTCAGAACACTTAGTACACAGGAAAATGTTACGAAATGAAGTTAATAAGAAAAAAAAAATGATAAAAAGGGTAAACGGCTTTTTACTGATCTTATCTGATTACAACTCGATGATGAGGATGCCAAGGTTTATGATATTTTTAAATTGTCGTATGTCGTTTCCCATTTAAATTTGCCGTGCAATAAACTTAACTAAAGTATTTACAAACTGTACTGTTATCTCATAAATTAATTTCTCGAACTCATTTGAAAATAAATGATTATGAAATTGAAATGAGCAAAACAAAAGAGGTACGATGTATACGCGAATGTAAATTAAATAATTTTATGTAGCAGCGTTTCCGATAAAACGCCGGTAAACTACATGAAAATCATATTGTTTCAGATCTAAAATCATACGCATTAATTTTTATGATGGAATTTTGTCTATAAACATAAGGTCTGAAACATAAAATTATCCAGTGAATGGCTGCTAGTTCTTTCTTAATTGTTGATTTGTTAATATTTCCTCTCGTAAATATTTGCTAGTCGTACGATTCTTGGCATTGTGATTCGTTGTAATTATAAAAGTAATTTGCGCTCTCTGGGCATATGCTATATACTTCTTGATTATTAACTAGGGATTTTTCTAAGGGGTACAAAAGAGACACTTCTTGTGTGACTTCTGACCATGCTAGAAAAAATAAGCAATTATCTTTTGGTCTATTTGAAATATTAATCTGTGAAGGGGCAGTAAATGATTTAATGGTCATTGTCATTTTTTTTAATTTAAAGTACACTTGTATTTACTTAAAAAAACTCGGCCTACTATGCCATTTACTGAAATTGGAAAAACTGCCTCAATAATATAAAATATATGACTTAGCTGTCTATAATTGACGAGTATGTTGCTTATTACCGCCTGACCTGTCGATGGGTAGGCTAAAGAAAAGAGGACTGAGCGCGGACGCACTGGTGCCGGGAGGGGTCGAAGCGGTGGTAGATGAGCTCTTCCCACTTGATAGGGAACCGGGAAGTCCGATCTTATCGGGAGAGGGAAGTGTTGACGAATGCGGGGTCGAAGAACTATTCACGGCGGCGAAGCCTTGATGGTGGTCAAGATGAACCCGACTCTCGTAAGGAGGGTCATAAACCATTGTTTGATGGAAAGACGTTTTCCCGACTCGTGGAAAGCCGCATTTCTGGCACTGATCCCGAAGGGGGGTAAGCCGGCAGATCACCCCTCTGGGTATAGGCTGGTATACCTGCTGAATGGGCTGTCAAAATTATTGGAAAAGGCGGTAAATGGCAGGATTATAAGCCATATAGAGCAGCGGGGGGCTTCTCGGAGCGGCAGTACGGCTTCCGTAGAGGCAGATCAACTACCCAGGCCATAGCAGCAGTGAAGAGCAGGGCCGAAGAGGCAAATACGGGCCCCCTGAGGGCAAGGCGCCATTGTTTGTTGGTGGCCCTAGAAATCAAGAACGCCTTCAACACACTGCCATTGGGAGTTATGAACGCGGTGGCTAGAATCAGGCTTTCGCCAGAACTGGCCGACTTGGTGGCCTCCTACCTCAGCGGAAAGGAGCTGGGTTTCAAGGCAAGGGGAGTGACGAAGAGGAGGACGATTAACTGCATAGTTCCACAGGGATCAGTGTTAGGACCAACCCTGTGGAACCTAGTGAAGTCCTGAGCCTCGACCTGGAGGAGGGCGTAGAAATGTATGCGTTTGCGGACGACCTGGCCGTCCTGGGGATGGATAAGGACATTGCAAGGCTCAAGAGGAAACTGTCGTGGGAGATCAATCGTATAGTGAGGGAGGCTGCAGGAACTAGGACTCCAGGTAGGGGTAGAGAAGACTGCTGCCACCTTCCTGTCCACGAAGAGGTCGGGGAAGGTGCGGGGGAGGCACTGGATGTAGCAGGGCATCCAGTGGTTATCGAAAAGACTATCAAGTACCTGGCGGTTATACTCGAGGCTAACCCTCGGTGCAGTGCCCAAGTTAGAGTGGCGGTGGAAGCGGCCGCGCGGACAGCGACAGCGATTGCTCGCTTACTGCACGAATGTCGGAGGCTCTGGAGAGGGGAGGAGGAGGTTATTGGCTACCGCTACCTGGTCCAGGTTGGCGTATGCAGCACCGGCCTGGAGCGGGGCCATCGAGGTGGCGAGGAACGCCAACATGATATTGAGGACCGGGGCCCTAAGAATCGCAAGGGCGTATAGGACGGTCTTTACGGAGGCGGTAGAGGTCCTGGCGTCCTTGTTACCGGGAGACCTGAGGTTTAGGGCGGTATGCGAAGCCCAGAGGGATAGAGAGGCATTGGGGAAGCTTGAGACCAAAAGGAAGGCGGATCTGGTAGCGAGGGAGAGGTGGCAGGAAAGGTGGAGCAGATCAACGGGGTGGACAAGGGTGTTGATCCCCGACCTGAAGCCCTGGCTGGAAAGGGAACACGGGGAGATCGATTACTTCCTCGCCCAAGTCTTGACTGGCCACGGGTGTTTTAGGGCATATGTGCACCGCATTGGGAAGGTCGGAAGCGCGAGGTGCCTGCAATGCGGTGCAGAAGAGGACACGGCTAGGTATACGCTGCTGGAGTGCGAGTGCTGGGAACCGGAGAGGCGACCCCTTAGGGATGAGGCTGGGGTACTGGACGAATCCCGAATAGTGGCAAGGATGCTTCAGTCGGCAGAGTATTGGGGGGAGGTCTATAGGTTCTGTTGGGTAGTCCTACGCAGGAAGGACGAGGACGATAAGGCAGCGGAAGAAGTATAACCGCCGCGCACACGAAGCAATGCCGAGAGACGATACCGGGTGCGTCAAGGGCGAAGAGAGGGGGGAAGTGTTTTAACCGGCCGATAAATACCATCATTATCAACCTGGCACTACTCGCCAGTTAGAGCTAAAAGCAATGGCGAGTATCAAGAAAAAAAAAAGAAGACCTGTCGATAAAGTCGATAAATGATGAAAGATTAGTAGTGTTAGCAGCTAAATTAAAAAAAATCCATTGAAATTAATGCAATTTCTGTGTATAAGAATAAGGTATTTATATCGATTTGAAAATTACTTGTTGGAATTTGAGTTACTAATTGTTCAACGCCTAATTTGTTCAGAACTATTACTAATTTATGCCGAATGTAATTCAAATTTGAATTTACTATTCTTTTGTATTCTCCAGATAGTTTTACATAATGTTTTATTTAGTGATATGTGACTTCTTCTTTTTGTGTTGGGTATAAGCTCTCCATATTAGTTCCAATACCCTAAGTCCTTAAATGTGTCTACTTGTTTTATTATCTTGTCTTTGACTAATATATGTGTTTCATAGAATACAAGAACACTACATAGATAGGGGGCATTAAGAATTCTGATAGAAATACTAGAAAAGTACAAATTAGATATTACAGCCCAACAAGACATTAGCTGCCAATCAACACAAAGAAAAGAAAAAAAAAAACATATAATTTACTATAGCTACCAACCAACACAACTTTGGTGTAGACTTTATAGTTGGCGCCAGAATAGACCATACTAGTAATTAACTTTAAGGTGGTAAGCAATCGAATATGTTCCATTAGAATTAAGGGAAGTTTCTCAAACATTAGCTTGATTAATGTTCTTGCACATACCGAAGAAAAAATGAAGAGGAAAAGGAATAGTTCTATGATGACCTCGAAAGAACATACAGGCTGTGACTTGGAAATGACAACAAAATTATAATTTGGTACATGAATGCAAAAGTTGGATGATAAGAGATATACTGACCAAACAATTAGCTGATTTAGTGCCCATATTGATAGCAATGACAATGGAACTAGATTGGTAAACCTAGCATCATCCCTAAATATGACAGTAGCTAGCAGATTCCTCAAACACAAACATATACATCTTTGCAAGACGTCGCCAGATGGTCAAATCAAGAACAAAATCGACCACCTTCTAATCGATGCAAGGCATGGATCAGATGTATTAGATTGTCGAACTTATAGAGAAGCTAATATCGACTCTAATCACTATTTGGGAATTGCAATATTGAGAGCCAGAATTTATTATGCAAACAAAGAAATACAAACGCAAAATGTGAGATACAATACAGATACCATCAAATTGGGGGCGCTATAAGCGCAATACGGGATAGCTATTTTTGAGGAAGTGGCAGTCCCATCACATATTAATGCAAACTAGGTTATGATCAGAAGTGCAATGTAAACAGTGGTAGACGAACTGATAGAACAAGAGCGACGAACAAAAACAAGGGAGTGGATCGACGATGAGTGCATGGAGGTTACGGAAATAACGAATGAAGCATATATGAAAATAATTGGGAGAAAAACTAGGACAACTGTCGAAAATCAATCCAGGAGCCAAAAACAGATAATTTAGCTAGATTGAAGATCTCAATAAGATCCATGAGTACCGAAACGTCTACAAGAAAACTTATGTTATGCATAAAGTTAAGTACCGAGAACAACGCAGTGTAGAAGCGCAAGCGGTGAATTAATGAGTGACAAGCAATCGATCTTAAGCGGGACAAACTACTACGAAACCGTGCTGAAAAAGGATCAACAGGTAACTGAGAATGCGGTAGAACAGCCGGCCCAACCGAACGTCATGGAAGAGGAGATAGTTATGCCCCAACAATGACTGAGGCGATGAAGCTCGCAAATAATAAGTCACTAGGAACCGAAGAACTCTCAGCAAAACTTTTCAAAGTGGCTGGTAAAGAGTTCACTGAGAAGCTCCATGCATGTTGGAATCATATATCCCAGCTACAAAAGGAATATATACTGAACAGCAATAATTATAAAGAAATAACAATCCTAAATACCGCTTATAAAATTTTCTTATCTATGTTTTGTACGCGCAGTTGACCATACGCGGAAAAAATAGTGGGAAGCTATCAAACTGGATTTCGCCCCAATAAGTCAGTAACGTACCAGATTTCCATATAGTCGAGAAAACAAAAGAATATTGCGTCGACACCTACCATATGTTTGTTGATTTTATGACGCCCTAGATACAGTCAATAGACAAAAAATACTAACAGCAATGCTGGAACTGGGAGTACCAAAAGTTTTGATAGAGCTGTCTTAGCTGACTTTAAGAAAGGTGGAGACCAAGGTACGAATTCAGGGAGGACAGTCGCGGCATTTCCAGACAAATATTGTACTACGTCAGGGGGTATCACATTCGTGCGTTTTATTTAACATCGCCCTTAAGAACTTAGAATAGCAACAATAAAGGTGCCGTTTTTAATAAAAGCATTTAAATTCTCGCCTAGGCGGACGACATAGATATCGTGGCGAGGACGGAAAAGGTCGAAGCAGCCGCAAAGAAAATGGATATGACTATTAACTAAAACCAAATACAGGTCAGTCAGCAGCTGAGTATTGTAGTGTGAAATTTCGAAGAGAGAATACGTACATCGATAAGTTAGCTACATTTTTCAAAGTGTGTTTTATATTTCTGAAGCTATATATTTTCTTAAATTGCTTGGTACAGATTTTATTCGTTATTTAAGTGCTATTTATGATTACCTATATAGCTCTAAAATTTTATTGAAATCAATTCAGTAATACCAACCAAAAAAATGGTTTTGCGCCATTGGTTTAATAAAATTATAAAACATTGGGTTTCAAAAAGATTTTACTTGCCACAGCTAGTGTCACACCTGATTGGTCTCTTCGAAGCTTAATCACAATTTTTGTATATGAAATCACTTTGCAAATTTGCTGTAAAATTCTCCAGATCACGAGCAATCGATTTACACTGTAACGGTTAATTTTATCATTGCGAATATTTTAATTCATTTTTAATGAATTAATATCTGCAACTGTATATGCGCACAATTTAGTTTCGCATTAATTACGCGCGCATGATCCTCAGCCTCATAGGGTGTTATTATGTTCCCCTAGGATATATTGGTTTGCTTGTTGATTGGTGTCCGCACGTGTGCCATAATTTTTATTGGTTTTATTGGAGTAATTAATTACGGCGTATCTGTCGGGTTATTGGTGGCTCTACGTTGAATCGGATGGAATTTATTTGAATTATTGGGATTTTTGGAAATATCACTAATCGACTTCAATGAGGTAGCACAGGAGGAAAACGTGTTCCATTATCAACCAGGAAAGCAATCATAAACCTTGGGGATTATTTGTCCGTAATAGGGAATCATCCAAGTTGCTTTAAGCCGCACAAGAACTCAGGTATGCAAAATGCATAAAATAATCGCGATTACATAGGCCGTATTCCGAATGGCGCATTTGCATGAAACTCGGGTTTCTACATAATAGCGTACCGAATGGGTATGAGCACATAAACACCAATCTAAATTGGAACGGTTGGAAGGCAGTGAATTATCAACTTCAGTGGCGGCTCTACTGCGAAAATTAAATGAAGCCTCCCCTAATATATCAAAATACTTAGAACGCCAATAGCTAGTTCCCTTTTACCACCAGCACTATGTTTATAGAGCAACGTAATGAATGCTCTGTGTTCAGTATATTTCTACATTGGTCAAAATATATTTTTTCTAGCAATTCGGGATCTGCAAATATGAAGTAATTAATTTACAACGCATATAATCATTGAATTTCCTTGTTCAATAAAATAGATCGACCCTGATAATATATTTAACTATTATTACATTTTATTCAAGGATTGATTACTTAATTAGATATTTATTTATTTTGGAAGTAACTAACAGTTTTTCAGTTGCCCAAAGATTTAAAACGATTTTACTTCCAAATAAATTAACTTTTCGTTTATTATAATTGGATTTTTTTAAACATTTTCAGAATTGTTTATTATGGTTCTGTGAAATTAATATTTGTATTTTTGTTACGTTTTTTTTTAAATTTTACTGAAATATAGTGAATAGATTTTCTAAGACTGGTTATTTCATGCTCTTTCTTCATCTCTCTTAATCTTTATCTTTTTTTTTGTTTAATCGTATTTGATATTGGATTTGGGATTTAATTATTCGTTTGGTCGATATTCAATTCTTTTCCATTTGTTGTCATCATATTCGAGGAGAAATCAGTTTGAGTCGATTCTCGAGATCAGGGAGGCGCGGAATGTAAGCAGTAGCCTTCAGAAGAAGTAGAAACGAAGCGACACAGTGGCGTAGACATTCCAGTAGCGTAGGAAGGAGTCTCATTTTGAAACAAATAAGCTTTTGAATATTAATCTTTTACTGTTTAACTGATTAACTATTATCGAATAATTTATCTCGAAATGGAGAAAAGTATAAGTTAAATAAATTTATTTTGATTAATTACATTATATTTGTGTTTAATAATGTGTTATATATATATTTTTATTTGTGGTTAATTTCAACTCATTTTATCTGATTTTAATTTTGAACGTAGTAGTTCATTCAATTTTCTGAAACCGCGTATTTTTTAGAGCGTCATCTCTAATATTTTGATTATTACCTAACGCTTTCGATTCGTCGATACCGTACCGTAGGCGCTAACGGTGATCAGTTTACTACATACTAATCTAATATTGGATTTGCTTTCAGTAGGCACTAACGTTAAATATTTTGGTTATTGCAGGAGTATTCTATAATATTCGTTATTACGTATTTAAAAAAATTGTTTACTCATTTTCAATGATTTTGTTAATTTATGAAGAATTTTTTTAATATAATTTATATTAATTTTGGTAAATTCTGAATATCACTTTATGGAAGATTACCTTAATAATTTGTTTCCTAAATTTGTTGGTTACTTTTGGCTTATTAAATATTTTCATCATTTTAATTAATGTTCTGTGGTGATCATGATCTTTTAAACGATGTGACGCCGTATATAAATAAAAATAATTCATCCGCTCCCATCTGCATTGAGTTATTGGGTCGACAATTACTAAATTCAGTTTTGGACAGGACAGGTAAGTGCGCGACTTTACAACACATCAATATTGGTTTATACTTTTTGAAATACAGAGAGAAGATATTACCCTCTCTATTATTACCTAATTGATACAATGTAACAGTAGAATTTATAAAATACAATATTGATGTTATTTGTTAGATATGAGCTATAAACCATTTTAAAATATATGCACGTATCTAACTCTTAATGAAATATAATTTTTTACTTACCTTAAAAACTGTTCCTTATAAACAAGTGTAGGAATAAAAGTGAAATACGCATAATGAGAAAATGTGGGAAGGCTATATTTATCTCTTCGTTCCTTAAGAATATTCATGTTTGATGTTATAAAAGCATAAGCTTTTACTGATAAGTTTAACTGTAAAAAAGGGAAGAAATATAATAAAATTTATGCAACCAGATGATAAAAGGCAAACTTATGATTACACTTTCAGTTTATTCTCAAACGCGAACATGAGGAATTAACATTGTATTAGATGTTTTATTGATTGCAGCCATTAGTTTCCCGTCAGATAAGGTGAATCTAATGGGAAACTAATGGTATTAATACAAAGAGATAGTTTTTTGTATAATGTTAAAAAGAAAACTGAAAATTGCTAAAGATTATTTTCCAAAAAATATGTATAGTTTTAATATTATATTAAAATAAACGAGAAAATACTTAATTTTCAAAATTCCTGATAAATTAATACGCATGATAATAATACATACGTGTTTCCATAACAAAATGAATCTGCATCCTACCGGTATTTTGTAGTTTATACAAATTATTCCCAGAACGTTGAAACCAACAATTAACTGAAAGAATACGATAACTGACCAAATGTGTTTCCATTCTATTCTTGGAATTAAATGTATATTCCTAAATTTAATCCTCAGCTTCCAATAATAATAGATGAGAAAATGTAGGAAAATCGTTGCGAGAAATAATATAAATTGCAGTTTATAACTTCCGAATGCTTTCTTGAGAATTTTAAAACCATATTGACTCCTAAAATAAAACCAAAATATTATACATAAAATATTTGATAAGAAAATTGATTATAAATATACTAAGTAAGTGCAATAGCAATGTAATCGTCAAGAATTAGTGATTATGTTTTAATAAAGTTTCGTACAGATGTACGTAATTATAAGTTAATAATTGATTAAATTTTCAAAGTAATTAGTTCGCTAGAATGTGTACAAATGTTAATAATGAGTAGGTCCTCCACGATGTGTTCTAATGAGGTGATCGATCCTCCTATGGTATCTCATTCCAAGCAACTTGTACTTCACGAGAAAGGGTCGTCTCGGGTTAGTCTCATACCGATAATATCCCACACATATTCTACCGGAAAAATATCTGGAGATCTTGGTGGCCAGGGTAGAAGATTGATTTAGTGTCGTTCAAAGTAATCCAATGTAGCTCTAGCAACTTGTGGCCGCGCATTATGTTATTGAAAAAGTGGACTTCATAATTTAGCAACGTAGGGTATAATATGGGGTCGCACAATTTCCTGTATTTAGCGGAGAGATATGATACTGCCTCTAATTAACACTAATGAAGACCTGCTACTATACGCAATAGCTCCCCATACCATAACTCCAACTGTTCGTTAGATATCATATTTCAAACAAATTTCTTTTTTTTGTAATACAAACGTAATCTGTATGAATATTTTGGGATGTAAAAAAGTCCTGCTGAAATAAGGTTATACAGACAGCTTTTTTATCAGTTTACATTTCCTCTATGTATACATGCAAAATGCCCAAGTCAAATGCATTGATGTATGTGTGTTTGGTTGCCTATAACATGCAACCCAATAATATGCAATCCTTCAACTAGAATAATTAAAAAATCAATTAAACAATTTTCTTTTTCTGTTTATGTCAATACCAAAATGCACAATGTGGCAGAATTTAAAAAATCGAATAACTAATAAATGCATTCAACTTAACCCCGATTTTATCGGAATCGCGAAATACACCGGTATGCTTTTCGCGATCGTTTGAGTTACTGTTTTGCAGTTTCTGGTGATCATTTCGAGCACTTATTGTAATTATTTATTTAAAGTTTATTGTTCTGCACTGTTACTTTTCTTCTAAATTGTCTTAATAAAATCTCTTAATATTTTTTACCTGTAATTTTTCCATAATAATAAGTTACGTGTTTTTTGATAAAATAGGAAATTGCTTGTGACGGTAACGCATTTAGTGTTAGTCATGATTTATTTTGTTGCGTTTTTTTTAATAGAATAAAGAGAACGAAACATACAACCTTCCAAAGAATATGTTTTAGAATCATCCTTACCGTGGTATTCGGCCGCTTTAGACTCATTGAAAACATGTCTTATCCTCCTCTAGTACTGTTGGAATTGTAATAAACGCTTGAAATTTGACTTTTTCTTTATTTGCACAGATTTTCGATCAAATATTTCACACAATTTGAAGTTTAGCGTTTGACGTTTAGTTGTTTGTTACAGGCAACTAAACATACACGCATTAATCGGTTCAATGCGTTTGACTTGTTTTTTTTTTGCAGGAATACAGTTCGTCTAATGTATACTGATAAAAAATTATTATTTAATATGATAAAGGGTGAATAAGGGTAGGTGTTCTAAATGTGCTTATCAAATTCCAGGAATAAGAAAGATAAAATAACTATGTTCAATATAAATAAGTACATCTTGCTTTTAATTTTTCACCTACCAAATTCTAGATTAGTTCAAACTTTGAAATGTTTTGATTTAGAAGAAAGAAAACCCAATCAACCAGGTATTTTATTTATCAATGCAAAATTGAATATTTAAGTTATTCAACAAAATATTTTTTTAGGTTATGTGAATTGCACTCCATCTGCGGTGAAAATACCGAAATAAATTTTGTCTCCAGCTAACCTTATATTACGTAAAGTTTATTGTTCTTTGTATTAAATATTCTTAAATCAAAAAATTGTTGCATTATACAATAAGTTATTGATATGCAGCAGCAAATATACATTATGTAATTCAATGTCAGGAGGAGTATAGGCCCGAGAGGTAGTTGTTTTAATGTATATTTGTTTTAAAGTACTTACGTAACGTAAGTCAAAAAGTAACTAAAGGGAAAATGTTTAATTAACAATTAATTGTTTTTAAATTCTTTTTATTTAATATTTTTTAAATAAGTGTGGCCAATTGATAAATACTCTTTTCTGTTATTACTAAATTTTAGATTGGTACTATGGGATGCGCTGCCAAATTACATTTCTAGTTCGGAGGTTTTCAATGGTTCATATTGATAATGATCTATGTTTGGTGGTAACAGCAGAGTGTGATGCATTATGAGCTTCTAAAATTTGACAAAACCGTTGGTATTGAACTCTACCGACAACAAAAGTTCGATTTAAATCAAGTTTGGAGTGGAAAAGAAAGATATAAAAAAACTCAACACAAAATAATTATGCTTTATGATAATGCACCATCACATATAGCAAAACCGGCCAAGGAAACGTTTAGTTGTTGACGTTTAGTTGGGAAATATTTTCACATACGGCTTACTCGCGAGACTTGGCTCCGTCTGATTCTTACTTATTTGCATCGATGGAAAGGCTCTCTTTGAGCCGCGCTTCTTACAAAAATGTATAAAAATTGTTTGCCTTAAAAGAGCAATTTTTTGGCGTGGGATCCATAGAGATGGGAGAAATATACAGGGTGTATTTGTATTTGATTCTATTTTCATACAGTAAACGTATATTTTCTACACAAAAATTTTAACAGATGATTTTTTTTTCACTGAGGAGTAAGTCTGTCAAATATTTTTAGTAATAAATATTGGTGTTATGTATGCTGTTATAGAACAACAGAATTTACAATCCGCCATCATTCTACCTTAACATTTTGTTTGTTTGTTCCGAAATAAATCTAGTTGAATAAAAAAATAAGTATGAGAAAGGACTATCACTTTTATTTAAATAATTAAAGTCTCAATCACCAACTTAAACATTGAAATCGTAAGGCTTGATATTAAGCTAGAATGACGGCCGATTTGTAAATTCTGTTACGCATCTATAAGTTGTCTAACATAATCAAAGACAATTTTAACTTAGGGCAGTCTGAATAAATAACGTTTTATAGCCATACCATAAAATAGCCCAAACATGTTTCCCCCTAAAAAAATGCCTAAGTAAATACAAATAATAAACACGCTGTTTTACTGCCATGCCCTAGCATAGTGTTGGTCATACATTTCTAATATACATTATTATTAATAAAATAGAAAAAGTCTAAAAACCATAAACAATTTCACCAAACTTCGAATTCATATGCAACAGATTGGAATTTGATGCTACAAGAAGCAATTAAAAATTTACTATTATAATCGTCTCGTTATTTTCATGAATCAAATGTTTAAGAAAAGTTACTACTTATTATTATGTTTTACTGTACTACCTATCTTTAATGTATTTTTTTAAATACTCTTAATTTTTTTCAATCCCTAATGTACACCAACAATTCAATTATTTTTTCATAGATTTTTTTTTCATTTTAATTCTCTTTTAAAACATAGATATGGTAAAGTCAACCGACCGGTATTTGGTAAGACTAAATAATTCATGCTCATTATTTTACCTTCAAATTATCTGAGAAGCTGGAAAATGCAAATAATAATAATAATAAATATGAGTTTAATCGATAATTTTCTTTCTTTTGAATGTATTGTAATATATTTAATGGTTGAGGCTGTTACTTGGTGAAACTCCGTAATATCAAATTAAATTAAATACACTTTTGTATAAAATTTCTCAATTTATTGTTGACACTGCGATAATTGTTTCGCCAACACAATGGCTTCGTAATTCATAATAATTCATCTGGCCAAACAATTGTCGCAGTGTGAACAATAAATTATGAAATGTAAAGAAAAGTGTCTAATTAAAGTTGGTATTATAATATAATTTTACAAGCATGTCATTAATATTGATTCAAAAATAAAATAAAACTAAAACATACTATTTCCTGTACATTTTATTCAATCTGTATTTACATTTGTCACCATTCATCATCATCTATTTAGTCTTAGTTTTAGGATTACATCAAGAATTAATTTAAAATGGCTTACCTTCCATCGTAAAAATAGTCATTTATAGCGTTTTGCAACGCTATGACGACAAATCCAGAACGCACAATGTTGTAAATACCCAGAAAATTTTTGTCCTTCTTGGCTTTTTGGAAATATGATTCATTTCGGTAATCCTCTATGTCTTTATTGTACTTAATTTCATTATTGTTGTCTTTTTCATTCTCAGCCATTTTTATAATCGGATTACAAATACCTGAACAAAATCTTTCAATAATTGTCTTTTTATATTAAATAAATATGTTTATATAAAGTACTTTTTAAATATTTTAATGTATTAAATATATGAAAGGTGCACTCAGAAAACTATTGCATATTGATATTAATGAGAAATGATTTTAAAATAAGACCCGTTTTTAAATTTAATAATTAAATTCAAATACGTTAATTTTTAATATGAAGTAATTTCTAAACAATTCGAAATTGTGGCTCGTGCGTTATTGCTTTAATATAATGTGGAGTGGGACTACTGTATTAAAATTAAATTAAATACAGAAAAAAGAAAAAAATTACACATACAGTTCCGTCGCGTGGTATTATAAGTATGTGTGCGAAAGAAATTCGGTGTAATGAGCAAATGAAAAATATACGATAAATTCGCAGTCCATAATGAAAGAAGATTATTAACTGATTCACATATTTCCGTCACTTCACCTTTTCCGAAGTTGTTGGGATCTATTCTTACGGCACCTGTGCGCTTCGTATATTTCTCAAATAGCACGTGGCGTGTGTGAAGTAGAGCACTGGCGCGGGTCGGGCAGGAACTCGAAATTTTATAAGCCGGTCGGAATAGGCCGGGCCTGGCTGTTTTTTAAGCTTGTTGTAATTTACAAAAATGATAATCGGCGGGCCGAGCGCATGTTAATTATTTCATGACCGGTCTGGGCTGATAAAATTTGTTAGCGGGCAGGGCTCATGAAAATTAGAGATGGGTAAAGTCAATCATTTGGATTGTACTATTACAAGTTGATTATTATCTTATTTAATTAATGAGACTTATATTTAATTTAGAAATAATGCTAATAATAAAACCTGATTTTTAATTTAATTATATTTCTTAATAGCGAAAATAATATGTAACAAATTCCCCCCTTTCCTCATAAAAAATCTCAGACCTCTAAACGGTCTTATATCAAACTCCTACAACAATATTTATATTTACAGCTTAGATAATACTCCCACCAACAGTAGATCACATAGCTACTCTGAATTGGTTAATTGAGGCGGAGATGGCGAGGAAAGAAAAAGTGTACTTGTTATTTGTAGATTTGAAAGCAACGTATGATTCGGTTGAGAGAAAGTTGCTAGTAGAGTGTTTGAAAAGTAAGGGAATATAAAGGCAGATTGTAGATTGGGTGAGTGAGGTCTACAAGGAGACGTGATGTAAGGTGAGAGTAGGAGAGTGTGAGTCAGAGAGGATCAAGGTAGTGCGTGGATTGAGAAAAGGATGCCCGTTGAGCCCACTACTATTCAACCTGTTTGAAGCCGATATGGAGAAGGTGTTGGAAAGGGGGCAGGCAGGTGGGATAGTGGTGGGAAAAACGAAAATATGGAGCCTGGCGTATGCGGACGATATTGTATTGATTGCTAGAACAATGAGTGAATTGAATGAGATGAAAGGGAGACTGGAGAGATATTTTAATAAAAGGGAGTTGATTGCGAGTGTGTTGAAAACTAAATGGATGGTATGCAAGAATACAGGAGGAAGAAGAAAGGAAGAGCAATTGAAGTGGATGGGAGAGAGCCTGGAAAGGGCGACAGAATTTAAATATTTACGCTTCATATTTTCTGAAAATGGAGGTTGGAATAAACATATAGAGTACGTGTGTAAGGAAGCGATAATGGCGAATGTGGAATGTGTTGGAGGAAATGTTAGAGGGAAATGTACGGATGAAACTGGTATGGTGGGATGCGTGTATAAGGTCAATAATACTGTATGCGTCAGAAGTGTGGGGAGTGACTGGGCATGAAAGAGTAGAAAGGGTACACCTGCAACAAATTTTGGAGCTAGTTTCGCGTTGAAGTTATTAGCAGCATTTGATAAAACAAAATTACGTCGCCATACTTTTTCACCCACGTTAAACCGTAATTGCCTACGATGTAAATCGTAATATTTCTTCCCTTTATCATAGGCTTTTCTTAATTTCGTCTGTATTTCGACATAAAGCTTACTATGTTGTTCGGACCGTATTACTGGATAATGTGATTGAATATCTTGAGATGCATCTGGATTTTCTACTAATGAACATGTTAGCGAGATTTCTCTTCCGAAATTTAGAATAGTAATCTCATAAATCAATCCATCCCTCAAAAAACAATTCATATTCATTCTATGTCCCCCATAAGCATCCATCTTGTAATACTAAACTCACTAAGCTAGATACATTTCAGTAACAAAGTTAACTACTATCTGACACAGATATCAGTACTCAAATGATAAAATAATAACTTAAGAAATAACACAAACAAAACCATAAAAGAAATGGTCAACTTAAACAAAAAGGATCCCACTTTTAACAAAGGGGGCCCCACGTAGGGTGCCAAAAATTTATGTTACACGCCTGTTTTGATCAATTTCTTACCCATTCAAATTTTCCTTTCACAATATTTAATACACCATTACCACCTGGCTCAGCTAAAGTCGATAGAGTATGGGGGGTTATTTCATTTAAATAAGAACAAAAGAAAAGGGCACCACATGGTTTAATAAATAGATAGTGATGGTTTAGTGTTGAGTAACCATGAACTTCTGACTGAGAAAAAAAAAGATAATTTCGAAGATCACAAGGAAACCAACTGATATTATCTAAAGGAGAAAAATAAGATTTATTGTTCATAAAAGTATAACGATTTTAAGTAAAATACAAATAATAAAAGAACATATATTAATAAATGTAAGGGCGAATAATTTTTAGAGTTTAAATAAATTTTAAAGTTAGACGTATTTGCCGCAAAATAATCATACTAATTATCTAAACTCACGTTTTGGTGGGATACGTGGTTATGACGTAAAATTCCCTGAATTCTAATTACCCTAAGGTTGATTAAATGTTAATTATTTAAATATAAAAAATAATAATCTTTATGAATTTGGCAAAAATTAGCAGAAAAAAAGTGACCTTATATGTTCCTTTTTTTAAATCACGGTGGACAGCAACCTTCGTGGACAGCAACCAAAAAGGCCATTAGCAAAACAGGAGCAGTAAAAGGGGGACACGAAAATCGGCGCAGGAACACAAGAAATCGCCACAGGATAAACAGTAAAAAACAGCATACAACAACGAAAGGGGGCAACACAAAACGACAGAAACATACATGCCCCGAAAATTACGAAACCATGTGGTTTAACTAAATACACTAACTCGAGAACCTCGATCTCAACCAAATACCTACATGGAAAACTTCTCAATGAAATATCCCTCTTTTGAGGAAACACTATTGTGTTAATTATATCACAAATTGAGAATTTCTGCTGACCGATAATTGTAGTTCAATTTTTCAATTAAACTTCTACCGTTTCCATGTCAACAAAACACAGCAAAGAAATAGTGATCTATGTCCGACCGCAAAAATATGCATACGTCATTAATTCAATGGAAATGCAAAACAAAGCCATGTAAATTTAACCACGAAATATAAAAAAAATAATAAATTCAGAATAAAGATTCATTGCCCACATTTCATTTTGCCGTAATAGCGGTGCTACTATTAGAAGTTGATTATTATCTTATTTAATTTATCAGACTTACATTTAATTTGGAAATGATGTTAATAATAAAACTTGATTTTTAATTCAATTATATTTCTTAATATACTAAGTTAGTACTTTGATAAAAATAAAAACATTGATAGCATTAAATACAATTTTTATATCATTGTTCGTTTTCGAGATATCGATTTTTGTCCATTGTCCCATTGACTCGAAACAGTGTGCGTTCGATTGCTTCCTCAACTTCGTCGAAAAGTTCGTCGCTTGTTGTAAGCGGATTCGGGGCGAACTGTCGTTCTAGGCTTTCGGCGAACGCATCGGCCTTGTCTTCCAAAAGGTAGGCAAGTCCGTTGCGGCCGTGAATAACCGGGACGATCGTTCGCGTTTTGGAAAACCGTTTAGTGAGTTTCCAGAGATGAGGGCGGTGTTGGGAAGCTTCGTCTGTTAGACGAATCCATTATGCGTTTCTATGAACGCGGACTTCTTCCTTTATTTCGTTTTGTAAACGATTGAGGCGGTTTTTGGTGACGGGGCAGCGAGTTTGCTACCATAATCGCCGTGTGCGATTTTTTTCGAGTATTTCAAGGGGGAGATAACTACTTTTTTCCGGCACAACTCGAGTTTTTGAAGCGCCGGAAATGGCAGTTTGTATGATATAAGTAAGGAAATTAATTCCTTCGTTAATTTGCACGTTTTTGCGGAATTTTTGTCAGTTAATGTTAGTATCTGTGCGGCGATGTTTTGTTACAGCAGTACAAATATCCAGAAAAACTGGATTGTGATCTAAATCTAACTCAGAACTCGACCAAATATTGATATTGTGCTCGATCGTGTTAATAAGTAAGAAGTCAATAATGAAATTTGGCTTATTGCTCTAATCGGAAACGGGTGTTGGACGATAAAATCGTTTAATTCACAGTTTCGTTTTGTAGTGAGGAGGCTATGCCAGCAGGGATGCTTGGCATTAAAGTCGCCTCCGATTACAGTGGGCACATCTGTGGGAAATCCTAATTTGTTTGCCTTTAAGGCGGATAATAATAGATGTGGATTCCTGATTCGTTGAATCTGGATTTGGGAGAACAGAATGGTCAATGCTATCTCGCACGTAGATAGCAGTGCCTTGTATAGTACGGCTGTGGGTAGAATAAAGTCGGTACCCGTTTATAAACAGGCCACGAGTGTTGGAAATACGAGTTTCGCTTAAAAGCAAAACATAGATTTTGTGGCCGAGTAAAATTTCCTCAAGCTCGAGCAAACGGGCTCGTAGACCGTTTATATTAAGGGTGCAGATTCTGCATTCTTTTTTATTTGTGTTAACCATTTTTAATTATTCAAATTATTAAGGGCTGAGGCAAGTTGTTATAGCTGCTTTAACACACGAGAGTCTTTAAGGTGCGTGAGATTGAAAATCTCACGTCCCTCAGGGGTATTTTCCAGTGTAACCTGGAGCATGGAATAAGGCCGTTTTGCGAGCCCATTCTGCGAGGTATCAGAATTGGTAAGCCGAGGTTTTTTAGTGCCTCCCCTACTAACTACTAGAGAAAACCTATATAGCCTCGCTCAAAAACACACAATCACAGAATAAATATACAAAATAAATCAAAATTTCACACAGAAACTCGAAACAACAAATAACAGCGAACTTAAACAAATAGCCATAATTAAAATGAATAAAAAACACATTTTCCAAACTCTCAAAGAACAACATACATAATCCACCCTTCCCCTATCCTATTATCCCGCCCCCAATCCCTTTCCCACTCTCAGGACTTCCAAAAAAAAAAACACTAAATCACCCGAAACAAAAAACGAAACTAAATAATTAAAAAAAAAAAACGGCAGTAAGGGTGCTCCGCATCGTACTGCATCATTAATTTGATGACACGTCGGTAGTTAGTCCGCTTTCGGGGAGGCGGATTTGCGGTTTTTCCGCTTGTTTCTGACGACTTTAAAGCCGTCATCGGGGTTGTCTGATGAGTTATTCGACTCATCAGCGTCGGAATAAGCCGCCTCGTTGGCGACTGGAGTGGGTGAATCGCTTTTTTGCGAGTTATTATCATTTGCAAATTGTTAGATGAAATGTTCGTGGGGGAGGTTGGGGCAGATAATATAATGTTTTCCTGTACAGGAGAAACACTATTTGATGCGGTGTTTTGCGCAATGGATCTTTGAAGGGCAGCGAATTGCTGTTTTAGATCCTCGTAATTATTTTGGAGCCGTTTATTTAGGCTAAGTTACCTTTTCAGTCGTTGAGCGGTGCCGATTTAACGACTGCCTTTCCGATGACCCCCGCACTTTCCCGTTTTTACGGGGAAAGCATGGCCGAATCGTCGGTCAGCTGCTCCAGCGGAAGTGCAGACTTCCCGCAACCTAAGCAGATCCTCCTGCAAAAGGTCACGGAAAATCCTCGTTCGCGCCTTCCGGTGCCAACACAGTTAATTATCGTGCTAGAAGCGGAGACGTTCTCCACGGTGGCGCCTGCATCAGGTGAAAAAAAAACAGAGTTTTTGCAGCAAACAGTTTAAATAATTAAATAGAGGATGAGGAAAAGAAGGTGCTGAAAAAATGCTAGAAAAAGCAAAATTCTACTATTAGTAGTGGAGGCGTAAAAAATAAAAAATCTTGTATACGAAAACAAGAGGATAACAAGAACAACCGTTGTGGCTCAAGTTCCGTTATCGACTTGAACAAATGGCCTCCGTCACTCTAATGAGACTCCCTATAAGTACACTTCCAAGGCTTTCGCGCGTTAGATACAGACGTAAGGAAGGAATCTCTGCGGCGCAGTTGATCAGCTGATTCACAGTGCCCTTAATCATAATGTTGGAAAATATGAAGAACTTACAATGTAGCAATAAAATTTGGATTCAAATTGGGATTTGAAACAAACAATGGATTATCGACTTGTAGGCGTTGTATGAATTGTGGTAATTCTAAAGTATTCAACCTCTTGAGACACCCCTCAACGAAATTATTAAAAATATTTATCTCCAAAAGATATTTTATATATATTTTTAAATAATACATTATTTTGTTCCTAAAGGTACTGTCTAACACTATCTAACATAAAAAATGAATAACTCGGACATCTTCACCCCTTAATCGTATCCCCTTGATAAATATTCAAATTAAAATATCTCCAAAAGGTATTTTTTATATTTTTAAATGATACGTTATTTTCTTCCTAAAGGCACTAACATATAAAGCAAATATAATTTGGATAACTCAGACATCTTCATCCCCTATTCGCATCCCCATGATAAATATTCAAATCACAATATCTCCAAAGGGTCTTTTTTAATATTTAAAGCCAGAATTGCTTCAAATTTATTTTTGAATCTTACATTTTGTTTATCAATTAATTTACTTTGATATAATATAAGATAATATAATATAATATAATATAATATAATATAATATAATATAATATAATATAATATAATATAATATAATATAATATAATATAATATAATATAATTTGTGTACGTTTTTGACAATAAAAGTAATAGATGTAGTATTAATCAATGTAATTATATTTAACAAATTAAATTATCAATCAGTTATTTTCGTTTATGACATTATTGAAAAGTATTTTTAAAGAGAAGTAGATTTTAGATATTCAAGAAATGTTTTCAACATACTTATGGCTGTTTATCGTGAGCAAGTTGATTTTATATACACGGATCTAACGATGGCCTTTGACATGGTTAATCATAGTCTCCTAATTAACAAGGTCCATACTTTTGGCTTTTACTATTTCTTTTATTCTTTAATGATGTCATTGATTGGCCATGTTTGATGTACGCATGTATGTATGTAAAGATTTTTAGATCTGTAAAAACAATTAACGACTATAAAGCCTCAAAAATGATATTATCAGTTTTAGCAACAGGTGTGATATATATATTATGATATTTTAAATTAAATGTCAATAAACGCAAGCAAATGAAAATTATCTTGAAAACTTTAATAATTTTAAAGATATATGAATTTTATTTGATCCTAAATTGAATTTCGATGACCATATAGCTACATTGGCAAATACATGCTACATATTATTGGGATTTCTTTTCCGAAATACGAAACAGTTTGTTAATGACCTTCCCGTTATACAAATTTATTTCACTTATGTTCGCAGCCAAACTTATATTTAACTAATTTAAATTATATCTCAATATTGTACATTGAAATTTCTTCTATTCTTAGACTAGAACATTATTCTGAAGTATGGTGTCCTAGCAATACTGTTCAGCATAGGGATTATAGTTCAGTGACGTATCATACGAGTCGATACTGTGTGTTAACGAAAGCGCATTCTAGTTAGTATCGGGCAGCCGATTTCTGTCATATTGACACGATACCCTGTAAGGTACCGTGAGGGTCTTGATAAACGTTCTATCTCCGTTAAAATGTATCTTCGTCTTTCTTCACCGAATGGCATGTGGCGCGTTAAATTAAAATACCGCCCGCATAATTCGAAATTATGGAAATTCCAAAATATTAAATAAAATTTGTGGAAACAAGCATTTTTTTATAAAATTGTATCAGTTCTTTCTGAATGTTGCTTCTTTAAAAATTGAAACAAATATTCTTATTAAAGTGTAAGTAAAAATACATTTTATTTTAAATAATATTTTTTGTTTAATATATTGTCAGAAAATTTTAACTATTACTAATTATTATTATTAATGATGTCGTAGGCAACACAAAATCCAACATTCTTGTATATGCCGATGACATCAAAATATATAAAGAAATTAAATAGATGGATGACACTGCAATCGCATTTAGCATGTCCGAGATATATTAGTTCTTTCTTTAAAAAGTTACATTTCTCTAATCTTATTTTGAAGTTTGCGTTTTTTAGTCGGTCGAATACTTTATTTAATTACACTATATGTTCTTCTAGAGAGTTGGAATATATTATGATGTCGTCTAAGTATACTAAGCATGTATCTCCTTGCAATCCACGAAGTACGTTGTCCATTAGTCTTTGGAAAGTTGCGGGGGCGTTCTTAAGGCTAAAAGGCATTAGTTTTAACTCGTAATGTCCTTGCTCTGTTGTAAAGGCTGTTTTCGTTGTGTCTTGCGGGTCCCTTTCAACTTGGTGGTAACCGCTTGCGAGATCGAGTGAGGTAAAATATTGACCTCTTCCTACTTCATCCAATATATCTGCGATGTTTGGTATCGGATATTTATCTTCGATCATTTGTTTGTTCAATTGACAGTAGTCGAAACGAATGGTTTGCTCCCATTTTTCTCGGTTGTTACTATATGTATGGGAGCAGACCATGGGGAAATACTTTCTCGTATTACGTCTTGATTAAGTAATTTTTGAACTTCTCGTTTTATTTCCCTTTTCATTTCGGCAGGCTGTCTGTACATACGCACGTAGATAAGTTTTTCGTCTTTTATGTTCAAGGTATGTTTGATTTCGTGGGTGAACGTTAATTTTTGTCCTTCGGTATAAAATATGTCTTGGTATTTTTCTAAAATAATTTTTAGAGCTGCTTTTTCTTCAATGTTAAAATTGTTTTGTTCGAGAATTTTGTTTATTTCGGATCGATTTTTTTCTGATAGATCGGTCGTTTTTTCGGCTGCGTTGTAATATTCAGTAAATTCTTGTACAGGCATTACATTAATTTGTTCCTTCGGTACGCTGAAAATTTTGTGGGTTACATTATCGGCTTTCACAAATGTTCTTCCATTAGTTACTTGCACTAAGGTTGGTTTAAAGTCTATTTCTTCTGAACCATGTTTGCGTTTGAATGTCAGTGGAGGGAAGTAGGCATATCCGTTCGTCATATTGTTTACTGAAAATTCGATTGTTTGTGAGGTGTTAGGGAATATTTGTACTTCGTTTAGACGAGTATAGTACGGAATTTTCGTAGTTAACGTGGTTAGTTCTTCTTTGACGGTATCATTTTGTCCTTTGATTTTATTATATCCATTCCGATTAACATGTCGTAGTGTTCCGAAAAATTAAAGCAGTAAAATGTATGTTCTTTGTCATTTTCAAATATATCTGGAAGTGGTATTTTAAGTGCTCTTTTTCCTATTCCAATACCATGTGGTGTTTGTATCTTAAATTCTTCTTCAACTGAATAATCATTTTTCATCAAATTGTATATTTTTTCGTTAATTAAATATCGTGATGCTCCTTTCATTTCATAAGGATTGTTGTCGTAGTAATCTGGGTTCATTGCAACTTCGTTTTGGTGGTTATTAGTCATATCTGGGTCATACATTCGTGCTTCGTCGAGCATCATGTGTTGTAGCCAGGGGCGTTTCACATATCTTTAGAGTGATTGGGCTGGTCTTTTAAATGCTGTGGTGTCGACTTCCATCGGCATGACTTTCGGATTATTTTGACGTGGGTGTTGCTCTGTGTTGACTCGAGGGGTATTGAACTGTCGATGTGTTGAACTGCTGTTGTGCAGCATTGAAATTATTAAATCGTTGGTTTGCAGTTTGCGGGTTGTTGAACTGTGGTCTTGGGAACTGCTTTGGTGGAATGTATCGGTATGCACTGGTATTGTTTACATTACGTCTTGCTTCTGGTCTTATCTGCGGTGTTAAATGTCTACCTGCTGTCGCAGGTGTTGGGGTAAAATAGCGTTGTTTTTGCAAGTTATAATTTTCTATTTCGCTTGCATAGACATAGAGACCGCTGAAGGATACGGTCTCTATGTCGAGTGGATTTCTAAGTTTAACCTCTAATCCAGTTCGGTCATTTATCATGTCTAATCCAAATAGGAATCGCGTTTTTAAAAAGAGTTTTATTTATTAAAATGCACAACTTAATTATGAAGTTAACAATTTGTAAATGAAAATGAATTAAAAATAACTTTGTCGAGTGGTGCGGAACGTACTGCACGAACTGGAACGAACTGCGGGGCGAACTAGTGGGGCACGCTTTTGCCGGGCGTATATTAGTTGTCGTGTAGCTTGGACAGCACTTTGGGGTTGTCTTGGAGTGGTAACAATATATATTATGAAAGATTGCACAAGTTGCCATAAGTCATTTAAGGAATAATTCTACGAGGGTGATTTTTCAGAGAGTTTGTAATTTTCCAGATACGTTTCATAACGTAGTTTTCCAAGGGAGTTTTTTTATGACTATTTTTTTTTTAATTTTATTCCCACCAGGGTGATATTTGTTAGTAGTGATGTTTAGAATTATTATATAATTACTGCACTCAGTCACCCTTAGATATTTTGTAACGTTATATAATATAATCACCATTTATAAAAATTACACTCATTTTCAGTTAGTTAATATTGGATATGCAATTTTTAGCGTATATTGAAAGGGCGTGATTTTTCTGCTGCTGTTTTTCAGGAGGGTGTGGTATATGATTTAAATATTTATAACAGGCAATACAAATATAAAAGAGTATTTATTCACTTGATCACAGATATTTAAATAAATTAAATTAAAAAAATATTTATTTCCATATTTAGCTCTGTGACATTTTGACTTACGTTACGTAAGTACTTTAAACAAATGCATATTAAAACAACTATTTCTTTTTTCATTTTTCTATCCGAATTAAAAAATGAAAAATCCGAAAGGCCAATTTCAACGAATATGTACGTTTTGAGGTCCCGTGAGTCCTTTATATCGAGTTTTGAAAAATGTCTGTGTGTTTCCGCCATAGCACATAAACGGCCAAACTTTATATCTAAGCTTTTTATTACAGTGGAATGATCTGAAAAGCTTTTGGTTAGAATCAAATCTCATTAAGTGCAACTTTACTCTTGGAGATTTTTATTTTTTAATTTGGATAGAAAAATGTTTCAAATAAAAGTTGTAGATTTTGAAATTAAAAAAAAAATATAAAATTTTTACGGTAGGACCTCCAGTTTTCGTTTTATAAGCGGAAGAATTTCGTCTACTTAAAAATTCCCTTATATAGAAATAATTATATTTATAATTTTATTTATGTTGGCTGTGGAGCCTTTAATTATTTGAATAATTATTTTAATAAGATATGAAACGTTAAAATGATTTTATATTTCAATAAGACTGAATATGTCGAACCAACAAATAAAAGTGGTAAAGAAATTATATACAGTGTATAAAAATTTTATCAAACTATTATAAGGTATGAAATAACAAATACAACAATCCATTTCAATCCAGTTCACCAGGGAAAGTACCATGATGGACACATAACCATTTTTAACTATAGGAATTCTTGGCTTAAGTAGTCTCCCTAGTATAACCCAGACATTTTTAATCGGATTCAGGTCCGAAAAACAGGCTGGCTAATTCATTTTATACCCATTTGATTTAAAAAGGTAATAACACAACGAGCGAGGTGTAGGTGAGCATTGTCTTGCATTGAAACGAATTTTTTTCCCAATATGTCAAGCGAAATTTAGTACACATTCTTATATATACCTAATGCGCGACCCCTCGCGCGTACTCGTGTCCGGGGTCAACTTTCAATATTAACGAAACTAAGTACACCATCATGTTCTCCATACTTCAGAACCTACAAATACAATCTAACCATAATAACTATAATAGTTATTGAGTAATTAATTTATAGACATGGGCCAAATTTAGAAGTTAAATTCGAACAAAAATCGATACGTTAATAAAAAATCATATATTTGTACCCGCTTGAAAAATATGTTTGTATTTTTTTCTGTTTAAACTGAAACATGTTCGCTTCAAATTATGATAAATAGTTTATGAATTAAAAATTATCAAATTTATCTAATTTTAAAACATGAATTTAAATTTAGCGAATCTCGCAAAGCACAGTTCAAATAGGTCTGATGTTCTGGTTCACACCAGAACATAGCCACAAGTTTCCTCATTTTAGGAAAGAACGAATTTTTCAATTATCGAACCGATATTTTGAGATATTTTTTAGCGTTGCGAGTCGCAAACAATGCAGTTGGAAAAAGGGATTGATCGAATTTTATTGATTATTGCCAGAAACTTTCCTTGTTTAAACCGTTCAACCTCAACTAGTATGGAGTAATTCTTAGAAATTATTATATAGTTCGAAAGTTAGTAACAAAATATTCATTGAAATTTACATTTGAGATATTATCTAAATTGCATCGCCAAGTTTTTAAAATAACCTTGTTTTTGTCATACTAAATTTTTGAATTATAAATATTTGAATAAAATATTGATAAGAATATTTCAATGGTTATTATTGTGCTCATAGATAAGATACTGACTATATTAGGGAGCGATGAATATTTGAATTTATAATATCTTTAGAGGTGTAAATGACAAAGATGATTGTTTATTTATCTGAGATGATAGTATTTAAAGTGTTTATTGTTTTGTATATTGAGTTTAGTTTAATACACTAACTGGCGAAAAAAATAGCATAACATATTTTTGAAACTGTTTCGTAGGCCTAGTTTTTTTCAGTCGCTTAAGACTGGCGTTTATTGTAGGTAAAATTAAGCGATTTCGTGCCCATTGAATTCCTGTAACACACAAACCCTGAATAATGAATTAAATCATATTATATATCAAAATAATCCTAAAACTCCACAGATTTCGAAGCCGCTATTTATGAATCTGATTAATAGTTTAGTTGATAATTACGTCCAAAATTAGCACATTTTATGTAAGGAAAGTAGTATATTTTTACTTATTAATATAATAATTTAAAGAATAAAAATATGTCGTAATAATCTACATTAAATGTAATTATGATTAAATACATTTTTTGTCATAAAACAATGCTGTTTACTTACGAAGGTCGTTCCGAAAATATCACAATTCACAATATATATATGCAATTTCTGTATTTGACTAGATAAAATTAGTTCATCAAGTCTTCGATAGATAGCAGTAAATAGTGTACCATATTTTAATGAATATTATTTACGTTTATCGTCACTAAATTATTTATAAAATTTACATTATGAGTAAGCATATAAATAATTACGACTGTGGAAAAATAAAAACAAAGGCATTTAATTAATTATCAAGAGAAGGGCCTTATGAGAATGGCCAAACTCGAAATGTTTAAAGAGAGACACCCTCTACAAGCGGCGGAGGATAACGGAAGAAAAGAAACCACAATTTATGGAGTGTTGATGTTTTAATTTATCGGTTAGAATAGCAGGTAGTTTCCCTTATTTGCCCTTTTTTAGAGCGTCGTTCGATTGTCTTATTTCCTAAAATTTATTAAATATATTTGTTAATTATGCTACGGTTTACTTAGTTTCTTTTAAAATTGATTAATTAAAAGTTTGGTTCAATTTTCAATGTCGCGTGTATATGTAAAAAGGTACGCATGAAATTATTATATTTATAAGAAAGTATTATTCTAGATTAAAAACAAAATTTTCAATGATGCCTGAAACTCCGTTATTATTAAAAATAGAAAATATAATTAACACTTTCTCAAAGCAACATTTTATTCTGACTTCGAATATATTATTACATTTTACTTATCACTTTTTAGTTTTTGAGTTATATCCAAGATAGATTTATATTTTTTTATAACTTTGCAAAAACTAAACAAACTATATATATATATATATATATATGGAATCTATGAAAAAAAAACTGCAACTAATAATGTCATTTTCAACTATGGTCACAATTTGAAGTCGAAGTTTGAACTTATAACACAAAAAATATAAATGATAAATACAATGTGATGAACTGAATATTAATAAAAATATGAATTTAAAAACAAACTCACCATTTATTTGTTGTTGCCTTCCTTATTGTGAAATCGGTAATATCACTAATTAATAAAATAAAATTGAATTGCACACACCAAAACAATTTATTTAATACGTATGTACCTGCCTGCGCCCGGATCGGGTACAGACTAATCTTCTTATCTAAAGAATGCGTTCGCAGAGCGAGCCATCGATTGTTTTTTTTTTGCGATAACTGCGCTCGCAGATTTCAATCCGGTTGGCCGAAAACTCGTTGTATGTTTAATATTATTTTTTAATTTTGAACGTTTGAAATTATCAATAATTAAGCATGCGATTTATTTTTATTAGTAAAAATAATAATTAGATGTGTTTTATTATGATTCAATTTAATGATAATAATTACATTATATATGAAATGTCACACTCGGTGGTAGGTTAAGCACCTACTGGGCATTGGCACGTTTGATCGCATTTAAATAGTACGTACATGATGAACTTTCAATTTAGGACTAAATTTAACGATGATAAAATCACACTGCTGCATTATTAGTTTAAAGGTTTCGAGTTCCATTATTAAAATAATTAAATTGCTCGCAATTCATTTTCTTCCCAATTCAAATAATCCATCCATTAATACATCTATGTATTAATAAAAAATAAAAAACGCACAATTTCAATGCTGATAATATAGAAAATATACTTTTAATTGCCGCAATCTGCCGTTACAATATTACAATAATTTTGGTTGGTTTTCCAAATAATAAAACATGTGGAAACCTTACGAAAAGTCCAATACCCGAATTCGTTTTAATAAGATGAAAAATTGCTGAAATTTATTTAATATTTATTGGGGCTAATAAAAAATTAAATTGAAGGTTATGATTTCATTTCAGTTCCTTTTTGTAAACTTATCAGTATTTTCTTGTTTACCGTGGTGTTAACATGGATTAATTAACTGACAAATAGAGAAAATAAATTGTTTTTTTTATAGTAACTGGATTTTATTTGATTTTTTTGTGATAGTGGATTATAACTTTTTTTTGTTAAAAAATATATTTGCTATAAAATTACGGCTTTTTAAATAAAAAGTGATGGTTTTGTAAATTTGAGATATTTTAATAGAAGATCAGAAAAGTAATGGTTTCTTCAAAATAAAAATAAATTAATAACAATCAAAATGATATATATTTTCAAAATTTGTTTACATTTTCAATAAAAATAACATTTTATGCATTTCAAAAGAACAAAAAGACAAAAATATATTTTCTTGTAATACTCATTCAAAAGTGTCTCTTACAGATATAATTTGATTTTATATTCTCTTATCTTGCTTAAATGAATCTGAACCTGATTATCGGAAACATTTCATATTAAATATATTAAATTGAGTGGAGTATTATTTTTTGTTTAAAATATATATTGTTATTGTTCATTTCAAAAAAGAAAATTAACTATTTCGATATTTAAGAAAAAACTCAATAAATTAATACAATTAATTGTATATCTCTGAATTACCATTAAATTAATAACATTAAACTCTAATCCAGTTAATATATTTAACATCACTTACAATTGAATATTTCTTTTAATTGAAATCATATTCCATTCTATTATATTATTTGTATTGGGAACAATGTCAATGCATTACAATTAATATTACATAATTTAATTGTAATAACTTCATCAAAATAAAATTAAAAAATGCGAACGAATAGAAAACACAGGAGTTATTGTAATTTATAAGATAACGCCGCTCACCGACTGAAAACAGATGGACTTCTTTTACTATCTGTCTCGGGGCCGTACCGCCCTGAACAATGCATAAACAGAGTACGAAACCGCAATTGACACCCAGACAATACGGTTAGTGTTCATAATGGATTGCTTCCCCAGTGCGCCTCGGTTTACTTCCCCTTACCCCCCAATATTTTAAGAAAGAGATAGATTTCCGAGATTTTTGGCCATTTTCATGTAGTCGCCGAGCACCCTAAACTGTCTACGTCGGCAAAATCACGGGATAATATTTAACCACAACAGGCCATAAAACTTTTCACGGTTGTCACCAAACGTTTTATGAGGGTGTTCGATTTATGGGGGTGTTGCATTCCAGATGGGAATTGAGAGCATGTAAAGAACTTGGAAGACTATGCTAATACGATTTTGATTTTCTTAAGAAACAATAATATTTTTATTTGTCAATTGCAATGATTTTCATTAATTGGACCAACCAAGTGTTTTAATTTCAATTAAATCATCCTGAATTAATTCAAAAATGTTTCATCACGGGTTAAGTGAGAAATTAATTAAACATATAATAATATTGTTTTTGTTTATAATAAATGTAGTCGGTAATTTATCAAAAAAAAATCGAATTATTTTAAATGTATTTATTATAATATTCTATGGGGTGGAAAATTATAAGGTGCCATCCCATGGGGTGCCTCAAAGGGAGGTGGCATCCAGTGGGGTGCTGGAATGGGAAGCGGCATCCAGTGGGGCGGAAGCATTTGCACCACATTGGGTGCAGCAAAGGGAGGCAGCAGCAAGCCTGGAGAATCCATTCCATGGCGTGGAGGCGGCAGCAAGCCAAGAGCATGCATCCCATGGCGTGGAGGCGGCAGCAAGCCATGAGTATGCATCCCATGGTATATCCAGGGCGGCGGTAGCATACCGGGGGGCAACGAGGGGCGCGCGACAACGCGATCTGTTTATCAAAAATCACAAATTAGTATTCTTAAAGAGTTTGTTACAATTATTAATATTACTTCTACCCTCCATGGCTGGTGGATTATCCACCGCCTCTTCTTCCAACCGTAGCACGGGGCGCGCGACATCATGTACCATGGGCGGCGGCACAAAACACGATCTATTTATCAAAAACCACAAATTAGTATTCTTAAAGAGTTTGTTGCAATCGTTTATCTTACTTCTATCCTCCATGGCTGGGGGGCTCATCCATCGCTTCCTCACCCATTACGTTATATAATAAAAGATAATACGTTAAATATTTTATTTATACATATACAGGGTGAGTTTTTTTCGATGTTCTCTATGGGGATCTCGGAAACTATAAGAGATAGAAAAACGGTTAAATGGGGAAAGAAGTGTAGTTTTATAAGACGAATAAAATGACACTTTCAAAATATTTGAAAAAGTCAAGGGTAACTAGATATTTTGAAAAAAGTAAAATGTGTCAATTTTTTGAAATCAATATATCTCTATTATTATCATAGATAGAAAAAAACTGTAAAGGACAAAGTTGTAGAAAATTTTACACAGATTAATAACAAAAAATAAAAAAAAAATCGCCCATATTTTGGGAGATATGACACAAACTTACCTTTTTTTAAATGGAAACAATAGTTGGCTATGACTTTATTAAAAGGGCTATTTTTTTCTCTTTAATCTGATATAACATATGTCATAGTTATTTTTAAAATAAAATAAGTTACAGTCGTTTTTAATTTTACCATACACCAAAAAATAGTTAGCCATGAAAAAGACAAAAGTAAAACAATTGCAGTTGTTTATTCTAAACACACATTAATTCATTTCCATATTTGGTTTGTTTCGATAAGTTTGTTTTGTATTTTTTTGGTGTTGTAAGTTTTTTAAAGTGATAATGAATTTTTCCAACGAAGAAAAGCGTGATATGCTTGTTTGTTACATTCAGTGTAATAAAAACGCTGCGGATGCTGCAGAACAATATTATAATCAATATATCGATCGTCGGCAGCCATCTTTACCAACATTCAGAAGAATTTACCACAATTTGGGTTAGTACGGATCCTTTACAAAGCCGAAACTTGAAAAAAACGAAATTAATGATGCTTCGGAAACAAACGTATTAGCATTGGCGATGATAGATCCATCCACATCGACCAGACAAATTGCAACAGAAGCAAGCATATCTCAACGGACTGTAGTACGAGTTTTGAAAAAACATAAATATCACCCATATAAGGTATCAATTTCACAAAATTTACATGACGGTGATACCAATAAGAGAATGGTCTTCTGTATGTGGTACAAAAACATGTGCCAAGAGGCAAGATAATACGTTCCCTACAAAAATAATTTGGACAGATGAAACGCGATTTACTAATTGTGGGATTTTTAACCGGCACAATGAACATGTTTGGAGTCAGGAGAATCCACGAGACCACAAATTAAATTTGGATTTAATGTATGGTGCGGTGTGTTCGGATCGGGAATTCTCGGCCCATATATTTTTGATAACACATTGAATGGAAATGATTACCTTCGTTTTCTTCAAGAAACATTTGAAGATATGCTCGATGATTTAAATTTATCAGTACGGGCAAGATTGAAGTGGTTTCAACACGACGGAGCTCCACCTCATAGCACATTGGCTGTGCGAAACTATTTTAATGATGCTTTTCCTAATTCATGGGTGGGAAGAAATGGACGAATCCTATGGCCACCTATATCACCCGACCTATCCGTTTTAGACTTTTTTCTGTGGGGTTATGTGAAGAACAAAGTGTATCAACAATCATATAAATCCGTGGAGGATCTTAGACTAGCTGTAGTTGAAATATTTTATTCTATTGACAGAAGAAAAGTCAAAAAAGCCACAAATTCGATTTTAAAAAGATGTACTTTATGCCAAAATAATAATGGTGCACTTTTTGAACATGTTATGTAATATTTAAAATTTTCTTCTATTATTATTTTGATAATTTCGGAATTATTTTACTTTATGTTGCTTTTGACAAATCTAAAGAAAGATAATAAATTAAATATTGATTTCGTTGCTATAAACAACCGCAATTGTTTTACTTTTGTCTTTTTCATGGCTAACTATTTTTTGGTGTATGGTAAAATTAAAAACGACTGTAACTTATTTTATTTTAAAAATAACTATGGCATATGTTATATCGGATTAAAGGGAAAAAAATAGCCCTTTTAATAAAGTCATAGCCAACTATTGTTTCCATTTAAAAAAAGGTAAGTTTGTGTCATATCTCCCAAAATAAGGGCGAGAACATTTTTTTGATTTTTTGTTATTAATCTGTGTAAAATTTTCTACAACTTTGTCCTTTACAGTTTTTTTCTATCAATGATAATAATAGAGATATATTGATTTCAAAAAATTTACACATTTTACTTTTTTCAAAATATCTAGTTACCCTTGACTTTTTCAAATATTTTGAAAGTGCCATTTTATTCGTCTTATAAAACTACACTTCTTTCCCCATTTAACCGTTTTTCTATCTCTTATAGTTTCCGAGATCCCTATAGAGAACATCGAAAAAAACTCACCCTGTATATGCTTATATAAATAATTTCATGCATAAGAACATTGTATAAATATTCACCTATATTTGGCAGTAATTCGTCGACGATGTTATTAATAAAATGGCCCGCTCTTCTTAAAAATTCCCTATATCGCCTGTTTCTTCAAAATTTGCTTGTTCTTGAGCTACATTAACATTATATACAATTAATTCAAACAGTTCATGAATGGTAAATACAATCATCTTACAAATCCTTTCGTTCAGGCGCCTATATTTTATGCGCGACATATGGGGTGGCTCCATGTTATTAATAATTCTTTGTAATTTCAGCACACTCGAGTTGTCGTGCAGCTTCAAATGGTTTGCAAATAACCAAAAGTTTGGGTGCCTTGGAAGAGATTTATTCAATAATTTATGATAACTCTCTACTGCATTATTGGTACGGTGTGGAGCACCGATGAGAGATATTTCAGCATTACCCCATTGACGCCGCCAATAATTACAAAATTGTTGACCCACCACTTGGGATAATACTAATATTCTCTCATCCAGTAATGCAGTTGTTTCTTCCAAGACACGATTTGGTAGTAATGGTAAAACCATGTATTGATGCATGATAACTCGAATATTCTCATTATTCGTATCATTTTTATTAGATAATTGACTAGTATGAATACAAAGTAATATAATAATTCAAAAGTATTAATAAACTCTGTAGACTCCACTTAGCTCCTTTAAACAATTTATTAAAATTAATTCATTTAATTAAATTATTATTTTGTATATGTAATTTTATAATGTAATAATATTTTATTCTTTTCTTCACTTTTTTTTATTTTTGCCACTATATGTACATTTCAAGCACAACGTGCTCTTTTTCAATAGCTTTATGTAAAATTGACAAATAAATAAATAAACATGAAAACAAAATTTAATATACAAATGTGATGTGTATAATTTCTCACACTTGCAGCATTGTGCTGAATAAATGCAACTTTTTTCTAAATCATTAATTTTGTTAAATGTATTTCCTAATAAAAATTTTGTCTTAGTTTTAGAATAATAAAAATATAATATAGTCTATTTAAATCGCGAATTACTTCCATATACATGGTGACAATTTGATTGTTTTAAAAAGTAAAAATATATTATTCAAATAATATTTCTTTGATGCTTTTTGTGCCGCGTATTTATAAAATGGGAGATAATCCAATAATACCTTAACCGTCATATTATCGTCTTGTCGACTATTATTTAATAAGTCAATATCCAAAAGAATATTGAGATCTTAGATTTGTTTTGCACTTCAATCAGTAATGAATTGACATGTGTAGAATTTTATGCTGATTAATATCCCATTCATAAAACTGAGCTAAGATTCTTTTAATCAAGAAAAAATTAAAAAATACGAGTTGTATCTTTTATTTATTTCTTTATTTATTGTATTTTATTTATATATATAAATTAATATATTTATGGCGTAGTTGTGAATTTGAGAGTGATGGAGTACATATAGATAATCAAAATTTGTGTACATTTCAATTAATTTTATGTCCAGTATAAAATATATATCAGGTATTTATTGTATAAATACAAAAATTTTTATTTATTCAAGAAGGCAATCAGGCAAAACTAATGCCATTTAAAACAGGTAAGTGTTTACTCCGACTACACAATGGTTATTTTAATGAATATATTTCAATTCACTAAACCGGAAATGCGGAAAAAAACACCCTCCACTTGTCTATTGTTCCATATCTGGGCAGCGGTGGTCTGCCCGCTAGCACGATTTATTGCCGTATTTTCGGAAACGCGCACAAAAGAAGCACCCGAAAGCGTCTACGTCGGCAAAATCACGGGATAATAGTTGTCACAACAGGCCATAAACACTTGATACGGTTGTTAACAATTTAATTTATGAGGGTCTTCCATTCCAGATGGGGGCTTGAGAGTAGGTAGAAAACTGGCAATAAGGGTAGTAGGTACCACTCCAGATGAGGATCGAGAGTAGGTAAAGAATTGAAAAAATTATGCAAATAAGCATTTAATTTAATTGTTTTATTAATATCAAGTTTAATTTATCAAGCGATTAGCACATGACGATAGACATATATAAATTGTATTTTTTAACCCGATTTCAATAAATATGTAATAATACATTTTTTACGATGATCTCTATTACATATTTATATTTATTGCTTAATAATCTATATTATTTATAATCTTCTTTCACATTTCAAATACCATCAATAATTCAATAGATTAAATTAAAAGAACTGCATTAAAAAAAACCGTATTGATTTGATTTATATCTCAAAAACGAACGTAGGTAGTCACATTAATATATTTAATATTAATATTTATATTAAGATATATATTTATTAATAATAATAATTTTTTTAAGATCAATATTTATTTTTCATCGGTAATGATGAAAGCCCACCGTCTAACGCTTAAATTGGGAAATTCCGGGATTAATGGTTTTATGAGCAGTTTTTTTCGGAATAAACGCTTCTTGAAATAATCCTCCGTTATCTTTGCCAGGTAGTCATTGATATTTACCGAACATTTTACAAACAAAACTATAGGAATTTGGAAAAAACATTTTTTTCATTGAAACAAATGCGATTTTCACGGCCAGCGTTGTTTTTACAAATAAAGTTTCAAATAAAACTTGCAGACAATTGAATTCTCTACGAGTTTTGTTTGAAACACATTTCCATGGCTGTCTTGGTTTACGCTTAAATCAATAAAAAAGACAGGATTTTACAATGAAAAAGAATTGTTTTTCATTGAAACAAATGCGATTTTCACGGCCAGCGTTGTTTTTACAAAAAAAGTTTCAAATAAAACTTGCAGACAATTGAATTCTCTACGAGTTTTGTTTGAAACAAATTTCCATGGCTGTCTTGGTTTACGCTAAAATTGTTGAAAAAAATAGCGAAAATTTCAAACTAAAAATTTACATTTTTAATTTTTCAACGAAAAAAAAAGTGCGATTTTCACGGCCAGCGTTGTTTTCCAAAAACAGAGTTTCAGACAAGACAATTGAATGCTCTACGAGTTTTGTTTGAAACAAATTTTCATAGCTGTCTTAGTTTACGCTTAAATCGCGATTTTCCGTTGTAAAACGCACAGTCTTTGAAAAAGTGTACTTTTCATTGAAAACAATTGCGATTTTCTCAGCCTGCGTTGATTTTACAAAGAAGAGTGTCAAATAAAACTTGTAGACAAACTTTGTTTTGTTGCCTTTGTTTACGCTAAAAACGACAATTTTTCTCTTTCCGAGACGAGAAAAAAAAAACTTTTTTTTATATTTTCGTTTCTTTTTTTAATAGAAGAAATTTTGATAGGTTGCCATGACCTCTGACCGAAAATAAATGAATGCATGAATAACAACAACGAAAATAATATATGTTTATATTTTTTTAGAAACAAAAAAAGGTGAGAAATAAAAAAAACGATCGGTTGTCATGACGACAAAACAAAATAATATCTCCTATTTTATAAATACGCGGCACAAAAAGCATCAAAGAAATATTATTTGAATAATATATTTTTACTTTCTGTGATGTGTATTACAAAGGGAAAGCATTTTTTTACAAAAAAGTTCAATTGATCACATTACTATATAATAAATGTACACATTTTTATAGATTCCATCAATAAATAATAACAAATGTGTCATTTGATTGGTTTTTTATAAATTGATGTTAATATAATTTAACCCAGTCAGACCCAAATTAAATATAATCGAAAAAAAAAATACTTCGATTTATTTCTTAATTTTTCAGAGAGCATTTATAGGTGCCTTTCTTTTTTACCTGCCTTTCCTGAAACGATATTTTGCGTTTTTTCCCATAATTCATATTTTGTAACGTAACTACTCCACCCCCCAAATAGTTAATCCACTGTTTTCTGGGTATAAGTAGTATTGTCACTTACATCTTGAATCAGTTTTTTTAAACAATCAAATTGTCACCATGAATATGGAAGTAATTAAAGTAAGTAATCGGGTGATACAAATTATGTCAGTAACACGGGAAGTAGATGTTTTAATGTGCATTTATTTAAAGTAAGTCACTTCTTTGGGCACATTATACCCATTTTTTTTAAAATCATAAATAAATATTAACAGAATTACATTTTGAAGATATTTGTTGGTGAGTACGTGAAGTTTCTTAATATAATGTAATAATGTTTTATTCCTTTATTCACTTTTTTTATCACCCCATGGGATGGCACCTTATAATTTTCCACCCCATTGATTATTATAATAAATACATTTAAATTAATTCGATTTTTTTCTTGATAAATTACCCACTACATTTATTATAAACAAAAACAATATTATTATAATTGTATCCAATTAATGAAAATTATTGCAATTGACAAAAATATTATTGTTTCTTAAGAAAATCAAAATCGTATTAGCATAATCTTCCAAGTTCTTTACCTGCTCTCAATCCCCATCTGGAATGGAACACCCCCATAAATCGAACACCCTCATAAATCGTTTGGTGACAACCGTGAAAAGTTTTATGGCCTGTTGTGGTTAAATATTATCCCGTGATTTTGCCGACGTAGATGGTTTAGGGTGCTCGCCGCACAAATCTTCGAAAAGGTGCACTTAATTATCTGCACTTTTGCCCCTGGACAGGAGCCCCTGTCATAAAATGTAAATTTGTTAGGACTAGCTAGGTACGTTCAAAATAACCTATCTATAAATCTGTAAGTGAAGAAAATTTTATAAAATTTAATATTTTTTATATATAGTGTATATGTATAACATATATCATTGAAATTTTACAATTATATTGATTTATTTAAGATCATTTGCCTTTTGTTACAATTGTAATGCACAAATAAAATTATTTCAAAACATTGCATTTAAAAAAATAAATAAAAAAAAAACATCACAATCCTACATTCTTCATCATGCAAACGTTTGCAAAAAAAATCATTCATATTTGTATACTGCTTACTGAACTAACTCTATTTAAAATGTTTATTATTTTAGAATTGCATGCGCATCGTCTGTGTTATAGAAACGCGGCGCATAGAGATAAATATAAAGGATATTTTTCAATTTCTTATATTCATTGAATGTGAAATAGCACTAAGCCGTTCTACACACACAAACTCGAACACATAATCATATATACACAAACATTATCAAGAATAGGGGAGAAACATTGATTGAGTATCTCTTGATAATTAATTATTAGCCTTTGTTTTTATTTTTCCACAGTCGTAATTATTTATATGCTTACTCATAATATAAATTTTATAAATAAGTTAGAGGCGATAAACGTAAATAATATTCATTAAAATGTGGTACACTATTTACTGCTATCTATAGAAGACTTGATGAACTAATTTTATCCAGTCAAATACAGAAATTGCATATATATATATTGTGAATTTTGATATTTTCGGAACGACCTTCGTAAGTAAACAGCATTGTTTTCTCCTATGTACAAGCAACATCGAACACCTTATCCTCAATCTAGAATTAATCCCGGACCTGGGATCAGACCACCTCTCAATTAAATTCTCTCTTCTCCAGTCCCCACCCATCAATATCCCATCCAAAATTCTATATAAACACTAATGATTTCATTAGTTTACATGATACCCCCATTAATTATCGATTTTTCCGAAAATAAGGAAAACTATGTGAAAAAATATTATGATAACATTAATGATGATAATACAATATCCCTATTCCTAAATCGTTTAACCACAACCAATAAAATGAATACCCCTATCTACACTAAAAAAAACCTTCAAATACCCACTTCCAAAATATATCCTACGACTGATCAAATAACAGTCGAGCTACATGGAGATATAGAAAAATTAGACAGAATTTTCTATATATGAAAAGCCTTCCAAAATATTTTAGGAAAATAAAGCTATTCATAACTAGGCTACCTGTAAGTTGATTTATATAGAAACATGGTCGTTTTCACACGGTTTTCCAAATTTTGTGATAAATCGATAAATTTCACCACCCCTCGTATGATTTTTTTAAATAAAGATACGTAGGTAGTGTGCAAGTTGCTTCATATAGAAAGTAATTAATTTTCAGACGGTTTTCCTAATTATATATATGTTAATATTCTTTTATTCCAGAAAATTCGATAATTAAAACGAGTAAATAAACATTTCACCACCTCTCATACGTTTTTTTTAACAAAAATACGTAAAATTACTATTTTCTACAAGCTTTCCCAGATTTTCAGAAAAATCGATAATTAAAATGGGTTAACGGATTTTAACTACCGCTCCATAAGTTTTTTTCGAAACCGAGATTTGAACTAGGTGGCCCGCAAATTTCTCTATATAGAGAAATATTAATTTCTATACGGTTTCCCTTATTACCAGATAAATCGATAATAGAAGAGACTAAATAAACTTTTCACCTCCCCTCGTTCAAAAACTAACATATACAGATTGTTGTACTAGGTGGTCCGCAAGTTGCTTCATATAGGAAAATAATTTTCACATAGTTTTCCTTATTTTCGAGAAATAAAAAAAACAATAAATTAAGGGAGTAAATGAACTTTTCACCTACCTTCGTATGATTTTTTGAAAACCAAGATATACAGAATATTGTACTAGATGGCCCGCAAGTTGCTCCATTTAGAAAAATAATATTTTTTCACATAGTTTTCCTTATTTTCGGAAAAATCGATAATTAAAGGGGGTAAATGGACTTTTCACCACCTCTCGTATGATTTTTTTTCAAAACCAAGATATACAGATTGTTGTAATTGGAGGCTCGCAAGTTGCTCCATTTAGAAAAATAATAATGTTCACATTATTTTTCCTATTTTCGGAAAAATCTATAATTAAAGGGGGTAAATGGAGTTTTCATCACCCCTCGTATGTTTTTTTTTTCCAAACCAAGATATACAGAATATTGTACTAGATGGCCTGCAAGTTGCTCCATTTAGAAAAATAATATTTTTTCACAAAGTTTTCCTTATTTTCGGAAAAATCGGGTAAATGGACTTTTCACCACCCCTTGTGTGATTTTTTTTAGAACTAAGATATGTAGATTGTTGTACCAAGTGGCCTGCAAGTTGCTTTGTTTAGAAAATTATTAATTTCAGCACAGTTTTCCATTTTATTTCAGAAACAATCTCAGTATTATTGAAATGGGTATACTGATATGGAAATACGCGTACTGGAATCATGCTAAAACCATGTTTGGTTATAACTTGTTTATTTAGCTAGTGCAACTTCTGAATATTAGTGGTTTCGATAGAGCAACTTTCGTAGAATAGATTCTGTCTACAAAACATTAAGAATTATGAATTGGGGGGCTAGCGTCATTTTATAACTCCGCCCACCTCCCCCCCCCCTAAATGTCAGAACTCTACCTTTTTTCTCTTGCTGGAGCAACTTTTAATTTTTGCGGAGCAAACTTAAGGCCTTTCTGGTGCAATAGTTCGACTTTAAAAAATTTGAAAAGGGGGGGGGGCAAGTTGACAGACCCATATTTGTTATTACTTAGTAAAGGGCAGCTGTCCTATCCGAAAATTATTTGTTTTACCTAATTACAGCTATACACACAAAAACTAATTTTAAAATTGTTGCAACAGTCAGTGATCAAGGTGCCACTAATCGAGATGCAATGAATATGTCGGTATAAATGGAAAATATTCAGTCGGTAGCACTGATATTCATCATCTATATGACCCACAGCATTTATTAAAATGTTTGAGAAATGATTTTTTGGAAACAAAAAATGGCATCAGAATAATCGCAAAGCGATTTAAAACTGAAAGTTATTCTGAATTAAATTTTCACTTATAATTATTGTTATTTAATTAGATTTAGTAAAGTTTCGACAAAAACTCATTTTGAGCCGAAAAGGAGGTGAAGAAATGAAAGTGAGATATGCTGTACAATTGTTTTCTGGTTCAGTAGCAATGGGTTCACATATTGCATTTGAACAGAAAATGTTCCAAGAGCTTGGTTATGAAATAGGATAAACATACAGATTAGTAGAGTTTATGAATCATTTATTCGATTCATTGAATGGGATGGGTGAATCAATTAAACGCTACAAAGGATCAATGAAAATTGGATCTGATCATTTTGCATTCTGGGCTTATTACAATTTCTAAATGATGGCAAGAAAGTTGGAAGACCTCCATCAGTTAAGAACTTTATCTTAACACAAAATAATCTGGAGTCTGTGTTTAAGCAACTAGTTCAGTTAAGATTTGTTTCAGTAAATACCCGATGCTTCAATCAAGATCGACTTTTTGTTTTCAATAATACGAGGTTTATATGAATGTAATGATCCAACGCTATCTCAATTTGTAGCATCATCTAAAGCTTCACTAATAAAAAATCTGCGATTTGTTTCGAAAAATTCTAATTGTGAGCGGGACAATAATGGTTTTATAGCTTCTTTAGAAATGCTGCTCACAGATACTGATTCACTTGAATCGGAAAATGTTGTGGAATCTGATTTTAACACCAAGCCCTTGGCACACACAGATAATTATGATCATTATTCTACCGATTTTAATGATCAAATCAACCCACTAGAACTTTAAACAAATGCCTATAAACCAATTGCGTAAAATCTTGTTTCTGGTCAATATTTATTTATTATAATTAAAGATCTAAGATGTTTTCATTATCCTACCGTTAGCATTATTATTAATGCTGTCACCAACTTAATTACACCAATTGTAGATTTATTTTTGAAAAATCTACATCGTGGAGGTAAAATTATTGCTTTAATTGCATCAAAATTAAGTACACCATTTCCAAATACAGCATGAACAAGTTAATTCAAATACATTCAAACGAACCATTGTTTGTGTTTCAGTTAAAAACATGTTTCAGAAATAAATCGAATTTTTAAAGAGCGTGTTAAAAATCTAGATGAGATACGGAATCTTCAAGATCCGTTTGAAAAGTATGTATATATGCACATGCTTCTCGTTAGTATTGCAGTTACAACAAAAAATATATCGATGACATTGCGCACAAATGTGTTAATTGCGTAAACATGTTTTAAGATAATTGAAAATTAAAGTTTTCTAACCGAAATATATTTAATATTATAAATATTAAATTGTAAAGGTATCGACTAAAATCATGAAAGAGTGGTTGCTAAATTTCAACCGGAGAATGGGTATTGAAAGAAGAAAAAAAAATGCTATTCTTAGACAATGTGGGGTCGCATCCAAAGGAAATTAATTTGAGAATTATTAAAATTTTGTTTTTGCCGTCTAACTGCACCCCCGTCTGTCAACCATTTGATATCAAGGTGTTAAGAAATTCAAGATCCATTACAGAACTTTAACACCACTGATTCTATCCATGATTTACTAAAACAATTTAGCAAATTGGAGGCTGTTTATTTCGTGAAAATGCTTGGGATAAAATTACTGCCATGACAATTAAAAATTGTTTTCGTAAGGTAGGATTTACAGACGGCAATTTACAAGAAGAAATAATACCAAGTGATGAATCTGATCCAAAAGATGACTCGCAACTTTGTATACTTGCAGAAATGTACAAGAAGAACGATTCAGTTGATCAACGAACAGAATTTTCGGATTTTTTTTTTTCAATATCGACGATAATCTCATAGTAGAGCATCCAGCTTTAAATGAACTTTATTCATGAAACTCTACACGAAACCAGAAAGCAATGTCTGCATTAATTATAATAAACTATGGACTTTACTAAGCACCTTAAAATATTTGCCGAATGTCAAGGAGATGTCAAAGCTTTGGACTTTATTTCCAATCTACAGTTACTTTTTCAAGGTTATTAAAAAGAAAACTCGTTAAACTATAATGGATCAGTACCTACTGAATATAGATGGTTTTTAATGAAATACATGTATGAATATTTTGGTTTAGAAATAAGAAATATGGATTTTATTTCTTTTGTTTGAGCATATTTGTAGATACATACATATTTTGTCTTTCTGTTAATAAAAAAACATTCTTGTATTTTATTATTATTATTATTATTTAATATTATTTTTTAATTTTTATCCAATTTTCTATTGGACGGCCAGCTATCTCTGATGAACATATTTTTACGGTCCCGTTGGTGACCGTCCAAGAGAGATTTCACTGTATATAAAAATCTTTTTTCTAAATATTTGGAAATTTACTTGATAAATAAGTTTAAACTTAAATTTTATAATTCAAATTTAATACGTAATATGGATGTGAAGTATAATTTATATTATCATTTTGTTTAAAAACAATTTGAAAATATGTAACGTTCACATTTACCGCCAATAAAAATAGAAACAATAGTTTTATTAAAATGTAGTATGTTAACCTAGACAACTATATTTACACACGTGTAATTAATTCTTTTGAATTAATTTCGTAAATTTTGATTTGATTTCTCTTTATCATCAATTAGGCAATTCAATTTATCATTAAACCATCTTTAATTATTATCCAGTCATTTCTTTAAATGAATAGTTTTAATATTTATTCATTTAAATAATTAAATAGGTGAATTTGAGGAATTTTTTTCCGGGCTGTGTGCTTGACGTGATCTGTGTGATCGACCGTTGAATTGCCATTTGTCGTTAAATTAAAAATCCGAGCGCATTTGTGTGATCGCTGTATTAATTGAATTAGCTAAGTGCTTATCTCTTCAAGCCGCACAAACCTTCAGGTAAAGAATTTTATTTTCTTTCCGTAAGGGATTTATTTAACTAATTTTTGGGTGGCGTAGGCCTGCTGCTGTTGCTGTTTTTTTTTTGAGTATTTAACTAAGAGGGGTTACCCATCCGTATTTGCTTATTGCGAAGTATTGAGGACGTTCGATTAGTGAACCGAGTTTCTCATCATCTTCCTGTTTTTGGAAACCGTTTTGATTTTGGTGTTCGTTTCGTGTTACCGAAATTGTGGAGTGGAGCATCCGGAAGACTTGGATTGAGAATCCGGAGGAGTAGCCGCAAACGATAAGTTTTTGAATTGATTTTTTTTAAAAGCGCGCAATATATTTTCGTTAAAAGGAATTAAAATTAACCAGACTAAAGTGAATTGAATCATAATTAATTTGTTTAGTTATAATATTTGAATTTGATTAAACAATTACTTAGTTGGATATTTATATTTTTTAAAAAATATTCATCAATAATTTTTTTGATTATAGACTAAATTTAATTATGGTAATTTTTCTTTGTATTTGAGCTTGATAAGTTAATCACTTAAAAAATATATATATTTTTTTTATGGGGTTAAATTTTGTAAACATTTGTTAAAATTAAATAAAGAATGAATTGTATTTGTTCTGAATTCAAATTAATATAAATTTGAATTGCTGTTATAAAAGAAAAATCTAAGGAAAAGGTGACGTCATTTTTTTTTTCAAACAAATTATTGTTAATACTAATATTTCTATTATTATTCAAGTGAATCTGATTTATTAACTTAAATTTTTTTGTTGATGATTCATTTTTATTTGGCATTAATAAATGATTATTAATTTGAAAAAAAGAAATAGGCATTTTTTTATTTTCTTATATCATTAAGTTTTCCTAATTTCTTGGTTTAGTCGGGAAAATTAATTTTGTTTAAACCAAGTGGCACCCATAATATCTTTTAATTTTTTTGTTTTTTATTTTTTTTTTCCGAACCACGACTTGCCTTCAGACAAAGAGCTGCCGTACGCGGGTTATAAATATAAAAAGATACATACTTAAAAATAAGCAGTACTGATGAGACATAAATGTCGAAATTTCATTTCCCTCTTTAATCTTCATAGACATTTTTAAATATATTTGTTTTTTTTATTTATTTTATATTGTTATTTGTAATTATTGTATTCTTGTGTTAATTTATGTTTATAATAAATAAATTATTTAATAAGAATATGGAATATATTCATTTGTACACACATACTCAGTATGTGTGTGTGTGCGCGCGCGTAATTGAATGTATCATGTGTTATCACAAACACTAATAGTGTTTTCTACTTACTGTACCAGTGTGAACTCGAACTTTTGCGTTTTCTGCTTGCCAATTAATATTTCACGCATTTTATTTCTCGCTGTCAATGCTGAATTGCACCCAGTGATTTAAGACCGGGACAGTGCAATTCGTCATAGCTTTCATTCAGTGCGCACTAGTGCGCCCCGATTCTGTGTAAGCAGAAAACACTATAAGTTATGTATGTCGAGTAAATTTCACACTGCAGATTTCAATTTTTATACCAAGCATCCAAGGTATATCGAGTGACATATATACATATGTGTAAAGGTATGCTGAACTAGCGCCTCACATAGTTTCAACGCCCCCCTTGCTTCTCACCTCCCTTTCGGTTATTCAGATCTCGTGACGTAGACGAATTCGAATATTTTCGCGCGTGCACCGGCGAAAACAAGCATAACCTATTTTCACATTGCGTGCTTTCTACTTCTTTGTTTATGCCCATTCATTGTTTCATTATTTAGTTATACTTTGGACTTTCAGCGACCATGCGAAAAGTAAATTTGAAAATTGTTATCACCGGGCGTAATACATTAATTTGTTTGTCTGCGGGACATTACATATTTTTGTATTATTTTATTACGTTGATCCACACTCTTTTAAAATGTTGCACTCTTTAGGTTTTTACACAAACAAATGCACTTGTTCGAAGAGGTAATCCATACTATTGTAACAGTAAAAATGGTAATAACTAAATTCATTACTACACTGTATTATTATAAAAAAATAATACATTTTTTAAGCATTCGAATGGTCACATCGTGACAAACATACATTTGCAATCAATAAATTTTATAAATGAAGAAGACTCAATCTTTAATTTACTAGTACACTTTTATTTGTACGCAATAAATACAACTTAAATATCGACTTTTGAGGTTATTTTTTATTATAATTTTATTACGATACAAATATTAAACAATTTAATTAATATTAGTATTTTCATTTTAGTAATAAATATAATAAAATAAAATGAAAATTAATTATATTAATATAACCTAAGGCCGTATTTTAGTTTAGTCAATAGCGACTCAAAACGAAGATGGAGCGATTCCAAACAACGGTTGAAAGAGAGAAAACTCCGATTCGATATCGTTTAATTTATTATTCGATAGCTATTTTAATCATATTTAAGGCGTGCGCAGTAAGTTACTGTGACGTCATGAGAACATGAACACGTTATTTATGTATTTAGAATTACCCCAGCACATGATGCCATAAGTCAAGATAGAATGAACACATCCATAATAATAGGAGAGTAAGGTTTTTGAGTTAACAAACCATCCCAGTTGCCTTATGCAATAGTTTCTTGTCGCCAAGTTGTTTTTTAATTGAATAATATGACTTTCCCAAGATAAGTTATTATCTTAGGAAAGTCTCGAACAGTTTTCCGAGAGCGCATAAGAGTGAAATCGGCCTATGATTCTGAGGGTATTTCAGATCTTTGACTGGTTTTGGTATTAGAACGACAGTTGCATGTTTCCATGCGTCCGGAAAATAACCTGTTTTAAGGCAGGTGTTAAAGATATTGCACAGGAAAACTATTGCTTTTGGTGCGAGGTTTTTAAGCAAGTGTAGCTTAAATTATCGTAGCCAGGCGCTTTTTTGTTAGGCGCCATTTTGATTAATTCACCAATCTCGTGCGGAGATGTGAATTTAGGGAGAAAAGGGAGCGGGCGTTCAAGACGCTCGATTGTTTCCTCGATTTCGTCGAGGAGTTCGTTGCTTGTTGTAAGCGGATTCGGGGCGAACTGTCGTTGTAGGCTTTCCGCGAATGCATCGGCCTTGTCCGGTCGTTCGCGTTTTGGAAAACCGTTTTGTCAGTTTCCAGAGATTGGGGCGGTGTTGAGAGGCTTCGTCTGTTAAACGAGCCCATTGTGCGTTACGATAAGCGCGGACTTCTTCCTTAATTTCGTTTTGGTAACGATTAGGGCGGGTTTTAGTGACAGGGCGGCCGGTTTGCTACCATAATCACCGTGTGCGATTTTTTTCGCGTATTTCGGGGGTGAGATAACTACTTTTTTCCGGCACAACTCGAGTTTTAGAAGCGCCGGAAAGAGCAGTTTGAATTGTGCGGGTGAGGAAATTAATTCCCTCATTTATTTGCTCTATATTCCCGGTTTTGGGAATTTTAACGAGCGAATCGAGCACGTTGGTGTGGAAGTTTCGCCACTTAGTATTAGTAACTATGCGGCGATGTTTGGCTGGAATCCAGGAAAACTGAGTTGTGATCTGAATCTAGTTCAGAAATCGACCAGATGTCGATATTGTGCTCGATCCTGTTAGCAAGGAAGAAGTCGATTATATCAGGGCAAGTACCATTAGAATGGTAAAATGTTGGAGCAGTTTCACTTATTGCTCTAATCGGAAAGGGGTGTTGGACGATAAAATCGTGTAATTCACGGCCTTGTTTGGTTGTGAGGCGGCAATGCCAGCTTGGATGCTTGGCATTAAAGTCGCCTCCGATTACAGTGGGCACATCTGCGGGAAAGATGTTCTTGTAATCGTCGATTAAAAAGGGTTTAGAACGAGACTGTTAAATGCTAGTTACCCTAACTTGTTTGCCTTTAAGGCGGATAATAATTGAAGCTGATTCCAGATTCGTTGAATCTGGATTTGGGAGAACAGAGTGGTCAATGCTATCAAGCACGTAGATAGCAGTGTCTTGTGTTGTAGGGCTGTGTGTGGAATAAAATCGGTACCCGTTAATAAACAGACCACAAGTATTAGAGATGCGAGTTTCGCTTAAAAGCAAAACATCGATCTTGTGTGGATAAAAATTCTCCAAGTTCGGGGAAACGGGCTCGTAGACCGTTGATGTTAAGGGTGCATATTCTGCACCAAGGGAGAACCTCATTTTTATTATTATTAGCCATTGCCTCCATTGTTTGGCTTTTTCGGTTCTCAGGAATAATTTCCTGTTCAGAAATGGTGGCGGCGCGGTGTTACTGGCGTTTTTCACGAAAAATACGGCGTTTCTTTATTTTCAATATTTTATACATACAAATGTATAATCAAATTAAAGGTAATTATATTACCTTTCCAACGGCACCTGACCACCCCGTAAAAATACAATAATTAATTAAAATCGACCGCTGGTGGCACGACTCGCTCGCGGCCGATTAGAGGTGAAATAATTCCTCATATTTACAATAAATAAAAAAAACCCTTACATTTTTTAGAGGAGATTCTCGTGCTTCCGTTCATGTATGTACATATGTGATTTTGTTATTTACAGCCCTTAAAAAGCCTTTGCAAAAGTCGACCCGGATTCAGATTTCCCGTCTTGCATTGCTCTTTCTTCGCATGAAAGCGCGTTCACACAAACACACAGACACGTGTTTACACGCCGTCCCTGGTGGTTGTTTCTGCATCATAAAGTAACGCCGACATTTTACTTAATAATTTGTTTAAACATTTACGAATGTTTAAACAAATTACATTTACATTTACGAATGTTTAAACAAATTACACCATTTTATTATTACCATTCGCTAGTATTTAATGCGTAAAACGTGCATCACGCGCCTAACACCACGTGCGAGCATTGTTCTCGATTACGCCTGCTTTATTTTGCCAATAATTTGTTTATACAAATCAGAACGTATAAACAAATTACATCATGCGATTCTACATGTCTAGGCCGATGCGGTGATGTATGTTACGTTGCCATTGTCATGTAAACAAACGCGCTACATGTATCATCCGCCTGACACTTTTGTTCGAGAGTAACAATTAACACCTATTTAACTATTTGTTTAACAATGAATTGTTAAACAAATAGCGCGAAATAACTCATGAAAGAAATAGGAATGCCGGCATGCAACTTTATTTATGCTAATGAGTAAATAACATGCCGTAATTAAACTTTCAGGTTCGGACAACCAAGTAGCGAATATTCTTATCGCGATTATTGATAACAATTAATATGTCCGCCGCCACTGTGAGCTCACCAATCGATGCGCTAATCGATTGGCTAACTTTTGATGTACTTCTCATAAACATTCAATCATAATTTAACTAATAAACGCCCGTTTTGCTTTTCCGAAAGCGTTTGGAAAAACCCACTTTCGTTTTTCGCGAATAACGCAAAAATAGCTACAAATCCGATGACTCATCGGTAATTCCCCAAAACTGAAAGGCCGCGTAACTCGCGTAATTAGCATTGTACCGCGACGAAACTTTTGCAATCGCAAAATGATATACTTACGAGCCGAAGTAATCATTATAAATAATTATTTCGTAATTACTTATACATTAGTTATTTAGTAATTAAATTTTTAAGTTTACGATAAGAATTTTAGCTAGTTAACCCATTCCGTTTCCGCTAAAAATTCGCACAGCGATTAAGGACGACTTAATTACCCCCGGGAAGTGATTTCTGATAAATACACCCGATATTTATTTAAATAATTAACATTTTATGAAAAACACGTGCGAGAATTCATACGCCAAGCAAAGGGACAATCCGCGGGCTCGATTTTTTTACAACCCCCCGCGGATGTGTATAAAAACGCGCCGTTTTTCCCAAACGGTCTCTCTATTCCACCATCATTCGATTGAGATATCGAAAACCTCGTCACGTCGTCATCTTCATCGCAAGCCATGCCGCTCGACGATCGAAGCCGCCAACTCCGTATCACCGAATCCGAATCAGCAACAGCCAAACCGTCGAAAGCCACTCTCGCCCTCAAGAAAGAAGAGATCCTGCCGGCCCAGAATAATTTTAAGTATCCTTGTGTATTTATTAAATTATTCGACTCGGGGCCCGAGAAGAGGAGAAGAAGAGTTCCTGTCGGCCCAGAATAACTTTAAGACTGTCCCCGGACTTCTTAAATTATTCTACTCGGGGCTCTTTGAAGAGCTGTCCGCATCAGAGAGAGTGGTTATCACAACGGCTATCGTTCGCTGATTGGGCTTTCGAAGAGCAGCCCGCGTTTTCCCGTCGCCGTCGAAGGAATCGCTCGGCGATTCCACCACAGCTGCTTCGCGACCACCGTAAATTAATCAACGACCGTCAGTTCAGTTTCGCGAGTGCAGTTTCCCCCCTTTCATCGCATCGTCGCCTTGCTTCGTCGCTACGCCCGCCGACAACATCGCCGTCGTCAACATCGTCGTCGTCGTCAACACTTCGCCGCCGTCATCCCCGTGTCGCTGACGGGGAAATCGCCGACCACGAGGCCGCCGTCAATTCGCCTGCCAGCTCAAATTCAAGGTGTTGCTAACACGGACGCCGGCCTGAAAAGAAAAGACCTGGAAATAAAAAAAAACATTTTTCATTTTCAAATATCGTCGATCCGCACGCCGTCCCGTCCTCAGAGCAAGTGAGGTACCAATCTTTTTTTTTTCCTCTATCATGTCTTCCCTTCTCTTGCAAGCTTCTTCTGTTGCATTTCTGATCCCTAGGTCCTTCTGGATATCCTCGTTCCTTTCGTACCACGGCGCCGCGACCGCTCGTCTCGTCAGGACATTGAGTGTCGTTGTTGCGCGTTTCATCGCTTTCTTGCTACCTGTGCAGTAGATTTCTTGGCCGTATGTTGCGATCGGGAAAAGCACCGATTCTAAAATCCTCTTTCGCAATGCTACACATTAGCTCGTTTCTTGGCCAGGGCAGCTCTATTCTTCACGTGGGTTTGGAACGTTAATCGTCTGTCTATGTGGGTACCCAGGTATCTAGCTGTGTTACACAGATCGATCTTATATCGTTTTCCGGGCTCTTCTTCGAAAATTACGTATTTCCTCGGCGGGATTTTTCTACCAATGCATATTGCTTGGGTTTTCTTCGCATTTATTCTCAACTTCCAACGCTTCGCGTAGTCAAAAAGCTGTTTCAGTGCGTTGGAAGTTTTCCTCTCGGCGGAATCAAATCCAAGTCCCTGTACAACAAGGGCCGTATCGTCGGCGAATTGGAATAACTTAATATCCTTCGCGCCCTTAAAAGTGGTATATCCGCCACAAATGCGTTGTACAGCGCCGGGGAAATCGCTGAGCCTTGCGGTAGTCCTTCTTTCGCCTCTTTCCATTGCGATCGTTTGTCGTTTACCCTCACCCGGAAACCGGAAAGTACGGTCCTGCAGCCAGCTGTGGACGACGTTTGAAATCCAACAGGGGAATTTCAGTCGATGGAGTTTGTGCACCAAACCCTCTCTCCACACTCTATCATACGCTTTCTCGATATCGAGAAGTGTAATGATGACTGTTTGTCCTCTCTTCGACATTTTTCTGGCAGTTTCCACCAGATTAGAGGCTTGTTGTACCGCCGCCAGTTTAGCTCGAAAACCGAACTGGTTAGGCGGGATGGCATGGTTAACCTCCAGTACGTGAAAAACACGTACTTCTTTGAGCTTTGCTAGAATCGGTAGCAAGCTCATCGGCCTCTGTTTCTCTGGTTTGGAACCGCCGTCTCCTTTAGGAATCGTAATAACTTAAGCACATTTCCAGATTTTCGGGAAAATTCCGTGCGTTCGTATTCCATTTACGATCTGTGTTAATCTCTCGACCGTTGGATCGTCCAGGAGTTTAATTGCTCTGTTGGGCACCTCGTCGTATCCCGGGGCTTTCTTCGTTTTGAGATGTTTGATGATTGTTTTCATCGTTTCCATCTCTAGTGGCGGTGGCTTCTTGGCTCTCGTACGCCTCAGGATGTCGATCCTTCGGTGCACTCTTCGTTCCGTGTCTGGGTCTGTTTCGTCGTCGTTGGAGAATTGTTTCTCGAAATGTTCAGCGAGTACTTCGGCTTTTTCTTGCGCGTTGTAAATGAACCGTCCGTCCTTTTGTAGCGGCGCGTTAGGATGTTGTCTTCTGCTGCAAATTTTCAGCAGCGGCCAGAGATGTGACGTATCTTCTCTCGCTTCGTTTATCGCTCCTGTCCAGCGATTTTCCTTCTTGTTAATGAGCTTTCGTTTAATTGTTATTTTCTTTTAATTTTGCCCAAAACTAAAATTCCAATTAAACAATCTTTTTTTAATTAATTCGAAATCTTACTTAACTCGCGTTCAAGTAAATTTTAATTTTCAAAATCAGTAAAGTCGATTTGATTCCTATTAATTAAACAACTCTGCAAATTTTCTTTTAAATTTATTTATTGACTTTTGTAATTATTTGTTCGTGTGATTTTATTTAAATCCGACACTTTAATTTAATTCTTCTTAAATTCTAACAAAAAAAGCAGAGCCACTTAGATTTTTTTTGATATTTTTAAATTGGCAAGTTTTTTTTACTTTTGTAACGAGTCGTAATTTTTCTTAACAAATTTTACTTCACTTGTAAACTCATCGAAGAACAGTTGAATTTTTTTATTACGAAGTGAATTAATTAATTTATTTCCCTTTGATTTCTTATTGGAATTTTAATTGAAATAATACCAGTTGGATTTTTTTTTATTAAGTCGCTGTCACGTATTATTTTTTTTTTTTTCTCTCGTTTATTAATTAATTCGTTCCTCGTTTAGGAAAAGTTTATTTTTTTTAAAAGTGAATGCACATCTCTCACTTTTCAAGTGGTTGATATTTAAAATTTATTTTTATAACTCATGTTTTAAATTGATGCGAATGCCGCAGTGAATGCACAATCCCTCGCTGCCCGCATTCGTCATTTCTTTATTTGCAAACGTGCGTTGATAAATTTCTTTTTATATCACCGTATAACTATTTTAATTTCGCTTACACGCGCCCTCGTTCGCGAGCGCACAAGCGCGAATTAAATCACCGCGGTCAGCAGGAAGACACTGGCCGTGAACAGGCTGCTAGCTCGTGTAAACAGTTTCTTCTTCTTTTAAATTTTCCGCGCGACATAACATTACTTTATTTTTCTTCCGCATTTTTCCACCAACGAACAAGTCCTCATATATCGAGTACTGTAGTCGCTTGGAATAACGAAAACTGTTATTGTTTGTCGTACACACCATTAGTTGTATTTTACACTGTCCACTAACAGTATTTTTCAGGAGAAGAGGAGAAGGGCCCAAAAGGTCACATTGTTTTACATTATTAACTCTTTTTGTCTTGGTGTACGACAAACAACATTTATTGTGTACGATCTCGGTTTGCGAGCATTCCAAATCGATAATCGAAAAGGGAAATTAATTACATTTTCCGCACAACGCCTAAAACGGCGCCCAGAATAATTTTCATTGTTCACATTTAAATTAATTACGGGACGCCCGAAACAACATCACTTTGATGAATTTTTAATTGTTAAAAATTTAGATTTGATCATTGATACGTTGATTAAATACGGGACGCCCGAAAAACAACATTCCTTTAATCAATTTTAAATTAATTGTTAAAATTAAAAAAATTATCATTGATAATTTTAATTAATTACGGGACTCCCAAGTATAACGACACTTCAATCAATCTTAAAGTAATTGCTAAAAATTAAATTTCATTTTTATTAATTACTGGACACCCGAAAACAACGACATTTTTAAATTAATGTTAAATTAATTAGTGAATGTCGCAATTAATACATTTAAATTAATTACGGGACGCCTGAGGCAGCGTCGCCTTACTTAATCAATACCAAATTTTAAATTAATTGTATCGGAATTAATTAACAGGCAGAATTGTCTTATTAAATTCTAGTTACATATAATCAAGTTTCAACTAGTTAAATTTGAATTAACTAACAGACGCTCGCTAAAAATAATTAAATTAAAAGTGACACTAATTTAATTATTTTTACTAAACTTTAATTAATTACCATTGCATTCGGAATTAATTAGATTATTTAATTAATTAATTGCATTTAGACATTAAAACGTCACCTCGATTTTAATTTTGCAACTTTAATACAGTTGAATTGAATAAAGACGCTCGTACAGCGACATTTTAATTAACCTATTTGGCGAAATTTTAAAGTTTTAAAGTCTTAAATATAAATATTTTCGCTTATTTTCATTAACAAAAATAGAATTAATATAACCTAATTAAATAAAGACGACGTGCGTCGCATCTAAAATCAAACGACTTAAAGCAGTAAATTATTTTAATACATCTCGAGATTGAATTTAAGGCGTTAATAAATTCTTTTAAAATCAGAATATAAATAACTTACAAATTCAGTTGCCTAAAATCTACCTAAAAGAACGACAGACTTTGCTGTCGGAGAAAGCAAGAGCAAACGACACCGCGACACCTTTTAAGTGCCGCGCGGGGCCGTTAATAAGTCTCACTAGAAGATGACGAGGACCAGGAGTCAGAGGTCCAAAAAGAGTTCCGCAGTTAGCGACACGGCTTCGCAAACAAGCCAAGAACCGGCGGAAGTAACGATGAGGAGCACTTCACAACAATTAGAAGAAGCCTGCGAAATAACGCCTCCAAAGGCTACGATAATCTACCAGGTGCCACCCGGATTTAAGCTCGTACCAGAAGATGCAGCACCGGAACCGGCCACAACAAGTAGAGCTCCCTCAGTAGCTTCACGCCCTCCATCCGTTCCACCAGAAGCCGAAACGCATTTGTTCAATGATGTCCTGCCGTCTCCGCCTCATAGCGCTAATGTCCCGCCAAGAAGACCTGGTGGTACGACACAATATCGCCACCACAAGAAAATAGGCGTTATCGACGAGAGGAGGAATATGACAATTATTCCGATTACGATAGCGACCGAGAATATGAGCGTCGCCAGAGAAGTCGAGACCGTCGCGAATTAGAAGAACAGCGCGACAGGTGCCGGCAAATAGAGAGGCAAATCGAAGAACTATGGAGAGCGACCGAGTTGAACCCAGTGCTCGAGTCGCAACCCACAGAAACCTCCGTGGAAAGCCAAATCAGAGAGCAGACTCGCCAACACCAATGAGAAATGATCCAAATCCTCCGTTGCGTTGGCAGGAACGACGACATCGCTCCAAAGTTTATAGAGGAGCTCGAACAAGAATTTGAGACTTGCTACTTGACGGAGCAGGAAAAACTACGACGAACCGTAGTCAGGCTAGACCCTTCCGTCAAGGAGCAGTACAAAGATTTCTTTGAGGAAGGAACCCCATGGAGAGATGCTGTTCGGTTGTTTTGTTCGACCGTAGATCCAGAGGAAGTGGACATAGAAGACGCCGCTGAGTGCTTCACCAGACGACAGGGAAGTAAGCCGCATGGGGCGTACGTACTACGCAAGCAGCGCCTTTTCGATCGCCTTTTCCCCGATTGGTCCGAAAGCAAACGGATCAAAGTAACCTGGAAGCTGGCGAACGACGAACTCAGGAGAAACCTGGTGTTAAATCCCAGCACGATGAAGGAGTTCGTCCTGAAAGCGTCCGCTATACACGCTAACAGGACACCTTCTTTCCCTGCCAGTGCACCAGCACTTCCGGCGAAGCCTGCCATCATCAAGACAGGAAGGGGGAGCCCTGTCCAACGAAACAACCAACAGTACAGAGAGGAAAATCGCCGATCCACGACCCACGATGCCAAATCTGCCGCGAGGTTTCCACTGGAATAGAGACTGCCCTCAGTCAGGAAATGCCCAAGAGACCGCTCCTAAGCGAAGTGGAAGCCCCGACTGACAACTTAATGACAACCACCGCAAACGTTAAGGACGAGCCTGTCGACGTACCATCCCCGGCAAAAGAACACTTACCCGATACGAACGAATAGCACCACGCCAATCGATGTACAATCCCCGAAAGGCCAGGGAAAATCTATCACATAGACGTGGAAATTACCGATGCCACATCTCCGGTAATTCTGCCACAAATTGCCAGCAACCAGAATGTCCTTGCCTCTATCAGCAGCCATAGACTTATTCAGCTGCCGTTACGACTGCCACACACTACAGTCGCCTGCCTCCTCGACCTCGGTGCCGGCGAAAATTACATAAAGCCAGCTTTCGCCGGACGTTACGTACCACGAGACATCGAGACGCACCTGGCAGGCACTGACACTACAGCAACCATCACCGGAACTACCAGCGTGAAATTCCAGCTGGGTCAACAGGAATTCAAGGAGGATTTCCTGGTGATGCCGACGCTCCGCTATGACGTAGTCTTAGCGTCACGACGCTGTCATCAACTGCCAGAGACAGTGTCTCCACATAGGCCGAGGACTACGTCAGACCATCCACTGGGCAGAAGGAGAACGCCGTCGCGACGTCGAGGTTCCCGAATTGGACCACGGATTCACCGGCTCGGAAGCCGAAGAGTTCGAACAGATCGTGGCCAGATTCGCGGGAACCTTCCAGCCGATAGACCAGTTTGCCCAGAGGAACAGAACAGTCGAACACAAAATTAGGTTAAAGGACACAACGCCAATCAGGATACGTCCGTATCGCGTCAATCCATACTCCAGTCCATACTCCTCACCGATAGTCATCGTGAAGAAAAAGGACGAAGAAAACCGTTTCTGCGTGGACTATCGGAAGGTGAACGACGCCAGCATCAGCGAGCCTACCCCAATGCCCGTCATCCAGGAGGCATTACGCGACTTAGGGGACGCTCGCGTCTTCTCTACGCTAGATCTGAAGTCAGGGTACTCGCAAATCCCGATTGAAGAATCTAGCAAGCCATATACCGCATTCAGTATTCCCGATGGAGAGCATTACCAGTTCAGCGTAAAGCCCTTCTTCTTGAAAAATGCACCAGCAACGTTCTAGAGGCTCATGAGCCAAGAGGTCCTAGCAGGAATCCTGCACGAATTCGTCATCGTGTACCTGTATGACATCATCGGTACTCAAGAACACCACAAGAACATCTACGCCACCTAACCGTCGTGCTCGAGAGATTAGAGCAATTCGATCTCCGGCTAGGGAAAGACAAGTATTCCTTTGCAAAGAGAACATTAGAGTACCTTGGTCACCAGGTAGACGTGGACCTCACGAGACCTCTGGAAAAACATATAAAGCAGATTGCGGAATTCCCAACACCACATACTCGGCGACAGTTACGGAGATATCTGGGACTCTGTTACTGGGTATGCCAGTATATCAAGGATTTCGCCCACGTAGCAGCACCACTGAACAAGCTAACTGCCACAACTCGCCCATTTAAGTGGACTCCTGCCGCAACAGCCGCAATGGATAAGTTGAGAAAACATACGGCACAACCTCTTCAACTACACCGACCACTTAACCATCTACCGTACACGGTACAGACTGACCGTTCGAAACTGGGTATATCAGCCGTCCTGTAACAGACGACGGAAACGGGAGAAAAACGTATCATCAGTTTCGACTCCGCGAAATTGACTTCCACCCAGCAACGGTACCACATCAACGAGCAAGAGTGTCTCGCACTCATATGGGCTCTACAGCGCTACCGACCGTTGCTGGAAGGCCGTCACTTCACGGCGATCACGGACTCCAAAGCACTGACCTGGCTGAACAATTTCAAGGACACGAACTCGAAATTTACGAAGTGGGCGCGGCGCTACTACTTCAGTCCTTCGACTTCAACATTGTCCTGGGAAGGACAACGAACTCCCGGATTTGTTAAGTAGAGAGCCAGGCGATCAGTCAGTTGGAGAAATTCCCGAATTGGACACCATCCTTCCACCATCTCTGCACGCCATCGCCCTGCCCATCACGCAAGTGATCCAGGAGGCCCAGGAAGCCGACCAAGACACCCAGGACCGGATTCAGGTGTTACAGGACCCCGATCATCCTGATTGGGAAGAGCACGACCGGATTCTGGAGATCGTAAATGGTTACATTTTCCTGCGGCCGCAATGATATATTTTTGGCTACCAAAAATATATCATTGCGGATAATGGGCCACAGTTCACTTCATGGCGATGGAGACGCCAGTGCCAAAGATGGGGCACTTAGGCCTACTATTCGCCGATCTACCACCCGCAGGCAAATCCAACCGAGAGGCGAAACCAAGAGTTGAAGAAGGGATTACGCGCTAGGATGCAAGGGCAACCAGCCAATGAATGGACGAAGCACCTACAGCCAATCCTCTTCAACCTTCGGACAAGACAAAGCGCCGCCACGGGATACACGCCAAGCCAAGCCCTTCTGGGATACGACCTACCCAGACAAGGGGAACACGACCTCGCACCCACAGCGCCTGTGGAAGCTCCAGAGCACCCGTACCGGGAAGCCAGGCTCGAAGATATCCGAGAAAGGCAACTTAAGTACACCCGGCGTTATGATGCCCCGGAGGAGGAACCACAATACCAGCCAAAGTGACCAAGTGATGATTCGTAACCATCCGCAGACGGACGAGGCCCACTACGCCCAACTACCTGATCACCCCCGAACAAATCACTAACGTAATCCGCAATCTTAAAAACAATAAATCCCCAGGTATACACAACATCCCTAATCTCGCCCTCAAAAACCTCCACCAAAACCTAATTAACAAAATAGCAACCCTCTTTACCTGTATTCCAAGAAATTCCTATTATCCCGAACAATTTAAAACATCGATAATTATTCAAATACATAAGAAAAACAAAAATCCTGAAAACCCTCTTAAATACCGTCCAATTATTAACCTCCTCCCATCACTAAGCAAAATTCTTAAAAAAATAATCCAACTACAATTAAAAAATCACCTAAACACAAAAAAAAAATCATGATCCCACAACAATTTGGTTTCCGTGAACTTCATTCCACTACCGAGCAGTTGCTTCGTGTTTTAGATACAATCACACATAACAAAAACATAAACAAACACACTGCAATGATCACCATCGATATCAAAAAAGTATTTGACACAGTTAGGCACGATGTACTTATTCACCGACTGCATGAAATTAACACCCCAATAACACTTATTAAAATTATCCAATCATACCTTACTAACCGCAAATACAATGTCAGAATTAACAACACTTTGTCACGAGCGAAAACACAAGTATGTGTAGTACCCCAAGGTAGCGCCCTAGGTCCCACATTATTCAATATTTTTATAAACAAAATCCCCATAAATGACGACCCCAGAATAACAACAGCCCTCTTCGCAGACGACACCGCCATCCTCGCATCCTCTAAAACCCTACCTTCACCATACAACTAGTACAGGACTCCCTTTGTTACCGCCGAAAAATGTTCCTTCGGTAAAACTTCCTTGGAATACCTGAGTCATAAAGTGGATGCAGATAGAACGCGGCCGCTAATGAAACACTTAGAGCAGATATCCAACCATGCGATCCCTACACGACAACTACGGAAGTTTTTCGGACTATGTAATTGGATTCGCCAACATTGTCGCACCGCTAACGGAGTTAACTGCTACGAAAAGCAATGGCCGCAATTAATACTCTGAAGCAAAGAGTAAAGGAACCTTTGCAGCTTCACCGACCATTGCCAGGCCTGCCGTATACAGTCCAAACGGATGCTTCGCAACGCGGGATTTCTGCAGTTCTGTTCCAAACCACGGACGCTGGCGAACGAAGAATTATTTCTTTTGCGCCGAGTCAAAAGAAATAAGTTGAACGAAACTCAGAGGCGATATCATATTAATGAGCAAGAGTGCTTAGCTCTCGTATGGGCTCTCCAGAGATATCGTCCTCTACTGGAAGGATATCATTTCCGCGCTATTACGGACAGCAGAGCGCGCTGACTTGGTTGTCAAATTTCAAAGACCAGAAATCCAAGCTGACGAAATGGGCCTTGGTGCTTCAAGGTTTCGATTTCGAAATCTGTCAATGTCCTGGAGAAGAAAATCAACTGCCCGACTTACTGAGCCGTGATCCGGAAAATCAGTCCGTCGGAGAAACGCCAAAACTTGAGGAAATTCTACCACCGCAGTTAAACACAATTGGAGTTCCTCTAATGCAAGCCATAATGGAAGCATAAGAAACAAATGAGGATGTTCAAGACATCATCCAAATTCTCGACGATCCGACGCACATCGACTGGGAAAAATACAATGAACTTTGGGAAGTCATTGATAACCACCTGTACCGACAACCAGCGGAAGATCGTGACAGAACCTTATTTGTACCAAGGACAGTGGTTCCTAGAGTACTCCACACAATGCATAACGAGGCCATACACCCAGGACGTGACTAAACCTTACGCAGTATCCGGAGTCTATATTTTTGGACTACATTACCGACCGACGTAAAGAACTACGATAAAGGATGCCTCATCTGCATTGCCACAAAGCGCGGCAGAAACCAAAAGAAAACTCCAATGAAAGCCCGAATTCCAGTATCTCCGTTTGACACGATAGCAGTCGACCTAATGGGACCATACCCTGCTACACGTGCAAAGAAGAGATCTATCCTGGTCGTTACAGATCTTTTTACTAAATGGGTTGAAACTTTTCCTATCGGTGTCGCTAAAACGAACAATATACTAAAACTGCTCGAGGAACAAATTTTCCATAGATATGGGTATCCAAGAGCAGTTATTAGCGACAATGGACCGCAATTTTCCTCAAAGAAATGGCGTGATCAACTCCAAAAATGGGCCATAGAGGCGTACTATAGGCCAGTGTATCACCCCTAGGCGAATCCGACAGAACGGAAAAATCAGGAGTTGAAGAAGTGCCTAAGAATTCGGATGCAGGGCCAGCCTGATAACCAATGGGCAAACCATCTGCCGTCAATCCTCTTAGAGCTAAGGTCACGCAGTAATGCAGCTACAGGATACACACCTTCCCGCGCCCAGCTTGGATATGATCTACCTCGACCAGTGGAACGCCTGATGCCAGCAGCCCAGCCAGTGGAGGAACGTGAGGAATTGATGCAGAACATCAGGGAACAGCAGCAGCAGTATGTCCGACGATATGACCGTCCAGCAGAACCCGCTCAGTTCGCTATCGGACAGCAGGTTTTCATCCGGAACCATGCGATAAGCGACGCACAGAATCAAGCAGGATTTGCGGCGAAATGGCTTGGGCCATGTACGGTGAAAGAGCACTGCGATGGACGAGTTTACATGGTCAACAAAGCAGGACGGGAGATACGAGTCCATGCGGACGACATGCGGCCAGCACCAACTCCCAATGTTCCAGCCCGCGGACGCCATTGAAGACGACCCCAACCCCACTAAGTGCCTGGTTTCAACGAAATGGACGTTAATAAAACTAGAGACACGTAATTCCCCAAGACTTGTTTAGTGTAAGTGTTTGTGTAAATAGTGTATATAACATCCTCCCTCTGGACTCAACAGTTAACATTAAATGGACATGTAATAGCAACGCATGAGTAGTCTGACAATGGGCCATTACCCATTGTGGCGCCGAAGTTACCAGTACTAAAAAGCAGCACTTTTTCTATCTTCGATGTGTGGTCAGATTTTGCTCATTTGACGGGGCCGAGTTGTCACCGGCGCTTCATGCAAAGCGTCGTTAACACATATCGCAAAATTATTTTATTGCATTTTATTTTCCTCATTCCGCGATTATTCAAATGAGTAAAATCTGCACCACTGTTATGCAAATTAATATAATCCATTGTTTGTTTGCTGCAGCTCCAAGAAGATCCCCCGCCGGGTCATCACATCTGGCAACACGAAGGAATTAGATTTTTTTTCCCGTAATTACTTTTGAAAAACCTGTACTTTCTCTCAGCTACCTGAAATCGGGTAAAAGGGATAAACATTCTTCCGATGGGTAATAAAATCGTCATAAACGGCACATTCCGTTCGCTTGCTAATTTGGGAACGTACATTTTTAAAAGGGATTATCCCAAATATTTGCGCGCTGCGCAATAAACGACAAGAGATTAGCGACGAACAAAGGGACATCGTAAGATGGGAAAACCATGGAGTTTTTCGCGACGAATTACGCGAATGTAACTTACACCTTTGATTAGCTGAGAGAACGTCCGTTAAAATGACATAAGTCATAAGTCAAGTATGCGCAGGGGAAGCGCGTTGTTTAAGAAATAAACTTCGTGTTGTCAAAATGTGATAATGACTACGTCATTCAATCATGCCTGGATGCGAATGTAACAACAATAAATTGTCATGTTTAAATTTCATAATGACAATCGTATTTCAGGCACGTCAGATTTGCTATACATAAACCGCATATGTGTGCTTGTGTGTATAAATATGTATATATACATGTGTGTGTGTGGGTACGTGCATTGTCAAACAGTGCAATTAATTATTCACATAACAAAACAACATTCAAATGTTGTGAATGTTTTTTCTCTCTCTATCATTCTTTTTTTTTGTAACTAAATTTTGTTTATACATTTTTTTAATAAATCAGTAACCATCCTTCGCTTGAAATTATCGGATAAATAAGTATTTCCGAAACGGCACCGATGGTGGCCGGGCGAAGAATGGTTACCGCACCCCCGAAATTTGTGGTAGGGGAAAGGATTCGGTATTTTGTATAAATATCGAACCACCCTGTACCACGGCATCAGTTGTAAAATACTTCATTCCGAGATCTTCACCACGCTGCTACTACGGTAACATTTTTGTATCTTTTTTTATTTATATTTTTTTATTATTATTCTCTTGTTGTTATATTGTTGTTGTCTTGTGTTACTTTTGTTGTTATTGTTTTACTGTATTTTTTTTTGTTCTGATTTACTTTTTGTTTACTGTAAATATACTGTCTTTAATTTTGATTATATTTTGTTCCTTCTTGGTTATACCAACTTGTACGAGCTAACAAGGTAATCCCGGGCACCGATTTTTATTAATCTATTTCTTCTTTTTTTAATTGAAATCGGGGTCTTTGCTTCAAGAGAGCAAAGTCCATAATACACCCCGGTGATACCTTGACCGCATCTCTAATTTCTTTAAGAGATGGGGTCTAAAAATCAAAACAGACAAAATAGAAACAATCCTTTTCCAATACACAAAATACATACAATTCCAATTCCCCAATATTATCAATAACAACAAAACAATCCCTTGGTCCGATTCGATTAAATACCTTGGGGTACAAATAGATAACAAATTAACATTTAATAAACAAAGCCACAGTGGCTCGTGACAGAAGCAAAAAAATAGCATGGATTATTAACAAACTAAACCCTAAAACCCGCACGCTCCTATACACATCACTAATAAGACCTATACTAACATATGCATGCCCCATATGGTCCCTTAGGACACCGTCCACAATTAAACTACTACAAGGAAAAGAAAACAGAATTCTCAGACGCATGCACAAAACACCCTTATTAATGACTAACAAATCCCTGCATGAAGTAGCACAACTAAAAGAAACACTAACAGAACACATACACAATCTCAACCGGAAATTCACCTCGCGGATACAGGAATCAGAGAACACAGAAACAAACAAAATCACACTAATTAAAACCCACAAAGAAACCACATATAAAAAACTCTCAGACCAATAATCAATTAACTAATTAATCACAATAAATAATCAAAAAAAAGATGAAATAACGAGACACAAAACTGTCAACCAAACTATTAAAAAAAAGTTTACAATGATATGAGCGCACACCTGTAAATACACCCAAAAAAAGTGTAAATAGCCCCGTCCCTCACCTTCGTCGTCGCCGCCCCCCATCCCCCCTACTTGCCGCCACCCCCATAAAAAAGTATGTTCATATCAGCAGCGCAATAACACATCAATAAGTTAACAAACACGATAGTAAGGGCACACTTGTGCCGTACTAAAGTCGATAAGACAAGACGGAAGTGGAGCGCTTAGTCTCCGTCGATGCTGACTTGCGGTTTTTCCGCTTATTACGGACGACTTGGAAGCTGTCGTCCCGATTGTCTGACGAGTTATTAGACTCGTCAGCGTCGGAGTCTGCTGCTTTTTTAGCAGCAGGAGAGGGCGAAGCGGTTTGATCTGACAAAGAGTCAGATGAGACAGAAGGGGAAACGGGGGCGGAAGTATTTACTTCCGACGTAGGGCTGGCGGATTGCTGCCTTTTAAAGGCAGCGAACTCTTCTTTGAGCTCGTTGTAAGCTATGAGGTGGCGATAGAAGTCCTCATCGGTTTAGCGGTGGGTGGGGGCGGACATGATGGCGGGGAAGGTAACTCAGCCCGTATTTCGGTTAAGTTACCCAGTGAAAAGGGAGGCCAGCACGTCTCCCTGGCCTTTTCCGCCGTTCAGCGGAAAGGTTTATGTTCGAATTAGCAAGCCAGAGGACTGATTACGGGACTGAATCGAAGATAAGTTTATGTGTATATGTTTTTTTTTAATTTTGAACATGGTTTATTTTTATTTTCAAAAGAAAAAGAAATAAAAATAACTTAGTAGCGAAATTAATCAAATTTGATAAATAAAATAGTTCAGTAGCGGACTAATCTAATTTCATAAGTAAAATTAGATTATTCTAATTTGATGAGTAAATTTATTCAGTGGTGAATTATTCTAATTTAATAAATAAATTCTCTCTTAATAGTTTGATAAGAAATAAGAATCAATGAATTGATTGTTTGTTTTAAGTTTGGCTAAACCACTTAAATATAAGATAATTTAAATTAATAATTTACAGTTAAAGGAAAAGAACTCATGAATAATATTTTGATTTTATTTTCAATACGAATTGATAATTATATTTTATGTGAACCATGAACGATCATTTTGGGGGAAAATATATCTTTACTGTTATAACAAAGTTAAGCAGATGCAGCGTGTTTATTTATGTCGTATACTTTCATATATTCTTTGATTACATTAAATTTAATACTTCCTTTTTTTGTCATTGTTTATTTATTGTGATTTCGATATATATATATATATATATATATATATATATATATAATTTATTGCAAATATTACAAAAAACAACAGAGAAATTATTTTGGTGGATAATTGTAATTATGGAAACGATTGTGCCGAACCAGATATTCCAGTCGATATTTTTGAAGAGAGAAAGACACATAGAAAAATTAAATGGTGTGGATAGAATTTAAATTGAACTAGAAGCAAGGGGACAAAGAGAAAACGTATTGTGGTTCGAATCACGTCAAAATTTACTAACAGCGTCAATGTTTAGTAAAATTTGCAAAAAGCGGGAAAAAAACTCCTCCAAATAATTTATTAAAAGAGTTATTTTTTGGGGGCCTCTTTATTAAGACACCATCAATTCAATATGGGGTAGATAATGAACAGAATGCTATTGACATTTTACAAAATTTAAATAAAGCCTTGTGGGCTTTATATTCATAAAAAATATAAATATATAGGTGCCAGTTCTGATGGAATTATTGAAAAAAGAATTTTAATTGAAATGAAATGTTTATTTTCAATCAGAAATGAAAAAGAAAAAAAAATACGGGAAGAATTTGTTACGGTTTATCTGTGCCGTTATAACTTCTAGTCATTGTGAGGGGAATTGTCGATCTCCGGTGGTAGCATTTCTTCGCCCAGCTCCTATTGACACCGCTGGTGGGTATTCCCTATTGAATCGCTGGTATCTATTATCAATGTGCCCTACAAGATGTTAGGCTTAATTAAATTTATAAGTGGGAACACAGTTATATTTAATTAGCTTAATTGGTGGCATCTATCTATTAATTTTCTACGATTGGTGGTGTTAATTTGAGGTTAGGCGGAGGCGTTCTTTTAAATAAATTCTATTACTTAAGCAAGTAATTAGTTTTACCTTACATGATTCTTAGAGGTCCCTTATTATCTCAGTTTTGCCGCAGAAAGGAGGTAAACATTTATTCATTACATCATTATTGTTTCGATCGTCAGCTGTCAGAATCAGAAAATCATAGTGTGCGAATATAAGTGATCTACAATCGCTCTCGATCAATATTATCGAAATGGTTTATTGTTTTCTCCCACTTTTAAATACTTCCGAGACTTCATAAACGGTTGTGATGGGCATTTGGTTTTAATTAAATTATTTATAGAGTTCCTCGGGCGTGGCGACATCTATGATGCAGTTCGACAACTATTAGGTATTATGTAATTGAAGTAGCACGGTATTTTAAACAAGCGGCACATAACGCACGGATTCGGTGACGTCAGATTTTGTTTGATTTTTTTAATTTGATTTTAGAAATTCTTCCAGTTGAACTGGTCAGTTATGTCGAGGGTTGGCAATAATAATTTTCTGAGACGTGGGGGGGTCGTTATCGACATTAATACTATACGTCTCGATTCTTTCCTTTTCCTCGTTGACCGTGAAGAAGTTCACGTCGGAACTACAATTCTGAACTAAAATTCAAACTTTATTTAATTAATTAAACACAGAGAAGTATTCCTCTTGTGAGGGAGTTATTAATTAAATTAGTACGTATATGTGGCATGAGTTTTGATTGATTTTCGTGAGTTTGTAACGAATCCCTCATTTCGATTTTTTTTTCCTTCGGAGTATAAGAAAGATAGTTCAGTAGTTCCCTCGGCAGGACCACACAACAACTTAGGCTTGTATTTGCATTAAATTCGTGATTTTAACGAGTGGGGAATTTATGTAGGTCCTTTAAGTTTCGGTTTCATTCTCGTTTGAAACTTCCGTGGAGCCGATTAATTTTGTCCTCCCGTAACGCGGATGCGATTTCTGGTAGCGGATGTCCGATTTTGGAAGATTCGCGGACCAAAAATTTCGCCTCCTTGCCGTTATATATATATAAATGTTCAATTTATATATATATATATATATATATATATACTAATTGTATATTGTGTTAATTTTCAATCAATTATTGATCAACATTGACGATTACATTTTTAACATATCATTGTATTCTATTTCGCGATTAACATGTGTTTACGCCTACGGCGGTTTTTGCTTTAAATTTATAACACGGTAAATAGGAATAAATTTCTTTATTACCTAAGTGTGTATTTTAGATAATAATTTATTTCTAAAACAAATAAATATTACAATGTAATGAGTTTAAACACTATTAGAATTTGTTACAAGTTAAAAATAATGTATACAAAATAAAAGTGAACAAAAATAACAAAAATGATGATTAAACAAGATAAGCAAAGATTTCAACAAGTTTCACATATAAATAAGAAGGATTACTTACTCGTGCGAGAGACGATAGAAAAGTGATGTCAGTTTGAAGTTTTGCAAGAGAGTAAGAAAATCTAAAGTGAGAGACAGAAAAGTTTCGAGAGGGTACGAAATCTAAAGAGAGAGACAGAAAAGATATGACGTAAAGAAACTTGACAAATTAACAAATTCTGTTGTATGAAATCATTGCTGTAAAACTTTTAAAGATACAAAATATAAAAGTTCATATAAAAAATAATAGAGACAAAATGTAATGGTCCGTACGGGTTTCGCGATCTGTCGCGAACAACATGTAACAGTAAAAGAAATTCACAAAATGTAAAATGATAATTCCAGCTCATTGAGTGAAACGTTTGTGGACATCGTAAAGGCCGTTATCCGAAGTGGCATACCGCCGAAATAGTAATTTATTGCTTCTAATCCGTAAACAGAACAAGGAAAAGAGTTCTGGGGGGGGGGGTGTTCATGTGGTTGTTGTAGGTGTGAGAACCTATGACGGGATTTCGGTCAACTATAACTTTAAATTTTGAGTGAGAAAGGGCTGCCAGGAACCAGGCGAATATTCATATAACATAGCGATGTATAGTCTACCGTAAATTATACGTCACGTATTTTCTCAGCAAGTAGATTTACATTTATGGACAATAGGGATTATTTACACGGCACTTTTGCTTTAAAAGTCAATTTCACAAAAATATTGATGTATTACTTAAAATGCAATTGCATTTTAAAAAGCTAAAGAGTTTTGTAACTCCGTGTAAAAACATTGTATCTGCGGCAAGACTTAAAAATGTTTTTATTATTAATACGTATTATCTAAATAAGTTTTTCGGGGCACTTTTGTTACAGTAGGCACATTTTACAACTTATGGTATTATTTTATGAATGCAAAAGAGTTTTATAACTCATTGTAAATGCATTGTATCTTTGGCAAAAATAAAAAAAATATTAATTATGTAGCGTCACGTGTTTCCACTTGGAATGAAGGAAATTTTATAAATTTTGCGTGGATTTTAGATTTTAAAAGTCTATTCGAAAGAAAATATTTTTTATTATTACATAAATGCAATTACAATCTATGAAGTTTATAACTCTATGTAAAAGCACTGAATCTGCGGCAACATAATTTGTTTTTATTATTGGCCATTTCATGTAACTGACTGAAAGTTTTGTTGAACTATTCGGTTTTTTGGTCATATTTCCATATTTTACAACATACCAAGTATTTTATTAAATAAGGAAATGTTTTCAAAAATATTTAGTGATTTCAAAACATCTGTTAAAGAAACTTGGAGATTATCACTAGTGCTGGAAAATCATTGTATGTACATAATATTATTGTTATGTATTTGAGGTGCCGAGACAGGCCATGTTCATGAACAGCTCAAATCAAGGATAATAATTTCAACGAAGTGCCGAAATACGCATAATGCGAATGAAGTTGAAAAATTAAAATTAATTTGCGAACTATCAAAAAAAAGTAAAGAAAGTGTTCGTCCATATAGGGATAGACTGAGAGAAGTGGAAGTGCATTATCCTGGAGGTATTATTATTTTCATTATTATTCTTACAATTCTGATACAATATTCTAATTTTATCTGGTACTGGTTTACTGTCGTGCATAACAAAGAATGCATCGACACAGGAAAATAATAATTCCACACAAGCCGAATTAATTAGCCGACGCCTACTGATTAATACAACAGCCTAAGTGAGTTTTATTGGATGGACAAAAATATTTTAATTGAGGTTTTTATATTTATTCCTCATTGAAAAATATGTTTTTTTAGTTATCAGTATCTTGGATAACATTTTCTGGCGATATCCTTAGCAAAACATTTCTAGTGAATTGTTTAATTTGGATATCGTCAAATATAATAAATATACTTGCGACGTGTAACATTAATAATTTACACATTGTAATGGATGGCACCTTCGTGGTGGTTCCGCAATCACGGGGTGCAACTCCACTGTTTACTATACATATGATGTATAAAAAATCTGTAAATATTATGCGAATTATACACAATTTTCATATTTAATTAAATTGAGGGTGTTTTGATATATATTTTAAATCATTATTGGTATTTCCAATATGCTATGAAGATGAGGCAACGGGTCGAGCATGTTCGAGAAACTCTAACTGAATTTGTTTCTGAGATCCAAATCAATTCAGTGATGTGCGACTATGAAGTGACTATGCGACTTATATATATGCTGGTTCCACTACGCAAGGGCAATATTATTTAAAAGTAAGTTGTCTTATATAAAGGTTGTCCAACTAATAACAAAGTTAGCACACCATTACTAACTTTGTTATTGGTTTTAGTTTTATGTTTTCAATTAAATCAACTTGCCATAAAAAACAAAACATTAACAAATAATGATGAAAATGATTTTTATGAGTTAATTTACATCACTATTTTTGTATAATACATAATTCAATAAACATGGTTTATATCGATTAAGCAGGTGATAATTTAACTGACAGATTAGTGTATTAAAACTTTTGTGTTAAAAATTCTATTCTTTATCAAATTATGATAACATATATAGAGCGTCCTAATAAAGAAAATTGTTTGTTTTGTTAATATATTTGAAACATGATGCTCTTTTGTCTTTTATGATTACGTTATCGTAATTCGCGAAAAAATTACTACTACCATTCTAATTTGACCCACACTCTAGTTCAACTAATATCAATGATGCGCACTTATTTATGACAACCTGTATAATTAGATTAAATTTATTTACTTCAATTATATTTATGTATATACACATTTTTGAGACTTGGGTCTGTATATTGTTGAATTGCTGCGAGTTGTTATTCGTTTATGGTTTTACCACTGCTTCCATTAGATGCCCTGGATGAAGCTGTATTAATACTTGGTGACCATATTACCACAACAGCCCCGCACACTAGGCCCACAGTTTATTAGTTACTGACAGCGACAATGGGGCAACGAAAACATTTCTTTTATTGGAGCTCCTTACCGCGCAAACAATACGGTAGAGAGTTGATTAGAGATTAAATGCAGCTTTTGAAGGCGTCCAAATTTTTGGGTTTTAGTAAAATTCATCAATTTAAATGACAATTCGGTAGCAATTAAATTCTGTCGAATTATAAATAGTATTAAACGCCCACATCCATCAAAACAGCAATACCTACAACTTGACCAAAGAATTGGTAAGAGAAAAACAATTTTGCATTGCTTTTACAATTAACAATAATATATTTTATGGTTTCAGAACAGCGGCGATTTTTTGAGAAATTGGCTGCGGAGGTTATAATTATGCCCTTGATTGGTTGTAGTAGTGTGCTCTAGGAGCGATCCCATAAACTATATATAAGTTACCTGACGCCAACACAATGGACTTCATTTATTATTATGAATAGAATTAATTGTTCATTTATACATACTCTGTAAATTGATTACTGTGTTAATTATTATCTTATGCTTATTCGCCACTTTATTGGAATATAAATTGTATTTTGTAATAATTCAGATACGTATTAGAGTTAGAACGTGTAACGTCGTTGTTATAAAATAAATTCTTAAAAAAACAAATCGTCGAACAGTAAAGTTAATTGACGCAGTCGGTAGGATCCCGAAAAGTGACACTTCGTTCATCTTTTCCTTTCGCGGATTAATTCGGGATTTATTCACGGTGGACATCAACCTTCAGTGTGGCCCTCCGAACATTGAGCAGCCAAGAAAAGTTCTCGTTCTGAAAGACATCGTTCACCTGGTTCCAGAGATCTTTGAGCGGACACCAAAGTAATCCATGGAATTAATATTTTCACAAGTTGATTTGTTTATCGAGTTAAAATCATAATTTATTTTTAACAAGCTCTAATTCGTATTCTCACATTAATAATCAAAATGTATTCCCACTACTTTTGCCTAGATTTATAGAATTTTGTGAAATACTTTTAAATAGATTTTTTAATTAGCAAGACAATAACAATTTTATAAATGAGTATCTTTTGACACAACAATAGCTTCAACAATTAAAGGGTAAGCTGCAATCAATATTGCATCATGTGCAGTTAATAATTGGAATTCTTTAAAAAATGCACTATTCCAAAAACTGTTAAACAAATTAAAGGATTTCTTGGATTATTAGGCTACTATAGAAAATTTATAAAAGATTTTGCAAAATTAACAAAACCTCTAACAAAAAGATTAAAAAGGTAAAATGGAAAACGATTTACCCATAGTTTATGCAAGCCGTACTTTAAATAATTCAGAAATTAATTACTAAACCATTGAAAAACAACTTCTTGTCATAGTATGGTTCAGTATGGTTCGTTAAATATTTTAGGCCATATTTATATGGTCGAACATTCGACCCCTTCAGTGGCTCATGAATATAAAAGAGCCCAATTCAAAATTAGTACGGTGGAAATTAAAACTCTCCGAATATGATTATTCGATAGTATATATAAAGGAGCATTAAATAAAAATGCAGATTTTTTTCTAGGATAGAAATTAATGTAAATGATGATACTCAAAAATTAGAAACTACAAATGTAGGAGAAGAAATTTAGTCAATAATAGCACAAATGGGAGATTCACAAATAGATTTAGATGAAAATGAAAAAAATGAAGTTCTTTATAATGATACAAATGTTGAAAACCCTATTCTTGATATACCCATTCTAGAAAAAGCTGTAAATTATGGTAATAATCAAATTATAATTTATAAGGTAAATTATGTCCCTTCGCCTCCAACAGTTAGGTTATTATTCAATAATAAAAAACAACGTATAAACATACAATTTTCAAAAATAGATTTTGTTAAAAATGTAATAGTTCATAAAAGAATATGTCGTTCCAAATATTAAATATTATTTATACTTTCAAAGCCCTATTTATGAGAAATTTTCTACAACAATGCAAAAATATTTTAATTAAATGTACGGAATTGCTTTGTGACGTAGAAAACAATGACGAAATAGATAATACAATACGTATGTATCACGAAGAAAAATGTTATCATTGTGGTATTGATGAAACAGAAGAACAAATTAAAAGACGTTTCTACTGGCCTGACCAGAGACGGAACAATTCAAAATTTCATTAATCAATGTGAAATCTGTCTTGTTAGTAAATATGATAGAAAACCCTTAAACTTAAGATTTAATATAACTCCAACTGCTGCGAAACCCTTCGAAATAGTGCATATAGACACTATTGCATTGTTAAATTTCTTACTATAATAGATTCCTTCTCAAAATATACGCAACTTTATAAATTAAACTTACAACGAGCAATAGAAATTGCTAATAAATTAATTACAATTTTTACTCATCATGGTATACCCGAACAAATTATTTCAGACAATCATTTAGAATTTAAAAATACAGTAATTAAAGAATTACTTGAAATACATGGAGTAAAATGACATTTTATTAGTTCTCAACATCCTGAATCCAATGGAATTGTTGAAATTCACTCCACTGTTATTGAGCATATATGCTTATTATATAATCAAGATTCTTCAAAGACCCTATAGAATATAACATAAATTACGCACTTCTTGCATATAACAACTCTATTCACTCCACAACGAAATTTAAACCTTCTGAAATAATTTCAGGACATTTAGATGTCAATGACATATTTAATATTGATGTTGAAAGTAGGTTAGTAAATAATTTTATTGTTAATCATAGAGAGAAAATAAAATTGTTTTATGAAAAAAAAATTATGAACGTCTCGAGAAAAATAAAGAAAAAAATATTACAAGACGTAATGAAACTCGTGAAGAATTACCTAAATCAGTTTCAACTAAAGTATTTATCAAAAATAAACAAAAACAGGCAAAAACAAAAAATAAATATAAACAAGAAAATATTACAGAAATAAACCCTGAATAAAAACAGCAAAAATTAAAGCTAAACATCATAACGTTGTAGAAAAAAATCATTTATCAAATATCTAAAGACCTAGAGTTCAAACTCATAAATATCCAAGCTATACAGATTTTATAAATTATATGTCTAGTGACAATAAACTGTTAAATAAAAATATAGAAGAAAGTAATGAAAGTTTATTGTGTGCACCAGATGATTATTCTTTAGCTCACTGTGTAAGTGCAGATTTACATATGAATGCAGGAATTGCATTATGTTTTAAAACAAAATTTAAACAAATTGAAACTTTAAAGAATCAAAATCCAAAAATTAATTTGATATGTCATCTTAAAGATCATAATCGATATATTCTTTATTTAGTAACAAAAAATAAATATTATGAAAAACCCACATATGAAGATTTTTACAATACAATAAAACTATAGACGACGATTCTCTTGCAGGTCCGTTTGGGAATAATTCCTGTAAATTTGGGATCCGCTAAACTACAAAAAAACTGAACACACTTTTGTACATTATGATGACCTTATGCCTGTATATAAGGAATTTGAAAATTTAAACACACAATATTCATTTTTAATTTCAACAATCCAAAATATATTAACGTTTACCAAAATGTTTGATAATCATAACAAAACAATTAAATATACTCAAAATAAAATTTCTAATAAGATTTTTGATATTAAACTTCAATCAATTAAGAAAAATAGAAATAGAGGATTAATTGATGGACTCAGAACAATAGTGAAAACCGTTACTGAGAATTTAGATGTAAATGATGGAAAAAGAATTGACCAAATATTAAATCACATGAAATTAAATCAGAAAACCATTTTTAATCAATTACAAATGCGATATAGCATAAATCAAGTACTTATTGAAAAATTTAATGAAACTCTACAAGATATTGAACATAATGAATTAATGTTAAAGTCAAAAATCTTAAAATTAAATGTTCTTTTAAAACATGAAGTAGAACATCAAAATATACTCTTTGCTAAGGATTTATTTAATCAACTTATTATGTTATACAATGTAATTTTAAGTATTTTAGAAGATATTGAAAATTCACTTTCTTTTTGCAAATTAGGATTGTTACACCCTAGCATTATAAGGCCAAATGAACTATATAAAGAAATTGAAAAAATGTCATTATATTATAATGAGAAACTCCCTTTTGAACTTAAGGTTGAAAATATATTCGATTTTGAAATGGTCATGAAGATAAATTGTAAATTGGAAAATACAAAAATTAACTATTTCCTTTCAATCCTTATTAATTATGAAAATGATTTTGAACTTTTCCACTGAAATCCTGTTCCTACAAGGATCGAATCAAACTTTGTTACTATTGTACCCGATATCAAATATTTAATCAAATCAAAAGCCGAAAATAAAATTTGGCTACTGAGTCGCTTGTATAACGAAGGTAATAAATATTATCAATGTCCGGATCATCTGCTTATGAATCATCACGCTGAATGCGAGAAAACAATTCTACTACATAAAGACAACCGGAATTGCCAGTTTACTAAATTAAACATTAGTTCAAATCATTTGGAAATCATTCTCGAAATAAATCAATATTTAGCAGTGTTTCCAAACCAAGAAGACATCAAAGTCGAGTGCCAGAAGGAAACACATACAACGTCCCTAATTGGCATCCATTTAATCAAGGAAAATGGATGTAAAATTAAATTCAGAAATCACCAAATTAGATTTCTGGAATCTACTATTGGAATCCCAATGATTATTGACAACCCACAAATTAAATTCTAAAAATTGAACTTCAATGGAATTACTATCAATATGAAGAAATTAAATCTACAAGAACTACCAGTTCTTCAACCGATGCCTTCTATGGTTCAACAACCTGATATTTTAACACCAAGCATTTGGACTACAACCCTGTACATTGTCTTCATCATCGCCGCATATTTCATCATCAGACGGATACAAGGAAGGACAAATCAAGGACACCAAAAAGATTCCAGGGTCCACTTCCAACTTCCTGACGCCAACACAATGGACTTCATTTATTATTATGAATAGAATTAATGTTCATTTATACATACTCTGTAAATTGATTACTGTGTTTATTATTATCTTATGCTTATTCGCCACTTTATTGGAATATACATTGTATTTTCTATTGTAATAATTTAGATACGTATTAGAGTTAGAACGTGTAACGTCGTTGTTATAAAATAAATTCTTAAAAAAAAAACAAATCGTGGAACAGCAAAATTAATATATATATATATATATATATATATATATATTGTCCTCTAGGAATACGACAGTAAACTATATACTTTTCGTTCAACATTTTCCGTTGGAAATTTGAATTGGGATGTTGTTGCTTTTATACATAACTGTATGTTAAACTGTAACCCAGAATAATGTTATATAATTATTATTTGATTAAATTTTCATTAGTGCATCATTTTTCAAATTGTTTTTGTTTTCTTTCGGTTTTGAATAAAAGTGCGTTTGGACTAGTGTGGTGTTCCATTTGTTATGAGGGATTCATTGTAATCAAATATATTCATCGTTTGTTGAATTTCGTAATTTAATTTAGTTTTCAAACGATGATGAAGTTAGACGGATTTTCACTATATCAAACTTGCAATTAATTCAGTAGGACCGCACGCTTTTTGACTTTCCACTGTTGTTCAATCTTACAACGTTACTCCTGGCGTGAGTTCGTGACGAGTACCTTTCCTTCTAGTTGGGAAAATCGTCTTTGTGATTTTGGGGAGTTTTTGTCCTGGCTCGACCCAAGAAGATGCATGGATGCTGACGGTAACCGTGATATAGCACATGGTTGGCGGAGAACGTAAGATAGAAAAAATAATAATGTTGGATACATATTTTTTTCTGTCGTGTCTATAAACAATAAATGAACTACAGTTTTGAATTATTCCTTAAGAGGAAATGAAAGTCGAATAATTAATGTTTTCTTGTAGTTACATACTTAACTACAAGTTAAAATACTATCTTATTTGAGTATAAAATGAAGATGGACCTAGTTTAAATTTAAAATAAAATTATAGATACATTTATTACTGTTTTTTCTCTCATATTAAATTTTTATCTAATCTTTATTTTCACGTTAAAAATTGAAATGTAAAATGATATTATCAATAAGATTTAAATAAGGGTTTTCTTTCATTCAGAATTAAAAATGTTCAATATTTGAAATAATTTTTCTTTTTACTGACTTAGTTGTCGTTTAATTTAGATTTTGGAATATGTGTTGATAATGCATTAACTTAACCTTTTTGCTCTTCATCTTGAAATTGTTGATTCTAGTGTGATAAAATTCTTATTTATTAATGATATAAATTTAATTACGTTGAAATTTAATAATCGGTTGTGTATTTATTAAATATAAATGATTTCAAAATAATTAATAAATTATTTCCACATTTAGCTCCGTGACTTTTGACTTACGATACGTAAGTACGTTAAATAAATGCACATTAAAACAACTACTTCCCGGGCAAATACCCACGCCGGACATTAAATTACATAATGTACACCTGTTGTTGCACATCAATAAAATATTGCAAAATGCAACAAATTTTGATCCGAGAAAAATTTAATGTAAAAACAACAAAAGGAAGGTTACATAATATAAGGCTATCTGCAGACACGTGTTTTGGGATCTATCCCTCGTCAGTACAGCTATGCCTTACATAATTTAAAGATGTTAAAATAAATCAATTAAATTAATTCAAATACAATCAGCAAAATTAAATCAATTATATTAAATCAAATTAAACTAAATCAATTTAAATTAAATTAAACCAAATTAATTCAATTTAAATCAAAACCGAATAAAATTACACGAAAAGAATTGAATCAAATTAATTAAAAAGAGCGAACCTCACCTGCCGCGCGCTGTGATAGTAATGACGGGCAGAGGAAGGACGTGCGTTCTTGTATTGTTGTTATGGTAAATTCACAGAGCTAAATGTGGAAATAATTTATTAATTATTTTCAAATCATTTTTATTTAATATAAATCATTATTTCTTTTTAAATGCTTTAACTTTGTTTTTGTATTACCTAAATGTCAAATTCTATTAACTAGATATGGTTGCGCTACATTTATGAACTAATTTATGGGAACCATGTATTGGGATAACGTTATTACCAAAAATGTTAGCCGTATAGAACAAAAACGGTATTGACTGAAAAAGTATTTGTGTCACTTTAAAACGAATTATTAAATTAGTAATCCATAGTAAATATAAGTATTGGATATACACTATTACTTTTAGCTTTCGATCAATTTTTTTCTCTCTTTCTTCTTATTATTATTATTACCATTAATTTTGTTTATATTTTCTGAAGGTGAATAAATTCTGGTTTGATTTAAACTTGGTTTTATCTAGTGTGTGTGTGACCTGCTGTAATTTTTTTCAATCTCCTAATAGGGTTGGTTAGTGATTTCCTTAATAATAGATCTATTTATTTACCAAGCTTGAAATCACTTGGCGCCCTTTAGATCTGCTGCACTAGGGACCTCCCCTACTTTATCGACTGCGCTGGGTTAGGTAAATAAACAAGGTAGGTTTACTTTGGCTTAAGGGGAGAAAAAGAAGGTAACAAGACCTCCAAATATGTGTCCGTAATATCGACACAAGATATTCCGATGAGTATGTTTAAACAGCTTCCACTCTCCATCCAAAACGTCCGCAGGATGGGTTCCGAGCGTAGACGGCTCCCCATGTTCCACGTTACTATGAAAAACTCACCAGAAGGGCGTGAGATTTTTAATCTCAGGTTCAGAAAACTTGTCCGCGTGTTCGTTTAACACTTAAAACCTTCGAAAAGGACACGCCAATGTCGGCAATGCCAATACACAAGTGAATACATTCGTGTGATTTCCGAGGATACTCCAGCAACTTGCTTTAATTGCGGTAAAAATCACAGCGCAAATTATCGTGAGTGCAAAAAGTACAACAAAAATTCCTTTGCCAAGCCGCGGCCCCAAAAATGCCTGCAAAACAACTACTACGAACCAAACAGAAATATGACGATGCGCTGAATTTATTCAGCAATTGTAACATCCTACAGTTGCTTAACCAGCTACAATAATAACCTAGTTGTCCCTTGGTGCAAAATCTGCACCCTTAATATCAACAGCCTATGAGCCCGCTTTTCCGAACTTTAAAAATGTATGCTTAGTCATAAAATCGATGTTTTGCTTTAAGGCGAAACTTGACTTACTGACAGTCGTGGCCTGTTTATAAACATCTATCGACTTTGCTCCACCCACAGCCCTACTCTACAAGGCACTGCTATCTACGTGCAGGATAGCATTGACCGCTCTGTCCCTCCAAATCCAGATTCTACGAATCTGAAACACACTTCGATCATCATCCGCCTTAAAGGCAAAACAGTTAGGGTATCGAGCTTGTTTCAGATTTCAAGAACTTCTTTCCCGAAGATGTGCCCACTGTAATCGAAGGTGACTTTAATGCCAAGCATCCTAGCTGGCATTGTCGCTACCAGAAAAGGCCGTGAATTAAACGACTTTATCGTCCAACGCCCCTTTCCGATCAGAGCTATAAGTCACCCTGACACTACCGACTGCTTCTTTAGTAATAGTGTTATAAAATCAGGTTTAATCAGACTCGGAAATAAGAACACAATGTCTATTTATTTATTTACAATACTCTTAACATTTTTATTAACACAACACTGTCACTATTTATTTATAACGAGATGTTGAGCACTCGGACTTTCGTGGTAAACTGCCTGCAGCACCACTAGCGCGCGTTTATATAGCGTGCTTGTTTCCCGAACTTTCCGGAACGCGTATAGCGTCGCGCGCTCTTTGGAACATTTTAGAGTGATGTTTCCATTTTCTTCTTTAACTTTCGTTACAATCTCGGCATTTGGTCGATTTCCGAATTAGACTCAGATCACAACCCAGTTTTTCTGGATATTTATGCTGATCTAACAAAACATCACCGCACAGTTACTAACAATAAGTGACAACAAAGAAATCCGAAAAAGTGCACGATTCGCTTCATAAAATTCCAAAAATTGGGAATATAGAACAAATAAATAAGGAAATTAATTTCCTCAGTCACACCATTTAAACTGCACTGATTTTATAATCACCGGGTTTGATCGTGGTCACAGCACTCTGGCCGTATTTCTCGATATTGCGAAATTACTTGACAGAGAATGATACGAACGACCGATTTATATGCTCGCCTCCATTAACTTCCCCCATTATTTAATCATGCTGATCGCGAAATGACTCCGGGTGTACCACAAAGTTGCTTTGAAATTCTAATTAATTGTAATTCGCGGACGACACCGCCTTCTTGTACAGAGGTAAGTACTTACCTTTTATGGCGACCAATATCCAAACAACCCTCGACAATTTCGGGGAATGGTAACTCTCTGTTAACCTAAAGAAAAGCCAAGCCATCCTGTTCACAAAAGGCAGAAAACACCGAGAAATATCTCTGCTTAAGAGATGTTCCCATTACAAGGGTAAGAGAAGTGAAATACCATGGCTCCAAGTTTGAAATAACGATACTCCACGATCCCATTGAACTCTCCACACGGAGAGGAATCAAAAGTCCCCACAAGGTTGAGTAACCTAAAATCTCTCGGTCCTTAAGGACAAACGACCACTAGCCACCAATTTTATCATGGAAATGATAACAGGTAATCAAACCCTGGCTATCAAGTCAAAACTCCCAAAGCCGCAAACCCTCCACCATCTCATAGCTATAATTTGTTCAGAATGCAACCTTTAGTTTATAGAGTTTTTTTAGTATGTAAAAGTCTGACATATCCTATCATAATCCCGTCTGTTCTGGGGATTGTGGAAGGGATACAATGAGCATTTTTTATATCCACACTCTAGTGTTTTGTAAATATTTTTGTAAAAAAAGCCGTTAAAGTTTTAGGTTCCGCACTACACTTAGTAAGTAAATGGTTAGGATATATGTGGCCCACACTACCTTATATAATCTTTCATTATTGACATACTTTCATAATACTCCCATTCTGGCCTTTTTTTGACCTCATGCTATTTTACAGGCCTTGGTCAACCCCTACCAGTATAAATCAATAGGGCATACTTGAGCCCTACATTTGTTTATGATTACAGGCTGTTTTATTTTTGCTACCACATATTTTATCAAGTTACCGGCCATCCTCTAAACCAGACCCTTATATGGTTACAGTCGTGTCAGTAGGTATCACCATCAAGTATTTTTGATCAAATACACTCGATCTAGTAGACATAATTAGAGAGTTGGCAGGTACTGGGCCAGGAAGTGCTCCCGAGGTCATCCTGCGGTTTTGAGATAAGGGGCATCCTGTGCGGTCTCCATTTGATAAGACAATGTATCCCGCTTCCGGTCGATACAGGATATTGCGGTTTCCGGTTGTTAAGGTAAGGCGGTTCCTGTTTGCAACGGATTTTCTAATTGATCTCACTTCTTGAAATTCATTTATTTGATAAAAAAATATTCTCTCTGGCGATTTTAATTTACCTTTTACTCGTGCTGATTACTTATATACAAATCTATTAAATTTAATAGTTTCAGGTATTATATTTTTATATATATATGTTATATACCCACCCGTATATTGTTCAAAATTCATTATTTTATTTTATTTGTTTATTAAACACAAGTTGTGTATTTATCTAATTTCGGGAATTTAAAATTACCTATTTTGTTGTGTCATAAATTGAATCTTGAGTAAGTATGAATAATTTAAATTTCGCGCCATATACAGTTAATTTCGGATTATGTTGGCAAACCTTTTTATTTCCGTTTGGGATACTATTCGCGGACTTCTGCACGAAACGTCCACCGAGACAGTCACATTTTCGTTTGAATATTAAGCAGCGTATTAAAAATTAGAGTAGTGCACCCAAAATATAGACCACTTCAGTCTGGCCAAACCGGGAAGAAAGATGAATTACATGAGATTCATTAAGGTTTGCCGACTTCGTCGCCAGTTTCTCCTACACTTCGTCTCGAATTAGGTACCGCTTGTCTTCTAAACGTTCGGTAAAACCTTCATTTGCTTCTGTACAAATGGACACGCATGATGGACTCTACAACCGTTCTTGCCTGGGTACGCACACCACCGCATATTTTAAAGACTTTTGTATCTAATTGTGTTTCTCAAATCTATGAGTACGCCCCTGATGCGCAATCGAAATTCTTCACTTTGGTAGCGAGGCCCGGAATTTCTTTATAAACCATTAAACGAATGGTGACCCAATTTAGTCAAATGAGGACATTGCCGAAGTCAAAAATATCGCCGTGTCTTCGCACATTCTGTTAGTAGATTCTTTTCTCCAGGAGAATGTGTTTAATCATACTTCCAGTCTCCGTAAATTACTAAGAATATTGACGTATGTTCGACGTTATATTCACATCTTGAAAGCTAAACTTAGAAATTCTTCCGTTGAGCCAATTCATTGTCCGCTCAAAAATATAGCAACGCTTTATATTTTGCAACCAGAATCTTCCATGCTCAGCATCCGGATTCTGACATCAATTTATTGGAGAATGGAAATCTTTGTTGAAAACGTTATCGCAGTTTGTCGCCTTTTTTGGACTCCCAAGGTCTCGGCAGGGTGGGGGGTCGTCTAAAGCACTCCAATTTATCGAAGAATAGCTGTCATCCTGTGATCATTCCCTCTTTTAATAGGTTAGCAACGTTGCTAATTGATCATTTTCATTTTAATTCGGGGCACGGTGGCTGACAGCTTATTCAATCACTCTTACACGGCAATTTCTGGATTCCTTCAGCCAGAAATTTAATTAGACAGCGAATATTTCGTTGTTTGCAATGTTATCGTTTTAAAGCAGAACCCATTCAACCCCCTACGGCTAATCTCCCTTCATATCGTGTACAACCCTCTCGAACGTTCAGTCATACGGATTTGGATTTCGCCGGTCTTTTTATTATCAAGCTTCGCTGGTTAGAATTAACCGATCAGAGAAAAAAGTCTATTTAGACGTGTAAAAATCAAATATGGCGGCCATTTCAAATAAGAAAGTTGGTATTAATATCGCAATCTTGAATTTTATTTTGACTTGATTTTTATGTTTACGTAATTAAACCAAGTAACATTTATTTGAAACATTTTCCGCATCTTTAATAATTATTAAAGATGATTATTTTATTGGAGATGATTTTTTTAGAAAAACACTATTTTTAAATTATTTTTTTTAATAATTTCTAAACTGCACAACATTGCCCATTTAACCAGATCTCTAACTTTAAGAATAAGAAAGATACCCATATAATCCTACTCCATTATCATATATATATAAGCCGACCGACAGTACAATGTCGCCAAAGCTTGGAAAAAAACAATAAAGTAGATAACAATAGCAACTTCTCCCTTATTATTGTGTTACAGCACGATTTTGCTTGTTATTATCTCTATAGGATTTCGGTGATACCTCCCGAAGTGGAACAAAAGGGTTTTACTGTGGGTAGTACTGCTTAGTTTATTTGGGATGGGTTATTAAATTGACAGATCCTTTATGCACTTCCCTGGCTTGCCGAGATATTGGTTATGTTGTTGTGAGAACTGTCACCGATATGATTGCGATGCCGCAAAATTGCCTTAACCCCAAAAGCGTGTTTGTGAATTTAAATTTACAATTTTTATATATTTTTTTCTCTAATCATGACAATAGTAATTGAAAATGAAGAACAATAAAGCATTTTAAGTGGTAGGTCTAAACAAACAAAAATATATAATGATAAAATGTATATTAGATTCTTGGCAATGCATAGCATTATACATATGTATTTAATTTGTAAGTATGTGAAATAACATGTAGATACTTACAATTTCAATTAATAAAGCAACCTAAAACAAATCTTAAATTAACGCATAATCTTTAAAGGAATGTATTACTTTTTGTTTTTAGAATTTGTTTGGAACGACAATACCATTAGATTGTTACTGGAGGAATATAGGAAGCGTGCTGATAGATTTAGGAATCTGAAGATAAAAAACGAGAGTTATGGAAGGAAATAAAACATAGCTTTCAATTAAAGAAATACTCTATTAATGAGGAAGGATAAGGATTGGATAAAAAAATTCCGAAATTTAAGCAAACTTTCCAAATAATAAAAGAGAATCAAAATGTGAAGAGGAAGTCGGGAGCAGCGCACATTAAATGGAAGACTACCAACCAATATTCGAGATTTTTGCTAAGGATTGTACTATTAATGTGGAATTACCTCGCAATGAAACCTGTTTCCTCAATTAAAAAAAAAAACGGAATCTATCCCCAGCAATTCCACCCTCTTCGTCATCAATATTTTTAAATATCCTTCAAAACAATCCACGTCCCGGTCCATCTACATCCAAAATATCAACTTCCCCCATATTACCTAGCATACCCACATCCATACCATAATCCAAAGGAACAATCAAAAGGAATGATTATGAAAAGAAAGAGAATGTACCAAAGAGGAAAAAAAATGATATTGTCCATTTAATGACTTACCGCAGTGAGTAATTGCGCATTGAAAAAGAAAGAGTAAAAGCATTTAATGGTTTAAATAAATCCATAATTTCTAATAATGAAATATTAGATTGATTTTTTTTCAAATATAATATTACAATGAATTTCTAATGTCATTTCTTTATATTTCACTTAATAAATGGCGCCTCCTTTCATTGTTGGCAACAGGTGCATTTATTTCATCTTCAATTGCCACGAATTCATCGTCTTCCACATCTTGTTTTATTAAAAAATGTGAAGTATGCAAACTGATGTTATCACTTTATGTGCTAAGTTTGGATCACATCACTCATATCTAAGTATTTGAGCCTTGAAGTTCACTGTTCCAGCAGCTTGGAGCCGATTTCTTAATCGAATTTCGAACATGGTCCTTCGATCCGGATATAGCTGGGATTTGTCAGAGTTGCAAAATTTAATCTCACTGCAGTTGAAACAGGAAAGGAAAGATACCAATCAATTTCAATTTAGCTGCAATCTAATTTCAACTAGCTTCAAATTTCATTTAAATCAATTTCCTCTAAACTTCAATTAATTTCAATTGAGCTTCAATAAGTTTCTAATTGACTTCAATCAGTTTCACTTCAGGTTTAGACTAGCTTAAACTGAGTTCCAATAAGTTCAGTCTAGTTCAGCATTCCTAGTAATTTAATTAATTTCCAAAATGGCCAGCAAGGCTATAACCGCTTTATGTGCTAAACAGAATTTGTTACATAACGCAATTGTGCGTTTATATTGCAACGTGAAAAAAAGGGAACTTGATACTCTTACCCTCGGATACTTTGAAGAAAGGTTACAAACGGTTAAAAATCAATCAGAATGCATTAACAATTACTCGCTGAAGTACCCGAGGAGGGTGGGCCAGGAGTATTATACTTTTCTTCAAATGTATTCGAGGATATAGTCGAATCTATCGATGAAGTGACAGAATTGTGTTTAGATAACATGAACCGTATTCGCCAGGCCGAGAATATTGCTTCTAAAGTGGCACAAATGCCATCATTAAACTCTGTTCAACAAGGGCCTTCCACCAATCAAGTTTCGTCGTCCGATTGCCCTTTAAGCCGAATTTCAACCTGGCTGACCTTGGAGAATCCAAGTTTGCAGCCTTTGGTTCCTTTAACCGTCTGCGACTACAATTCCAAAAAAAGCCAGATGTACAAAACCAATATAACGAATTCATGAATGAATATCAACTGTTAGATCATATGTCTCTCGTCAAGAGCCACGAGAAACGTGTCTATGTACCTCATCATGCGGTCATCCGAGAACAGAGCCTTTCTACCAAGCTGAAGGTAGTCTTCAACGCGTCTAGTCGTACCTCAACTGGGCGGACCTTGAACGAAGCACTGTGTGTGGGACCCAAACTTCAAAATGACCTAGTTTCGGTCATTTCCAACTGGAGATTTCACAAGTTCGTCATCATAGCTGACATTGAAAAAATGTTCCGTCAAGTACTCGTAGCCAAGGAGGACTGATGATTTCATTGCATTTTATGGAGTGGAAAGGAGTCAGATGCTCCACAAACGTTCGAACTAAACACTGTTACTTATGGAACAGCTCCCGCTCCTTTTCTAGCAATGAGAACTATTCAACAACTTTTAGTGGATGACGGACATGAGTTTCCAGAAGCACTTGAATTTCTTCGAAATCAAATCTACGTAGACGACATTTTGTTCGGAGCAGACGAGAAGACGACTCTATTAAGCATCAAACATCAAATAACTTCGTTGCTGGAAAAGGGCGGGTTTCCTTTGAAAAAATGGGCTTCTAACGTCCCTGACCTATTTTCGCCGTCCAGTGAACTAAAGCTTCAGTGTCCAGACTCGCATGAACAGAAGGTCTTGGTAATCTCCTGGTCAGCAGACGAAGATGTTTTCCAGGTAAAAACTAGCATTGTCAATAACCCCACCATCTCCAAGCGACAAATACTGTCCACAATTGGAAGAATCTTTGATCGACTGGGATGGTTTTTTCCAATCGTGATAAAGTCAAAAATCCTACTACAGGAACTGTGGACCGCAGGATTGGATTGGGATGACCCAATACCTCCACATCTACAACGCCACTGGACCACGCTGTGTCATGAGCTTCCAAAGCTAGAGGAAGCCAGGATACAAAGATGGATCCATTATACGTCTGGGTCTAGAATGGACCTGATAGGATTTTCCGACGCTTCGAGGCAAGCGTACTCAGCAGTAATTTATGTTCGGGTGAGAGAACCCACGGGTGAGATACACACATCATTATTAATCGCCAAATCTAAGATAGCAGCCTTAAAAACTTTAAGTATTCCGAGATTGGAATTGTGTGGAGCTGTGTTATTGACGAAGTTAGTGGATTACGTTAGGAAGAAACTAATATTTCGAGCCACGACAGTCTTCTGTTTTACTGACTCGCAAATCGTTCTGTCTTGGTTGACTAGGACACCTTCTACTTGGCAAACGTACATCGCGAACCGAGTATCCTACATTCAGACCACGTTACTGAAAGTGAGATGGCAACATGTATCCTCCGCGAACAGTGTTGACTTGAACTCCAGAGGAACCTCCGCCGAGACTTTGGTAACCTCCTCCCTTTGGTGGGAAGGGCCAAAATAGCTCCGGTCCGACTTTAAATTAAAACCGACTTCAACAGAAACGTCGGAAGAGATACGAAGAGTTCACACCAATACAGTAGTTCAACGAATTCCCAAAGACGAATTTTTTGACAAATATTCCTCCTGGACCACTATTCTAAATGTAACGGAGTATGTGTTTAAATTCTTTCGACTTTGTAAGAAAATCCCTGGGAAGTCCGGAAATCAGACAACCTCTTTATTTGCCACTTTTGATGGAATCGATCGACTGAACGCTAAGCAGTACTTAGTAAAATATGTCCAGCAAGATATTTTTCCTTTGGAACTATCTCTGTTTTCCAAAAAAACCCTCGATTTCCAAATTATCTCCGTCCCTGGACAAAGATGGTCTGATACGGGTAGGGGGACGTTTGGAGCAAGCCCAAGGACTCACTTACAATCAGAAGCATCCAATAATTCTAGGGAAACATCGTCTAACTCGGCTGTTGCTTCGCTATCACCATCATTCTACCTTACATGGCGGTCTACAATTAACCCTTCAAGTTGTTCGAGATCAATGATGGGTAGTTAAAGCTCGCTGCTTAACTAAAGCAGTAATCCGAGAATGTGTGACGTGTGCACGGCATTCAGCAAAGTTAGCATCACAAAAAAATGAGTTCCCTACCCGCTCCAAGATGTACAGAGTCCAGAGCGTTCACCCAGTCTATGCTAGACCTCTTTTTGTAACAAGCAAAGCTGGACGAGGACACCAAGCTTCTAAAGCTTACATTGCAGTCTTTGTTTGTTTTTCTACTAGAGCAATCCATTTGGAAGCAGTATTTAATTATGCGACCGAGGGATTCCTAGCAGCTTTCCAGCGGTTTATCGCCAGACGCGGTACTCCGAACACAATTTATAGCGACAACGGAACAAACTTCCAAGGCGCTAATTCCAAACTACGTCGACCCTTCAAGAAGGCCCTCCGAGATCCAAACCTACAAAATTATTTCTCTGCAGAAAACATCTCTTGGAAATTCATTCCTACTTCAGCGCCACATTTTGGGGGCTTATGGGAAGCAGGAGTGAAAAGCGTGAAATACCACTACAAGAGGATCGTCGGAAAGTTCACACCTACTTTTGAAGAGTTGATAACACTTTTGTGCCGAATTGAAGCCTGTTTAAACTCCAGACCGTTGTGTCAACTCGGAGATGAACCCGATGACCTTCAAGTTTTAACGCCGGGACACTTTTTGATTAAAGTCTATCCCTGAACCTTCCTATCTGGACCTGGCGGAAAATCGCTTAAGTATGTAGCAAAGTCTATCTCGCATCCTACAGAGTTTCTGGAAACGATGGTATTCTGAATATCTATTGACGCTTCAGAACAGGAATAAATGGCTTAAAGGTGAAACGGACTTCCATGAAGGAGATGTCCTCATCATACGAGACCCAAATCTCCAGCCAACGAAATGGGCTTTCGGACGGGTGATCGGATTTCAAAAAAGCCGAGATGGATTAAGCCAAGTAGTCTCATTAAAAACTGGCCCTAATACTCAGTTGGTAAGACCCATCACACAACTCTGTAAGTTACCAGTAACTGTATAATCTATTACTCAAATTAGTAATTTTCTGTTCAAAATATTGTAGTTCAAATTTAAATAACCTCTTGCTAACATTGAGTCACAAAGCCTAATGTTCGCGCATGCATGTGTGTGCGCGTGTGTTTCATGAGCCACGGTCAACCCCTTCCAAAGAGGCCATTTCGATGTCACATCTCCATCAGGAACAATGTTCAACGACCCGGAATTTTTTGAGATGTGGGACGACGTGGTGGGCAGGGATGGACCAACTAAGTCCGAGCATGAAGTCCCTTATTGGTATCGGATAACTCGAGCCAAAGAGGAGCTCCACTCTTTCATGCAGCGCTGGAAGGACCATGAGGACCAAGAATTTAATCAATTGTGGGACGAAGTTTGTTCGCCCCACAATCGGACTCTCCCATGCCTCCCAGTGGACGCCCCAACAAGCTTGTTGGTTCGAAATTCGATTAAGAAATCGGCTCCAAGCTGATGGTGCAGTAAACTGTGAATTGTATCCTTTTTGTCTTAGAAAAACGAACAATATTAATTTTAAACCTGGATTTTATAGCACAGGAAAGTTCTTAAATCTTCTCTGGTTTATTTAATAGTACTAAATCTAGTATTGTATCTTATGTGCCTATTTGTTAGATGGCCAGTATTGCGGTATGGTGTTAATACTCCTTGTAATAAAGGTAGAACGTTCTGTTTTCTCGCTAGCTGAATGCGCAGTCATCGTTTATCCTTGTACACATAATTTTTAAATGAGAATAACAATAGTGCAAACATCGTATGAGGCGAGGATAAATGATGACTTCACTAATTATATAATGCAATTGTTTGTTTATCTTCGATTAAGGTCTCGTTACTTTTAGAAAACACATTTACATTTACAGGTTATGTATACAAACAGAAGTGAATATAGCAACGATAATAATTCTACCAACTACAATTTGTTCGTTCAGAGAACATCAAGCGCTTTGCATTACAGCGCTACATGTCTAAAATTTCCCTGAACGCGTCCAATATTACCCTGCCCCTTTACAGCAGATTCGTTCCGTTAATCAATTCTCTAAATTTCGGTAAATTTAATATTTTTTGATACACTTGCAATTTTTTTCTTACAATTAAAATTAAGTTAGCTCAACTCTGGGCAGAAAGTTAAAAGTAACGTTTAGATGCTGATTTGCTCTAATTTCAGTTAATATACTTGACAAGTGTGTCTGGTATATTAAAAGTGCGGTTTAGATGAAAGAGATAGCTATATAAATATTGGCAATCACTAATTCGAGTTAGATTGCTGTTGTGATCAATGAACAATATTGTATTATACATTAAAGTAATCGTAAACTAAGCAGAAATTTCATCAGATGAATTAAAAATTATTTAAATGTTTAGTTTGTTTGAAAAATAATTATGAAAAACAATGAAGATTGATCAAATTTATAGTAAATTTTAAATTATATTTTTGTTAATAAAAACTTGTGCAATGAAAATTTCAAGGATTTCGCTGAATTCTCCATTCAAATAACTTAGCAATCAATCATTACTTATAATTTCATTATATCTTACAATTTTCTTTTCTAACTTGAACTAGTAAATTGACGTAATACACGAAAATTAACGATTTATTTTATATTTAGACTGATACTTTATATTTGGTAGATAACAAATGTAAATACATATTTATTTATTAAATCCAAAAGAATGGCTCTTTTTTCTAACGATTATTTCCACTTTACTATATAGATATCTTTTTCTTCTAAACCGCAACCTTAACTTACTTTTATTGGTCTACCGTCTTTTTTTTGTTGATTTAGAATTTGAGCGAACTTGATTCTAATTTGATTTTCATTTAATAAATTTGAAAGGGAGAGTACGGTGTTAATGAACTTTTGTAAGTAACTATTATATGCTGACTAGCTCTAATTCAATTGATATTATTTGATGAGGATTCCTTAAATATTAATTTCCTAATTTCCCTGTGCTGGCGTTGAGTCATTTGAATGTGTTCATTGGGTAGCCACTTTGGAATCCATAGGTATCGCTGTGGAGAAGGCTTGAGGAAGAAGTGCCAAGCTGACACATAAGCTGTCTTGCCCTAATGTAAACCTGGATGGTTAGCCAAGCTGTTGGTAAGTATAAATTGAGTCTGTGTGAGGGAAACTTGAAGTGTGCTACGCTGAAGCGCGAACTACCACTATTACACTACCCTGCTTTGCACGCTAGTAATACAACCCTGCTTGCATGCTGTACTCAACCCTTGCTTGGGTCCTAGCTCATTAATGGCACCTACTATAGGACATGAGGCGATCAGCATTACAAATTGGTGAGACCTACCCCCTTCGAACTCAAAGAGAGTCAATACATGACGAGACGAGCCGTCTAATGATTGAAATAATCATTAGATATTTTGAGTAAATAGTGACTATATAATTCACTGCATTTTATCCTACACTTTTCCCTTTATTATACATTCATTCATATTTTTTCTATCTGTACTATTTTTTTTATTTAAAATGTAAAGTTGAATTGTGGGTTTTTTTTGTATGAACTGAATTTAACAGTTCTTTGCCCTTCCTGTAACTCCAGGGGCTGGCGCCCAGGTTGGTGCTGAATTAAAATAAATAAGTAGCAAACCCTCACCTAGCACCGCTGAATTGACCCTAGCCGTTAGCAAATATTGTAAATCTCGTATGTGCACATTTACAGATGTCCGACATCTTAACACTACACCAAACTATTGAGGACAGGTGTTTTGATGTATGAGTCCGAACTCCCCGTTACTTCCGTTACACCGTCGCGGACACGAGTACGCGCGGGGGGTATTTTTCAACTTTCAATATTAACGTTACTAAGTACACCATCATATTCTCCATATTTCAGAACCCAGAAATACAAAATCTCAACATAATAACGTTAATACTTATTGACTAATTAATTTATAAACATGGGCCAAATGTAGAAGTTAAATTCGAACGAAAGTCGATACATTAATAAAAAATCATATCTTTGTATATGTTTGCATTTTTTTCTGTTTAAACTGAAACATGTGCGCTTCAAATTATGAAAGAACCACTTTAATATCTTAAATAGTTTATGAATTGAAAATTATCTAATTTTAAAACATGAATTTAAATTTAGCGAATCTATCAAAGGCACAATTCAAATAGGTCCGATGTCTGGTTCACACCAAAACATAGCCACAAGTTTCCCCTTTTTGGAAAAGAAAGAATTTTTCAATTATCGAACCTATCTTTTGAGATTTTATTTTTCTTGTGTGTTGTTATATATGATTTCATATATATTTTTCAACACCAATCGACTCAAAATTCAATTTTCTTTCGATTAGGTTTATCCTTTTTATCCGCAACTTTAAAGTTTTTAGATGATTATGTTACATGTACAGGGTGGCCCAAATTCGCTGTTTTTATCAGGTATCTCGATAATTAAAAAAGTTGGTAAAACTCTGATATATCATGGGAAAACTAGTAGCATATTTTATTTTATGATTACTCTAATATTTAGCCGGGTTTGGTTTTTCACATTTTAAGAAAGGATATTTTTTTATTATAATTGATATGCAAAATTATAACTTTTTGATATTTGTTAAGAGTGCCTTGAAACAGTTAGGTAAATCCACTAAATTGACAACTCCTAGGGCCCATTGTTTATTTACACATCGAAAAATTACTTCATGCTTAGTCAAGGAGTGGAAGACACTCGTTAGAAAATTAAAATTTATAGCCTTTATACAATAACCTAAGTAGCTAACTGACTAATTTAACCTGACAAATTAAAAGCCCACGTTACCTAACATCAGGTACATATGACCTAATGATATATTGATAATAGTTATACCTTAATGTTACTAATAACTGTAAAAACAAGATTTTCACCAACAATTAATTAGAAATTCATAAATCTTCATATAAAAATGTATACGTTACATTAGCAATTCAAATTTCTTCTGTTATATTATATACGAAGTCCTGGCTTCAGCGGGAGGCGCACCCCGTGCTGTTATACTAAATATAAAGTCGAGGCTCTGGATCCGATAGAGATTTACATTTTGAGTAGATTGGTGTAAAAAAAAGGTTCCATTAAAATAATCAAGCTACCCTTGATTGAACATTTATAAATTCAATAATTTTTATTTCGTAGCTAAATAACATAAGCGCAGCAACTTTATAGTGCAACTGATAGCGCTTTATATTCTCAAGAGAATGGCGGAAACTACAACTCTTTATCTTATTTAGTCTGAGAGGCTCCACTTTTTTTCTCCATTCTAATGAAATCTGATATATCTTTTAAGAACGCACAAATGTGACGCCCTGTATGATTCTTTATCGAATTGGGTACTCAGGTTTTGACCTCAACTGATCATTTTAGGTTGAACCAGACTCAGATGGTTCAATTATTGAAGATTCAGATGATTCAGTTGCAGACCCAGTGTTTGTTTCACTTTCTGAAACAGATACAGAAGATTGTATTGAAGATTATGAAGATATTGAAAATCATACTCATCATCATCAATATGAAGATGACCCAGTAGTTGAAGAACCCAACCCAACAAAAAAAAGACTATTGTCTTTTCTGTGAAGAATATGTGCTCAATTTTGCAAGACACATTGTCAGAAATCATAAACTGGAGAAAGAAGTTATGGAAATTACTTCACTTTCACCTAAAAACAAAAACAGATTTAACCTACTCAAGAAACTGCGAAGGAAAAGCAATTTTGTAAATAGCAATTTCATTCAGAAACCGGTACGAACACCTTATAATCCTAAGAATACTTTACCTTGCACCAATTGCAAAGGTTTTTTCTCAACTAAACAATTATGGCGTCATAGAAAAACATGTATTCGAAAGAGAGATAGATCCTCACCAAGTTGAAGGGCAAAACCTTTTATTACAAAATTTAAGTCGATAAGGAACTTCGCAAAAAAGTATTTCCACGAATGCGACCTGACGATATTTCTTTAATAGCCAAAAAGGATATTCTGATTTGTGAATATGGCTCTCGTTATTTAAAATCACTTCGTGAAAAACATTTTATTAACGTTACCTCACGTAAGATGAGAGAACTTGCAAGATTGCTAATAGAATTAAAAACATAAAACAATCTATCAAAAATATGTTCGAAGCATTGAAACCTGAAAATTTTGAAACAATTTTTTTGGCTACAAAAAATATTTCTAAATATAATGTGGAAAAGGATTTTTACGAATCAGCATCAACAGCTATTAATATGGGAACAACAATCAAGCAATGCTGCCAACTAGCGATTACGTATATATTAAAAAGAAAACAAATTCATTCCACGGTTTATTCAGCAGAACATGAAGCAGATTTAAAAACATTGATTCAACTATTTGACAGTGAATGGCGTTTTGAAGTATCAAGTCAGGCTGCCAATGATCTAAATGTTAAAAAATAGAATAAAGTTACTATCGTGCCCCTTGCAAATGATCTAAAAATAATGAAAGAATATTTAGTTATTCAAGCAAATGCAGCAGTTAATAATTTGAACGAGAATAATAAAAACCAAACTGCTTTCATTAAGTTATCGGAAATCGTATTTTGTAGACTTCTTTTACTTAACCGACAAAGACCAGGTGAACTCCAAAGATTGCCCCTCCATGATTCGTAAACACGAATCATCTGATGAACGCTATCAGAAATATGAGGAGTTCGAAGATGTAGTTGCACCTTCAGAGATAATTTTATTAAAACGTTTCAAACGAATAGTAATACGAGGTAAGAGAGGACGTGGTGTACCTGTCCTTTTTGGACCCGACATTCAAGAACATATTTCAATTTTATTAAAATATCGAAATAACTTTAATTCCAAAAATAATACCTACTTGTTTGCCAATCCAAATTCTGTTCAACCAATTTGTGTGTACAAAATTATAGCTAAGTATGCTAACATGGCTGGAACAAAAAATCCCACTGCAATCACTGCGACAAAACTGAGGAAACATCTGGCAAGCTTAACCCAAGTTTTAAATATGACTGAAAATGATATTGAACAACTATCTACATTTATGGGCCACACTGTAGGAGTTCATCGGGGTTCATATCGTTTACCTGATGACTTATTTCAAACAGCTAAAATTTTTAAATTACTGCTACTAATGGAAAAGGGGATGCATCAAAATACAAAGGCAAAAGTTTAGATGAAATCAATATCGATATGGATGCTCCCATTGAAAGCAGCGATGAAGAAGATGAGCCCGAAATATTACCAATAGAGGGCATTAATACAGGGCTTTCGCAAACCTTTAATAACGATACTGAAGGTAACTCTAAGAAGAATAATACAAACAAAAAACGAGTATTAGTGGCATGGACCGAAGGACAAAAGAAAACTGCGCGAAAGTTCTACGAATTGAACATAAAAACTAGAGTTCCACCTAAGAAGCGAGAATGCGATAAGCTAAAAGAAACTAATAAAGCTTGGTTAAAAATAAAGGTATTTATTCAAAATGAATACTCGAACAAAAGTAAATAAAAGTGTATTTTACATGTGTTAATGATAATGTATCTAATGCACATTCTTATGCCAATTTTAATTTTCGATTGTCTACTGTTTTCGAGAAATGGCATTTTTTTAGACAATAACCCTATAATTTAAATTTCATTGTTATTAATCTTTCATTCCTCCTAATTATAATGTTTTACCACCATATATAATACATTTTAGAGCCAAGCGTAAGTTCTGCTAATTGCTACACTTAATTTTTATGTGCATTAAAAAATAAAACATCAACATTGTCGCTAAACAGATACATTTTCTGATCTAAGTGGAATAAAAATCCTATCAAAATAAATATAAAATAGGAGGTTGTTAAAATTTATATCATTACTCGTCTAAAAATTGACAGCGAAAATTAAAATTAGCATATGCATGTCTTTTAATAAGTAATTAATAAGTCAGAATCAACGTGGCCAAGACAGATATATTTAATGCGTATTTATTTATGTTATAATTATACCTGTTAGATTACATATTTTTCTTACGTTGTATAGTGTGATTATATCGTTTATTTAAATAAAAGAATATAGTAAATGAACTTATTTTTTAATATTCTTTATTTGAGTCCCATCCTTGTTGTCGAGCGTTAGAATATATTTGAAATATTCCTTTAATTCGTAAAAGTAGCCCTCTTTCCTTTAACATAGTTTAAATCATAATTTTACAACGTTGCCAATTTTGCGGACGACTTAAACGTGATTATTTATATGCATGAAAATATATATTCGATATACGTTAACTTCGGCGGCGCCTCTGGTGAGAGAAGCTACGAACTAAAAATATACGGAAAGTGGTTATAAATTTTGATTCGTCGCACAAAACGGCGTCCTCCAAGATTTTCTAATTAGACTGCTTTCATATTCTTAAAGTTCCTGTAAAATTTGTACATGGAGTATGTTTGCAGCGTCCGTATATGGACGCAATGTACACCTGGACGCTTTATGCAATGCAAATTGCTAATGTATGGGCGCTTGATTAATAGATGGATATATATATATATACATATTTGTAAATAATTATTTAAAAGCCAACTGTGTTTTAAAGGTTAGTTGCATCGTCTCTTTGCTTATTACATCAACCTGAGTTGGTTGATAATCAGAGTGAGGTACCTTCCCTCACGTTGACACGTGTTGAATTCTATTATTTGTACATTTGATAATAGTCATTGTATATAATCAATTTGAATGTTATTTAATTTGAATTTAGTTTTTCATTTTGTACATAAATTATTTTTAGTAAATATTTAAATCCATTCAAATATTTAATTACTAACGCTGTATTCTACTAACCTTCTCCACTGAGTTACCGAGGGCAAAATTCAAAGTCGATATAAAACTAAGTGGCACCCAAAAGTAACTGTATTTTTTTATTATTATTATTATTTCGATATATTTTTTAATTATAACCCGCGACACCGCCTACTAACCGATACAAAGTTACCGAACGCGACGTTATACTTTAAAAAAGATTATTTGTTGCATTATGCAATATTTTATTGATATGCAACAGCAGGTGTACTTTATGTAATTCAATGTCCGGCGTGGGTATTTGCACAGGTAGTAGTTGTTTTAAATTTAGATGATGGTAAACAAATTGACGTTTTGTATACAGATCTCACCAAAGCTTTCATCGAATACCTCATAATAACTTAATCGCTTGCTTGAATAGATATAGTATCAGCTCAAATATAATTAATGTTCCTAAAACTTACTTACAAAATAGATCACAATATGTCACTTACATGGGTTATATATCTCATTCTTACAGAGCTTCCAGTGGGGTAGCTCAGGGCTCAAATCTTGGTCCAGTCCTTTTTCATACAAAAGAAAAAGTATGTGTGTTCCCACCTCAATTGCAATTATTTCATGTATGCTGACGATATTAAACTTTTCCATGTTGTTAACACTATGGACGACTGCCTTACATTACAAAATAATCTGAATATGTTAAATAATTGGTGCTCTAGTAATGGTTTAATGCTTAACCCAAGAAAATGTCGTGTAATGTCATATTATCGGATTCTGAATCCTATAATATTTGATTATTCCATTGCTTGTACCTCAATCGAAAGAACAAATGAATTTAAGGACCTTAGTATTATTTTTGATAAAAATCTATGTTTCAACTTGCATATTCAAACAATTGCCAACCATGCATTTAAAGTGCTTGGTTTTATTTTTAGAAATGGTAGAGAATTCAAATCTATACCTACACTAATTTCTTTATACAAATCACTAGTACTTACTAAATTGTGTTATTGTGCTAGTGTCTGGTCACCTCACCATATAAAATATATTAACATCTTAGAGAGGGTTCAAAAAAAAGTTTGTAAAATATTTGTAAAAAATATTATATATATCCAGATGATACGAAGCAATATTCTGACCTTTTAAATGATTTCAATCTTGATTCTGTCCATAACATGCATAAATATATTTGCATACTGGATTTATATAAATTGGTTAATGGATTAATTGATAACCCTAGTTTTGTTGATAATATTTCTTTTGCAGTACATAGAGTGGAATCACGTTATATAATTTCATTTTTCTTCCCAACCCCTAGCACGAATTATCACTTCAATTCGCCCTTAAATAAAATGATCAGACACTATCATAATATTCAACATTGTGTAGATGTTTTTTCCAATCCCTTCACTCGTTTCTGTTTAGAAGTGAAGAAAATTTTATTGTAAAGCGCATATATATATAAATAGTATCATAACTTTTATTTATATTTTGTATATCTTTTGCTAATTATAACTGCATTGTTGTACATCAATTATGTAGCTTACCATCAATGTTAGTTTCTTAGTTTTTATTCGCATTATTGTTATTTTTGCATTTTATTATATTTTACTTTTGTTATTTACGACTATGTAAACAAGATTATTCTATAATTGGACTGTAGTCTGTTGAGAAAATAAACCATTATTATTATTAATGTGCATTTGTTTAATGTACTTACGTAACATAAGAGCTCTGTGACACTGACTTCAATTCACTCCAACTGTGAAAACTTTTCAATGCCTACAATTACCGAAGCGGATATTATTCGTAGTATCAATAAACTGAAAAATGATTGTACAGCTGGCGACGACTTAATACCGGCCTTTGTTATTAAAGACACCAAATATATATTAGCAAAACCTTTAAGTAGAATTTTTAATCTCTCCATCCGCTCGAATAAATTTCCCACCATCTGGAAATGTGCGATTATATCTCCAATATTTAAAAAAGGAGATCCTGCTGAACTGAATAATTATAGACCCATTTCCATTTTACCAAATTTTTCTAAAATATTTGAGCAGATCATATATTATTTCCTATACAATCATGTTCATAAGTACATCACACCGCAACAACATGGATTTATGTCAGGTCGGTCTACCATAACTAATTTATCAGTCATTACTCAACATCTTAATGAAAATCTTGACAACCGAGGCCAGGGTGATGTCATTTACACAGATTTTTCGCGAGCTTTTGATACTATCGATCACAATATACTGCTTCAGAAGATGTCTTACTTCGGTTTAACAGAAACATTTCTCAAGCTAATAGAATCTTACTTATTAGATAGAAAAAATGTAGTTTCCTATAATGGTTTCAAGTCACGTCAATTTAAGTCACCGTCCGGTGTGCCACAGGGCTCTAATTTAGGACCACTACTATTTTTAATTTTCATTAATGACCTAATTTCAGCAATAACATGTCCTGTTTTAGCATATGCTGATGATATCAAAATTTACAATTCTATCAAATCAGCTGAAGACCATATTATACTTCAAGAAAATTTAGATATTATCTCTGAGTGGTGTACGTTGAATAAATTACATCTTAACATCGATAAATGCTGTATTGTGTCGTATTCTCGCAAAAAAGATATAAATAGATTTGAATATTACATTAATGGTAGTGTCCTTTCACGAAATTCATCTTTCAAGGATCTAGGTGTATATTTCGATAGTCAATTGCAATTCACAGAGCACATAAACAATGTTAGTAAATCTGCTTTTAAAGTACTGGGTTTTATAATGCGTTCCTCAAAAGACTTTCGAAATATTAACGTTGTTAAAACGCTATACTCTTCTCTGGTGCGGAGTAAACTGGAATACGGTTCACTGATTTGGTATCCTTACTATACACACAGTTCTTTAACTATAGAAAAAGTACAAAGACGCTTTTTAAAATTTATATCATTTAAAATTGATCATGTGTATCCGGAAAGGAATATTGATTACTTGAGTCTACTCTCTAGACATAATTTTGAGTCACTGTCTATGCGCCGAGAATCAGCAAGTGGTGCCTTTATGTTAAAATTAATTCATAATCGTATTGATTGTTCTGAACTGCTGGGCAACATTAATTTTTTTGTTCCAAGGCTTTCATCCAGATATTGTAATACGTTTTTAATACCTTTAGCCAAAACTAATTTATTTAGCAAAGCCCCAATCACGCATATGTCACGTAATGCCAATAATATGTTTAAAGATATATTTCATGTATGTGGTTCTGGGTAACTAGCCAACATGTTATTGTTTCTTTGTTGTTACCTATACTTTCTCTAATATGTTGTAATTTTATGTATGTACTGTATATTATCCCTATTCTGGATACTTCCGTTGGATAATAAAGATTATTATTATTATTATTATTATTATTATTATTATAAAAAGTCACAGAGCTACATTACATTATTTTGTTATAACACTAATAAACAGTGTTGCATAAAAATATATAATACAAACCGTTTCAGTGAAAACGCTGGAACTTTAATTTAATCAGTTATTTTTATAATTATTTTCGGGCAATGTAATATTTGATTCTTTTCTTTCTTTCGGCACCCACGTGTTTGTATTCGTAAGTTCACTTCTTAAATTAATTTAATTTTAAAATGACTTAAGTTTGCATTACATACATTTAGTGTTCATGATACATTGCAGTGTTCATGAGCGGTCCGTTTAATAAAAATGACTGGTATATTGATTCAGGCGCTAGTGTGCATTTAATCGTAGACGAAAAAGCGATGGTAAGTAAAGTCGATGACGACATTTCGGACATTATTGTTGCAAAAAAATAACGATTACCAACGAAAAGTCGAGGGACTGCTTGCATCACTACAATTGTCGGAAATGAACAATGTGACATCACAATTAAAAAATCTGTGCTGTATACTTATGGCGTTTACACGTGAGTTACGATTCCAACAATGTATTTATCATAAGAGATAAGCTCAGATAACACAGACGCCCTGTAAGCGTTATTTGTGAACAAAACCATCTTGCATAATTGTAAAATAAGAGTTGTTAATTGTACTTGAATTGAGACACTTCGTGTGTCGAAAATAAACGTCTTTTTAAAAAAGCCACCGCTCGTGCAAAAGACGTAACTGGGGCAGTCGTTCGGATAATAAAAATTGGAGTCACAAAAATCGACAAAAATCGCGAGTTTGTGATTTTCGTTTTTACGATTCACCAAGTACGAACCAACGTGGACAACATCACCAGCGAGTAGAGGACACCCATCGCCGAAGCTTATAGTTAAGAACACCAATGTGGACCACATCTCCAGCGAGTAGAGAACAACCATCGCCGAAGCTCATAATTAAGAAACAGAAAGTTTCACTTTCCATTAAATACATTTTTCCTTCAAAGCAATTGAAAATAACGTATTGCAAAATAAATCAAATAAATCAATTAAAAAAAAATCTCGTAAGTTTATGAACGGAATAAGAGAAAGAAGTCCAGTAAGAAGAGACATGGGAGTGCCGCAAGTTCAAAAATTTCATATCGATTCAATTCCAAATTTCGACGGAAATCCTGCATCACTTGCAATATTGCAATATTCGTTCAGGCAAGCGAATACATAATAAATATTTTCAGCGACAAAGTTAACCAAAACAACCCTCAAAATGAATTTTTATTAAGAGCCGTAATTGGAAAATTAACAGGCAGAGCATTAAATATTATAGGCAGCAGATGCAATCTTAATACATGGATTCACATTAAACAATTACTTTTACAATTTTTCTCTGACCAACGTGACGAAAACTGTTTACTCGGTGACTTAATGCATGTAAAACAAGAAAAAAGAAATGAATCAGCAATCACATTTGTCAACCAATGTCATGATATTTTAAGTTTATTATTAACAAAAATTCAATTAACAGAACAAAATATCAATATAAGATAAATGAAAATAAATTTATATTATCAACAAGCACTACAAGCATTTTTAAGAGGTTTGCAAAATAACCTAGCAATTCGTCTAAGAAATCCAGTAAGCTTAGAACAAGCTTTTCATATGCTCATTATAATTTAACAAGGCAATATTACAATAAACCAAATTTTCAAAGACAAAATAATGTAAATTTCCGAAACAACAATCAGCAAAGATATTACCAAAACAATAAACATCAAAACAATTTTACTCCGAGAAATCAACAGAATTTCCCGCAATTTCAAAATCGTGCATTTTCCCAAAACAATCATAATCATTTCAGACAACAACCACAACACAACCCAATTCAAAATCGTGCATTTTCACAAAATAATAATAACAGATTCAGACAAAACACACAAGAACCAATGGAAACGAACACAATAAATACACGCAGAACATTCAAACCAAATTTTCAAAGACAGATCCCCAACAAGAATTAATTAATGAATACAATAACACATATAACTATAATATTGATGAAGAAAATCATTTTCAGTCAGTCCCCGAATACATAAATCGGATATAATAAACATAACAATTAATAATTTAACATTACCATACGTAAAAATTCCATAATTAAAATCAAAATTTATTATCAATACAGGATCATCAAAAACATTAATAAGTCAAAAATTAGTAAATGAACATTATCTAAATTTCATCGAAGAAAAACATTTCAAAATTCAGACAGCACATCATACAACCTTACATAAATACATTGCAAACATTCCTTTGCCCCGCATTTTTAAATCAAATGATTACTTTCACATTTTTGACTTTAACCCTAATTACGACGGTTTATTAGGAATGGATTTATTGAAACATCTAAATGCAAAAATTGACTTACACAAAAACGTTTTACATACGAAAAACGGACCAATACCAATTGAATTCGAAAATCAAAAAACCTTTTCAAAAAGAAAGATTCATCTAGACCAAGAAAACAAAAATTAATTAAAGTACAAGTAAATTCTCAATTAAATTTTGGAATAATAGAATATACGAAATTAGATAAAGGCATTGAAATCCCACAATGTCTAGTAAAAATTAAAAATAATGAAGCTTTACTTACAATTACCAACAGTAATGAAACACCCAAAGAAATTGAATTTGAGCCTTTAAATATATTAGAAGTTGACCAAGAAGAAAAAACCAATTACCTTACAATAACAAAAAACTCAATCGAAGATAACATACTAAAAGAAAATCTTAAAAATTTACGTTTAAACCACTTACGCAAAGAAGAAAAAGACGCAATCAGAAAAATATGTTTTGAGTACAGAGATGTATTCCATTCACCAAAGTTACCCTTATCCTTCACTCACGTAGTGAAATTAAAACTAACGATGACATTACAGTTTATAAAAAAGCTTATAGAATGCCACAAACACAGCAAGCAGAAGCTGATAAACAAATTAAAGAACTTTTAAGTACACAGCCCGTGGAGCAGCCCAATAATAATTGTCCCAAAAAAATTATATGCTACCGGAAAACCTAAATACAGAATGGTTATAGATTATAGACAGCCAAATGACAAATGCATTGACGACAAATATCCTTTACCTCACATTACTCATATTTTAGATAAATTAGGTAAATGCAAATATTTTCAACCTTAGACTTAGCTTCAGGTTATCATCAAATAGAGATGCACTCAAATGACATACAGAAAACAGCTTTTTCAACACCTAGAGGACATTACGAGTACAAACGTATGCCCTTCGGACTAAAGAATGCCCCAGCGATTTTTCAAAGAATCATGGACAGTATTTTACGCGGTATACAAAACGAAGCTTGTGTAGTATACTTAGATGACATTGTAATATTTTCCACATCATTAGAAGAACACATTCAAAAATTAAAATTAGTATTTGACAGATTAAGAACAGCTAACCTTAAAATCGAAATGGACAAATCAGATTTTTTAAAGAGAGAAGTACAATTTTTAGGACATATAATAACACCCGAACCCAAATAAAATAGACGCAGTAAATCGTTATCCGATTCACAAGACTGTTAAAGAATTAAAAGGATTCTTAGGACTCACCGGTAATTACCGAAAATTCATAAAAGACTATGCAAACATTACAAAACCATTAACTCAGTGCTTAAAAAAAGGAAATAAAATTGAACATAATAATAACTTTATACAAGCTTTTAATAATTGCAAATCAATTTTGACAAATCCCCCAATACTACAATACCCAGACTTTTCAAAACAGCACAACAGATGCATCAAATATCGCTTTAGGAGCCGTATTATCACAAGGACCTTTAGGATCAGATAAACCTATATGTTATGCCTCAAGAACATTAAATGATTCAGAACAAAGATACAGTACAATTGAAAAAGAACTACTAGCCGTAGTTTGGGCAGTTAAATATTTTCGACCTTACTTATACGGACGTAAATTTATAATTTATACAGACCACTAGTTTGGCTTTCAAAATTAAAAGAACCCAATTCCAAATTACAAAGATGGAAAATCAGATTAGAAGAATATGATTACAAATTAGAACACAAAAAAGGTAAAATAAACACCAATGCCGATGCATTATCAAGAATTCAAATAAATGCTCTAGAAACCGATTCATTATTTAATAATTTTGATAATAATGAAATTGATTAGATAATTGACGATATAGAAGAAGATAACCAACAACTTGAATTACCACCAGATGAAATAGAAGCAATACTTGAACAATTAGAATAGAATTTAGAGATTTCACAAAATTCAGTAAGTCAAAATCAAGAATCCCCAGGAATAAAAATATCTTCAGACGTAATTGATTCGAAACCTAATCAATATTATATTTACGAACTACTCACAAAAGTAAAACCAGTAAAATCAGAAAACATTGGAAAAATCAAAAGATATCACGTTCAAATTAATAAAGATAATAATAAAGATCAAATCAAAAAATTCTTAAAAGAATATACAGCTGAAAATAAAAAATACTACTTTCATTTTGAAACAGAAAATTTAATGAAAGCATTCAGTAACGTAGTTACACAATTATTCAACCAATACGCACCACAAATAATATATTGCACAGAAAGACGAGAATTAATAATTGATTCAGATTTAATACAAGAAGCCATTCAAAACCAACACGAATCTAAAACCAATCATAGAGGAATCACGGAAACTTTAAAACAATTACAAAGAAAATATTATTTTCCAATTAAAATATTTTCTGGTAATATATTTTTTAGAATTATTTAACTCTGATGATAATTTATTTAAACTGCTAGGTAAAAATCTAAATGAATCAATAAACCTAAAAAAAACAAATAAAGACACATTTTTAGGGCAATTTGTAACCTGTCGGAAAAATGAGAAGTAACATTTTGAAAGCTATTGAATAGGAAGTTTCGCTTCTCTCTTCTTTCTTTAAAAGTTTTGAAAAATTGTTTTTTCTATTTTTAGCTGTTTACAAATTCACGCTTATTAGGGTTTGAACCTTGGATAATCCCTAAAAAAGGATACAGCCATGTGGCTGTATGTTACTTGCGAGTGGCATGGTATCTTTTAGAAATTTATTGCACCACTAATAAAAATTAGAAATCCTGTAGTTTTGGCATTTTACAAAAAAACAAGTTCAGTTCATCTTGAGATTTGAGTCAAGATGGAAGTTATCACTCATTCATCGAAAACATTTTACGTGTACCAAAATTTACTTGAAAACATTTTCAAGAAATGTAAATGTTTATATTAAATAAAAATGATTTGAAAATAATTAATAAATTATTTTCACATTTAGCTCTGTGACTTTTGACTTACGTTACGTAAGTACGTTAAACAAATACACATTAAAACGTAACGTAAGTCAAAAGTCACAGAGCTAAATGTGAAAATAATTTATTAATTATTTTCAAATCATTTTTATTTGATATATTTAAATAACTGTGACCAAGTGAATGAATAATACTCTTTTCTATTTATGTAAATGTTTATTTTACATGCATTAAACCTTTGTATCCGGGTATCATGCGGCTACGTGATGGTATTATAATTATAGGAAGGAATCACAATCATGATCGGTGTTTAAAGGAAGTGGAAAGAATTAAATTTATTAAACAATTAAAAGTGAGAAGTGGTAGTTCGTTGGTGCCTTATAAGCGGATAATTATGGAGGAAGAAGCAATCCACCCAGCATGTATGTAAATTTAAGCTAAACTATTTTGTCACTTCTATATAATATAGAATAAATTATAGATTAAATTATCGATGCTCTATGCATCAATACTAACTTTAAACAAAAAATATATAAGGAAAAGTTATTTGTAATACATTTTGACGCATATATAATTTTATTATTGGTAAAATCCGTATCAATCGTTTATCAAAGCTTATAGCAAATATATATCGAAATTACGGTGACCATCTAAAAATATATTATTATGTAAAATTTACTTAATAACATATTTTAAACATATATTTATACAATATTATCGTAATAATATATACACATGTTAATCCGTCACCTTAAATAAATCGGCATATCGAATCATTACATAAAATTCAAAACAGATATTATTGAAAGCAAATTTCGCGTAAGCCTAAGTAAAAAAAATGGCAAAGTAAACGCAAATTTAAATAAACTATTAGTAAGAAAATGCAAATGATCATATTTATTACAAGAAAATTTATATAAATATTTATGTGTTAATACATTATAATTAATATTCTTTATAAAATACATTTAATTTTGATCATTAGTATGCCTGAGTATAAGTTTTGATATTTAGTAAATATACCATTTCAGTGATATAATTGTAATAATTATTCCTTAATAACCATTGCAAACAAATATATTTATATTTTTCTTTTTGTTTTTCATGTTTCTTTTATAGAAATTGAAACGTCCTATGTATTTGATGATGATTATAAAGAAAATAAGGAACTGTGCTCTTCCTGTCAAAAAGACATTTTTGATAAACGACTATTTTGCCATTTATGTGGTATAAATATTCACAATAACAAACAGTGTATAAACAAATTAAATGAAAACTTACTCTGTTTATATTGTTATAAAAAATGTCTGCAGAACCCCGACACAGAAGATACTATTCAGGAAGAAAACTGGAGAGGACTAAATAAAAAACGAAAAAAATGTTCATATTTGCAACCTTTAGATAAGTTTGTTATTTGCAGTCGCGATTCAAAAAAAAAACATAATATTGCTTTAATTTGGAATGGTAACTTGGATTCGCTTAAGCCGATAACAATTGGAGGTACCCAGTTTATTGTACGAAATACGTGTGGTTATGATGCGCTCTCAAAGTTGTTCGCTGGTGCATATTGTGATAGAGAGCTATTTAACCTATATATTATAAAAAAATAAGGAAAATAAATGGTGTAACTTTGTTCATGATTTTGTTAGAAATGTCATTACTTAAAAACATACAGGTTGCGGGCGGAAATTCTTTAAGATATCTTTAAAGTGGAACATTATCCCAAAAACCACAACGTGATTAATGCGGAAACATATATATGCCACTTTTTATCTTTGCTGCCTCCTTCTATTAAAGAAACGTATAATTGCGAATTATGCAAAGTAATTAAAAATTCGAGAAACGATCATTTTATTTCACTGGAAATTAATTCCAATAATTATATGAAATTACAAGAGTTAATTTTATTGAAAATACAAATTGACTGCAAAGAAAAATGCAATAATTGCCATAATAATTTTAAAATAGTTAAGGATATAAATGACCATTTATTTATAGAGCCCATCAGCATGGAAAGAAAAACTTTAAATGTAAACCTTAGACTCCAGAAAATTGCATTGCCCAAAAAATGTAGATGTACATTTAAAATCTATTATTCCACATAAGACATGAATTAAAAAAGAATGTCACGAGACTATGGACATTATTTAATATGGTCAGAACTTGTTTTTTTTTTTATTAAAATCTTGAAAATCAAAACATACATTAATACGAAATGCTTATCGGTAATCATACATTATATAGTTTTTATACCAGAGCATGTCAATATATTCCCTAATTCGACATTTAATTTCAAACCCTCTGTATTATACTTTAAGAGGGGGGTTTGACCATGTAAAATTTGTATGTTCCGATGTCCGTTCCAGCATCATTATAATATAATATTTTTCAAATCAATTTTTACGGTGAGGTGTATTGAACCTTTCTTAATGAAACATCCAAACAGTTTTTTTTTTAGAAATCTTTTATTAGACGAAGAAATAATTTTTGTTTGTAGGTCTATTTCGAAGTACAATAATATTGTATTTATTTGAAAATACAAGTTCAAACAAAAAATCTGCCAATGACATTTCATCATATAATGGTCACTTATGAAGTGTATGAACAATAAAAAAAATAAATGGAAGCGATAACCTCTCTGGAGTTGACAAAGTTTTGATTCCATATACCCAATGTTAATTCAAATGTTCCGCCATATTGAATCACGTTAGGAAGTGACCAAGAAGTTCGAGCAATATCCGAAAGATGGCGCTACGCTATTTATAAGCAATCTGTTATGTTGTTTATAACAGATTTCTTCGCACATATTTGACAGCACGTGGTTGTGTATTGTTGAAATTTGAATTGTTTCGAAGTTTTAATTTTTGTGTCATGGGAAAAGCAATAGTGCGTCTTAGCCGTCGGCGTAAAATGGCACGGCGGTCAAAGTTTGCAAAATCAGCTGCAAACAATTTATTATCAGAGAAAGGTAAGTAAAAGTTATGAGTATATTTGACAAAAAATATGTATGGGGCATTTCACCTAAAGCGGATAGTAAAAAAATGGTGTTTGTTAAATTATTTTGTTTTCGACTTTATTTAATTTTTAAATATACTCCTAAATAGGTTAAAATGTGTAGTTTATACATATCAAATTTAAAAATGGGCCTAATAATCTGTAAAAGTTGAGTGTAAAATAACAAATATTAATTGCTGAGAATATTTTAAATTTTTACCATTCGATAACTCAATAAAAATTGAAATCATAAAGTTTTTTATAGAATTACAAAATAATAATAAATAATGAAATCGAAAATATTGTTTCAATAACATCGAAAACATATTTCAAATGTGAAAGCAGTTAATAAGCAGTATAATACGCAACTATGCCCCCGATTCTCTATCTCTTCAAATAAGCGAAATCCCCCATAATGCAGCGCGAAAAACGGGCACCCCTTATATTTAGTTGACGAGACGGATACGTGATGTTTTTGTTAAATCGCTTTTATTGGATAAATAACACGTAATTTAAATAAAGATCAAATGGAATATTCCTTTCTCTGTTTATGTTATATAAAATTAGGATTAACTGGAAATAATTAAATTTTTGCTAAATTTAAATGTATCAATATTATGACACATTGAATTAAGATTTTCAAATAGTAGGACTGTATATATTTATATAACAAAGAATATATCTTCAGGTAAAAATCAGAGAAGATTGAAGAAAATATAGAGGATCGATCATCTCCAAATTTGGAATCCTTCAATGATAATCAATTATCAGGGGAATGTTAACCTTCATCGTCTCAGACTCATACGAAATCTTCGAAAAATCATGAAAATCCATGGGATCCAGAAAACGAATTCGAAGATATTATGGGACACACATTACACCTGGATATCGAAAAGAATGATCCTGTATTGACAGGAAATAGAATAGTTGACATAAATTATGTTTTGAATTGGTCAATGGATATAGCAATAAAACATGCAAAATAAAATAAAATAGGATTATCCAGCATTATTACATTAAAATGCTTAATGTGTAACATGGAATTCAAAGAATCTACGCAAAAGCCGTCATCTTCATCTATAAATTTAAAGGCTGTTTGGGGAACATTGGCTACTGGAAACACATAAACATCTCCAGGAATTTATGAGTGTTATGGACATACCTTGTCTATCATCATATTTATTTTAAGATAGGCAAGATCATTTAAATAATATATTTATGGCTTCATATTTAGATGATATAAAAAAAGCAGGACAACATGAATTTGAAGTCGCAATGGAAAAAGGTGATGTTGATAAGGATGGGGTACCATGTATAGCTGTATATCTGGATGGAGGATGAAGTAAACGAAGTTACGGACACACATATAATGCGGCATCAGGAACTGCTGTTATAATTGGACGAGCATCAGGAAAAGTCTTGTACCTAGGGGTGCGGAATAAATTATGCATAATATGCGCTAAGGCAGAAAATAGTAACATCCAGCCACGCAAACATGTTTGTTTTAAGAATTGGACTGGGTCTTCATCCAGTATGGAAGCAGATATTATTGTAGAAGGTTTCAATGCAAGCATTGAAGTGCATGGCCTTAAATACAATAAATTCATTACGGATGGAGATTCCAGTGCGTTTTCCAAAATTAAATAGAATGTAAAATATGGCAACGAAGTGGTGAAGGTAGAATGTACCAACCATGCGATAAAAAATTATGGAAAAAGACTTTTCAACATTAAAAATGATAAAACACTGAACGCAAGAAAACTGTTGACAATTCAAAAAATTATTTTTTTTATTATTGTTTTTTGTTTTATATCATGCCAAGCCTATTGCGATAAAGGTTATTAGAGAATACAGTTAATATCTATTTGATGCGTATAAAAATAAACATATTTGCTCAGAGAAAAATAATATGAATGTTAATATTTGGATTGATTGAGTTACTTGAAGATAATTATACTTTGATTAAAACACTTAGATCCTTTCTTCAATAATTTATTTGTAACCAAATGTACATTTCGGACACAAAGTGTCCATTATCAATGGTTTGATACTAATATTGTATGCATGTATATAAACTACTTTTTGTTACTTACTTTTATCCACTGTTTCCAATCCTTGACTGATCCATTCGGAATAGAATTTAAAATATTAGAAATTTCCTCCCATTTTTGTTTTGCATGAAAATGCGAGTTACGTCTTTCGCACGAGCGGTGGCTTTTTTAAAGACGTTTATTTTCGACACACGATGTGTCTCAATTGAAGTACAATTAACAACTCTTCTTTTACAATTATGCAAGATGGTTTTGTTCACAAAGAACGCTTACAGGGCGTCTGGGTAATCTGAGCTTATCTCTAATGATAAATACATGGTTGGAATCGTAACTTGCGTGTATGTGGAAGAAAATTTCCCACTTATTAATTCTTTATTATTATGCAAATACTCAATGAGTACTGATTTCTGCTCATTCGAGATGCAGCCCGTTCGTTAATCCATCTCGTCTCAAAAACAAAATTAAAATGCGATCCCTTACATTTCAGTACCATTTCAGCCCTCACCCTGAACATTTCCGCAAAATTCTTAGTATTGATGGTAAACACATGTTTTGCAATCCCTCAAAATCTCCCTCGAGTTGTATTCCACTACCTGTCTCAACCTTTTTTTTCTAATATTGCGCTTTAGAATACGTAATGTGACGTTTCACAAACCAGGCGTTATTAAAATGTATACAGGGTGAGTTTTTTTCGATGTTCTCTATGGGGATCTCGGAAACTATAAGAGATAGAAAAACGGTTAAATGGGGAAAGAAGTGTAGTTTTATAAGACTAATAAAATGACACTTTCAAATTATTTGAAAAAGTCAAGGGTAACTAGATATTTTGAAAAAAGTAAAATGTGTCAATTTTTTGAAATCAATATATCTCTATTATTATCATAGATAGAAAAAAACTGTAAAGGACAAAGTTGTAGAAAATTTTACACAGATTAATAACAAAAAATCAAATTTTTTTTTTCGCCCATATTTTGGGAGATATGACACAAACTTACCTTTTTTTAAATGGAAACAATAGTTGGCTATGACTTTATTAAAAGGGCTATTTTTTTCCCTTTAATCCGATATAACATATGGCATAGTTATTTTTAAAATAAAATAAGTTACAGTCGTTTTTAATTTTACCATCCACCAAAAAATAGTTAGCCATGAAAAAGACAAAAGTAAAACAATTGCAGTTGTTTATTCTAAACACATATTAATTCATTTCCATATTTGGTTTGTTTCGATTAGTTTGTTTTGTATTTTTTTGGTGTTGTAAGTTTTTTAAAGTGATAATGAATTTTTCCAACGAAGAAAAGCGTGATATGCTTGTTTGTTACATTCAGTGTAATAAAAACGCTGCGGATGCTGCAGAACAATATTATAATCAATATATTGATCGTCGGCAGCCATCTTTTCCAACATTCAGAAGAATTTACCACAATTTGGGTGAGTACGGATCCCTTACAAAGCCGAAACTTGAAAAAAAAAAACGAAATTAATGATGTTTCGGAAATAAACGTATTAGCATTGGCGATGATAGATCCATCCACATCGACCAGACAAATTGCAACAGAAGCAAGCATATCTCAACGGACTCTAGTACGAGTTTTGAAAAAACATAAATATCACCCTTATAAGGTATCAATTTCACAAAATTTACATGACGATGATACCAATAAGAGAATGGTCTTGCCTTCTGTATGTGGTACAAAAACATGTGCCAAGAGGATAATACGTTCCCTACAAATATAATTTGGACATATGAAACGCGATTTACAAATTGTGGGATTTTTAACCGGCACAATGAACATGTTTGGAGTCAGGAGAATCCACGAAAAGTTGCACAACGTAGACCACAAATTAAATTTGGATTTAATGTATGGTGCGGTGTGTTCGGATCGAGAATTCACACATTGAATGGAAATGATTACCTTCGTTTTCTTCAAGAAACATTTGAAGATATGCTCGATGATTTAAATTTATCAGTACGGGTAAGATTGAAGTGGTTTCAACATGACGGAGCTCCACCTCATGGCACGTTGGCTGTGCGAAACTATTTAAATTATGCTTTTCCTAATTCATGGGTGGGAAGAAATGGACCAATCCTATGGCCACCTAGATCACCCGACCTATCCGTTTTAGACTTTTTTCTGTGGGGTTATGTGAAGAACAAAGTGTATCAACAATCATATCAATCCGTGGAGGATCTTAGACTAGCTGTACTTGAAACATTTTATTCTATTGACAGAAGAAAAGTCAAAAAAGCCACAAATTCGATTTTAAAAAGATGTACTTTATGCCATAATAATAATGGTGGACTTTTTGAGCATCTTATGTAATATTTAAATTTTTCTTCCATTATTATTTTGATAATTTCGGAATTATTTTACTTTATGTTGCTTTTGACAAATCTAAAGAAAGATAATAAATTAAATATTGATTTTGTTGCTATAAACAACCGCAATTGTTTTACTTTTGTTTTTTTTCATAGCTAACTATTTTTTGGTGGATGGTAAAATTAAAAACGACTGTAACTTATTTTATTTTAAAAATAACTATGGCATACGTTATATCGGATTAAAGGGAAAAAAATAGCCCTTTTAATAAAGTCATAGCCAACTATTGTTTCCATTTTAAAAAAGGTAAGTTTGTGTCATATCTCCCAAAATATGGGCGAAAAAAATTTTTTGATTTTTTGTTATTAATCTGTGTAAAATTTTCTACAACTTTGTCCTTTACAGTTTTTTTCTATCTATGATAATAATAGAGATATATTGATTTCAAAAAATTGATACATTTTACTTTTTTCAAAATATCTAGTTACCCTTGACTTTTTCAAATATTTTGAAAGTGTCATTTTATTCGTCTTATAAAACTACACTTCTTTCCCCATTTAACCGTTTTTCTATCTCTTATAGTTTCCGAGATCCCCATAGAGAACATCGAAAAAAACTCACCCTGTATTTAAATAACAAATATTATAACTTCATAATTTCTTTACTATTAGTAACATATTCTAATACAATACACATATTTACAACATCTATTTACATATTTTAAAGAATTTAATGCGAAATGGAGAATATTATTTTCATGTAACCAGAAAATTTCCGACCCCACTAGACATTTTTTTTCATGCCACGGTTGCCTGAATTCGAGAATACCAAACGCACGGACCGTGCGAAGCGACCCACCATTTGACGCGGTCCTGGTCGCGCGATCGCCCGTACAAGCAACACAAACGGATTACGCTTCGTGGCGCCTCGCAGCTATTCGTATATCTTCGCTATATCGTCAGATTTATTTTTCCAACGATACCGGTGGAGCACTCTCAGCGACCACAATTGGCAACCGAGCACCTAACCCCGCTCTTAAGATTTTTATCGTACAAATGCCGATCCCTAGCATGACACCGTAATATAATAAATGGCAACTCTTGAAATGTATTCGCTCTCATGATATATTTTTTAAATGTATTACTAAAATGTGATAATTTCTATAAATATTAAAATATTAGAAAAAGAGTTAACATTAAGTTAAACAGTGCCTTTTAATTTTCGCCACTAAATCACATCAAGAATCCAAATTAATAATAAAAAAACTCTGAAAGTAAGAATATTAGTATTGACTTCCAATAATTTCATTTAAAAAGATAACTAAACAATTAATTGGCAATCCATAATCTTTTAAGGGACGATTTCTCTGGCCCACCTTGTACACAAAGTTCCCTTTAATATGAGACGATTTACTTACAATAGAATTTATTTATGTTTCAACATTTTATTGATTAAATAAAGAAAGTGTATGTTATGTGAACACTTTTGAATATTTTTTTGTAAAGATCTCTGTATTATTTTGAGTTTGGGATAATTGCACGCTTGTTTTTCTTGGCTTGATTAATATTTTGGCGAAAATAGTTATTTGAATATGTTTGTATACAATTTCAATGATTCTAAATATAATAATAACCATCTGACCGTATATAGTATTGTAATGAAACGCTGTGGTGTTGCATTAGGAATATTCGTTTCTTCGTTCTATCTATATTTTTTTATTGGGTTTAACGAAATTTACAAAAAGTATCAGCCAAATCTCAAACTCATGTAAAGACCCCATTATTAAATCTAAGATTTTTTTTTAATTGAAAAAAATGCTTATTTTGAAATATGCTTAATTATAATTAATTCATTTATTAAATAAATAACATGATTTTTGTTGTTCAATTGTATATTGTAAATTGCTTAACAACCTATCCCACTACATAAATCTTGAAACTAATAACCTAAATATTTGTTCGATAGGAAGAATAGATTAAAAAATACTATTTATGTTCTTTTCATTTAAACAATGTGAATTGATTTTCGAGAGTTTATAATTGAATAATTTTCTATGTCACTGTCTTAATGGAGCGCTAGCGCCTGTCTATTCATTCGGTTGTTAATGCTGTTTCGAAATGCAAAAGACATTTTCACATTGGAGCTGATTTGGGAAAGTTATAAGGAATTAGGAATTGTTTTTTTCGGGGGTATAAAATTGAATAATTTGTTACGCCAGTCTTTGTGGCGCTAGCTCTGTGCGTGTGTACATTTATTTAGTTATTAGTGGAGAATCGAAATCTGTAAGAAAATATCATTTTGGAGTTGATTTGGGAAAGTTATAAGGGATTGTTTTTTCGGGGGTATAAAATAGAATAATTTGTAACGCCACTGTCTTTGTAGCGCCAGCTCTGTGCGTCTGTATATTTATTTAGTTTTTAGTGGAGAATAGAAATCCGTCAGAAAATTTGATTTCGGAGTTTATTTGGGAAAGTTTTAAGGGATTGTTTTTTCGGGGGTAAAAATTGAATAATTTGTTACGCCACTGTCTTTCTGGCGCTAGCTCTATGCGTTTGTTTACTTGCTAATACTTAAGCGAAGTATTAAAATTCGCAACAAAATTTAAAGTTTGAGTATGTTAAGTGAAATTACAAATTAATAATTTTTAGGGGTTGAAAAATTATTAGTTAATAACGTTATTATCTTTGTAATGCCAGATTTATGGATTCGTTATTTTATTAAAATTATATAATAGCAATAAAATATTTGTTTATTTAACGGGCGTGAAATTCTAGCTACATATTTAATAAAAAAATAACTTAATACATTTGTGAATGTACCCATTGGCGGGTCTGCGATGAGTTAACTTTATACCTGAACCACATCGGACTTCCCATTTAAAATGGGGATTTTCGGATAAAAAATAATGTGGGTGGGGCTTGCTGGCGCTAGCTATAAGGAACTAGAATCTTGAAAGAAATCGAAAAAAAATCAAAAGTGGGGGGCTAGCATCAACTTAGCCCCCCACATTTGCAATCCTTATAATTTTCCATCAATATTAGCGCTAGCTTTAAAATTTGTGGCGATTGCTGGCGCTAGCTTGGCGCAATCCGGTGCAACAAAGAAAAATAAAAAAATCGAAAGTGGGGGGTCAAGTTGATAGACCCGAAAACATCATAAAAGACTAAACTAAATCTCAATTATACAATACAAACGAGGGGTATTTAAATGAGAGTGTGCACATCTGGCAATTTATGAGCGTTCTTATTAAAATCCCCACCCCATTAACATTTTTTTTTAATTTAATATGTTTGAAAGAAATAGTTTTTTATAATAGATTTTATAAGGGCCATTTTTTGGGGGGTACATACACCGCATAATATCCATGACGCCTCACCAGGAATCCTCAGCTTCCTCTTCTTGCCTTTGAGAACGTTGAGGAGAGGCAACGTTGTCTAGCTCCTGATCAGTCTAATTAAAAAAAATAAATCATTATATAACAATTGTACTAATTTATATATGTATGTCTTACATTTTCAATTTCCGTGTTCACATTGAAAATTCCATCATCCGAATCTGAATCAATCGCTTCAGAGATTCACTGTCGCCACATTAAATTTCGTTCCAATTGAAAAAGGGAGTCAGAAGATCAGCGCTGAGCAGAAGATGTGCTCGGCGCAGAAGATGTGCTCGGAGCAGAAGAATTATTTAAACCTAAATAAATCCTTCTCACCTCTCTGGCATTAATGCGGGATCTACAGATCCCACATTTTCTTATTCTCCTAACACAACTTCCGCAATACAAACGTCCGCATACCCAATTTGTTAAACAAATTCGGCATTCCCCACATCTAGTCCCCTCAATAAATTCTGTAAAATAATATTACAAAAATAATAATTTCTCATTACAAGTTTTTAATAAACAATTCTTACCTTCATCCATAAACAATTTTTAAATATTTTTGTAATTGAATTATCACACACGAACTTAATTGCAAACTGAACTATCACACAACTAATTTAATACTGATTTAATTCAATATTTTCACGTTTAATATTTATGTAGCGAAGAAGCGCATCGGAAATAAATCAGACGCTGATATTGCACGTTCGAGCAGGTCAATGCATCCCTGGTCGAAGGTCATAAATCGAAAACTAAGCATGTTACGCCGCTGTTATAAGGTGGTTGTTGAACCCCGAGATTATCAAAACTAATATTGAATTTATGTCGATATACGTATATATATTAAACAATCCAACTTGAAATTTATTCAGTTTATTCAGAACACTGATACGAAAATGTTTTCCTGTGAGCACCATTACCTCAACCTATTAGAAGAGGGCCCAAAGTAACTCCAGATAATCTACCCTCTACTAGTGCCTCTTCACCAAAGAAGAAGGTGTTGAGGTGTAGTGAATGTCAAGAGGAATTTGCTACACCCCAACTTCTTGCGGGGCATTTGAGGTCGCAAAACATCTTAACATCATTACCAACGATTATGTTGATATCGGTATAAGAAAAATTTCTACAGTTTTCCGAAATCGAATTGCCTGCTATGAGATTCAATCTGGGGATAGCATCGATATCCCCAAATTCCTGGAAGAGCGTCAGGACAAGTTTGTGCGTCTAGTTACACAACATTTACACTCACCCCAAAAAATTATCATACAGCTATTTGGAAAATATATCAAACCAGGGGCTGAGGATCAGCCAGAACTAAAATCCTTTAACACTCGCTTTGTGATAGTGACCCCGGATGAAATGACTTGGGGGAAATTTATAAATAATTCTGTAATGTGGTGCAAACAAAGAGCGAGGAGTTTCAAGTAAGTTTTAAAGTGTTTTGATATTAAATTGGATTTACATGTGATTGTTTATCTTGCAGGAGCGAGATAGTGGATGGGCTCTGATAGGAGTGTCTCACCTTGAGGTTAATATCAACAAATACACCCCTATCTGAGGTTCCTCCTACGTAGATCTTCCACCGAATATTAAAAAAAAAAAACGAGCCTGTATCAAAGTAAAGAATGATGATGATGCATGCTTCGCCTGGGCTGTAACATCAGCACTCTACCCAGTTGACCACGGAAAAAATCCGGATCGAATAACATCATATCCGCACTACTCAAGCGTGCTCAATTTATCAGGTATTTTTTTAATACTGAGGCAGCTTTATTCAATCATTCTCAGCATGATTGTAATAAGACGTATACTGTAATGCCAACTACTGATTTAGTCAAAAATAAAAACGGTGATATGGTACCTGGAAATGTATTATCGTTTAATAATTTCAATGAAAAAATGCGAGTACCTTTCACTGTTTATGCGGATTTTGAATCACTTCTCGTCCCGATTCAAACATGTCAGCCGGACGCAAATAATTCGTATACTTACTCTACACATGTTTATACTCCGTACAGTTTCGCGTACTACATCAAATGTTCTTATGATTCCAATTTATATAAATTTGAAACATATACTGGTTTGGATTGTCCAAATGTTTTCATTAAAAAATTGAGCGGGGATGCTAAATTAATTTATAAAAATTATTTAAAACCAATAATTCCAATATCTAAATTAACACCTAATGAGCAGAATTTATTTGATTCCGCTACTAAGTGTCATTTTTGTGAAAAAATAGTAAATGCCTGTGATAAAGTAAAAAATCATTGTCACTTAACCGGAAAGTTTTTAGGGGTCGCTCATTCGAAGAATTTCTTTTAAACAAAGAGACTGGCTTAAACAATACATCGATTTAAATACCAGTATGCGTCAGCAAGCTAGAAACGATGTTGAGAAGGATTTTTATAAATTGATGAATTTAGTTTTTGGTAAGACTATGGAAAATGTTGATAAGCGTGTAGATATCAAACTAGTGAATCATTGGGAAGATATCGGGAAAAGACGCGGTGCAGAAAGTTTAATTGCAAAATTGAATTTTAAATCTTGTTCCATTTTGACAGAAAATTATGTAGCTATTCAACTCGATCGATTAAAAACGGTATATAATAAACCTATATATGTTGGATTTTCAGTTCTAGACTTAAGTAAGCTTTTAATGTATAGGTTTTTTTTATAAGCTTTTAAAGTTCACATATGGTGATAGACTACGACTTTGCTACATGACATTATACAACAGACATTTTCCAAGACATGAAAAAGACTTTACAAAATTCGACACGAGTAACTTCAATCCTAATAATCAATACGGCATCCCATTACAAAACAAGTCTGTGTTAGGTCTGAAGGATGGCTTAGAGCAAAAATGTATGCAAATCGTGATGAGGGTGATTGGAATAAAAAAGCTAAAGGTGTAAAGAAGGTTGTTGTAGCGCAAAGCATTACAGGTGATGATTGCAAACATTGTTTGCTCAATAATACAACCATCACTTGCAAACAAAAATTATTTAAATCATTAAAAGATACAATTTATTCTAATTTACAAAATAAATTAGCTCTATCACCTTTTGACGATAAACGTTATGTTTGTCGGTACTAATGGGAACTCAATACCTAGCAGCTAAAATTATATTGTTATTGTGTTATTTATTATATGCGTTTTAATTTAGAAATAATATATATACATTATATATATATATATATATATATATATATATATATATGAGTGACTTGAGTGAATTGCCACATCTGTTTAAAACACCGTCTGCCGATATTGTTTACGTAAAAGGATCACAAAAGTGTACTTACCTTAAAAACTATTATGATAATGTTGTAAATTTAGAATTTTATGAGGATTGCCCCAAATTAACTAAATCGTTATATTGCTGCCAATCACATAGAAATAGGTTAAGTGTATGTAGCATTGTTAATGTAGAAAAATTGTTTAATTATGTAAATAATAGTAAAAAAATAAACAGTTCTTATTTAAATATTTTTTATTTAAATTTTATATTCATTACAGGAACCTTTAATAGCCGTATTAAAATACACACAACTATTATTAATTGAAACATTTATAAATAAGAATTAAAATTTATTTTTTAAAATATATTATACAATTTTATGGTTTTAATGCATATATATTTTTATATCAGTATTATAATTTTTAATTTTCTAATTTAAGTTTTTTATTTTATAAGTTAATAACATAAGACATTATATATATATATATATATATATATATTACTTGTTAATTTTTATAAGATTTTATATGTATATAGCAAAAGTGCTAAATAAATTCTCTTTATTTATAATTATTATTTATTTATTATATAATATTACGATTAATTCCTAATGTCATTTCTTTTTATTTCACCTAATAAATGGCGCCTCCTTTCATTGCTGGGAACAGGTGCATTTATTTCATCTTCCACATCTTCAATTGCCACGAATTCATCATCTTCCACATCTCCTTATTTTATTAAAAAATTGTGAAGTACGCAAACCGATGTTATTACTTTATGTGCTAAGCTTAGATCACTCATATCTAAGTATTTGAGCCTCCTCCATTTTCCCTTTAATAATCCAAATGCACGTTCAATGGTTAATCGAATGCTACTAAACCTAGTATTGTATCTTATTTGGCTATTTGTTAGATGGCCTGCATTGCGGTATGGTGTTAATACTTCTTACAATAAAGGGTATGCAGAATCCCCAATTAAATGGAACTCTGGATTAATTAAGGGATCATCTTCATTAATTATTCCACGATATAGGTTGCTCCTTCTAAATATACGTGCATCGTACATCCTTCCTGGGTATCCCACACTAATATTAATAAGTTGCAATCACATACTGCTTGTATGATTATGGAATGTGACTGATTCCTATTAAAATAGTCAACAGCATTTCCAACAGGTTGCGGATGATTGCGAAAAGATATTAATAGTCTACGGGCGCGCTCCACCACGCGGCAGCGGAGAAATCCGCAAACATCGGGGCCATCCGTCATCCGACTGGGACCAAACTTGCAGGGAGGCTCAGCATCATTAGCAAGAAATCTTTACCTATATTTCCGGGATCGAGCAACACCGGAAGCGGATGATTGTAATTGAAACATAGGCAGGTAGCGTCATTAAATTGTTAATCCGCGATCATCGGGGCCATCCGCATACCAATCGGAATAAAACTTGGTGCGAAACATTTAAATAGTTAAAGACTTTAGATACCTACGTATACCGAATCGCGGACCTAAACGTTTTATTAATGAAAAAATAAAATATAAATAACCGGCGCCTTCACCATATATCTATTTATTATAATAGAAAATTAGCTCGGCGGTTAAAAACATTAGCGTGGAAAGGGAAATGGCAATCGCCCAATAGGATGGCAGAGGGTGCAGGAGCCGATCTCCTACGGGAGATTAGAAAAAGAGTAGGGGCTCTGAAAGTCCTCGCGGAGGCTAGGAATACGAAAAGTGAGATAAAACAGGAGGTAGGAGAGCTGTGGGACCTGATCAAGGATAAAAACAGGGAAATCACCTGGAAGGAGACCAGCACGCTCGACAAGGGCACTTCAACTGAATTATCGCCGCAAGTATCGCGGGGTACGCAGGCAGGAGAGGTGGGCAAAGGAGAAAACACAAAGAAAGCCGATTTGACTCGGGAGAGATTGCGGAAAGTAGGAAGGGGATATGCAGGGTTCCTGGAAATAGCCGCAAGGAGGTGGGTCCAGGAGTGCTACGGCAAGGTAGTGAAAGTGGACGGAGACCTAATGGACGCCCCCTGGACCACCTTCTCGCCCACTGCGTATCGGCAGATATGCATATGGGAAGGGGGATAGCGGTCAGGTTCAGGGAGAAATACGGTGGACAAGACCAGCTCAGGGAGCAGGAGGTGCGATCTGGTGGAGTTGCATACCTCGTCAGCTCTACAGAAACGCCCGCATCGAACGGTGGTACACATGCGAGCAAAAGGCACGTGTACTACCTGGTGACGAAGGAGAGGTTCGACGAAAAGCCCACCAAAGAATATTGAATTAAATCAGTATTAAATTAGTAGTGTGATAGTTCAGTTTGCAAAAAAAAATATTTATGGATGAAGGTAAGAATTGTTTATTAAAAAAAAATATTGAAATTATTGTTTTTGTAATATTATTTTACAGAATTTACTGAAGGGGTTTCCTGTGGACGATGTCCAGTTTGTCTTATAAATTGGGTGACGTTCGCATTGATGTGTGGACATTTGTTTTGTGGTAGTTGCGTGAAGCGGATCGATAAATGTGCGATTTGTCGATCACGCAAATCCAATGCTAGAAGGATCTTTCTAACATCTACCATGACCCCACAAATCTCAACGGAGCCAAGTACTTTAACCGAAGCATCCAACACCCCGATTACCCCATCCGAAACATCCAACACCCCGATTATCCCACCCGAAACATCCAACACCCCGATTATTCCACCCGAAACATCCAACACCCCGATTATCCCACACATCTCAACAGAGCCGAGTACTTCCGAACCTAACACCCCTACAACCTCTCGCACCCACGAAGACAAATGAGGGAAAGACGACAAAGAATTGATGATTACTATCTTTCTTTGCATTGGGAAAGTGAAATCGTGAGATTAAGATTTAGACGGGATCGACGTGAGAGAATAAGAATGAGGGAGATGTACCGCCAATACGTTACTTTTGAGAGAGAGAGGCAAATAACAGAGGTTATATTGGGACGGCTTGAACCATCAGCAGTGTTGACTGAGTTGTCTGATGACAGCGATGACAGCATTTTTGATGCTGATACGGAGGTTGAGGATGATGATATGGAGAGTGAAAATGTAAGTAATAATTTTACAATTGTGATTTTATTTCCAAGAAATAATTGTAATTTTTGTTCTAGATTGAGGAAGCAGTAAATATCTCAACTACCCAACCTCAGGAAGAAGAGGATGACTGGTAGGATCCCAAATAATATATTTAAGTGTAATTTTTTAATAATATTAAGTGTTCATGTGTTAGTTTTTTTTTAAATATATACATATTTCTTCAATTATTTTTCTTTTTTGTAAACAAATAATATATTTAAGTGTTATTTTTTTAATAATATTAAGTGTTCATGTGTTAGTTTTTTAAAAATATATACATATTTCTTTAATTATTTTTCTTTTTGTAAACCTTAATTAGGGTATTGTGGGTAATAATAAGAAGTTAATATATTATTGTTATAAGTGAATATTAGAGATGCACCGAGTATCGGTTTTGGCGAATAACCGAATGTCTAATATTCGGCAACTATTCGGCAGATCAGCGAAGTGGCCACATGGCGTTAGCTGTCGCGTTGCGCTCGGCATTTTTAGAAAAATTAAAGCGGGGAATTTGGCTGTTTCAAAAAAGAAACAGTTGATCAAAAGTTAATTTTAAATATTTGTAAAAGGTTGCTTTAAGCTGTTAAAATTTGGAACAATTTGTATTGGTTTTGTTAACAATAATCCTTAAAATTGGAACCTGCTTTGATTAATCAATTATATTATCAGTAATTTGCTTCAGAATATCCACCAATAAAATAATATAGTTTAGAATATATTATGTGTTTTTTCATCATTATAGAAGTTTTATTAATACATTACTTTTATAATAATGACATCATAATATAGATTTATTATTTTGCAATGATAAGTTATATATATATATATATTTCCGATCGATAGCCGATTCATTTACAGAATATAATTCTAATTTTATATATTATTGCACATGCATATACACATTTTAATAAAGATGGTTAGCTTGTTACATATTTCCAAATGTTGTTAAAATAATTAATGTATAATTCTTCGTTTTATTTTTAATAATTAATATTGTTAATTATCCTCATAAATTATTTATATATTGAAATTTAAACACACAATGTTTTTTGAAATCTAATTGTAAATACAATTATTTTATAAATTGCGTTAAATGTAATAATTATTTATAATATATATTTGTACTTTAATTATGTTGTTTTAATTTCTCGCATCGCGCGGTTATTCAAATACCGCGCGGTATTCCTGCCACCTATGACCCGTATATAGTAGAACCCCCCACACCGCGCATCCCACACTGCGAGAACCCCTCTACCCCGCGGACCGTGACGTTTTTTGATTGCAGCGCCCCCTCATGGAGCGGTTCGGCGAACTAAACTTACGGAACGTGGAGACCCCTAGGAGTCATCAATCTAATTTAATCTACGGTCAGTCTTCCGCTCGGCGTTACAGTCAGACACCGCACTCGCCATTCACCGCGTGTTGTTTCGTTGTATAATATTGCGCAATGTCTTCTGCAAAGTGTAAAAAATCGCCTGTATGGAAGTATTTTGTGGAGTGCACGGAGAGTACTAGGCTGGTCCAGTGTAGATTGTGCGATGTAAAGATTTCGCGTGGAGGAGAAGGTAGAAAAGCCACAGCAACTGGATTGATTAATCACGTAAGAAATAAGCACAACCACGAATTTCTAAAACTACAAAAATGCTCATCAGTTGCTGTAGCAACCAATCAAAAACTTTTAAAGTTTAAGCAATCATGTTTATCAGAATGCCTAGAGAAATCCAAATTGTGGGACATAAATGATGTAAGTGCCAAAAAATACCACTACTTAATAGGGGAAATGATAGCAGTAGATAACGAAGCTATAGCTATGGTTGAGAGACTAGGATTTATGAGATTGATGAAGAAGACTCTACCTCGGTATAACATACCTAGCAGAACATACTTTATTGAAAACATAATACCTGATATATATATAAAAAAACTGTTGATAAAATTAAAAATAACATAACAAGAAATTATGCAATATCGATTACATCTGACATGTGGACGTGTACCCATACTGGCGCCAGTTTTTTGAGTTTTACGGGCCATTGGCCCAATGATCAGTTTGAATTAAATCATTCAGTTCTCAACATGAAGCATTTCGCAGGACCACATACTGGAGAAAATTTTGCCTCTGCTTTGATGGAAACTTCATCTATGTGGGATATTTCACGATCCAAAATACATGCTGTTATAATGATAATGGTGCCAATATGGTTAAAGGTGTGAGAGATACCGGGTATGGATCTATTACCTGCTTCTTACACACACTCCAACTATTAGGTGTGCAAGTTAATTTCCGCGTTTTTGTTTAGCGCTTTACCTTGTTTTAATAAATAAAATTTTTGTATATTATTATTATTCTATTATTTTCGCCGTATTATCAGCTTTCTATACATATATTATAGTCCCCATATAATCCCAAATAACGATTTAATTTTAGCTTTTAACATGTCAACTTTTGTTCCGGAAAAACGCCATTTGCGGGAAGCACTTCTTTTCCTATTCCATCTCAAGAAGAAAGCTACTGACGCCCACCAAATGCTCGCCCAAGCCTACGGCGATGCTGCTCCATCCATAAGAACCTGCCAAGAATGGTTTCAGCGTTTCAAATCGGGTGATTTTGACGTCAAGGACAAGGACCGGTCAGGACAACCAAAAAAGTTTGAAGACGAAGAACTTGAAGCTCTTTTGGACGAAGACTCGGCTCAAACGCAAGAACATCTTTTCTTCATCGTATTGTGACCGGTGATGAGAAGTGGATCTACTTCGACAATCTAAAGAGGAAAAGATCATGGGTGAGCCCAGGTGAGCCATTGAAATCGACCTCAAAGCCAAACATCCACGGGAAGAAGGTCTTGCTCTGCATTTGGTGGGACCAGCACGGCATACTGTACTACGAGCTTCTCCAACCCGGCGAGACAGTCACTGCCAATCGCTACGAACAACAGCTTGTCCAGCTACGCGATCAAATCGGAAAAAAGAGACCAGAATGGGCGGATCGACACGACAGTCATATTGCTTCATGACAACGCAAGGCCTCACGTCGCAAAATCGATTAAAGACGCCCTAAAGAATTTCAAATGGGAAGTCTTACCGCACCCGCCGTACTCTCCAGACATCGCCCCGTCGGATTATCACCTTTTCCGATCAATGGCTCACGGTCTGGCGGAGCAGCACTTCCAAAATCGCCAAGAAGTCCAAGAATGGCTCGATGAATGGGTCGCTTCAAAACCGGTAGTTTTTTAATGTCTCTTGATTCTCTATTCGATAGTTTGAATGGGTCAATAGAAATTGCTCCTGAAGGAAGCCTTTGAAGTGTGTGGTTAGTAAGGAGTCAGGTCATAAAAATTTTTGGATGTTATCAAAAGATAACATTAAACAGTGGCGGTATATTAAAAACCACAATTCAATAAATTCAACGTGTAAACCACCAAGTCAGAAGGGCTGGTTTCATTCCTTGGAAGCTTTTATTGGAATTCAAAATTTATTAGAAGGGCATAGTATTCACTCCTTCAAACCAAGAAGTTTTAATCAAGATCCGTTGGAAAATCTTTTTGGTGCTATTCGCTCTGGTTGTGGGAATAATGAAAATCCAACAGTTTTACAATTTATTAGTTCTTTTAAGACACAGGTTATCAGTAATTTAGCAAATCAATCTTTTAAAAATACTAATTGAGAGAAAGATCACTTTCAAATTTTATCTAATTTAAGATCACTTTTAAATGTCTGTTCAGACACTGGTAATACCTTTAATTTAGAACAGCCCTTCTTGTCATCTCACTGTCAAATCTCTTGAAAGTTGTAACGTTCCGTTTTGAAGAAAAGTATTTTTTTGCAAATTATCGAATAAGCGGTAGATTCCGGCCCGTAGTGTTGCTACGCTCAGGTGTTTTCCGTCCGCGAATTGACTGCGCAGGTCGAGCGCGAGCGGGTAAGGAGGATGTGCGCTTGAAACGAGGCTTTTGGTTTTGGGTTTTCGGCGAGAGCATGAGGGTTGTGTGTGTCAGGTGAGTCGAATCGAATCGATTTTGAAATCTAAGTTCCGGATACCGATGAGCGTTTGCCGTTTGCACACTTGAGTTGAGTTGATTTCGTCCCGTGAGACTCAGTGAAGCAAATTGCGCCGGCCCGCTGAGCCGTGATATCTTTTTGTCGTTCGTTTCGTTTTTTTTTTTCTGTCGTTGGGATGCCACCGGGTCGGCCGTGTACGGAGAATTTGTCTTATACACAAGTACATAGTAATTCATTTAATTCAATAAGAGGGCAAATTTCGTGAGATTGATCTAGTAATTATTTTAACCCCGTACCGCCCGCTATTTGGAATCCGTAGGTAACGTTTGGATAAGGCTCGAAGAGGGAGTGCCAAACTGACCCGTAAGCTGCCTCGCCCTAAAATAATCCTGGATGATTGACCAAGCTGTTGAGGGAATGTAAAATGAGTCTGTGAGAGGGAAGCTTAAAGTTCACTACACTGAAGCACGAGCCACCGCTTTACACTACCCCGCTTGTACGCTAGTAATAAACCTTGCATGCTATACTCAACCCTTGCTTGAGCCCTAGCTCATTAACGACACCTGCTACAGGACAGGAGGCGATCAGCATTACAAATTGGTGAGACCTACCCTCTTTTAAATTCGAAGGGAGCCAATACAGGTCGAGACGAGCCCTCGCGCCAATTAGTCAGTAGTTAGTTTTCGTAATAGTGGCTATCTATTCTGTACCTTCCCCGTTAGTATATACCATCAGTCATATACCATATTTTTTTTGCTTCAATCTAGTCATCGGTAATTTTTTTATTTGTTAAATTGTTGGAGCAATATATATTGTTACATTTGTTAAGTTGAAGTGTGTGTATTTTTTGTGTGACCTGAACTTAACAGTTCTTTCCCCTTCCTGACACTATTGTGGCTGGCGCCCAGGTTGACGCAGAATTAAAATAAAGAAAGAACGAACCCTCACCCAGCACCGCTGAATTGACTCTAGCCGTTAGAAATTATTGTAAACATCGAGGGTAAGGTTATAAAGTATTGATTTAAATGTAGAAGAATTTGTAAAATCGGGAAGTATAGAATGTTTATCTGTGGCTTACGTTGCTGGTTTTATTGTAAAGAAGTTGTTTCTTAAATTTTCTTGCGATATTTGTGTAAGATTATTGATTTCTGATGAATTTGAATCTTTTAATGAATTTATTGCTGCTAAAAAATCTTGCCAAGACAAGACTAATTATCATTATCCATCAGAAAATTTGGTTATATTTGTTGGAAATATTATTACAGGCATTGAAGAATATTTGAAAAACAACAAATCTGAAGTCAATTTAACTCACAAAATTTTGCAACTCTTGGGTGAATCAATCGATTATAGTTTTTTAAATGAGTGTCCAGAACATTTGGAAGTTTTAAAAGATCTCATTATAATTAGTACCTGTAAAATTGGTTTACCCTGGTATTGCAAGAGGTTGTCGAGAAGTTTAAACGGGCAGCGTAAGAATAAGTACATAACAGACAGAAAGCTTCGCATTTTGAAACATGTTTATATATATATATATATATATATATATATATACAGATAATTTAAGTTGCACCTACGCTTACCTCCTAGAACTTCACCTACATTATCATTTGATATGACGACTTGAATTCCATGTCTCGCAGTCTCTCCCCCACACTACGTTCCCTGTTTGTTGTTTCAAAATCTTGAGTAAAATCAAATTAATTTTTACACTGTCAAGTCACATTGGTACTTTTTTCATTAACATTAAGTTTGCGGTTGAGAGTAGAGTGTTTAAGCCGGCGCGGGGCCATTTCATTTCCTTCTCGGAAGTGACCTTGAACACTTCCGGTTTCCTACTTCCGGTTAAACAGGATGTAGATAAGGGGTTTACGGTTATACAGCATGTAGATAAGATAAGGGGTTTCCGGTTATACAGGATGTAGATAATCTGCCCCATGCCAAGATAGCCACCATGATGCCATCAAGGTCACATACGACGATCAGAAAGTGGTGGGGGGTAAAAGAGTGGAGAAAGTGCGTTAAAGATACATTGAGAATAATGCAGTGTACAAATACGGAACGAGAGCCTTTAATGGTTCGCATTAGCAGTGCCATAGAAGCATACCACGAAGGTACTTTAAACTCTGATCACTTGAAATATTTACCAGAATACTACTTGAAGAGGACGGAAGGACTGGAGCTTTTAAAGATCTGGCCAAATTTACCGCTGAGCTTGAAAGAGAAGACCAAGGAAAGATTACCCTGTTTTGAACACTACAATACGGGAAGGACCCACATCGATAGACCACCCCCACCAAAATATAAGTGTCATCAGTGTTTGAACATGAATTAAATTTCATTCCCATATAGCTGCTTTATTATGAATTACACCACGTTGATATTATCATCTGGATTTGTGCTATTTATAATAATAGTTGTATGTATTTTAATAGGGGGATTAAAGGTTCCTGTAATGAATATAAAATTTAAATAAAAAATTTTTAAATAAAAACTTTTTATTTTTTACTATTACTTACATAATTAAACAATTTTTCTACATTGACAATACTACATACACTTAATATATTTCTATGTGATTGACAGCAAGATAAAGATTTAGTTAATTTGGGACAATTCTCATTAAATTCTAAATTTACAACATTATCATAAAACTTTTTAAGAAAATCAAACTTTTGAGATCCTTTAACGAACACAATTTCTGCGGGTAATTTTTTAAACTATCTTGGCAATTCACTCAAATCACTCCCATCGCTGTTGTATGGAATTCCGTGGTAATTGTTTTCCAACCAACAAACTTGTTTTTTAGACGCATCGCTTAGATCCCTAAACGGTGTGGGTGATTTAAAAAGATATACAAGTAAGTTTTGTCCATCATAGGTGGCAGCAAGCTCCTTTGGAGTAAAGTCAGGGGTGTTGAATCCTTGTATATCCATGAAAAGTGTTTTTAATGGTGGTGGTGATATAATCCTCTTTAAGAGAATTGGTTCCACAATTTTTCCAACTTCTTGAATTCGTCTCTTGAAATGAAGTCGATTCGCAGCTTCTCGCATCCAGTTTAAATCATCATCATCCTCATCAAGCGTTTATGTATACAGGGTGAGTTTTTTTCGATGTTCTCTATGGGGATCTCGGAAACTATAAGAGATAGAAAAACGGTTAAATGGGGAAAGAAGTGTAGTTTTATAAGACGAATAAAATGACACTTTCAAAATATTTGAAAAAGTCAAGGGTAACTAGATATTTTGAAAAAAGTAAAATGTGTCAATTTTTTGAAATCAATTTATCTCTATTATTATCATAGATGGAAAAAAACTGTAAAGGACAAAGTTGTAGAAAATTTTACACAGATTAATAACAAAAAATCAAACAAATTTTTTCGCCCTTATTTTGGGAGATATGACACAAACTTACCTTTTTTTAAATGGAAACAGTAGTTGGCTATGACTTTATTAAAAGGGTTATTTTTTTCCCTTTAATCCGATATAACATATGCCATAGTTATTTTTAAAATAAAATAAGTTACAGTCGTTTTTAATTTTACCATACACTAAAAATTAGTTAGCCATGAAAAAGACAAAAGTAAAACAATGGCAGTTGTTTATTCTAAACACACATTAATTCATTTCCATATTTGGTTTGTTTCGATAAGTTTGTTTTGTATATTTTTCGTGTTGTAAGTTTTTTAAAGTGATAATGAATTTTTCCAACGAAGGAAAGCGTGATATGCTTGTTTGTTACATTCAGTGTAATAAAAACGCTGCGGATGCTGCAGAACAATATTATAATCAATATATCGATTGTCGGCAGCCATCTTTACCAACATTCAGAAGTATCACCGTTTTAGACTTTTTTCTGTGGGGTTATGTGAAGAACAAAGTGTATGAACAATCATATCAATCCGTGGAGGATCTTAGACTAGCTGTACTTGAAACATTTTATTCTATTGACAGAAGAAAAGTAAAAAAACACAAATTCGATTTTAAAAAGATGTACTTTATGCCATAATAATAATGGTGGACTTTCTGAGCATTTTATGTAATATTTAAAATTTTCTTCTATTATTATTTTGATAATTTCGGAATTATTTTACTTTATGTTGCTTTTGACAAATCTAAAGAAAGATAATACATTAAATATTGATTTCGTTGCTATAAACAACCGCAATTGTTTTACTTTTGCCTTTTTCATGGCTAACTAATTTTTGATGTATGGTAAAATTAAAAACGACTGTAACTTATTTTATTTTAAAAATAACTATGACATATGTTATATCGGATTAAAGGGAAAAAAATAACCCTTTTAATAAAGTCATAGCCAACTACTGTTTCCATTTAAAAAAAGGTAAGTTTGTGTCAATCTCCCAAAATAAGGGCGAAAAAATTTGTTTGATTTTTTGTTATTAATCTGTGTAAAATTTTCTACAACTTTGTCCTTTACAGTTTTTTTCTATCTATGATAATAATAGAGATATATTGATTTCAAAAAATTGACACATTTTACTTTTTTCAAAATATCTAGTTACCCTTGACTTTTTCAAATATTTTGAAAGTGTCATTTTATTCGTCTTATAAAACTACACTTCTTTCCCCATTTAACCGTTTTTCTATCTCTTATAGTTTCCGAGATCCCCATAGAGAACATCGAAAAAAACTCACCCTGTATATAACAGGAATAAAATCAAAGCGAAGACACATTCTAAATAATTTTTTTAACAATCCCGGAAATGGGTGTGTACTCTACAACAGAGTCACTCAAAATGAGACAGTATGCTCGGGTATTATCTTTAAAACTTTCAGTCGCTTCCATCTCAATGCGCAGGTCCACTGCTGAAGATTTTACACTTTCGTTTTGTTTGGACACATCAAACACAAAAATTGTTGAATTTTTAAATTCAATGAATGATAATAGTGGTCGACTTAGCTGATTGTAATAACTCGATTGAAATTGACAGTACGTGTTGTATGCAGTCAAGTAATCATTCTTTTCAAAATCCAGATTTAGGTTTTCATATGGAAAAGATTGAGAGTTTAGATAAACTCGTATGTTTTTAATATTGCTGTGATCAAAAATTGATGCGTCAGCATTAGCCGTATTCTTTTTATTGTTTTGGAAGGCTACAATCACAAATCGGGGTTTTTCCAAGTTACTTGATGTCTTTACAGCCCAAATATCATCCTTAGACTTTTTTAGAGTCGGCAGTTCATGTAGTTCCCATTTTCTGAACGGGATTAATATATTTGGATCGTTTTTAATTTTATCCAACATGTGTAGTTTTAATTCATCGTTTAGTTGGACATGTGGTACCCGCCATACAATTTTATTTAAATTAAATTTTATTTGTGATACATCCGTATCATCACATTTAAAACAATTTATATCACTCGATGCACGTAATAAAATCAATTCCTGTTTAACATTAATAATAAGCTTTTGGTAATCTTCTGCAAATCCCATTAAACACCTTAAAGGTATAAGAGCATAAAAATGTTTATCAGGAAAATAGGTCTTAATATGTCCAGTTTTAGCCCATCCGGCCATTCACAATTCCTTCGAGTCGTTGAAATCATCGTTGGAAATCAATCCTTTTAAAGTACTTTCGATTCTCAAATCACGGGTTCGATCAATTTCAATACCGTTTAACTCATATCTAATCTCCTCAAACAGGAAAGCGAACGCATTTGTCACCAATTCAAATTTTTTATCTGCCAATAAATTGTGGTCTACCGCTCAAGCAAATATAACTGTTTCCAGGGCAGGTGTAAATGTCTTGATTTTGAATTGTTAATCGAATTTCATCATTATTTTCAAAGTGAGTTGTTCTCGGCTGATAAGTGTGATACTCAAATCTACTAATGCGATCGTCAAATCGTACTTGTTCAAACACGTCTTCCATTGTTTTTAATTTTATAACCAAGAGATGCCAATCTTGCGAGATTAATACGTGTTACTCCTTGAAGAGATGAATTAACAGTGATGAGCTTTTGATTTGTTTGATTCTTTTTATCGAAAACTATCCCCATGTTTTTAATTCGAGTCTAACTAAAATATTTTCTCCTCTGAAATTAATCAATTTACCTTCTTGATCAATAATTCTAAGAGTAATGTTTTCAATTCTATCACGGGTATTAAGTGGTAGATATAATATATTTTTTGGTTCGATATTAATTGCAAAGCATGGATCAACTGCAGGACTAAATTCAAACAAAGTATGTGATAAGATTTCGTCGTAAAATGCTCCGGTCGTTATGTTACACTCCACTCGCACACTATCAACTTTAATAATCTGCACTGGTAAATCAGATGCGTGCAAAATTCCAGCCTTGAGAATTTTGTTTCCAGAAAATCCTAATAATTTCCCGATCGTTCCTTTATTAGGTGAGAAATCTATATCCTTTTTACTTTTAATTTCACACTGTAGCGTGTTATTATTAGGTTTAAGCGATAAGAGTTTATCAACTTCCTCTTTTTTCTTATCACCAAACAGCTGTTTTTGCAAATAAGTTTCAATATCTGTAACCTCGTATGAACCCGTAGGTAACTGTTTTATCACCGTAAATAAATTTATTATTGACACCCTCTTCAATATTTGGTATTGAATTATAGGTATGAAGCCCAATTAATCCCAAACAGTACTGTCGATTTGGATCAAGTTCTATAGGGGGATAATAGTTTGTTGAGAGTACACTGCTTGTACCTTGCAAGGTGAAGGTCTGAGACATGACTAAAAGAATTTGAAGTAATCTGATTTATTTATACAAAAATTCTATACACAAGTGTCCACAATTCCTAAAATATTTAATCACTTCTTGTGGCGGTGACAAATTTCCAAAACTATCAAAGTAAGTAACAATATTTCCAGATTTCTTATAAGCCACCCAATGATTCCCGCATCCATCCTTTGAATCCAGAGTAATGATGCCAGTTTCTCGATGTTGTGGTTTCCGTGGTAATGAATCACGCATAAACACTTCTCGGAAATTCTTTACATTTTTGGTCGCGTTCAATAAATCCAATGTGGTTAGGGCGCGGTTGGGTAGCAACTTTAACAATTTTTTGACTTTTTGAGAAACAGTCCCATTCCTTTACGATACGGTTTTAAATACAGGCCTTTCCCCTGTTTACCCAAAGCGATGGTCTCCATTTTACTATTGTGTCGACGCGCCTCTTCTACTTTTGTTTGAGCATCTTTAGCGTCCTTTACGGCTTTAGCAATACCTGCAGCGCCCCCTGCTAGCGAACCGAGAGCACTAAGACCCGCAAATATAGGAATCAGGGGTAGGATGCCACCTTGTTTCGGAATAGGTATGATTCTAGGAGTTCGGATCTTCTTTTTCCCGCCTGCCTCCTTAATGGCAATTTTTGCAGCAGTTAATGCAAGTTTGCTGCTTTCTTTTACGCCTCCAGGTTTATCAATTTTTCGTTTAAATTTTTTTGTAGCCTTGCGAGCTTTCATTACAACTCCGCTCCTTAGCGGTGTAACACCCATTCCCATCTTTCTCTTCATTTTCATCGCGTTGGTAACCGCCCACGCAGCGGCTTTTTCGCCAAGTTTAGCGTCTTTGGATGTAACTCGATTCCAGGCAGCCCACTCCAATTTTTGGTCAGCTTTGTGTCTTTCACTCAAGTTCTTGTTTTGGGAATAAGCAATGTCGTGCTCTTTACAAGCCACATCTAAAGGATTAATTCCAGGATCACTTCTTTTTAAACGTTTTTCCAACTTTGTTCCAGGTCCACAGTACTGATAGCCGGGTATATGTGCTTCAAATGGTAGCTTATTGATTACTGAATTGATGATTCCTCTTCCGCGGTATACAATCATTTGAGAGTTGATAAATGTTACATCAGTATATATAATGCAGCAACTTGAAATCAATTATAGTACGATGAAGGTGGTCAAACAGAAAGAATCAATTCCAGTCATTAATTTGGATAATATTGTCGGCGATGGGCTAAAAAATAATGTGAAAAAACATAGTAACCTTTTACCTAATTCAATCAGAGCAGTAATTTGTGGGCCATCAAACTGTGGTAAATCGAACTTAATGTTATCACTCTTATTAGACAAAAATGGGTTAAAATTTGAAAACATTTATATTTACTCAAAGTCACTCTATCAGCCAAAATATCAATACCTGGAAGAAGTTATTAACGGTTTTCCAGAGGTAGATTACTTTCCGTATACGGTGAACGCTGAAATTATAAGCCCCGGAGAGGCGAAAGCAAATTCAATTTTCATTTTTGATGATGTTGCTTGTGACAAGCAGGATAAGATTCGAGAATATTTTAGCATGGGCAGACATAATGACATAGATTCCTTTTATCTCTGTCAAACATATACTCGCATTCCTAAGCATTTAATACGCGATAATTAAAATTTAATTATATTATTCAAACAGGATAATCTTAATCTAAAACATGTATACACTGACCACGTTAGCTCTGATATGACTTTTGAAAAGTTTAAACATTTATGTTCAGAGTGTTGGAAAGAAAAATTTGGGTTCATTACAATTGGTAAAGATTCTGATGTGGGTAGATTTCGTAAAGGTATCGATCAGTATATAATCATAAACTAGATAGCCATTCCTCATTACAACAACAGATGCCACTAGTGATAGATCAAAGGTTCATTCAGAAAGAGGCTGATTAGAAAAAGAGGCTGATTAGGATGGGTGACATTCAAAAGAAACTAATACAAGTTCAAAATGATATCAGGAGAAAAGTGTTGGCTCTTAAATTAAATCGTAATGAAGATGATGAGAGACTGAAAAAAATTTATCAACCAATTACTGAACCTTTACAAACCTTGGTAAAATCTAACGAAGAAATTAAACAAGAAAATCGTGAAATTAAGCAAGAAAATAAGAGAATCAAAGAGGAGAGTATTCAATTTGCTCATTCATCACCCTTTAAACCTAAGAGATTGAACTTTTTAGATGATAGAGATGTTTTTACACACGAACCCTCCGAAAATCTATCAATAATTTCTCCACCTGATCCAACCGTTCTTAACGAATATTTGGAACAATTTGCACCACTGCCGAGGCAATATATTGAAAAATTATTGATTGAAGGCGGTGATGATTTTGATCCTATTCATGGCATTAAATTTAATAATGATGATGCTAAATTAAAAATTGGTAACACAGTAATTGATCTGGATAAAAATGATTTAATAATTGATGGTCTTAAATACAAAGGAACTTCTGGTTTGTATGAATTATTGTTTAGAAAAGATCCTTATGCATATACTGAAGATGATAGAAAAAATTATGTAGACATACTTAAAAGAACAAACTCATTACATCGACGGTTATAAAACCATTACTACCAACTTCACAAAAAAGGCGATCAAAGTCTGAATCAAGCGTACAAAAGTCTAAAGGTGGTCGTGGTTTCGATTCAAATTTGATTGTTGAAAATAAAAAGCGTAGATATACATATTGGAATGATCCCAATGAATTGATTGAAAGACTTTGGTTACTACATACTTCACAACGAGCTGGAAATAATTCGCATGCCAATGAAATTGCATCGATAGAGGAAGAGCTCAAGGAGGCTAATATAATCCATTAATTCATCCATTAACTCATCATTTGCATTATGTCTGTTGACAAGTTCGGACGTCATTCTAACAAGACGCTAACTGCAGGTCGTGGCCCTTCAGGTGTGGGATTTTCTTTAACACAGGATGGGCACTATGACATGCAGAAAAAACGGTTAAAATCTGTTCTAGATCCTGATGAATTGAATGATGCCGCAACAAAATTATATGTTGATAGTAATTTTAACAAAATTTCTAAAACATTAACTCGAATTGAAAAGAAAACTGATTCTATAGATGACAATTTAAAACAAGAATGTAAGTGGTTAATTATAGAATTTAATGAGGCAATAAATAATGAAACAAAGAATATAAAGGACGATTTAGATGCAATTATTACAAATAATGCAAAGATTATAAAGAATGATTTAGATGCAATTTTTACTAATAAAACAACGATAATGAAAGAAGAATTACAGACATTCTTTATTAATAAGACAAAAGTTATAGATGCATTGATGCTCGCCATTACTCTTGATAATAAAAATCTGAAAACTTACCTGTCTAAGACCGTTTTAGGGAAAATAGAAGCTAATCATGAGGCATTTAATAAAATCAAAAAGAGCTTGGACGACATTAGTGAAAAGTTCAACGAAAGAAGTGAATGAGTTTAGTAACTTAAGGAATAATGATGTCTTAAACAAAATAGTAAAGAGCTTGAATGTGATTAGTGAAATGATCAACGTGCAGAAAGGAGCTCCTACAATTATTAATCAGTAACCAATCATGAGCAAAGTAAAAAGTGATGTAGTAAATGAGTTGCATAAACCGATGAGAAAAAACTTTCCTAGGAGGCGTACAATTATCAAAGGATTGGACAACTTGTGGCAAGCGGATTTGGCCGAATTTGGACTTTATGCAAGAGAAAATAAAGACTTAAAATTCATATTGGTGGTGATTGATTGTTTTTCAAAATATTTATAGACAGTGCCGTTAAAAGATAAATCTGGTAAAAATATGGCTGATGCATTTAAAACTATTTTAATAAAAGACGGTCGAACACCGAAAAATTTACAAACTGATCAAGGAAAGGAATTTTACAATTCACATTTTAAAAAAGTAACAAATAAATATGAAATTAACCATTATTCTACTTACACCATCATGAAAGCTGCGATGGCCGAGCGCGTAATTCGAACAATAAAGGAAATACTTTATCGCTCATTCAGCCTGCGTGGGAACTATCAATGGATAGATGTGTTGAGTGAAATTACGGCTGATTACAATAAGCGGAAGCATAGTACTACGGGAATGCGACCATGTGACGTTACTAATTATACGGAGGATCGGTTGTTAAAAACAGTTTATTCGCAAATCAAAATTGCAGGAAGGCGGATTTTTAAAGTGGGAGATATCGTACGCATCAGTAAACAAAAAGCCTTATTTCATAAGGGATACACACCAAATTGGACAACTGAATTATTTAAAATCAAATCCATCAAAGTTTCAAACCCGTCAGTATACTTGTTAGAAGATGGTGCAGGAAATCCAATCCAGGGAGCGTTTTATGCGGAAGAACTTTTAAAAGCAAAATATTCAGACGTTTACCTAGTGGAAAAAGTGTTGAGGAGAAAAGGAAATAAAGTGTACGTCAAGTGGTTAGGATTAGATAAATCGCAAAATAGTTGGATAGATAAGTCAAACGTATTATAAGTACATGAATGTAAATGTTTGTATTATTAAATATATAAATATGTATAATGATGAGAATTATGATCAGTTTTTTATTAACCCTCAACTCGACAAGATGTTTATCAAATTAATTACGCTTTTAATCTTTATCAATGCAAGTTTTGAAATTGATGTGATTAAATATTTGCATCAGTTTGGATATTTAGATGAAACTAATTATTTAAAACAAAATGAAGACAATGAGTCGTTGATTAATGCCATTGAAACGTTTCAAGAATGTTATAAGTTACCCATTGATGGAGAATTGAATAACGAAACAATAAATTTAATGAATCGAGCGAGATGTGGATTAAGAGATGTGGAACAATCAGAACAAAAGTGGAATTTTACAGATTTGTCATGGAATTTTACCAGAGCTTCAATCAATGACATTGAAATAGCTAGTAAAGCGTTTAAAATATGGTCTAAACACACAAACTTAAAGTTTACGAAATCTAGACGAAATCCTAATATAATTATAACCTATCAAAAATATAATCATACATTTTATGAATGCTATAAAAAAACAAATTGTCCCTACAAATTTGATGGAAATCGAGTTATATTAGGACATGCGTATTTACCTGCAATAAATTCAAAAACAGTTGAAATACATTTAGACAAAGATGAAAAATGGTGTCATTATAATTGTTTGTCATCAGAAATTAGTTTACTACAAGTACTTTTACACGAAGTCGGACATGCTCTAGGTATTAAACATTCTTTTGATGAGAGAGCAATCATGTATGCATACTATTCACCACAAGAAAATCAAACAATTATTGATTTGTCTAAAGATGATATTGAAGCTATTCAAACTGTATTCGGCAAAAAGAAAAATTTAACAAAATTTTATTCAACATCTACGTCTGCTATAACTACTACAACAACACAAACACCAGTTGTTAAAACGATCGATCAATTATACCAGAATTATGTTTGTTAAGTGATATTAATACATATCTAATTGTGGAAGACACATTATTTATTATTTATGAAAAATGGGTGTGGTATAAAAAATTCGATGATGATGAAATTACCACACCGTTATCAATCAATCAGTGGTTACCTTTTCAACCTGACAACTTTACAAAAATTAATGCAATTTATCAAAGACTTGATGGTAACATAGCAATCTTTTCGAATGATATAATTTATGTAATTAATCCTGACAATTTATCATTGATTCATACCAAACATTTGACAGACATTGGAATTATTAGAACATGTACAGGAGTACGGGGTGTTGTAAATACATATAGAGGACAAACATACATCTTTTGTGATAATGGTCGTTATTTTAAAATAAAAGAATGTATATTTGAGGTAACTAAACTGGGATTAATTTCTAATGATTTTCCTGGAATTCCAACAAATATCACAGGGGTGTTTAGATACACAGATGGATTGTTATATTTTTTTTGATAAGTGAATACTTATTCATTCAATGAATTTTCAAAGAGAGTTGAAAGTGTTCGTAAAAACGGTGTTGACAAATTTAATATCTATTGCACAGCTTCACAAATTTTGATTAAAATTAAAGCATTATTCAATAACTATTTTGTTTTTAAAGACAGACAATTTTAACCTTGACAAGTTTGAACAAGTTTGAGCTTGTGGTTAGATAAGCCTATCGCTGTGGTTAGATAAGCCTATCGCTATATAAGTACACATTTTTGTAATAAAATATTAGTTTACCAGAATCATTCAACGATGTCTACCACAAATCAAGAAAGTACTTTCAATAATCTCATTGACAATAAACTTTCGAATTACGATGATGCGTTCAAGATTGAATTAACACTTTTGGGTCAATCAACATATCCTCTAAACAAATCGGCTACAAAGAACGTGAGCATCGGAATAAGTCCAGCCCTAGGATTCATTCCAGTTGTGAAAATCTGGGGCACTCATTCATGTATCTTCTTCACTGAGGAGGAATGGCTTCAATTTATGAACATCAACCTGGATGATTTACAAAGGAGGTCCATCACCATCGGAGATCACGAGATTACCAAGAATGAATATAAAAATATTATGGCAATATGGATAAAGCAGAGGGAGTTGAGTGTTATTATATCGGAAGAAACATTTTGTAATTTGATGTGTTTGAAACAAATTATTACATGTAAATTGAATAATTTAACAACGTTACAATTTTATTCATATTATTGTTCAATTTTATTATCTTGTATTAATGATTCAAATTGTAATGAATTATATGAAAATGTATTAAAATGGATTTCTATTTATAAGCATGAACAAAATGCTTATTTGATGTTGGAATGAATATTTGTTTATTTCTTTCCCGGCTCTCATTATTATTAACCGCGCATGTGCCGAAATGGGTTCGCGAAGCTGTGCGCATCAGTATGTATCTGTCTGCCTGAGTGTCGGGAATTGCATTATAGAGTTAATCCTAAATATTGTGTATTTTGTGTGTTCAATAAAGAAAATTTACAAAAACATTACACGTTTTAATAAAATTTGTATTGATTTTGAAAATATGAAACTTACTCAATAAAATATTTTAAAAAACTCTACTGTTATTATTTAGTATTACTCACATCTCCCCTAATGGTTAAAAAATAATTTTAGTGATTAAAACTAATCCGTTGCAATGTTTGATGAATTGTTTCATAAATAAATTGTTGGTCCTTAAAAGGACCGTTTTTTTTTAAATGATGATGTCTACCAATCGTCATCCTCATCATCATTCGTTGACGTTGCAGGGGTCGTTGGTTCCTCATCGTCCGAAATTTCAATCCCCATCAAAATTTCAAGATCTCTTATGTAGGGATCTTCGGATTTGTATGGTTCCATCCCTAAGTTTCCATTCCTCCAATCTAACCATCTTTGTCTTTGACTTATCCACTCTTCCCATCTTCGTATTAGCCTCCTCCCCCTCTCTGCCACTCTTCGCTCCCTTGTCCCCCTCCCCAACCTATACAATTCCCAGTTCTGGAAATTCTGGTTGGGTGGAGTTCTTACATCAGCGAGCGTGGTAGCAAAAGATGTTGATGGAGTAGGCTCAGTATTTGTGGAAGTTGATGGAGTAGGATTCGTAAGTGTGGAAGTTGAAGACGCACTCGGATTGGAATTATTCAAATAAATCCTCAGCACGTTTTCACGATAGATCCGTCTCCGACTGATCGCACACTTACGGATTTTCGCAATGCAACTCCCACAAAATAAATGACCACACTTCAACGCAAATTTTACCCAATTTGATAAGCAAATTGGGCATTCCCCACACCTCGTACCCTCGGTAAATTCGTCACACATTATTTTTTTTGTTAGGTACAAACTTAATCGTAACATTGAATAACTTTTAAGTGCGAATCGATATATTGCGAAAATAGGTGGTGATTACATTCTTAATCTCCACCACAACTTCCACATAATCTTGAATTTCCTTTGATGATAAAAATTAATCTCTACCACCACCTATTTTCGCATTATATATAATGCAATTCCAACTTAAAATATATATATATTACACGTAAGTTCATCAAAATACGAAAAAATGTTCTCCTGTGAGTTCTGTTCCGCTACGTTCACTCAAAACTTCAACCGGGTGAAACATACTAAAAAGTATCACCCTGAAGCACCAATACCCCAACCGTTGAGGAGGGGTCTTAAAGTCGGACCACTGGGACAACGCTCTACTAGTGCTCCTTCAACAAAGAGGAAGAATCAACCATCGAGTAGTGCTCCTCCACCAAAGAAGAAGGTGTTGAGATGTGATGTCTGCCAACGGGAATTTGTAACACCTCAACTTCTTGCGGGACACTTAAGATCCCAAGAACATCTTAATGCTACCGCCTCATATGCTGCGGACGGAATTAAGAAATTATGTACAGCTTTCCGTGACAGAATTGCGTGGTATGCAATTCAGTGTGTTGATGTGTGTGATATTTCAACATTCTTGGGGGAGTGTCAACAACGGTTCGTGCGGTTGGTCAATCGACATATGCACTCCCCTCAAAAAGTGAGCATCGAGTTATTTGGACTATACACCAAACCCGGAGATGATGTGCAGCCAGAGTTAAAATCCTTCAACACCCGCTTTGTGGTAGTAACCCCAACCGACGACCTGGAGGAAGTATATACACAGTTGTGTAATGTTGTGCAAACGAAGAGCGTGGAATTTCAAGTAAGTAATTTTTGTTATAGTGAAATTATTCACACATACTAATGAGTGTATTATCGCTTGCAGGAGCGAGATAGCGGATGGGCCCTCTTAAAGGTGCCTCACCTGGAGGTGAACATAAACAAGTACACCCCAATCCGCGGCTCTTCTTACATAGATCTTCCACAATCAATTAAGAAGAAGCAAGCGTGTATTAATGTGCGAAACGAGGATGATGCATGTTTCGCCTGGGCAGTAGTCTCAGCTCTTCACCCCGTCGCTCATGGACAACATCCACATCGTACTTCTTCGTATCCGCATTACATAACCGTGCTGAAATTAACAGGTATGGAGCTGCCATTAAAATTAAAAGAAATCCCCAAATTTGAAATGTTGAACAATATGAGTATAAACGTGTACGGGCTAGAGTTCAATTCCGATAAACATTTACATGAGGTGGTAGGCCGATTTATTTCACAAAATCAAAACGTGTAAGACATGTTAACCTCCTTTATATTGAGGATGGGGTAAAAGGACACTATGTCTGGATTAAAGATTTATCTAGATAAGTGTCAGCTCAAGTATCCGCTCATGAACACAAAACATTTTTGTGTGATGGATGCTTGACTTTTTTTAATAACGAGGCGGCTTTATTCAATCATTCTCAGCATGATTGTAATAAGACGTATACAGTAATGCCAACTACTAATTTAATCAAAAATAAAAACGGTGATATGGTACCTGGAAATGTATTATCGTTTAATAATTTCAATTAAAAAAACGGGTACCTTTCACTGTTTATGCGGATTTCGAATCACTTCTTGTCCCGATTGAAACATGTGAGCCGAATCCAAATATTTCGTATACTCACTCTACGCATGTTCATACTCCGTACAGTTTCGCGTATTAAATTAAAAGTTCGTATGATTCCAATTTAGATAAATTTGAAACATATAGTGGTTTGGATTGTCCAAATGTTTTCATTAAAAAATTGTGTGAGGATGCTAAATTAATTTATAAAAATCATTTGAAACCAATAATTCCAATCTCCAAATTAACACCTAACGAGCAGAATTTATTTGATATCACTACTAAGTGCCATATTTGTGAAAAAAAAGTAAATACCAGTGATAGTAAAAGATCATTGTCACTTAACTGGAAAGTTTTTAGGGGTCGCTCATTCGAAGTGCAATTTAAACTATAAAATTCCAAATTTTTTACCAATATTCTTTCATAATTTAAGTGGATATGATTCTCATTTATTTATAAAAGAATTTGGTTTAAATACTGATAAAATTGAAGTCATTCCTGAAAATAAAGAGTGTAACGGGGTAGTACGACGCGCCGCTGGTAGTACTAAAGCGCTCCGCACGACCCTCCCCGCTTGCGCCATCATCGCATCACAACGCACCGTAATGTCGCACCCCCACGCGATTCCACCACCGTAGAAGGGAGGACCACCCGCTGTGCACCCTATATAACCAGCCGCATCGCTGAGTACCAGCAGAGTTCCACAAGCTCTTAGCTCTAGCAGTTGTCCGAACCCTTGTGTGGTCAGAAGCTGTTATTAGCAACGACTTTTGTGAATTCCTCTACGAGAAAGCCGATCCCTTGTGTGGACAGTTTTGCTCAACAGCGTATCCAAAGATTGCTGACTTCAAGGAAGCCGCTCCCCTGTGTGGACAGCCCTTGCTATCAACCGCCTTCAAGGAAGCCGCTCCCCTGTGTGGACAGCCCTTGCTATCAACCGCCTCCAAGGAAGCCGCCCCCCCTGCGTGGACAGCCCTTGCCACCGATTTACTTACTCCAGCCGCCCCTCACGCCCTAAAGACTCATCGCTCTAATATACATACTTTGTAAATATTCTTGTAAAATAAATAATGTTAACTGAGCCAGCTACAAGAGAAATATATCTCATTTTAAAAATCTATTAAAGTTGATGAATACACAGACAAAAGTGGAGTTGATCGGGATATTTATTTTAAACTGCGATTCCTAGACTCTTTCAAATTTATGTCATCCAGTTTAGATAAATTGGCGAATAATTTGAGAACAGATCAATTACATACCGTTAGAAAACATTTTTCTAAGAACAAACATTTTGATTTAGTTACCATGAAAGGTGTATTTCCATATCAGTATATGGATTCATTTGTAACGAACTTCACTTGCATCGATTGTCATAGATGATAAATAAAGATTTATTGGTTGGCAATCGATACCAGTTGTACATCAATATTATAATCATTTGATGAGCGTGTTCGTCTTAATATTATTCTATTGTTGTTTGCAATTACTTAACAGTTGGCAATGCTTTTGTGGTCGGATTAAATATTAGTTTCCTTAGATTGGTTATACTTTTGTGATAAAGTTGTTTTTATGATCGTTGGTCCGACTATAAATATAGCTGCCGGAGCGCTCAAAAATCAGACTGCACTGGAACTTGAGCTAAGCATAAGCCTCCTTCCAGAGTAGCCTCCTAATTACTTCTTTGCTACGCATAAGTGAGTTGTAATTAGCCGGCTAGTGTTCCGAAAGGTTACTGCTATGCATAAGCGTACCTGTTCGTTTGAACGTAGCATACCTGATTCCTGTCCCGTTGAATTCAAATACCTGTTTTAGAGAAGTCTGCTACGTATAAGCGATCTCTCTGTTGAATTCAAATACCTGTTTTAGAGGAGCCCAGCTAAGCATAAGCGTTCTCTCTCTCTGTTGAATTCAAACACCCGTATTAGAGGAGTTTAGCTGCGCTCATCTCTTTCTAATACGTCCGATTTAGTAGCGACCGGGGTTCTGCAGTGCAAGCGTTCTCCGCTACCCACTCCAAATCGTGCTCCTGTTTACTGTGTACTGCCACAGTGGAAACGTGTTCGTTCGCGCATCTGCTAAGCATAAGCGATCGCTAACGAACATCGGAAACGGGCAGCCCTTTCTGTTAATGCTGCTAGGCATAAGTGCTACAGCAGGAAGGTCTTGAATTGTACATACATTGTAAATATATAATTATTGTGTCGCTACAGTTTAAACACTTTAATAATTATTTGTCTATTTAATTTTCCCGCAGACAGCGACATCTGTGAACGGCGGCCAGAATAAGCGACAGAGGAGGAATCGTCGTTACCGACCGAAGGATTTATTTTTAGTTTTCCTTAAATTTGTATATATATATTTTCTTATTATTTATTTTATATTTTTTATTAATAAAGTTTAATTTTATAAAGTACAGTATACATTATTTCTACACTAATAAGAACTCTGATTGACCTGAACCTGGACCAACCCGAGGTGTATCCTTACAGGGGGTTTAAACCGTTACACATTATCCAAATTGGATGAAACACAATTGCCGTCCAAAGAGGCATTTTTCAATTCCCTTACTAATACACATATTTCAAGTACTGAATATGAACATGCATGTAGCGTATGGAATCAATTTAATTGTAAAAAATTGGGGCAATACTCTGATATATATTTAAAGACAGATGTGTTGCTATTAGTTGATATTTTTGAAAATTTCCGAGATGTATGTATGAAAGCATATAATTTGGATCCAGCTCATTATTATACAGCGCCGGGGTTGTCTTGGGATGCCATGTTGAAATTGACAAATATACAGTTAGAGCTTTTTACAGATATTGACATACACCACTTTATTTGTAAAGGTGTTAGGGGTGGCATAAGTCAATGCTCTTTACGCCACGCAGAAGCGAATAACAAATACATGTCCTCCTTTGATTCAACCAAGCCGTTATTTAACGTATTGGGATGCAAATAATTTGTATGTTTGGGCAATGTCTCAGATGTTACCATATGCAGACTTTAAATGGTTGAGCACAACCGAAATTGAAAGTTTAAATATTTTAAATGTTCCCGATGATTCATCAATAGGATACTTTTTGGAAGTGGATATTGAATATCCAGAAAGTATTCATAATCTACACAATGATCTACCTTTTCTAGAAAAAAAAAATTATGCCTCCCACGTCAAATTTTGCTAATACTAAATTGATCACCAATTTATATAATAAAAGTAAATATATTATACATTACCGCACTTTGAAACATGCATTGGAAAATGGTTTAAATTTAATACGAATTCGCCGCGTAATTTCTTTTAAACAAAGAGACTGGCTTAAACAATACATCGATTTAAATACCAGTATGCGCCAGCAAGTTAGAAACGATTTTGAGAAGGATTTTTATAAATTGATGAACAATTCAGTTTTTGGTAAGACTATGGAAAATGTTAATAAGCGTGTAGATGTTAAACTAGTAAATCATTGGGAAGATTTCGGGAAAAGACGTGGTGCAGAAAGTTTAATTGCAAAATTGAATTTTAAATCTTGTTCCATTTTTACAGAAAATTTTGTAGCTATTCAACTTAAAAGCGTTATATAATAAACCTATATATATTGGATTTTCAGTTCTTGACTTAAGTAAGCTTTTAATGTATAGGTTTTTTTTTATAACCATTTAAAGTCTGCATATGGTGATAGGGTACAACTTTGCTACATGGATACGGATAGTTTGACGCTTCATTTTTATACAACAGACATTTTTCAAGACATGAAAAAAGACTTGACAAAATTCGATACGAGTAACTTCAATCTGTAACACCCGGAGACAAGGATGGGAGAGAAAGCGCACCCGAATACTTTCTCTCTCACACACCGACGCATCCCACGGTACTTCGTATATTTAGATAAAATTGTCATTTACGCCAATACAATTCAGGAACATACCAAAAGATTAGAAGCTGTTTTCTCAAGACTAAGAGAAAATTCCTTATTACTTCAACCCGACAAATGTGAATTCATGCGTTGTGAAGTTTCTTATTTAATTAGCTATAAGGGAGTTGCACCTAATCTCGAAAAGATTAAGTCAGTTTCAGAATTTCCAATCCCAAAAACAGATAAAAATATAAAACAATTTCTAGGTCTCTGTGGTTATTGCAGAAAATTTATAAAAGATTTTTCTAAACTAGCAATACCTCTAAATGAATTATTAAAAAAGGGTGTACCTTTCAAATGGGGTGAAAGTCAACAAAAGGCTTTCGAAAAATTTAAAGAACTGTTAACTTCTCAGCCAATATTATAATTTCCTAACTTTGAGAAACGTTTTGTGCTAACAACTGATGCTTCAAATTATGCATTCAGTGCAATTTTATCACAAGGCGAAATCGGAGAAGACCTTCCAGTTTCGTATGCCTCTCGTACTCTAAATAAAGCAGAATATAACTATTCAACTACAGAAAAGGAATTACTCGCTATAGTGTGGGCAGTAAAACATTACCGTCCATATCTATATGGTAGGAAATTTATAGTATTCACCGATCATCGTCCACTAACGTGTTTATTCAATTGCAAAAATCCTAATAGTAGACTTATTAGATGGAGACTACAACTAAAAGAGTACGAATACGAAATTCAATATAAACCTGGACGTATCACCTCCAATGCCGACGCCTTATCTCGAAATCCAGTCTATAATTTTAGTGTAGATTTATGTGATACATATGATGACTTCATAAAATTTCACTACATAAATCAAGAAATTCCTAAAGTCAAAAGCATACAAGAAAATCTATTTAATAAATTCCCTGATTGTTTAATTTTTACTAAAAATTTAAATGAAAACAATACCTTTTATCACACTTTAAACCAGTGATGGGGAAACTACGGTCCGCGGGCCAAGTTCGGCCGGCGGAAAGGTTTAATCCGTCCCGTTTAAGAGTGCCGTAGTGAGAATGTTTGAACGCGTTCTTACTTCTTAATATGACGACCCGCATAAAAACTACCTGCGGCGATATTCAAAACACAATAGTATTCTGGACAAATCCATCCGACCTAAACTGATGAAATTATGTAACAACATCATTTGAAACCTATACGGACACCGAGACAACACGTCAGCGATTCCAACCCGCGACCGCACCTGACATGAAGAAATATGTTGTATCATCAATTTCAATTATACATTGTAATCAGAATTTATAATATAAAATAATCGTAAATAATTAACTCAGTTCAGTTATCGATTGTAAGTTGTAGCATGTAGTAATAAATTGCTTTTTAAAAAAACGTCTTCGAAAGTATTAATCACAAAATTATGACTATTCTTCGCTCGAAACTTGTTTTCTCGAAAAAACCGGAAAAATCCAATTCCCGAACAATTCTTGCAGGTAGATCAGTCAACTGCAACGACTCGCTGTGACTCAAGTAATTGTTTGTGTAATCCCCGAAACTCCCATTGCCTCAACAAACACCCGCGCAAGAGCATTAGTTAGCGTTACTGTGTGTTGTTCTCCGTAGTAGGTAAGGTCTAAAATGGATGTTAAATAAAGAAAAGTGGATTCAGAATGTCGAGTTTTTAAAGAAGAATGGACGTGGAAATATTTCTTTACTTTATTTAAAGAAAAACCTGTGTGCTTACTTTGCAATACAACTGTTGCAGTTTTAAAAGAATATAATATTCAACACCATTTCAAGAGCAAACATGAAAACCACTCCTACTCATCGTTAAGTGAAGAGGTGAAAACAATTCAATCGAAAGATTTAATAAAAAATTTATCAAGTCAACAACAATTATTTCAGAGAGCTAATCATTCTCAAAGATGCGCCACGAAAGCCAGTTATTGAAAGAAAATAGTTATTGAAAGGAAATAGTTAATTTTTGTATTTTCCAATTTACAATTTATCTTCATGACCATTTCAAAATAGAATATATTTTCAACCTTAAGTTCAAAAGAGAGTTTCTCATTATAATATAATGAAATTTTTTTCAATTTCTTTATATAGTTCATTTGGGCTTATAATGCTAGGGTGTAACAATCCTAATTTGCAAAAAGAAGGTGAATTTTCAATATCTTCTAAATTACTTAAAATTACATTGTATAATATAATAAGTTGATTAAATAAATCCTTAGCAAAGAGTATATTTTGATGTTCTACTTCATGTTTTAGAAGAACATTTTGTTCGGGACTCGACGTGATTTTTAACAGGGAATTTTTGTTGTATTGTTTCGTCGTTGTCATTTATGTTTTCTCATAGGATTGAGGAGGGAACTTCCTCGAGTTCCACAAATACGGCAATAAAACGACCGTTTTTGGGGAGTTCGTGAAATCGCGGTGAAACCGAGCATCTGGGTTGCGCTCGGGCGTGCGCGAGGGCGGTCGCCCTGGTTTGCACATTTTCTCCCATGAACCGTTGTTGTTGCCGGCGACGGGTCCTGTAACGTGCGCGGCACGCACCCCCACGTGGTTGTGGAGTAGATTTTGTCTTAAACAATATTTTAGAGCCACTTACTTACGATCATTCGAAGAAGAAACACGCATTTTGTAAAGATTAAATTGTATAGTATCTGTAAATATTGTTTGTTGGAGTTAATAGAAGTATTAGTGTTAAATATATTTTATTTCAATCTCCACATCTATGAACCATCGGTTGGATCTCAGAACCAGGAGATCTCAACAACCGAAGAAACTTCCACATTTAATTTTAAGATTTTTGACTTTAACATTAATTCATTATGTTCAATATCTTGTAGAAATTCATTCAATTTTTCAATAAGTACTTGATTTATGCTATATCGCATTTGTAATTGATTATAAATAGTTTTCTGGTTTAATTTTATGTGATTTAATATTTGGTCAATTCTTTTTCCATCATTTGCATCTAAATTCCCGGTAACGGTTTTCACAATTGTTCCAAGTCCATCGATTAATAAATAAATGGGGATTACTTTTATTTCTATTTGTCTTAATTGATTGAAGTTTAATTGTTTTGTTATAATTATCAAACATTTTGGTAAACGTTGATATATTTTGATTGTTGAAATTAAAAATAAATATTGTGTGTTTAAATTTTCAAATTCCTTATATACAGGCATAAGGTCATAATACAAAAGTGTGTTGTAACGCCGCTCCCTTAACACTCGCAAGCGCGCTCGACCCTTTTCAGGTAGCCGAGTGTAAGCACCACCGCTCGCATCCCCTACCACGTCAGACATGTGACGACCACGCCGGACACGTGATGCCCACACCACCCCTACCAGAAGACCACCCGCTGGAAACCCTATAAAACCCCGAGCGCACCGCTTAAAGGACAGACTATTAGCGCTCGTCTTTTCGGCCTAATCGTCTCTTCCTACGTGATTACTAGCACTCGTCTTTTCGGTCTAGTATTATCACTCTACAAATTATCAATCTACGAAGTACCTCCACGCTCTCACAAACACTCATCCCGAACGACGCTCTGTTCCGGGACGACGTACTGCCACAAGACGCCGCGTCCATCCGAGACGACACCCAGGCTACCACGCAGAAGAGGCCCTTCACCGCTAGCCGCTCGACCCACGAGAACTCTACTGCCGCACTACGCCCGCACCCACCCGTTAACGACGAATCGACACAAAACCGATCACTCTGTACATACTTTCTTGTAAATAAACTCTTTTGAAACCACCACACGCCTTATAGTGTTCAATTTTTTTGTAGTTTAGCGGGTCCCAAATTTACAGGATTTATTCCCAAATTTTTGGTAACATTTTTTATTTTCTTCTATATTTTTATTTAACAGTTTATCGTCACTAGACATATAATTTATAAAATCTTTATAGCTTGGATATTTATGAGTTTGAATTCTAGGTCTTTTGATATTTGATAAATGAATTTTTTTTCTACAACGTTATGATGTTTAGCTTTAATTTTTGCTGATTTTAATTCAGGGTTTATTTCTGTAATATTTTTTTTCATTAATTTTTTCATAAAACAATTTTATTTTATCTCTATGATTAATAATATAATTATTTACTAACCTACTTTCAATATCAATTTTAAATGGGTCATTGACATCTAAATGACCTGAAATTATTTCAGAAGGTTTAAATTTCGTTGTGGAGTGAATAGAGTTATTAAATGCAAGAAGTGCATAATTTATTTTATATTCTATAGGGTCCTCTCTTTGAAAAATCTTGCTTATTTAATAAGCGTATATGCTCAATAATAGTAGAGTGAACTCTTTCAACAATCCCATTAGATTCAGGATGTTGAGAACTAATAAAATGTAATTTTACTCCATGTATTTTAAGTAATTCTTTAATTACTGTACTTTTAAATTCTAAATGATTGTCTGAAATAATTTGCTCTGGTATACCATGATGAGTAAAAAACGTAATTAATTTATTAGCAATTTCTTTTGCTTGTTGTGAGTTTATTTATAAAGTTGCATATATTTTGAGAAGGAATCTATTATAGTAAGAAATTTAATTTTTTCTAATGCAATAGTGTCTATATGCACTATTTCGAAGGGTTTCGCAGCAGTTGGAGTTGTATTAAATTTATGTTTAAGGGTTTTCTATCATATTTATGTATAATATTGCTAAATCTAATAAAGCATTTTCAGATGGTGAATTTATAAAGCCGTGCATGATAGATGTGTGCGATATTATGTGCCCTGAAAAGAAACATGATTTTCAGTCACTGTCTCTCTCAAGAAGAACAATCACCGAGAGAATTGAAAATATTGATAAAAAATCTAATTTCACAACTGACTACAAAAACTTATTTACTTATTTTTTATTCAATTACCATGGATGAAAGTACAGATATCAGCGATACTGCGCAGTTACTCATATTTGTAAGAGGAATCAACGCCCACTTTGAAATTACAGAAGAACTTGCAGGTGAATTTGAAAAGTGCATCGATAAACTTCGTTTACCTATTGATAAGTTATTTAATGTAACTACAGATGGTGCTCCTAATATGGTTGGAATCAATCAAGGATTTGTTGGGAAATTTAATTCTAAGTACCCGGAAAATGATGTTGTTTTTTTGCATTGCTTTATATATCAGGATGCTCTCTGTAAATCGGCTTTAGATATTGACCATATACTTAATATTGTTACATCGCCAGTTTTTGGAGTCCGTACATGCTGAGCATTCCGATATCCTGTATTATTCAAAAGTTCGTTGGTTAAGTGCTGGAAAAGTATTTGAAAGAATTTGGGATTTAAAAGATGATATTGTGAATTTTCTTCTTGATAAAGACATTTATAATCAATTTGACGTCTTAGAAAACGAAACGTGGCTTTCTGATTTCGCTTTTTTCACAGACCTCCTCGTACACATGAATAAACTTAATCTCAAATTGCAAGGGAAAAATCAGTTTCTTCACGATATTTGGCAATACATGAAAAATTTCAAATTACAGTTATTATTATTTGCTAATCAGATTTCTAAAGCCCGTACTAATAGTTGGGGATTGATCCGGGATTGAGTATTAATTCTCGGATCGAATAAAAACGTATAAAATAGTCGAAATAATCCTGGATTAATTTGTAAATAATCCTCTCTCAAATAATCCTCTCCGGACCAAGATTAATCCGAGATTATTCACGAATTGACAGTTGTCAAATTATTATTTATATAAAATTTAATTTTTTCGGTGTTAAAATGGACGAAGACACATTTCGCGACGAATATTTTAATTATATTAATGAATTGGTAAATGATCGATTCCCCAAAAATACAAATTCACAAAAAAAATAAACAATAACCATGCCCAAAAATTTAGGTACATCAGAGATGCTGAAAATCCATTAGAATTCTTTGGATGGTTTTATTACCATTAGCAGCAGAACGGTTACAAAAGGTAAACAATCGTGGTCTTCCGTTTAAACCAATTGAGCAGTTGTTAATTTGTTTACGATACTACGCTACAAGTAGTTTTCAGGTAAAACTATCATTTATATATATTGTTCGGGACTCGACGTGATTTTTAACAGGGAATTTTTGTTGTATTGTTTCGTCGTTGTCATTTATGTTTTCTCATAGGATTGAGGAGGGAACTTCCTCGAGTTCCACAAATACGGCAATAAAACGACCGTTTTTGGGGAGTTCGTGAAATCGCGGTGAAACCGAGCATCTGGGTTGCGCTCGAGCGTGCGCGAGGGCGGTCGCCCGTGGTTTGCACATTTTCTCCCATGAACCGTTGTTGTTGCCGGCGACGGGTCCGGTAACGTGCGCGGCACGCACCCCCACGTGTTGTGGTGTAGATCTTGTCTTAAACAATATTTTAGAGCCACTTACTTACGATCATTCGAAGAAGAAACACGCATTTTGTAAAGTTTAAATTGTATAGTATCTGTAACTATTGTTTTGTTGGAGTTAATAGAAGTATTAGTGTTAAATATATTTTATTTCAACCTCCACATCTATGAACCATCGGTTGGATCTCAGAACCAGGAGATCTCAACAACCGAAGAAACTTCCATATATTATAGGTTTGTTTCTTTTATTCACATTTTTGCTCATTTTTTTTTTAGATAAAAAGTGAAAGTTTAATTATCAGAGCCTATACTTTGGACATTATTTTTATAATTTTTATTTTATTTCAGGCCGTTTGTGGTGACTTAAGAGGAGTTAGCCAACAGACGGTTAGTAACATAATAAGATGTTCGATTGCTATAGCAGAAAAGTTTTCCTTTTTCTAAAATGCGTTTAATAAATTATCATTAAATTAAAAAAAAAAATTCACTAAAATATGAGTGTAATATTATATTTTGTTATGTTTTATAATAAATTGAAATATCTATTATTTACAATCGAATCTCGATTATTATTAACGTTGGTTTATTTTATTTATTTAAATAAATATTGTATTGTTGAATAGATAAATATAATTAAATTTTATGACATTTACTTACTTTTGTTTTAATTTTTTCCACAAAGTTTTCATTTGTGTACAATTCCTAGTGCAATCAACATTTGGTTGTGCATTATATTGTATTTTTAACAATTCCCAGGTCTTCTGCTTTTCTTGCACGGTTATATTAATCGTTTCTTTATTTTGTAGAATAGGAAACTCCTTTATTAGCGTCGCCAATAATATTTTTTCGTATTCACTATAATTTTTATTGTACTTTTCCATTTTATATAAACGAAAACAATTCTAAACACACAAAGTCCATAACCATAGAAAACACTAGCTACTTACAAAAGCCACCGGGGCTGCCAACATAAATTTAGTAATATCCAAATGTCCCTAGATTCGAGGGATTAAATCGAGGCTTCGCCGAAACCACCCGAATCTGTGACTATTTGATACATCAATAAATATCCATTGATCCAGGATTCATCAATCCCAGATTAATCCGAGAATTGATCTTTGTCTATTAGTACGGCCGTAAATCTGATTTTTCTCATTTTCCAAGAATACAATCTTTAAAATTCACTATATCAAACAATAAGATTAAAAAATACGAAATTAATTTGAGAAAACTATCTTCAGAATTTGAAAGGAGATTTCAGGACTTTAGAAAAATGGAACCAGAGTTTAGTATTTTTGCGACCCCATTCAATGTTAATTACAAAGAAAGAAACTTTTCATATAGTGACATTACTAGAATTTTATAAAAATTTAAGTCCAGATAATTTCCCAAATCTAATTACTCATGCAATGAAGATAATGACAATGTTCGGCTCATCTTATAAATGCGAATAAAAATCTTTTCAACAATGAAGCTTAGGAAAACTTCTTTAAGAAACAGAATTACAGATGAGCACCTTTCATCAGTTTTAAGAATTTCTGCTTCGCAAATGGAACCGGACTATAATGAAATTTTGATGAAACAGTCTCAATTTCATTTTTCTCATACACTATCAACCAGTAATGACACCAGAAAATAAAGTGATAATACTTCAAATCAAGAACTATACTAAATTCATTTTATATTTTGTGCTTATAATTTTCCTACCTTTTGTTTTTACTATTAAAATAATAAGTGTATGTAATAATATATGTATATGTTTATAGAACACATACATTTTTTAACAATTAAGCATTATTCTTTGGCCCGCTACGATTGTCTGGTTATTACAAATGGCCTATCTTAAAAAAAGTTTCCCCACCACTGCTTTAAACGATCTATATGATCTGGACTCTATTTCAGAGGATATAAAGAAAAATGATGCGATAAGTTTAAATAATAATAACAAAACCATATTCCTTCTGTTTACCAAACTCAATCACTTTAATAAAATTTCTTACAAAGATCTTTTCTATTCCCTAGATAACCTGAGAAAAGAAGTGGCTTAATCTAAAGTTTCAGAATTATATTTTCAAAACCCAACTCGTTATTACCCTAATATTAAACAAGGTATGTTAAACGAAATGATATCTTATATCTTTAAAGACTTTCCTTTGATTGTAATTGATAAAGAAAAAATAACTCCTTCAACTCCTGAAGATATTCTCCAAATCCTTAAAGATAATCATGATTCTTCTACATCAGATCATTCAGGATTCATTAGAACTTATAAGAAAATAAGAGAACATTATACATGGAATAAAATGAAAAAAGATATCCGTACTTATATAAGGAATCTTGCCAAATTCACAAAACCGAACATAAGCCAGGAAAAGCTCCTATGCAAATTACTACAACCAGCGATAGACCTTTTCAACGATTTGCTATCGATGTTATAGAACCTCTTCCTATCACAGAGTTAGGTAATAGATTCATTCTAACAATGCAGGATGATTTGGCCAAATTTTCTTATGCCAAACCATTACCAAATCATGAGACTAAAAGAGTATTAGCAATTAATACTCTTTTAGAATTCATTACTCAATTCGGAATTCCAGAATCTATACTTTCTGATCAAGGAACAGATTTTTGTTCTAATATAATTAACGAATTAAATCGTCTCTTTAAAATTAAACACATTTCCAGTAGTCCTTATTACCCCCAAATAAATGGTGCTTTAGAAAAGAGCCACCTTATCTTAAAAGAATTCCTTAAGCATTATATTAATTCATCTCAAAATAACTAGGACGAATATGTTTCATTAGCTATGTTTGCATATAACACTCATATTCATAGTTCTACTTTGCTAACCCCTTTCGAACTTATTTTCGGTAACAAAGCCTACATTCCAAAGTCAATTACAGAAAATCCTGAGTTTAAATATTCATACGATGATTATTATCATAACCTCAAAGCCAAACTAAATCTATCTCATAAAATTGCTAAAGGAAATCTTATCAAAGCAAAAGAAAAATCAAAACATTATTACGATAAACATTCTAGAACTAAAGAATTCAAAGAAACGATGAGGTATACATTCTTAATAAAAATATTAAAGCAGGATTCTCTAAAAAAAAAAAACTCTCACCAAAATATAAAGGTCCATATAAAATGGTTAAAGTAAATCCTAACAAAACCGTCGTAGTTCAAATATCTAACAAACGTCAAGTCACATACCATACAGACTTATTAAAACATGCTTTTCCAGGTGACTAAGGATCATGTATTCCTTACCTCATTCATTCTTCTATCAGTGCTTTCCTTGACAATGGGTTTACCTTACCAAATAACTAAATTTGAAAACAAAGCAGGCATATTTTATCAAAACCTAGGAACTGCAAAAAAGACCGATTGTTTTCATACCTTACTAGCATTTAATAATTTAACATTTTACGAAACAGAATTAAGGTTTGTAAAATCCAAATTCAAAGAAGTTGCTCACTTATGTGAAAGTGATTCAATTGTAGAATGCACAGATTCTTTAAAAATTTTAGATGTTCAAATCCCTCAATTGAATAACAAATTTGAAACAATATTTATTTTGATTAGTAGCAAAAGTTTTTCTAGATCTCGTAGAGGAATTTTTAACGGTGTAAGTGATGTTTCCAAATGGTTGTTCGGTATTCCAGATGCCGATGATGCAAAATTCTATTCCAATTCGATTAGCGAAATTGTGGACAGTAATCATGATATTCAACTGTTAATGAAACGACAGTGTGGTGGCCGAATCTATTAAGGGTTACAATGAATCTATTATGTCTTTGAAAGCAAATGAAGAAAAACTAAATAAAAACATTAAAAAATTTAATCAATTCAGTCAAGAAACTTCTGCTGCTATTAATCAGATAACCAAAGAAAGAATCATTAGTAGTCATATAAATTTACTAAGTCAAATGGTGAATGATCTAACTGAAAAATTTGATAACATAATTAATTCAATTTTATTTTCAAGACAAAACAATCTACATCCTAGTATAATTTCTCCAAAATCCTTCAGATCAGAGCTAGAAAATATTAAATTAAATCGAGAAATGAGATTGCCTATAAATTTAGATAATAAAGATTTTCATAATTATTTTTCTTTATGTGAACTTTCTGTTTTGTATTCTAATCATGTAATAATCTTTGCTATAAAAATTCCACTTGTTAAAATAAAAAGCTTTACACTCTATAAACTTGTGCCATTTCCAGCCTTATCCAATACTTCTTCTAATACGTATTCATACATTGACTCTTCCTATCCATACCTCGTTTTAAGTCAAACGAAATCGCAATATAGCCAATTAAAATCTCTCGACTCATGCCGGATGGTCAAAAATGGATTCTACATATGTGTGCAGCCACAGATCCAAACAGCATCTGCAAATATGGATTGCGAAGCAAATATCCTTATCTGAAATCCAGACAAGGTTGACAGCTGACAGCTGGTTAAAACTCTTCCTCGAACTTTACAAATTTCATTCCTAAGTTCAATGTATTATTCGATAAATGTTGCATCCAAAAGCAAGAAGAAGTACATGAAATCCCGAAGATGGAACTAATAAACTTGAAGACCCTACATCTGGATAAACTTCGCCATGCCACACATCAGTTGAAAAAGATGGATAATCTTATTAATTCAAATTTGCAAAAATCATTTATTACTAAACACACCTCGTGGTTTCTTGTAATATTTTCCTTGTTATTTTTTGTATTAATGTGCTGCTGTTTAGAGTATTATTGCAATATTTTTAAATTTTTAAAATCATTACTTTTGTCAACAAACTGTACAAAATATTCCCAGACATGAACCAATGGAGCTGGTACCAGTGCCAACTGCACCAAATATCTATATGCGACTGCCATTGCCTCTGCAAAAACATAGAACATACCAAGAAAATACATTTGAATTATAAATAAAAAATCTATAAATATATTTTTTACTCTTAAGGGAAAGGTGTTATGTAACCATGCTATTATTATTATTATTCTTTATGTAACCATGCTATATTATTATTATTATTATTATTCTTTATGTAACCATGCTATATTATTATTATTATTATTGTATAATCTCATCATTACCTTATATTGCATAATAATTATAATTATTCATTTAACCTTTTCAATTTTAAGTAATAATGATATTCGAAAGTACGAAGGTCATTTGGTGTGCACATGCAGGAACACATCTAATGCACTTTTAATCACATACACACTTTCCAAATATTTAATTATCTTTTGTGTATAAACTCATGTGCTTTCTTAAATAAAGCAGACATTGTTTAGTTGTTAAACAACGAGCATCTTTTATTTCAGGTTTCCTCGACCCAGTACACAACAATAAATTCATGTATTTTTTCAAATAAAGCAGATATTGTTTAATTGTTAAACGACAAGCATCTTTTCTCTCACGTTTCCTCGACCCGATACACAAGAAAAGGTTAGGTTTATCCAATATGGTAAAGTATATTCCGTTACACGTATAACATTTATGAGCCGTGTAACGTCACCTTCAACCAAAATTGAATACATTTTCTTGATAAATATGATGGAATAAGTAAATACACTATTTATACTGAACGATAGAAAACTGTAGTTAACTCATTGCACGGCAATAAATTATTACCCTAAAGTAAGGGTAGTAATTTGAAATTGACTGGTGATTGTCACATTGATTCAAACAAGACAAAATGATAAAGTATAATCCGCTCTGTGTGTAACCATTTCAAATCATAGAACGTCACCTTTAATCAAAATGTCCTGCAATTGATAAAATAATGTGAAAATGTATTTTTGCACATATATATATAAAACACACACACGATCGCTTTGGTACGTTAGTTATTATTGTTTTGATTCTAGCAAATTTTGCACCAATAATCAATATAAATACTGAATTACAATAATGTAATATAGGTTGGGTTCATCCAAAATGGTAAAGTATAATCCGTCACACGTATAACGTTTACGTGCCGTGTAACGTCACCTTCAACCAAATTGAATAGATTTCCCTGATAAATATGATTAAATAAGTAAATAGCTGGTAGTGTTTTTGCAAAAATCACGTCTTTGTTCGCGCAGTACGTTTATAATTGAGTTAAGTTTTCTACCACGAGTACACTCTATTCCATGTTACGTCGTTTTTTCTAAGGATCAATAGGTTTTCTATGATGAGACCTCTGTTTTCTATGCGCGAAACGTCTTTATATAAGCCGTGTTTACAAAGGCCAATAGTATTTCACAAATATACAAATTAATAATAAACTGCGATTTTAATGATGTTTCTATGACTAAAAAAGTAAAAATGCTTGAAATTATTTTTAATTTACATTTAATTATACATGGAAGAGGAAAAATGCAAACAGTAATTATTTTAATTAAATACAGTGTCTAACTGATTTCATTCACGCAGCGAATCGCCTGTGCACCAATAGATGGCGGAAAATAATTATAATTAATAAATAAAAGAAGCTTAGAAAAGTTATAGGCATAGAAAACCTAAATAGAAGAGCAACTCCCCTCCAAAAGGGGCACATATTATTGTTTACATTATAACATACACGTTTTTTATACCAACAGACATTGAAAGAATGCCTTGAAAGCAGTTTCACCAACATGGAAAAATAACCTATTTAGCGGGAAAATTAAAAATTCAAGGGGAAAATTGTAGGATAATAAATAAAACAAAACATTTATTAAATACATATTAGAATAATAAAACATCCAGAAAAACATAATAATATAAAAATCAAGAAATATATATTTCTGTATTTACAAATGTAATTTACATAAAGCTTTTAATTTAGGTAAACAAAAATTAATATATTTACATAACTATATTACATTGGAATTAATGTATAAACATCACATATATAATTTTTTATTCATACAATTTTATATAATTATTATTTATAATACATATATGGAGCGAAATTTTAATGACTGATAAAAAAACAAATAACGTTTTAGAAACGCTGTACCAACATAAATATTATTTTCACCTTGATAAAACATTAGTAAAATGTGTGCTTAGTGGATTGTTTATTTGTTTTTTAAATTGTATTTCATTTGTATTACATTGGGGCTAATCTGTAAGGGTAAAGTTAAGTTTAACATTTCCGTTAAATTGTATCATCACAGTCAAACTTACTTCTTTTAATGGAAATATATACATATAATGTGAATTTATTTAATAACATTCACGTTAAACTTAACTTTTCTGTTACGGAATAGCTCCAATTATCATTAATATTATGTACGCAGTAAAACTTAAATTTAATATAAAAATATTAGAATTATCTGAGTCACTAGTATTATTTACGATTGGTTATCGGAGTAACGCAGCGCCAAGTTTATTTGAGAATTGGCCGGAATGTGCTGCCGCCACTGCATGTATGGCATAAATGCGAAATAGATTTACAAAAAATAATAACATATGAAACAATAGAAATTAAAGATTTTTATATGGTATTTTATATTCCTGATTAATAAGTTTTGTATACTTAACTTATCCTGCATATTTTTAATTAAAGAATTTTTAATTATGTCACGTCGGTGATAAGAAGTGGAACTAACCGGTTTTAAAAACTCAGTTATTGTTCGAAATATAGTTCTTGAATTAATTCAGGATAAATTTATTTATTTAAATAAATTAAACATAGTGTTCTAATTTTAATTAAATTTATCCTGAATTAATTCAAAAATGTTTTACCACAGGTTAAGTGAGAAATTAATTAAGCATTAACTTCATGAATTATAATTAACGTATAAATTGTACTACCTTCTGCCATTATTTGTTAATAACTGAAGAATATTGCCAAATTTTAACTTTCGGTTAGTTCCACCAGTCACATCAGTGCTCAACGCGACCATTGCGTCCTTGCGCAAGAAATTTGGAAAATTTGAGGTAAATTGGTCACGGAAATAATGTAAAACCGTATTCTAACGTACCGCTTAACGGGAAATGGTGGTGTATTTAAAAAAATATATAAATTTACGTATCTATTACAATACTTGATCTACGAATATTATTGATAAATTATTTAGTAGAGAAATAAGAAAGACAACAGTGTAATACTTGACGTTTCAACTGACAGATTTGAAACGAACTTCACGGCATAACTTCAATATTTTTGTTGTTTTTTGATAAACAACATTTGTATTACACGTTTTGATAGAATTTAGCAAAAACAATGGGTCAAGGAAAGAGTCAATTTAGCGAGGAAGAATTGCAGGATTACCAGGTATAATTTTATTTAATTGTCATCTTATTTTAACACAGCATTAATTGAGTTTAAATATTTTTATTTAAATTGAGAGAAAAGTGTGAATATGAAATGCTAACACTGGTTGCTTATTCTGTTATAAAGAACAGTCAATACAATTTATATGATTTTAAATGTTTCATACCACCTATAGCAATTAACAAACATATGTGAATTTAATATTGAAGATTGATTCCTTTTAGTCATGAATTGGTGTGTGAATCATACCAAATAATGCAGTGATTAAAATGATGTTAAAGAACAGTTGTTTACTATAATTTCTAATGATTATGGGTTAACAAATTCACCAATAAGTTGTCTTCTTAATCTCTCTTTTTTTTCTTTAAGAGTGTTTATCACGGATTGGACTTGAAGCTCTCTTATGAGATTTGTTAACAACTGCTTATCCATCTATAGAGTTTATTGATAAAGATAGTGACATGCGATTTTTTATGCATAACCTTGTGTTATTTAACTATGGATCGTATGTGCCTAAAATTTTATAAGTATTTTCGTTTTTGTAAAAAAATATTAGGGATCGTTAAATTTCAACTAATTATCCCAGTTTTATTATAAATTTTGGTGTATATATTGAACGCATGACATTTTTATTGCTTTTGAAACAACACCATTAATAAGCGAGCATGCTTGGTTTGTTTATTTATTTTAGATTAGTATCGAATTTCGGAGACACACACATATATAAATGTGAATTTGATAATCAAATCTTCATTTTCTTCACTATTTTAGTTGGCGCTTTTTTTAGATTACAAAATTTTTTATTTACAAATATTAATAGTAATAGTGTATTTTTTCATTTTTAGAATTTTACATGTATGTTTTAAAATGAAACTACATTTTTAGCATAAAAATTAAGGAATTTTAATAATTGAAAATTATATATTGGTTTAGATATTAATCATTTTTATTGTTGTTTTTAATAGAACAATTATTTATTTTCAATAATTTATCTTTATAAAGGCAATGCTATATCGTACATAATGTTTCAATTTGATTTGCAAATGATTATTCATTCCGTGTATTAAAGGTTCTATTATAATATTTTTAACAACTTCAAAATTAAATATAAATCTTTTGAATATATAAGGTTTTTGTTATTCAATTAAAAAAAAAGAATTACAAATTAATTTCTAACACAACTAAAATTTTCTACAAAGTCTAGAAACAATAAATTAATGAAAATGAATTATAGTGTTACGAAATCGGATTTAATCAGACTTGGGCATAAATAACACAATGTTTATTTATTTATTTACACCACACTGTCACTATTTATTTATATTTTCTTTTACTATTTTCCAACCCCTAAGCATATCTAATAATATATTTTTTACGAGAAATTGACTTTGTTATTCTTTCAAAGTGTTGCTGTATGACTTTTTCTCGTAAAAAAATAATATTAGATATGCTTACATGTTGGAAAATGTAATATTTGAAAGGTAAAGCTTATTTTCCTGACACCAATTATTAATATTTACCAGATCATGTTTTAAGCAAATACAATCACTTATATCTTCAACAGCATTAAAAATCTTAACATCAGCATAAAATAAAACATTACATTTAAGAGATTTAACAATGTCATTGAATAAAATGATAAACAGTAGGGGGCCTAAATTTTAGCCCTGTGGGATGATACCACTAGTTGTTCGATACAGGTTGGATTTATAACCCATATATTTAACAAATTGCAGTCTGTCAACAAGATACGATTTAATAAGAGCAATAATGTTGTTAGAAAAGCCGTAATTATTCATTTTGGTCAAAACAATATTATGATCTATTGTATCAAACGCTTTTTTGAAGTCTGTATAAATAATATCTACTTGTTTAAGATCATCAATGTACTGAGAAATATAATTAGTGAAGTTAAATAGGTTAAATGTAATTGATCGGTGTTTAAGGGGAGTATAGCAGATTTTCGCGCCAAGCGAGCGGAAAGACCCACATAGTTTAGAAAAAGACATCTGATGTCAAATATGGTATGTGTACATTCGGAAAAAAAGTTTCAGTTCGCTGTACAATCCTGCTGATTGTTGCACTTTTTGCATTAGTAGGCTCTCGATTCTTGGTGTGAGCGGATGGCTGTTTATGCATGCATATCGCATCGTTTTAAATGAGTGATAAAACGCTTGTAATTGAGGCTGAACAAAAACATTGTTTCATCTTATTGAAAATTTATGCAAGCTATGGTTTATTTATTAAATTGTTATTGTTGCTAGGTAAAATATATATATATAAAAAGATATAAAGAAATAATACCTTTTCCTAAAAAGTAAAACTTAAAAATTAATAGAAGAAAGATTTATTCACTTGGTCACAGCTATTTAAATAAATTAAATAAAAAGAATTTGAAAATAATTAATTAATAAATTATTTTCTCTTTTGCTACTGTGACATAATGACTTATGTTACATTAGTACTTTAACAAATGTCTAATAATATACATTTGTTGTTGCATAACAATAAAAATTGTATGATGCAACAATTTTTGAATCGAAAATATTTAATGCAAAAAAACAGCGCCTTTTTAATTTTTAATTAATTTAATTAACAACTTTGCAATTATGTAAGGCACAGCTGTACTGACGAGGGATCAAATCCCGAAACACGTGTCTGCAGATAGCCTTATATTACGTAACTTTTATTTTATTTTTGATTTTTAATTTTTTTTGTGTGTTTCATTAAATATTCAAGAATTGTTGCATTATACAATTGCAAATGTCTATTATTAGATATTTGTTAAAGTACTTTTTTACTCATTATGTCACAGTAGCAAAAAAGAAAATAATTTATTAATTAATTATTTTCAAATTCTTTTTATTTAATTTACTTAAAAATTACTTTAAAATGCTGAGCTGAAAGCAATGTTTAATTTTCTTCGAAAACCATAGTATAATTTCTTATTGTATATTTATATATTATATATATTTTTATTTTAACTGTTAAAAAAATAAATAGAAACTATTATTGGAATATTACCAGTATTTTTAATTATTAATATTGTAGGAGGGTGTAGTGGGTTTTCAACGAGAACTCCAATATAAGCGAATAACGAAAAATATTTATTACAGTATGTACAAATGTAGTGATAATTAGTTGGATCTGTGAAGGTACCTGGGGTCATTGGTGTGGAGATGCCGGGTGTTCGTCCACTGGTGTGGCCGCTTGGTAGGCCTGTCTTCGGTAGCGGGGGTACATCCAAAGGCAGCTGGGCGGATTCTTCGTTCTTCTCGGGCGGGTATGTTTGCACGGGGATAAATCATCACATGTACTAGACCTTCGTATCTATCTAGGCAGACTTCCTGACCACACAAGGATGCGGGAAGAATCAGTTTGAGAGGTAGTTCGGCTCTGATGAATTTATGTGGTGCGGCGGTATTTAAAGGGTACCGGGCGGGTGTTCTCTCTCAAATAGGGTGAAATAGGTGGGAGGTGTTGTAGGGGCTGCGAAGACTTCACGTTAGGGCGCGACGGTGGCTCTAGTGGAGATGGTGTTGCAAAGCGGTTTGTAACTACGGGGTGTGTTGTGTTACAATCTCCCTCTCAGGATCCTTAAGATATCTCGGCCAAGGGTTCTTGATTCTTGCATGGTCGTCCTCTTTTGCGGATGGGATACGTGGGAGGTCCTACTGCTTCTTTATCCTGGCATCTTCTTAATGCTGATGTATGGTATGTAGTAAGTAGTTGTCCGGGGTTATCCTGGGATGCGATCACGTATGTACAAGGTCCTTTTGCTGACAGGATAACGTATGGGCCGTCTCTTTTTGGTCACCCATACCAAATCTCCTGGCTTCTGTGGTTATCCTCTTCTTGTCTCCTTGCATTTTCCTTTGTTCTTGGGCTTTTTTGTGGTTCTCTTGAGCCTGATAAAACGTGTTGACCATATCTTTGAGTTCAGCTGTAATGTCCGGGATGTGGATGTCGTCCTTCATGATCTGCCTGATGTCATGTTCGATGTCGCTGGGGGTTCGAAGTTCACATAAGAAGGTGAGATATGCTGGTGAAACTCCAATCGAACTGCAGGCGGCTGAATTCATGGCGAATCTGATCATGGGGAGTTTTGACGGCCAACTGGTGTGGTGGATTCCAACTTGTACTGCCAGTTGAGCTTTCAAGTCTCTGTTTTTTCTTTCTACGGGATTTGCTGCTGGGTGATATACCGGGGTGAATCGGTGGTTGATTTGTAACCAATATGTGACTTACTGCATTACTGAGCTGATGAATTGTGTTCCGTTGTCGCTTATTATCCTGCAAGGAATTCCAAATCTTAGAAATACTTCGTTAATTAAGGTTGAGCTACATGCTACTGCTGTAGCTTCGACTAATGGGAAAATTTCGATCCATCTGAAGGCAGTGTCTTCCACTATGAGGATCCAAGTTTCCTTGTTTTGACCTTCTGAAAGTGGTCCCAAGAGGTCCACTGCTATCACTTCAAACCTTCTGTTCATAACGGGGTTTGTAGTAGTCCAGGTGGTTTTGCTGCTTTATATTTTTGGCATTCTTGGCAATGTTTCACATAGTCGGCGACGTCCTTCCTTATTCCTGGCCAATACTGGGTGCGAATAAGTTTCTGAAGTGTCTTTTCCATTCCGTAGTGTCCTGCTATGGGGTCGTCATGGTACCTCTTCAGAATGATTTTACGCTGTTGCTTCGGGATGATGAGCTACGGATCTTCTGTGTCATCTGGTGAATACCTGTACAGAACACCTTGGTTCATGGTGTAACCTAACCTTTTCCTATCCATTGGCTAATTTATTTCCGATTGTTGCGCTCGAAAGTGTCGATGATTTTCTTAAGTTCCTCTTCCTCGAGTTGGTCCTTACGTATGTGTTCTGGATCTTTAGACAGGAGGTCCACTGTGATTAGATTGACTGATGTCTCTTCTTCTGTTGGGGGCCTGAATAAGAAATCGGCGATTTGGTTCGCATTTCCGGGCGTGTATTAGATTTGTAAATTGTATGGCTGGAGCTGAAGTACCCATCTTGCAAGACGTTCGCTGGGTGATTTTAGCGTCATGAGCCATTTTAATGGTTGGTGGTCCCATACTATGGCTAAGGCTTCCCGTTCAGTGGTGCTATAGTTTATTTCTGCTGGATTCAAGATGCAGCTGGGTCATTCCTCGTGTCTCTCCCCCTGCATTAAAGCTGCACCAAGAGCGTAAGCACTTGCGTCAGTTCGTAGTGTAAATGGAGCTGTCTGATTTGCCTTCTGTAGGATTGGGGCGGTGATCAGAGCTTGCTTCAGAGTTTCGAATGCTTCTTGCTGCGTCGGTCCCCATTTCCAAGGGGCAATCTTCTTTGTTAGTTCAGTTAGAGGCTTTGAGATCCGTGCAAACTCGGGGATAAATTTCCGGAACCAGCTGCAGGTCTGTACAAATCCTAACAACTGTCTAGTGTTTTTCGGAACTGGGCGGTTAACTATCGCTGCGACTTTGTCCGGATTGGGTTGCAATCCTTCTGGACTGATGATATGTCCCAGGAACTTGACCTTTGCACAGCCAAATCTGCACTTCTTTCGGTTGATCCTGAGTTGGAACTTTTGTAAGTTCAAAAAAACCCTTTCCAGGTCTCGCAGATGTTCTTCTGCAGAGTTAGAGAGTATTATCGAGTCGTCCAGGCCATCTGGTTGGCTCTATTCCGGTCTTCACTCCATCCATTATCCGTTGGAATGTAGCCGGGGCGTTCCGAAGTCCAAACGGCATTCTTTTATAACGATATAAGCCAAAAGGGGTGATGAAGGCAGTCTTGTCTCGGTCTTTTCCATTCACATTAATTTGATGATATCCCGATTGGAGGTCCAGGGTAGAGATAATGGCGATTTCTTTCATGGAGTGTAGCAGGTCGATTCGTGGGAGCGGGTATGTGTCTGGTTTTGTGTGTCATCCTCTAATAGCTGGTGAACCTCGGCCTTTAGGTCCTCTGTCCTTCGTGAGGATAGGCGGTATGTCGGTTAAGCAATTGGGAGATGGACTCCTGTATCGATGTGGTACTCAACGGCCATCGTAGGGGGGCCTTTCTTTTTAAATAAGTCTTTATGATCTTGAAGCATTTGATTGAGTTTCTCCTTTTCTTGGGGTTGCAGGTTTTCTGCTTCATCTTGTTCCCTAAGATTGATTTCTTCTTCCAAGTCGAGAGAAGCAAAGGGTAGGTCATAGTACAGGTCGACTTGTTCTATGGCGTCTTGCGAGTGGTACCTGGTGACTGGACGGTATTTCCGGCATCAGGACGTGTCGGGAAGTGTTGATACTATTGGTCCATAACCTTCAGCTAATTCCGATGCGTAATCACATGCCATGGATATTTCTTCGTCTTCGATTTATTCCAGGTCGATTATCGGTTTCTTTTCTTCCTTTTGAGCGAATAGTCTCTCTCATAGTTCGTTCCAAAAGGACCATGTCTTCCTTTTTAGATTCAGGATGAGACCTGCGTCCTCGATGAAATCGATCCCCAATAAGGTTTTCGCGTATGGGGAGTCTGGGACATACACGAACGTTGTGTGGATTCCTCTTCCTTCTATTTTGATGGGTGCTGTGGTAAACTTTGTCATTCGTACTTTACTTGAACCATCTGCAAGGGTGATCCTGATGGGCTTTTTGTTGAACTTGTAACCTTGCTTAGTTAGTTCGTTAAACAATTCAGGGCTGGCTAAAGATTAGCGGACTCCTGTGTCCAAATATGCCGTTCCTATTGTGTCTCCAATAGATTTCATCACTGCCGGTCTGTCTCATACTCTTAGTCCAACCTAGGACTAAGAGCAGAAACCGATGACGGGGGGAACCTCCTCCTGTTGTTGCTTATTGCAGTTAGGGCAATTTCGTCTGGTTACTCCAGGCTTCTAACATCCGTAGCATTTCAGCTCTTGAGGTTTGCTGGTGTTGCCTTCTTTCTTCTTCTTCCTACACTCTTTTTCTGAGTGTCTGAAATTGCGGCACATCTGAGTCGTGTGGGAGGTAATTGGGGTTTGTTGTTTTCCAGGATGTTTTCTTGTAGGTGAGCTTCTAATGGCCTCGCTAAATCCAAAAGTTCCTTGAAAGTGTTTACTGTTGTCCTTAGAATTCTATCACAGATTTCGTATCGTAATAGCGAGTAGATCATGTCGATTTGTGTCTTTTCCGACAATTTATCTTCCAGACGAGCAAACAATTCTCTTTTGGTGGCGATGAAACGGTGTGTAGTTTCCATCAATCCTTGAGCCCTACCATAAATTAAGGAAAAAATATTGTACGCGGGTGCAAATTCTTCTTTTATCAGTTGTGTTGCCTCGTTCCAGGTGGTAACGTCCTTTTTGACTCCTTTCCACCATAGACTTGCTGGGCCTTCCAAAATCATTTTGAGTCCATTGATAGCAATATTGTCAGGAATTTTTTCAGATTCTTTGAAGAACTCCAGTTTTTCTATGAAGTCTGTCACCTCCTCCATCCGTTGAGATCCATGGAACCTGAGCGGGAAATCCGTCAGTTGTTTAGTTCTCTCTGTTGGCTTGACGGCGTTGATCAGCTCCTTTAGTTGGTCTGGGGTGAGTGCCATCTCCTTAGCTTTCTGGCTTCTGGTGGTGGGAATTTTGACAAAATATTCTTACACTGTACTTGTTGTCCCTCTCGTTATGTGACAACTTGTGGTGCTCTCTTTCGTTATGTTATCTTTCGTTATATTATCGTTCTCGAGGGCCCTCATATTGGTCGCCAGTTTGTAGGAGGGTGTAGTGGGTTTTCAACGAGAACTCCAATATAAGCGAATAATGAAAGATATTTATTACAGTATGTACAAATGTAATGATAATAAGTTGGATCTGTGAAGGTACCTGGGGTCATTGGTGTGGAGATGCCGGGTGTTCGTCCACTGGTGTGGCCGCTTGGTAGGCCTGGCTTCGGTAGCGGGCGCACGTCCAAGGGCAGCTGGGTGGATTCTTCGTCCTTCTCGGGCGGGTATACTTGCACGGACGATGAATTGTCAGATGTACTAGAGCTTCATATCTATTTAGACAGACTTCCTGACCACACAAGGATGCGGGAAGAATCCAGTTTGAGAGGTAGTTCGGCTCTGATGAGTTTATGTGGTGCGGCGGTATTTAAAGGGTACCGGGCAGGTGTTCTCACTCAGATAGGGTGAAATAGGTGGGAGGTGTTGGTGGGATTGCGACGACTTCACGTTAAGGCGCAACGGTGGCTCTAGCAGAGAGGGTGTTGCGGAGCGCTTTTCTAACTACGGGGTGTGTTGTGTTACAATATTTAATTCTACGTGTTGTTTTATTTTAATTGTCTTATAAATTAATATAATATTAAAATCATTAGTAATATAAAATATGTTGTTACACTTTTCATATACAGGGTAAATCATTTAAAGAAATGTCATTTTTTACCAAAAATAATTGATTATTTCATATTATTAAAATAATCAATTTTGCTCATCAATATTCAAATAAAAGAACACAACTTTATAGTCAAAAACAGTAACAGAAAACAAAAGAGTAAACCGATATTAATTTTCATGTTTAAATATTTCCATTACGAGAGAAAAATAATACATTTTTTAATTTTGGTGACATTTTCTCTTCGCAAAATGAATTATTTTTCAAGATGTTTTCAATGTGTATTTCATTAGGTGTCCATACTATAAAATAATAAATATTTCTTTTAGACAGATGAAGTTGTCCTCGTACTTGAAAGAATTAATTATGTGATTTTTTTAATCGAAATTGTTCTATATTTTCAGATATTTCTAGACAATCACACCTAAACAAAAGAGTTCATTTTCTCCTATAAATATACCACAAGGTTCTAATTTAAATCCAATTATTTCTTCAAATTAACCTTTTGCAACATCTCTATGTATCAATCTGTAATTTGTTGCACTGTTTCCGCTGAATGTATTTTATGAAATATTCTTTACGGTTTTTCCAGGTTAGTTTTTAGTCTGGGCTGACAAACTCGTCCAAAACGTGATTTGAATGTTGTCCTCTCGTATTTCTTTCAATGATTAAAATTTCCTTACAAGATTTTCATAGTGTATTTTCAAGTTGACTTAATTTATTATAAAAATCCTCCTTACTTAATTCCATATTTTCGTAAATATTTCCATAATCATCATAGGGATCGCATCTATTTGTATATATTATTTTATTGTCCTTTATATTTTTCATACTACTTTCCCATTTGCGTTCAGAATTTAAAATAAATTTATTTGTGTAATTCACAGTTTCACATCCCATATATTTAAATATCTTGTTTATGTAAGCCCTGTGCAAATATATGATGCACAATTTTGATGCGATCCAAAAATATGATTTACTGTATTTTTTATTTTTTCTCAGGCTTAACATTTTATAAAGGTCACTTGTATTGGATGAATTGAGGTACTTCGCTGATTTTTTTTTCAGTCACACGAAATTTAATTATATGGATATCTAGATCTTTTCATAATTTTATTGGATTTGCTCTGAGGAGGATTTTTTAAATGATTCTTTTAATGTGTTACAAATTACATTACAATTTTTGCGCAGTAAATTATCCGTATGGTTTTTCATATAATAGTTCTTTTGTAACACTACTATTACCATCTCCAATTCATTTTGTAAATTTTACACCATGCATTTCTACACTTTTTTAAATCCTTCTACAATTATGGCAGATTCCATACTTGTTGAAGTTCCAATCCAATTTTTTGCACAAGCATTTGTTTTTGACTCGTACAGAATTTTTACTGGACTAAATTTTTCAAAACTAATTTCAACCCCATTTTGACATGCGTTGTTATATCTTGATGAAACTTACAGGTTATATCTAGAATAGAATTGTCTTGAAAAATATCGGAGTACTTTTTTGATTTTCAAAAATTTAAGCAATATTTTTTTTATATCTAGGAAACAATTTTTTGAAAAGAAGTAGTCCCATAATTTTAATTAAAATTATGACTAATATAAGCTGTCAAAATTTCTACTCTCTAGGACTCATAGTTTTCAAATGAAATGAACACCATATTTCATATACGTGTTATACTCACCTTACAAAACCATGTTGACGAGTATCAATCATGAGGTTTACATGACGATACAATATTTTGAAGATAATTATTTCAAATATTTTTGCAAAATTGTTTATTACTGTTATTGGATGATAATTTTGTATATCATTTTTCTGCCCTTTCTTGAAAACAGGAGTTGCTTTATCAACATTCTATTTGAGCGGTTTGAAATTTAACATTAAAATTATCTTGAACAAATGCTCCAGAGGACAGGCAAAACACATAATGCAATCCTTAACAAAACATTTTTGTTTTTTTTATATTTCACTTGTTGCTTCAATGATATCCAATTGTGATATATTTTTAATATTGCAAACAGAAAATTAAAGACTGTTGTTGATCTGTGGACAATCATCGAAACTTGAAGTTGTGTAAATACTTTTAAAGAAATCAGCGAACTTGTTAACGATATCACTTGGCGCAGTTATTTCTTCTCCATCAATCCACATAATTCCTGGAATAGATTTTATTCTATTTAGATATGTTCTCTCAAAATATTATTTTCAATAGAACATATGTAAGCATTATGATCATGTCTAGCCATTTTATGGATTGCCTTCCTGAGTCGGTTTATTTTTAATTTTAAATACAAATATTTTTATATTAAATAAAAATGATTTGAAAATTATTTTCACATTTAGCTCTGTGACTTATGACTTACATTACGTAAGTACGTTAAACAAATGCACATTAAGACAACTACTTCCCGGGCAAATACCCACGCCAAACAATGAATAACATAATGTACACTTGCTGTTGCACATCAATAAAATATTGCATAATGCAACAAATTTTTGATCCGAGAAAATTTTAATGCAAAAACAACAAAAGGAACGTTACTTAATATAAGGCCATCTGCAGACACGTGTTTCGGGATCTATCCTTGTCAGTACAGCTATGCCTTACATAATTTAAAGATGTTAAAATAAATCAATTACATTAATTCAAATACAATCAGAAAAATTAAATCAAATTAAACTAAATCAATTTAAATTAACTTAAACCAAATTAATTCAATTTAAATCAAAACAGAATAAAATTAAATGAAAAGAATTGAATCAAATTAATTAAAAAGAGCGACCCTCACCTGCCGCACGCTGTGATAATAATGACGGGCAAATATTTATTGTTTTTAAAATAATTTGAGTTATTGTTGTTTACTTTTAATCATATTTATCAGACTCCTACTAAACCAGACAGGATAATTCGTCTTATCTCTAGAAATATAGACATGAAAATATTTAGTAAGAACATCCATAAGTAATCCATAAAATATATTGCAAGCCATATCAGGATTTTTTTATTGAATACAGTATTCCAATTAATTAAGGAAATTTCGTTATGCAGTATATAGAAGATTATGTTTTCTAAAGTCCAAAGTAAACTGATCTGATTTATATACTGTATTAGGAGTAAAAGAATTGACAATGGATAACTCACATAACAATGAGGGATGATGTATATCTTCAGGAACAATACCACTCTCAACATAAATTTTTCATTTCATATTACCAGTTGATATAATAAGGTCCAGCAAAACAATTAATACTGTTTAAAATATTATTGTGTTGAGTTAATTTCTTAAATTAAATAAAATGAAATAAAGGTGAATCATACATTTGCAGTTATTTAAATTACAATAAAATTATTGATTAATTAAAAAGGGATTGATCGAATTTAATTTATCATTGCCAAAAATGTTTCTTGTTTAATTTCATTGCAATTAATTTATTAAATTGCAAAATTTACTATACATTTGTGTTTGATCAGTTCTTGTAGTATTTAATATGATACTTGATTACATGTTAGGCAAATTAAAATCACCAAGAACTAAAGTATCTCGCTTTATGTCAACTTTACACTAAATTATCTCAAAAACACATTCACACTCTTGAAAGGATATCGTAATGATTTTATGCAGCTTAGCGTGACGCGGAGTGTGTCTCCAAAATTCAATGCTTTTCTAAGATAAATAAACAAGTTAAGTGCGCTCGATTATTAATGGTGTTGTTTTAAAAGCAATAAAAATGTCATCCATTCAATATATTCACCGAATTTTATAATAAAACTGGGAAAATTAGTTGAAAGTGTTATAAAATTGTAAGTTTATGCAACTTCTAGTCAAATAACACAAGATTATGTATAAAAATCTGCATGAATGTGGATAGATGTTAACAACTCCCATAAGAGAGCTTCAAGGCCAATTCGTGACGAACACTCTTAAGTTAGAAGTTGAAAATACTGGTTCGATCCTTTATTGACACAAATAAATGCTAATACTTAAATGGCAATAATAAAACACCAATTAAATCAGAACAAATAGGATGCACATATGGCTGCATATATCAAATCATGGTAAAGCAAAATAAATAAAACAAAAGCAGTGGTGTTGAAATAAAAAGTTTTCTTTATCCTGAACGAAAAGGGTAAAAAGTAGAAACAGAAACAAATGTGATGCAAAAAGAAGATACAAAACGTAAATTACACGATACATCTTTAGAGAAGCAGGAATTGGAAGATACAGCTTTCAGAAGTTTCAGAAATACTTAAACAAATCAAAGAAATAAAAAGTGATATAAATATCTGATTCAATCAAAATAAAAAACAAAATGAGGACATGATTAAGGAAATTGAAAAGTTAAACAACGAAGTAACTCTGTTAAAGAATGAAATGGAAAAGAGAGAAGCAAAATGGGGAAAAGAAAGAGATGAAATATTTAAAAAAATTAAAACCTTAGAAGAAAGAGATGATATACGCCAAAAAGAAAAAAGGAGAAACAATATAACGTTGAATGTGAAGAAAACGAAATGGATGTTATATCGGAATGCGGGAAGAAGAGGGAAGGAAAAAGAATTGTTATGGAAGGGCGTGCATGTAAAAAGAGTGAAAGAGTTCAAATACCTAGGCTTTACGTTCACGGAGACGGGTAGTAAAGCCGGGCATTTTGATTATGTCTGTAAGAAAGTAAGAGTGGCAATGGAGCGGTTGAGGAGAACGTGGGAAGATATGTTAGGAAACAATGTGAGAATGCAACTGATTTGGTGGGATGCATGCAATAGGAGGGCACATGCAAATTATGACCTGGGGCCCTACATTGAAGGGCACACTAGATCTGATGACCCCTTCATTTAACTTTAACAGTAAATATGAAATAATCAAGAATCATTAGATCATCATTAGAAGAAGTGTGCACAATATACACTGATGGATCAAAGACACGAATCAGTTGTGGCGCTAGGGTGTTCTCTAGCGTGTTGATCATAAACTGCTCGATTCCCCTGGATGAGCATGCCACAGTGACACAGACGGAAATATATGCGATCATGAAGTGCGTCAATATTATTCTGGAGAAAAATGTAACCGGACAAGTTATCACTGTAGCCACAGACAGTAAAGCTGCATTAGAGGCTCTAAGCAAACCTAAAGTAACCTCACCTCTGATTCACAGATGTATAAAGAGGCTAAACGAGGCTGTGGAAAGAAACTCCATAACCCTGATATGGACCAAAGGCCACACCGAGGGAAATATAGGAAATGCATTTGCCGACAGCTTAGCTAAGAAAGCATCAATGGCATTGGAAGCAGTGTTACTGGCGATTAATTTTAATCGTCATCAACAAACCAATTGTGTTTTAAAGGTTAGTTGCTTCGTCTTTAAATCAACCTGAGCTAGTTGGTAATCAGCGTGAGGTACCTTCCCTCCCGTTGACAAATGGCGCCCAACCTAGTGGCCGAATAAAGCCCACACCTATGAGAGAGCAACTAACCTTTGAAGGATTAAAACACAAAGAGGAGGAGAAGCACAGATCGTACGGGGCCGACAGCCAGCCGAAACCATGTCCCAAAGACTACCATTTGAAGCAGAATGTGCCGATTTCTACTTCGAGTACTTCGATGGCTTCTTCGTACGGCACAGGAAATGGCCGAATAAGTTCAAGCTGGACTACGCCCTGAGCGGACTGGACGGACCGGGTATTATCAAGTGGAAGAAGACGCTGCAGGAGCGCTATACAACGTGGGAAGGTCTTCGGCGAGTGCTGCTACATGTCTTCACCAATAAAAAGGGCACATATGTAGTCGCACCATATTCTCTTTGGGATCGCATAAACTATGCAAAGATACTGAAGAAGCGGAATGGGAAGTAGCAGAGAACCTGATGCTCGAGGATACCCGCGTTGTTTATCCACATAACTTAGCGCAAGAATGCGAGTTGAAGGAAGAAGCCTTTGAAGAAGCTGCCTCGATTCCTGCCGTTGTTTCCGAAGCCGTCACCGTCGTTACACCAATGCCCGAGAGCTACATCGTAGAGAGTATCCATCCCGAGCTCGAAAAACTCTTGGAAACAACAAATTGCATTAGGAAGAAGTGAAAAACTCGATACATTCGCCCACATCGAACATGATCACACCGGCTCCAAGAAGGAAACGCTGAAAGCTCATTATGCCGACCATTGCCTTCGATACCGGAATGGACTTCACTCTACTAGAGGACTCTGGAAACCGCCCTGGAGAACGGAATCTTCCCTGGACAGGAGACCTGGATTTCACCGTCTCCTATGCCCCCCTGGACATTTTAGTGATCGGACACTATTAAAGTGCATTTATCCCGTGAAAAGACGTTTAAATAGTTTATAGTGAAGTGTAAATATAACAGTTAGATAGATGTGATACCCCCCGGACGCTCAGCGCGCGTAAACAGGACAGTAGCAGACAACATCTCGTAACCCTGCTGGCAAAAACTCATTTTACGGGGCCGTTTGTTACCGGCGATTAATTTTAATCATTGTCAAAAAAATTAAAATTTTTAATTTTAATTTTTTCTCGTATAAAATGAGTTTTTGGCCAGCACTTTACCTGCCGGCCGCCGCGTATTAACCATCGGGTCAATATTTACCTGACCCGAGGTTGGAAGATCACCGCCCAGCCTTCCGGATTATCATGCAGCAATTAGGGCCCGAGCAGCAGATTAATACGCCCAGGGAGAGGACACGGGCCGCCGTTGCAATTTGAAAGAGAAAGATTATAGATTAACGTAATTCTTTCAAATTGCATTTTAACGGTTGGATTTAAGAATTCGCTGGAAATAATTATCTTGTTTACAATAGTTATTTTCCAGTGAATTCTTTGCCGACGGCCACGTGGTCCTCGAAAATCATCCCTACTCCAGACGATTTTCTGCGATTAAATACGGGATGCATCCACCCAGATCTTCAGTCCACTCTGGTGCTGTACAGGGGGCAGCATGTGGATTCATGAGGAACTTTTGTTCCTCGAAATTTAAGGCTCCGGGTGGAAACTGACCCATGACCAAATATTGGTAATAGCAGGAGCGGCTGAATGGGTCTAGCCACCCGGATGGGAGGCACTACAATTGGTCAGAATTCATGGCCTAAGTGGGCGCGGCATGCCAGCTGCCCTCCCAACCCTAAATCCTTAATCCTTGCATGCATTAGGACTGTAGTATAGTATGGAGCAGAAGTATGGGGTATAAGTGTAGACAAAAAGGGGAAAGGCTGCAACTGCAGTATCTCGAAAGGTGCATAGGGTAGAAGAGAACCACACCCGGTTACTTGTTGCTGCAGGAATGCAACAGAATGTCTCTGACGTGTGTGGCAGCAAAGATAGTAGTAAAGTTTGAAAGGAGATTGAGTAAAATGGAGAATGGATGATTAGTGCAAGAAACTTGGAAAGTGTGTTATAGGGAATAGGAACAAAATCACAAGAGTATAAAATGGATGCAAAAGAGAGCAAAATTATATGAAAGAGCTGGAATGTCTGTGATGTATATAGAGGGAAAGCTAGAGCGGGGTCAGAAGTTATAAGATGAAGTAGTAGAAAAACTGACGGCAGAGGAGCTACAAATTCGACAAAACAAAACAGCACAGAGTGGGATTTGCCTGAACTACAGGAATCTGCAAGTTTTCGGAACAACCCGGTGCTACTTTGACTTACAGAATAGAGAGGATGTAAGAATGCTAGCTCGCCTAAGGTGTGGGAATGAAGACAGAGAAAGAAAGGTATGGATGGGAAAGGAGTATACGGTTTGTAGATTTTGTAACTTGGGAAAAGACGTATGGGAACATTGGTTTAAATGAAGTACTGTGTGAGAGTAGAAAGGGGATTGTAGAATGCAGAGAATTGATGAGAATGATGTGTAGCTAGAAGAAGCTGAACCTAAAGCTACCTAAAGTATAGTCAATAATTTTATTTATTGTTTGAAAATTTTGGTTTAGTTTTACTATTATTTCAGTGGTTTACGATAAATATTGTATGACAAGTATTGTTTATAATAATATGCCAAATAAAGGTTATACCTATATAAAACAATTTTTCACATTTTTGTCTTTCACAGATTTCATCATACAACTTATTCTGAATTTTAAAGTTTGAACTTGGTAGATTTTCAAATTTCTTGGACAAATCAATCCTTACAATCATTTTTTCATTCTCCTCTTTAAGTTGATTCATTGCTAATAATAGTTCTTTTAATTCACAATTTTTAGTCTTGAGCTGATTACATTTCTTAGAAACATCATCGACAGTTTGTTTTAATTCTTTTACAAATTTCATTATATCTTTTAGAGTAACTTCACAATCATAGCTGTTTAAGCAGGATGGACAGCAATATTTATTGCAAATGGAACAAATAGTTTTATTTTCTACTTTAGTGCCACATTTACCAACACAATTTTAGTCATGTGATTGTACCTTATTTGTATCATTCATAGTGACTTATTGAAATGACAGACTGGCCTGATGGAAAGGTTAAACATAAGAGTACAAAGGATTAATTAATAAAAACAAATATAATTAAATTTAAATTCCCGTTGAAATTCAATTATTAGATAAATGATATACTAAAACGAATATGAATGATGAACCAATTTAAATTAATTTGATTCATTTTAAATTCTTTCTATTAGTCAGCTGATAAGTAAATGAATCTGACCTTTAAATTAATCCGCATAGTTTGAGCTCGTAAAGGAATTCACACAAAAAACACGGCTGTCATTACACATTACTAAGCAGTGCATTGATTTAAAAAGTAAAATAATTATTAGAACAAAACTACCTGCAGATTGCAAAAATTAGTTATCAAATAGGATCAATTGTACTAAGCTAACGAAATTTGATTTTAATACTCCCACAAAAAAAAACTCTAAAATAGATGAAAATATCAGAGCACCGCTTAAACACTGTTTGCACACATTTAATAAGTTGTAGTGGTTAACTTTTTCTCAATGAATTGAGTTATTTATTAATAATTGTTTTAGTATGTCAATGGTCACCTCACTGAGAAGTAGAGAGGCACATAAAACGATGTTATGTAAGATTAAATAATAATAATGTCACTGGAACATCGGGGTATAAAGATTCAACACCTTTGTTAAGCCTTCTGCTGAAATAAAATTAAAAATTACGAAAACCTTTACATTAATCGATCACCCCCTTTTTTGTTTGCGACAACCACTGTGTACGTTTCGGATTTCCTTCAAAAAATAATTTTGTATATACAGGGTGTCCCATTTTAATCTTTCAGGTGGAATATATCGAGACAAGTGCACCCAATCGAAAAAGTTGTCTAATGCAAAGCTTAGTGGTTTGCAGGGGGACATTAGATTCTGTTATCAATTTCACCCCTCACCCCCCAGGGGGGTGAATAACAGGGGTAACTTCTGAATCTTAAATGGGAACCCCCATTTTTTATTGCAAATTCGGAAAGTGTGAAAAAAACCAAGTAGGTTTTACTCAGAAACTTTTTTTGTATGGGCAACAGGTGGCGCTGTAATCGTCAATATTAGATTATTTTACACTTAATCTAGAATTGATGTAAAAATGCCACCTAATGATTACAGAGAAAAAAGTTTAAACAAATTGAATTGAAAAAGCCAATCTACTTACCACCACCACTCCACCACCATCACTTTGACGTTTGTAAAGGTACAATGGTAATAGAAATTCGAAATGAAATTGTGCAGTTCAAAGAGAAAGATGTCAAAATTATTATTTTTTTTGTATGGATCAGTTTTAGGTAAAATTTTCCTTGAGTAAGAAGATCATTTTAGGAGGGGTTCAATGTGACCACATCCCCAGAGGAAAAAGTCTGGAGACGTTAGATCTGGCGATCTAGGTAGCCATAACGCAGGCCCCCCGCGACCAATCTACTTTTGTGGATATGCGGCGTCCAATTGATTCCTCACAATTCGTGCAAAATGCGGAGGTGCACCATCTTGCTGAAACCACATCGTTAACCTTGTGGCGTACGGAATGTCATCCAAAAGCGCAGGAAGGCCGTCTTGCAAGCCTTGCGAAGGCGAACGACATTTTCGCTAAGAAGTGCGACTTCAAAACGTCAAAGGCTGACTGACAAAAATAAAAATGTTTCTAAATGGACATATGTTGTAAGCCCCCCCTCTCCCCCCGATTTCTAGTCGTCTCATTCGAAGTTAACTTTTTTGTCTATACAATGTGGCAGTTTGAAGTAATTCCAAGATATTAATTAGACTTAAAATTGCCCTAATGAAGCAATGCATCAAGGTGTCAAAGGGTGCTTATGTCTGGAATCTGATTATTTTGTAATCATTAGGTGGCATTTTTATATCAATTCTAGATTAAGTGTAAAATAATCTAATATTGACGATTACAGCGCCACCTGTTGCCCATACAAATAAGTTTCTGAGTAAAACCTACTTAGTTTTTTTCACACTTTCCGAATTTGCAATAAAAAATGGGGGTTCCCATTTAAGATTCAGAAGTTACCCCTGTTATTCACCCCCCTGGGGGGTGAGGGGTGAAATTGATAACAGAATCTAATGTCCCCCTGCAAACCACTAAACTTTGCATTAGACAACTTTTTCGATTTGGCGCACTTGTCTCGATATATTCCACCTGAAAGATTAAAATGGGACACGCTGTATAACTAATGCACCCTAAATTAAAACCATTCCTCATTGATAATGAAAAATTTATATAAAAAATGTGAATGACCCTATTTTTTTTAATAAAATAATGACAAATTTGAAGATTCCCTTTCTTACTTCATCTTAAAAACCATTGTTATTTTATCATATAACTATAAAAATCAGATTTAACTTATTGGTAGCATAAAAATTAAATTAATTAAAATTTGTTAACATATTGTTTTTATTTATGTTTTAACAGGACTTAACTTATTTCACAAAAAAGGAAGTATTATAGTAAGTTTGTTATTAATTTGTTTAATGAATATTTATACTTATACTTTCAATTACCCTTAGTGCACATCAGAAATTTAAGGCTTTGGCCCCAGAAAAGGTTGGTCACAATAAAAATGCAAAGCTTCCAATGTCAAAAGTATTACAGTACCCGGAATTAGGAGTGAATCCTTTTGGTGACAGGATTTGTAAGGTGTTTAGTTCCAGCAACGATGGTGATTGCACTTTCGAAGACTTCTTAGACATGATGTCCGTATTAAGTGAAGGGGCTCCAAAAGCTGTTAAAGCCGAGCATGCATTTAGGATATTTGGTAAGTTAACAAACACTATTTTATTGTTAGATTTAAAACTCTTTTACAAAGATTGGATTTTTTTTTATTTCCCAGTAAAAGCCGGACGTTTCTACTTTCTACTGGTGATGGGCAAGCAAAACGGTTCACTTCAGTGAGTGGTTCTGAACCAGTTTACTCATTTCAGTACTTTTTAATCGTTTACCGGTTTTTTTTTTTTCCTTATTTTTCTATAAAAATAAAAGGGATACACAAAAACTGATAAAAATCAATTTAAAAAGTTTAATAATTGTTAATTTCAAAGGAAAAGGTATTTAAAAATTGCTAAAATTATAGTGTTATTAAATGTGCTCTATGACATAAACAGAATTATAATCGATCAGAAAAATGGAGAACATGACTTCATAAAGTTATTTAATAAGAATATCAAATTTATAATAGAAACTGAAAACAATATGACACAACTAACATAATCCCAATTTCCCAATGATTAACCCATGTTACGACTTAATAATTTCAAACAATCATTAAAATATTTGAAGTTCGAGCCAAACTGTTGTTTATTTTCACACTTAAAAATATATACAAAAGAAATAATCTCTATCACAAAAGCAAAAATACAAAACTAATGTTGGCTGTTCGCTATTCAGATGGTGAGTTACATTCTACTGCCATTAAGATAGCCTTGTCACCTTTATATCTTGCAGATTTTGTTTGGGAATTGCCTTCAAGGGTTCGCTAATTAGGAAATGTCCAGGTGTTAGAACGGATAAATCATTGGGATCATTGGATAAAGGTGACAAAGGATGAGAATTCAACATAGCTTCAACTTGTGCTAACAAAATGTACATTTCTTTGAACGTTAGATGTTATATTTGAATTTCTAGTGACTTGTTTAAGGTGCACTTTTGTCTGTTTTATATTTGCTTTCCTGTTGAAATGTGGAGTTTGTGCCAGTATAAATTTCCAATTGAATCATTAAATTACTTAATTCATTGTTTAATTCAGGAATGTTTTCTTTAAGAAAATTAGAAAATGATTTGAGTTCCTTATTGGTTTGTGACATTTCACTATAGAGTTCTGCTATCATGCCTCTATGTGAAATAAAACGACGCAAAGCTGCTAAAAAGGCATCGGTGGTTAAATCTGTTAGGCCCGCTTCTACAATTGATAGTTACACTTTCGGTAATTTAACGCAGAGTCAAACCTTGGGAGGTGATTCTACAATTGTGAGGTAAAACGTTATTAGGACGAATGGAGTGGTACCACTCCGGTATTTTCACCCGTGCTCGGAGCATGAGATAAACCTGATGTGAGACCGAGTGCGCAGCCGCGCATCGTCCAGAAACGTCCTTAATGTTTTGGTTGGTTATGACTCGCTCGTACTGTGGATTTTTGCTTTGTTTTATTGTATTGTTAGTGATTTTAGTATTTTGTTAAATTTTATATTTTTAGTGTACATCGTGTTTAGAGCTTTTTTAGTACAGGTTCAGTTATTTGTATTTCATAAAATAGGTTATGTTAGATTGCTAAATATTAGCAATCTAAGCAGATATTGTAATAGATATGTATTAATAAAATGTGAAATTAATTAATAACGTACACGTTAAACTTATTAAAAATGATTTCCTTTTATAGGGGTTACTGAAGGGTGAATGCATAACGTGAAAATATATTTATCATTGTTTAGGTAGTTTTTAACTCTTGTTAGAAACATGCATAATATTAGATAATTTGTTCACGTCAGTTTTAATCTTTTTATTGGAGCTTTAAAATTGGAAATAAATGTATAACCAACCAAATTTAAATAACTGTATATTTTTTATTGTTTTGAAGTCAAAATTATTAATTATTTATTGTTGTTACATTAGAAATAGTAGGTTGATATATTTATCTATTTTATAAATTAAAAAATATCTAGTTATTAATATCTATGGTATTCTTCAATTCTTTTATTTTAAATAGCTGTGACCAAGTGAATAAATCTTTTTTTCTATTGTATTTGAAAATCGTTTTTAAATCTAAATTAGATTTTTAATACCGTTTTATATAGTTTTGAAATTAAATTTATATTTTTTATGGTATTTATCAAATTTAACCACTAAAGAAAACTGTATTTTAGAATTTTAGTAGTTGAGCTTCCCACCGCAGTTGGTGCGATTATTTATAGAGTTGTCAACATTCACCATCTCGACTAAGTTTTCTATGGTTTTGATGCCAGCTGACCAGCTGGTCGCGCATGCGCATTTTTGTCAACTGAGTGGTAAATTTGAAACGATTGTAGAATCGGATCGCTGTTTACTAATCAGTTAAACTAAAATACTTAATACCGAAGGTCTACGCTGCCAAAGCTATTACTATTAATTGTAGAAGTGGCCCTTAGTCACTCTAAATGTACTGCTTTAGCAGCCATACCACAGTATACGTATGCAGTAGATGCACCAGCCGAAAATTTTCGGAATAGAGAATACCTTGCGCAGCTTACAGAACTTACTCACACACGCTTACTGTACACTCACACATACATGTTTTGACATGGCGCCAACCAGTTTGAAATTTGAAAATACATAGTTTAGAAATGAAAACTTTTGGATTTGAAATGACTTATATCTGATATAATTAAATATTATTTTCATCAGTTCATTTCACACTATGAACGGAATATATAAGTCAAAGGTATATTAATAATTGTGTTAATACTACTAAAGAAAGACACTTCTTTCTTTGAAATTGAAACAATCAATTTTAATATTTATTTCTTTGTAATGAAACACTATTTTGTTTAACTATATGAAGGTAAACATTTAAATATTGTTTTATTGCAGTTTTCTATAAAAATTATGTTTTACTCAAAGAAATATAGAATGTTATATTTCAATGAATATAAAGTATTTTATGTATACATCATAAACTAAATATTTAATTTATATTGTAGATGTATTAATGAATTATATACTTACGTGTATTATTAAATAATATTTAATTTTATTCTTACTAATTGATGATAGTTTGCTGTATTATAACATAATATGTATATTTTATTAAATAAAAATGATTTGAAAATAATTACTAAATTATTTGCACATTTAGCTCTGTGATTTTTGACTTACGTTACGTAAGTACCTTAAACAAATGCACATTAAAACAACTACTTCCTGGGCAAATACCCACGCCGGACATTGAATTACATAATGTACACCTGCTGTTTCATATCAATAAAATATTGCATAATGCAACAAATTTTGATCCGAGAAAAATTTAATGTAAAAACAACAAAAGGAACGTTACATAATATAAGACCATCTGCAGACACGTGTTTCGGGATCTATCCTTGTCAGTACAGCTATGTCTTACATAATTCAAAGATGTTAAAATAAATCAATTAAATTAATTTAAATGCACTCAGCGAAATTAAATCAAATTAAACTAAATCAATTTAAATTAAATTAAACCAAATTAATTCAATTTAAATCAAAACCGAATAAAATTAAACGAATTGAATTAAATTAATTAAAAAAAGCGACCCTCACCTGACGCGCGCCGTGATAGTAATGACGGGCAAAGGAAGGACGTGCGTTCTTGCATTGTTGTTGACGTAAATTTCCAAAAAAAAAACTCCTCTCAGCTCAGATTTGAATAAACGCCTTGTTGGCCATTAATATAAATAGAATATATTTAATATATTTAAATAACTGCGACCAAGTGAATAAATACTCTTTTCTATGTATGTATATTTTAATTTGTTGTGCATAATGAATATTTGTATTACGTATGATTTATTATTGCGCCATTTTGTGATCAAGGCATGCATACGATGGCTATAAAACGCCAAAAAGTCTTTAGTGTTCGCATGTGGAAATAATTTTCCTATGTGCTCTGTGTTTTTCTTCATTATCTACGTGCACTTTATGGCTGTACTGTAAGCTGTGCGAGGATTTTCCATTCCGTAATAGTTCAAAGGTGCCGACACCAACCGACCCTACTGCATACATATACTGTGGCCATACATACAAATAACACAATATAAGCCTTTGTAAGTTTTGCGTTTCGGCGTTGACTTTCTTTTACCAATTTTGGCCCCCCATAATCCAACCCTGATTTAATGAGGGGCTGTACTTGTTCAACACAATATTTTGGCAAGTCAGACTGGAAAATTTGCTTCCGGTTTCGCTCTAAAACAAGCAACGCACTCACGTATAACTTGTTTTACAGCATTTCTACTTGCAACTGGCCAATATTTTTCGCGTATTACCGATAAAATACCTTTGTGAATGCAAAGATCTTTCACGATAATCTTGAATAATCAATTTCGTAATTTTCGTTGGTATTAACATCTGATGTTTTTGCTCATATGGAATGTTAGCATGCCAAAGACAACCTCCGACTCTTAACCTATGATCATCAATGAATGTATGTAATGATAATAAAGAACTGCTGGAACTTTATGACCACGAATGGCAGCTCTATCTTGGTAGGCAATCGTGGTAAAAAAATAATTTGCAAAAAAATAATAAAAAAAAATGTAACTAACCAAAGAAATACTAAATGGGCGTCAATTTATTTATATATATATATATATATATATATCTATTTATTTAATAAAATCAAGAAAATAAGAGCAGTATTTAATAAAGTTGGAAATAATTTTTAAAATATACAATATATTTAAATAAATAAAAAAAAAAAAACATTCTACATAATGAAAATAAAAAAATAAAACCGAATATTGTAGCAAACAACCAAACAAAGAAAATTATTATCAAATGTAAGAAATAAAAAAAAATATGAAAAATGTAAAAAAATATGATACGATATGATTTGATATGGTAAGAAAAATATTGAGAGATCCAAACAAAATTTTCAGCGACACAGACTGTTTTCCACTTTTTTTTTTCTTTAAAAAAAGAATTACTAAATCTTATACACTAAATTAATAATTAAATCCTTAGTAGGCATGACATCAACCCCCTTTACATAAATCTACACATTTGAATCACTGTACGCATTTATGCAAAAAAATTTAACAGATTCAGTCAAACACATTTATCATAATGACTAAATTTACGTAAAAGAAAAACATGCTAATCAAGTAAATTGGTCTGTAACGTATTTATTGTTTGTTTTCTGTAATTCATCTTTAAGTAGAAGTATTAACTTTAATTGTCTGAAAATCTCTTGACTTGCTTGATTTAAAAATATAATCTCTCGCACAAATCACACTTATCTTATTTTTTCATCCGTCGTGTGATTCTTCCTGTTTTGACGGCATGATTGTTTTCTGATCCTATGGAATCATCTACTAGCAATCTCTTCTAACTAGAACAGTTTTCTGCAAAGAAACTGCCAAACCAGACAAAAGGAACTCCTCTCGAAAAACATCCACCGCACCCACCTGAATTATATTGAGCATATAATAAAAATCGACGACGAAGTTGGCATTTGGAAGTCTCGAGTCATGTCTGTACAAAGATCACACGTGTGAAATGCTGGTTGCGGTTAATTAAGGGTTATTGACAACTGATTTGTCAACATGACAACCAGTACTTTACGTGTGCGTGTGTGATTTTAGTTCAGACATGACTTTAGATTTCCAATGCCAACTTCGTCATCGATTTTTGTTATACGCTCGATACATATTTTTAATACGGTTTGATTGGGGAGTCCACCGTGGTCCAGGAAATCTTCCATAGAATGGTGAAAATCGTGAAATACGACAAAGAATGATGAATAAAAACGCATGTGGAATATCAATAAAATGTAGTCCGATTCTAAGAGGTCTAAAAAACAAAAGTCGAACCTGACTTTAATCGGAATCCTTAATAAAGGGGAAAACATCCCAAAATGACAATTTTTTATATTTACTTTAAGATGGTATACGGTGGTATACCATAGAATATTACAATAAAATAGTAATAATATATACATTAAACATTTGAAATAAAACACAAACAACAAAATATAAAAATATATTACATTTACATCAAGGCCGTAAAAGTGTGAGCCTGTGGCACAATTCTTTAAAGCTGTTATTATTTCAATAAATTTCGTGATGATTGCTAAGATACTTTAAGATTAAACTTCTAAACACTGCACACAGAAAAAAAAAACGATTGATAAAACACGTGCTGTTTTATCAATCGTTTTTTTTTTTCTTCTTGAGCACACAGCTCATCACCAATTGACCATTTATCTGATCCAAATTAATCCGATTAACTAAAATCAACGCCAAATACAAAACTAATGTTGACAGTTCGCTGTTCAGATGGTGAGTGATCTTCTCCTCCATTCAAAATGTTATTGTGGGAGGCATCTCTCTCTCTCTTGCATTTTTGAAAGAAAAGGTTCTAATTCCTGTTGCCGCTAAATCCATCCGATTTGTCTCCATATGTTGAAACTGACCTTCTTCGCCGTTTTTTGTTTGCATTTTTTGCCGCGTCCGTCTAAGGGCAAATCCATCTTGTACAAAATGACATAAATTTCTTTCTGTTTCGGCAAAGAGCGTCTGCGTTTTTTCGGAATGACAAATAGGACCGTAAAACGTCTGAGCTCTTTCCTAGGTCCGTGGATAATTCGGGCCTATCCCTTTCCGTTGCCCGCAGGTAAACAAAACTCGCGCCTGTCGCCAGATTTTGGATCGGAATTCAATTAGCAGCAACAACTCAAATAGCCTAAAATTGTCTATCAATCCTACAATCGCAGACATCGTTAACCCATTATTCCTGAAAAAAAAACCTAATCCTTCCAAATTCCAACAGCGATATAATACAAGGAGCTGAAAGACCTTTGGTCAATGGTCATTTAACCATTAATGTATCAGATTGTACAATATATTTAATTTATATCACAATAAAGTTTAAATAAAAAGAGTTTAAAAATAATAAATTATTTCTTCTTTAGCTACTGTGACAATTTGACTTATGTTACAAAAGTACTTTAACAAATGTATAATAATAGACATTTACTGTTGCATAACAATAACATATTGTATAATGCATCAATGTTTGAATCGAAAATATTTAATGCAAAAAACAAATAAAATAAAAGTTACTTAATATAAGGCTATCTGCAGACACGTATTTCGGGATTTCATTCCTCATCAGTACAGGTCTGCCTTATATAATTGCAAAGTTGTTAATTGAATTGATTAGAATTAATTAAAACGCACCGTCACCTCTGAGATCCTCGTTAGAGGACGTCTTTTGGACGGGCGGTGGCGCGAATGTCACGCGTGATATAGATAAATTGTTTTCTGCAAAAAAAAAAAATCGATTCGGATTTTAATAAAGCCTCTTTGGGCATTAATAATAATAGGAAAGCGGGATTTATTCACTTGATTTAAATAAATTAAATAAAAAGTATTTGAAAATAATTAATAAATTCTTTTTATTTAATTTATTTAAATAACTGTGATCAAGTAAATAAATCCCGTTTTTCTATTATCACAATAAAGATGTTGGATTATTTACACAATAGAAAGTTAACAGAAAAGTAACAGGAAATATTTTGACAGAAAAAAAGAATTTATTTAAAATTATTTTACCTATTTCATATTTTATATTCATTTTATGCGAACTTTCTTCAACTTTTTGGTAAAAAAATAAAATAAAACAAAAATTACACTGCTTCTGTCCCAAATTATAGTATACAAACCTTTGAAAAATGTTTTATTGTATATATAATATTAGTAATTCAATTCTGTAACTTAATTTAAACATACATTAATGAAATTTTTACATATTTAAACACAATATAGCTGTTTCAATTCCACATAATAGAAACCGGTAAATACCATTCACGGTGAAGTTTTTCTTTCTTCATGTGCTCAATTTTATAGTTGTTGCCTACTATTTGAGTGTGAAGAACACATTATCTAATTTTTCTTTATGTTGAGTTGTCTTGAAAGAAGGTGTAAGACGACACGTTATAACGACTTTTGGACTTGGTTGTTTGAAGATTTAAAATACAGTTTTAACCCTTTCCGATTTATTTCAACTTCACTCTTACAAGGTTGAGAGCTTAATGCCTCCCAAAACTAACAAATGTTTACTAAATGAAAAATATATACAAATAAGTTTTGGAGATGGCTTCTTCTTCCTCGGTGATGGATTAGAGGACCGGGTACCTGACCTGGTGTTGTATAATTCTGCGAAAATGCAGACAACCCTAGCTCGTGTTCTCGCATAAATTAACACAGCATCTACATTTATTTCTATTATCGACTTAATGATGGGAATTTTTGTAAATTAAGAAAAATTCCCTGTCTAAACTCAAACACTTTAGTAAGGCACTTTCAGCACTATCTATTAATTAATTCATCCATTGTTTTTGACAATGTTTGGTACTGTAAAGATTGCATAGCATTAAAGAAGCCAAGGTCTAAATCATTCAAATCAGGATTATTGATTTGAACATAAATTGTCTTGCCTTTACGTGCTTTTGGGAATTTGAATCTAATGGCTGGTAAAACATTGTCGAAAAAATCGTCGGCTCATCTAAAATGTCTAATAATTATTTTTTGTGGTAAGTAATCCTAATGCTAACAATCGTTCTTGGGAAATTGCATTTCTCAAATAGGTTTTTATGCGATTCAGACATGAAACATTTTTTCATTTGGAATTAATAATACAGGAGAAGATAATGTTACGTTGAGGATTGATTTTACTACAAAAAATATTCAAAGTTATCTAAACCTTGAATTCAAACACTAACAGTTGTGTGGGAAAAAAGTTCCAGCACAGGCAAACGAGTGAGGCTTTGCGACAAGGAGCCTCAATGCCCAATTATTTCCCTAATTGTGTACTCTGTGTCATAAATCCATAGGAGTGGGTAGGCAATTGAATGGAGAATCCAAAAAAAATATATATATATATACAGGGTGGCGCAAGATTCCGATGAAGTCCAATATCTCAGTTATTTAGAAATTTACAAAAAAATATTACTGACATAATTTGTAGCTACTGTAAAACTTCACATTTTAAAATTATTTTCATATATACAGGGTGTCCAATAATCACGTGACGAATCAAACATATGATTTTTTAAATGGAATGCTATATTTTTTATATCGATTTTAGATTCTACCCTTAAAATTAATCATTTTTGACATAAGGTTTATTAGGTCAATTTTTAATATTTTAAAAGTTATAAACAATTTAATGTTGAAATCAATGGAAGTTTAGGGCCTTATTTTACAAAATTGAAAAACGATTTAAACTTTCTGTTCACGCAATTTAATTGAAAAAATGCTTAATAATATTAGGAATAATCATTTGTTACCATAAAGCAAATGTTGTGTACAGGGTGAAACAATACGCAAAATGAGTTTTTTCACTTAAATGGAACACCCTATATTTTTTACACAATTTCGATAGAAAATTGGTTGTTCTTTAATTTTTGTATAATAAACTATACCCCCATCTGTTACCGTTTTTCAACAATTTCAATTCAAAGTATAAAATTATAAGTTTCACTTATAATCTATAATTTAAGTAGGCTATAATTAAAACAAATGCAATTCATAATCGTTTTCTGACATTTAATAACATACTTACTTCCTAACCTAAAAAGGATATTCAAATGACAATCGATATTTAAAGGCGCATGCAAAATATAAAGAAAATAGTTGCTCGAAGATTATTCAGCGAGTTATAATGGTTATTGGGACACATTTTTTTAAGAAAAAAATTGAAAAATGTTTGAATGCTATTGAATTAAAAAAAAAATATATGTGAATGCGTGAAATAAATACATAAAAATGTTAATACTAACAAAATATAATGATATAAGTATTTTTATTATTTCACTTAGTATCTATTTTCGGTTTTTCAGTCAACGTGAATTGTTTAAATAAATCAATTTAACAAAAATATAGGAATATTTTAAATATTTTTCAAATAATAATGAAAAAATATAGTTGTTTTTAGTTTTTAACAATTAATTTAATCATTTATTGAAGAAGTATGTTTAACTGCACCAGTGTTACAAAATATAACCTAAAATGTACTTTACATACTAAATATGATATTAAGCGTAACTTTCACAACTAAATAAATTAGTTGTTGTGGCGCGGCCTACTTTGGTTAAAAATTCTATACCAAATTTGTATTTGAGATCAAATATCTCAAAAACGGTAAACGCTATTTAATATGTTAATATATGTTATATAAAAAATGAAGAGTGATCAATTTTCTATTAAAATAGCATAAAAAATATAGGGTGTCCCATTTAAGTAAAAAGAGAAAAAAATCATTTTGCGTATTGCTTCACCTTGTATATAAAAAATTGTGTGAAGAGAAAAAAATAGTATTTCTTTTATTATTAAGTATTTTTGCATTTGTATGGCGTTGACAGATTGTTTATTTCATTTTTCATTATTGAAATATTAGGCTCTAAACATCTATCGATTTCAACATTCATTTGTTTATAACTTTTAAACTATGAAAAATTGACCTATTAAATCTTATATAAAAAATGATTATTTTTAAACGTAAAATCGAAAATCATCATAAAAAATATATCATTCCATTTAAAAAAACATATGTTTGATACGTCACGTGATTATTGGACACCCTGTACATATGAAACTAATTTTAAAATATGAAGTTTGACAGTAGCTACAAATAATGTAAGTAACATTTTTTGATATATTTCTTAATAACTGAGATATTGGACTTCATCGGAATTTTGCGCCACCCTGTATATAGGGTGCTCCATTTAACATAACAGATATATATATATATATATATATATATATACAGAGAGGTTTTTTTAATCAGTATACATTAGGCAAACTGTACACCTGCAAAAAAACCAAGTCAAACGCATTGAGCCGAATAATGTGTGTTGCCTATAACACACAACTAAACGTCAAACGCTAAACTTCAAAATGTGCGAAATATTTGATCGAAAATGTATACAAATGAAGAAAAAGTCGAATTCCAAGCGTGAATTACAATTCCGACAGTACTAGAGGAGGATAAGACATGTTTTAAATGAATTCAAAGTGGCCGAATACCTCGGTTAGGATAATTGTAAAAATAATTAAACTAAAACATTTTCTTTGGAAAACGCAACGAAATAAATCATGACTAACACTGCATGCGTTACCGTCACAAGCAATTTCCTTTTTTATCAAAAATACGTCACTTATTATTATGGAGAAATTACAGGTAAAAAAAGAGATTTTATTAAGACAATTTGAAAGAAAAGTAACAGTGAAGAACAATAAACTTAAAATAAATAATTAGAATAAATGCTATAAATAACCACCACAAACTGCAAGATATTAACTCAAACGATCGTGAAAATTCTTCCACATTGTGCATTTCGATATTGTCATAAACAAAATAGAAAATTGTTAAATTGTTTTTTTTTTTAATTATCCTAGTTGAAGGAATCGATTGTTCGGGTTGCGTATTATAGGCAACTAAACAAATACATCAATGCGTTTGACTTGGGTATTTTACATGTATACATAGGGGATATGTATACTGTTAAAAAAACCTCTCTGTATATGTATATTCAATGACCCTTTCTGCCCATATGGGTGTAGGGTTTAACATAACAAAGATGGTAGCCATTTCCGGTAGAACCGGAAGTGATAGAAAGTTTATTTTAAATATTTCCTCCTTCAGGAACCCGTTATGCATGGCCCACCCTGTATTTGAAAATAATTTTACAATATGTTTGTTCACTAGACGAACAAATTTTATTAATAAATTAACACAGAATTTCTAACAGGAGAATCATTGAAGACAGTCAAATCGATGACTCACCCTGTATATTGCACATAAATTAACCATTTTTGAGTGGTTGCATAATTAGTTAATAGAAATAATTATCAAAGTGAATTAGAAAAAAAAAACAATTATTTAACCAAAATATTTATTATTTTTTTAGATTTTGATGGTGATGATATGTTGGGTGTATCAGACTTACGCCAGGTAATCGATAGATTGATTGGTACTCATCGGTTGTCGGAAAATGAGATGCAACACTTAATACAGAATATTCTTGAGGAAGCTGATTTGGATGATGATGGGGCTCTTTCGTTTGCTGAATTTGAACATATTATTGATAAATCACCTGATTTTTGCACGTAAGTATAATATTTAGTTTGTATATAAATCAAATAAAATAACCACAACAAAAATTGGAAATTAGCCATATTTTTATTTAAATCAAAAATTACATTTTTAAAATACATATTGTCGGATTTTTTTTAATATTGCTTCTTCAGATCCAGTAATTGTAGATCAAAATTTAAAAAAATGTTAAACTCAGACTAAAGTTACAAGAGATAATAAAAATTATTCCAAAATACATATTTACAAATAGAAGTGAATGCAGCCATGTAGATTGGAATAAAGTAAATTCATTCATTCAGATAACATTAAATGCTGTAAAATGCAAAAAATTCTCTGTCTGTACAAATATCCGGGGGCATGCCGAAAGGTAAGTGTTTTGGTACAGAGTCCATTGTTCTGTACTGAGCTTGCCTTAATGACTGAAGTTCTTTTGTTTTTCTGATTACACCATTTAATCCACAGACAATTTATTACTACTTTGCTAATTTAACTGACTTTCTAGCTCAACTAATACGAAAATTATTTCATAGTAGAACAAAATGTATATATTTCTTCTTAACACATTATAAGCGGGTAGTGTAATATATGAAACTATGCTGCGTAGCGGGTATAATTTGCGAGATAAGCAAAAATTGTGCAATCAAAAAAAAAATGTTAGATGACCTCCAAAGTGTTTCGTGGAAATCAACACCATTATAATAAAGTAAACTACACCTAGTGCAGTGTATTAGACACACTTTTTATGTTCCTAATAGACCTACATACGAAAGCTGATTTTGATAAAAATAAACCATTTAGCCGTAAAACTACTCGGCGTGCACGCTAAGACACCATATATATATATATAGAAGACCCACTCGTGCATTTCCGATTAAATATGTTGGAGGCAATAAAAATGCACAAAAATAAAGATAAATTATTAAATTTTGATTTGAGCCTGTTAGAAAACCCATTGTTAAACCTTTTAAAAGTTCAGATGAATAATAATCCGCTTAATAGCTGGTAATGTAATTCCCTTAATGTTTACCAACCTAGAGACACTGATGTAATTATAATTAGGATTTTCCCGTTTTCACCCACAGTTATTTAGGTATATATAATTACGCACTTAGTTTGTAAGATTATTAGTTATTGATATTGAGTGCTTAGCATTCGAAATGTACATCTAACATATAAAAATAAAATTAAAGTAAGGAATAAATGTGTTTCTAATTGTGATTAAAATCTCTTCACATAACTGAAATTAAACAACTAGTCATTATCTATAAATTTATAATGAATAGGTTAGAATCAGTCAAACGTCACTGCTAAGGAACCCTTAGTGGAGTAAATCTCCAACATCGACCGCTTAAATTGAAGGAGACTCGCTCCGTTTATAATGTGTTAACATTTAATAAAAGCAAAGTTGCATGAAGGAAAATGTGTACAGAATGTTATTTTATTATATTACATGTTACTAATATATTTTTTTTCTTTTCAGAACATTCCGTATAAGATTATAAGTCTCAATTTTAATGTATGCATCAATATGTAATAATATTTTCGTTTTTTTCAAACTTTCAAATCTATAGCCAAAGTTATGAGACTGAAACAATGGATCCTTTTTTTTTAGATTTCCATGAACCAAATATTGTAATATTAGATATTTACTTAACATTCAAATCTTCAATTATTATTAATCATTGAAAAATATTAGTTTTATAGAAGGGTTATTGATGAAATATTTAATAAATACATCAAAATTTTTGGGTAGGTTTTCCTATTATGATTATTTTTTTTAATAAAATTTATTATGGACTGGGTGAGTTATCAAAATCCGTCTTTGATAAATCCGTTGTCGTTAGAAATTCAGCATTATTAATTGTATTTATTCACTTACTGAAGGAGCATAATGTAAAATTATTTTCATTTATATAGGGTGTCCCATTTACCTGGAATTATTGTCAACTTTCAAATATTAAATTTAAAATCATATTTATAACATTTTTTATTTGTTAGCTTTTTAAATTATCTGTATAATAATATATCATTATTAGTACTTTTGATTAGTTGCTATTGTGAAAATTTGGGATTTTTTTTTCTCGAAAATGAAACAAGACATAAAATCCATTTAAACCAGCTTATTTGACATACATTTGTTGTCAATTTAGAATTTATTCAACTTCTCCGAAGATCCTGAGGGCCCGCCACACAGCTCTCCATAGAAGATCTTTTTTAAAAAGGCCTTTTAAGGTGGGTAAATGCTGTCGTTGATCGTTCCATTTTGAGAAAAAAATAAGTTTGACAAAATGGCGGCCCCCTGCTTTTGATCAGCTGTAAAAAATATAAAACAAATAATAGGCAAAATCCGAATGATCAACGACTAGAAAAAATAGTTTAGAATATGAGACAAAAAGCCACTATCATATTGAATGAACACATGTTGAATTATCGCCATCACCGATTTTGAAAATGTAGTTGTGTAATCACATTTAAAGATTTTGGATGTGTATATAGTATTATATTATGCAACTTTGCATAAACTCTCATAACTTCGGCAATTTGTATCCAATCACCATGCAACTTTTTAGGAAATAATCTTAAATATGCACACTTTCGAATTATGTAACCGCATAAAAGTACGTATCTCTGAACAAAAAATTCTAGGGAATGCCATGTGGGTTATAAACAGCCAATACCTTAAGGTACCCAATGATGATTTCGTTTTGGAAAAATTAAATATCGATTATTTTAAATGAAAATATCTTTAAAATGAAATGAAAATAGGAAATACCAGTATGGATCAATACAGAATTTAATTCCGCATCAGAATATGTTAAAGTATACAGGGTGTCTTATTTAAAATAACTAAGATTTGATTGTTTAAAGTTTACTAAATGTGGGAGGACTCTGTTTTCCAAAACTAAATCACCATTAGTGTACTGGCTGTTTATAACCAACATGCCATCCTTTCAATTTTATTTACTTGGAGATATGTATTAGAAAAAGAACAATGATTTTTATCCAAATGACAAATATCGAAAACGGCTAAATTTGGAGGTTATGTTACTTAATAATCTTGTTCATAAAATTTTATATAGCATTCAATTTAAAATAAGAGAGTTGCTGACAACTTGCGGTATAACTGAAAAATATTTTCAAAAATATATATGACATTTTTGAAAATATTTTCATTGAAATAAGCACACAGGATTACTTTGATGTTGAAAATTTGATTAAATATGTAACGTATTGCAAAATGGCTATTGACAATGCAGCCAATAAATTCTTTTCATAAAATTTTGTCAAATTTTGATATCAAGGGACATATTGAACTCACCCTGTGTATACATATATCACGAGTATATTTCGTTACAAATTTCTCTCAATACAGTAGAATTTAACCCGAACACTACCACAGGTGATTTTTCAAGATGAACACATTGACTGTTCATTCATCGTTGCCACCAAAGAAAGTATTATAATATTCCTATATTCATATTTAATTACATGTATTTATTTTTTCCGAGATATTTCCTGAAAACACTTTAAATGGACCACCCTGTATATACAGTTTGAGTCATCCGTCTTTGATTCGTTACAAATTCAGCATTAATTTATTAATAAAACTTGCTTAACTTCAGAAGACGCATAATGTAAAATTATTTTCACCCGAAAAGGTACAATGGGAATATTAATTATCTATATATATATATATATAGAAAAAAAAGTTGCTTAGGCTGTGATAATAAAAATAACGTACACGTTAAACTTAACATTTCCCATACAGAATAGCCCTGGGGGCCTATTCTCAACACCGATGCTTTTTGTCATCAGTGCGTGTACTCACCGAAATGATGTAATTTCAGTGAGACCGTATTCTCAGCATCCGCGTGAGTTGTCATCGACTCAAGATTGCACTGAAAACGTGTGCGTTCATACGGTTGGTCTTGGACCGGTGCATAAACTCATCTCACGCTTTTTAACTGGGGTGAAGTAGGAGGCACAATATACGTATAAACTGTATACATAAACTGTGTAGGAGGCATCGGAGTCTTTGTTATGCGTGAAGTTGATGTTTGTTGTGAATTTAGATTTTTGTGTTTGTTAATAGACTTTATTTAAGACATTTATTTATATTTTAAGCTGTATAGGTACATTTTGGGGGTTAGGAATGTTTGCTTTTTTCCGTAGATCCTAATTATGCAAATGACTTAAAGTTCCGACTGGAATATTGTAGGTAATCCACTTATTGAGGGGTAAACACGCATTATCGGTTAATGAAAATAAATTCAAATTCTATGAAATTATGCTATGAAATAAATTTTATTTTGATTCAATTTTGTTTTACAATTTGGAATTATTTGCTAATAATTGTTTGGTTAATTTCATTATTAAACGAACTACAATTATAGAATTTTTAAAATATTGCATTTTAAACGTATAAACTAAAACAGTTAAACAGATATTTAATTTATAATAAGACTTACGAAATCGATATAAAATGTTATATTTGCATTTAGTTTGGTCATTACAGATGTAATATTTTTTAAAAGTATATAATCTTACATGTTAATTGATTTTATAGCAATACAAAATTAGGATTATTTGAATTTCTCGCGCCAATAAACGAAATTACAACGTTGCCGGATCATTTTAGTGGTGCGCTGAGAATAGGGTCCACGCGATTGCTCCGTTTTTTGGTGACATAAAATCGAGTGACATTATGCATCAGTGACTCATTGCACCGATGTTAAGAATAGGCCCCCTGATTGTTTGTGAGTCGATAGAATGCTGTAAACAAGCATTACTTAATCATTTTTTTGTAGATAGCAAACCACTTCCTATTGGAGGCTTATAATATGTTAATATGAAATAAATTCAAGTAATATGTAACATCCTAATAAATAATAACTGAAGATTTGAATACAACCAGAATTAATGATGATTGACTTTACTTTTTCACTATACAAAAACTTAAAGTTATATTATGTTATGTATATGTTTTAAATATACCATGTAAAGGTGTCGCAAGAATTTCAGACAGTTTTAGGATCCAAATAACTTCTTATTTATAATAAATGCTACTTGCTATCATACAGACCTGAAAGCTTCCTTAAAATTATTAATGACGACTCAATGTATCTGTATGATATAAATCCTCCTTTATGATGTTTCATTTATCGATTACAATTGAAAACATTTGTCAAGACAATTAAATATACAGGGATTCGCATTTTCCCAGAATTGACAGCAATTTTGTCTTGATATATATATATATATATATATATATATATATATATATTAATAAATTAATAAACTACATAATTTTAAAATTCTCATAGTTACTTTTTTTTAGATACTAAAGAGTTTGTTGATATGGAGTGAAACAAGTTGTGTTATTTTTATTTCAAAGACCCCTATATGTCAGTTTGTATGGAATATGACATCGTTTAAATGTCCGCCACGGCCTCTCATGGTAGCATGAATACAAGAGTTCCAATTTTCAAAGATTGTGTATAGATCCTGCTGAATTTGAGAGATAGCCTGGATTATGTTGACTTTGAGGGCATCGGCAGATTGCGGCTTATTGACATAGACTTCAAAAAATTCCACAAAAAAAAGCGGGGTCAAATCACATGAACTTGGTGCTTAATTCATGTCACCTTTGCGAAAGATAACCATACCTTAAAATCTTTCATGCAAAATATATTTTGTGGTGTTCTCTGTGTGACACGTAGCACCGTCCTGCTGACATCACATGTAGTGAACGTTTATATCATTCAATTTGAGCCAAAATTAATTGATTATTATCGATCGATAGCGCTCTCCGTGAATCGTAATGGCCTCACCAACGTTGTTTTCGAAAAAGTGTGGATCAATGATTCCGCCGGCACCAAACTGCCACTTTTTGCATCTAGTGAAACTCGTGTGGATTGGCGTTGCTTGATATACGGCAATTTTATTTGTTAGCATACCTATTCATCCAAAAATGTGATGATTTTTCGCCTGTTGACTGTTAGAGAGTCAACCTTGAAATGCCTTTGCCATAAAATAAACGCATCGCGCGCAACGTGTGCACAAAAGAACAATGTGCTGCTTAGACGTGTAACTGACTATGGTGAATTGGCATAAGTGACTGAATAATAAACAATAGATTTTAACAGACGCCGCTAAAACAACTTGGCCGCCTTAGCCTGTCAAAATCGACTCGCCCTTATTGGAAAACCCTGTAGCTACTCTTGAATATTAAAATGAATATTTGAAATTCATTTTAATTTTTGTCTGTTTTTAAAGACACTGGGTTAAAAAAAGGTTTTACAGAAAAAGCACTATGTTTCATATTTCACCTCACACAGAAGTTACTTCCAAACTGTGGTTTCCATAAAAAATAAATTAGAAATGTATTGGACTCATAAAACTGTCAGATGTATGCCACACCCAATTTGTATCGATTGCTCAAAATTTTAATTAAACATACTAGATTTGTTTGAATACTACTGTATATAACCAATGTCTTCATCACTTACTGCCAATTGTAACATTTACTTACCTATACTGATATTTACGTCACATATTCAATAATATAATACTCATTTATGTTATTTGTAAAAATATATACATTACCCAAAAATGTATCGATGTATATTTATAATTGTATATTATTTGTTATTGTTTTAATTTTATATATTTAAATAAATTAAATGTATAATAATATTTTCTGTAATTATTCACCTCTACAGACCAAATTCAACAGGCCCCACAATGCTTGTAAAAAAAATGGTATTATAAAATAAAATGCAGCCATATGATACTACCCGTTACCAGCGAACATTTAATCACTGGCCACAAAAATAAAGTTTTGAATTTTATTTTTTGAAATTAATTAAAATATGTTTATCCCCAATTGAATTACCAAAAAGCCATTGAGGGCCGGTTCGTTTCGCGAGAAGGTAAAATCTTTTGCTTATTGTTTCTCGTGAAACCCATTATCCACAATTTTGGTAATCCAAGAAGTGCAAATCGGTGATCCTGCCTCAAAGGATAGCCTACATCCTCTGCAAAGAAATTGGGTTATACATCTAGAGAAACGTCCCACCAGAAACCAAAGAGCAACCACCATCCGTGCCACCTGCCTTTCCATCAACGCCGTTCACAACCTTTTTTTATTCAACTACTTCCCGGACGTGGGTATTTGCCCGGGAAGTAGTTGTTTTAATGTGCATTTGTTTAACGTACTTACGTAACGTAAGTCAAAAGTCACAGAGCTAAATGTGAAAATAATTTATTAATTACTTTCAAATCATTTTTGTTTAATATATTTAAATAACTGTGACCAAGTGAATGAATAATACTCTTTTCTATTTATCTATTTATATTGTTTTTTTTTTATATAAACGTCATTTTCTGGATAAAATTAAAATCGTGATTTTGGCTGAGTAAATGAAAAATCGCAACAAATTTGTTAACTTTCGTCATAAATTAGAAGATTATTTCATCATGTGTACGATTTATACTCGCAATGTGCTTAATTAGTCGAAAATCGGATCAATTATAACCTCAAAATTGGGACTTTAAATGCGAATTGTGAGAAAACGGTAAGTTTACCCAAGATTCCGTTTTCAAAATTTTATATATCCCGTGACACCATTCGGAAACGTTACCGAGATAGTAAAGAAATTAATCATCACAAGATTTTTTTCTGAAAAACAAATTTACTAAAAGTCATAAGCGATACACATGAGTCCTAAAATGGGCTCAATATTATGTGTGATTTTTTTCGTAACTCTAGCTTTTCTGGGAAGGCTGGAATAAAAATCTACGTTTTCGGTACACTCGTCAAGACCCTTAAATTCTTAATATAACTAAATATATATTCAAAAAATTAATGCACTTATAAAATAATTTAATTCACAAAACAATCTCTTCTAAATTTAATGTAACTAACACAAAACAAAAACGGATTGAACACTGGAAACGATTAAAAAAGAGCACAAGGAATTAAATGCAGGAAATCGTAATGAATTGGTTCAATTTGACAACGTGCAAATTCAAAAAGAGAGATATGTGATGTCATCAAGGGTTTAGGTTTTCTATGGTTTCAATCATACATTTTATACGGTCTTATTTCGTACGTATTTAATCATTACAGTCAGAAGAATTTATACAAAAGGAAATGAAAATAAAAGCCACGATACAGACAGCATTTAAAATAAACAAAGGAACTGAAACAGAAATGATCATAGCACAGACAAAAACATGGGAGAATAAGAAAGAAATAATGAAAACGAAAAGTGTCCTGAAGGGAAGAAAAATATATATAGACAACGACTTAACAAAAAATGAAATGCAGATACAAAGAGAAATAAGGAGTATCGCAAAAGAGGAAATCGAAAAATGTAACAAAATTAAAATAGGATATCAGAAGATAATAATCAACGGTCAGGAATATAAATGGAACAGAAAGGAGAATGGAATGACACTGGAAAGGGGAGGGGAAAATACGAGAACAAAAAACTACTAAGACAACGCACGAGAAAAAAGACAACAAAATTACAAAAGAACTTAAGAGGTGGACTGATGCCAATAAACGAATATAACAAGCACAACAAAATCAAAATTAAAAAAAGAAATTACGAAAACAACTACAAAAACAAAACAAAAAGAGAAGAAAAAATAAGAATAGGGACATGGAACATAAGAAGCTACATGGGAAAAGAAGAAGAACTGGTGGAAGAGATGATAAAACAAAAAATAGAAATACTAGGAATTACAGAAACAAAAAAGAAAGGATACGGAATAGAAAGAATACATAGAGGATACTGGTTGATATGGACAGGAGTAGAGGAAAAAGAAAGAGCCAAAGGAGGAGTAGGAATTATAATAAAACCGGAAAGGATAAAAGACACAATAAAAGAAAAACATATAAACGAAAGAATAATGACCTTAGAAATGAAACAGTAGAAGATGAAACATGGACTCTGATAGTAGCATATGGACCGAACGAAGACGAAAAAAAAGAAGAGAAAGATAAATTCTTTGAAAACATACAACGGGAAATAGATGAAGGAAGTGAACACATAATGATAATGGGAGACCTAAACGGAAGAGTAGGATGCCAAAATACCGGAATAGAAGAGATAATGGGAAAAGAAGGAGAAGAAATTAAAAACAACAATGGAGAAAGAATAATACAACTATGCATTGAAAACAACCTCGTGATTACAAATACAAAATTCAAGCACAAAAACATACACAAGTACACAAGGGAGCAACCAAACAGAAAAGAAAGATCGATTATAGACTACTACCTAATTAATAGGAAAAACTGGAACAAAATAACTAATGTAAAAGTAAAAAGACAAGCAGAAATAGGAAGCGACCACCACCTATTACGAATAGACATGAAATGGAAGGAAATACAAAAACTGGACAAGAGGAGGATAATAGTCAAAGAGAAAATAAAAACATACAAATTAAGAGAAGCACAAATACAAGAGAAATATCAAGAGATATTACAAAATAAGTTGAGGAAGAACGAAATAAGGGCAAACATAGAAGGAAAATGGGAAACATTCAAAAGAAATATACTAGAAGCGGCAGAGGAGTGCTGCGGAACAACAAAAATAGGAAACAAGGAAATTAAAAAGACAAACTGGTGGACAGAGGAAATCAAAAAGGAGATAAAAGACAAAAAAGACAAATGGAAAAGATACCTACAAACTAAAAAAAGCGAAGACTACGAACATTACAAAGAAAAGAGAAATGAAACAAAAAGATTAATTAAAGAAGCCAAACAACAATCATGGACGAACTTCGGAAAAAGAATGAACGAGAACTTCAGGCAGAACCAAAAACTATTTTATGGAACACTAAAACAACTAAAACAAAAAAAAGAACACAATATGATGAACATAAAAGATAAAAATTATACAATAATTACGGATGAAGACAAGATAATGGAAAGATGGAGACAATACTTCAAAGAATTAACCGAACAAGAAGAAGAAGATACCGAAACACAAGAACGGGAAGAAGAGCCACAGGAAATACGAACAGAAAAATTTGAGGAAATTAAGGAAGAAGAAGTAAAAGAAGCAATAAAAAAGCTAAAAAACGGGAAAGCACCAGGAATCGACGACATAACCCCGGAAATGATAAAATACATGGGAAAGGAAGGAATAACACAAATAACAAAACTAATAAATGAAATAATAATGAGCGGGGAAACACCAAGAGAATGGAGTAAAAGAATAATTTTACCAATACATAAGAAGGGCGATAAAAGAAAATGCGAAAACTACAGAGGGATCACGCTAACAAGCATACCAAGCAAAATAATGACCAGAGTACTAGAAAAAAGAATGAGAGACAAACTAGAGACAACAATAGAGGACAGCCAATGCGGATTCAGAAGAGGGAGAAGTACTCTACACCAAATATTCATACTTAGGCAACTAAGTGAAAAATTAATAAAGAAAAATAGAGAAATGCACATATGCTTTGTAGACCTCGAGAAGGCATTTGACAGGATAAAAAGAGAAGACATATGGAGAGAACTAGCAGAAAGAGGAATAGAGAACAAAATAATAAATGTAATTAAACACATGTACAAAAATAACAGAAATATAGTAAGAACAAATAACGAGGAATCAAAGGAATTCGAAACGAAGAAAGGAGTGAAACAGGGATGTGTGCTAAGCGCTCTACTATTTACAATAGTATTGGACACGGCGATGAAAAAAGCAAAACAAAAAATGAAGATGCTGAAAGTTGGATATTATAAACTGGAAATCACAAAAATAGCGGAACTACTCTTCGCAGACGATATGGCAATAATTGCAGAAACAGAAGAAGACCTACAAAACAACATGGAAATAATAGAGAAGGAACTTACGAAAATAAACATGAAAATAAACTATGAAAAGACAAAAACAATGATAATTGCCAAAGGAACAAAGAGACACGAAATAAAAATACACGGGAAAAAAATCGAACAGGTAGAACAATATAGATATTTAGGAACCATTATTCAGAGTAATGGCAAACTAGATAAAGAAATTGATGATAAAATAGGTAAAACGGCAAAACTCTATAACATGTTGAAAAACACATTTTTTAGTAAAAAAAGAAATATCAAGGGACACAAAAACAGAGATAGTGAAAAAAGTAATTAGACCAACACTAACATACAGTAGTGAAACATGGACGATGACAGGAATGCAAATAAAAAGAATTAATTCAATGGAGATGAGATTCCTAAGAAAAATCGAACACAAAACAATAAGAGACAGAATAAGGAACGAAACACATAGGAAAAACCTACAAATAAAGCCAATACAGGAAAAAATCACGGAAGGACAAATGAGGTGGTATGGACACATAAGAAGAATGAGCGAAGAAAGAAATACCAAAAAAATATACGAGACACGAGCAACAGGAAAACAACAAAGAGGAAGATCGAGAAGAGAATGGAACAGTGTAATAAAAGAAGAGGCAACAAGAAAAGGGAACACGTGGGAAGAAATAAATGAAATAACAAAGGACAGGAAGAAGTGGAGAGAATACTATAAAAATTAGTAATGTAAGCCTTACACCGAAAGGTAGATAGGCAAAGGAATAAATAAAATAAATAAAACAGTCTAAGCACTTCTTGTAATAGATATATAATACATAGAATGCGAAGATTATTAATAACGAACACGATAAACATTTCCCTTACGGAATAGCCCCCATATATTTAGAATCTTAAATTTACTTTGTAGTTTTAATCCATGATTTAGTGTAACGCATGTAAATCAAGATTCAGAATCATATTACATAGTTAAATATTAATCATAGATAGAGATATTTATACAAATTTCTAACGTTGGTGCCCCTGAGTAGTTTTGTAATTTTACAATAAATTGTGTTGGCAGCGCTGAAAACCGTAACTGTCAAATTCTTAAAAACACGAAATTCTTTCACATTCAAAACAAATAATTTATGTATCAGTAAATTTGCATTCTCCACTAAGTATTTAAATAATTACAATAAAATGGATAAAGGCGGGGACAAATTTCGTCAAATGGAAGACGAAATGAGCAGGTTAGTGCGTTTAGAGACGTCATGAAAGAGTTAACCTAAAAAATAATTAAATACGTTAAGAGTAAATATTTCCTTTCCAATTGAGTATTTATATTGTTTCAAAGTTTATAGTGATTATAATGTAAGTAATACAATGAATATTGTGGTGAATAATTTTATATGTAGATATGTTGATAAGGTATTATTTATTGTTGTTTATCAAAGATAATCTGTAAAAAATGCGAAAAAACTATAATTACACCTGAAAACCACTAAAAATCTAATCCTACATATCTCAGTCATCATAAAATACATGTACCTTTTTTATAAGGGTTTTTGAATAACATAAAAATAGAGATGTAGGACATATTCTAAAGATTGATTAAGGTGTTGTATGTTTTTATTTAAAATCTTTTCTTTAACAACGATGGCAAATGAAAAGTTGTTGTAGAACTTAGTAAACGATCAGTATTGTATTAAATTTCATTCTCTTGAAGTGATATAAACTTTCAGTCCTATTCATTTATTTTACAGAATTTTTAAATTGCATTTTCTTATTCATCAATTGAAATTTATTATATTTCACATTATCAAATATATGTCAAAGGATTTAAATGAGAAATAGTTTTAAGATTAAGGGAAACATTATTAATATAATTAAAAAGCTTTGTGTTTAATGACAAATATAAATTTAATTAATTGATGGTTGAGGCTTTTACTGGATGAATCTCCATAATATTTAATTTGCAAATAAAACAATATGTTTTTTTAGTTTCATAAAATTTATTGTAGCAGTGTCTATAATAAATTTCGTGAATTTTAAAAAACTGTTGTTTTATATACAAATAAATTTAAGTGCTAACTATTAGTAATTCATAAATATTTATGGAACTATTCTTTATAGTGTAAAGATAATTTGTACCAAGTAATTTTTTTAATAATAAATAAACTTTGTTTTTCAGGTTTGTTTTACAATTTTTCAATACTGTATCAAACAAAATATGGAAAACCTACTACTCATCTTTTCGTAAGAAAAAAAGGATAAGGCTTCGATTTGACTCCACATTAAATTTCTAAATGATTTTTTTCTAATTATATTAATTTTGTGGCCAGAATCTTCCATCAGATGTATAAGCTCAATGTAGCCTGGGTAGTGTTAATAAAGACTATTAATAAAGTACTCATTTTACATTTTATGAATTGCACAAAGTGACATCTTTTCCATAAAATGTAAATGATATCGTCAACAATTTGAGTCTACTAGGTAGATGATCAAATTTGTTGGACGAACAATGACAACTAATTCATTTTATTAAGTGCTATAAAAGATATTGTTTAAGTTTATTATAATGACCCTGCTGTTAAAAACATTTCCTATTATGAAAAAAAAAATGGTGATGTGTCCATCATAGTTCTTTCCCTGGTGAATTAGGTCAAATGAGTTTTTTTATAGACATTTAATAGTAAATAAAAAGTTATTAAATGGAAATTTGAATTGTTGCCGTTTAAAGTTAAACTTTTTATTTGACAGAAAAAAAATTATTTCAATAATTAAAGGCTCCACTGCCATCATAAAAAAAATTGTTTATTTCTAAGAGAATTTATCAGGTACACAAAATTCTTCCGCTTATAAAATGAAGGTCCTACAATAAAAAGTTTTAAAGAAAAAATATTTATTTTTTTAAGATCTACAACTTTTATTTAAACATTTTTCTATCTGAATTAAAAAATGAAAAATCACTTAGAGTAAAATTGCATTTAATGAGTTTTGATTCTTACCAAAAGCTTTTCAGATCATTCCACTGCTATAAAAAGCTTGGGTCTAATCCATTTTGCCGTTTATGCGCTATCGCGGAAAACACACAGACACACACAAAGACATTTTACAAAACTCGATGGAATAGACTCAGGGGATCTTAAAACGTGCATATTCGGTGAAATTAGCAATTCGAAATTTTTACGATCACAGCACTTTCCCTTGGACAGGAGTCCTGGGAAAGTAAAAATAAAATAGTTGCCATGTTTTCATTATTATAATTTACAATGTGTAAAAAAAATTGAAATTTATTTAATAAGTATACATTAGTGATTGCTAATCTGAATTATAATAAAAAATTTTTTTTTTATTAGATTTGAAGCAGAAATTTCTGGTACTGTTATGGGAATGAGTGCCTACAGTGGATTCAGCTTACCTGGTTTCGGCAACATCCCGCCTCCGCCAATGCCACCGATCTTAATCCCTCACCAAGTTGCTCGTACGAAAAAACAAGGCAATTATGAGATATACTCTCCACCGACGGTTGCTCAACCAGCAGTGGTTAGCGCAAAGCCGACACTTTACGCTAATCCTAAACCTTCGGCTCCTGCTCCAATACAGCAACAGCCACAATCATCCTCTGTGGACTTCATGTCTCTACAATCTGAAGTCGAGAAGAAGTTAAAGAAATTGAAAAACGAAAAAGTCAGTGCGGAGTTGGCTATATCTCAAGGTTGGTACAGTAATATCCTTTTTAACAAAAAATAAATGAACAATTAAGTATTTAATATTGTTAATGACTAAATAGCGGATAGTTTATGCCTTAAAAAGAATACAAATTAAGAAGTACTGACAATTATAAATAAAAACATTATACCTATGATGATTTTGTTAAAATTGCTCTTCCATTCTAGTTGCATACAGACAATTGGGGCTATTCTATGTGTGAAATGTTAAAAAAGGGAAAAAAAAACTTAATGAAATTGGTCATGAAAAATTGAGGGAAATAATTTTCAAGTTTGTAACTCTTCCGGTAGGGGGCGTAATGAACAGTCAAAAATATAAAACTGAGATTATCTCAAAAATAGTTCTAATAAAGGCATATTTAAACTACACTCTTTGAAATCATGATGAAATATACTTTTTTTATGTTAGTTTTGAAATAAAGGCTGGGGAAAAGTCCGAAAGGTCAATGGAAAGAGGGTTAAAAAGTAAGAACTTTTGTGGAAACTGCAAGTCTATATCTTAATCCTAGTACAAGTTATAATGTATGTTTTAAGAATTTATGGAAATATGTATGGAAATTTTATCAAGACATTGTAAGGTAAGAAATAACAAACTAAATTATAATAATAATAAACATCTTTATGAAATTAAAGGATAGTTTCACAAAGGGCAAATGTATAAAAGTATAGGCGAAGTTCAGTCAGCATTATCTGTTACTGCTCTTCCACTTAACCTATTATGATTAGTCCAGTTTAATATACATATGTAACATTAGTATTTATAACTATATACATAAAACGTTTTGTCTTTGGTTCATATAACTTACCAACCTCAAAGCTCATCATGGAAAATTAATTTGCGCATCTGTATTTTGAATGCTGGTATTGTCGTAGATTTCAGGTTTGAGGGGATTATATTGTATAACTTATAAATATTGTAAGTATAACTTCTAAGAAAGAAGGCTGTTTTATATTTAGGAGGTGATATTAGTCCCCGAAACTTGACGTTTATATTATGAATGTCAGTTCTAAAAACAATTCTGCGGTATAGGTAGGGATGCTTTTGAAGACTGATTATCTTATGATATAGCATATAAGAGTGAAGTTTCCTTCGATTAGCCATATTTAACCAATTAAGTTCGGAGCACTTTCCACTGATGTGATCATACTTTCTTATCCCTAAAATTAATAGTATGCAATGATTTTTGGACTTTTTGTATACGTTCTTTCGTTACATTATCCAGGCAAGAGCTGTAGACGACATCAGAAAAATTGAAGTGACTTAAAACTAGCGTGTCACAGAGGGTACGTTTAGTGTTTTTATTTAACATTTTTCTTAATTACAATGAAATTAAACAAGGAAAATTTCTGGCAATGATCAATAAAATTCGATCAAACCCTTTTTCCAACTGCAAAAAATTCTTACACTGTAAGTTTTACAAACATCTATTGAAACAACTACTTTTTTTTTTTTTTACACAAAACAATAAAATTCATATTAACTATATTATTTGATAAAAAAAACCTAGTTACCCAAGATATAGACACATTTATTTTCTAAGAGAATAAAATTTAAAATTAACATGTTAATAAATAAGCAATAATTCAATAACTAAATTTATAGCAAATATTTAATGTATTAAGAGCGGAAATTTGCGCTGGTAGTGAATTTCTGGGGTACGAGATGGCGCTAAGAGAGCAAATTTGCTGAAAGTAGTGTTGATTATTTATTGGATTGTAGTGTCTGCCGAATTTTATCACAACGAATAATAAAAAGTGTAAGTGCAGTGCGTGTAGTTTGTTTCTTTAGACCGTGCTGATGGAATCGTTGACTCATGAATGGGTATTGAATTACTGTAAACAAGGAAACTGGATTATTAGTAATATATACACGATTGTTTTATTAATTGAACTCGACTGATTTTTGCTTATATTTTTTTAAATGATCATTGAAGTAATTTTGTGCTATTAAATAATTATTGAAAAAAAAAAAAACATAACTAATTAATATTTTTAAATTAATTTTCATGGTCTATAATGAAATTATTCATTTTTGTTTATTTGTACACATTCAGAACGAATTTTTGCGTGAAGATCTCTAAATGTGTTCGTGGTTTTTTTTTAATAAAAAGTATAATAAAACGAAATAAACTAATGCGAAACCACAGTTAATTCTAAGCAGTAATCACACTCCCGAAAATAACGCAAAATGGAGAGACTTCACGCAGCTGTACGGCGCAGCTCTCAAACCCGATCATATGGTCACCCAAATATAACCTGTAAACGAATGTTGAATTTAAATCATTAAAAACAGTGTTTATACTAGTGATGGGCAAGATCGATCAAAAAAGATCGACTGCTTGCTATAGAGCGGCTCGATCACTAGCAAGATCGAGCCGCTCGATCTCTATGTGCGGCTCGATCTTTTTGATGGGCTCGATCATTTCAAACCGCTTGAACACGGACCGTTTATTGATTCTGTAATTAATTTTCATATTCGTTAAATAGTTTTAGTAAATAGATATTAATTTCTAGAGACATATTTACAATAGTAATCAATAGAATATCATTTCCAATAGGCAGATATTACTTAAAAATTAATTGTATAATGGGGTCCGATAGTGCTGACGTCACGTATCGCGGCAATTTTAAAAGTGTGGCGTTTCAAAAAATTAAATCAACCTTATTGATTACGTACATAAGGATCATCAAAAACTTTAGTGGTGAACTCCTCAGTTATTATGCATATTTAAGAAATACGCTTTATAAATAAGATAAATCAAACTGATATCTTCGAATTCATGTAAAAGTTTGAAGATAAAATTTTGGATATTGTCTGAAAAACGAAAATATTTAATTTTAATCAAACGTATGTCGATCCTTAAGAACACACAAGTGTCAGTTGGGACCAAAACATAACCTCAGTTTGTATGATTCTCGTTTTCTCTTGGCAATATTTTATGATTTATTGTGGTTGTTTAAATAAAATTCAATTTAAATACTGTAAGTATTTATGTTATCTCTATTGTTTAATTATTTTTAAATGTAATTGTAGTGTTAGATTCCAATCTAACGTGCACATGCAGTAATCACGCGCCTGTCGCATTTCTAAGCTTTTTAATACAAAACACGTACAATTTTTATTTTTCAAGAATTACAAATTCTAAATGTCAAACATCCTCAATTTCATTCGGATGTTTAATTATAATGTGGCGGCTAGCTAATTATCATTTCTATAACAAAACTAATTTCTAATTCAAACTCTCGAACATCCCTTATTAGAAACGGATGTGTCTATTGCTCTGCGCCAGCCACCTTAATTATACATTCAAACTCACGATTTTGGGAATCCATTCAATCTTTATGCTTAGGAATGCCAGGTACCTCAGATTCAATGAACGCGTGTGCGTGACACTAAGGGTACCACCCTTTGGTCACGCCCACGCCCACCAATCGAAAGCTGATTGCTGGACGCGTACCACCACCTGTGATCTCTAACACTTCACCCCACATTATCAAAACTTATTGTTTCGGTTAAAAAGCTAATGTTTAAGCTTGTAAGACAGAATTGTTTTCTTGAATCACACACAGTTAACATCCATTCCCATGTTCGGGTCAACTTGGTACCTTTTCTAGTTTTCAAACACAAACTTTATAATTAAGATTGTAACTAGTGTAAGAACAATATAGTTGATAGTTAGTGAAGTTCGAGTATCATTGTGCATAAACCCCAAAGAACCCAGGTCTCCAACAGTAGATTAAATGTTATATCCTAACTGGTAATTAATTTTTGGTTATTGGCTCTATAATGGTCATTTCCAGAAATGATTAAAGGGGTAATGCTCTATTGAAGCATTAAACTAATTAACACTACTTTATTTATAATAAAGAATATGTTATCGGTGGTGCAAGTCTATACTTTGTGATACGTAGATAAATGAATTTGAATCATTATTTCATTGTCATGACCATCGATTACAAATTAGAATACTTGATAATGAACAACACTTTCAAAAATATATTTATATGAAAATAGTAATAGTGATACGAGCAACGTGTGATCTCTACACCACCTCTCAATACGCTGTATAAAAATATTTTGAATTATAGAAACCAAACAAGGAAATTGCATTCCTGCACTACATTTACTTAAAATAAATTCTTCAATTAGTTAAAGTATATAGACAATGTAAATAATATTCTTACAATAAATTTAGAATTAATACAATTTATTTACCAGTTGGGCTACAACGTTTTGTTTACAATTATAACATTTAATATTTCTGAACAATGGAAAAACATAAAAACTCACATAATATTTACGAGAGAGAATCGAGACATAAATTATATATAAACATGCTACTGACCTAAGGCGAATTACTTGATAGATGCTACACTAATGTTTATAATTTAATATATAGCTTATAACGCTCAACACCCGAAAGGTAAAAAAGATTGGAATTATATATATTTATACATATAGCTTATATAAATCTAAATAAAACAGAAGAAAACCTGAGAGTAAATTGATTCCTTCTTAAAGAATGTCAAATTAATTTCCAATAATTGGGAAGCTAATAATCTTGTTACAATATACAACTGTTTATTTTATATTAATAACATTTTAGTATATAATTTATATATTTATATAATTAATATTCTGATTGTACCCTTTCGGGTGTTGGATATCAATTGTTTTTGTTTTTAAATTAGGATCGATTATTAAGTGAATCTGAGTTCAAATAATTAATCCAATATTATTGATAGATTCGACATTTAACTAAATAATTGAATCATGGATTCCAAATTCGAAAAATATATTTAAACATTTGAATTGTTGAATTTACAATTGATACATTTCCTTCAATAATTTAACATAAAGGTAAATTTTTAAGTATATTCATAAATAAAATAAAATGAAAAGTGAGTATCTCGAATTAAATGCATTTGTAAAGTAATTATTTAGTTGAATGTCTATCAATTATTTGTTTGGATATTGATTCGATTATTTTGTGACATATATCGATTAAAATAGATTATTTTTTAAGAAGACTTTTTGGTTAGTACTCAAAATATAACAATTTTTTTGATTATTGAAATAATTTTAATGTTGATAATTCCATTACAAACATAATCAGTGTTGCCATTCAGAATACATCATCTTAAATCATAGATAAAATCTTCACATATTTTGAAAAAAAAAAAAATAAATAAATAAAATATGATGACTAAAACTTCAATATATAGCATACAGTCACTAAGGACATAATTATGTTTACATATTTGTCTTCCCTTTACTCTTTGCCTAACAAATTAGATGTCATCAAACATATTCTCTAGACATACTACCTCTATGTTACAGCTGCTCTGACATGTGTGTGCATTTAAGGTCCGACATACGTTATAATAAAAATCGAAATTTTATTTTTTCGCGCTACTTCCTTGAGTTTCTCTTCAAGTTTTGATCTTATTAAGTAGATATAAGATTAATTTATCTTAATTATAAAGTTTATTTCTTAAATATGTATAATAACGGCGCAGTTTATTTCTAAAGTTTTAGGTGATCTTTATGTACGTATTCAATAAGGGTCATTTAAATTTTTGAAACGCCACTCTTTTAAAATTGTCGCGTAATGTGACGTCATCACTATCGGACCCCATTGTAATTAATATTTGTACCACGAGAATGTTTACAAAACATATGTACTTTTGTCGGCGTCGACATTTTTCCGGCCTTGCTGCATTTATATTTTTTAAGATGTATTAAGTACTTTCAGCATTATTATTCAAAATATTTGTTTTTTATTTGAAATTATTCCATATTTTCATATTTTCATAGTTATGTTACATATCTTGAAAGAATCTAATTTTTAATTCTAAAATACTTTTTATTATTATTGATTTAAGTACTGTCAAATAATAAATTATTTAATAGACAACAGTTATTTAAATTGAAAAAAAAAAAATAGTAATTATTTAATTTAATGAACGTAATAGTACTTATCATCAAAGTGGTCACGTAAAAATGTAACTGGACACTAGAAATGAGATAAACAGTTAATTTTCGATAACTATTATAATCGTTGCCGTTACAAAGAAGTTACTATTACTATTAAATTACCTTAAAAATTACTATTTTTAAGGTAATTTAATAATTGTGACTAAATAGAGTACATTTTTAATAAAGATTAATCAATTTATAATAGCTATTTACTAAACACACCTGCAATAAATTGTTTTCCACTTGGCTGATTTTCAAGAACAAAATTTACAGGGATGACTTTTGAGAGGGGTTGTAATTTTACTGATACGTTTCATGGTGTAGTTTTCTAAGGGAGCGATTTTTGAGTAAGATCTATTTGATCCTTCTGATCGGATCGATCTTTTCGATCTGCTCGATCTTTCTGATCTGTTTGATCGGCTCGATCTTTTCGAGCAGCTCGATCGGTTTGATCGGCTCGATCTTTTTGATCAGCTCGATACTTCAACTGATCGATCATGGATTGATCGATCTTTGAGATGATCGATCTTGCCCATCACTAGTTTATACGACGACCTATGTAATTTTCGAACTTTAAGATGAAATATTGTGTGCTGTTTTGTAAATGTGTTTATTCGAAAGCTTTTAATATCAGCATTTATACAATTTCAAATGATCACTGCTAAGTTAAATTATTATGAAGTATTTGAAGCTGTTCCTTATGTAAAATATTTAATTTAATATTGTTACAGGCAAACATTTTTTGCCGGTCACAATAAAATTTTCAATTTTATTTTTCCTAAATAATTAAAATGAGTTTATCCCAAACGCACGTTTACCTACTGTGCCCAATCGGATTATCAAAAGACATTAAGTGGCGATTCGTTTTGCGAGAAAGGATAATCGTTTCTCGTGAAACTCATTAGCCGGTATTTCGGTAATCCAAGAAGTACAAATCGGTCATTGTGCCACAAAGGACAGCCTCCACCCCCTACGACGAAATCGGTGTATAAATCCGGAGAGATGATCTGACAGAAAACAGAGAGCAACCACTGTCCGTGCTACCTGCCTCTCCATCGACGACCGCACCCGTGACGCCGTTTACCTGGGTTGCTGTTATTTTCATTACCGTTTTTTTTGTAATTGTTTTATTTTATTTTTGTTCGTGTATTTTTGTGTGTAAATATACTTAATCATCATTTGGATTAGTTGCTCTTAACGTGCTTCCTGAGCTAGAGTCGTTCAAAGGAGTACCTTCCATCCTTTAACAATATAGAATGTAATTTATCATCACAATCTGTGAGGTTTTATAATTGATATGTATACATAAATGGTGAGGTTAGTACCCATTATAATTCCACATTTCATTCGATTCATTTTTAAATACCTTTCATATTGTAATGATTGTATAATTTAAATTTTCAAGTATATATTCGTCTAAATTTATATATTTCTCGGCACATTAAATTACATATATCAAAAAGTGTTAATATTCTAAATCAATTCAGTTATAATAACAATAAATTGCATGAGTTTACTAATAAATTTAATCGATAGAAAGATAAATTCACTGAGTATTAATTAATATTAAACTTCATATAAAAACATTAACTTTATTTTGCTAATTGTACATTTCGAGTACTACATACTCATTATTAATAACTTGCTGCTAGATGTCCATTTCGAGTACTACACATTCATTATCAATGTTGATATTTATATAAAACATTGTCTTGTTTTTTTATATCATTAATCTATTTTTATTATTATTTTAATATCCTAGTACACACATTTTTTTAAATTATAAATTTCGTCTCATTTATATAAAAATAAATGAAATATATTTTTGTAATTGTTCAAATATTGTGTTTTGGGAATTTTGCATTGTGAATTTTAAACTAATTATTATTATTACATATAGCAATGATATTCATTAGTAAATTAACATGATTTAATAGTTATTATTAATATTTATAATATAAAATCAAAAATGACGCCACCAGTGGATGCTCCGTTGTGCGAGGTTCACTCATTTTGCAAAAGATGAAATGTGCCAACACTAAGTGAGATTACTGCTTAGAACTATACTGTGGTGAAACATTATAATACTTAATTTTTTTTTGTGTGTTATTTTTTAAATTATTTTTCATAAAATGATGATTATGCTATCCGACTCTTTACATTTCTTGTTTCTTGGTATCCGGAATATCTTTGGTATGCCAAGGCAGCAAATGATTTTTCCAAAGGTGGCTATTTATTTCAATGTTTTCAATGAAGATATCTCTATCTTTATCAACATATATAATAAAATAACAAATATTTCTTTTCCAAATATTCAGCTGCCCTTGCACCCAGAATAAAAGAAATTATATAATATGTATAAATGAACTAACACATTACCGTAAACGGTAAAGCTTTTCGCTGTATAAATAAACCGGGTGAGTCATTATTAATTCGGAATATGTATTATAATTAATTTTTTAAATATAACTTGCCTTGACTTATAAATTTGTCTAGTGCTTTAAGTTGTCAAACTTCGTTTCCAAAATGAATTTCAATTATACCAATAATGAATTACTTTCCATAGTAAATGAATGTTTCCACTCCTTGATTAAGCATTAAGTAAAATTTCAAGTTTAGAAAAGCCTGAAAATTTGGATTTGAGGGGGTGCGCGAGCAAAGTGAGTTGCGCCTCAGTAAAGAAAAATCGGCCCAATTATGTGTTGACTCATAAGGCTTACCCAAACATTAATTTTTTGCGGGTATTCTGTTCTAGTAGAAACATACAGATGAGGGTTTTCTTTACTCCATATTTTACAGTTTTGAACATTAGGTTCAATATTTATTGTAAATGTTTATTCAAAAATTTATTGTAAATGTTCATCAAGCAATTCTTGTTGTTCTTTTAATTTATAAGATTTGTAATTGTATCTCTTTAAAATGTTGAATGCTGTAGAGTGAAGAACATTTACTTGAGCAGCAATTCTTCTTATGCTAGTTTGTGGGTTTTAGGTAATTTCCATCAACACATTGAAAATATTTTAATTTTCTAATCTGTTCATTCTTTGATCCCATTCGTTATGTCCATCAGTACTTCTGCACCTTTATTTTTGAATTTTTCTACAATTTTTTGAATGGTACTATTGCTGGGTATTGTCTTTTCCGGAAATTCAACACTGAACAAATCACGTACTATTCTTGATCCACTATCTGAGTAATTTGATTATAAGCACTTTTTCTTGTGTAGAATGCATGGTTTCGTTGTAAATTTAAATTTAACAGTTATCTGTCACTTAAAAAAATGGAATATCTGTCATCACTATTTCATGGCAAATCTTTAATTCAAAATATACTTTTCAAAAATTAAAAGTAAGGTATCAAATTATTCAGCTTAATAAGCTTTAAAAATAATCTTATTAGACGGATACTGTCAAATAATTATGGGAGCCAATATTAACATATTTCAAATTTTACATGTAAATCCCTATGGCCTGCTTGACAATTCTCGTTATAGATAAGTTCAGTTGAATCATCATATTTTGGTCCCAGGAATCTGAGGTTAAGCCATTTATATGTATATGTCTAGAGGGGTCACAGGTTCGGCTTATAGTGGACCATAAGCATTAATGAGATATCCGTCTAAAGCTTTATTGACTTGACTATATTCAAAGAGAGAGAGGAAAGTGACAACTGTTCCCCTTCTAACTGACATTCCTAAATGCGTCACTAAAACGGAATAAAAACATGTAATTAAATTTATTTTTTCTTAGAAATCTGGCCTGATTATTATTTGACAATATTTTTTATGACGGAGAAACATCAAGATAATTAATTTCACTAATTGTAAAAAGTTATTTCAATGTTATAATTATTCACACATAAATATAAATTGTCTTAATAAGTATTATAAAATATATACAGAGTGATTCATCAAAATCTGATATTTTCCATGTCATTTGAAATTCAGCATTAATTTATTAGTAATTTTTTTATTATATAAAGTGTATTAGCGTGTGCACTCGGCGCAGAAAGCTAAAGCTTTACAGTTTGTTTTTTTCAAAATCTGTTTTGACAGAAGTATGTAGGTCTATTAGGACCACATTTTAAAATTAGTTTTAAATATACAGGTTCCATAAAAGCAAGGCGTGATCAATAATACATTTTGTGTTGATAATTAAGAAATATGGATATATTTTGAAAAATATTAGTATTAGGTGTAGAATAATTTTATACTTCTTGAAAGACAATAAAATTTGCTACAAGATGTATATGTTATTTAAAATAAGAACGAAATTTGACCTTGATTGTGTTTCTGTATATATGTCAAATTATCAAAACATCTTAAGATTTTAAATTCCTAAAAATAACCTAAAATATTCACCCATTAGTCCAATATACTGATTCAATTTCATTTGTTTTCATTCGCCCATTTGAAGATTATAATTTTTTTTTCGAAACGTCAATTTATTTAAGATTTTTTAAATATTTCAAAATTTTTTAGGTTTAGGCCTATGAGCATATAATGAAAGTTAAATCTTATTTTTGATTTGGAATCTGAAAAATGTATCAAATATAGGGTGTTCTATTAGAACATATATAACTATGATCTTATGGGACACCCTGTATATTTAAAACTAATTTTAAAATGAACTTCTGATAGACCTATATACTCCTGAAAAAGCATTTTGACAAAAAATTGTTTAGCCGTAAAGCACATGCTGAGACACCCTACATATACTTTGTTATTTTAAATGGAACACCCTATTTTTATAAATTATCTTCACATCAACATAACATAGTAATTTTGATTAGTCGTTGCTACAGAAAAAATATTTTCAGTTGCAGTGGTGTACTAAAAAAATCATTACTTTTGTCTTTTTTGAGATGGAGAAATAAATTTTTGTACGTATATTAAGATAATACTATACTATTAAATAATAACTTTAAATATAAAATATTTTTATACCGGATGCTCGCAAAATAATTTTAAATGTGTGGCTTTTGAAATGGACATATTTTTTTAATGACACATCCTGATTGGCGCATATGTACGAAACTTGGTTTTATACATAATAACGAATGGGTATGTGCGCATATACACCAATCTCAATTGGAACAGTTGGAAGGTAGTGAATTATCAACTTCAGTGGCGGCTCTGCCGCCAAAACTAAATTAAGCTTCCCCTAATATCTCAAAATACTAATAACGCCAATAACCAGCCCCTTTTACCACCAGCACTATGTTTATAGAGCAACCTAATGAATGCTCTGTGTTCAGTATATTTCTACATTGGTCAAAATACATTTTTTCTAACAATTCGGGATCTACAAATGAAGTAATAAGTAATTTACAACATATTTAATCATTGAATTTCCTTGTTTAATAAAATAGACAAACTCTGTTAATATATTTCTTTCTTTCTTAATCTTATCCTCTTATTATTGAAGGATTAATTACTTAATTGGATATTTATTTATTTTGGAAGTAACAGTTTTTTATTTGTCCAAAGATTTAAAACCATTTCTACTTATGTTGACAGTGCTTCCAAATAAATTAACTTTTCATTTATTATAATTTGAATTTTAGTAAACATTTTCACAATTGTTTATTATAGGTTACCGAAGTAAATAATAGGTTATGCTGTGATTATCCATGACTGGTCGAGTATATGTATAAATATATTCTCTACCAATCTTGGTGATTATCCGCATGACTTTAATGCACATGCCTGCATAGTCTGCACCATCTCAATACATCGGGCATGAAATTTTCAGAAATTACAAATTATTATAGGCGCGAAAGTGCAGCATATGATTGAAATGATCCAATCAGTACGGTTTATTATGTTACATATGCGCTATTCGGAATACGGCCTATATTTATCTATTTTTTCTTAAATCATAAAAAGATACAAATATTTCATTAAGCTTACTATATGCCTATCTTCTGTAATCTTCTCGAAATATTTCATATTTTATAGTATTTATAAGACTTTTTAACAATGAATTAAATAGTTAATCAAGTATTAAAAAATTAAGAAATTTAAATGAAATGCCAAATAAATTTATTAAGTGCAATAGAAATGTAATCACCAATAACGAGTGATTATATTTTGATACATTTTCGTATACCTGTTCGTAAGTTAATAATTGATTAAAATTTCAATGTGTACAAATGTTAATAATGTGTAGGTGCTCCACAATGTGTTACTCATTCACAAGTACGCCTAGGCATACTTCTAATGGGGTGATTGATGTCCTCCAGTGGTATCTCATCCTAAGTAACTTCTACTTCACGTCAAAGGACCGTTAAATGGGTTAGTCTCCTACCGATAATATCCTATACATGTTCTATCAGAGAAAGATGTGGATATCTTGGTGGCCAGGGTAAAAGATTGATTTGGTGTTGTTCAAAGTAGTCCAATGTAGCTTTAGCGACATGTGGCTGTTCATTATTTTCTTGAAAAAGTGGATTTCGTAGTGTTGCAAGATAGGGTATAATATGGGGTTGCACAATTTCTTGTATGTAGTGGAGAGATGTCATGCCACCTCTAATAAACACTAATGAGGACCTGCTACCATACGCAATAGCTCCCCAAACCATAACTTCAACTGTTCGATAGATATGCCTTCATGATCTTTTCACCCTTTTTCGACCATCATTCACTCCCAAACAAAAACGAGATTCGTCTCTAAAGACAACTATATTCCATTCCTCGTTGTTTGGGCGTGAATGATGGCCGACAAAGAGAAAATCTGAAAAGATAGTATCAACTATGCCTATCTATCTTTTAAATATGATTTAATTGTTGAGGCTGTTAATTTTCGAAAGTCCATATTTGTTAACATTTTAAGGTTTTTAAAAAAATTAAACATACTTTCAAAATTTAAATTAGTCCTTTATTCGCGACAATTGTTTCACACGCTTTTGCGGCTTCTTCATTGAAGAATGATAATTGAAATATAGTCTTACAAATCTATATGCATATACAGTGTGGGTGGTGGGGTTTACAATAGTGGGGGCAAGTTAAATAAATTTAGTAACTGTGAATTTGATAGGTCTGTTTGATCGCCTAATAATGTTCCAGTAAATTTTCTTTTATTTATTTCCATATGTTCTAAATATATATATGAGTTTCTGTCCTTAGTTTTCAAGAAAAATTTCTATACTTTGATAGATTTGGATTCCTCAGAAAATAACTTCCAATGTTAATAAACCCTTTTCAGTGGTACTTTTATTGAAGTGGTTTCCCCCTTTTTCAATCAAATATTTTTTGTATCATATACAATTCTCTCTTTTTGTTAACTAACTTTTCCCTAAATTATAATTCTATTTGTTCAGGTTAGATGGGGAATTTTTCATTATTTTCAACAATGTCTGGCCTTGGACTAACAACGGTGAAACAAAAAAGGAATCCTCATTCGGGATGATTAAACAATTTTTAAATAATCTCAATTTAATGGAATGTTATAGTAGAAACAAATAAACCGACCCAAATCAGGATCTGTCAAATGAGATACCAGAGAGGTTTCTTTACTTGTTAATTGGTAGCCATATGGAGCATTTTTTTTAATTTTTAGAAGAAAGTATTCAATTTACATTTGAAGAGAGTAGCAAGGCTTATAGAATGTTCTTTTGCAATAATTAGTAATATGTGGCAGATGTTGCATCCTCAATATTAAACAAGATTTTACAGATACAATAATGAAAACATGTTGCTTATTGCATAATTTTGGTCGACAGACAGATCGATTTTGATTTAAAAACATAATAATCATTGATGTATTTAAAGGAAGATGTACTATTTTCTAATTGTTTAATAACAGAAGCAGCAGTTCTTGTTACTGGCGTTCATACCGCGAATGCTGATTCCTTAGATTTTAATTGTTTCATATTTGCGATCATCGGCCACCACTTCATTTCATTAATTAAATAATTTATTTTTCATAATTTCACATCGTATTTGCAGCATAAACGCTCGCACAAGTAAAATCTTCCTTTTGTTATAATATTTGTTAAGTTTGTTTGAGGCAATTAAAATTTACATAATTTCGTTTTCGTTACAAACAACAAATTTTCAAATCACCCGAAAAACCCAAGCCAGGTAATTGTGTACCGTAATGCTTAGTTCTCGATTGTGGCCCTAATAGCTTTTTCGCCGAACCGCACTGGCCGCACTAGTACATGAAACAAAGTATTCTACGCTCAAACAAGTGTTTCATTGACACAATAATTTTATATTTATATTTAAATATTTTGTTGTTAAAAAAAAACACAACAAGACTCGTCATCATTTATTTTGTAATTCAAGATTGACGACAAAGTCCAGGGCCATCCAGTAAAGCATGCATCTAATTTTGTTGACTTCATTACAAACTTACAGTGCAATAATTTCCATTCGCGGATTCAGAATTATGTATGTGTCTGAAAATAACAATTGTATATTTTTTGTAAATATTGATAAATTGATGTCTCTATTTTTTACATATCGGGGTGACATTCAGCCGTCCACGCACAACCAACAACTGAGCACGTTGTTACCCTCACTTAAGGGATGTTGAACACGCTTAAATTCTGGATGCGTTCAACCCCTATTCCTATTTTTATTCACTCTTCGGAGTCGTAAGTTCACTTCACTCTTCAGAGTCATCAGTTTTCATTCTACTGAGTCATTACGGTTTGTTTCACTCTTTGGCATTCTATTTCTTTCGGCTTTATTACTGTTTTGGCATCGGTGCTTTTGAACTCACACATATCAATTCGTGAAATGTAGCAACAAATTGCAATTCTAAGAGAGACTGTGAGAAGATACTTAAACATCGCAAAGTTCCATCCGTACCACCCCACTGAGCAAAACGGATATAATAATGTTGCATCAATGTTACATTAACGTTTAATGTTGTTTTTAATGTTGATACAATGTTATTTGTGAACATTTTGTTCAGTGGGACGTATCCTTGAATCAGGCATTGAGTGAACAGGATTATGAACATTATGTAGAATTTATTTTCAAATTCTTTGTTTTCTGATAAGGTTTCATACAGTAACTGCAGGTTATTGAACTGATATAACAGTCACTATTGGACAATTGATAACCCTTGGTGGGTGCAACAAGTGGATCTCCAACACCGCTGGACTGTCAATGTCTGGTGCGGTATAGTCCAACGGGTATTTAATTGGTCCATATTTCTCTGAGGGCACTGTGACCAGTAAGAATTATTTGCATCTTCTCCGTAATGTTCTTCATATTTTAATTGAAAATGTCGACTTATAAAACAGGATTAGACTGTTGCAGCTCCACCACATTTTACAAATATGGCATGTGTATAGGAAGTGGCCAAGAATGTCACCAGATGTGACAGATTTTTACCTCGTAAATGGTAATGAAAAGATCTAAACTCTCCCAATATTAGCATCCCTTCTTTCTTGACTATACATTTTTGTACATATACTGTTGTAGGCTTTTATTTGTAGTCTTCTTTGAAAATGATATAAAAATCGAAATTGGTCCGAATAAAATTTTATGTATACAGGGTGGACCACGAATAATGGCTATTAAAATATTTCAGGTTCCTGACCGCGGAAAAATTTGAAAAAAATTTACATTGCATAATTGATTGCATTTCTAGTTGTACCGGAAATGGCTACCAACTTTATTATTTTAAATGGAACATCTATATATATATATTTTTTTGAATTCCCTGTTCGATTACCTAACTACTCATATGTATCTATGTCTACATAATTCTAACAGTTTTTGAGATAAAAATTTATTTGTCAAACTACAAATTGACGTTTCAAAAAATACCTATAACTTCTAGTAGGAACAAGATAGACAGACCAGAATAAAAAAAATGATTTCTGTCAATTTTGATAGTAGGTATTTCAAAATTGTCAACTTTTGGAGAAAGGAAATTTCAAAAACAACTTGCTCTAGATATGGAGATGCATAATACTTTTATGTTGCAAATTGTCTTGCCAATCGTTCTATCAGACAAAATATTGGTCATTCCATTTGAAAAAATTGAGTTATGATGTTTTAAAGAGGTCATTGAAATATTGACACTTTTGAAATACCTATTATCAAAATTGACAGATGTTAATTTTTTGATTCTAAATGGTTGCTAACAATTTAAGATGTCAGTGGTCGGTTCATCTTGTTCCTACTAGAAGTTATAGGCAATTTTCAAACCTCAATTTGAGGTTAAAATTTGACAAATAAATTTTTAAATTTATTGCGAAACAAACCACATGTTTTATTACCCAATTATTACATTTGGATGTGTTGGAGAAATTGTTAACAGTTTACGGTAGTGATAATTTTAGTTTGTTGACTGTAATCTTTTTTTAGGTAAGGCAAGCAGTGCTTTACAATCATTTGGACCAGACGATCACAAGAGGAGAAGTAAAAACAAGAAATTAATGCGGACAGCCGGTGGGACCACGTGGGAGGATCACACTCTTAGCGAGTGGTCTGAAGATGATTTTAGAATATTCTGCGGGGATTTGGGCAATGATGTCACTGATGAGCTTCTGACCCGGACATTCAACAAGTTTCCCTCCTTTTTGAAGGCCAAGGTGATTAGAGATAAACGAACGAACAAGAGCAAGGGTTATGGTTTTGTCAGCTTCAAGGAGCCAGGTGATTTCACTAAAGCCATGAAGGAGATGAATGGTGAGTGTTAGATCTTTAGTTCCACATTTTATTGTTATTTGTTTTTATTTAATAACACAATTTACCAAAGGATTTCAAGGTCCAGTTTTTCATATCTGGCTTAAATTTAGTGTTTGTTTGCAGTTTCATTGGACGAGTAAGAATAAAACACGATGCACGTATTGATGTTTTATGAATTCAAAAAATATATGTTTACAAATTTATAAATGAGTTACACCCACAACAGGATTTTGGATCTTATTTTTCTATTGGTTAGAAATATTAGTGGGAGGACAGTGATAAATAAGGAGAAGGTTATGAAATGGAAAATAAAAGGTATATTGGCAACAAGGCCTTATCGTAGGAATTTCTAAACTTTTACATTTCTTAAAAATGTATACAAAATGTTTAAAAACGGTTATTTACATTTAATGAAAACTAAATTGCACTCTAATAAAAATGTGTAAAAAGAGTCAGCGGTCGTTGGTAATTGAAAACAGTAATAGCAACCCCTCGCAGGCGATTGGTTACTAGTCAGATTTTGACCTGCTCGGGGACTCGTACTATTGAGATACGAACTTAGTTTAATTTTATACTGTCAGCGTTCGATTTCGCTGATAGCTAATTTTGAATGCTTTTTCGTTTTTTGGGGCCTGTTCACTTTGCTATTTGGTACCGTGAGCAATTAATATTCAATATACAGGGTGAGTTCTTTTCGATGTTCTCTATGGGGATCTCGGAAACTATAAGAGATAGAAAAACGGTTAAATGGGGAAAGAAGTGTAGTTTTATAAGACGAATAAAATTACACTTTCAAAATATTTGAAAAAGTCAAGGGTAACTAGATATTTTGAAAAAAGTAAAATGTGTCAATTTTTTGAAATCAATATATCTCTATTATTATCATAGATAGAAAAAAACTGTAAAGGACAAAGTTGTAGAAAATTTTACACAGATTAATAACAAAAAATCAAAAAAAAAATTTCGCCCTTATTTTGGGAGATATGACACAAACTTCCCTTTTTTTCAAATGGAAACAGTAGTTGGCTATGACTTTATTAAAAGGGTTATTTTTTCCCTTTAATTCGATATAACATATGTCATAGTTATTTTTAAAATAAAATAAGTTACAGTCGTTTTTAATTTTACCATACACCAAAAATTAGTTAGCCATGAAAAAGACAAAAGTAAAACAATTGCGGTTGTTTATTCTAAACACACTAAACATTAAAGGGAAAAAAATCTTTTTAATAAAGTCATAGCCAACTACTGTTTCCATTTAAAAAAAGGTAAGTTTGTGTCATATCTCCCAAAATAAGGTCGAAAATTTTTTTTTGATTTTTTGTTATTAATCTGTGTAAAATTTTCTACAACTTTGTCCTTTATAGTTTTTTTCTATCTATGATAATAATAGAGATATATTGATTTCAAAAAATTGACACATTTTACTTTTTTCAAAATATCTAGTTACCCTTGACTTTTTCAAATATTTTGAAAGTGTCATTTTATTCGTCTTATAAAACTACACTTCTTTCCCCATTTAACCGTTTTTCTATCTCTTATAGTTTCCGAGATCCCCATAGAGAACATCGAAAAAAACTCACCCTGTATGTATTATAGATACAATAGTGAGTAGTTTTAGCACTAAAAAACCTTGTATTCATTTTGTAAATATTTTACCTTTACAGGGTGGTCCATTTAATGTTTTTTCAAGAAATATTTCGGAAACAATAAATTTTACGTAGAAATGTCATGTGCAAAAAATAATTGTATAGAAGGGTGCCATAATAACGTAACATTAGCTTTGTCCTAGATGGCGCTGTTGTTAAAATAAAGTTAATTCAATTTTTTTTAAATGAAAACCCCTATTTTTTATTACAGGACCAGATTCCTCGTTAAGAAATAAGAAGAATTTACTTCACTTACTTTTTCGTCAGCATGATGATGATTATTTGTGTGTGCGCGAGCGCACCCGCGAGCATGCACATCTAAAGTCACAAATAATGCTCAATACATTCAAAGTCAATTTTGGTAATCAGACGCGAACGCGTTCTCGAATACGCGAGCGTCCGATGCAACATATTTTGTGCGATTACAGCGCCATCTATCACGCTAACAATAAAGTAAGCTAAGTAAATTCTTATTTTTTAATAAGGAATTTGATTCTGTAAAAAACAATAGAGGTTTTCATTAAAAAAATGAGTTGTCCTTGAATTAGTGACAACAGCTCCATCTAGGACAAAACCAATATTGCTTTATTACGGGCCCCTTCTATAGGATTATTTTTTGCTTAAGTTATTTCTGTGTAAAATTTATTGTTTCTGAGATATTTCCTGAAAAACTTTAGAAGGACCACCCTGTATAATAATAACTAAATAAAACAAACGCAGTCTATTAACAATATTTAATCTAAATAATAAAACAAGTTAAGAAAGCAAAGAAGCTGAGATACGTATTAAAAATTAAAATGAACAAATAAACAAGTTAAAAGGGCCGTCTGACACCAGCTCCACGATGTAATAGCGCCACATTATTGAACTAAAGGTTCAAGTTCAAGGTTATGATTTTTGATGATTATTATTCGTTTGGCACTTGGTTGTTACACACTGTGTGAAATGATTTTATCGCTAAACTATTGATATTTGTATTTTTCAGTTTGTAAAATATTTTTTGAACTTAATTTTTATTTATTATTATGTATAGTGGGAGATAAAATTTTTAATCTCATGAAGCTTGTAAAAAATGTTAGTATCAATGAATGTTTATAAGTATTGTCCATTTCACTTATTACATTACTTTAGTCTTCACTTGTTTTCAACTTGCACATTGCTGGGTTGGGGTATAACGAAAAGGATATTTATTACATATTAATGATATTTTTAATATCTTTATCAAATTTCACAGATAGCGATTTGAATTATTCATATACAGGGTGAGTTACTGATGTGCCCGTCTGTGATATCTCCCTTGTTGTTAGAAATTCTGCATTTATTTATTAATAAAACTTGCTTGACTATGGAAGGTGCATGATGTAAAATTATTTTCATGTATACAGAGTGACCCATTATCCCAGAACTAATATCAACTTTGTTATTTTAAATAGAACATACTATATAATATATTTTTATTTGATTACATATTTCACATTTTATAGTATTTATATAACATTTTAGCAATGAATTGATTAGTTGGACATGAAAAACAATTGAATTGATGGTAATCAAGCATAAAAATGAAGGGTATTGAAAAACAAATACCAAATAAATACTGTTTTCTATTTAAATTAGTGTTATGGAAAATCTATATGTGAGTACAAAATAATGGTTAATCTTATAAATGAGCCTAAATCATTGAAATTGTTAATTGTCACAATAATATAAATTATTATTATTTGTTTATTGACTGTCATTTATCTGTTTCCATGGCCAAACATTTAATTAATTCTTAAAATGTCTTAAAAACAGCATAAAATATGAATATATAAAAAATGTTTCCCTTTTTATAACAAGTTCAGAAAAAAAATTAAAAAGTATAGCGTGCCATTTAAAAAATAAAATTACACCTATTTGAATTCACACATTTAACGTTATTTTTCAAACACCCTGTATAAAAATAATTGACTTTTAAAAATGTCATTGCATAGTTAGTATGCATACAAAATTGTATTTCACTATCTTAAAAAAAAAAAAAGTAATGATTTTTTAGTACACCTCTGCAACTGTAAACATTTTTAGAAAATATTTTTTTCTGCAGTAATGGATGGTTATTGACATAACGACAATTTAAAGAGGAATCGAATAAATATATAATATATAGGATATTCTATTTAAACTAACAAATTTGGCATGAATTCTGTGAAAATGGTTCACCTTGTATATATGAATATAATTTTAAATTATGTGTTTTCTATTAATAAAAAAATAATGTGGGCGAGTCACCCTGCATACATGTAATTATATTTGAATAATATTGAGAATACAATTATAAGTATAGGTTATGTTTACTTTTTAATTATTTTTATATTATATATCTAATATACATATTATTTTACATATGTAATTATTTATATATATTTCATAAATATAAATAAAAGACATATTTACTCTAAACTAAAGGTTATATATCATAATCTATTTTCGTAATATAAAATAGTTGGCAAATACAATTGTTGCCAACTTATCAAAAATATATTTCTTAAACATTTACTTATTAATACAAAAAAAAACTTTTAAGATATTAATCAGATTAAAAATATTTCTTGTTTTGTTTGTGCTTTAAAAAAAATACTGTAACTGCATGAACATAATACAAAACAGAGGGATCGACGGATCTCGATGAGACCAGACGTCTTCGGCTGACCTCCCATCCTGACCTTGAGTTCTGTGTTTTTCTACTCACGTGTGCGTAAGTTTTTCTTACTCTTTTTCATCTTATTCTTATCTTTGGAGTATAAATTTTACTCTCTTCCCAAATATTAAGCCCCCTTAATTTAAATGCAACCCTCCCTGGGGCAATATGCCCCCCATAAATGTACCTCCTGACAAAAATGAGGAAAGCACAATCTTCATCCTCAATTTTAAAAAAGCAACCTCGCTCTATACATTATCTACTTGGAAAAAAAGTATCCATTGAATGTAAAGACTCTCCAGCCCTCCACGAAATGACAGTGGGGAAGATTATGATGAGAGAGGGCTTTCGACGTTGTTTCCTCCCGCAGAGGAAGAAACAAGGTCGGTGTACAATTTTTCAACCTTGACGAAGCTAATAAGTTTCTCAGCATGTCCTCCCTACACAAAAAAAAAAACAACAACTTAAAAGTCTACATTCCTTCCTACGTAGTCACTACTAAATGCATTATCCGAGATGTCCACCCCTCTCTAACCGAAGAGGAAATCCTTAGAGATTTAAATAAGTCCAATTCATTTCAAGCCATTCAAGTCAGACGTTGGAGGAGGAGAACTGAAAAGGAGGGGGCGCCTTCCTTTCAAAACACATACACCATTGTGATCACAGTTAGGTCTAATTCCATCCCCAACAAAGTAAAATTGTTCACCACCCTTATAACACCTGAGCTATTTATCTACCCTGCTACACAATGCCGCAACTGCCTGCGCTATGGACATACGAGGAATATATGTAAGGGTTTAACCCGTTGCGATGTATGTGGCTCCAACGAACACTCCTCCCCTTCCTGTTCTCTTACCCAACCCATTTGTATAAATTACGGTGGTCCCCACAAGGCTTCCGAGGAAGGTACCCTCGCTAGGGCCAGAACATGTCCGGAATTCCTCCACCAGAAGTCAATCAAAGAATACTCTTCTAGACACTATGTTAGCTTCACACAAGCAAACTCAATCTTCCTCCCCCCATTAACAAGTCCTCTCAAAACAACTCCTTACCAGAAATCCGAACCAACGCTCCCATCAACGTCCTTCCAACCGTCTCTAATTCCCCCCTCCATTTCCTCCACATCCCAAAATTACCCCTCTTATCGCCCTTCCCCCAGCCCATCATCATACGTCTCCATTCTCAAAAATCCCTCCAAAAAACGTACTTCTTCTACCTCGGCTAACGATCACGCATTCAACCAAAAATACCGCGAAATTGTCTACCCCAAAGTTTCTCTCGCTCCTAAAAAACTCTGCTACAACCCTACACCTCTACTTGAATGCAACCCCGAGGAATTTAAAAACCTACTCTCTAACCTTTACTTCGCCGATCCTTCCTCTTTCCAAGAGGCCTGTTGTAACCTCCTAACAGTCGACACTCTAAAAAACATGATTTTCACTCTCTCCCAACCCAACACTCCTCAAACTCATCCACTGGAACTTGAGGAGTCTTAATTCAAATAAACCTAACCTACTCGACCTAATTAAATCATTTTCCCCAGATATTATAACCCTCTGTGAAACGTGGACTAAACCCCATGAAAGCATTAAAATCTCCGGATACTAAACTATCTTAAACACCAGACCCGATGGTAAAGGCGGTATCGCCATCCTTATTAGAAACTCAATTCCAATTCCTCTCCGCCAAATTCTTCCTTTTTACCCTTATCTCAGGATATATTCCCCCCTCATCCTCTTGCTCTTGCCTTTACTGGAACTCCATTCTAGTAGGCCCTCCTCTATTTGTAATCTTAGGTGATTTTAACTCCCACGTGGTCCATTTAAACGGTTCACATTCCAACACTAACGAAAAAATCCTTTGGGACTTCATAGAAGATAACAATCTCATCGTTTTGAATGACAACCATCCCACTCATTTCTCTCACTCATCCCCCTCATATAATAGCATCATAGACCTCGCTATCTCCTCGCCCTCCTTAGCCACTAAGGCCTCATGTACCACTATTGCAGACACTTTCGGAAGTGATCACTTCCCTATCCGCCTAGATATCACCTTCTCTCTATCTCCTCTCACCCCTCCCAGAAACACATCCAGACTTAGACGAAACCTCAAATCAGCTGACTGGGAAAGTTACTCTGAAATCGTATCTAAAATTGAATTAACAGATTGTTCTTATTCTGAGCTTATGGAATCTATCACTTTAGCCACCGACCACTCGATCCCACTTCACAGTACAAAGAATCGCCCATTTCCCTGCCCTTGGTGGGATAATGACTGCTCACAACTCAAATTACTTAGGAAACAAGCCATCAAAGAGTATTCAAACAAAAAAAAGAAAAAATCATTTAAAGAATTTTGTGAATCAGTGTCATGATTCACCCCCCTATCAGAGGTCTGGAATAAAATTCTCAAGAAATCTTTTCTCCCTCCCCCCTCCCTACCCAATAATGAGGTATTGAACGCATTCTTCATCAACCTCACTCCCCCCCACGTTTCCTATTTCTCCCTTGACACCCTCTTCCATCCCTCTCAATTACCCCCTTCCCCTCCTCCTTATCTCTCCTCAAATTTCACAATTGCAGAACTTAACTCCATCTTGGAGAAACTAAGAGACTCATCCCCCGGATTAGATAATATCTCATACTTCATGCTTCAACACCTACCTTTCCATCTGAAGCTTGAAATCCTTAGAATATTCAACAAGTTTCTTTCTGGTGAAAGCCTTCCTCCTTCCTGGAAATCCCAAATCATCTGCCCTATACTAAAATCTGGCAAAAACCCCCTCCGTCCTGACAGTTATCGCCCCATCTCTCTTACCTCCTGTGTACGCAAGACTTTCGAACACCTTATCAAGACCAGACTTGACTTCTGGCTCAAATATAACAACATATACCCTTCCTCACAAACCGGATTTAGAAAAGGCAAATCTGTCACTGACAATCTCATAAAACTCACCTCTTACATAAACTTCTCCTTCTTAAATAACCAGATCACCCTCGCCCTTTTCCTTGACATCTCCGCCACATTTGACTCTGTCATTCCATCTACTTTAATTAAAAAATTATTTCACTTATGTCTTCCAATCAACATTATTAAATGCATATGGTCATTAATCAATGAAAACGTTTTATTCCTCAATTGTGACACCTCTATGAAATCCCCACGATATTCCTTTATAGGCCTTCCACAAGGCTCGATCCTGAACCCTTTACTCTATATCTACCTCTACAACCTCTTATGTCCCCTTACTGCTCCAACCTCCAATACGCTGACGATGTTGTACTTTATTGCCATGGCCCCAACATTCAATCCCTATTTAATAGAATAAATCAAGCTCTCATGGAACTGTCTGATTGGATTTCCAAACATGGACTCACTCTTTCATCAAACAAATCAAAATTCATGTTATTCTCCAAAAGGAAAAGAAATGTACAAAAAGTAACAGAAATCAAATACCTTGGCTTAATCTTAGACTCCTCTCTCACCTGGAAACCTCACATCCTCAACCTTGTAAACAAGGCCTTAAATACAATCAAATGTCTCTCCCATACTTGGTGGGGTTCAGATCCCGCTACTCTTCTCACTCTTTACAAAAGCCTAATTAGATCCCGTATGGAGTTCGGCCTATTTATCCTATCCCCTATTTCCACCCACCTACAAAAAATTATTGATCGGATGCAAATATCCGCCCTAAGGATCATCCTGGGATGCATGAAATCCTCCCCCTTTAGAGCCCTCGAGGTAGAAGCTGACATCCCCCCATCTTTTCGCTCAGACATCTTAGCCAGAAAATTCTTTCTTAAATCTATCTCACATAACAACACACTAGTGACTGACTCAGTCTATCGTCTGCTTAATGCTTACCAAAAAACAAAATCAAAAACTCCTTCCCCTCTCCTAGAAAACTTTGAAATTGCCTCTTCCTTGAACATATATTCCTCCAATAAACTCCCCTGCTACCTAACAAAATTCTTCATCAACTTTTTTCCTGTCAAAATTCACCTCAATCCAAATTTCCCCTCCTCTCCCCCCAACCTGAACTCACACTTTCTTTCCACAGCTAATAAAAAATGGCCCCTCTTCCCCTCAGGCTTCCTTCACAGGCTGCGGGATTTTCATCAACAATCATATATCCCTCTCCTTTAGAATCCCTAATACTTCCTCTATCCTCACAGCCGAACTTACCGCCATTTGGAATGTTTTAAGATGGCAAGAGAGCTCCACCTCGTCAATCCTGTAATCTTTACTGATTCCAAAACAGCCTTACTCTCCATATCCAAAGTTGGAATTAGACCTGACAGATCCATACTAACCAACCATATACGAATTCCGATTTATGACATGCACACAGACGGATATAATGTCGAACTCTGCTGGATCCCAAGCCATAGAGGAATAACCAGTATCGAACAAGCCGAATAACTAGCTAAATCAGCAAGGGAGCTCCCCCTTTCTCAGTTTACCTCCCCCCACCATGACTACCTAAATACCCTCAAAACTAGCTTCAAACGCAAATGGCAAGCAATTTGGACGGGAGCATCCTCGCACCTTAGATACTTTTCCCTCCACCCGACCATTCCACCAAAGCCTTGGTTTTATGACCTAATTGTTCATGCGGTTCGTTTGGCGATGTAGATCACATTTCTCTCCCTCATCTCTCTTGGACATTCTGCCCCCCTTTCTATGTCTACAATTCTCCCCCTTTGTTTTATCAACACCTATCTCACCCTCTTCTTATTCCTAGCCAATACTAACACCTTTCTATAACTATATGTGATTTTCCCCAATCTTTTTATCAAATCTCATCCACTAACTACAAACTTACCCCCTATCTCGAAGTCAATTAAATGAAGCAGTGGCTGCTCAACAGAGCTGAAAGGCTGGGGCCATAAAATCCGCAACAAGAAGAGAAGACACAACAGATGTGTCGCCATTTATACCGATATCCTGGAACTAGAATAGCACTTCCGAAATACTGCACTGATTTGTGTCGGAAAGGAAAATCGACGCGGAAAATTGTGAGGAATCTCTGCTGAGATTTTGATACAGTTTTGTACTCTAAACTGCAGAAAAATAAAAAAATGGGGTATTTATTTTTAATCCATTTTTTAACAAATTATATCTAAGAAATCATAGCATTACTTTCAAAAGTTACGCGCAGGTACTTTAGAATTTTAGCTTTCTAAAAAGCCGAAATTTATTAAAATTGATTAAGTATTTCTCGAATAGTGTATAAAAGTAGAGGCATATCAGCGTTGCGGAGAACGCTTCTCGCGATCAGCCAGACGGCCACCTTATGAAGGCACAGAATGTGATATAGAAAGAATAATGTTTCATATAATAGGCTAGTAGAAGAGAATTTACTTGTGCTATTTTCAGAAGACTGATTTCTACAAAATATTTCAGAAAGACCACCCTGAAAAGTAAGAGAAACGTTGAACAAGGAAAATAACATCATAGGGGATACAAAGAAAGAAATGGAACAAGAAAGAACAATGTATGTGTTTCATCGAATTGAAATTCATATTTTTCGATTTTCTAGAAAGTGTCTTAACCATCTGTCAATTGCTATCAATGCGTAATTAACTTGTCAACATATTATAATGCCAGACATTACTATAAAGCTTTATGAGGTTTCCGATATACAGGATTTTTGTAAAATGCAAATAGAGTTTATTCAAACATTAAACCAACAAATTCAAACAAATATTGATATGCATAAGCAGAGTGCTTTTGCTTTATTTATAGAGCTTTCCTGAATGATTGCAGAAAAAGAAACAATTTTTAAAAATAGCAAAAGAACTGACCTGGAGAGGTCAGCGGCAAACGCCAGAATCAACCATTTACGCGAAGAAAGAGATAACAATAGAAAAGAGTATTCATTCAATTGGTCACAGTTATTTAAATAAATTAAATTGAAATAATTTGAAAATAATAAATTATTTCCTCTTTTGCCTCTAGGACATTGTTGACTTACGTTACTTACGTACATAATTTTTAGGATGTTAAATATTTGCCCGAGAAGTAGTTGTTTTAATATAATGGTACATGTCATTATCAAAATGTATCTATCCTCAATTGTTTTCGAGTTATAAGTCAAAAGTGAAATTTGCAAATTTATAAATATTAAGATAAATTCTTTAATAAACAAGTATGGTGAAATATAAGTATTATAAATTATATATATATATATATATATAGGGTGTTTCAAATTCGAGTCTCACCATGGGGATCTCGCTTATTATAAGAAATAGAGGGTAGGTTTAAATTCGGCGCTTTTGCATAATTTCATGCTGATTAATATGCCGTTGAGAAAACTGGGCTAAGTTTCTTTGTTTTCAAGAAAAATGAAAAAAAAAACTGAAAAATGCGATTTTCTTTTTTTATTTATATCTTCGTTATTTGAAGCAATATTTCAATACAATAAAGACATTCTTATAGCACTTTTTTATTATCTAATCGATGGCTTACTAATTTTACTAATAGCATGTTTCGTTTCTTCTGGAGCATCATCAACTTTATTATTTCTTATGGGCGCCATATTGGTTTTTTATCAGATTAAAATCCTCTATTTATTCTGATTACAATGATATACCTTTATTGTAATTAGTTATCTTCTTTTTTGGAATTATCTTTATTGGCACTAAAGAAGCACTCATTTTTAGTAACTAGATGGATGTCATTCTGTCATTGATTGTCAAAATTTAAAATTAAATATTACTATTTATTAAATATTCAAATCGTTCAATTTTTATTATCAAGAGTGTCTTTTTATAAATATGTACCTAATTTTATAGGGTTTTAAGTGATTTAAAGGCAAAACAAAGCTTGAATATGAGGTCCCAATGTTCCTTTAGAATAAATGTCTGACCAAATGTGTATAGTCATAACATAAATTAGGAGATTATAAAACATTAATAATTTCGTCTCTGAATTCAATAAAATTCCTAGAGGGAATTTGTATACTACAATAAATAATTTAAGGAACACCTTGAACTTCTGTTGCTGCTAAGGCTGTTTTTTGAACATGAATTAAAGAAATATTTTGTGTTAATATTTTTATTAATATTGATGTTGATATTCCGCATATTACTATTTTTTTGATAATTTTTAGTTTGTAACAAAAATCATTATGTAAATTTTTGTTCGATTGCAAAATTTGTTTATAAATATTGTATTTACAAAGCTACAAGTTACATTATATTTTCTATTGATTACTTTTAATTTCATGGCATGCGTGATTTATTAGTATTAAAAAATATTTTGTTAAGACTGTGTTTATTAATCAGAATAAAGATATCATATGAAATAAAAAAGTTGATGATGATCCAGAAAAAAACGAAACATGCTATTAGTAAAATTAGTACGCCGTCGATTAGATAATAAAAAGTACAATAAGAATGTCTTCAATGTATTGAATTATTGTTTCAACTAACGAAGATATTAATAAAAAAAGAAAATCGCATTTTTCAGTTTTTTTATTTTTCTTGAAAACAAAGAAACTTAGCCTAGTTTTCTCAGCGGGATATTAATCAGCATGAAATTCTGAAAAAGTGCCGAATTTAAACCTACCCTCTATCTCTTATAAAACCAAGTCAAACGCATTAAGCCGATTAATGTGTGTATGTTTAGTTGCCTATAACACACAACTAAACTTCAAAATGTGTGAAATATTTGATCGAAAATGTATGCAAATGAAGAAAAAGTCAAGCGTGTATTACAATTCCAACAGCACTAAAGGAGGATAAGACATGCTTTCAATGAATCCAAAGTGGCCGAATACCTCAGGATAATTCTAAAAACGCAACGAAATAAATCATGACTAACACTGCATGCTTTACCGTCACAAGCAATTTCCTTTTTTATCAAAAATACGTCACTTATTATTATGAAGAAATTACAGGTAAAAAATATTAAGAGATTTTATAAAGACAATTTAAAAGAAAAGTAGCAGTGAAGAAAAATAAACTTGAAATAAATAATTGGAATAAGTGCTAGAAATGACCACCAGAAACTGCAAGATTAACTCAAACGATCGTGAAAATTCTTCCACATTGTGTTTAATTGTTTTTTTTTTAATTATCCTAGTTGAAGGAATCGATTGTTGCGTATTATAGGCAACAAAAACATACATCAATGCGTTTGACTTGGGTATTTTACATGTATACATAGGGGACGAACACGTCTTCAGGATCAGAAAACAGAAGAATCACCAGAAACCAAACAGGAAACACGAATATCTATTTGCAATGCGTAGAAATCTAACAAGTGGTTGCTAGAGCATAATAATTAAATAGTTTATTCCTGAAGAAGATGACTGCGACGTCATCGAAACGTCGATCAGAAAATTTAATGGACCAGTTCCAAATACGCGGGATCAAACCCGAATAAATGCGTCAACATGTTACGCCCGCGAAAATCTACGCTATAACATAAATATATATATATATATACAGGGTGTCTCAGCGTGCGCGCCGAGTGGCTTTACGGCTAAATGGTTTTTTTTTTTCAAAATCGGCTTTTGCAGGCGTTTCAAATATACAGGGTGTCCCACAAAAGCATGGCGTATTATAGTTATATTTTTTCAAATGGAATACACTTCATTCAAGGTCGAATTTCGTGCTTATTTTAAATAGCACACCCTATATCTAGTAGCCCTGTCTTGTAGGGAATTTTATTGTCTTTCAAAAAGTATTAAGGTATTTTACACTTAAACCTAATACTTTTCAAGATATATCTATTTTCGTTAACTTTTGATATAATATTTATTATTCTTAATATGGAAAGGTGATACAATACGCCATCTATTGTTTAGTTTAATATTTATTATTGGCAATTATTCCAAAAGGCAAGTGTTTAGTGATTATATATAAATAGTCAGTTGACCCAACAAATGATTTTCGAGATACTTCCTAAATTAATACACTAATCTTTTTGATTATGAATACACTAATTGCATTATTTATTTACACATTTGTAAATTATTTGATAATAACTTGTTAGAATTTTAAAACAAATATAACGAAAAACAACCAATAAATAAACAAAATAGTATTGAAAGTAATTCATAATGATTTTTCAAAAATACTACCATCGAATGCATTTTAAATAATATTTTAACATTTTTCAGCATATTAGGTGTAATTGATCTAAATGCATTCTTAATTCTGCCTTTCATGTTTTCAATTGTTGTGGGAGGAGTGCTGTATATTTGATTCGACAGAATTAAATCCATGGGGGTTAAATCAGAGGATCTAGGTGACCAAGCTAAGTAGCCTCCTCTTCTAATCTATCACCGATTAAATATTCAATTTAAATATTGACAAATAGTCAATGGAAAATTAGGTGGCGCACCATCGAGCTGCAACCACCTGTTTTGACAAATATTTAATGGAATTAAACTTGTAATTGTGTCTCCTCATTATAAGTTACTGTATTCAAGTTGTTTTTTTCAGATATGTCACACTACCTACAGTTTTGAATATATTTAAAACTTCCTCTACAATCTCCTTATTAGGATATCTTCTATCAGAGAACGTTTTGTACACTAAGAGACCATTTTCATAACGTTCCTTTATTATTAGAATCATGTTAATTCTTTCATTTAAGGGAAAAATCATTTTTGCAATTGTTACTAATAATACGAATGTGTCAATTAAATTTGCTTATCAACAAAAGCTTATTAGAATAACTGCCAATAATAATTATTAAATTAGGCAATAGATGACGCTTTATGTTACCTTGCTATATTAAAATAATAATGATTATGACGAAAATTAACAAAAATGGATATATCTTGAAAACTATTAGGTTTAGGTGTGGAATACCTTGATACTTTCTGAAAGACAATGAAATTTCCTATAAGATAGGCCTATTAGATACAGGGTATGCCATTTAAAATAAACATCTTTGAAATAATCGATCTTGATCATCACTAGTTTTTCTCTATTTTTTATATTAATTGTACTTTACTTACAGAAACCATCGAAAATAGGATACCCTGTACATTTGTTTTAAAGTACTTACGAAATTTAAATAATAAATGCAAAAGAGGAAAGATAGCTGCGAAAATACAATAGGACGAACTGAATATAATCTAATATTTAATAAGGTGGCCTAAGGAGGTGCAAATCAATGTACTGAAAAAAAATACTAACTAAAAATTTGGTAGATGCTAATTTATGTCCCGTAAATCTTAGAGAAGTCGACTGGACGCAAATGTTACAGCAATCAATGTAACATTTGCGTCCAGTCGACTTCGTTCTCGTCTCACACAGATATAGTGGACTCAGAGGATTACAAAGTATATGTTTTTTTAGTGATTTGATTTTGTTATTATGAGAACACTTAAAAAAACAAATAAAATACACATACATTTACATATTAATAATAACATTTTTTCAAACCTTTCTACAAATCATTAAATTAATTAAATCATTTCATCCAAATATCATCACACAGACATTTTTTTAAAAATGTTTTTAATGGACCTAAAAATGGATATATCCGTTGTTATTTGCGATTGAAAAATGTATCGATCTCATCTTTATTACATTTCAAATGCGCATAATATATCCCTCTATAAAACTAATGAAGTAATTCGTGCATAAGCTGAATATATGATTTCCATGTATATTTATTCCGTATCCTTTGAGCAATTTTTTTATGAAATATGGGATGCTGATGAATACGCCAACAGTATCACATTATTAAACAACGCTCGTCACATTCAAGCTCCAATTTCATTCCAATATTCATCAATATTTCCGTTTCAGTATTTTTTTTTGTCCTCCAATTCAAGTCACTCAAAAGTGTCGAGAGTTTTAAATTATTAACCAGATTCGTCCGTGTTATGTTCACCTGGATTCGTAAAAGTAAGTGGATGACTCCGAAATGCGCGGGCGTTCAGTTGTGAATTTTTATAAATTTAACGTTATTTTGCAAAGTTTAATTGACTGTGTTGATTTATTTTTTAATTACGCCCTCAGGTGAAATATGAAGGGAGGTTTGGTGTAATGAATTTAATGAGGGGAATAATCGAGATATTTTAATTAACCGACGTTTCCATGTTTACAAAGGATGTGTTGTTATTCATTGTTAAAAGGAAGTTATTGTAATTAAGGATTTTCGAATATGTATTCTATTGAGATAAGGGAATTATTAATCCTTTAAAGAGTATTTCTATCTATTGTATTGTATTAACGAAAGAGTAGGTTATCTAACAACTATCCACTGCGACCTCGCTTACCTATTGTGTATCAAGCTTCCGGTAGAAGCCTTGCAGGTCCTCCAGGAGTAAAATTGGTTTGCTCAATTTGCCGGCTACAAATACGACATGCATGAAAGTTGTCCTATTTTGTTTATATGGGAAGTTTGTATGTATGTCCGATCTACTCCTCTTTAACCATTCTGGTATGAGCGATGTGAAGATAGCCATGTTTCCCGGCGCAACAAAAATTTAATTATTTAATATAATCCACTATCAATAGCAAAAATTTGGTTAATTAACTTGCAACACATTAGCAATTTTATTAATGACATCGTTGAACATTTGTTTAACAATTAAGTCTAGTCTATTTATTTTTTTTCAAGCAACGGATTCTGAACAGGAGGAACAGATGTAATAAAAGGGCTAAAAATATTAACCAAATAAATTATAGAAATAAAATACTTCACATTCCAAAACAGAAGACTTATATATTTAAACATCTTTATACCTGAAGTTGTACATAGAATTTTTACATTTAATATTTACAATCATGGTTGATAAATACATCCGAAAATGGCCTTTCTGCCTGTTCTTGTAGTTTTCTTTAATTGTCATGATTGCTACCGTCCTTGTCTGTATGGTCCGCTAAGTGAACAAAAGACTATATTTTCAAAAATTAACACATATATATAATGCGTCTTACGCATAAATGTGTTTCTATGTTAAGATTAAAAAAATATATATTAATAATTTCGGCTCCCTTGTTATTTCTGACCAGAATTGGGGAGACATATTTGGAAAACTATATTAAATAAGTATACGTGATTTTGAATTACTTATTGCATTGCTTGTTGAGAAAGTAAAAGAAGAAAAGAAGCTTTTCAGTTAACACAAAATTTGCTCTCTGAATTTTATAAACTTTTAATTTCTATAACGCTACTTAAATTTTAAATAATAATAAAAATAATCAAAAAGCGACACAAACTTCACTAACACACATCCTTATTTAAAGTTCGCCTTGACTTTAAATCAAATTACGACCGAAACTTTCCGCTGCTATCGAAGTACACGCATTATCTATCCATCCTCCTACCGCTTGGAATTAATTTGCTCTAATTTCTGCCAGTAATAAAGGAAAATTACGAGTTCACTGATTACGGAGTAAATATTTTCGCTTTTTCGTAATTTCTAATTGCACATGTTGCACTCGTTTCATTGAAATTAACAAACATTAACACACAATCCTGTCGCAGTCTTATCAAATCGATACTGTGCACGTACAAACCACAAATAAACAAAATCCATAGTCCATGATTTTAAGACTAGCTGCTTGTATATTAGTAAGTTAATTAATAAATTTTCCGTTCGCATTATTATTATTACAAAATATACGCCAGTAATAATAATAATAATAAGTAAACAGCACGCATAATGACCTCAAATTATTATGGATATCATTATCAATAAGTATTATCATTATTTTTAATTTAATATAAAATTTCAAAAATATTGATAGTTTGGTATTTAATTAAATATTATGACAATTCATAAAAACCTTATCTTTATACAATTATACAAAACAATTGGTAAGTTTTCAACATTTTTTACTTACAATACTAGCCTGTCCGAGTTATTAACTGGAGCCTTTTCTGGCCTGTGTTGGTTTATTTTTAATTACAAATAAAGTTTATTGGAATCAGTACAATTAAAACTTCTTGGAACTGTTACCTGCGATTATTTTAATCCCCGACAACAAGAATCGAAAATTACATTTTCAGTTCTTCTTTTGTGTAAATTGAGTTCGTACCTGGAAATAAATGAATTACCCCACCGACGGATTATGCCCTGCCGTTTTGGACGGTACCTACCTGTGCCCACCCGCAGCCGAGCACTTTTCGGAAATGATTTATATAATCTTTTCCGGATTAAGCGAAAATGTAATTGTGATGGATTCGACGAATCTCCGCCAGCTGGTCACGTCCACCACGGAGCCAACCCCACTCCACCCTCTGTTTCGGAGTATAAGTACCTGGGGCGGCATCTCAAGAGGCAGTAGAAAACCAGCAGTTACAGTGGCATGTTTTTTAACACCGTGTTTATTTTTCACGGTGTGTTTTTTTTTATTGTCCGGACTTTTGCTGTTCTTTCGGACAATTTGGTGTTAATTATTTGTTCCGGACTTATTACTGTTCCTTTTCAGCACCTGGAAGCCACCTGATTTTGCCACCGCCACTGACACTGTCTTGTTTTTTGTCCTTCGTTACCTTATGATGTTTGTGCTACATCTCCAATCTCAACGTCCCTAAAGAATGGAGAAAGGTGCACAAACATGTTATGATGCATATTCGCACAAATACTTTTTGAGAGGAGGATACATTTGTTCAGAGGGGATTTTGTGATGAGGCCTAAAATTTATTTTAGGTTTTAATTTTGAAAACTTACAGTGAGTATAAGCTACTATATTAATAGTTCAAAATGGACATCTAGCAAATTGAGGATATTTATTAGTGAGTACGTGAAGTTTCTTGATGTAATATAATAATGTTTTATTTCTTTCTTTACTTTTTTATTTTTACTATTAAATGTACATTTCGAGCACAACGTGCTCTTTATCAATAGCTTTAATAATAAAGACCACGTTCTGCTCGAAATGTAAAAATAAAAAAAAGTGAAGAAAGAAATAAAATATTATTATATTGTAGCAAATTGAGATTATAATTTAAGTAGCTATATACAGGGTGGCTGGTAAGCAACTAGTTATTGAAAAAAGCGAATAAATTCTATATTGAAAGTACTAAATTATTCAAATTATAGACAGTGTTATATAAGAATGTTGATGCATACCTTAAAATTCAGTGTACGCGCCTGTGGCGTCAATCAATCGTCTTAAACGGCCAGATATGGAATCCACAGTCTTCTGTAGGAAATCGGGTGGGATATTATTAATAACGTCCCTAATCCGTGCTTATAATTATTCCAATGTGCGAGGTTTTGTCTGGTACACCTCATCTTTTGCCCAGCACTACAAAATGAAGTCACAAGGTGTCAGGTTTGGACTTCTTGCAAGCCACACGTAAGGTCTGCGTCTCCTCAGCCAGCGTCCTGGAAACTGCTCGTCCAACCACGCACAAACGGCATTTGCAAAGTGAGGTTTGTGAGTCATCTTGTATAAAAACTCATTAATGTTATCCGATGTAAATACAATACAACGTTCTCTAGAATCATTTGCAGTGTTCTGTGTCCATTGTGTCGCGTAAGATAAATGGCACATTTGTGGCCGTAATGACAGACCACACGGTTACTTTTGAGAGAGATTACATCTTTTGCACATCAGGATCCTGTTCCGCCCAATAATGGCAATTGTGCCGATTGACAAATCCTCCTACATTCAAGACTGCCTCGTCACTCCAAAGGATGTTATTAAACAATTGAGTTCAATATTCGTGCCAACCCATCATTTCCCATACTCTATAGCACATAATGAGGTTTCCACTTTCGGAAATTTAATTGTTTGTGCAAGATCTGACATACTGCGTGCCTTGTGAGTCCACTTTCGCGTGTTGCCTGGCTTGTTGATTTCGCTGCATTGAAATTTTTCCCGCACACTCGCCGCTTAGCATCAATTCGATACGTGGATGGACGACAAGTTCTTCTTGCAGCTATCATCAAATCTGTGGTCAATAACTTTCAGTGATAAGTCTTTATTTTCTCCGAACCAATTATGGCATTTACTCCATTCATAGTACGCCACCATCTCTATACCAGGACGACGGAATTCCACTTTGTGTTGTGAAACGGTATTCTGAATAATGGCTTTTGCCTTGACTAAGTGTTTCTTGGAATATTGACACTCAATACACCTACGAGCTCACTACAGTCAATCAAACCATTAATCAATTTGTATAAGAACACCATATCCAGAAACTGTCTCAGTTCTGCCAATGATTTAATTTTCAGTCTAGTCAACATTTGGTTGTGACTAAACTCGGTGGCTGGCTCAACTAATGTATAATGCTTGATTCTTAGGAATTTGCTTTGTATTTTTTGTCAATTTGCCTTATTGCGGAGCCCGCAACGAAGAACCATACTCCAAGTGACTACGCACAAATGCCAAGTACAAGGTTTTTAGTGTATTGAGGTGTATTGAGGATTTGCTACAGCAAATCTACGTATAAAATCTAACGATCTTAGATTTTATTACAAACAGTAGTAATGTGTTTCAAAAATACGAGATTCGAGGCAAAAATCATGTAGCCATGATTCACAGAGAAATATGAACACATTTTTTTCATATTTAGCTGGTGTTCATTCGTCTCACACCAGATTTACACTAGCTAGTAAATCATCCTGTCGAGTTTATTGACACTTTTAAAATGTTTTAAATCATCTGCATAGAGAACTGGATTTTAACATAGACCCGATGTCAATAATAAAAAGCAAGAATAGGATAGGTCCACATTGCGATCCATGAGGTACATCGGACGTCCGTTGTGACTCCTTCCTATTTATCCGGAATAGCTGGGTCCCATTATGTAGGAAGCTTCTCAGCTAGTTACCTTTCTACCAATTTTCATCAGTTCCAGTTTATGCAATAATAAATTGTGTTATACTCTATCAAATGCTTTTGAAAAGTCTATATATATATATAGGGTCAACTTGTAGCCCATTTTCCAAAACATTTGACAAATATGAATTGTATAACAGGTTCGTTAGGTTGATCTGCCTTTAAGGAAACCATGTTGTTGAGGAGTAATTGCATTAATGGACGATAACATAAGCTGTTCTGAGAGAAGATTATCAAGCAGTTTTTGCAGAACAGGCTGGATAGATATTCTTCTGTAATTAGAAATAACTGATCTATTTCCATTTTTAAACATTAGTACAATGTTTGCTCACACATTCTATGGATAGGTTTACTAATAGTCAATATTCGGGTACACTGTCAGGACCAGCACTACAGGATTCCGACATAGACAACATTGAATTCAAAACAACAGACAAAGCAACAATAACATTAGACAGGGATATCGACTCCTTTCCAGGTACAGTTTGGTATAGTTTTATGAACGCAGCTATCGGTTGAGTTACTTATTTTGTCCACAAGATACATATTTGTTGAATAACTGCATGTCTTTTCATAGGTCTGATCTTAAAATAAGTTGGGATTCCTAGTATTAATTGCTGATTCCAAGTTCATTACACCGCTGCTTATCCTTTCTAAAATCTTTATAATCCACAGGAGATCCACTGCTTTTATATTTGGAATGAGTCTGTTTTTTTTGCCTTAATTAAATGAATCAATTCTTTATTGAATTAATTAGGATATTTAGAGAGCGCTAAAACTTAACAGGAATAAACTTATTAAAAACATCGTACGAAATATTATTAAAAAGGGAAACAGTTACATCTATAGACTTATTTAGAAAAAAATATCATTCCAATTTACACAAGCTAAATAGTTATTTATTTCATTATAATGTGCCACCTTGAAATTAAAAATCCATTCAGAGTTTGCTGGTGAGAATTCTAGGCTTGAGGATGAAATACTTAAGGAGTACAGTATATGATGACAACTTGATATGACTAACTATCGGAAGTATTAGAGAACATCAAGTCAAAAAACACCCCTCAGTTATTTGGAATTGTATTAATTTGTCGCAGATGGTGATCACTGAGGATATTGCCAAACAGATTAGCTTCATTATTATTATTGTTTGCACTAAATACCCCTTCACTTCAAACATCCCAAACAGCATCTGGAAGGTTGTAGTCTCTACAGAAGATATATTTACAGTTTTGATTATCCTCACAGATATTATCAATGTCATTTGCATGTGAAATATAAAAGGAATCGTCCGCAGTGGATGGAATATATAATTTTTACTAACTCTTACAAACACATGTTAAACACTACTGGGAAGTACTTAACTGCTCAGGTTCTTCTTCATCACAATTAACACAGTTAACAGTTCAAAAACCAGATGACCTCCTCCTCAGGTTTGAACAATTGTTTTATAGATAAATTATGAAATCCAAGTTCCGCATCACTTATACTGTTGTTCATCCAGGTTTCTACCAAAATGATGACATCATACACCGAAACGTTAACATTAAGCTTGAGCGATCTAATATTCCCTCTTATACCTCCAACATTTTTTATTCTTCTTCTTATAGTCTGTTATATTTTATTGTCAAATTCTCCTCGCCTTGACGTTTTCTTCTTTCTAATTCGCTTCTCAGTTGTTTTAAGTGAGTTTGTTGTGACGGGGTTATATCATTGTTAAAGATTATTGGACCAGTGTCAGTTGCTTCCTCTTTTGATGAAAATATAACTTTTACTGGGCGCGGTTTATTGCCAAACGTGCTTAGTATTACGTTATTATGTTGACTGGCAGCAGTATCTTTATCAATTATTTCTTTAATTGTACCATTAGAAACGGGCAGATTGAATACCATGACATTCTTCGATGGTCTTTGCCGCTCCTCCACTTTATGAACTATTACTTCTAGGCAAACTTCAGTTGGCTAAGGAAAATACAGTATTATTTATCTGACATTCAATAATTGTTACGCTGTCATTCAAAGATTTGATATCATTTTTCAAGTCTGCTTACATGCTATAAGTTTCTGTCCTCAAAAAGGGGCAGAAATTCCTCCTTTAACAATTTTCTAATTGCATTTAAGAAATTTGAGCATATGGGTGATCATTAAGTGGCGGATTGGGGCCGAAGGAAGTGCGGCCGTGATTGACTGGCTGGACCGGTTCCGTAGAGATCATAGTTTCAGACGTGGGTGCAGTGCCTGTGACAGGCATACCTGGCCGACCGGACAATTTGCAGTTATCACAAATCCACTTTTCTCCCTCACTTTTAGCGGACTCACTGATACAATAAGCAACCTCATTTATTGAAAGTTCCTCCAGACAATCTATGTAATAACGTATTAAACAAGCCGAATATCTTAATACCTTAGAGTGTGGACCAAGATTGTTTTTGCAGCTTTTCGAATGGATTTACGAATAATAGGCAACTGTGTACGCTAACGAAATGGCAGTGTAAAGGCAACTGCACATTCGCCAAATTGTACACTTAATAACCTCAACCACAGTGTTCTTATTTAACTTGATTATTTTGGATGACCGATTTCACACACTACCACTAGAGTACATACAAAACACTTACAATGAGTAAAACTTATTAATTACTTTTATTTGAACAAAACTCTCGACTTACATGTATGTAATTAATCGATCAGTACCACCTGATGTTGCGACTTTAATTTAATAATCTGTATTTCCATTAAGATTCGAACAATATTAAAAATTCTATAGCTATTTTTTAATACTTGGTTACTTTCCAGGCACCCGGTAATTTATATATTAGGTGTAATAAAAATAAATTCATTATTTTTCCAATAGATGGCTTTAATTAACAGCCAATGGTGCGCAATTTTAATTTTGTCGACTCCGTTCCGGTAATTTCAATGTCAAAAATGCACTACCCACTGGAAGGCCAATTGTGGAAAATATCGATAAAATCATGAACATTGTTCAATGTAAGCAGTGCTTCGATACTTTAAAAACGTTTGGAACCATTTGAATAAGATTGGATACAATGTATGGTTGTCCGACTTCATGGATTGAATTTCCATCTGTGAATTTTTGCTGAATCGCAACAAAATTGACACATTATTGAAACGGTTGGTCACCGTTGATGACAACATTAAGCGAAAACGGTCGTGGTCTAATAACGGCGAGCCAGTGGAAACGGTAGCCAAGCCAGGATTAAGGGCTAGGAAGGTATTGCTTATGCTTGGTGCGATTGGCAGGAAATTATTTACTATGAGCTGCTCCCCTATGGCAGTACTCTTCACTTGGAACTGTACTATCAACAATTGGACCGTCTGAAGGAGGAAATCTCCATAATCGGTCAGCTTTGGTCAATGGGAGAGGAATTGTGTTCCATCAGGACAACAGGCCATACATATCGATTATGACCTCCTGGAGTTTGGCTGGAAGGTTCGTATGCATCTACCTTACAGTCCGGACCTGGCACCAAGTGATTATTATGTTCCTGTCTATGGCTTGCGAAAATGAAATGTCTCATTTTGTTGCCAATTGGGACGAGGGCTCCTATAAAAGAGGCGTAATGAAATTACTTTAAAAATGGCAACAAGTTATCGAACAAAACGGTGCATATTTGACATAAATCGGATCATTAATTTATCTATGGTAAAAAAGCATTCAATTTCATACAAAAATAATGGATTTATTATTACTACGCCATATAGCAGTCCTGAAATCTCTCAAACGAGAAGCAAGGCAATCCTAAATGGCATCATTTTAAACGTCGCTAATGTTAAGAAAACAAACAAGAGCTAGTCCTGTATTACTAATAAATGACCACTGTGTGACAGGGAAAATAGTAATGTGCTTATATTGCATAAAGAGGAATGATTTCGCTCACACTTTCCAGTGTGCCTCGTTTATGCATCTTGCGGTGTCCACTATACAAGGCTGACTTTACTGCTGTCCAGTTGTTCAAATGATGCGGTAAACCCTCCCTGAATCCATCGATAACCAGACCACTTACTTCAGGTAATGTCTAATGTCGGGTTGTTTTTCTTTAGCTATTTTATTTTATTTATTTATTTAATTTATTTAATTGCTCAATTAAAATGTAACAAATCAGTACAATACATAATATATAAGGTATTTGAAAAAACATAGAGAATTAAATAAAGTACAACTTAAAAATAAAAATATATATCCCCAATAATTATCTGCAAATTTGTCGAAGCTTAATAGCTTGTAGACAAATTCGCAGTAATTTAATATTACAAAAAAAGAGAATTGATAAATAAATAAAAAAAAAACACTATATTCAATTATACGTAAATGAAACATTTTTAAACGTTATACTTATTTGCACTTCATGTGTCATGTCCATCAGGACATACATTCTATCTTCCAATGATAAATGACACATTATCTTGGTTTGAATTTGCCAGAAATCGTTTAATATTTTTTATAAAATTCTTTATCGAGATAGTAGTGTGAGAATGTAATAGGTTACTCTCCAGCAAATAATTATACACGCGTGGTATATTGTATAAAAATGTTCGTTGCCCAATAGCCTTTCTGGTTAGTAGGGTATTTGAGAAATTATTCACTTTGTTTCGAGTTGAGTAATGGTGTTCTGGTAGGTGAAGAATTGTAGGTTCATATCTATGAGTATGCAAGTATTTACAAAGACTCAAAAAGTACAACTGATTTATATTAAATACCTTAGCATCTATATATAGTTGTGTGGTTGGATACAGAATCTCTTTTGATAACATAATTTTTAATATCATATTCTGAACCGCATTTATTTTTTTCATATACACTTCACTTGCGGAGCCCCAAAACAGTATACCATAATTTAAGACAGATTGGATAAAACCGTAATAAATCGTCAATAACGATTTTTTGTTCAGTACACATCTTATTTTTTTGAACATATAAACAAATTTTCTGATTTTAAAAACAACACTATTAATATGATCATTCCAATTCATATGTGAGTCCAAGATTACACCCAAGTATTTGGTTGACGTTACAGAAGTTATTTTAATGCTACAATTACAATTTTGACTATTACAATTTGATTCATGCAATGTAATACTGTTAGTTGTAGGAAGGCAATTAATATACGAACCAAATGGGAGAAAGACCGATTTTTTCAGATTTAAGCATAGATAATTATTATCTAACCAATATTTAATCCTTGACAAATGCAATGAGGCTATTTGAAAAACCTCTTCCCATGTCCTACCTTTAATATACATTACTGTATCATCGGCATACGATATGCATTTGAAGTCTGTATTTATTCCTAACAGTTCATTTATATATATTATAAAGAGTACCGGGCCTAGTACTGAGCCTTGTGGTACCCCGCATGTGACTTGTCGTTTGGTGCTCTTTACATCATTTATGCTAACTATTTGGAATCTATTAGTCAGATAACTTTGAAGCAACTGCAGTGCTAGGCCCCTAAACCCGAGTAAATCCAGTTTTTCATACAGCTTAGAATGGTTAACAGTATCGAATGCCTTGGCCAAGTCCAAGAAAATACCTATTGATGGTGTTGACAAATCTAAATTTCTGTATATATTCGATGTTAACGTAGCCAAAGCATCTGCCGTTCCTAAGCCTTCCCTGAATCCAAACTGGTTCGGGGATAGTAGGTTATGTGTAGTCAGATATTTTTGCATTTGCAATTTTATAATTTTTTCAAAAATTTTTGAAATGCATGATGTAAGCGCAATGGGCCTGTAATTGGACATGTTATCGACCTTACCGGTTTTGTATAAAGGTATAATTAAAGTAGTTTTCAAACAGTCTGGGAAGCACCCCTCTGATAGACATCTGTTTATTAAATCACTAAGCGGCCCACATATAAATTCAGAAACCTGCTTCAATATTCTTACCGTGATACCATCTATCCCGGGACTTTTATTAGAATTAAAGTTTCTAATTATAGACGTAATCTCGGTTTCTAATACAGGAATAAAAAAGAACGACTTTTCAAAATTACTCACATTGCATTCATACAGCGGATCAGGATTTATACTATTCATAATATCAGTAGATACGTTAACAAAATATTTATTGAATTCATTTGCTATTTCTAGGTCTTTCACTACAGTTAAATTATCGCAAGTAATAATTCTGTTTATTTTAGTTTTTGCTTTCTCAATGTTTACAGACTGTTTTGTTATTTTCCATAATTCTTTAATGCTTTTCGTATTATGAATTTTCTTTTGAAAGAATATATTTTTTTCCTTTCTAATAAGAGTGTTTACAACATTTCTTATCATTTTATACTGCAGGTGTAAGTCATTGTCATTTTTATTTTTTAAATAAAGTTTGTGGATTGCATCACGTTTCTTAATTTCAATAATTATTCTGTTAGTCATCCATGGTTTTCGTTTTCTAGATATAGGTTTTATTCGTTTCTTGTAAGACGCATTATTCATGCAACCCTTTATACAATCTATAAACATTGAAAATGCTTTATTGATATCCGCATCTGAGACAAAGTCCCAGCTGACTACACTTATACTTTCTCTCAATTGATTCATATTGATTAATGTTAAATCCTTAATTTCATTACTTTTATTTTTAATTTTTTTATAACCTAAATTTAATGAAAGTATAACAGGAAAATGATCACTTATTTTGCTACCGGATATTATTGGTTGAATGTTGTTAAAATCTACATTACTTTTTACACAAATATGATCAATACATGATTCGGAATTTTGATCTATTCTGGTATTTTTAGTGATGCAATGTTGTAAGCCTAACTGAAAACATACGTTTATGTACTCATTAGAAATATGTGAGTCGACGAGTTTAGTATTAATATTGGTATCACCCGCCAAAATTTCAAAACGACTAGTAATATATTTTGACCCATATATTTTCAAGGAATGAATAAACTCATCAGGTCTGTAGGAATGTGTTCGGTACACCGACGTAATAGCAATCTCTATATCATAACGTTTTACACATGTTCTCATGAAAATAAAGTTGTTAATACATATAATTTCATTGCTTTGGGGCATACTATTTTTAGCATATACAAAAACTCCGTCGCATTTGTTTATACCACTATTATTATAATATAATGTATAGCCATCTATATTAAAGTAATTAATTTCCTCACACACCCACGTTTCGGTCAGAATGATAATATCAAAAGATGTATTAATTATGCTAAGGTAAATCAATAAATTATCAAAGTTTTTACTTACACTGCGGATATTAGTTTGCAGAATAGTAAACCCATTACATTCCCTGGTAAAACTCTCTATGTGAGAGTGACATTTGTGAAGATCTTCAAGAAAAATGTCATTTATCATTGGAATTTCTGAAACAACGGTCTCAATATCTTGTTCCATTTACAAGTAACAATTAAAATAATGAACAGAACAGATATTCTAGTTTTACACGTATATTTAAAATATATAGCAATGCAAAATAACACAATTATAGAGTACTCCTGCAGAAGCCGGGTATTCATTGTAGATTTAGAAGATCTTCGGTAGATTTAATACGATGCTTCTGATCATTGAAGTTTGTGTAGATTATTCCATCGTTGGTCCATACACTCTTCTTTCCAAATACATCTTGCGCTGATTTAAGAAGAGTATATCTTGATTTAGTAAGTTCCTCGTTTATAATTAAATTACTGCCTTTTAGTTTTCTTTTATTCATGTAAACTTTGTTTCGATTATTCTCATTATAGAATTTTACAAGAACTGGTCGAGGATTTTTTGCGTCTTTGTTGAATTGTCCAAAGCGAAAACAGTGGCTGATCTCTATTTTTCCAACATCAATTTTGTCAATCACCAATGTATTAATTATTATTTCAGAAATTACGTTAAAATTAAATCTTACGTAAATTTTGGGATACTCTTTACATCAGTATGTAACGTCGTTTTTTTCTTACCAGTCCTGCCTGACGTAGTTTTGATAATCGCCGGCTAACTCAGTGAATGGGTTGTGAATTTATTTAATTAGGGCGCCACGTGATTTTCCACGACGATTACAACAGAACTCTAAAAATAAAAATCACGAAAAATAACTATAACTATCCTCTCATTTTTTTTTCAAATTCTACTACAAAAACAAAACTATCTTTTTTTCAAAAGTATTATTCCGAATAAAATTAAAACTCTTGTCTTCTTTTCACAAAATAAATATTTAATTAAACTACCAAATTAATACAATCTTCACAAAATTAACAAGAATATGAAATTTAAATTATCCAAAAATAGCAAATATATCAAAAGTACACGTATTAAAAAAAATATGATAAACTCCACCTCTGCACCAAACGGTATAATATAATTCTAAATTAATCTGACGCTCAACAATTCTTGTAGATTACAAACATAATAACTTTAATAGAAAAGCGAGATTTATTCACTTGGTCACAGTTATTTAAATAAATTAAATTAAACTGCTTCAAATATATGTATGTGATTTGACAGATCTATATTCAACATAACCCAGTCTTCCATGCAAATAACTTTCCAATAATGATACAAGATTATTATCAAACCCAAAATGTTTAAGTTTTAGTAATAAGTTATGATTAAATTTATCAAATGCTTTAGAGAAATCTGTAAAAATAACGTCTACTTGAATCGTTCATCTAAAGCACTTGATACAAAATCAGTAAAATGGCAGAGGTTTGTTGATGTAGACCGGCATTTCACAAAACCATGCTGTTTTGGGGTTATGGTGTAGATAGCCACATACTTGACGGTCATTACGCGTTCGAAGACGAAGAGAAGGAAAAATGTTCACTTCTTCTGACAATGCTCTCCAGCCAGAATAAGAACTTCCTGGCATAGAGTTTCATCGCTGCCTAAAAATGTTTTTGGAGAAAGAAGGGTATAATCATGGTATTACAATGAACTTCATTAGACTCATTTTAGTGAGCTGGTACATGATCCAGCTCACTTAGAAGAATCGATTAAGTGAGCCAGCTCAAAACTGAGCTATATAACTGCTCAGTTGTGAGCGATTGAGCTCACGAGAGTTCTGATCTGAATCTATGATTCAACTATAGAGTTGAGTGAAACTGTGATTGATGATTGCGATTATAAAATGATTGCAATAAATTAAATAATTTAATATAATTTGATTTAATATAAAAGTATATGGTATATTTTTATGTAAAATATTTAGGTGTTTATTGTTTTATGTGGAACAAAACCATATACGATTTGATTTTTATGATCGTAAAAAATTCAAATCACCAATTTCAACAAATATGCACGTTTTGAGGTCATTCCATCGTGTTTGCTGTGTGTGTCTGTGTATTTCTGTGATAGCGCATAAACAGCTGAATGGATTAAACCCAATCTTTATATTAAGCTTTTTATAACAGTGGAATGATCTGAAAAGCTTTTGTTTAGAATCAAAACTCATTAAGTGCACTTTTATTCCAAGCGATTTTTCTTTTTTTTTAAATCATCATATCAGTATTTTGGGATGCGCGTGGTATAATATCCATCATCAATCTTGAAAAGGGAAAAACCACCAACAGCAACTATTACATAGCGTTATTGGAGCGTTTGAAAAATGAAATCCCCATTTGAAGAAGAAAGTGCTGTTTCATCAAGACAATACATCGTGTCACAAATCAAAGAAAATAATGGCAAAATTCCATGAATTTGAGTTGGAATTACTTCCGCATCTACAGTATTCTCCAGATCTGACCTCCAGCTATTTTTTCCTGTTCTCAGACCTCAAGAGAATGCTCGCTGGAAAGAAATTTAGCGCCGATGAAGAGGAAATCGCCGAAACTGAGGACTATTTTTAGGCTAAAGACAAATCGTACTATAAAAATGTTATCGAAAAATTGCATGATCTTTATAATCGTTTTATGACTCTCAAAGACAATTATATTTAATAATTAAATCAAATTTTATCAAAAAATGTCTACGTCAGCCTACAAACTTTTCAGCCAAACTGTTACATTCAGAAATCTGCACCGTTGGCGGCATCATTCTACCCTATTTCTTCAAAAATTAAGACGGAGCTCGGGTTACGGTCAATGGAGATCGTTACCGCATCAAGATGAATGATTTTTTTTATTGAAGATATGGATGGCATTGATCCAGACGAGATATTTCATCAGGATTGCGCTACGTGCCGTAAGATGACAGCAACCGTTGACTTATTGAAATTCAAGTTTAGCGACTTGACATACGATTAGTCACTGGTTTATGCTAATAAGTCAGTAACAATTGACACCTTGGATGCCAACATTGTTCGTATTATTCGTGATAGACGGCCAGCATTGTTCGGAAAATTGGTCCAAATTTGGACGTCCAGAATGCACTTCGTCAAGAACTGCCGTGGTTAATGTTAATGCCATGTATTGATACTTCAATTAAAAAAATACAAGGTTATTATAAATGATAGACTAATTTTTATATCAAACTTTGTAGCCATGAAAAGAGGAAGATTCAAAGATTTTTTTAATACATTATAAATGTTCAATGTGTCCACCGTTTGATGCAATAGTCGGAAATTGTAGTGCAGCTTTGTACTTTAATAAATACGATTTTTAAAAATAGGTCCATCATTTATAATAACCCTGCATTTGATTAATATTGCTTGGGTTATATTTCAAGTTCTACCGGGCTTAAGAAATACCCTTAGGTAGCAAGCCCTACTTGGAATGTTCTCTTAAGCATGCAGTCAAATTAACCTTTATTCTGTAATTAAAAAATGGTGATGTGTCCATCATGGTACTTTCCCCGGTGAATACGGTCAAATAAGTTTCTGATTGAAAATTTAATAGGAAAGCAAAATGATTAATAGAAAAAATTGATTGTTGTCTTTTAAAGTTAATGCCGAGTATTTAGAAGAATATTATAATTAAGTGTGTTATTTCTTACCTTACAATGGGTTCAAATAATTTCACCACACCCTTCTTCATTTTCTCAAACTGGAGGCGTTTGCGAATGTGCTGAATATGACGGCACATTGACGTTTTATTTGTCATTAAAATAATTATTTCAATAATTAAAATCTCTAAGGGAATTTATTAGGTAAACGCTTATAAAATTAAAACCGGAGGTCCTACAATAAAAGTTTTATAACAGAAATTATTTATTTTCCAAGATCTAAAACTTTTATTTGAAACATTTTTCTATCCGAATTAAAAAATGAAAAATTGCTAAGAGTAAAGTTGCACTTAATGAGTTTTGATTCTAACCAAAAGCTTTTCAGATCATCCCACTGTTATATAAAGCTTAGATATAAAGTTTGGGCTTAATCCATTTAGCCGTTTATGTGCTATCGCGGAAACACACAGACACACAGACACACACACAGACATTTTTCAAAACTCGATGGAATGGACTCAGGGGACCTCAAAACGTGCATATTTGTTGAAATTGGCGGTTCGAAAATTTTCACCATCACAATACTTTCCCTTGGACAGGGGTCCGGGGAAAGTAAAAATAATGAAGTATTTTATTTATTACAAATAAATTTAAACGCCATCATTCTTATATTTTATTTAATAAATTAAATTACATTAAATAAACTTAAGAGATCGCAATTACTTTCCGAAACACTGGAATCATTAACATTTTGTTAATAAATTAAACTCAATCAAAGATTACTTTCTTCCTAAAGGCCCCCATCCATACGAAACGAATAGCTGAGGAACAGCCGCGCCATTCTTTGCATTGCCCTTTTTATTGCTCTTCACATTCCTAGTGGACTGCTCGCGTCCATGTTTCGGATTCTCCTGCATTTGTGCCAAAGCCAACGGTCTGTCCATCATGGGTTCAGAGCGAAATTGAGCCGTGTGCGGGGATTTCATGTAGAGTACGTTGAAGGGCATTCCACTTGCACCCCATCCTCTTGAAACGAAGAGGTCTTTCTTCATCTGGTGGGTGATCACGTTTCGTTTGTTTTTTGTCGCGATGGGGCATCTCACGCAGAGGGCGTCCCTTTCGCCAATAATCGGAATTGACTCCGTTAGCAGGATTTGGACGAGAAAAATGCATATGCTTAAGTGGATTGCATTCATTTTATTTTCCGTTTATCTGAAATAAAAATAAATGATAATTAAATTAAATAATGGTTTTAATAGCAACTTGTCATGTAATTTTTTGCCAATCATGATTAATTAATGTCGCGATTATTGAAAATGATAATCAAAAATATAAAAATATGCAGTAGGTATGAATTTTAATTTCTAAGCTTATATTTGCGAGAGACCTATTAAATTAAACATTCAAAAAAAGTTAAGCATGAAACTTATTATAACTTATAGAACGTAATCTTCAGAATAGTGCAGTCATTTTATTTTTCATGGCGTACGAGGTGCGTTCAAAAAGTAAGGTGACTTTTCAAATTTCGCGGGCGATGTACATTCGATTATCGAGGTGTTGAAATTCAATATTTGCACTTTTATAGTTTTTCTGTGCATCCATAAAACGAAATGCTCGAGCAATTTCAACTGCGAAATATCAAGGAGTCTTTCGAACGATTGTGTGATCCCTAGTGGAAATGTATCTTGTAGCAATATTGTGTCAATATTTATATCTTGTATATACATTGAAACTGTTAGTCAAAGTGCATAGAATATAGACACAATATTGAATGTCAAGAATGATACAATAATAAAATTCAATCTAGACATAATAAGGTCGAAATCCAGAATAAAATTAATGAATATTCAAACTGTGTACAATATAGACACAATATATATTGTAAATATTGACACATTATTTATAATAATTATTGACACAATATTGTTTATGCCCTGAATAACAATAGTTTGCGCATTTGTGATGGGAACTCGTTGATTCTTAATGACAGACCGAACGCCCGATTTTCGTTCACAAGTGTGGTTATGTGTGATCAATTGGATAGTTTGCTTATTTATGAGGTGAGAAACTTATATTAGTTAGAATAATAAGTTAATCGTGTAAAATAGCGATGACGGTCTACCACAATCTCAAAATTCAATCATTTTTTCAGATTACACTCTGCTACAATTTAAAATCAGCTATAATGAGTGTGTGTTATTGTATGCCTTTCACTATCAGCCTACGATAGGCACAGACTGACACCTTTAACAGATTCCCAGTCTCCAGGGAAAATCAGCCCCCATAGCCGAGTTAACCAAACACAGTAAAAGAAATAGCTGGACGGAACCCAACCGGAAATTCCATTCTGTCTTCTAAGTGGAGGAATTTGTGGGATACGGTTAAATTCTTCAGGATAAATAAATAATAATTTGTGCGTGTCTAGTGTTTGTTTTAATGTTGTGTTTTGGTTTTGTGAAATTACATTTTTCGAATACACAAGTAATTCATGGTTTGTAGAACCCTGATTTCAAATTAATTATAATCCACAGCTGGGAAATAGTTTCCCAGTTTATATTGATTTACTTTCCTTACGTTTGTTATTTTGTGGTTACGTGCAGTTTTGTTTAAATGAGTGAATAAAAAAAACTGATCGATGGTGATCGTAGACTGATCAGTTAATGCAGACCCAAACCTGTGAGAACAAATTCATGAATATAGTTACAAATAATTGTTTAATTTAATATAATAAAATATTTATTATGATAATATTGTTTTAGTTTTATTATAAATAATTAGGTAGTTACTTTAAATAGAAATATGTTACATTATATTTATTAGGTTCGTCTGAATGAACTGCGCTGGTAAACTAGAATATGTGTAATGTAGTACAGTCCAGTTTTTCTTGTACAGTTTACCAATTCAGGCAACCTGTAAATATAATTAACATTATTTTCATAAAAATCCATAGTAGAAATAGAATATTGTTTGAATTACAACTTGTAGATCAATATTGAAACATTATTGTACCAACTTGAATCAAGCCTGAAATACAAGTTGAAATACAAGATTGTGTCAATCTAGAAATTCATTATTGAATCAAGATTGTATCAACATGACACAATATTGAATAACAGTTTCAATGTATATGCAAGATATAAATATTGACACAATATTGCTACAAGATATATTTCTACTAGGGTATAATTAGAGATGAATCAATCAATTTTTGAAATTCGGGGCTATTCCGTACCGAAAATGTTAATAAAGTTAACATTTTCCGTACGTTATTTTTTATCATCACAATTTAAGCAGCTTTTGTAATAGATATGTATTTATAGAATGTGAAATTAATTAATAACATACAACATAACAAACAAACTTAACATTTCCCCTACGGAATAGTTCTGATTGCTCGCCTTTGCCCATAATTAGGGCCATCAAAACGGATATATTTGTCTGATTTTTTACAATACTTTTCTTTACACAAGGATCCAGGGAAAGTCAAAATAATAGATACGGTTGATCTGAATCATCTTATAAACATCATATACATAACCAGTTCAGTTCATTCAAGAGAACACGGAATTTATATTTCAAGTTATTTAACACTTATCAACACATATAATAATTTAATCTGTGATTGATCCTTGTAAAAACCTCGTCTTGTTTTGCATATTTTTTTACTACGCACTGCCTTTGTAGTAAATTTTATTGTGGATACGGCAATCAGGGGTCATAAGCTGATGAGACCTTGTTCAAGTATCGAACTAAAAATAGCCCGGTTCTAAGACACTTTTTGATAAAGCGTCTATATTTAGCGTCTTAATCGACGACAATTAATCCTGCTGGTAGGTTATTTTTATGTTCTCGCTTTGCACATTTCGCAGTTCAGCAGTTTCCTTATCGTTTATTTACCCAATAAAATCATTAAAATTGATTACAGAATGAAAACAATTAATATTTCTTTTTTCCGATTTTTTTTTAGTTTCTCGTGCTTTTTTGTTAAGTTTTATATATTAAATATCTCTTAAATACGGCAAGTTTGTGTAAGCGTAAATACAGTGATTTTTATAATATATTTCACACAAGAATTTATAAACTAAAAATGATAAGTAAAATATTTGAAGTCAGCATAAAATGTTGCTTTGAGAAAGTGTTTATTATATTTTTAATAGTAACGTAGTTACAAGCATTCTCGAGAAATGATTCGTCATCTTCCGATTATAACCCGGAAATGGTTAAAGATAGATGACTTTTTCTTCGCTATTGTTTTTATCATTAAAAATTGGCCTAGGATCGCGAAAACGGTTTACCAATATCTCTTAAAATAAAAAAAAAATCTATATACCACCACCAAAATGCACCACCCTGTACAATGTTTCCAAAATGTATTGTCAACTTTCAATTTTTATTCATTCAAATAAAAAAATATCATTTTCAAATTGTTTTTATTTCATTTATTTAAATAACTGTGACCAAGTGAATAAATTCTTTTTCCATTAAAAAAATGTTTTATTTGTACGCCTTAGGATCGAAGTAGTCTCCAATATTTCAAAATATATTGCAGGACACTGTATATATGTGTGTGTGTGTTTAATTTTGTTTTTGTGGAAAACTTTCTTTGGTTTAGTGCCATAACCAAAATTATTGCGTAACATTTTGAGAGACTCCCTAACAATGTGACAGGTTGTCCCGTCCTGTTGAATCTGCCTGGTTACTGGTAATACAAAATCACTGTAGATCATGCAAAAAATGATGTAATAACCTGTTGTCTGCAGCGCTCCTGATTTACAGTTAACGCCGATCTGTCGTTATTTTCAATAAAATATACCATGTGCGGATACAGCACGCCAAATGGTAACTCAGTATGAAGGGATCGCTCGACGGTTATGTCGGAGCGTTTGAATCCAATGAACCGTGTTGTCTACTTGTTAATGTATGCTTTTAAATGAATATTGCTTTCATCGGAAAACCAAACATTTGACAAGAACGATGCATCCTTATAATCCGTAGCCAATACACGTGTGTGTATTTGGATATTTCACGCGTATCAGCTGCAGTCAGACGCTGCACAGTGTGTTATTTTGAGGGTGTGTGATTTTTGCGTATTTTTGAGCAAAAAATTAAATTCATATTTGGTTAAAATAAAGTATACTATCTTGTAGAGAACATTTTGAAATTTAAATGCCGAACATTTAAAATTTTTCATTGAACTGCATGAAGCACAATTTGTCCTCAAAGACGCATTCAAGAGAGAAAATTGCGTTATATTAAAAAATCATAACTGCGCATCCTGTTATTCAATCGATGTCGGATTTTGGTGAAGTATTACTCTAACATTCCTTTACAAAATATCACATCTTAATCAAAATTATTTATTATTAATATCAAATTATCTCCATGGTATAGAAGCTAAATCATATTTAAATTGATCATAACCCAGGTTATTGTAATCCCAATATGTCTTAATTATGACAGACTGATTATCTTTTACAGTAATATTTATCGTACAGTATAAGAGTTCATGGTCCGACAGATTTGGCATATTTATAACAGATATTTGGTTTAATTTTATAGGTATTGTTGTAATTATTAAATTAAGTAAGGACATTGTTTTTTTTTCAGTTATACGAGTTGGATCTTTTACATGTTGTTTTAAGTCATACATATCTAATACATTTAGTAAGTCATAAGCCTGTTTATTATCTTTTAAAAGTTCAATATTGAAATCGTTTACATATATTGTCTTATTTGAATCAATACAAATATCGGCCAAAGTTGACACAAAGATATCTTTCTTAATCTTACCCTCTTTTACCCGTATTGGGTGTCGAGCACAAAGATATCTAAAAAGTGTAAATATGAACTTGATGGCGGCCTATAAACAACACCAAAGGAATATTTTATTTTATTAAGAGTGAAAGATACCCATATCTGTTCTATTTCTGTAGGCGTAATAACTCTATGCACATTATATACATACAGAGAGGTTTTTTTAACAGTATACATATGCCCTATGTATACATGTAAAATACCCAAGTCAAACGCATTGATGTATGAGTTTAGTTGCCTATAATACGCAAACCGATCGATCGATTCCTTCAACTAGGATAATTCAAAAAATAATTACACAATTTTCTATTTCTGTTTATAACTATATCGAAATGCACAACGTGGAAGAATTTTTGGGATCGTTTGAGTTACTGTCTTGCATTTTCTGGTGGTCATTTCTGGCACTTATTCTAATTATTTATTTCAAGTTTATTGTTGTTCACTGTTACTTTTCTTTCAAATTGTCTTGATAAAATCTCTTAATATTTTTTACCTGCAATTTCTCCAAAATAATAAGTGACGTATTTTTTAAAAAAAAATGAAATTGTTTGTGACGGTAACGCATGCAGTGTTAGTAATGATTTATTTTGTTGCGTTTTTCAATAGAATAAAGAGAACGAAACATACAACCTTCCACAGAAAATGTTTTAGTTCAATTATTTTTAGAATCATCCTAACCGAGGTATTCGGAATTGTAATACACGCTTGAATTTCGACTTTTTCTTCATTTGTATACATTTTCGATCAAATATTTCACACAATTTGAAGTTTAGCTTTTGACGTTTAGTTGTCACATCAATCGGTTCAATGCGTTTGACTTGGTTTTTTTGCAGGTATACAGTTCGCCTAATGTATACTGATAAAAAATCCTCTCTGTATATTATATAGAGAGCTACCCCGCCACCCCTACCTAACCTATCACTTCTAAGAAGTTTGTACCCATCAATGCTAGTTATACAGTCATCTATATCTGTGCTTAGCCAAGCTACCGATAATCCGAAAAAATCAAAATTATTTTTTACTAGAAAATCCTTAAAACAATTAAATTTAGGGATAAGAGATCTGATATTTAAATGACCTATTTTTAGGAGAGCCATTTTATAAATATATAGTTTGTAGTAACAATATATCTTATATGTTTAAGCTGATGATTCTTTGTCTAGAGTGCATTTTTTACGTCCTCTAGAGAGGACAAATAAGTTTCTTTATCTCCATCTTTATATTTAGCAAATACTTTCCCATCTTTGACCCAAACATATTTATAATCATCTTGAGTTTTTGTTTCCTAGCTTCATAAAAAATATTGTTATTGTATTTTGTTAATTGCTCATTTATGTATATAATATTGTTAGCGCCACTGAATCCACAATCTTTAACTTTAATAATCTTGATCGCTTTTCGTCCTTCTAGAATTTTTCCTTTCACATTTTCCTCCATGAACTCGACTACTATATCCGCGTTGTTCCCACTTCCTCGATAGCACCCTTTAATATCTGTCTTCTTTATATCCAAATCCAATTTATTCCATAATTGTATTACAATATTACAAAGATCTTCATTATTTCCGTGCTTGTCGATACCTTTGATTTCAATATTTTTTGATATTCTTTCTTGTTCCAGAGCATTTATCTTCCTTACAGGTTTGCTACTTTATCTTTTAGTTCTACGTTTTCTTTTTTAGTTGTTATTTTTATATCATGAAGAGTTTTATTATCTTTGAGTATTTCATCGAATTGTGTCGACATGAAATCCACTAAATGTCTTAGTTATTTTAGTTCTTGAATAACATCTGCTAAATTTACAGACTCATCCGACTCAAACTTGACATTTTTGCATTGTTTGTTTTTTATCTTTATTTGGATAACGTGACATAATTGATAATTACTTCTAAATTTAGCTATCGAAGTAAAATATGTTTGATGTAATATATTCAAATAGGAGTAAAACAATGGATACGCCCAGGGGTCGTTTAGGGCGACTTACAAAAAAAAAACACACGCGGGGATAGGAGGATGACCTTGGATTCAAACATTCAAACATATAAACAAATGTGGTAAAGATGTAAGGATAAGTGTAGGAAATATGATATTGATTAATATACTATTGAAATTTTAATGAATGAAACATTGATCTTGGCGTTTTGTATTCGACCAATCGCGAATGCTTTAAAATTAATGCAGAGAAAAATAATAACCTCTAAATTCGCATTTGTATTGTTCCAAGAAAACAAATATGTTTCTTTTTCCCCGTTTTTCGCACTTACACTTTTACAGTATCCACGCTGTTATGTCTGATAAAAATTATAATAAATAATTGATTATTAGACTTTTTTTTACAATTTACGGAGCGCATACACAGACACCGGCACCATTCGATATTTCACCAATGTTCATATTAAAAATTATAGTACACCGGTGTCCGCTCGAAATCTCAATACATATCAATCTGGCTGGGCAAAGCGTATTCAAATATACTGGCTTTCAAAAAAATCGGAACACCAAATATTAATTATATGATTTTAAGGAAATTTACAGAATTTAATGATGTACATAAAGTACATTGATGATAAAAAAATCAACTTGAAAAAAGAAACAAAAAAACAAATTAATCAATAGTGTTTTCTTAAGCACTAATTAACATATCGAGGCATACTAGAAATCATGCAATTAATATCTGCTTGGTGTATTTCATTTCAAGCTTCGATTATTTGACGTTTAAGTTCTATTATTGTGCTAGGGGGTGCTGTAAGTTGCCTAATCTAACACCTATCATATTCCAAACATTTTCAATCGGCGATAGATCAGGAGAACGATATGGCCAGGGTAATAAAGTGATTTCAGCAGGTTCAAAATTCTGTCTTGAAATGGCTGCTGTATGAAGCTGACCATTAACTTGCTGAAAAATTGGGTTCTTGCCTCATTACAAACTAAAGGAAACTGATTGCCATATGACTATTTAGAGCCAAACAGATATTTCCTAATGTCCGCGATGTTGTAAATCTGTCCCTAAAAGATGTCAGACGAAGAGCTCGATCATCATGTTCAATAGTGCTTCTTGGTTGTCCGGATCCAGGTCTACGTCGATTTTCCCCAGCTTTGGACTCTCTAAACCAGCAGCGCATAATTACCGATACACTACATTCACCCTCTTTCGGCAATAGCACGAACCGAAAATTCCGATTCTCGCATACGAATAATGCGACTCCTATCAAAATCACTGGCAATATTTTACAATTTTATAAACTGAAACCTCAAAGTAGCCACAGTCTGCTAATATATTAGTAGCAGGTACATTAAAAAATCACCAGCTCTTCATAATGCTAAAATCAATAAAAAAAATACCATTAAATAAGAATAAAACTAATTGATTTTTTGATTATCGGTACAGTTCATTGAAATTATCAAATTATGTGAATTTCATTAAAATCGTCCAAATTCTTGGTGTTCTGATTTTTTGAAAGGCAGAATATATCGAATCTATACAGAAAACATTTTATTGGACACCAGTGTTCACCGCGGTTTTCCGGCATTTTTTTTAATCAAATTTATAAAAAAATAATAAAAAACCACATCTAACATCCACGTATAAATTTGATTTGAGTGTTTTATATCAATAAATTAAAACTTGGTTTACTCATTTCTTCCCTTTTTTTGAAGAAAGGAGTAAACCAAGTTTTAATTTATTGAAACTCCACGTATATTAAATTCACACCCTGTAATTTTAAGATCATGGTATTTCATGTCCATACGAAGGATTATGCCAACTAAAAACTCTTTCATGTTAGCGGATTTTTTTAAGGTCTCTTTAGAGGAAATTCCTCCAATGAAACATTTCGGGGTATTCATAATTATCTAAGATATACGTTTAATTTAAAAAAATCCGGTTATCAAAGGGTTAATGAAAAGAAGCAGCTGCATAAATTCGCTACATCAACCCTGACATATTTATCAATGTCCGCGTGAACATTTCTGTCTGGGTGGATTAAATTAATAAATGATGGAATGCCCGTTTTCTTTTATTAGATTTTTCGGAGTAACTAAATTATATCTCGTCTTACTTTTGAAATATAAACAAACTCCCTTCATCCCAATTAAGTTATGAACTGGCGATATGAAAATATTTGTGACATTTAAATTTAAACCAACATTTAAATGGATAATTTTATACAGTTTTGTAATCCTTGAGAAATGACAATTGCATAATGAAATGGGAAAATATTTTTACTTTCCCCGGACCCCTGTCCAAGGGAAAGTATTGTGATCGTAAAAATTTTCGAATAGCCAATTTCAACAAATATGCACGTTTTGAGGTCTGTGCGTGTGTCTGTGTATGTGTTTGTCTGTTTCCGCGATAGCGCATACATGGCTGAATGGATTAAACCTAAACTTTATATATAAGCTTTTTATAACAGTGGAATGATCTGAAAAGCTTTTGGTTAGAATCAAAAATCATTAAGTGCAACTTTACTCCACAAAAGTTGTAGATCTTGAAAAAATACATAATTTTTGTTACAAAACTTTTTTGTAGGACCTTTAATTTTTATTTTATAAGCGGAAGTATTTCATCTACTTTATAAATTTCCTTAGAAATAAATATTTATTTTCATAATCTAAATTAAATAAAAATGATTTCTGTGACTTTTGACTTACGTTACGTAAGTACGTTAAACAAATGCATATTAAAACAACTACTTCCCGGACAAATACCCACGCCGGATATTGAATTACATAATGTTGCATATCAATAAAATTTTACATAATGCAACAAATTTTGATCCGAGAGAAATTTAATGCAAAAACAAACAAAAGGAACGTTACTTAATATAAGGCCATTTGCAGATACGTGTTTCGGGATCTATCCCTCGTCAGTACAGCTATGCCTTACATAATTTAAAGATGTTAAAATAAATCAATTAAATTAATTCAACTATATTCAGTGAAATTAAATCAATTTTTAATTAATTTAAACTAAATCAATTTAATTAAATTAAACCAAACTAAATCAATCTAAATCAAAACCTATTCGGTTTTGATTTAGATTAAACTAAACGAAACGCATTCAATTAAATTAATTAAAAAGAGCGACTCTCACCTGCTGCGCGTTGTAATAGTAATGTCGGGCGTGGGTATTTGCTAGGGAAGTAGTTATTTTAATGTGCATTTGTTTAAGGTACTTACAAAACATAAGTCACAGAGCTAAATGTGGAAATATTTTATTAATTATTTTCTAATCATTTATATTTAATTTATTTAAATAACTGTGACCAAGAGAATGAATTCTCTTTTCTATTTATTTTATAATCTACTTTATGTTTGCTGTGGATACTTTTATTATTTAAATAATTATTTTTATGTCAAATAAGTCGTTTATAAAACAACAATCCATTTTTTCAATTAATATTTTTCCTATTACTTTTTCAATCAAAAACTTATTCGAAAATTCCATGATGGGCACATCACAATTTTTTTAAATTATTAATAGAAAATAATTATTTTCCCTTTAGCCATTGCATAAATTACTTTGTAACAAGTGATAGGTAAAATATCCATTGGAACAACTACTTTCCGGACAAGTCCTTCGTCGGATATTATATTACGCAATGGATATTTTGCGTTGCATAACAATATTAATACGCAATGAAAGTTTTTTTTAAACGATAATATTTGATGTAGAAATTACAACCAATGTGCAATATAAGATCATTTTCAGTCGTGTGTTTTGGGATTTACCCTCATCTGTACAGATTTGCCTTATACGCTGAAAATTTAATGCATCGCTTTCGCTGGGACCTTGAATGAGTTCGGCTACAGGCGTAGATAATGTGTACATTTCTGTCAATCATCCTTGATTGTAAAAAATATCACTGAATATTTATAAGAATTGTAATAAAAAAATTGATTGCAAGTTTATAAATAATTATAATCTTGTAAACTCTTTTTTTTATAATTAAGTGAATTTTATTTTTCGAGGGAATCAATTTTCAACTATTTATTCATAAATCAATCTCTTGAAACAGGTAGCAAAGAAAAGGTTATCTTTAATATCTGTGTCGCGTAAAATCACATATTCAGTTATTATTTCTAAGTAGTCGCAAAACTACCGTCAAACAAATTATAATGTGGTGGAAGCGCTGGGAAATCCGTGGTTTATACACATATTTTAATTTTAATTTCTTCTTCTTAGTGTGCACTGTAAGTTCTTGGAACAAAAAGAAAATAATACAAAGAACTCGAAACTAAAATGCACCGAAGACAGTTATTTTGCTTTTTCTCAAATATCTTGTTTTTATTAAATAACAAAGTTAAAAAGTGTTTTATTTAATAAACTTAAAATGTATAAGTGAGTGAAAGCCTTAACAGTTAATAAACTTGTTTTTATTAGGAAAATGCAGTTCTTCTGGCTTAGAATATTGTTGTCTTCTTAAATTAATTTCGTTTTTTTTTTTCAACAGAGAACTTAATTGTATTTTTTCATAACCAATTTCATACTTAAGCCACACAATTATTATATCTGTTTTTAAAGTTGGTATGGCAAGGCTTTTTTGTGAAAAAAAAAAAAACTAAATAAATCTATATATGTAAAGTGAAATACAGCATTTTCGGCATATTTAATTTTTTACCATAGAAAAGGTAAACATTCTATTGAAACAAGTTAAATAATTAAATGAAATAAAAAGAATTTCAAAATAATTAGTTATTAATCAATTATTTTCCCTTTGGCTTGCAATGGTTCAGACCCTACATTATACAAATTTTAATTTGCATAAAAAGTACGTTGTGTTTATATCGTAGTAATCCTTTAATTAATAAGCCAGTTTCGTTATGTGCGTAAACATGCATTATTAAAAAATGTCATTAAGAAACTTAAAGTAACACTAATAGAGTTCCTAATTGAATGTGAATTATTAAATCATCCAAAAATGTTCATGTGTATAATAAAAAAAATGATGTGCCATCATGGTACTTTCCCCGGTGAATTCGGTCAAATAAGTTTTTGATTGAAAATTTAATAGCAAAGGAAACATATTAACTAAAAAATGGATTGTTGTTTTTTAAAGCACTTTGACGTTTTATTTGACATAAAAATAATTATTTAAATAATTAAAGACTCCGCAGCTAAGATAAAGAAGATTATAAAAAAATGTTTGTTTTTAAGAGAATTTATCATGTAGATAATTCTTCCGATTATAAAATAAAAACTGAAGGTCAACAATAAAAGTTTTATAAAAAAAATATTTTTTTAAATGTACAACTTTTATTTGAAATATTTTCTGTCCGAATTACAAAATGGTGATGTGTCCATCATAGTACTTTCCCCAGAGAATTCGGTCAAATAAGTTTCTGATTGAAAATTTAATAGGAAAAGAAAAATGATTGATTGGAATAATGGATTATTGTCTTTTAAAGTTAAAGCCGAGTATTTCGAAGGATATTATAATTTATTTTGTTATTTCTTACCTTTTAATGGATTAAAAACATTGTTCCACACACTTTTTAATTTTTTTTTAAACTGGAGACGTGTGTCAATAAAATAATTATGTCAATAATTAAAGTATACACAGCCTTAATGAGTTTTGATTGTGACCAAAAGCTTTTCAGATTATTCCACTGTTATAAAAATCGTAGATATAAAGTTTGGGTTCAATCCATTCAGCCGTTTATGTGCTATCGCGGAAACACACAAACACACACACATACATTTTTAAAAACTTGATGGAATGGACTCAGGGGACCTCAAAACCTGCATATTTGTTGAAAAGGCTGTTCGAAAGTTTTCAGGATCACAATACTTTCCCTTGGACAGGAGTTCGGGGAAAGTAAAAAAGCGAACATATGAAGCAAACAATGCGGAATTTATTTGATATTTATAATCAATTAATAGATTATTAAATAAATTCAAACAATTTCCACGCATTGTCTACTACAAAAAAGTGGGTTGGAGCTCTTATCATGAATGAAAAAAAAAGAACATCATAAAGATATACAACAACAAAATAAATACAGAATGTTATGGTTTTACCTGTCGTAAAATACGCGAATGGGGAATTGAAATAAATAATGAATTTTAATTCCTGATTGGCGTATTTTATATAATGAATTCGATATCACCGATAAGCTCTCGCGCTCTTCGAACACGAACCCTATTTTAATTTAATTCCCAATATGCGTATTTTATTTAAGGAATTCAAAATCTCCGGTAAGCCCGAATAATTTACCCTTGTTTAATTTTTTTATTTTATTATTTCACGCTATTTGTCTGTAAACCCGCGTATTTTACTCGTCCCCACCCGACTCCTCCAGGCCAGTTTAAATAATTCACAAACAGTAAAAGAAAATATTTAGAGTGAAATGTATTCAATTTAAATGTATTTTTAATAAACAAAATGTTCAGTTTAATAAGATTATATGGCAGACTTGCGTTTTTATTTTTAAATAGAATAACCGGATATATTTTCACATATTTTGAATTCTAATATAAATTCTAAGAACATTTTGTTGTAATTTTTATAAAGTGCACATTCAAGGTCAAATTATATAATTTAATTTAAAATCAATAGAAAAGAGTTTTCATTCGCATAATTATTTAAATAAATGAAATAAAAAGAATTTGAAAGAGGAAATTATTTATTAACTCATTAACGCGCAGTAGTATGGAAACATGGCTTTCACGTGAAAACGGCTAAAAACATAACCATCAAAATTGGGATTTTTAAATGGGATATTTTCTTGAATAATTTGGCGTGAAAAAATCAAAAATGATTCTCAGAATTTTCACATACGGACGCCATCTTGAATTTTTTTAAATGGAATTCGATTTTTTTTATTCTACAACTTTTATAGACCTTATAATTCTGATTACAACCATATACCTTTTTTTAAAAAAATACTTGTCTTCTCATCGATAAACCGGACTTTGAAAAGTATGGAAACAGGCAAACGAGTACTTTTTCTAAATGCTGCAATACCACAAATGCATGTTCTATTGTTGATCAAAACTAAAAAAATATTAAACAGTCAAATAAAAAAATAAAATATTAAACAATAAATGATTTTTTATTTTACAATATATGTTCAAAGTGCTCTCCATTAACTTCTTGGCAGTAATGAATACGCTGGACAAAGTGTTGTAATGAACTAGTTAAAATATTAGGATGAATATTTGCAATTTCGGTTCTTATGCGTTCTTCTAATTCTTGTATATTGTGTGGCCTGTTGTTATAAGCTCGATTTTTCAAATGTCCACAAAGGAAAAAATCAAGTGGAGTTAAATCGGGCGACCTAGCAGGCCATTCAATTGTTCCTCTCCTGCCTATCCATTTGCCGGGAAAAGTTACGTCTAAATATTCACGTACTATTAGTCCGAAATGAGCTGGTGCTCCGTCTTGCTGAAACCATATGTTTTCAGCTGGATTAGCCTGAGTTTCATAATTTGGGAATATTTGTCTAAGTCTGGGAACAACCTGCTCTTGCAAAAGCTGTAAATATGTTTCAGATGTCAAATTGCCATTAATAACAAAAGGGCCGATAATAATCTGCTCCATCCAATGTGGATTTTTGTTTGACCAGTATATACAGTTATTATTATTATTATTTCCATTATTGTAACTTGTCCATTTAAGCAGAAAGTTGATGCATCGGAAAAGAGCACACGGTTAATAAAATTGGCGTCCTGGTTTATCCTATTCATCATTGTTTCGCAAAATTCAATTCTGCGATCAAAGTCATCTTCATTCAATTCTTGTAGCAGCTGAATTTTGTAGGGATGATACTTTCCAATTTTCATTATTTTTTGAACTGATCTCCTGCTCATGTTGTTATTGAAAGCCAATTGCTGCACCGAAGTTTTTGGATTTTCAACTACATCTATCATAAGATTAAATGAACTTTCTTCATTTGTAACAGTTTTTGGTCATCCAACTTTTGGACGATTTTTAACAGTTCCAGTTTCATTAAACCTATTCCATGTTTTAAATGCAACTGACCTGGAAATAGGTGCTCGATCTGGATGATTTACGTTGAAAAGATTAGCAGCTTCGGCAAAGCTTCGTTTTCTATCCCCCAAATGTGGCATTTTTGCAACAACCAGTTACTAATGTTTTTTACAAGTTTGACAGGCTAATGAAATATGTTTTCATCAAAGGCAACTATTTTTTTAAGTTGACATTGTTAATTTTTATGTTTAAGTTTCGACCAAAAATAGAATATTTACAAAACAAATGAATCTGAAAAAATAAAAAATGCAAGTTGAAGGTCTTATCGTACTCTAAACCTTTGCAAAATTTCAGGACATTCCGATAAACCGTTCTCAAAATATTTCGCTGTTTCCATACTTTTAAAAGTCCGGTTTATCGATGAAAAGACAAGTATTTTTAAAAAAAGGTATATGGTTGTAATCAGAATTATAAGGTCTATAAAAGTTGTAAAATAAAAAAAATCGAATTCCATTTAAAAAATTCAAGATGGCGTCCGTATGTGAAAATTCTGATAATCATCATTTAGAAATCCCAATTTTGGTGGTTATGTTTTTAGCCGTTTTCACGTGAGAGCCGTGTTTCCATACTTTGTAGCGACCCTGTATATGTAGTACACTGGTAATAAATTATTGTAAACAATAAAGTTATCAAGAAAACTCATATTTACGATATTTATAACAAATATAGTAGTCCGTTTTACAATTAAATAAAAACATTAAAAATAATTAAAAAAATAAAAAAAGAAAAATTAAATTAGTAAATCCATTATTTACAATTTTCATTTATTTTATTGTTTTAATTTTTTTTAAATAGCTAGCTCTTGCAAACGTTTCCTGTGGGCGTTAATGGGTAAATTATTTTTATTTAATTTAGTATAATTTATTTTATAATTAAATATCGAGCCCAAATGTCCTAATAATACGATGGGAAATGCCTTTAGGAATAAATTAATATATATTTTGAAAATCAAAATCATATTTTTTGGTGATATTTATTTCATTGTTCATAATATCCTTTTTCAAATGGAACGCAAGATGTGTTCCATTTGAAATATGTGTTTTTTCCTCTAAACAAAACACATATTTACAATGGATAGTTAAAATGTATTTATTCAAAGTATTGGTCATTAGATTCTACACATTTTGCCCAAGATATTTATGGATACTATCCCAAAAGAACTGTTTCTCTTTTGAGCTAAACTATTCTTCGCAATCGGCGAATTTCTTCTTTGCAAGCGCGTCCTCTTCAACATTGCTTTCAACACTTCTTTGACTGGTTTCACTTTATGAAGTGGCACGCCGTCATTCTGTAAATTTACTGGGTCCTGCAACACAGCTCCCGTCTTCGATAGCTCAGTTACTAATTAAGTTAGTACTTTGAAATTTTGGAAACTTTACTTGGGTCCTTGGGACGTACTTTAGGAAAATATTTTTTTTAATTATACAAGGTGTCCCAAAAAAGAGTTACGTCATGATGATATATTTTTTTTAATTGCTTGATATAGATTTTATTCATTATTTAGGTGCCTTTTATGATTACCTACGTACCCTTACAATTTTATTGAAATCGGTTCAATAATGCCAACCAAATATATATATCATAGTTATATATTTTCTAATCGAATGCCCCATATTTTTTTTTTTTTTTTTCTGATTCTACATTAAAAATAAAGTTAACTTTCATAATATGTTCATATGCCTAAACCTAAAAAACAAATAGTGAGATGTAAAAGGCGATTACGATCGGGACGATCTAATTGTCAGGACGGTCGAGCTGTAGGCAAATAATTTAAATTTAGCGCCAATAACTTAGGTTGGTAGTACTTACCGGCAGAGAGAATTATGTGTAAGGAAGAGAAGTGAAGTTGTCGTCGGAGAAAGAGAGAGTTACGAGTTGATTATGATTTTATAGTTTATGTATTTTTATTTGGTTAATTAATAAATGCAGTGAACACGATCACCACCACCAAAATTATAACGCCCACCACCTCCTCCGACAATATATATGAGGAGACAATATATAGACTGGAAGTGAAGTTGTAAGTGCATCAGTTAATCGGTCAAAATCGGCTGATTGAATATTCGACCAAAAAGGATGAAATACTATTCGACGTTTTTTAGGTTATCTTAATAATGATTAAGTCTAGGTACAAGCCATTTTTGGACTTAATCGTGATTAACTATTTAATCATGATGAAGTAATCGCTGTACAAATGGGTATCCGTCTAATGTCCCTGTATAATATCCCTCCGAAGAAGCATCTCTCAAGAATAGGCATTGAGAAAATGCAACGAAGAAATATAAACAGCAGGTACATACTTCAGGAGTTTCTATCCAGAATGGGAAGTTCTATGAGCAGGGAGAAGCCCCAAAATCGTGAAGGTTCCACGTGGACAATGATCCAAAACCAAATTCTAGAAATTGCCAGGCTGCCGATGTGTGTCTAGCCATATTAGTGACATTTCATATTTCATGGCTTACTAATATATTTATGCAATTTATTATTTCCATCGAATTGTCGGGGGTTAATTTTATTGGCAATTTTACAATTACCTAACATAGATAACCTTCGTTTGGCACATTTAAAACCGGATATTGAATAAATCAGGCTAGGCTAGGATGGGGGGGGCATTACAATGGGCCTGAGGTTATGGGAGCGGTATATTTGCCACCCTCTCGCCCCTAAATCCTTAATTCTTAATCTACACCTCCGAAAACTAATATTAAAATTCTAGCTGAATTCCTTAGATGAATATGCTGTAAACATTTTAACATTGTCAAAAAATAGATCTTAAACTGTACTATACTTAAAAAAATAAGTGAATTTACAATATTTACAATAATAAAAAACCGTAAACCTACAAATGCCACCCTATTTTTATATTACACAATATAAGTTTGAACATTTCAAATTCATTGTATTGTCAAATTGCTTTGCCATATATTGCCATATATTGTCATATATTGTCATATATATATATATATATATATATATATATATATATATATATATATAGGGTGTGTCAGCGTGCGCGCCGAGTAGCTTTACGGCTAAATGGTTTATTTTTTTCAAAATCGGCTTTCGTAGGTCAATTAGAACCACATTTTAAAAATTAGTTTCAAATATACAGGATGTCCCATAAAAGCATGGCGTATCATAGTTATATTTTTTCTAATGGAATGACCCATATTTCATATTTTTTTTCAGATTCTACATCAAAAACAAAATTAAGTTTCATAATTTGTTTATATGCCTAAACCTAATCATTTTTGAAATATTTAAATATTTTTGGAAAAATTGATGTTTCGAAAAAAAAAATCATAACTTTCAAATGGGTGAATGAAAACAAATGAAATTTTGTATCAGTGTATTAGACTAATGTGTGAACAATTTAGGCTATTTTCAGGAATTTAAAATCCTAAGATGTTTTGATAGTTCAACCTATCTCCAGAAGCACATTCAAGGTCAAATTTCGTGCTTTTTTAAATGACATACCCTATATCTAATAGACCTATCTTGTAGGAAATTTTATTATTTTTTAGAAAGTATAAAAGTATTATACACTTAAACATAATAGTTTTCAAAATATATCCATTTTTGTTAATTTTCGTCATTATCATTATTATTTTAATATGACAATGTAACATTAAGCCCTATCTATTGTCTAATTTAATAATTATTATTGCCAGATATTCTAATAGACTTTTGTTTATAAGCAAATTTGACACATTCGCATTATTACTAACAATTGAAAAAATGATTTTTCCCTAAAATGAAAGAATTAACATGATTCTAGTAATAATGTAATGTTATGAAAATTGTCTCTCGGTGTACAAAATGTTCTCTGATGGAAGACATCTTAATAAGAAGACTGTAGAGGAAGTTTTAAATACATTAAAAACTGTAAGCAGTGTGAAGTATCTGAAAAAAACTATCTTGAAAACAGTAACTAATAATAAAGAGACGCATTTACAAATTAAGGTTGCGGTTTAGTGGAAAGAGATAGCTATATAGTAAAATGGAAATAATCGTTTGAAAATAGAGCTATTCTTTTGGATTTCATAATATGAATGTGTATTTACATTTTTTATCTACCAAGTATAAAGTATCAGTCTAAATACAAAATAAATCGTTAATTTTCGTGTATTACGTCAATTTACTAGTTTAAGTTAGAAAAGAAAATTGTAAGATATAATGAAAAAAATAGGTCATGTCTGATAAGTTATTTTAATGCAGAATTTAGTGAAATCCTTTAAATTTTCATTGCACAAGTTTTTATTAGCAAAAATTTAATTTAAAATTTGCTATAAATTTGATCAATTTTCATTGTTTTTCATAATTATTTTTCACACAAACTAAACATTAAAATAATTTTTAATTTATCTGATGAAATTCCTGCTTATTTTAAGATTATTTTAATGTATATATAATACAATATTGTTCATTGATCACAACAACAATCTAACTCAAATTAGTGATTGCCCATATTTGTATAGCTATCTCTTTCTTCTAAACCGCACCCTTAAATTGAATATTCCTCAAAAAAACACAGCTCGATGATGCGCCACCTATTTTTTCATTTTTCTGTCAATATTTAAATTGAATATTTAATAGACGTAGCCACGTAGCTTGGTCACCTAGATCCTCTGATTTTTTTTTATTGGCCTTGGCTACTAGGGCCCTTTCGACCAGTCACTGTTATTTGTTATTATTAATTTTAATATTAATTTAAGACGTCACAATACATCCATGGGACTCCGAATAAAATTTGTCTTTTCAAAGAAATTTCATCCGGTACGGGACTCGAACCCGCAGTCTTCTGCCTCATGAGTAAGGCCTTTACTCACTCGGCTATCCCGATTTAATCGCCATAGATTTCTTTCTGTCAAATCAAATATACAGCATTATGAATTATTGAATTATGGATTCGATTGTAGAATTTTTGAAAATGTATTATGAATTACTTTTAATACTATTTTGTCACTTTATTTGTTGTTTTTCGCTGTATTTGTTTTACCATTCTCACAAGTTTTTATCAAATAATTTACACATGTGTAAATAAATAGTGTATTCACAATCAATAAGATTAGTGTATTAATTTTGGAAATATCTCGAAAATCATTTGTTGGGTCAACTGACTTTATTTATAAACAATAACTAAACACTTGCCTTTTGGAATAATTGGCAATAATAAATATTAAATTGAACAATAGATGGCGCTTTATATCACCTTTCCATATTATGAATGATAAATATTTTGTTAAAAGTTAACGAAAATGGATATATCTTGAAAAAAATTAGGTTTAGGTGTAAAATACCTTAATACTTTTTGAAAGACAATAAAATTTATATAGGGTGTGCCATTTAAAATAAGCACGAAATTCGACGTTGAATGTGCTTTTGGAGATACATTGAACTACCAAAACATCTTAAGATTTTAAATTCCTGTAAATAGCCTAAAATATTTACCCATTAGTCTAATATACTGATAGAAAATTTCAAAAAAAAATCATAACTTTCAAATAGGCGAATGAAAATATCGCCTATTTGAAAGTTATGATTTTTTTTTTCGAAACGTCATTTTTTCGAAAAATATTTAAATATTTCAAAAACTATTAGGTTTAGGCATATGAACATATTATGAAAGTTAACTTTATTTTTGATGTAGAATCTGAAAAAAATATAAAATATGGGGCATTCCATTAGAAAATATATAACTATGATACGCCATGCTTTTATGGGATACCCTGTGCATTTGAAACTAATTTTAAAATATGGTCCTAGTAGACTTACATAGGCCTGCGAAAGCCGATTTTGAAAAAAATAATCCATTTAGCCGTAAAGCTATTCGGCGCTCACGCTGAGACACCCTGTATATATAAAAAATGGTTTTGCACCCTTAATAAAAAATATAATAGGATCTTATGAATACAATTATACAGGGTACTTGTTAAATAAGGTCTAATAATCCTAGCAGTCAAGTTTTATTGATATGAATTATACAGGATGTCCAAAATTTAGTGTCAAACTTTTCAAAGTTGAATGTATTTTATTTTTCTTATATTAAATTGGAACCCTACCTCAATTCCTAATAGATTAAAAGTTATATTATATTTTTCAAAAAAAAAAGATTCTCTCGGCTATTTCGATAGCCATTTTGATAAATAAAAATCGAAGGTTGCTTTGAAAAATATTATTTTGACATTGTAAACTTCAACTGTCAAAGTGACACGAGTCTCCGTTAGTTTTAGTAATATTAAATAATTGTTTGCTTAAGCTTTTCATAAACATTTTTTTTCTTTAATTTGTCGGCGTTAACTTGGTGGTACATTGTACATTGTGTCTGGACGATGAAATCCCAAAGGGATAGAGTTGAATGTCTAGCGTAACTAAGGTGACAAAAGGTTTTCCTCCTTTGCAGTTGGATGCGTGCTTGGCCACTTTAATGGTTTTCTGGATAGCATCAACCGTAGAGTGGCCCTACCTGAAGCCATACTGCCATACTTGTAGATAGAGCTCCTATCTCCACCATTTCCATCTTGATTCTGGGATTTAGTACGTGTTCAAAAATCTTACCGATTTATTATTTTATAACCTTAATTGTTGTCATGATTTCTTTTGGAATTTATTCATAAAATGTGTAGAAAATAATGTTATAAAATGTCTAATTAAATGTCGTGCATCATATAAATTTTATAAACAATATATCTTTTAAACACATATGACAACGCGTCATTTGATTTTGTATTTGACTTTCCCTAATCACAAAAATATCGTTATGTTTTGCTGTACTTATTTATAAAAATGTACCTTTAAACTATATTTGGCGCATTTGTTTGTATGAAATAATTCATTGAAAAAATATTTTCTTTTGCGATATTCATACGAACAAAATTATTAGCAGCATATTTTTAAGACGCTTTGCCTCATTTTCTTGTAAGAAGTATTTGTCATGAAATTATATGATTATTGTTTACGTATTTGTGTGTCCCATCGACATTACAATAATGCACGATATTTGTTTTGAGTTTTTACGATTATCATGTCTTACATGTCGAAAATATTGTTGTCAATGTTCCACTATTATAATAGCACATTATATTTTGTAATTTGATATTAAAAATTGTAAAAAAATATTGGCAAAGAATGAGACATAATTTCGAGCATTAAGCGATGCTTCTGGTTTCCGTGTGTTCCAGAAACTAGAAGCGCCGCTTTGAAAAAATCTTTCTATAACAGTTATTAATCTAAGTAAGGTAATCTGTGCCCGTCACTTTGATGCAGAAATAACTTCCTTTCATATTCTTGAAGCTACATTACATTTTGTAATGATTACTTCCAATTTCATACCAAGTATGTTTTTTTAGTGTTAACAAATTTATTTTGTCAAGATTGTGTTTATTTGTCAGAATAAAGGTATAATATGCGGCATTCTGGTAATAAAAAATAGAGAATTTTAATCTGATAAAAAGTGAATATGGCGTTCATAAGAAATAAGAAAGTTCATGAAGGCTCAAATTAAATGAAGTATGCTATTGAAAAAATAAGTAAGAAATCAATTAGATCATAAACAAGTGCTATAATAATTTCATCACTGCATTGAAATGTTTCTTAAAATAACAAACATATAAATAACAAAAAGAAAATGGCATTTTTCAATCTTCGTTTAATTTTTTTTTTTTAAACAAAGAAACAGCCCTATTTTCTCAACGGAATATTAATCAGCATGCAAATTTGCCAAAGTTAAACCTACCCTCTATCTCTTACAATAAGCGAGATCCTCCATGGTGATACTCCAATTTGAAACACGCTGAATATAATTATAATTAATAACAAATTTTAAATTCTCTTGAAAATGGGCTAATAACCCGAAACTAATCGAGAATTTAAAGTTATTCAATCTAATCTGCGTTTTATTGGTTGATTTTTAATAATTTATTCATATTTATTTCATAAATTATATATATATATATATATTAAAGCTTATAAGTATTAATATTTTAATTATCAATTCAAAATTTAATTTAATACTTGAAATATAATTGGAGAAATGATATTTGTTAAAAGCACACATTTTTAATTATTTCCGCTACGTGAACTACATAAAAATTAATTTATTCCCACGCGTCAATGTCAAGTGTTTTCTTTGATGTGTAACTGATTAAAATTGTCAATGCTCGTGTAGAGAGGTGGAAATAAATGCCCGTGTGAGTTTCCAGGTGAGTTGTTTATAAATAGCTTCTAGGTACATTGTTTACATATAACAAGAGGGGGTGTTAATTATTAAACTGTTTAATTCTTCCGCGCCGAAAGGAGGAAGAGAAAGTTGCGTGCGGGTTTAAGGAAATGCTCAATTGAATTTACCCGCTGATTAATTTTGTTGAGTAATAACTTTAGGTTCAAAGCAAATATTTAAGTATAAAGGGAATGGAAATAAATTCTTCTTGTACTTCCTTTAAAGACTTTGTAAATATTCTGTTTTATTATAATCGTGCTTTTCTTTGGGGGTGTTTTTAGTAGGGTAATAATTGAACGACTATTAAAGAATATAAATCTTAATGAACTAGTATACAGGGTATCTGTATTTCGTGGAAATGCATGGGGATCTCGGTTATTTGAAGAGTTAGAGAGTTGGTTAAAATTGGGCAAATATGTGAAATTTTGAGCCCAATAATAATTCGAAAACAAATTTAAAATATTATTTGTTTTGTTTTTGAGATATTTATAAAAATCTTTTTTTTTAAATTTCTTTTTTATTTATTTATTTAAAAAACTATTAAACCTAGGGATTTTTACATTCTGCAAACCACTTTTTAGTCAGGAATTTAGTATTGTACTTACATTTAAAATAAATTTAATATTTGTCCTGAAACCATAGCCAACTTTTGTTTTTCTTGTAGGCGTCATATTAGATTTTAAAATTTTCGGAAAGAACATTTTCTCTGAATTGAACGGTATATCACTCTTATAATTCATTTTGCGTTTAATATTAAATATTGCAACCTTTTATTTTTTGTAGAGTACCTGGGAAACACTTTCACATTTTACATTTCCTAAGGTCCACAATTATTTTTTTACGGAAATACCAACAGCAGAATAATTACTCGCTTGATGAAGTTATTCGTAAATGTAAAATAACAATAAACAAATTAATTTAATATCTTTATGGAATAAAAATATCACGAACTTAGAGTACGTGTTCGAATACCTCCAAACAAAATTCTACTCTTTTCCTTAAATTTTTGCACTGCTTGAAAAATGTCTCTTCTTCTTAATTGCTGAATAGTAACTAGTGTAATTCTTCATAAATAGTCTTTGTCCTCTGGAATAGTTGTATAAACTTTTTCTTTTATTGCTCTTTAAAGAAAATAATCTAGAGGTGTCAATTCAGCTGGCCAACGTATATCGCCATTATTTGCTATAATTTTATTAGGAATTTTATTAGCCACAATTTGGATGTTCTGATGTGGTGCACTATCTTGTTGAAACCATATTACGTAGATATTGTCCACGTAATCACTTAAAAATGTTCTTAAATAGTCTTGATATCTCTACGAATTTAATGTCTCAATATTGTCTCCCATAATATCGACCCATACATTTAATCTGAATCGCACATGTCGTCGTCTTTCTTCATGTTGTCAAGGATTATTTGTACTCCATACATGTTCATTATGCCAATTGAATATTCCTGTGTTGGTAAAATGGCATTCGTCAGATGATTTTACATTTGGCAAAAACTGGGGAATAATTTAATTTGCCCAATAAAATACAACAAAAGTCTTATCCTTCATTCAGCATTTTCAGGATGCAGATGTATTTAATTTTGAATGTCCGATATTTTTATTAAATTCTCCATACGTATTGAAACGTTACATCAAACTGGTTCGCAAATTTTCTCGTTGTGGAAGAAGGACTATCTAGAATCAATGGGAATAAATATTATCTTATTGTAATTAAAATGAAATTTGCCGCTTGCAAAATTGGGTTTTCATTTTCATGTGGTGGTTAATATCCATATCTTTGTCATGGCTTTACGAAGGAACCATATTCTAATAAATGTCTATGTAGTTTTATGAAGTTACTTTCACTTGGCTGATGCCTTTCTGGATAGACTTTCGATAAAATATGTACATTTTTCTTTGAATAAAAATAAATGTAAGTACACTGATAAATTCATGATTAAAAAGTGTCTGTAGAATGCAAAAGTTGCAACGAAATTTGAAAAAAGTTTTTTTGGCAATATTTCAAAAACAAATAAATGATATTTCAAATTTGTTAAAAACATGATAAATGGAAAGATAACGCAAGTGCTATCTATTGCCTACTTTTATGTCGCATCGTCAATAATTTATGTCTAAGGTATTGTTAAAAATAATTGTGTAATGATTTGGGACCCTAGCGTTATATGAATTTATAATAATTCACTTTACGTTCGGTATGTAATAACCCGTTAAACAGATTCGTCCTTAATATGAATGAGTTTTGTTAACCTTGTAACTTTCCTAAACGAGTGCAAGTATTAACAGAAAATGGAATTGCTCGATTGTCGATTCTGGGTTCCACCGGTTCCAATATAGAAATAAGAATGATCATATGGTCATGTATGCCCACGTCATCATTTGTACGTCTTAATCACTAGACGACATACAATATGGCGGAATATTTAAATTGACGTTGAATATATGGAAAACTACAAATACAGGAAATTTATTGTTTCACTTTATTTTATTTGTCTTTCATACATGTCAATAGTAAGCATAATCCTACAAAATAGTCAGAAATTTTATTTGAACTTGTTTTCATATAAATACACTCAGATGTAAAACAACGGGTATTTAACGGATGTAAAATCATCTGAGTATGTCTTCAGACTCATGTGCACCGTAACAGGGCCGGTGTTCTCCATCTTTGACCAACCTTCGTCGCTCGTTATGTAATTGCACGTATCACTTGACCCCTCACCACCGCTCAAGCATATGCACTCGACAATATTATATCTTACAAACAATTTGTTGCAATGTAGTTAAACCATGTTTTTCTTTTTGTTTCAGGTAAGCTTGGGTATTTTCTAATAAGTCAATAAACCTACACTTTAGCAAGTAAGTAATTCTAATAATTAAGTGTTTTTATGGTTAAGTTGTTGTTAGCCATGGGTTTCATAGTTTTATTATATAGAGTGGTCAGAAAAGGTGTCATAATTTTTTTAGTCGAATCGAAATTTTAGCTTTCAATACATGTTGATAAATTTATCACATGATTTATCGCATTTAACGATCATCTGCGCCATTAAAAAAACTAATATCGACGATTTCTTCATTCAGAAATAAAAACAATAACATTTTTTTTTAATTTTATAAGGAACATCATACTCTTTGAACTCCTTTTTGTTCAGATTTAACTTTTTTATTTTTATGACTACATCTGTCCCGACTTCAAATAAAATATTCGGAAAATCCTACATAATTTCTGGTATGGTATCCGATACCACAATAAAAAATATGGGTTGCTATTAATTTAAGATTTAAAAATATTTTTTTATAGGATCGGTTGTCCCCCTCAGAAACATTAAACTTTTGTCCGAAACATTTTATTTACACCATTTGAACGCTAATTGCCAATATCGCGCTATCAAGATTTAAAAAAAATCCTCAGATATATTTTTATCATTTTGGGCGTAGAATCCTAATCTGCAATAAAAAATATGGATTCCCACTTAAGATAAGTGAACATTTCTAAAGAATTGTTGAAAATAAAAATTCCCAAAATGTTGGTTAATTTTAAGTGTATACATTTAATAATTGGGTTATAAAGTAACCATTTTTTCAATGATCGTTTTCTAAGGCTCGCGGTTATCGATGCTCGGTCACAATTTCGGAGAGATGGTAAAAGACCATCGGTACTGCACTCCCTGTATTACATACAGGGTGTTTCATTTAACTTGAGACTGCTATATATATAGAGAATAAAGCATTGTATCAAAAAAGTGTTTCAAATAAACCCCCAATATTTTCGAGGGGCAAATTATCCTGTTATAATAATATTTGCCCCCCCGCCCCCCTGGGGGCTGGGTAGCGGTCAATTTTAAAATTTTAAATAGAAACCTCTACTTTTTATTTTCTATTTTGATAAAACATCAGAAAATAAATAACTTGTCCGAAAAACTGTTTTCGAATCTTGACATATGTCGCTGTAATTAAAGATAAAATTTTGTTTCTATAATCTTAAAAAATAACTATTGCACTGATATTAAATTACAATACGTTACTCTAAGAATCTCAGAACACATCACAATTAATTTATAGTGGATGCTCGTATTTCAAATGACTGCACACAAATTAAAAGAGCATTTCCATCAATTTATGCACAAGCATTTCGAATACGGTCTATCATGCCTTCTCTGGTATTTGGCAAATTTGCGTACACTTTATCTTTGATATAACCACATAAAAAGAAATCTGGTGACGTAATGTTTGGGGATCTGGCAGGCCAATTAACTGGACCACCTCTGCCAATCCAATGATCATGGAAATTACGATCTAGTACTTTCCGTGAAATAGCTGAATAATGGGCTGGACAACCATCATGCTGAAACCACAGGTTCTGCCCAAGTTCTAAATTTAGATCTTTCATCAATATCGGTAGCTCACCCTCAAAAAAAAAAAAAATACACGATATTTTTGTTCATTCAACATATCATCAATAAATGCGAGCCCAATTATTTTGTTACCTATTATTCCACACCAAACATTGGCAGCCCATGTACGCTGATGGTCAACTTCACGTTGTATTGTGTCGATTTATTTCGCCATGGTTGGTGAAAGTAGACTCATCCGAAAACATTACGCGTCGAAAGAAATGCGGGTTTATTTGTTTTTACCTGAATACCCAATTACGAAACACCACCAGATTGTTAAAATCATTTCCAGAAGTTCTTGGTGCATGGAGACATGATATGGATGAAACTTGCGATGTCTTAAGATCTTCCAAACACAAGAATGAGAAATGCCAGTATTATGAGATATCTCTCGAGTGCTTGCATGAGGATTTTGAGCCACTGTAGCTAGCATAGAAATTTTAATATTTTCAGAAATTTTTGATTTTCGCTTTCGTTTTTTGCATTTTGTACTTCCCTCGCTTGTAAATTGTTTTGTAACACGAAGAAAAGTGGCACGAGACCGTAGCTTATTGGGAAAATACTGACTTTAAAGAGCGACTGTATCGTCGACGTTCCTGCGAGCCTCGCCATAAATTAATATCATTTGAATCTTTTCTTGTTCAGATAAATATTCTCTTATTGACAATAAGAATACTATTATCTGTACTAGTGGAGAAATATCTACTATTTTTGACTTGAAGTAAACAGTTGTCAATTCTGGCGAATGTAGCGCCATCTAGCGAGGTACGAAAACCATGCTTGGTTATTCCATTATGGTTGATAATGTCATTGATCTGAGATTCTCGGAATAACGTCGGTAAGGCTGATAATCATTTAAAAATAATATAATATCCACAACTTTATCTTTAATTGAAGCGCCATCTGCCTCGACTCGAAAAAAAAAAATCAGACAAAAGTTATTTATTTTCTGATGTACAATTTAAATCGAAAATATAAAGAAGGGTTTCTATTTAAAATTTCAAAGTTGACTTCTACCTAACCCTCCAGGGCGGCGGGGCGCAAAAATTATTATAACAGGATAATTTGCCCCTCGAAAATATTGTGGGTTTATTTGAAACATGTTTTGATATAATGCTTTATTCTCCAGATATTTAGCAGTCTCAAGTTAAATGAAACACCCCGTATTAAAGAATTTTTGTGAAAATTGCACTCTAGGCAAAAAAAGCGATTGTGAACGATTACTCAAACGGTCCTTAGAACGTAACTCTCTATGGTAGCAGAGCGTAGTCTTGTAGGACCATCATACATACTCGTATTTGCTGTCACTGAATACGACATTATGCAATTCTTCCTCTTCATGCTGCAATGATCTGAATGATACCAAACTTTGGCGACAGTGTTAGAAGTCCAAGGAGACATAAATCGTTTACTAACAAGTCTTTTTTCTTCTTAAAAAAAAACTTGTCATAAAATCCAATGTGTTCTATTACACGTAGGGTTGACGCGACGAAGCAAATTCATTTATTTAAATTAATATTTATTATAGATACTCTGTTTAATTTAATTAGTAATAATTTCTTAAAGTATTTTCACATGTAAATTATTACTGAACAACAATATAATAAAAGCATTAGTCTTTTATGCGATCCTGTGTCTCAAGGACTTGTGGCAATTTCGCATTCAAAATGTAACAAAAATATATGTTGAGTATGCAAGCGGTGCGTTTAAACTGGAGATGGTTTCTTTGAAATTAGTTTTCCGGGACACGGCTCGCTTAAACATAAATAGTGTGCAGTTAGTTCATTAAGAATTGCCTCTAAAGCTTATTAACCGTTGTGAAAACGTGCACTGGGAATTTAATGCAAATTAATATTTAATGTTCTTTATATACTATTTAGCGAAATCATCTTAAGCATCATAATTATATTTTAAATATTAACTTTGAAGCTGGTTCAATTAAATTATTAGAGATTTTTTTCGATAAAAAATGTTTTAAGGCGTAACTAGATCTCCTGAGTCCTAAACTCAAGCTTTGAGCTTGAGATATAGTAATGACCGTTGATTGATAAGTACCCGGATTGGAAGATGTGTCGTTATAGATAAAAATATCGTATTCTTGTTTTTTTTTTGTGACTATAGAAAGAGAGCAATATCATTCCGTAATTCGATTTTGACTCGCAAAACCTAATGAAAACTTGTATAGATTGATCGAGAACTATACTAGAGCCCTCAACTCGAGAGCTCTGATTGAGAATTATTATTGTTATTAAAAAGCAAGCTCGGCTTAATATTCTTATCCAGTTTCACGAAGATGCTTCACAATAATAATTATTTTTCTCCAACACCCCGAAAAAGACGTTATGGTTTCATTGTTATTTAAAAAAAATGGGAGATTCTTGTATGTTTCTTGTGGCCATGGTTTCTATGTTAATGTAAATTAAAAGATCCTAGTCCCGAAATGTGTTTTGGCATTAGTTAGAATTTAAAGTAAAATGGAAAGCGAGTCCTAAGAATCGATGATGTGCATACCATTCAATATTGTTGAGTCGGCAAATACAGCTACAGTAGAGCTTTTGCCGACGAAATCAAGATAAACCTACAAAAGCTGCTACAGAAGATTTATGAATTGGCGTACAAGGGCTAATACGTCTTTATTTTCTTGTGGGAATGTAATTTTAGCATATTTTTCTGATTTATCCACGAAAGTCAAGCCATCTATATTGGGGACATTACTCGATGTTGAAAGTAACGATAAATATTAAGAATGACATTAATATCAAAAATTATTCCATATTTAAAAAATCTCATGGTATCAGCGAAAAAATCGAAAATTTTAACAAAAGAAGGAATTGGTATATTTTTGTCGGAAGCTCCAGATCGGATCTATTTAATGATAAAGTTAAGAAATCCTATTTCAAGTAAAAATGTTTAGTTTTATCTACGTGTGATTTTTCAAGTAGCTCTTATATTTGACTTGGCAGGAGTATTAAGGCATGACTAAATGTCCAAACTATCTATTTAAGATATTAATAATTTAAATTCTATTAATAAACATTCCTGATACTAAGATGAAAAAGCCTATATAATTCACTGTTACTAGCAAACCGAATTTGGATCTTTAAGAAAATGCTTTGCAAATTGAAATTAATATTATTGTATCAAGATTTTTCATTAAATATCAAAATGGAAAATCTCATAAATAAGTAGAAGGCATTCACAAATTATCTTCTCCGGCCTCGTAAAATTGCCGGACGATGCGGAGCGTCCCACAAACCATCATTTTTTAGTCCAATCAATGAAGCAATTATCTATTGCTATTTCTTTTGAACTACAAGTATGCATTAAATGCAATAAATTTCGTCTCTTTTTACTTTCCTCGGAGCCCTGTCCAATGGAAAGTATTGTGATCGTAAACATTTTCGAATCGCTAATTTCAACGGTTATACACGTTTTGAGATGCCCTGAGTCCATTCAATTCATTTGGTGTTGACGCCTTTGAACATGGAAAATCCGTGGAAAGAGTATAGATAGTGAAAATAAACACAAAGCACATAAGAATATATATATATATATATTTGTCCAGCTGGGATATGTAACTCTTATCGATAATTGACTTGACACTAAGAGTATTCCGCAAATCGTTGTGGCGGTAATTGTGTAGTGCGGGGGATTACAGCTTTGAAGAGCGTTGTGTATATTGGTCCAACCTGATCGTTAATTATTGAAATTTCCTGATTAGAGCGTGCTTAATATATTTCTGTTCATATTGCGCCCCTCTTCCGCGAAATTGATGATTGAAATTGATATTTGACTCTACACTTAGAATACTTCACTATTCTGTCATTCATCATTCGTATGATAAAAATCAATGTAGTTAATGTTAATAATTGTGTAGAAAATAGTTGCTTAACAAAGTATAAATTTCCTAAAATCATCTGATAATTTGTTCAATCGTATTGAATTGATATTCAAATAAATTTATACCTCAATTTGCGGAGAGACCAATTCCATTGTTCTTTTACAAACATTTGCAATTATATAAAATGAATTAGTAAATATTCTAACAGTTGATAATTGTCAAATGAAGATTGACTAAATTTTGAATGAAAATTGAATTTAAAGTATGGCCTTTTTTAAATATACATTTTTGAAAATTACACCTTTAGGCGGTGCCCGAGACCCGACAATAAGTATAACATTTTAAATAAAGGCTTTGACATTATTTGTGTTTATTAGGAATGGTTTAGAAAATATTTAGAAAGATTTTTTAATTTAAAGGATCGATTTTGAAAATATGATTATTTAAAAATTTCTAATAAAAAAGAAAACATTTTGACTTCAAAAATGTATTTTCTAATAATTGTATAGACATTTAGTGAAATAAAATGGAATATAAATTATGCACTTGGAAGAAAACGATTGTGAAACAGGAGATTTTATCATCTAGTTTTCCCGCAAAATCGATTTTTCTCATTGGGTATCCGATTCGCGCAATATTCTAAGTGTCGAGACAATTATCGACAAGAGTTACATATCCTAGGTGTACAAATTCTACTCTATATTAAACAGTCTATAATTGGTCATAAAAAATAATAGAGAAAACCGGGGATTTCATCACTTAATTTACCATCAAAATCGAAATTTGTCATTTGGTGTCCGATTCGTGGAATTTATTCTATGCATAGAGTAAAACATCTATGAGTTTTCCACTATATATTAATCACTACCACTCTATTTAATAAAAGCATTTTAAAATGTATGTATTTCTGCCCATGAATGCTCCGTGATTACGTTATAAAATTTTTGTTTTGTCATGGAGGAGGTGCCGGGCTATTGCCTTAAAAATTGCTAGCTTCACACCCATTGGATGATTTTCTCCTTTGCATCTGTGAAATTTTTGACTTATGTTACGTAAGTACTTTAAAACAAACGTACATTAAAATAACTACTTCTCTGGCAAATACCCCGCCAGACATTGAATTTCATAATGGACATTTGTTGTTGCATATTTATAACATATTGCATTAAACAACAAATTTTGATTCGAGAACTTTTAATGTAAAGAGCAAAAAATGTATAAATCCCTTATGGCCTTATATTACTTAGTTTTGTTGCTCTTTTTTAGTCTTTACGTTACATTTATATTTACGTCAGGAAAACGATTGGGAAATACTTGAACATGCGGCTTATACTTCAGACTTGGCTCCGTACGATTATCATCTATTCGCATCATTGGGATATGCTCTCGCTAAACAACGGTTCAATTCACATGAAAATGTACAAATATGGCTCGATAACTGGATCGCTTTAAAAGAAGAACTGCGTTTTTGGCGTCCCATTCATAAACTGACAGAAAATTGTAAAACATATATAAATAGCATTGGAGATTATTTTGAATAAAATACTTTTTAACATTTTCAAACAACAGACATACTTTTTACAAAAAAATCCAGTTTCATACTTCTACACCTGGTACATAGGTGAGAAAGATATTTTAGTACAGGCTTAAAAGAACACTAAAAATCAATGACTAATAAAAAAATGGTGATGTGTCCATCACGGTACTTTCTCCGGTAAATTCGGTCAAATACGTTTTTAAATGAAAATTTAACAAGAAAGGAAAATATATATTAATTGAAAACAAAAAATGGATTGTTGTCTTTTAAAGCACTTTGACGTTTTATTTGACATAAAATAATTATTTAAATAATTAAAATTACCACAGCCGACATAAGGAAGATTATAAAAATAATTGTAAATTGGGAATTTATAAGGTAAAATAAATTCTTCCGCTTATAAAATAAAAATCAAAGTTTTATAACAAAAAATATTTAAAAAGAAAACTTGGTCACAGTTATTTAAATATATTAAATAAAAATTATTTGAAAATAATTAATAGATTATTTCCACATTTAGCTCTGTGACTTTTGACTTACGCTACGTAAGTACGTTAAACAAATGCACATTAAAACAACTACTTCCCGGGAAGTAGCGTAAGTCAAAAGTCACAGAGCTAAATGTGGAAATAATTTATTAATAATTTTCAAATCATTTTTATTTATTATAAAAAATATTTATTTTTTCAAGATCTACAACTTTTATTTGATTCTAACCAAAAGCTTTTCAGATCATTCCACCGTTATAAAAAGCTTAGAAATAAAGTTTGGGTTTAATCCATTTAGTCGTTTATGCGCTAGCGCACACATATACACACACAGTCATTTTTCACAATATTCGATGGAATGGACTCAGGGGACCTCAAAACGTGCATATTTGTTGAAATTAACAATACTTTCCCTTGGATAGGGGTCTGGGGAAAGTAAATATGTTTAACCGGATCCGCACAGTATTGCATCAAAGAAAATAATATTTTTAATGCCAAGTATTGTAAAGTTTTATACGCGGGCAATGAGGGTAAATACTTTAACATCCGAGAGGGTTTAGAAATTAGGAAGGCTCTAAAGAGAAAACAAAAAATAATATTGAAGAGATTTGGAACTTTCCATTAACGTCCGCACTTATTACTTGATATTTTGTGATAGTTTGATATATAATTTGTTGCGTAGTTATTTTTGTACATTACTCTTGAAGATGACCAGTGATCGAAACTAGTCGGAGAAAATATAAATCACGTAAAGTAACATCAAAAATTATTTACAAAAATTCCATTTTGTATATTAAAAACAGGTAAACTAAAGTAATTTCATTTATTAGAATATATCCTCCATATTAAAACTTCTAAATTAATTTGCCCGTTTAGTATTCCATTACTTAAATTTGAGGGGATATATGTTTTAATTTCTTTTTATATTAAAAAAAAAACAATGTAAAAATTAATAACGAAATACGCACGTGCCGTATTTTAAATATTAATTAAACACGCCTCTGTACGTTAATTAATATTTAAAATTCTTCACATGTGTATTATCTTGTTTTTAATTAAAATAAAAGTAATCTATATTTGCACTTCGTTCTTTTTTCGGTTTTAAATCGTAGTATCTACGGTATATTATAATTAAATGATTTTAACAAATGTTCCACAAATTGGAAAGGTATCGAAAAAAAAAAGAACAACATTAATAAAGAGCAGAATTATAAACAATACTGTCAAATACAATGAAAATGGTGTTAATAAAAAGCTTGAAAAACAAAAATGGATGTACATCTTTATCTAGCTCTCATCACTACTTCCATTCATCTGGGCATACTGTTGATCAGGTTTTGAATGGTTTCTTGGTAAATATTCTTCCATTCGACAAGAACGAGTTTCCTAAGATTAATTGGAGCAGATATGTGACGTCTAACTGATCGTTTTAGTGCATCCCAATGATGCTCAACGGGTTCATATCCCGGTTTCTAGGAGAAAATATTTTTTAAAACACTTTAAAGTACAAACGAAAACAAAAGTGGTACAAACGGGCACAAACTCTTTCGATTGCAATTTGTTTCATTTGAATATCTTGAAAAATAAAAAAAATATAACTTTTTTTTTCTGGCGAACCCTTTGAGGTACAAACGAAAATAAAAGTGGTACAAACGGGTACAAACGATGCTCTATCGATTGGTATTTTTAGAGTTAAAAAATATTAAAGTTGAGCGCTGGCGAAAAATTCACCCCTTTGTAACTTTTTAACCGGTTAGGTACAAACGAAAAAAAAAGGGTATTTTTCTTAGGTACAAACGAGGTACAAAAGATTGGATCAGTTTTTATTTTTTTAAAGTTGACCGGTCCAAAAAATGGGATTCTGGGAACGATAATGCAGTAAATCTCTCCCTTTTCCTCCGCCAGACTCGCTAACGTCCATCTGGTGAATTTAGACTTATTCTTGTTTCGTCTGAAAACAAAACTCGCTTCCAGTCCCAGTCTTTAATGGTCCGCAGTCTAGTAACTCTATGTTCCCTGGTGAATAGTGATGAAATAACTGACCGTTCGTCCGAAAATTGCTACATTTTGAGTTGCTGCTAGAGCTCTGCTTAGCTCTAAACTTGCATTTGTAGACTTCTTACGACCTTGTTCTGGGATACTACAGTAACTTCCAAGTTCATTGAAATGTTTAACTGTTCGACTAATGGTTGATTGGTTAACTCCTAACAAATTAGCCACATACCGTTGACAATGTCCTTAGTTAACTAAATTTACAGCTTTCACTGCTTCATCTTCTTTTATTTTGAGTGAATGGCTCATTAATTCTACTCTTAGTGCATTGGATAAGGTGAAAACATAAACTTTACAAAAATAAATCGGAAAATTGAATTCATTACCTTTGATAAATGAACATTTAATGTCTTATTAACAAATAATTGCAAATGGTTACTTTGTATAAGTCAAACAATTGCAATGAGTACTGACAATAAAATGTTTGATGATTTATAATAATAAAAAAAAGTTTGTGTGATGTGTTAATTTTGTCCACATAATACAAATTTTAAGCTTAAGTAGCATCTTGACTTCATTGAATAAAACTTGAAATGGATATTTAAAAGTAACAACTATAAAATGGAAAATTGATAAATATCCCTTCTGCAAATATTATTGCTATTGCATTATTCATTATCCCTTTCTTTTGCTTATGGAGAAAGTTAAAATAAGTACGATAAAGTATTAATATAATTTACTTACAACAATTACTTGTTATTTATAAAAATATAAGGATTTTTTTTATTGAATTAAGATTTGTCAATAATCGAAAAGTAAGTACCTATTATTTAAATAAATACGTGCAGGGCGTGTGTGAGACGTGCGTTCTGTGAATTTATTTTCTCGTATATAGCAATGCTTATTTCGTTTCAATTTCATTCTTTTCAAGTCAATGCCTTTTAGTGAAAATGGAACTTATAAAAAAATGAAAAGAAAATGAATCGCTCGAAAGAGGGGTTGGATCAAATCCATGATTAGGGTTCATTTGCAGCTGTATCCAACCGGTGGAAACAGGAAAATATGAAATTGTAGGCGGATTCATAAATTCACGAGAAATGTATGGATTTCTGGGAATCCTATTTGTTATAAAAAATTAATATATATTTCGTGGAATCTTTTGATCGTTTGGAAATCAACTACTGTAATAAATTTCTTATGATAACAATTATTTTTTGTAGTAAAAACAAATTTTATTTAAACGGTATGAAACTTTTTTATAAAATAATTAATTCATTCATGAATAACAATTATACAAAAAATGTCAATTTCTTATAATTAAAATATCCACCCATATATAACGCTCACAAGAAACTTTTAATTAAACTCTTGATATATATCATCTTAAACTACTAAACGCAGATATTAGTTTACGCCTTAATTGTTTATGTTTATATTAAACATATCGATTCGTCCATGGAAGAAATATTCGTTTCCTAGGGACATTAGTCGGGTAGCAAAATTATGAAAACCGATAGAAGTTGTATGCGTTCCCAAGTAAAATAGCTGATTTAGGCGAGTTTTCCAATTAAGAACGGAGAATGATAAATTCTCTAATAATGATAGTGAATCTAAAGATTCATTTATGATTCCATGGAGAGTGCATTAATCATCTATTTTCCGACGGTTCTCAAGAGATATAATATTAGTTTCATAATGATGTAATATTTCCATCTAACATGTTGAACACCTTGTTTAAATTCCACGCATCGAAGAAAATTATTTTGAACTATTTCAATTGATTTAATGCATTATCAAGAATAAAAGAAACTGATAAGATTATACAGGGTATTTCAAATTCCGATCTCACCATAGGGATCTCGCTTATTATAAGAGATAGAGAGTAGGTATAAATTTGGCATTTTTTGCAAAATTTCATGCTGATTAATATCCCGTTGAAAAAACTGGACTAAGTTTCTTTGTTTTCAAGAAAAATGAAAGTAACTTTAAAATGCGATTTTCTTTTTTGTTTGTTTATATCTTCGTTATTTGAAGCAATATTTCAATACAATGAAGACATTCTGGCATAGCATTTTTTTATGATCTAAACGATGGCGTACTCATTTTACTAATAGCATGTTTAGTTTCTTCTGGAACATCATCAACTTTCTTATTTCTTATGAACGCCATATTCGTTTTTTATCAAATTAAAATCCTCTATTTCTTCTGATTACAATGATACATTATATCATACCTTTATTTTAGTTTGTATAAAAATCATGTTAAATTTTATTGTAATTAAAAACAGAATTTGACTCATATTTTAGTAAATAACCTTGATGACATTACGTATTTTATAACTTGAAAATGTTCCGTTTATAAAATTCTTGATTTTTAAATCACATATAAAATATTAGTAGATCTTATTATCTCTAATAGAGCTAACGATTGACCGTTGATTTTAGTTTTAAACAATTTAATTATTAATGGGGTAATCAGATTTGAAAGTCACAACCCACGTTGCTTTAATTTATGTTCACTATATTTTGAATTTATTATGGTGATATCAAAAGTAAAACTAAACCACAAAGAGAATTAGAGTCCACACTAATTAAATTATATTAAATCACTTAATTAACGAGCAGGTTGAATTCTCGAACTCCCCACTTCTAAAGCTTGAAAAAGATAGTCACGCTACCTCATAAAATGTAACAAAACTTATATATAAGTAGATGTTTTTGTAAAAATGTTTGTATTTAAATTCTTCACTTGAAAAATCTACAACGTAGCGAAAAAAAAAAAAAAAATGTAGTGAAATTAATAATAAGTTTAAAATCACAAACAAATTTGTCCGGCAGCGGGGTGTATGCTCGGGAAGTAGTTGTTTGAATAGATGTTTGTCAATAATTTACAGTGTAAGTAATTATTGCAACAGGAAAAAGCGGTTGCTTGAATTTTACTGATGATTGCTAGAAATTTTCCTTCTTTAATTTTATTGTAAATTTGTTTTTAATAAAAAGTAATTATGGAATTGAATAAATTCCAGTGCATAACACTGAAATATAATTTTACTTCATTAAACGTAAGAGGAAAAGAAACATCTCGAATGTCTGTATACATTGAATATTAGTGAACTTGAAGCACTAAATGGAGATTTGTTATCACATGTCTCTGTGGTGTAGTTGGTAACACACTCGGCTAGAAATTGAAGGATACGGGTTCAAATCCCATTAGAGGTGTTTCTTTTCCACTTATATTTAATTAATTGAAATTATATCTGTATTGTACAATGGAATTCATCAAGTTGATAGATATAAATATAATATAAAAGGAATATCAATTTATTTAATTAAAAATTATTAATTTTCAAAAATTACGTGCTTCAGTAATCAACGGAAAAAAAATCTCGATATTTTTCGAATCAATTCGTTTTAATTTCTCTTTGTTTGCTGCAAACAATAGTCCCGAAAATGCTATTTAAACAGTAGCTGTGTTACACGATATAACAAAAATTCGCATGCACGTTTTCAATACGGAAATTAATGTTGTTGTATTCCACGCAGTGTACATTTAATTTGAACATTTTGTTTTGGAGTATTGAAATTCAATACGCCGCAAAAATTGAAATTCACAACATTCCATCGTAACAGTATGGAATGATATATTAATTTAATTTTAGTATTGCATAGTAATTTACAACATACCTTCTGGATTCTCTTTGCAAATATTGGCGAGCCATCTGTTTCAATGTTTTTTTTTTTTGTATTGGGGATAATATTTAAATATCAGTATATTATTATTATTAAACATCTGCATTACTATAAATAGAAAAGAGTATTTATTTAAATATTTACATACAAATGATTTGAAAATAATTAACGTTATTTTTTAAACAAAGGTGATTGGGTTATATGGTTAAACCGATACCGATGTGTGAGTGGTGCAAAAAAAAAAACGTTATTTTTTACATTGAATTTTTCTAGGATCAAAAATTTGTTGCATGATGTAATATTTTATTGATATGCAACAGCAGGTGTACATTATGTAATTAAATGTCCAGCGGGGTATTTGCCCTGGATGTAGTTGTTTTAATGTGCTTTTGTTTAAAGTACTTACGTAACGTAAGTTAAAATGTCACAGAGCTAAATGTGGAAATAATTTATTAATTATTTTCAAATTATTTTTATTTAATTATCTGCATATTGTTTTGCTACAATATTTATGCAATAATATATGCTAAATTCCGAAGAATCCAGTGATTTTGGATTAAAAACACTAAGACATTGTTTCCTCTTAGCGATTTTTTTATTACTTTCCCCGGATCCAAAGAAAGTATTGTGATCCTAAAAATGTTCGAATCGACAACTTCAACGAATATGCACGTTTTGAGGTCCCCTGAATCCATTTCACCGAGTTTTGAAAAATGTTGGTGTATCTGTTTTCGCGATTAAACACAAACTTTATAAAAAAAGCTTTTATTACAGTGGAATGATCTGAAAAGCTTTTGGTTTTAATAAAAACTCATTAAGTGCAACTTTACTTTTAGCTATTTTTCATTTTTTTAATTCGGATAGAAAAAAATATTTCAAATAAAAGTTGTAGATCTTAAAAAAAAGTTATACAACTTTTTATTGGAGGATCTTTAGTTTTCATTTTATAAGCTGAAGAATTTCGTCTACCTTAGAAATAACAATTACTTTTATAATCTTTTTTATGCTGGCTGTGGATACTTTAATTATTTGAATAATTATTTTAATGACGAATAAAACGTCAAAATGTTTTCATATTTCAATAACACAGAATATGTTGCGCCAACGAATAAAAATGGCAAAGAAATTATATGTAGTGTATGGAAATTTTATCAAGCCATTGCAAGGTAAGAAATAGCAAACTAAATTGTAATATTCTTTCAAGTACTCGACTTGACTTTAACTTTATAGGACAACAATCCATTTTTTTCAATTAATCATTTTTCATTTACTATTAAATGTTCGTTTAAAAACATGATCGACACATCACCTTTTTTGTATTTACCAAGTTTTTTTTATTTTATTGTATTTATTGAATTTAAAATTATGACAATCTATTGATCGTAATAAAATAGTTAAAGAATTATTATAACCATCATTTTTGGGAAATAACTTTATTAATTAGAATAGAATATGAAATGTGCCTCGACTATTCGAGGAATTTAAAACTGTGACAATTTCTGTACTTAGCTGCTAGTCCTGATGGTATTATTAGGAATAATAATGGAGATTAAATACCCATATTCTGCAAATTTTAACATGAGTAAAAGCAATAATATACAAGTAAGTTGGGTCCACACTAATAACTAATTATACTGTAATAAATTGTTTACTTTTTCCTCATTTATCACTTGGTAAAACATATTTAATAAGCGTTTGTTATAATGAAATCACTTGGTTTTGTTTTACTATTTTTTTTTATATTTTCGACTAGTTTCGGCTAGATGCCATTTACTATGTTTTTTTCTCGCTTGTAATGGGCCATACCCTGGTATGAACGTATAATTTTAATTTGCGGTATTGTTTCGTTTTGTTTTTTTGTATTCGGTTGGGTGGTCCGAGCTGTAGGGACGCGCCGCCAGCGTGGCGCCGGGCCCTAAATGGGTACGCTCGTGAAATCGAGGGGGATCGCAGATGTTTAGTCTACGGGCGATAAGAAGGAATCTCGAAAAAAAATGCGTACGTGACGATCGCACTAAAATTTCGGTTTTCTTTGTTCGATTCGGGAATAAAAGGCGTGCGGGTAGTACCGGGATGGAGTTCAGATCCAGACGCTGTGACGGTCGGTCGTTAGTTTCGGGGTTTCGCGAGAATAATCATCAGGTCCGGGAGTCCGCGACGACAAGGGGAAGATCGGTTCCGGGGAGAAGCGCGAGTACGACGCACAGGTGGGATTTCTTTCGCGACAATACGGAAATTCGGTGGATATCGACAGCGCAAGTATTGTACTTAATTATTTTTGTAATTATTCTTTTTTTTCACTTATTGTATCAATTTATTATAAATTCTACCCAGGCTTGGCTTACAGACAATTTGAGTGAATTGTTGTAGGTCAAGTGTGAGTAGCAGCTCGGGATGAGTTTTGTTTAAGGGGTTTTTTTATCATCCCAATATGTAGAAGAGCTGATTCGCGTCTTCCCCAAAATATATTTGATATCAAGTGTTTACTGTGTAATAATGAGACAATAAATCACCACCTTGATGTCATTTTTTTTTGGTGTTTTAATTATTTTACCTTTTTTTTATTTTACCTGGTTTAGAAAAGTCACGACATAAAAAAAAGGACATTCGCGTAAGCAAAGGATCTGTTTTTTTTAAGGTTACTACAAAACACAACGTGAATTTCTGTCAGAGACAGGTAGGGTCCTAACCATTACACGCTTTAATAGCTTTTGTAATCTCTAACGCCTCCCGATAATTCATCGTTACACCCTTATTACCTGCGAATTTCATGTTTACATTATTTGAGGAAAAATGGTGTTCATGAGTGATGCACTGTTTCGAAAATCCAGTGGACTGTTTCTTATTTTTTTATGTCTTTTATATGTTCTTTTATTCTTGTGTCAAAAGATCGTCCGGTTTGCCCTATGTATATTGCATCACAACCATTACAGTTAAACACCACTTTTATTCAAATTATTGTTTTCGGGCCTTATTTTATTATCCACTAATAATTTGCTTAGATTTATTGAGTTCGTCAAAGTTATGTTGTTGTTCTTTCCTTTAAGTAACGTTTTAATTTGTAAAGATAGGGGTTTGTAATATCTAACTAGGATCCATGTTATAATTTTAATTTTTCTAAAATTATTAAATTAAATTTAAGCGCGACTGCCTAATTTTAAGATAATATAAATAAAACGCAGACGTTATAGTTTATTTTTGTCTGGAGATAAGGTCTCAATCCGAAGAGGGTCGCTTTAACGAGCGCGCCACAAAAAAAAAAATGTAAACAAAAAAAGCCAATGTGTGGGAAAGAATGTGAACTCAACGGGCGTTACCATATATGGTCATATTTGGAGCAGATTCTTTTAAAAATTATGGGTGGGGGAAGAAAAGGGTTGATCGGGAGAGAAGTTGGAAGGAAAAGAAATTCATTCGGTTCTGAACGCTGGTCGTGGAAAGTAGAGTAGAAAAAAATAATTCGTCATTTTAATCGGGGTTAAAACTTAGTATAAAAAAAGACCGTGCACTGTTATAGATTTCGGGCGTGATCGTAAAATAATAAAATTAATGTTGAAATGAGCTTTCCTTTCGAGACGAAGACCGGGAATTTGTCGGTGTTGCGAGTCGTAAGTTTTGCTTCAAGATATTTATATTTTTTTGGGGTGAAAGAAAAGAAGAGAATGTAGGAAGATTCTGCAGGGAGAAACGATATTAAATGTTATAGTGCAGTAGATTTATCTCGCCACACCAACTCATTTAATGTCGCGTACTCCCTGACAGGTATGTCGTGGTCACTTTCAGGTGATTGTTCGGACATATATGGGGTGTAGATGAAAATAACAATTATCATCTGCATGTCATTGTGTTCTGATTCAATTATCATGTGAGTTATTACGATATATTCACATTTTCCAGAGTGTAGGAAGGTTCTGTGGGGAGAAACGATATTAAATGTTATAGGGCTGTAGATTTATCTCGCCACACCAACTCATTTAATGTCGCGGACTTCCTAACAGGTATATCGTGGTCACTTTCATATAATTATTCGAGCATATGTGGGGTGCAGATGTCAGTACGTAATTTCATCTGTATGTCACTGTGTTCAAATTGATTCTTATGTGGGTGATTGCAATATATAAATATTTTTCAAGAGGTAAATTCAATAAATTTCAAGATTGGATATTCAGTATATTTTAATACATAAATTCAGTAATTGAAAGATAATAATTTCAATAAATTCAAATAGTTAAATTCAGTATAGTTTAAACAGATAAAATCATAATAATTGGAAAGAGCTTCCTAGCACAGTCCCACACATAGTTTTTTTTTTTGAGTTTAACGAATATGCATATAGCTTATAGAAAAATATTTAATAATAATAAAAAAATATATATATTAAAGAGAAGTATATGTTCATTGATTTTATTTTAATGTCATAAATCAATACAATAAACAATGCATATGTTGAACCCAATGTTCGAGTTTATTTTTCTTGTCCATTCAAATATCCTAACATAAATGAAAGCAAGACACGGTAAGTACTCATAATACCTATTAACACAAACAACGAACCTGGATAATAAATTAATTACTGGGTTACTACGAAACACAACGTAAATTTTGTTGAATTTGTTAATTTCTATAATACCGGGGTTCGTGATATGACAGATTTTATATATTCCAATTTGTTCCACTTAACGACTTCTTCGTTTTTTACACTGTAAAAGTATTTAGATAGTTTTTCTTTTTGTTTTTTACACTTTAATATGTTACTAATTAAATTTTGCGGGTAACCACTGTTTGTAGCAATTAATTTTATAGCGTTTAGTTCCGTGTCGAAATCTAATTTATTCATCGGTATGTTTAATAATCTATTAAGGAGAGAATGGAAAGTGCTGTTTTTAATTTGGTTATGTGTGTTTGAGCATTCTGATATATTTTGTACGTTAAAGTATGCTGTTCAGTTCTGGAGAAAGTTACGTCTAAAAAGTTAAGACATTTATTTATTTCTTGTTCCAGGGTGAATTGTATATTTATATTTATACTGTTTATAAAATTTGTGAATATTTCCAATTGTCTATTTGTCCCAGTCTATATATAGAATACGTCATCAGCATACCTTGCCCAGAAGTAAACATGTTTACTCTCAATTCTATTTAATAAAATAGATAATCAAAATAATCCATATAAATATCAGACAATAAGGGGCATAGAGGTGATCCGTGATCCCATAGGTAAACCATCCGCCTGGGTGTAAAATTTATTCTTAAATTCAAAATAACACTGATCAATGCACACATCTAAAAGTAATTTAAGTTCGAGTTTTACTTGTTTTGGCTGATTTGAATTATTGATTTGTGATTTTAATTTAATTTTTAATTCTTTTGTCGGTATTGAAGTGAATAGACTTTTAACGTCAAAAGAAATTAATTTAGCATTATGTGGGATTGATAGTTTATTTAGTTTTTCTATTAGTTATATTGTGTGTTTAATGGTATGTTTTGGTTTAAAGTTTAAAAAAGGAGGGATGATGTTATTTAGAAATTTGCATAGTTTATACGTCGGAGAATACAAGTACAATACAACGGGTCGCATGGGATAATTTTCTTTTTAGGTAAGCTATATAAGATCGGTGCTTTGGGATTCATTATTGCTAATCTGTATCATCTTCTTCTTGACAAAACTAATAAATCTAAACAATTGATGGTGCAAGTAAATTTGCAATACTTCAAACCACCAACTGAAAATGTCGAAATGAATATCCAACTCCAACGTTGTTCAAAAATATATTATTATTATCGATCATAATAATCACCAATGCGTATTTTAAAATTCCTACTGCATCGAGAACCACTTGAATTATTTTTCTGCTTAAGTTAAATGTTTAAAGTGGTTAATAAAACGGTTGGAATACCCTGGTTTAGAATAACATTTAGTGCTCAAACATTTTCATGAATAAATTGTAGTTATTTTGAAATAAATAAAATAAAAAAAAATATTTTGAAATATGTTACTCTTTACATACATAACACGTAAAGAAAATACGTTAACCTGTTATTTGTAGAATTTATATGTAAAAAAATATTGATAAGCACTACTAAAGTGTTATAATTTTAATGTTTTCTATATGCCTTTTCTCTAATTTTAGTGCTTTTTTAAGTGTTTTATTTCACATGTTTTACACTTTTTTGTGTCCGCTCTCAAGTGATTACAATTTATGATTAATTTTTCATTATTATTAAATTATTAAATATTACGAATACTTTCAAAGATATAAACTGATAAGTAGATAAAAATTCAATTTTTAATATATCTCACACATTAAGAGTATTATGACAAAAATATATTTTATTTTGGTAAAATTGATTTTGTTGGTTTGGTAAATATTTAACAAAATATCGGGAAACATTTTAAAAACGTTAACATTAAACTTCCACTTTCAGTTTTCACCAAAATATTTTTAGCACATACAAATAGATAACATAACTGTCAACCTTTAAGTTTAGCGTTTTCTTCCCTATCGAAAACGCAGAAATGGTGTATAATAGATACGAGGCCGGATTTTAAATTAGTCGATCACGTCAAATTTTTGATCCGAGAAAAATTTGTTGCATGATGTAATATTTTATTGATATGCAACAGCAGGTGTACATTATGTAATTCAATGTCCGGCGGGGTATTTGCCCGGAAAGTAGTTGTTTTAATGTACATTTGTTTAAAGTACTTACTTAACGTAAATCAAAATGTCACAGAGCTAAAAGAGGAAATAATTTATTAATTTTTATTAAATTATTTTTATGTTAATACGTCAAAATGCTTTCATATTTCAATAACTTGGTAAATCTTTCACGGCGGTCTAAAAAATCTTCAAGAAATGAATATGATGTAGAAATGTTATGGGGAAATGTAAAGCCATTGTAGAGTATTAAATAAAAAACATTGTAACATTCTTCTAAATAGTTGGCTTTAAAGACATCAATTTATATTTTTCATTAAATTATTTTCCATTTACTATTAAATTTTCATTCAAAAACTTACTCGGCCGAATTCACCGGGGACACATCACCATTTTTATGAAATATATAAAAAAATATTAAACAGTTATTGTAAAAGGTTTTTCAAGTCAGCTATTAATTCAATCTAATTAATTCTATTTTTGAAATAACCGTTCTACATTCTGGCGACAGTATGTGCTCCAGTTTCAGTGCTCTTTTATGTATGATTTTGCTACAAATGAAACAATACATTATTTTCAGGGCTTTTAAATAAATTCCACTATTTTTGAAGCTCTGTGTTTAAAACGAACAAAAAAAAAATAAATTCATTTTGTGAATGGAAATGTAACGAGAATGAAATAAGGACGACGAGAAAATAATCCGGTTTTCTTTATAATCTCTTTACTAAAAGAGGTAAAGAATTGTTTTCTTTGGTATTATCGTGGATGAAAGTTGTGAAAGAATCGTATCTAAAACAAGAACAAAGCTACATTATTTAGCTTTAATATAATTAAGTATGATTTTATTTAAATACGTTGCGTTGAAATTTTATTGTAGAGTAATATCTGACGCCGAATAGCCATTATTACGTTTTATTTCAAATAATTGAAGTTTACGACATACCTTCAAGATTTAAAAAATACTACAACAAAAATTAAAATGAACCGTTAGTAAAATTAAATGATATTTTTTTTTTATATATACAGGGTGGGTCACGAATAACGCCCATTAAAATTTTCGAAATATGTCTATAACTTCTAGTAAGAACAAGTTAGACAAATCAGCAATATCTTGAATTGTTAGTAATAGATCCAACTAGAATAAAAAAATAACATCTGTCAATTTTGACAGTAGGTATTTCAAAAGTATCAACATTTCAGTGCCCTCTTAAAAACATCATAAATAATTTTTTTTCAAATGGAATGACCAATACTTTATCTCATATGGCGATTGGCAAGACAATTTGAAACATAAAAGTATTATGCATTCTAATATCTAGAGCAAGTAGTGTTTAAGTTATTTCGAAATTTCTTGTCTCCCAAAATATTTGTACAAATGAGTAAATTCTGCACTATTCGTGTTCCATAGTGGGCTACTGTCAATATTCACAGAATCTAATGTGAAAAAAATATGATTTTTTTTAATATATGACGAATAAATTCGTAATTTTTAATTCGTATGCTTATTCATATTAATATTACTCAAAAGAAGGATTATGTTGCAAATTGTCTTGCCCTATTAAATAAAATATTGGTCATTCTATTTAAAAAAATGAGTTATTACTGAAATGTTGACACTTTTGAGACACCACTGTCAAAATTGACAGATGTTATTTTTTTATTCTAGATGGATCTATTACTAACAATTCAAAATATCGCCGGTCTGTTTAACTTGTTCCTACTTGAAGTTGTAGGCATTGTTCGAAATGTCAATTTGAAGTTAAAATTTGACAAATAATTGTTTATGTCAAAAACATTAAGTGTTATGTAGATATAAATTCATATGAATGGTTAGGAAATCGAACGCGGAATCCGAAAAAAAATTAAAATTTAGGATGTTTCATTTAAAATAACAAAGTTATTAGCGATTTCCAGTACAACCGAACGTGAAAGAAAGTCAACATATTTTCCATTAAATTTTGCGCTGTCAGGAATCCCGAAAACTATTAACCAATGAGAAGTTGCTCACAACTTTCCAGCCACGGATTTTGCTGCCTCCACCATCACCCGAATTTCAATGAATAATAAATTAATATTATTTATCATAGACCACAAGATATTGTTTGCCACAACTGGATTCCAGAATAATTTGTATTTGTAATTATTGATAAAAAAATCCGATAAAATATGTATTAAAAGTCCGTTCATACATCCAAACGCGTATACAATATGAAGAAAAATACATAACTTTCATTTGCAAAAAGAAAGCATATATGTTTTTATCGGATATGAACTATAGAGTGTTCTTAGTTCATATCCGTAGCTGGAAAGTTGTGAACAACTTCTCATTGGTTAACAACACTGAGCAATTTGTTTTTGATGGTAGTCATAAATTACGACTTGGCGTGACTTTAAAACTGATATATATTCCCAGCCACGGATCGGACGGACTGTTGAATAATTATAACTTTCAATTCCACAAGAAAACCATATAATTTCTCATCGAATATGAACTAGGCACACATATATTAAATAATTTGATAATATAGAATCAATGACAATGTGTATGTTGTATTGTATTTCGATCTTATTAGATCTCTTCAGTGCGATATATTCAATATAGATGAGAACATTTATGATTTCTTTTACAAATGAAACTTATGATTTTTTTTAAACAATCCGTCCGATCTGTGGCTGGGAATTATATAAGTTTTAAAGTCACGCCAAGTCGTAATTTACGATTAGCACCGAAATCAAATTGCATAATATTGTTAATTACAGTGTTCTAAGTTCATATCCGATGGGAAAATATTTGTTTTATTTTCCAAATGAAAGTTGTATTTTTGTTCATGTTGTATACGCGTTTGGATGCATGCACGGACTTTAAATACTTATTTTATGGGATTTTTTTATCGATAACTGCAAATAAAAATTATTCTGGAATCCAATTGTAGCAAACAATATCTTGTGGTCTACGATAAATAATATTAATTTATTATTCATTGAAATTCGGGTGATGGTGGATTGTGGATTGTGGCCAACTTCTCATCGGTAAACTTTTAATGGCCGTTATTCGTGGCCCCACCCTGTATACATAATCTTTATTTCTAAGCATTATATATAGTTCCAATACATATACTTAAATCTGTTTGACTTCATGTTAAGAAAACAACTATCGATCAGAGGTCTTTACGCCTGTTCTTGTCCAGTCTATGTCATTGTTTGAATTTCATGATCGCTAACATCGTTGTCACTGTTCTGCTAATGAAGTGAAGAACTGATGAATCGTAAAAAGGGGAAATTTATATTTGGAATTGATAGTAGGAATACGGGGAATACAAAGTTGATTGAGAATTTCTGTGCTACGAGTATTCGAGGCAAACTTAATGGATGCACTTTGGAGGCATTCAACTATGGTAGGAGTATTGTAAATTTCAAAGAGGAGTGTATTGGAAGGATTATGTAAAGTGTTGTTGGGATGTTTCTCAAGGCTGACCATTTTTCTTCGACATCTAGTTTTGTAATTATATATTACTGCTGTATCCGTGGAAATACATTTGTTCTTGTATGTAAGCGCTCTGAAATATTGAGTCCTGTTCGTAATGTTGGTTTTAGCTAATTTTGACTGTGCGAGGTATTTGAATTTAGAGTCAATTGTAATACCTAAGTAATTACAATTGGGAGACGGAAAATGGTATGGACGTTAATGATTATGTTATAGCGGGAGTTATGATGTCGATGAAAATTAATAAGAGCTTGCATTTTCTTAGGATTGATTGAAATGCGTCATTTTGCAAACCATGTCTGCGCGTCGTCGATCAAAGCGTTTTCTTAATTTTATTTATGTATTTGTTTTTCACCTAGTAAAATCAATGGGTGGTGTACAAAGAATGTTACATCTCATATTACAATATAATTAAAAAATGATCCTATTAGGGGAAAAACTAAAAGGTATGAATTCAGCACAAGCGAAATGCGAACTTCCTTTCAACCTACAAATATAAGGGCAAATGTGATGGGTTTAATATAATTAAAAGAACAAAAACAGTAATAAATAAAAGTTGAAAAAATGTATTTGTAATATTTTTGATTACACTAGCTAATTTGCTGAATACAAGTTTTGAGGTATGTTTCGAACAGTGGATCGCTCATTAGTTGATGTTACATCAAAAGTTATTATAATTATATTGTCTTAACGTGCGCACCGAGTAGCTTTATGGCTGAAGGGTTTTTTTTTCAAATACGTTTTCGCAGGTGTATGTAGGTCTATTAGGACGACATTTTAAAATAAGTTCTAAATATACAGGGTGTCCCATAAAAGCATGATGTATCATATTCATGTTTTTTTTTTTAATTTATCATTTATGTTAAATTTTATAACAAATTTCTATTTACCATACTTCATTTCTATTGAAGATGTAGACTTTATTTCCAAAATATAGTGCAAATAAAAGAAATAGTTTTATTAATAATTAAGAACATTCTCCACACACCACATGCATAAGATGTTCAACCTGATGAATGAGAATTCTCTTGCATGGTCGTTTTAATAGAGACGATACATAAGTTGAAAAAAACCCTAAGTTCAATTTTTTTAATATTTCACCCGGACGAATGAATTCTCTCATTTGTTAGTATTTCGTTCAGGTGAACGAGCTTAGGATACATAAGTTCCGAAACCATTTCCGAAATTATGTCTGTATGTGTCGTTATTAATCTGAGATAATTAATTTTCTTAATAATTTCTGAATATCCGAAATCTAGTTAACATAATTTATTTTACTCTTAACGGTTTTCCGTTGGAAACAATTTTTTTTAAATAATCTATGGTTGAGGTTTCTACTTGACGAAACTCCATAATATACTGTTTGTAAATAAAACAACGGTTTTTTTTAATTTCGCTAAATATTATTGTAAATACACTGCTATAATTGTTTCGCCAAAACAGTGGCATCATCGGGTAGATCATCAATAATATGTCTGATGATGCCACTGAAACAATTGTAGCAGTGTATATACAAAAAAATGTTTAACTATAAAAAACATTGTTTTATTTAGGAATAGTATTTTTTTTATTGAACAATATTTCAAATTAAAATTGTATATCTTGAATAAGTAATCATTTTTTTGCACAATAGTTGGTGCTAAAATCGTTAGTTTCTCACAATTTCGAAAAATGGCATCTGCATTTGAAATAAATGGTAAAAGTATATCACCAATTGATGATTTACAGCTAAGCTTGAGGAAAACTGAAATTATCTAACATATTGAAATAAAAATATTTCATTTCTATTGAAATCAATTGAATATTTGTTTAAACAAATGATTTTATGAATAATGTAACTCTTACTGAGATCATTCTAGAGATTCAAATAAAACTTAGTTTAGTTCCTTTATACATTGAGTTTGACCTGTTACTTAAAATTGCAACCTCTCTTGGATATAACTTCTGGACCATTAATAAAATCATCATCAAATATATGAAAAAACGTCTAATCCAGTCAATAACCACACTAGACCTAACCCCACAAACAAAAACAAAACATTTATCAAATTAGATTAATTCATACACATTAAAATGAAATTAAACAAGGGATATTTCTTGAAATTATCGATAAAATTCGATCAATCCCGTTACTTACAGTGTAAGTAAATTTTAATTTAAGTAATTTTTGCAGTTGGAAAAAGGTATTGATCGAATTTTATTGATCATTGCCAGAATGTTTCCTTGTTTAATTTCCTTGTAATTTAAATAACTACAAATGTGTGAATCATCTTTGTTTCATTTTATTTAATTTAATTGAAAATCATACATATTAGAAATTAAACATTTTCAAAACGTTTAACTTTTATCCAGCTTCTTATTCAGGTAAAACATGAATATATTATTGGGTAATACTTTCGAACAAGAAGATAGACTATGTCCGAGATTTATTCCATTAGCTGAAATAATTGTAATATAATATATGTTGAACAAACTAAAAGAAATGTAAATAGAAAAGAGTATTCATTCAGTTATTTAAATAAATTAAATAAAAATTATTTGAAAATAAAGAATAAATTATTCTGACATTTAGCTCTGTGACAAATGTGCATTAAAACAACTACTTCCCGGGCAATTACCCACGCCGGACATTGAATTACATAATGTACACCTGCTGTTGCATATCAATAAAATATTGCATAATGCAACAAATTTTGATCCGAGAAAAATGTAATGCAAAAACAACAAAAAGAACGTTACTTGCAGATACGTGTTTCGGGATCTATGCATCGTCAGTAAAACTCTGCCTTACATAGTTAAGATGTTAAAATAAATATATTAAATTAATTCAACTATACTCAGTCAAATTAAATCAATTAAACTAAATCGATTTAAATTAAATTAAACCAAAGAAATGTCATTATAAGATTTACAGAACACACCTATCATATCAAAAATAACCGGATATAAGTTTAATAAACACAATTTGAAACTACTAAAACGGTCATCTTCGTATAATTTAAATATGGCCGAATCCATCGAAATGAAACAAACACTTATACAAGGTGAGTCACTGAAGTGCTCGTATTCGATACCTCCCTTGTCGTTAGACAGTCAGCATTAAGTTATTAATAAAACTTACTTGACTTCTGAAGACGCATAATATACAATTATTTTCATATCTATTTTTACGGAATTGATATCAGTTTTTAGTTTAAATGGAATGCCCTATATATTATATTTTTATTCGATTCCTCTTTAAATTGTCTTTACACCAATATGACATAGTTAGTCGTTTTCACTAGCCATTACTGCAGAAAAAAATATTTTATTAAAATTTCGACAGTTGTAGAGGTGTACAAAAATCATTACCTTTTTTTGTTTTTTTGATATAGAGAAATGCAATTTTGTATGTACACTAAGATAATACTATTCTATGCAATGATTATTTTAAATGTGAAAAATTTTTAAACAGCGTGTTTGGAAAAATAATGTTACTTTTCAATATTTTTCTTAACTCGTCATAGAAAAATGAACATTTTTTATATAGCATGCTATATGCCTAACTTTTGTAGTTTTCAAAATATTTCACATTCGCGAAAACTCAAAAACTATAAATGATAAATAAAATGTGATAACATATTGGAAGTCAGTATATGCTTTTATTAATTATACTTTACTATTTTTAATAATAACGGAGTTACATACTCCCTCGAAAATATTACTTAGCGTCAACTTTCGGTTATAATTTGGAAACGGTTAAAGATAGAAAGTAAAATTTACTTTCCCCGGACCCCTGTCAAGGGAAAGTATAGTGATCATAAAAATTTTCGAATCGTCAATTTCAACGAATATGCACGTTTTAGGTCCCCCGAGTCCATTCCATCAAGTTTTGAAAAATGTCTGTGTGTGTGCCTGTGTGTTTCCGCGATGGCGCACAAACGGCTGATTGGATTAAACTTTAAAATCTAAGCTTTTTATAAGAGTGGAATGATCTGAAAAGCTTTTGGTCACAACCAAAACTCATTAAGTGCAACTTTACTCTAAGCAATTATTCATTTTTACTTTCCCCGGACCCCTGTCCAAGGGAAAGTATTGTGATCGTGAAAATTTTCGAACCGCCAATTTCAACAAATATGCACGTTTTGAGGTCCCCTGAGTCCATTCCATCGAGTTTTAAAAAATGTCTGTGTGTGTGTCTGTGTGTTTCCGCGATAGCACCTAAACGGCTAAATGGATTAAGCCCAAACTTTATATCTAAGCTTTTCATAACAGTGGAATGATCTGAAAAGCTTTTGGTCAAAATCAAAATTCATTAAGTGCAACTTTACTCTTAGCAATTTTTCATTTTTTAATTCGGATAGAAAAATGTTTCAAATAAAAGTTTTAGATCTTGGAAAATAAATAATTTCTGTTATAAAAATTGTATTGTGGGACTTCCGGTTTTCATTTTATAAGCGTTTACCTGATAAATTCCCTTAGAGATTTTAATTATTGAAATAATTATTTTAATGACAAATAAAACGTCAAAGTGCCGTCATATTCAGCACATTCGCAAAGTTTGAAAAAATGAAGAAGAGTGTGGAGTTATGATTTCAACACATTGTAAGGTAAGAAATAACACACTTAATTACAATCTTCTTCGGTTTTAACTTTGAAAGACAACAATCAATTTTTTCTATTAATCATTTTGCTTTCCTATTAAATTTTCAATCAAAAACTTATTTGACCGTATTCACCGGGGAAAGTACCATGATGGACACATCACCATTTTTTTAATTCGGATAGAAAAGTGTTTCAAATAAAATCTAGAAAAAATATGTCCTTTTTGTTATAAAACTTTTATTGTAGGACCTTTAGTTTTTATTTTATAACCGAAAGAATTTCATCTACGTGATAAATTCCCTTAGAAATAAACAATTATTTTTATAATCTTCTTCTTGTTGGCTGTGGAAACTTTAATTATTGAAATAATTATTTTAATGACAAATAAAACGTCAAAGTGACGGCACTTCTACATATCATTCGCAAACGCCTCCAGTTTGAAAAAAAATAAAAAGGGTATGGAGAAATATGTTTAATACATTGTGATTTAACTTTAAAAGACAACAATCTATCTTTTCAATCAATCAATGTTCGTATCTATCAAATTTTCAATCTGAAACTTATTTGACGGAATTTACCGGGGAAAGCACCATCACCATTTTTTTTCACCTTTAAACCATAATTTATCATTAAAAAATTGGGTGGCGAAAACGATTTTTCGATATCTCTTAAAATTAACTAAGTTTTATTTCCATTTACATCTTCACATTACTCAAAACGCGATTATAATTTTAGAGATTATTAAGCTTGTGATAAAATTAAAAAAAAAATGATATTAATCCTCCATTGCTATTGTATATTCACGATGATTGAATTATTTTTTGTTCTCTTTGAAAATAATCTAAAAATCAACGTAGCTTGTTAATAGCGATAAATCTTTAAATTTTTTTGGGGAATATTTTTCATTTTATGCGCAAAACAAAACACGTATTCATTAGTAATTTATCTTTTTATTTCAATGACAATGGCATTTTTTAATAAACGAAAAACTGTCTAAATTGTAAGATACAAGCTGGTAAAAATATTCAAAAAATCTATTGGGGTTTACGATATACACGGCGATATAAATAAATATAAATTATTTTAAATAATAATGTGTTTATATTATTTACGATAATTTATATCCTGTGACATATTTATATACCACTAGGCGTTAATGTGTTCAAGTTTCATAGATATTTTTATTTTAAATTTAATTTGTTTATTTTCTATGTAATAAATAAAACAAGTTTATGTAAATAACGATATTTATTAACATTAATTAAATGTAGGTCACTTTAATATGATTACAAAATTAACAAAACCAACTATTTAATTTTTGTTAGTAGACATGTTAATAACAATAAGAAATTACAATTTTCCATAATGCATTTAAAAACCCAATTTTAAATTATGATTGATATTTTATACACAATATTTTAATTTGAATAAATTGAAATATTTGATGGGTTATATTTACTAGAGTTGGGCAAATTCGTTCTTTTTTGCCACTGCAAAATTAAGTTTATGACAATTTAATGAATGCAACATATTTCATTTATATTAATAACTGTTCCCCGTTTTTGAAAACATCAATTTATTGTTATTTATTGGCTTTATTTATTTAAAAATATTCGATTGGTAATATTACTTTTGCCCAACACTAATAATTACTGTAAGTGTAAGTGATTAATGATTTAAAATACATAGAAAATATTTACTCTAATCGCTAAAATTGTGTACATATTGGCTTTTTTGAGCGAACAGTCACTGCGTGGCGAAACAATTTTAGCGACTACAATAAATATTTCAAAGTTTCCAAGTGATTTAATTCATTAAAGTTCCTTTTTTTTAATCATATTATTTTTATTTTTTTCTAAAATCGAAATAAAAACTGTATTATCGAATTTACTTTACGTAACGTCAGTAAGTAAGTAACGCCAAACGCATCTTACAACGTAAAAAATGGTTATGTATGCATCATAGCACTGTCCTTAATATGCATATGCGGGTGCTATTTTAAAAATGAACGTTTTGGACAAAATGTTATAACGAAAAAATACAACTCTCATTATAATTGGTTTTCAATAAAATATAGAAGTAGTAGTAAATGTCTTTATTAATTAAATATGTGATGTTTATTTTAGTACAAATATATTTAATTATAACTAAATTTCTTAATAAATCATGAATATCTGAAAAGATTCGTGTTTAAATTCTCAAACCGGAAGTGCTACTTTACTCTTATATACAAATACATTTTAACGCAAAACTGAAAAAAAAACTACCACTTTTCCTTTAAAATGTAAATGTACATACGAGTGAAGGAGCACTTCCGGTTTGCGAATTTAAACATAAATCTTTTTAGATATTTATGATTTATTGAGAGACTTAATTATTTTCATTTCATGCTAATACCATTAGTCGTTCTCGATGTAAAAACGATTATTGCATACGCACAGACTAATATTTCATATTTAATTTGGGGAAAGGAAAGATAAATTATTTGTTTTTTTTTATCAGATTCTAAAAATATGTGATCTGATTTACTTGATTTTATTTTTTTAAATATTTTTTATTTTAGTTTATTGTAAAATCGAACACTTGTCCCGTTCAGATATTTTACAAAAAAATCTGTCAAATGACATTAAAATTGTTTTAAGGAGATTTCCGTAAATAATAATAAAGCGACGGATATAAATTTATTTGTTTTGTTTCACAGGAATTCATCCCCTATTATTCCATATAAAATAAACACAATAATCTTTCACGACGGATTTAATTCATAAATTCACTGAACGCAAAAAAAAAGAAATAAGAACAAACCCGACTCGTCAGGTTTACTCACCTGTTGCTTCCCTTGTAAATTTCGAACTGGGAAAATAATCACTCTGCGTCGCGACGCTTCTTGTCTGCTCTACGCGATGGCTCGTGTTAGAATGAACCGGAGGGGTAGAACTTTGGAAAAGCTGCATCTCTTTTTGTTTACTGGCTATGCGCAACCAATAAACACGCAAAACGATAAATTTTATTACCCTGATATTGAAAAGCAAACTCCTCCTATTTTCAACTCGCGGCAGACAAACACAATCGGACTTGTGAAAATTAAACACACTTTTTTTTAATTTGCTATAATTTGTGAAATAGAAGGGAAATAAATCAAATGCGATGTGCTTAAGTATTAAATGATATATTGGGGGTTTGATATGACCTTTTTTATTATTCTCATTAAAAAGCTAACGTTTGTTTATTTTTAATTAATGAGATTTATTTATTAAATAGTGAGCAGTGTAGCTTTAGACATTTATAAGAAAATGATATTCAGGTTTATGTCTGCGATAATTTAGCTAAAAACTAAAATTCCAATCAAAAATCAGTAATAATTAAAATTTAGCAATACACCCAATAAATCCAATATTAATCTTTTTAAAAGGAATAACCCAAAAGTATCACTCTTGCAATATACGCAATCATCTGCTATACAAAAATCTAAATATAAACAGAGTCAACATCACACTTTCCACGCACTTTTTGTCACCCGAAGTGCGGGAATACTTAAAATTAAACAATTTATTTTTCAATATCAAAAAAATTGGCAATTCATCTTACCTAGAATGTCTTTTAGTCGAATTAACCGTGTTTTATTAATTGTATATAAATCTATTCTAATTGATTGTTAACCGTTTGCTTTTAAGTGTTTACGTAAATTGCGCAGCGAGTATGTGGAAGCTTTCTTGGGTTTCTCTTAAATATGTATTCTAATCACCCACACATTTAAACTATAATTCACAAATTTCCGGAAAATGTAGCGCCAATCAGTACACATATTAATAAGCTTTATTATTACTTTTAATTGGATCTCTAAGGAAGGTGTTATAATTTAATCCTTTTCGCTTAATTTATTTCCTCAACAGACCTAAGTATAATTACAAAAGGAAAATATAAGTTCACTTATAAGCTAAACATGCATTATATAATTATTTGCATACTGAGTGGTGTTAATTGCAATTAAAATAAAGACGCCTGCAAATTCTTAATTAACACATTCTGGTTTAATGAAAAAACATCGAGTGCATACTGTACTTCCTGATATTTTGTTAGCATTTTATAAAAATCACAATAAAAAGCTCTACAGCTTATCGAAACAATCTTGACACGGTAATTTTAATTTGACTTAAGATGTTAGTATTATCGGTTTAATGGTGATTAATTTTATACAATATAGGAACCTGTTTTCTACTTTTTCAAGAATATCAATATAGGATTTAAAATATATTCTGGAAACCAAACAGAAGCATACTAAAAAAACTGTATTGGCATAAACTTAAACTTAATACATATTCCAACATAACAACATAATTCTTCGTTGTTCTTTCTTTCTCACTCCAGTCGCTTCGTATCTCTACGCCAGCTCCAACTCTCTTTTTTACCCAAGAGCCTACTCCTTTACACTTCTCACCCAAAAGATTGTTTTTCAAACTTCATATAATTCACTATATATATATATATATATATATATATAGAGAGAGAGAGAGAGAGAGAGAGAGTTTTATGTAACACCGAACATGCTTGAATGTACTCAATGTAAATTTTCTTATGTTCGATGTGTACTGGGACGCATCAAAGCAGTAGATGGCTACAATTTCTAAGGTAATATAGTCAACATATACTCTTCCCATCAGTATTAAATTCTACTCTTCAGTTTTAATTAAAAATTTAATAATTATTATTTAAAATTTCCTAAAAATTTGATCGCTTAATTTTGTCATCTTCATACAGCAACTAGTGATTTTGGAATTTGTAGGACCTAAAGTTAATTCTCGTAGAATTCTATGTATTGAAGATTTCGAAATTCTAAATGATTTTGCAATCGTGTTTAAAGATATTATTGGACACTTTTCGACATAACACAAAATGTTTAATTTGATCTCTTCCGATAATATTGACGGTTGAAATGGATGGTATTGGTCTATCGGGAAATTTAACGGAAAATAAATCGTAGAAAATCCTTTCTTCCTAGATTTACCATAAAAATCTACTTCTTTGTATACATTATTTATACGTAAAAATGTCCAATGTTCGTCTACGTCTGCTTTAAGCGCCAGAACAGTAAATATCACTTGCTTGCAATAACTAACAAGTTTAATTCATTTTTGACGGGGAAGGGTGTAGTTTGAATTAACTATATTATGAAATAGTAGCCAATCACATCGCATTCAATGCTTTGATGCGTTCCTGAACAAATAGAAATAAGAAAATGTACATCGAGTATATTCTAGCATGTTCGGTGTTACATAAAACGCTCTGTATATATAGCATCCCTGCCTCACCGCCATCCACACTTCCACACTCTTATTCTTCTGAACTGTTCCCATTTACCTTTGCTCTCACGTACATTTCCTTTTGACCCATTTTCTCGCATCTTTGCTCGCATCTCTTCTCACCAAACACTCCATCAAATTATCTCTCGGTTTCCTGTCATACACCGCTTTCAAATCTAAAAATACTGCATACGTGTATCCTTTCTCATCGAACACTCTCTCTATCATCCTAGCCAGCATAACGATCTGGTCCCTTGTCCCCCTTCCTTTCCACCCTCTGTCTCCGGTAGCAGCCTTCTCTCTTTAACCTCCTCCCCCTTCCTATTTTTTATAACCGACATGGCAATCTTGTAACTTGTGCTTATAATTGTCACCGCTCTATAATTCTCTATATCTGTTTTATCTTCGCCCTTGTATATTGGCACCATCATTTCCACTCGCCATGCACTCCATTTTCCCTCTTCACATCATGTTAAGCAGATATCCTCTTCCTTGAACTCCCGAACGTCTTCCATTATCCCTCTTTCACCCATTCCACATGGTTCTCCGCTCATTCCTCTACACTTTTGAGCCACTTCATCTAATATCACTCCTATCTAGTCTCTCATCTCGCCTTTATAATCGACCAAATTTCCTTCTCATTAATACACATCTTCATCTTCTCGCATATTCGTTCTAGTAACTCTTATGTTATTTCTTTCGCATAACTTGTTGTATTTAACTCTTGCAGATGCTCTTCGCATTACGATGATCCTCATCACATTATACACATCTTCTTTATGTTGGTTGTTGGTTGTGAAGACTTTAATTATTTAAATAAAAATACTTGCCTTTTCTCCTACTTATTTTTTATTTCACTAGATATATTTCGGAAACTATGTTTCCATCTTCAGTAGTTGAAGTTTTTACAAGCAAATCATTTTTCTCGTCCCAAAACCACCATTCATCTCCTACTCGCATTTTTTGATATGCTATCCTCATTTGTTTTCCCTTGTTTATTTTTATCTTACCATTGTTTGTATTTTCATTTCTACATTTCTTTTGTCCTTTGTTAAATCATCATCTATGTATATCGCACTTTTCTTGATTTTCAGTTGGCTTTTTCTTGGCAATATTTTCTTCTGCTCATCCCAGTTTTTGCATAAAATTGATCTCTTTTTTCCCTACTATAACTTTCCCTAACCGAACCGCTTCTTCAATATGCGCCGTAATTTCCTCCACCAATTTGTTAACTGCTACTCTTACTTCTCCTTCTTCCATACCGTTGATTATAAAATTATTTCTTTTCTCTTTCGTCTAACTTCTCCAGTTTTTCAATTGTAGCCATCAATTACGATTTTTCTTCTTCCCATTTTTTTCCGTTTGTCTCAGATCTTCCTTTAGTTCATTATTGTATGCTTTCATTTGCTTTTCCATCCACAATAAGCGCAATAATTTAATTTAATTTCAAATTGCAGCTTATGTTTTAAGGGAATTTGAGAATTCTCAGGCAATGATTATCTTGTTTACGATAATCACTTTCCAGAGAATTTTTTGCCCACGGTCACGTAGTCCTCGAAAAACATCCCTACTCCAGACGATTTTAGGCGTTTAAATATGGGATGCATCCACCCAGATCTTCAGTCCACTCTGGTGCTGTACAGGGGGCAGCATGTGGATTCAAGAGCAACTTTTGTTCCTCGAAATTTAATCTTCTCTCTGAGATAGGAAACTCTTACCGACGCAGACGCCAAATGTTCCAGACGTCCTCAGGTCTACCCGTCACCTAACATGTACATCCCCGTTTTTTATTTTACATATTTTTTATTTTATTTTTTTTGTAAATAAATTATTTTAAAAAGCCATTGTGTTTAAAAAGGTTAGTTGCATCATCTCTTTGCTCTTTAAATCAACCTGAGCTAGTTGATAATCAGCGTGAGGTACCTTCCCTCGCGTTCAAAACCCTTTAACAAAAAAAGAAGACTGTTCCCATTACAACATTTTTTAAACTAAACTCACTTAAACATTGAAATTTGTGCAATTAATGAACTGAACAGAAGGAAATGAAGGCTGATTATTTTTAATTATGGTGTTAGCAACGTTTGTAGTACGTTTTGCGGGTGCCGATTAGCATTAATGTTACTATTATTTTCTGTTGATGTTAATGCATGATAAATCTTTTTTGAAATCTCCAACTATTTCGTCTATATAATCTTCTGCAACGGAAGATGATTTTCAGCCTCTATGTCTCTTTAAGAGAGAGGACTACCATGTTTAAATTTTGTAGATTTAAAGAAGAGAAGCCTAGCTAGGCGTTAAAAATTGCAAAAATAGGCCCGTAAAAGCCCGGAGTCATATTGAAACCGATATCGCAGTTGTCGATAAGAATTTTTGTTAACATTTCGGTAGAAATTTAGAGTATAGGTATATAGAAGCAGTCGTTTGAGCGTATTTGAAAATAAAATTGATCATTATTTACTATGACTGATTATACCAGTAAAATACAGAGTTTTGTTTTTAAGTTTCACACATTTATTTTAGAAAACACTGCTACAATTGTTTCGATACACAGTATCATCATCAGGTATAACCATTACATCAGCTGCCTGATGGCTTCATGTTGCCAAACCCTTCAAAACCTACTTAGAAACGCTAAACTGGGAAGTTCTACCCCACCCGCCATATTCCCCAGATATTGCGCCGTCCAATACTTCGGTTACGATGACAGAGGGGCTCTTATATGGAAATAATACATAAGTAAATACATACATAAGAGTAAGTCCTTGTCTTACTCATGTATGCCAAATATTTAAACATTGAGTTTGGCATCTTGTTAGTCTGTGACTAGGATTTGTCAGTACGTACGTAACAGCCTCTCTGTTAGATTTAAATTTCGGCAACCAAAATAACAAGAATCTTCCATTTTTAGTACAAATAACAATGAAACTATGACGTCTTATTCGGGGTGTTGAAAAAAAAGACTTATCACAATGGATACAATGAGGATCCACCACTATACGCCAAAATCAATTTTGGGACGCTCATTCATTGATTGGCTTGAGAAAAACAAAACTATCAATAGTGGTAGCGATGAAATGAGTACAAAAATCAAGAAAAAACGGCCCCAAATACAAATGAAAAAGTGCTCTTTCACCGGGACAAAACCTCATATCACAAGTCGATGAAAACAATGGTTAAATTGTATTAATTACGTTTGAATTGCTTCCACACCCACCATAATGTCCAGATTTGGCCCCCAGCGGCCACTAGCTTTTTGCGGAAAGAAATTTGTCACAAATGAAGAAGTGATTTCCGAAACTGGGCTTATTTTAAAAGCAAAGATAAATTGCTTTTCATAAAGAGCATTTAAAAGTTAAAGGAGCGTTGGAATAAATGTATCACTCTCGAAGGAAAGTACGATGATGTTTTTTTTAGTTATACCGGAGACTTATTGAGTAATATGTTAGGTATTTAAAAATCCTATTCAGTGACACTAGTTTTTCTTTTATTCTTCAAAATTATTTTTGCTTGGTAATCGCTTTTTTGGTCGATTATTTGTGTAAAATTGTACTTTATTATTAACATTGCCGATATTTCAAAATTTTTAAATTCAAGATCAATATTTCGACAATACGTTTGATGCGGAAAACCCGTCAATCACTTTTGTCTCAAGACTTTCTGACTACCGAATACACTGATTTGATGATTACGACACGCTGTATCGTATTTAGAAATTTGCGCCAAAAACTGTTTTTATGCCAAAAAATGAAAATTCAAACAAATCAAAATAAATGTCACCATTAATTTGAACATACTGCAAACCACATTAATTAGAATTAATCATATTTTTAGATACTTCACATCTATAGGATAAATACTCAAAGTTGCACAATCTCAAAGAGTGACATTTTATTAAAAAAACAATTGTTATAAAATTATTTATCTGCATTTTTATTTCCCAAGACCCCTGTCCAAGGGAAAGTATTGTGATCGTAAAAAAATTTGAAACGTCAATTTCAATGAGTATATACGTTTTGAGGTCCCCTGATCCCATTCCAAAGATTTTTTAAAAAATGTGTGCGTGTATCTAAATTGAACCCAAACGTTCTATCAATGCTTTTTATAAAAGTTGTGAGATCTGAAAAGCATTTGGTCACAATCAAAATTCATTAAGTACATCTTTACTCTTAGTTTTTTTATTCATCATTTTATTGGTAAATATTAATCGCATCGAAAAATGTTTCAAATGGAAAATGTTTATATTGAATAGATCGGAAATTTCTTCTATTACATTTTTGTTGTAGTATCTTTAGTTCTTGAGTTATACTTTAAGTCTGTGTTATTTTTTTCGTTTAGATAGAAAAATGTGTAGTTATTAGAAAAGTAAGCCCTCCTTATTTTATACCATTTTATTGTGGCATATTCAGTTTAAAAATTAGTGAAGAAGTCCCATTTCTCTCGCAAATTTCTTAAAAACAATTCATAAAGCATGCCATAAACATCAATGTTAAAAATTGTGATACGTTATGTCAAAAAATTGTCTGGGTAATGAATTTCCGATAAATGTCAACATTATTTCGTAAATAGAATTTGATGAAAATAGATTCCACAAGAGGAAATGGAATGGAATATTCAAAATATTTTGGAAACTAATGTAAGGCGAGAAGTTACAAAATTAATTATATGTTATTTAGACAGATTTGGTGAACACAAACAGTAACTTCCTTAAACTAGAAACTACTAGAAGTATTTTAACTAGATTTAAATAACATACTTATCATATTAGAAACTTTAATTCTGAAAAATCTGCTGTAGCTTTTAATTCAATAAATCCGGGACATAAAATTTCGATTGAAAATGTTAGCCTTCTTAAATTTTCACGCGAATCACAATTAAACATTTTGGTGTCTATTGAATTAAAAAAAAAAAAACACATTGATAATCTTTTAAATTTTGATAGTAGTTGCTTAAATAATCTCCTGTTAGATCTTATTAATACATAAATTTTAGCACGTTATTTATAATTGTGTTTGTATTAGTTTATAGACAACATGATTTTTAAATATTTTAATATTATCCCTATTGCATTGTAAATATTATAACAACCTATCATTTATTTAAACGTCACTACTGAAGATGGAAACATAATTTCCGAAATACATTTAGTTTAATAAAAAATAAGTCTGAGAAAGGACAACTATTTTTATTTAAATAATTAAAAATTCATTTATTTTAGATTTATTGTAGTGCTGATTAAAGCAGCAAGTATAAATAAGTGATCCAGAGGAAAAAAAAAAGATTTGTATTTCCGGGTTTGAGCCCTTGTAACTAAGATTACAATGTCATAGATTTTTACAATAGAAGTCCATTAAGATAACTGTTCCGGTCGAGCTAGTGAAACGATCTTGTGGAGTGAATCAAATAACACTGGTAACGTTGTAAAAAATCGAATCGTTGTGAGTTGGTGAATAGTGTTTGTACTTTCTGTATTATTGTCATTCACAGATTACGTTATTTAGATTGATAAATCCTATTGAAAGATTTGTCCAAAGTTTCGTTTACTATGTCCCGGAAACCACAAGCGTCATTGTGTCGGCTCGAGCAGCGGAATGATTAGGAGGGGAGAAATTTCACGATAATTTAAATTATCTTAATACTTCAAAAATTATTTCACTATTTTTTTTAATATCAGTTAATAAAATATAATCGGATATTACAATAGTGAAAAATTGGCAACAATTTATTCACATGTAAGATAGGATAATCTTAAAAACTTAAAATTTTAGGAAATATTTTAACGAAATATTGACGCATTAAAATGGTCTTATGCAGTGAAATCATAACAATACAAACAAATTTATTTTTTGAACAAATTGTATTTAGACGAGATTTTTTGGAAACATGATCTGTCTTCTTGTACTCATTTTCGTCTATACTATCCTATACCTATCTTCAACTGCATACAAAATAATGCCAATTATTTCATAATTTAAAAAAAAATGCATAGAAACAGTTGTAATGAGACACAATTAGGTTTAAACGATAATTTACAGTAATACGTCACACAAACAAATACAATATGACAACAATTGAGAATATTTCGTAAACAGTTGAAGATATAGGACAGTATATACGAAAAATGTCTAAAATTTTCCGAGGAATCCAAATATTTAATACAATATGTCTCTTTTTTAAGAGAACGCTCTATGCATTCCATTAAAAAAGAGAAGATATCAGCATTTGTTTATGGGATACACTGTATGTAAAATTTTTAGTGAAAAAGATACGCATTTGAAAATACTAATCGACCCATCGGAGTGTTTTTCTTGAAAATAATCACCAGCAGTTTAAATTAATTTGTTCTTTCATTGTGAATGCACTGTATAATATGTGCATATTTTTTGTACTGGTTGGTGGTGATCCACCATTATCATTATTACTTTTTTGACTCTTTTTTTTTTAATCAATAAATTAAATTTATAAATATTGACAAACAATCCCAATCATTATAATCTGGTTCAAAATGTTTGTTTTTGAGAAGCAAAAATAAACAAGATATGCATTTTTATTCAAATATATGGAACCAGTATACCGAGCTTTCAAATTAAATCAGCGCGTTTCAGATGCTCGTAAACGTGGATTTCGATGAATGCAGCGATTTTGTTATTTAGCGAGTTACATCAAATTTTATCATAATTTCCTCTTCATTGACCTCATTTTTCCAAATCTTTAAAAGATTTATAATGAAAAATTATTAGTTTTGACACGTAAAGTTCAATACTATATTGACATAACATTGAATAAGTTACTTACTTTTTGATAGTAAAAAAATATACATGAAGAATTTTCATTTTACTGCTTGATTTAAATCTATTATACTGAATAAAACAAAAATGGTGATATGTATATGAGAGTATATTGTCAGTGAATCTCACAATGAATATATCTGTTATAATTTTTGATTTGAAAATTACTTTACCTTCAAAATGTGACAATTAAATTCTCATGACACACCTTTAATTTTTATTAGAAACCTATGTAATTTTGCGATTTTTTCAGTAAATGTTTTTAATATTTCTGTGTAAATACTTTACAGAAACTATTGAGTAAACTACCAAATTATTCAGCTTAATAAACTGAAAATAATCTAATAAGACCTATACTGTCAAATAATTAGGGGAGCCAATATTAACACATTTCAAATTTTACATGTAAATCGCTATGGCCCGCTTTACAATTCAACACCCTGTGTATGCTATACTGTAAGTGTGATATTTAAAGTTTCAGTATTTATACAAAATAACAACTTTTCTGAACAACGCAATATTATTTATTGTTGCATTCCACGTTTTGCGCTAGCGTTTTGTACATGTGCCCCCGTATCTTTGTTGTGTTGATTCCGCCAGTGATTGCGTATTTTTCTTTTCTCGTGACGAAAATAATTATGTGTTATTAATAATCAATTTGGCAATTAATATCTGCGCTAGTTTATAGCCGTATTGTTTACATATAAGTGGCGCCTGTATTTAGTACACGCCGACGATGACTTTTTATCGGTGGCTCATTTTAGATTTTGATAATAATTACGAGAACGGCTGTGTGTGTCTTAATTAATTAATTACATGATAATCGAAATAAAATAATTTAATTAAATCATGGATTTTGCCTTACAGAAAATTTATATTTCCTGTAACGAAATTATACAATAATAATAGTAACTTCGTTTACTTTTTTTGTGCTGTGGAAGGGGAAATCCAGTTACGGACGGAGTGTGGGACTCCTTCTAGTCAACTGTTGTAGAAGCTTACCCACTAAAATCCCTCCCACTTACCGACGTCGACTGCCAGGGTCATTGACCGGTCTCATAAATTATAATTAAACAGTAAGTTCAAACTATGACATATACAATATTTATATTCAAATTAACTGGAAGTACGCACACAACAAAATAACCTAAAACCTAAATCTAATATCACAGAAAGCTGCATCGGAGTTGTAAAAAGACTCCGAGCTAAACATATACTAAACATCAATCTATATAAGAGAACAAAGTAGCACATGAATATGACTAATATATGATAAATCATTAATAAATAAACATTAAAAGAACAAATAAATATGCACCGAGGGGGTACCCAGGGGTCAGTTTCTACTCCTTGGCATACCCTTCTGCCAACCTGGTTTCCTCTTTCTAATACGTTTTGAGCGCTCTTTTTCGTCTACTTGCACCTCCTCTACGCCCGAGGAGGTCAAGGACGCTACACTGGCTCCTCCTTTAAAGGACGTGTCGCTTGTACCTGGATTGGAATCCACATCCCTTGTGGTTCTAATCCCTGACACGTTGATTCAACATTAGGTGTGTCAACGGGAGGCAAGGTACCTCACGCTGATTATCAACTAGCTCAGGTTGATTTAAAGACGAAGCAACTAACCTTTAAAACACAATTGGCTTTTAAATAATTTATTTACAAAAAAGTAAAAAAAAAAACGGAGAGAGCAGTCACACAGTGTACATGTTAGGTAGACCTGAGGTGGCGTCGGTGTCTGAATGGAGGCGGCGTTCAGGCGGCAGCTCGGCGTCCTGTGATCGGCGTCGGGATTTGGCGTCGGTGTCCGTGGGTTGTTGCGTAGGGGTTGGATCCAGGGGCAGAAACAAATACCATCCTCGTAGTGTTGACGTCGACGCGGTTGTACTGGCAACCTAGGTGCTTGGCGTCGGTGTTGACTGCAGGAACGACGGCGGAACGGCTAACGTCGGCGTCGGGCTGAGTTTCCTGGAGTCGGCAGGTCTCTGAATTGGACTGGATCCGGCAACAGCATAGGACACCACACTGGTAGCGTCGATGTGGCGTCGGAAAGTTACACCGGTAACCGTGAAGCTCGGCGTCGGTGGACTTCAGGAAGCACTGGTCCTGGAGTCGACTTCTCCTGGCAGGAACGACGTCTGCGTCGGTCAGAGTTTCCTGTCTCAGAGAGAAGGATAATTTCGAGGAACAAAACTTCCTTCTTCGTGAAGACCTTTTCCGCAGGAACATACAGGTTCCTTCTCGCATCGGGTCGCAGTGTGTCCGAAGCGCTGACACTTAAAACAGCGGAGAGGAGCCGGTATCCATGCTCGTGCTGGGAGGTTGAGATATTCCCCTTTTACTGTGGCAGGCAACGAAGGTCTGTTAAACTTAAGAATGTGGCCCGGAGTATCCTGGACCACACCCTCTCGCCTAACAGTTATCCTTCTCACTTCAATAACACCCTGATTGGATGGGTTTTCCCGAATCTCCTCAACAGAGCAATTCAGGAGGTCCCTATGATATACTGTTCCTCGGCAATAGTTTAAACTACCGTGACGAGTAACAGTTACTTCAACCTCTCCTAATTTTTTTACTTCCAACAATTATTTTGTCTGCGCGTTACTAACAGTTTCTATTAGTAACCCGTCTTTATTTTTCTTAACACTCTTCAACTCTCCAACCTTTCCATACAACACTCGTTCAATCACAAATGGACTGATTTTATCAAAGTTTCATTGATTTTTGCAACCTGCAAAAACCGGGGGATCGGCTCCCCCGTTAGTTGCGGGTTGGGTTTAATATTTTTGGTATGACTTGACTTCATTGTGTTCCCACGAGACGGGCAGAACTAAATAGTCGCCACCGGCAGTGCTCCCATTCCGGTGGAAGGCTATATACAACTGAACGTCGCCACGATCCAGAGACCACCGTTCGACGACACACTAACGTAGATCCCATCGGCACGGTTCGGATGAGTAGAGGCTAGAGATGTCATGGCAAAACATCACTTCTTATATTCGTTTCACTCCCTCCTTACCTTTTTGGTTCGCCGGAGGGTAACAGAATACCCTCCGACCATCAGGAGGATGGCTTCCCCCTATCCACCACATCGGGAGGCGCGCTCTTTAGGGGTGTGGTATAACCTCCGAGAGCTTCGTTTACTATTATTATCATTATATAATTAGTTACATTAGAAGCGTTTTACCAAGAATGAATAATTTTTGGAAATTAGATTTTATTTTCTTCGGCCTCTATGCATGGGAAAGTAGTGTGATCGTAAACATTTTCGATTCGCAAATTTCAACTGATATATCCGTTGCGAGGTCCTTCTGACTTTTTTTAAAAATGTAGAAGAAAAGTATGGATTTAAGAAGGATGTGGAGTGTGTATGCTATATGGAAGCAAAAATGATACTTGGATATATTTGGTTGAAGAGTATAAGGAAGATCGTTTGAACCATATGACTGGGAGGATAATAGAATCATTTAAAATAGTGCAACAGTAAAGATTCTCTAAAAATAGATAAAAGAAAAAGAAATCTATCGTACATATTAACGGAGTTATTGAATTTATCAATTACTTGATTTCCATACTGCAATTTAATATTTCTGTGCTGTGGTGTGGTGGTGATTTTTGCTTTCCCATTCAGAAAACACATGTATCACCGGATGCAGTTTATGCGATTTTCAGTAAATTGATTGATGCGATTTGTGCCGCTTTCTTATTTTCCAAAGGTGTTGAACTAATCTCCATATTTAAATGTAATTTTCACATACTTGAACTTTAGGAAGTGAAGGGAAAGTAATGGAAAATTGTATGTTCCATTAATTGATTTTCCTTTTAATAATCGTCTTGCACTGTAAGTAAATAAGTTTGTTAGGGAGGGCGTAACTTTTAAACTTAAATACATAAATGTACATCAAACGCTCTTAAGGGAGTTTCAATCCCAGTATTTCAAAAATGTATTTATTTATGCCTCAAACATTTACAAATGTAAATTAATTAACATAACTAAAATACTAAAATCTTTATTACTTGAGAACATAATAATATTGTTGGTAGTACATTTTTCTAATAGATAGATGAATATATAAAAACGGAGATTTAAACGCACAAAATCGATTGTTCGTTATATTTGCTCATCACTGTCAATAGAGGCTTTCCGGTTTATTTGCAAATGCGGATATTATATTTTAGGGAAAGTATGAAATGTGTACATTAAAACTGGGTATAAATTATTTAACAAATAATTATTATAAAACAAACATGTCGATTAATTGTATTATTTAATGGAATTGAAACAAATGAAAATTGTTAGAATTTTGTGTATTTGATATTGTTTATATCGAACAGTAAATAATGCGTAAACTAATTAAAAAATAAAATTAAATAAATTTGAAACTATCTGAAGTCCAATTTTACTACAATGCATTGTGGAAACACCTTTCTATACTCAACGTCATCTATGAAATGCCTTTTTTATGGCCTACCTATCAAAAAAAATATATATCATTTTTTTATAGCAAGCCTTAGATATATGCTGTATATTATTTGCGGAAGCAGAATTATAAAACTCGTTAAATAAATAAATTCTTCAATTTTTAATGATGAAATTACGGTTTTAGATAGGTCAGTTTTCGGTGACTGACGTTGCCCCATCGGAATACTTCAATGTCAGTTACCGGTGACTGACAAACCGGTAAACATATTAAAAGCAAATGTGACACTTATCTCATAATTTTAACGTCGAAGGTATTGATTTTTACTTCCGCTTGCAGCAAATATGTTTTTAATGCTAAAAAAATGAAACAATATTATACATTAAACAATAATCTTCCTTATACTCACTTTCATATGAATTAACCACCCATTGAGAATTAGACTACAATTTTGAAACTGTCGTAAAATAATGTTTTATTATCAATTAAGAAATGATGAAAGTTTAGTTGAAAAAAAAAAAAAACATTTTTCAAGAAAAAGCTAGTAGTGGGTTGCGTCCCCACGCGCAACTATGCATGTATTAACTCATCTACCCATGCTCTCTATTAAGTGGTCAGGAGGACCCTGGGGTATCTCAATCCATCCGACCTCTAGATTGTGTCGAAGTTCATCCAAATTCTCAGGAGGTCTGGGTACTTGTCTTAGACGCCGATCCATCATATCCCAGACATTTTCAATCGTCGACAAACCCGGTGATCGTACAGGCCCGGCAAAATTTGCAATCCAACCTGCTCCAAGAAATTTCTTGCATTATCCTGTAGGAAAGTGGCTTTCTGCAACGTCTGTATTAAAGGTACTAACACCGGTTCCAGTACGTTGTCGATGTAACGATGTGCGTTTAATGTGCCTGGAATGAACGTATGAAATATGTGCAATATGTGCTAGACGACGGTCATCCCGTCGTCTAGCTCATATTGCCCCCAAACAGAGAAGTTAATTATCAATATAACCCCAGGTGTTAAGGCCGTATGTCATTTTTGAACGAACTCCATTTCCGTCTTTCCCTCGATGTTATCGTACCCTTCTACGACCATCATTCGCACATAAATGAAACCTTGATTCATCACTAAAGACGATATTATTCCATTGATGAACCCACCCCTGCCGTTCTTAATACCATGCAAGATGTTAATGGAGACCGAAGGTAAGGACGAATGAAGCCTAAAGGAATAAATTCTTCTAAAAACAGTTACCATCGACAAGTGTCGCACTGGGGCATTACAAGTTGACAGTTTGACAATCAAATAGACTTGCATTTTGTGGCCAGAAATTCATTAATCGCTAAGAAGAAATAAGTTGGAGTTAACAATGGTACAGGAAACATAACAGTTGAGTTTTTTCGGCGGAAACATTCATCGTTTCTTAATTGATAATAAAGCATTATTTTACCGAAGTTTCAATATTTTAGTTTGAATTTTAGTGGGTGGTGGATTTTATATGAAAGTGAGTGTATAATTAAATATTGCCCATACAGATAATGTTCTGCAAGTCTGAAACGCGTCTGAAGTTTGCATATTAAATAGGTTCCAGACATTCCAAATAACAAAATTTGTGATACGATGCCTTATACTGCTTTATTTTTAGTCTATTATTTTTTGTATTATTATTAAATAAGACATAACTTTTTTAAATGAAAGAATGTTTTTTTTATTATTAACACAATCAGTCTGTGCCGTTTCGCTCATTCTTATTCGCAAATCGAGTTAAATATGAACATAATTGTATGAATATTTAATCTGATATCTGTACGGGGAGAATTATGGTAGGTATGGTTGTTTGATTTGTCAAAGGAAATGTTAATTATACAATTGAGTATCTTACTTTTGACTTTAAATAATTATAACGATTTTTGTGTTTATGGGACGCTGATGTCGGTTTTGTTATCGTTATTATTTTATTTTAATTTGTATATTGATATTTTTAAACAAATATCATTTACGATTTAACGATTTATACAAGTTGCCCGGAAAAAAATGTTCATAATCGCCAGGTATTAATTTCCAGTATAATTGATAAAATATATTGTTATTTTTTTCTAATAGAAAATTAAAGGGAAGATATTGCATTGTTTTTAGTTTAAATAAATCTTAATTTGGTTCATCAAACACGTGTTGAATAATCTTTAAATATTAATCATATTCCTTCCGGACATAAAACTCTGACATCAACCATCTCTCAATTCATCGCATCTAATCATTTGTACATTGACAATAACGTTAGAGGTCATAACTTTTTAATTAATGACAATAATAAAAATAATAAAGTAGACTCTATAGGTTCATAGATTTCGGTCGTGCCATATATGGAAAACTTTTTTATTTTAAGAGGTATCGAAAAAAACAACCATTATCGAGACCCAGGAACATTTTTAATGATAAAAACAACGGCAAAAACTGATCTAACTTTATCCGTTTCTGGGTCATAACCGAAAGTTGACTAGTTATTTTCAATGGTTCCTGTAACTCCGTTATTATTAAAAATAGAAATAAAATATGTGTCCATCATGGTACATTCCCCAGAGAATTCGGTCAAATACGTTCTTGAATAAATATTTAATAGTTAATTAAAAATTATTAAATAAAAAAATTGATTGTTGTTAAAGTTTATTTTGTTATTTCTTACCTTAAAATGGCTTCACAAAATTTCCCTACACTATTTTCCATTTCCTGAACATTTTTAGGTGAAATATGATGGCATTTTTACGTTTTATATGAGATAAAAATAATTGTTTATTTCTAAGAGAATCAGGTGGACAAATTTTTTGCGTTAATAATATTCTACAATAAAAATTTATGTAACATAAAGTATTTATTCTTTCAAGATCTACAACTTTTATTTGAAATATTGTTTAATGCGATCAATGGTTGCCTAACAATTGTGGAAAATAAATAAAAACGCTAGGAGTAAAATTGCACTTAATGAGATTTGATTCTGACCAAAAGCTTTTCAGACGTTTCCACTGTTAAAAAGAACTTGGAAATAACGTTTGGGTTCAATCCATCTAGGTGTTTTTGCGCTTTCGCGGAAATACACGCGCACACTGACATTTTTCAAAACTCGATGCAATAGATTCACGTGCATTCGTGGAAGTTGGCGATTCAATTTTTTTACGATTTAAAAAGGGAATAATTTCTTAATTATTTTAAAATTATTTTTATTTAATTTATTTAAATAACTGTAGTCACAGTTATTTAAATAAATAAAAAAGTAAAATGTGAATAAGTCCTTTTTACTTTCCCCGGACACCTGTCCAAAAAAAGTATTGTGATCGTAAAAATTACAGAATCCCCACAGAAGAAGGTTGCCGCTGCCAAGCAACGATGCAGTTTTATAACAACTAAGTTTTGTAATATTATGCAAGAGAAAATGATTCAAGCATTAGAGAAAGTATGTAAGGAGATACACTAAATAAAAAATAATACATTATTTTGTAAGATTATGCATGTGACATTCGGCCCTATTCCCTATCGAAAATGCTATGTTTGACAGCACGCTATTCTTCAAGATTACATTATACAGGGTGTCTCAGTGTGCGCGCCGAGTAGCTTTACGGCTAAATGATTTATTTTTTTCAAAATCGGCTTTCGCAGGCGTATGTAGGTCTATTAGGACCATATTTTAAAATTAGTATCAAATATACAGGGTGTCCCATAAAAGCATGGCGTATCATAGTTATATTTTTTCTAATGGAATGACCCATATTTTATATTTTTTTCAGATTCTACATCAAAAATAAAGTTAACTTTCATAATATGTTCATATGCCTAAACCTAATAACTTTTGAAATATTTAAATATTTTTGGAAAAATTGACGTTTCGAAAAAAAATCATAACTTTGAAATGGATGAATGAAAACAAATGAAATTTTGTGTCGGTATATCTGACTAATGGGTGAATATTTCAGACTATTAAGAGGAATTTAAAATCTTAAGATGTTTTGATAATTCAACATATCTCCAGAAGCACATTCAAGGTTAAATTTCGTGCTTATTTTAAATGGCACACCCTATATCTAATAGGCCTATCTTGTAGGAAATTGTATTGTCTTTCAGAAAGTATAAAGGTATTCTACACTTAAACCTAATAGTTTTCAAGATATATCCATTTTTGTTAATTTTCGTCATTATCATTATTATTTTAATACGACAATGTAACATAAAGCGCCATCTATTGCTTAATTTAATAATTATTATTACCAGTTATTCTAATAGGCTTTTGTTTATAAGCAAATTTAATTGACACATTCGTATTATTACTAACATTTGAAAAAAATAATGTTCCTTTAAATGAAAGAATTAACATGATTTTAATAATAATGTAATGTTATTAAGATTGTCTCTTAGTGTACAAAATGTTCTCTGATGGAAGACATCCTAATAAGAAGACTGTATAGGAAGTTTTAAATATATTCAAAACTGTAAGCAGTATGCAGTATTTGAAAAAAACTACCTTGAATACAGTAACTAATAATCAGGAGACACAATTACAAGTTTAATTCCATTGAATATTCTTCAAAACAGGTGGTTTAATAAGCAATAAATTGGAAGAGCATGGTCACCTAGATCCTCTGATTTAATCCCCATGGATTTATTTCTGTCAAATCAAATATACAGCACTCCTCACACAACAATTGAATACATGGAAGGCAGAATTAATAATACATTTAGATCAATTATACCTAATATGCTGAGAAATGTCAAAATATCATTTAAAATAAAATTGAAGTATGTATTCGATGGTAGTATTTTTGAAAATGTATTATAAATTACTTTTAATACTATTTTGTCAATTTATTTGATGTATTTCGTTATATTTATTTTACAATTCTAACAAGTTTTTATCAAATAATTTACACATGTGTAAATAAATAATGCAATTAGTATATTCACAATTTAATATTAAATTGAACAATAGATGGCGCTTTGTATCGACTTTCCATTTTATGAATAATAAATATTATGTCAAAAGTTAACGAAAATGCATATATCTTGAAAACTATTAGGTTTAAGTAAAAAATACCTTTATACTTTTTGAAAGACAATAAAATTTCCTACAAGATAGGGCTATTAGATATAGGGTGTGCCATTTAAAATAATCATGAAAATTGACCTTGAATGTGTTTCTGGAGTTACGTTAAATTATCAAAACATCTTAAGATTTTTAATTCATGTAAATAGCCTAAAATATTTACCCATTAGTCTAATATACTGGTACAAAATTTCATCTGTTTCCATTCATCCATTTGAGAGTTATGATTTTTTTCTAAACGTCAATTTTTCCAAAAATATTTAAATATTTCAAAAATTGTTAGGTTTAGGCATATGAATATATTATAAAAGTTAACTTTATTTTTGATGTAGAATCTGAAAAAAATATAAAATGTAGGTGATTCCATTAGAAAAAATATAACTATGATACGCCATGCTTTTATGGGACACCCTGTATATTTTAAACTAATTTTATAATGTGGCGCTAATAGACCTACATATGCCTGCGAAAGCAGATTTTGAAAAAAATAAACCGTTTGGCCGTAAAGCTACTCGGCGCGCACGCTGAGACACCCTGTATAGCGTTTCGTACTTCGTAACGCACTAAACCGTTATCTTAGTCAACGCTCAGCGCCATGACAGCCGCTAAAATCGTTGAAAATAGTAGGCACCGAAATGGGTCAAATTATCATAGCGTTTAGCCACTTTAGATATTATTGTATTTTTGGCTTATTCTCTTGTAAAATTGAATTTAAACTATCAAAAAAGAATATTTTTATACTTCACTCCTTCAGGAATACATAGAATGTGCATAAAATTGAGGAGCGAGTGTGTTTTTTTATAAAGATTCCCATAATTCACAACAGGGATTTTTTTACATTAAAGACGTAATTTTTAATGTATTTTTTTAATTTAGGTAAAAAAACGTCAAACCCCTTTACTAATGATGTGAATAGCGAAATTTACATATAAAAACGGCTCGACAGTGCAATAAAACATTACTGCAATTTAATACAATCATATAACAATTTATAAACTTTAAATCAGAGAAAACCAAAACACAAATTGATTTTGTTTATGATCACCTTATGAACATTTCAACTCCACACGGAAATACAAGAAAATTGCATTTTACAGATGCTTTGAGTACGTTTTTAAATAAAGGAGTCACACTGTTTATGGATGTTTGATGCACTTTGGTTTTCTTCTATTGTATAGTTTACACACACACACACACATTTTGCTAGGTTAGAATTCAACCATTCAACAGCCATTAAATGAGCATAACGTTCAAATTTATCGGCCTTGTCTTACTAATTCGATATATAATAACCTCTCTCTTTCTACTGACACATCAAAACTATATTCTTTTTTTAGACTGCAGGAAAACATGTCACTCGATACGGAATACGGAATTATCCAGAAACGTTGCCGCACATGCTATCGTAGACCGATATCCTAACATAACTGTCAACCTTTATGTTTAGCGCTTTCGATAAGGAATAGGGCCGATTGTCATTCTTGGGTGAAGGACGAAAACTAAGTCAGTTCATGCAAGGAGAGCTAGACGCGGCATAGAATTTGTGCATAGGGATGATCAAACGTAAACTCTTATTATCCTGTATACTAGAAAGAGTAATAATAATGTAGGGAGGAAGCGAAATATCTGAGGGTGAATCTAGGTAAATAATTACATTAGAATTCTCATCTGAAAAAAAAAAACACCGCTAAGCACGATGTGGACGTGAGAGAGAGGGAGTTTCACTCCAACACAAGCTGACTTTTGATGGTTGAAGTACATAGTATGAGTTTTTATTTTAAATGTTGTGTTTAAGTTCGCGATAACGTGCCTATTTTTATGCCACATATTTGGGGAATGTGTGATTATTTGCATATTTTACAATACCATATTCAAATGAAACTGAAAAAATCCAGTTTTAAACCATTTTATAAATTGATTTATGTCTATGATAATAATATGCGAAATATAAATGAAGGTTTGAAAGTATCTTTTAGTTAATTTAGAATAATTGGGACACTTTTTGGAAGAAAATCAATTAATAAAATTTCACAAAATGAATTATAAACGACCAGAAAAAGCGCGCTATTTGTAAAATTCTGTAAAAAAATAATTTGAGTGTATTAAAGCAGATTTAGGGCAAAACTAGATATTTCAACAAAAAAATCTTTCATATATGGGAAGGGAGGTATTTTCCACATAGTTCAAATAAACGCTTAAAAAGTGAAACTGACCCTAATATTTAATCACTTCGGACCTTAATAATTTTCATAATAATGGGACAATCAATTTGATTCCTGGCAAAATACGTTACAAAGGGACCATGAAATGTGCAATAAATTGCATTAATATTAGTATTTCAGTTAATTACAACAAATCTCAAGATAAATTTAAGTGATTATATTTGAGTGACATTTTCTTTACAGATTCAATAATACTACACACGCCTATTACGAGGACATACGCAATGTAGAGGACATATTGAAACTTATAGAATGAAACGTCCTTTCCAACATACTGTTTGGCTTTGATAATTATTATTATTATTGTGATTAGTGTTAATGAGTATTCGAATTTCAGTGTGCACAAAAATGAATTGAATGAATGATATTATTCATTATCCAATTGATTTCTCTAGTTATAAAAAACATATACATTTAGTTTTTGGAATTTTGTTACTCATACTTCTGGGACTAGAACAAAAACAAGAACATTTTACAATATTTTATTTATAATAGAAACAAGATGAAAATATATTTTCATTTTCTTAGACACATTAGAAAATGAAAATCTATTTTCACCTGGTTTCTTCTTCTCAAAAATGGTGGATACTTTATTCCAGTATCACTCATAGTGTTTCTAATATTAAAAAAATCATAATTATTTTTTATGTCGGATGATTACAGGTGGCGCTAGGGTAGAGAACAAGGCTCATTGCAAAGAGTAATAAACAATATTTTCGCAACCCATAAACCCTCAACAAGCTATTACAAATAATTATAAAAACATAGAAATAGGAAAAAAAATCTAGTTTTAGATTTTAACGTAATTCATAGTAATCATTATTTTTAAATAGTAGGGTAATTAGCCTAGATTGTTTCCACGATACTGGAATTTATTCCTATACAAATTACTCCAAAAATAACCCAACATTAATTTATATATGTTAGTTTTAAGTAATTTTCAAATTTATTACAGTAGTTCTACAATTATACTAATCGTAATGATCTCACAATTCTATAATTATAGAACGACAGTGATGAAAATAGCCATATACAATAATCAATTCGTAAATCACTTAAAATTAATACATATACATTATTGTTAGTTTATATTTGGAGTAATTTATTGTTTAGGATAATCCTAAACAGTTAATTAGGATTTATTTATAAACATAATTATTTATAAAATATTTATAATTATTTAAACCAACGAGAATTTTTTTATTTGTACTATTGTTAGTACAAAGAAAGTAAAATATTTTTTATGAGAGAACTTGGCTGTCAAGACTTAGTTTTAGGGTGCGTCGAGAGAAGGCTTAAATTGATGAAATAATATATGTATGATTCACGATCAATTTTTATAAGGCATAGGTCCACATCATTGATATTAATTTAGCAGGTGGGAGGAAAATAGCAGATTTTAGAATGTCTATTTTTTTAATAAATACATATAATCTTTATTAACAGATATACCGAGTGTCTGGGATAAGGGGCGAACATAGGAATTTAACATATAAAATTAAATATGTGTGAGTATTAGCTCCCTTATTAATTTTAGAGAAGAAGGAGGGTATTCATTTTAAAAACATTTTACAGTGGCGTCAGTTTACCCAGAGTTCGTGACTAATTTTCGGGTAAATTTAACAATCGACCAGTTCCGTCTGCATCAATAATTACAAAGTTTGTAAAAAAGACAAACGGAATAGAAGATGCAACAATGAATTGGAAGAAAGAGTTTTGGGTTTGATAAATGTTGAACCAACAACTAGCATACGATGTATTGCTCGTGAGTGCAACGTGTCTAAATTCTCTGTACATAGGATTCTGAAGAAGCAAACATCAATGTTATCAGGAGATACTACTACTGGATGAAGAAAGTAGGCGTGTATTATGTGAAATAATGCAGACTGGATCAAACACAGACCGAAACTTTTTGCAGTCTATCTGTTTTACTGATAAAAGCACATTTATACTTAATAACGAGCCCAACACTCAGAACACGCGATACCCAGGAAAATCCACGGATACGCTTAAAAACTAGAACCCAGTTAAGAATAATATTATTGGGTCATTTGATTTTTTTTTAATTTAAATTCTAATTCTTATTTAGACCTTTTAATCGACCAGGTTGGCCCTGCGTTAAAAGAAGTTGCACGTGAAAATGAGGAGATATGGTATCAGCATGATGGATGGATTTAAATGCTATTTTCCCAATTGTTGGATTGGTTGCGATGGCACTATCAACTGGCTACCAAGATCTCCTGATTTAACATCATGCGGTTTCTTTTTATGGGGACACCTGAAAAACACAACTTATAAAAAACGCCATCCAAATATTGAATCTTTGCGGGAAGCAATTTTTGTAGAGTGCAGATTAATTACATATAGGCTAATGTAAAGCAGGCACTTTATAACAGATTGGGTTATTGTTTACACCAGAATGGAGAACTTTTTGAGTACTTGCTCTAACATTTCCCAGTAAGCGTAGATACAGTAAAATAAAAATGGTAATCATTGTACTTTCCCCGGTGAGTTCGGTCAAATAAGTTTTTGATTGAAAATTTAATAGGGAAAGAAAAATTAAATTTGAAAAATGTCTGCTTCATTTTTTTGGAGGCGTTTATGAATAATATATTAAATATAACCGCATATTGATGTTTTATTTGACGTTAAAATAATTATTTAAATAATTAAAGTCTCCACAGCCAACATAAAGTAGATTATAAAAATAATTGTTTATTTCTAAGGGAATTTATCAAGTAGATGAAATTCTTCCCCTTATAAAATAAAAACTAAAGGTCCTATAAAAAAAGTTGTATAACAAAATTTATTAATTTTTTTAAAGATCTACAACTTTTGTTTAAACATTTTTCTATTCGAATTAAAAAATGAAAAATCGCTTAGACTAAAGTTGCACTTAATGAGTTTTGATTATAACCAATAATCATTTCACTGTTATACTAAGCTCAGATATAAAGTTTGAGTTTAATCCGTTCAGCCGCTTATGCGCTATCGCGGAAACACAGACACTGTGTGTTTGTGGCTGTGTACAGTACAGTCATTTTTCAAAACTCGATGGAATCTACTCAGGGGTCCTCAAAACGTGCATATTTGTTGAAATTGGCGATTTGAAAATGTTTACGAACACACGAACATTAATTTACGGGAAAAGTAAAAAATTAAACAAAAATAAATCACGAACTGTTTATAATCTGTCACCACTATAAATTATCTTGATAATGAATAAATTATCTTTCTTCCACTAGTTACGTGTTATTATGATTTATCCAAAGGACAAGTATGCATTATAATTATTTTTCATCGCTCACATTTCTTTGGTAGAATTTCGATAATATGGATTCTGGTACAAACGTAAATTATAAATGGATACATTTAATACAGTTCTTAATACTCTAAAAAATATTCCTTTACGATTTTTCTCTGAAATGATTAGGGGAGTTAATAATTACACATATTTAATTTTACTAGTTAAATTCCTATGTTCGCCCCTTCTCCCAGACACTCGGTATAGAGTAAAATATACAAAATAATTAAAGTTACAAAGTTAAATATACAATTAATATCTGTAAATAGAAAAGAGTATTCATTCAGAGTAATAAATAATTTGTGAGAATAATTTATTAATTATTTTAAAACCATTTTTATTCAATTGAATTAATATCTGTTAATTGGCAATCGACCTGTGGTCTTTCCGCTTCCAATTTTTATTAAATCAAGTTAATAAAAAATCCGGAATCAATATCTCAATTTTCATTGTACGATCATGCTATAATAATAATTGGTGACATTAATTTTAAAAGGATGAAAAGTCCAACTCAGATTTTGTACGCATTAGAACTAGCCCTACCTTCATAATGTCTAACAGTCAATCATCCACTCCCCACACTCTCCTATGTACCACCAATATTGAACCACTTATCCTCAGTCTTGAATTAATCTCGGACCTAGGATAAGATCACCTCTCAATAAAATGCTATCTTTTCCAATCATCGTCAATCTATATTCCATCCAAAATTCTGCAAACTGGATATGCCATTACGGAATTTACAAAAGACAATCGATTTCATAAGTGTACATGATAACATTAATGACATTTCTTCCTAAATCGATTAGCCACAACCATCAAAATTAATACCCCTACCTATACTAAAAAACCTTCAAACACCCACTCCTAAAATATATCCTACGAGTGATCAAATATAAACGAGAGCATTACCGAGACATACGATTGACAGAAGACTGACCACTTAAAGAAGCATTTAACAAACTTAATAAGGATATACAAAAATTAATTTTGCAATATAAATTAAACGTATGGATAAAAGCATGTAGCAACATAAGTGAGCTTGAATGCAAACAGTTTTGGAATGACGTAAAAAAACTCAGTAAATACAGAAAATTTAATTTCATGCAGCAAATACAAAATCCTATAAATGAAATACTAATTACTGACGAATAGAAAATATAAATATTTTGAAATGACATATATGATGACTATTCATGACAAATATGACAAGATATTCCTTGAGAAAATTAACTCCTGGTATGTTTCCTTGGCAATTGATCCAATCAATGGAGAACCCTCTGACAAAATAAATAAAGAAGAGTCTTTTGAATACCTACCATCTCTCAGCTTCGGTTTATGATGGTATTCCCAGATCAATTCTGAAATCCTTTCCAAATTCTCTCTCCACAATTCTTAAAAAAACAATGGAAATATGGAATCATCACTTGTATACACAAAGTTGGCAACGATCTCTTATACGCCCCCAGTTATCGCCTCATAATCCAATATAAAATTCTCTCCATAATAAATGAAAAAATCTCCTTACCAATTCGGATTCATGAAACACCGTTCAAACTCCATTCCGCTCCATCTTAATATTTTAAATTCCTCTAAATAGCCTAAAATATTCAACCATTAGTTTAATATACTGTTACAAAATTTCATTTGTTTACATTCACCCATTTGAAAGTTATTATTTTTTTTTTCGAAACATCAATTTTTCCAAAAATAAATATTTCAAAAATTATTAGGTTTAGCCATTTGAATATATTATAAAAGTTAACTTAATTTTGGATGTAGAATCTGAAAAAAATGAATAATATAAAATATGGGGTATTCCATTAGAAAAAATATAACTATGATACGCCATGCTTTAATGGTACTTAAAGTGGAGAATTTCCATTAACCCCAATAAAACAAAACTCCATCCTCGCTATCACCGTCCTGAGCATTCCCCACATTCAATTTTAGTTAACAACATACTAATTACCCCATCCTCAAATTGTAAATACTTAGAAATCACTAAATTTCTAATATATAAACAACAGCATATCCACTAAAGGTGCCGCGCATATCTATAGCATAATATGTCGTCTCCTGTTAGAATACGTGGCCATCCTTTACTGCAATGCATCCCTCATAATCCTAATACCATTCATCTAATAACTGAAACTTTGACAATGGTATTAATATTTATAACAATTAGATAGACAATGACAAAGATAGGCGGAAAGACTTTCGGTCGATAGCCAGTTTATATACAAATCTAAGTTAATCATTGTAAATGTATGTATAATCGTAAATATTGTAATGTATATAAATAAAGATGTTAGTTAAAAATATGTACGACGAAATCTTTGTATGTACTTTTTTTAATTTGAAACATTGCTTTTTTCTTACTTTCCTATAACAACGTACAAATATATACATCCTATGAACTTCATGGTCGATGTCAATAAATTATTCTTCAAAATCCCGTTTATAAGTTAAATATAGAATTTTACTTAATATTTTCTCCCGCAAATTCCTCCGCTCCTCTGGTAATAAAGTTCAGCGCGGCGGGATGCGGAAAAGGAAGCAACGTTGATTAGGGTAATAATTTCACCCATACATATAGCTGGCGTTTTTTTGCGTCTCAGGTTAATACGATGTGCACACTTAATAAAACTTTCATTCATGAGAAACGGAGTTTAATCAAGATATCTTCTCACAACAGTTATTGTAAAATAAAGAATTTAAAATGTTTTATGATGTTTTATAAAATTTTAAATAAAATGGGTCACATTTTTTTATATAATTTAAAGCTGTGTTTCGAATTAATTTAAATACGTTTTACAGATAATAGTCGTTGTCTTGTCTTGTCTCGAAATTTAAAATATTTCAATAGATTAAATTTTATATGGAGCGATAATACATTTATACTTTACAGTCCAATTAAATATTTATGCTAGTACCCAGGAATTACCGTAGACACAAAAAAATCCTTTTAAACCCATTCCCAAAACATAAAAACCCAAATAAAATAGAGAGCAGCAGTAAAATTGCAATCATAATCATAGTGACGCGCCAGTGATTTCTCCATTTATGTTTATTATACGTTTAAACATTAATTAAAAGCTATCTGTTTCATATTAAGTAAAACAAATATTAAGTTTCTACAATGAAATTTCCAAATAAACTTTAAATTTTGTTTTTTGGCAGTTTGACGGTGTCATAAAACGTATTTTTGATTTTATTTTGATGTTAATCTGTCTCGGACCACGATCTCCCGAAAATTTTCGAAGTCTTGTAAAATATTATTGTTAAGGACTTTATTAACATATATTGAAAATATAAAAGCAGGATCTTTGAAAATAAACTTTTAATCGATTTTTTTTCTCATCCCATTTCTAGAAAAAGATCAAAGTGCTATAAAACATTGTCATTTATTTTTTATTAGTACATACATTTGTTGCTAAAAACCTCATTAACACATTTTGAGAACATAAAAATTAAAAATTCTAATTTTTTTTGTCTCGGTCCACGGAGCTCAGGAAAATTTTCAATTATATAAAATGATGTTTGTTTTTTATTTTGACGTTGGTTTGTTCATTTCGAAAAAAAAAATACAAATATGTTCATTTTTTAAGAAATTCAATTATTTAATTATTTGGAGAGTGCCTTTTACGGAGGGGGAAATTAATTTTCAAAGAATAATTTTACAGGATTAGTTTTTCGAAGGGGTGATTTTTAAGAGGGGCTGTGATTTAATAGTACTTTAAAAATTTTCTCGATATCCGTGGCCAGAAACAAAAAAAATCATTAAAAGTTAATTTTGAAACATCCTACCTTTATAATTTCAATATACGGGGTTATTATAAATATTAGACCTATTTTTAAAAAATCGTATTTATTAAAGCACAAATTCAAAATTAACAATCTTTGCAGCCATGAAAAGAGGAAGCCACAAAGTTTTTTTTTAATTTAGTCTAAATGTTCAATGTGTCCACAACCTTAGCGCAAATGATCAATTATATCGAAGCACTATATAATTCCCAACTAACCAACTCCACGAACTAGACAACTCCATGTTAGCCGTTGGTTTAAGCAACTTCAATAGACTTTCAATAGTGTGTATAAAAAAGGCACAGGCCGACCGCGTGTGTCTTCAGATGAAGGTCTACCAATAGAGTTAGTAGATAACTTGGAATACAGTTGGTTGTATTGAAAGTTCTAAGACGACGTTTGTTGTACAATTACAACTTGTGAAGACTCTCAACCATAATGACAACGCTTCTAGTCTCGAATTGTGTGCTTATGTTCCATTCCTCAACCTATATGGATCTTCTACTGCACAATATCCAAGGATAAGCTCCGCGGTTTCGTCCTTTAAACAGCACCCTTTACAGTCTGGCGATTTTGCAATCCCCAATCTAGAGTGCTCTAAGTCTGTAGTGCCCAGTCAGAAAAGCCGTGATACGTTTTAAGTTTTCACTGTATAGCCGTAGATTTTGATTGACTGATCTTTTATTTGGGTACCGAATGTTTTCTTTAGAAAGTCTGCAGTCTGATACATCATATCATCTACATCTGAAATTTTTAGAGTATAGGGATGATTCATATAGGGAACTTAGAGGGGAACCCATCAATGTGCCGGGCATGTGAATGATCACATCGGTCCTCTTGTTACCAATATCAGTACTGTGTCCTTTCACTCAGAAGATCTCGACTCTGTTGTATATCGAGGCCTGCCTGAGTTTATTATGGCACTCTTTGAGCAGGTGCAGTTTCTACTAAACTAATGTAAACCTGTCCGTGAGGATTAGTAGACATTTATTGTTTACACCACACGCTGGGTTATAATTTCCGCCGCGTGTGTTATGCCCATTAGCTCAAATTGTTCGATGGTTGTGCCTATACCCATGGGTATTTTCTTTTGAATGTTTAGGCTTCTCGAGTAAATTCCCAGGCCTGAACCTTCTTTCTTCAGGGATCCATCTGTATAAATCTTTATAGCAGATTTCCTCATGTGTTTTGTGGTTTCGGTGGTAATTTCATAGGTAGATGCAGTGGAATCAGTGAAGTATCTTTGCAGACATTCCTCCAGAAGTTATTTTTCTGATTTCTCTTACTCTATTTCTCTCCCAAAAACCACTGCTACTAAGGCGAATAATAGCCGCTATGGCCTCTCTTTCACTTGGAGATCCAGTGGTGGAAGGCACAACATCACTTCCATAGCCATTGTTGGGGTTGTATGCATGGCGCCTGTGATATAAAAACATGCGGTCCTTTGCAACTATAACAGCCACTTATTGGTGGAGCCTTTTTTATCCTAGAGCACCAAACCATAAATAACAATGGGTGTTATGACAGCTGCATTTAGTCATATCGTCGTGCGTGGGTTTAGACCCTACGTCTTTCTCACGGCACCCCGATATTGCCAAAAGGCCCTCAGCGCTTTATTCACTCTGAGTTCGATGTATCTTTTCCAATTTAGTTTCTTGTTGAGGGTGACTCCCAGATATTTCACATCTTCGCTAAATTGCAAAAAAATTATTAACATTGATGCTTTGGCCGGATTAACCGAGAGGGAGTGGTCCTCATACCACCTGGATAATATATTAAGGGCAATTTGCACCTGCTTACCGTTTACAAGGATAAGCATTTGTGGAAGAAGACAGTCCAGGTATCATATTCCATAGAAGATAAGATAATACACCACCCTGTGGACAGTAGTTGGCAACCTTAACTGTTCTGTTGGCTAGTGCATTGCCAATCCAGGTGGTGCTCCCTGTTCCATAAGCTTTTTTAATCTTATTATTGATCGTTTTATCAAACACAATGAGTCCAACGATCTTTCAATCCTGCTACTACATTATATAGGCAGAATCGTTTGATCTTTCCTTGCTGCATGCATTTTGGACATGTATACTTGGATTATCTACTAGAGTTGTTACTCTTATAAATTGCACACAAAACCTCTCCAAGGTTTGTTTTAGTAAAGATGAGGAGGGGGTGATTGGTTTGTAAGCTTTGGGAGCAGTGTAGTCCGCTTCCCAGGCTTATGTATAAAAACCTTGTTTCCAAGTCTTTGGAACGTATCCCTAAACCAGACTGGACCTAAATAGCAATACTATCTGCTTTAATAGTACCCCATAGTAGTAGGGCGGGGAAAATGCCGTCAGGTTCAGGTGCTTTAAAGGTGGAAAAGCTATCAGGGAGTTTTATTTATTACTTGATCTGCCAGTTTCCAGCCTGGAGTTGGCAGAGTAATTGTTTCTTCTTTGTGTGGCATGTTAGCCACAGTACACCGCTGGAAGTGGGTCCTGAGCAGAAAATACAGACTCTCTTTGAGGTCGGCAGTATAAGAGCCGTGCAAGTAATTTATTGAGACTACTAGCCTTCTGGGTGTTTTCAATGCTTTCGCAGAAAACGCGCCAGGCGACCTCTGATGCTGCCTTAAGGCTATCCTTGTACAGGATCCAGTCAGAGTTAAGCCTAGAGCTCGTGGCTCTGTTATACTTTTCCTTTGTCTCTTTCTTTGGGGAGTCGAGTTCCGGGCACCACCAAGGAATGGCAGTGCCCTAAAATTCTCTTCTTGAGTGGATAGGAATATTTATGACTTAATTGTCCGCACCTGTACTTCCCTCGCAAGAAGGTCTAGTCTAGTGCTGCCATTAAGGCATTCAATTTTTCTGTCCTGCATGCTCTTTTTGTGCCTAATGTAGACATCTATCCGTATTTCTCGGATCACTAAACGGCTTGCAAGGACGATCTGCTAATTTTGACTAGAAAGTGATCTATCGGTGATCTGACATTTAAACGTCTTGGCTCACCAGTCGCTGATTTTATCTGAGATAATAATGACAGCCACTGTGATATCTACGACAGTTTAGCTACGTGCGTTCACGAAAGTCTTTTCCGTTCCGCGATTGAGTATTTCTAAGTCTCCACTTATTAAAAAGCCTTGCAAGGACTTACCTCTAACGTTGATGGTTCTGCTACCCGGCGCAATATGGAGTGAGTTGAAGTCACATCCCGCTATGAGTGGTAGTCCCTTTTTTCTGCAATACTCTACCAGTTCTTCAAAGCTGATATCAGCAGGGAGGTCTGAGGCCAAATCGAGTCGCCTACAAAGCGTAGCTGCTCTCGAGTGACCCAGATTGTATTGTATAAAATTATACTTTACCTGGGTGGTCATTGTTTATAATGGCTTTCCTACAGTGGGAGACCAATGCTTCTCTAGGTCGGTTTTTTTTTAGTGAAAACAAAAAGAAATTATCAGTTATAGGTTTTGAATTACTATATGACAAGTTATTCAAAAACTGTAACTGAAAAATTATTTTTGTTTTAACTAAAATATAGCAAAAAATATCCTTTATGGGCTATCTTTCAATTTTTTTTTTCATTTAATACTCTCGTAATCCGTTCTTAAAATATTCATGTTAACGAACGTACAGTCCTCAGAATTCTAACGAAACTCTTACACCCTATGAATCCTCTTTATAACCCTTCCAACATGTTCCTAATCATTCCCATAAATCTACAAATCATACATCTTTGCCTCCAATCCTGAAAATACCCTAATCCTTAAACTCCAATGTATCCTAATGTCTCAAAATTTTGAATTTCCAAACATTACAATACTTCAATTAATTTCATTATTCACTTATAGACACAAACAGTTAAAATTTTAAAAGAGAAAAATTAATTAATTTAGCCTTAAAACTACTAAACAAATCCAAGTGGAAATACCGATGATCGATTGCTAGTTTTTTTAAGGTTTTTGTCTCTCCATTTTCGATCTAAATACAAGTTATTTCACACGAAACGATTTACTTAGTTTATTTTTATCTAATATCATTTCTCCGTCTATTCGAGTTATGTGTTCGTTGCATCAATAATCTCTTAGTTCCAGGCAATTCGAAGCCTAACTTATTGACGGTAATAACATACAGGGTGCACACGTGCATTGTCTTGATTAAAGGGAACCTTTTGTCGACAAAAGGGATTGTTTTTATTTCGTAACATTGTTGAATGTCTCAATACACTTTGTAAATGTACACCATTGATTGTTCTTTTTTAATATCTAAATGTACACTTTGATATATTTTTTGATAAAAATATGTAATAATAGAAAAGAGTATTTATTCACTTGGTTACAGTAATTTAAATTAAATAAAAAAAAATTGAAAATAATTATTATTTTCTCCCTTTAGCTACTGCGACTTTTTTTACTTACGTTATGTAAATACTTTAAAACAAATATCCATTAAAATAACCACTTCTCGAACATTGAATTACACAATCGACATTTGCTGCTGCGTAGCAGTAATATTTTGTATAATTCAATATATTTTTTTTTATTCGAGAATATTTAATGCAAAGAACAAAAAACGTTGCGTAATATAAGTCCATCTGCATTCACGTGTGCCTGTGGGCGCGCGCTTTATAGCGAAAACTGCTAAACGAAGACGATTAAGCGTCTTAACATAATTTCAAATTTGAAACACGATGTATCGCGTATATTTAAACAAATGTATCAAAGTTTATTAGACTTACCTGCATGAAAGACCATATATAATGACGTACGTCGTAGATTAATTAAAAGGAAAACATAAATTGTTTAAATTATTTTTCATTTCCATACGGTTCTATTGGTTAAATTTGCCGTTTTTAAATAAAAATAATGTAATAAAACATCATCTCACTATAGTATACTCAAATGTAAACCAATATATAAAATCCTGTATTAATATTATGAGTAAAATTAATTGTTGGTTGTATTTTTATAGGTCGCTACGTGGGCAGCCGTCCAATCAAATTAAGAAAAAGTTGTTGGAAAAACAGGAGCGTGGAGGTTGTGCGAAAAAAGGAAAAAGAAAAGGCTGTACTGTTGAGCATGTTGGCTTCCAACTCGGGCCGCTGAATATTTTAATTTATTTCGCTGTGTAAATATCAATTTCCCGTTTTAATTCTGATTTGCTCACCCTCATAATGATACCTCAACTCAACTAATTTTTTATGTAACAAATGTTTTTTGAATAAAATATAATAAAACGATGCATTATTAGTGATTTTATTGATTTATGTTTGATTTTAGTTTTTGGATAGAATCCTTTACTATATTAATATATAGCATATTGTTAAGTATTATTTTTCTAAATATATTAAATTTAAAAATATTAACAATACCTTTTGAAGTCTGAAGACCATAATGGCATGATATGGATGAGTCTCTGTTTTTTTGTCTTCAACACAAATGGGTAAAAATATCGAGATGAAACAATAAAAATGAAGAATATTTAAATTTTAAATACAAGTTGTGTTACTTTGGATTAAGGATTTTGGATTGGGGGCAGCTCATACGCCGCATCCACTTAGGCCAAACTTTAAGCCATTGTTTACACCCACTCTGTGGCAATATCTAATATTCTTCGTGGGCTGGGTCCCTTCACTAATTTGAGGCCTCTCCCTACCCATGGACAGCGTTGGACATTCGTGAAGGATGTGTCCTGCTGTCTTCTCTTTTCATTACACCCTTGACAAAGGTCTTCTCCATGTATACCTAGTCATGAGATGTGTTTTCGAAAGCCGTAGTAGTCACCAGTAATATACTCGGTTAATACTCTTGTGTGGGCTCTTGAATGTCTCAGGAGCTTTCCTGTCCCTTTACAGTCTGGTTTGGAGCAGCTTTTCTGTCAGTGGCTATGTTGATATCATGCCCCTTGATGTCGGATTCTATAATTATATTAGCACTCTCCATAATTGCATAGATTGTAGTCGTGTGTATAAAGAGGCATCGAGCGAATGATGCTCAGCATACACCACTAGCTCCGCAGGACGAGGATGTCTTTGACACATCAGTATAGATTGGGTCAGTGTGGAATGACCTCTTTCCAATTGTTGATTTACTGAGTATTTATTTTTAAAGTTATATATGGGTATGGTCTGGTCCAACTTGATCTCCATCTTGGGGTCCCACGTCAGGATCCACATGTGTCCTTCCGCTAGATTCAGTTTTGACCATGTGTTCATGGATCGGAGTCTTTCTGAGATCAATTGGTGTTTCCATAGCCGCCGTCGACGTTATTCTGAAAGCACCTAATGTGCAGACCAGCCTTTGGATATGGTTAAGTTTGGCCGCTGCTGGTCTTTTGTTTGTACGGCGCCACCATTCTATCGCTCCGTACTCCAGGTTGCGTTGTGTGGTTAACTGCGAGTGCTTTCATGTTGCACCAATCTTCCACTCTATTAATTTCTTCCTGCATTCTAATACATAGGAAGTTTTCGTATTTCCTATTTAATGAGATGTCTATATCAGTTCTTCCACCAGTAGTTACCACAGGGGAGGGGGGTGGTGGTTGCCATCCCATTACACTGCTGGCATACCCTGGTGACTTGAGTATAAATCTCAGTGTCGGCTAGGGTTAGAATCACCTGTCTACTATTTAGTAGCTTAGCTGTCCGGCTGCATTTTTTGAGGGAGACCAGAGCGAAAGTAAGGATTAGGTAGCCCAAGAACTGCAGCCATTTGGCTTATTGTACTGCTGTCGCTCTTATAGTTAATCAAAGAGTTTTGTGGTTTTTGCAAGCTCCAGTATCCTCTTGATCATTTTGTCTTTTGGGAAGAGTTGATATGGATACTCTTGGTTCAGGTTTTCTTCTCTTTAGTTGGTAAGTGCTGCACACTCGAGTTGCACGTGTGAGGCGTCTTTATCCTCTTCATTGCAGAGTCTGCACACTGGTTCCTCTCCAAGAATCTTCATATTGTGCAGATGTTTCCTGAGGGGACAATGTCCAATTACTAATCTTGTAACTATCCTCAGACTGTTTCTACTGAGTGCAATAGCCTCAGTCAAGAGATCTTGGTGGGGTTGTTCGAGTAGCAATTTGCTATGTCTAAGCCCTGGCAAGTTTTTCCAACGTTTCTTTCTAAGGCCCATTCCCGTACAGTTGGTCCAATACATTTTTTTTTTGAGATGCTCAACATTGGGCCAATGATGGGTCTTCTGGATCGAATTTTAGCTAACTCGTCGGCTTTTCTAATGCCCTTCTCCCCTTGATGTCTTGGCACCAACTGAATAGTTAAAGTGTTCACTGCTGCCAGTGACTTTAGGTTTTGGAGGCATTTCCATGTAAGCTTTGATTGGATCTTATGGTTGACAAGGGCGCTCAAAGCAGATTGGCTGTCGGAGTTGATTAAGGTTTTTTGTTTTTTTTTATATCTTCTCTGTAAATTTTTCAAAATACAGTGGTTGATTGCATAGATTTCGGCTTGCTGGGAATTTACCATTTTCCCCAACGAAATGCTAATACTGCATTTCGGAGCTATGCCGTAAATTTCTGCGCCTGATCCACCTTTCCTACAAGACCCATCTGTCCAGCTGTCGGGTTGTTATTCTTCTCTTTCTCCACATAGATAATTCTAAAGGGTTTAGTTAGAGAACAGCATAGTGTGTCATGTAGTCGCTTCCATTTTAAGAATTGGACTAGTGTCTATACGTTCAATTCTATTGTGGTTGCCTGTTGGGTCTCAGCTGCCAGTCATTCGAAGTCGATAAGCTCCTAGCCTTGCCTCACTTTTGATAACGAGATCAAATGGTTGGGGGTTTAGGAGGGTTTCCATCGCAGCAGTTGGTGTGGTGCGCAATGCGCCAGTTATGCATAAACAGCCTAGTCGTTGAACTCTTGATAGAGCTTCCGGTGCACTTCTTTGTTCTACTTTTGGCCACCAGACTGTGCTTCCGTAGGTTATCATGGGTTTTACTGTGGTATTTTAGTCACAAGGTCATTTTTGGTCTCAGTCCCCATGTCTTTCCCAGAGCTTTTTTAGTTGCCATCAACGCCATTTTTGCTCTGTTAGTTATATGTTTTATTTGCTTGTTCCATGTGAGTTTTATGTCGAGGTATACTCCAAGAAATTTACCTCATTGGTGAGTTGTAGCTTTTACTTAAAGAAGGACTTGAGACCCGCCTGCTCCCTTTTTTTTTTTTCGTGAAGGGGACAACTGCCGTTTTGTTAGGGTTAACATTCAGTCCTACCTTCGTACACCACGTTTCTACAATTTTCAAGGACTTGTTCATGATACGTGTTGTAGTTGCAGGATATTTTCCCGTGACTAGTATAACTATATCATCGGTATAGCTTTGGGTATAATATCCGGATTCGTTTAACAACGTTAGTAGCTCATCCACCACTATGTCCCACAGCAGGGGTTCTGATGCCGATGGTCTTATTGAGAATGGTTGTTAGAGCGATTGTTTGTCAGCATGGATTTCAGCCACTGGATTACCGTGGTTTCCACTGCGTGACTGCCAGCAGCCCTAACAATAGTTCTGATTGAGGTGTTATCAGATGTTCCCTCAATTACTACAAATTGGTGAAGCGCAGATTCACAACGGGATGTATAGGCCTCTGTAGTAGCGAGGTTTCCCTTATATTATTTCGACTAGTTTTTCCATCGTTTTCTTCTTTTTTTTTCCCATTCGCCTGGGTAGTATCTTTCCCAGGTTTTGGTATAAAGACCACTTTAATTTTCTTCGAGGTGGTTAGCACATGTTTTAATGCTATGCTGCCCCTAAATAGTTTACATAATACCGGTAGTAGGTGGTTTATTCCCTTCTGTATCAGCATTTGGTAGATCCCATCCTTTTTCGGTGATTTATATCCCTAGAAAGTTAATATTGCTCTTCTGATCCTTTCAAAGGATATAATTTTCTTTGCTGCCTCCCAATTTCGTTTACTTGCTTTTTTTATTGAGGTTTTCCATAGACGGAGTTAGGTCTTGTGAGTTGCTTAGTGGTTCAGAACCAGGGAAGTGTGTCAGCATGAGAATCTCAGCTGTCCCATTACCTGTTTCTGTGAATATACCATCGGGTATATTGTGGTGGTGCCACAGGAATTATCTAAGGAGTTTCGCACCTTGCTTTCTGAACAGTTCATCGATTCCATGATCTGTTATCTTTCCAACAGACAAAAGATTCGTTCTCAAATCAGGAACAAGTGAAGCATCACCAATTGAGATCTTGTCGCAAACTGTATTGTCCTTTTACATACCATTTCCGTTGTAAGATTGTTCGCTAAATTTAATTTATAACGTGTAGAATTGTCTATTTCACGAAAGCTTATAGCTATTACACATGTGAGTCATAGCACAGCTGTTCAGACACCAATCTTGGCTTTTATTTGTTTAAAGTCATAATATCTATTTATATTTATTTCTTCGCAATTTGCAGTTTGTTTGTTGTCCTTCCTTCTGAATTTGCATTCAGCCTTTTAGTGTTCCATCTTTTTACAAATATAACAACAAAATACTCGCATTTCATCATGTCATATTTCTAACTTCAGATTTTATCTTTCGTCCATCACCTTTTTTTGCGAACATAGCTCCTAAACACTCTCCATATGAGTCATCCTTACGAAAATCACTTTCTTCTATATATTTGTCAAGAAAAGCATCTGGTGTCGGTAGATTCAATCGCACCCTAAAATGTTTCGAATGCCATCGGTAAACTGTACAAAATCATAACTGTCTTATCCGGATTAATGTCAATGTCCATTTCCATTATATGTTAAATAAGCTTCTTTATTAGCGTCGCTTTTCTAACTGGTCCTTGCGACTGGTAAATCTGCTATAGCTTCAACCACATATCGTGAGATATATTACAATTTTTCACTTATTTTAACTCGCATAAAGACATTGATAAAATAATATCAGCTTTCGGTTTTTCATCGTTCCTATCACAAGCTTCTAAACCAGCTGCACTTTCACAATCTGCACCAAGTTCCGGTTTCACTGCGCTACCATTTACGTATTTCCATAAATCAGCTTTTATCAGTAGAGTTAGCATTTGTAGCTTCTACGTGTCGTAGTTATTTTTATTCAGAACTTCCATTCTCGGCATATTTACTTTGATTAGATACCACTCCACGGTTCACAATATTATTATTTCTCTCGTTATCACTCTTATGCTTTTGGGTCCATAACCTCTTAGAGGTACTGAATCGAATGGATTTAATAAACGAGTTTAATAACAGGAAAACTGGTTGAGTGGGATGTTACATAAAAATTATATTTTTTCACTACATTAAATTGTTAACAAGATACTTGAACCAACATGGTTCCAAGCTTGCTTGAGACTTGTTTGTAACGAGACTAACAAATTCATAATCTAACAAAAACATTATTTGAATTTATATTGTCGACATTGGCATTATTAGGTTATATGTTGGTTAGTTGCAGCTTTAATAAAGTATTCGTTTATTTCATCTGGTTTACATTGGATTCATTCCTGAGACTTTTGGAAGCGGTTGTTTCTTTTTTTATTACACAATGGTTCCCCTATTATTATTTTTAGACATTCAAAAAGCGTTCGATACAGTTTGGCAAATGCTTATTACACATTCCGCTTCTTCATTTTCCCTACTCTTATATAACATGATTTTACCATGATATATACAATCCAGACTCCACATTTTTTAACCCATCCCAGTATTCCATACTTTTCGCTGATGACACAGCCCTCATCATCCATACCCCCACTCTTTATTCTGTGCAATGATTCCTAAAAACTTTCTTGCTTATTATTTCTACTAAACCAAAATTCCTTCAAACCGCATATCCACAGATTTCTTACGTACCGCCACAAATATACAGTGAGTTTTTTTTTTTAGTCAACCCAATTTACACTTTTCTCATCAGATATATATTATATTTGTCAACTGTTATGTCAAGTGCAATTTTCTCAACATCTGTGATATTTTTAACCAGTAAAATATTTCTTAAAGAAGGTAATTTAAATGAACCAATTATGAATTCTACTCTTCAATTTTTATTAAAAATTTAGTCAATAGATTGAAGTAAACGGTAAATGACCTCCTTCGCGCTCTAAGCAATATTCTAGATGGTGATAAAAATATTGTATGGCATTTGTTAGGAAATTTGGATCAATTTCTTCGCATACTGAACGTATTCAAGTTTTAAGTTCTTCCACATTTTCAACTTGAATATCACTATAAATTTTTGATATATTCCAATTAAAGTGTTTAGCTTTTGTTTATAAATAAAGTCAGTTGACCCAACAAATGATTTTTGAGAAATTAATATACTAATGTTATTGGTTGTGAATATATTATTTGCATTATTTATTTACACATGTGTAAATTATTTGATAAAAACTTGTTAGAATTGTAAAACAAATATAACGGAAAACAACAAATAAATTGACAAAGGATTATTAAAATTAAAACATAATAAATTCAATTTTATTTTAAATATTTTAATATTTCTCAGCATATTAGGTGTAATTGATCTAAATGCATTCTTAATTCTGCCTTTTATGTCTTCAATTGTTGTGGGAGAAGTGCTGTATATTTTATTTGGCAGAAAGAAATCCATGGGGATAAAAACAGAGGATCTAGGCGACCAAGCTACGTGGCCTCCTCTTCCTATCTATCGTCTATTAAACATTCTATTTATTGACGAACAGTCAATGAAAAATTAGGTAGCGTACCATCGAGCTGTGACCATCTGTTTTGGCGAATACTCAATGGAATTAAACCTGTAATTGTGTATCCTCATTATTAGTTACTGTATTCATTTTATTTACACTGCCTACAGTATTGAATATTTTTAAAGCTTCCTCTACAGTCTTATTATTAGAATGTCTTCCATCAGATAACGTTTTTTTACATCAAAAGACCATTTTTATAACTATTATTATTAGAATCACGTTAATTCTTTTATTTAAGGTAAAAATCATTTTTGCAATTGTTACTAATGATAGGAATGTGTCAATTCAATTTTGTTTATAAACAAAAGCCTATTGGAATAACTGTCAATAATAATTATTAAATTAGGCAATAGATGGCGCTTTATGTTACCTTGTCTTTAAAATAATAATGATTATGGCGAAAATTAACAAAAATGTATATATCTTGAAATCTATTACGTTTAGGTGTAGAATACCTTTATACTTTCTGAAAGACAATAAATTTTCCTACAAGATAGGGCTATTAAATATAGGGTGTGCCATTTAAAATAAGCGCGAAATTCGACCTTGAATGTGTTTCTGGAGTTGCGTTGAATTGTCAAAACATCTTAAGATTTTAAATTCCTGTAAATAGCCTAAAATATTCATCCATTAGTCTAATATACTGATACAAAATTTTATTTGTTTTCATTCACCCATTTGCAAGTTATGATTTTGTTTTCAAAACGTCAATTTTTCCAAAAATATTTAAATATTTCAAAAATTATTAGGTTTAGGCATATGAACATAGATTCCACATCAAAATTAAGGTTAACTTCTATGAACCTTAATTTTGATGTGAAATCTGAAAAAATATAAAATATGGGGTATTCCATTAGAAAAAATATAAATATACGCCATGTTTAATGGGACACCCTGTATATTTGAAACTAATTTTAAAATGTGATCCTAATAGACCTAATAACCGTTAAGCTACTCGGCTCGCACGCTGATACACCCTGTATATATATATATATATATATATATATTATTTGCGGGCGTTGCTACATTACGATGGTATCCTCTTTACTCAACTCATTCCTTCCACTATTTATCACCTCCAAGTCGCCAAAAGATCCTCCCTAAAAATTCTCTTAAAACTCACACATCCTAACAACCCACTCCACAATCCTTTCAACGAATACCTTTATGTATCCAGTCATATCACATCGTATTTTACCGTTAAGCAAAATATTTTCCATAATGCTGACAACCAACCCTATCTTACAAATTTCTATACTCCCCGTAACCCTAATAGCACTCCTAAAAAAACATCCTCCAATCACCATTCATCTGTGGGAATTATCAGGACAGTTAAACTAGGTAGCATATTTTTTTTTGACATCATAAATGGTCGATAGCCAAGACAGACCAACACCCGCATGTATTATAATTATTTATGTTATATTGTTTTGTATTTTCTGTATAGTCTGAATAAAAATGTGTGCGTGTTTGTATAAAATTATTTAAAAAATCTATTCAAATGTCTAATTCATTAATATTTATTGAATATGTCATAAAATATTTGTTTTTCAATACACTCCTCTATGAAATTTGCAATAATCCTATCATAGTTGAACGCCTCCAAAGTTTATCAATTAAGTTTGCCTCGAATCCCCATAGAAATCCTTAATTAAATAGTAGGGTTACGGGAAACAAAAAACCCGTAACCCTACCATCAATCCAAAATATAAATTTCCTCTTTTTATGATTCAACAGTTAATCACTTTATTAGCAGAACGACGTTAGTCATCATGAAATTTAATCAATGATATAGACTGGACAAGAATAGGTGAAAAGATAGTCGTTTTCGGAATATGAAGTCAAACATCTTTATAGATTTAAGTAAATGTATTGTAAATATATTTAATGTTTGGAAACAAAGATCCTTTATTTGTTTTCTTATTTATTTTTTTTTTATGAAAAACTACATAACCATAAGATAAAAGTAAAATTGTTTGAAACAATAAAACTTATTTATTAATAATATGTACATAAATATGCAACTAATTTATATAAATTGCTGTAACTCATAGCAGTATGTAGCCGTTAGTATCTTTATGTTTAAAGTGAGCCTCACAAAGATTTATACATAAATTTCACTTGTCGGTATATTTTTATAAATATTTTGAATTAATTATCTCCTCACTCCAACCAAAAATGTCCCGTAAATGTTTTGAAACACGATGCCGTTTACTTTGACGGTGTTTGAAAACTGAAACAATACATTTTCGTAATTGAGTTTAGCACACTTTTCAATATAAGGAAATTAATCATTGTCTTTGAACTTTACACCGATTTTAATGAATACAAATGACGTAATATAAGCGAACATGACATTAATAAAAGTTGACTGAATATTGTTACCGGCCATTAATTGTAATTGCCAACAAAATCATTTTTTTTAATTTTTACCTTTGTAGTGTTTGTTTCTACTCCTGGATTCAACCCCGACGCAACAGCCCACCAACGCCGACGACACATCCCGTCGTGCTGCCGTCTGAACGCCACCTCTATCCGGACGCCGAATCCATCCAAGGTCTGCTCCGTTACCAAACGCACCATGTCTTCTCTCTCTTTCTCTCTTATTTTGTTTGTTTTTATTTTTATTTTAAATAAATTATTTAAAACTCATTGTGTTTCAAAGGTTAGTTGCTCCTACTTTCATAGCTCAACCTGAGCTAGTTGAAAATCAGCAATGTAAACTAACAAACAAATGGTACAGCGAAAAAGATGGTTGGTATCTGTCTTGAACTTTGATCCCTAGCCAATGGTTATATGATTCACCCAATCATTAATATGATTCAATACCTTGGAGTTTTGAATAATGGTATCAATGAATAATAGATCAGCAAAAACTCTGTCGGCATGTCTATTCATATTACGAGTTGGATCGATTTTTTTCAGTCTCAAGGAGTTAAGGGCTTTAATAGTATTTACAATATGCATTATACGATTATATAATTGTATTTTTTGTAATAATCTTGTAATAATTAATATTTTCAATAATTCTTACTCAAAACGAAAACTTGAAAACGAAACATTTTTTAATATAATATTTGTGTTGTAACAAGATAATAATAATAATGCAACGGTATCAGAATGAGAATCATGTTTAATATTCGTTTAATCGATCATTCACTGTATTACACTCGGATTTTAATATAATTTCCTGAATATACATTGTGATTTGATGTCTCCTAAATATTTTATTTTCTGTTTTAAGGTCAGAATTATTAATGTGTTTACTTCTAACATCCAATGACATGATTTCTTTTAATTCGTTTCCCTTTATTTGCCTTTAAACTCGTCTTACTTGGCTCGTGGGATTTTAATTGTGAGAATATTTAATACCCCTGCTAAGTGCATCATTTATTGTAATTAAATTAAAAAACATGTATTATTTATTAATTTAAAAAAAAAATACTTCCAAACATATGTATAACTACTTGAATTAAATATAACCATACACATTTTAATTTGTTATTTACACTGATAATTATTTTAATAACCATTATCTAACATTTGTTTTAAATATGTTCGTTTTTATTTCAGCTATAAGGTCTATTGGTAAGTTATTAAATGAAACATGTTTTTGTGATATTGAAATATTTCGCCAATTCTATCTAAAATAATTTAGATATTATACAGATATTTTAGTGTCTTGTTTTCTCTTATTAAAACAAGGTGTTCCAAAAGTTATTTTCAAAATAAAAATAATATGTTAAAATAGGTTTTGGGAATTTTTGTTTTAAAAATTATGTCACCACAATTTGCTCCGTTTTTTTTTTTTGTCGGTACTTTTGTAACCGAAATACAAAATGTTCGATAACTGCTTGACATATTTTGTCAATGGTAGCCACCTTTAATTCAGAGAGTGAAGAGTGTTACTTTGCACTTTTGAGTTAAGGTATCCCTATGGGAAAAAGTCCATTGGTTGTAAATCAGGACTTCGTGCCGGCCAGATCATGTCACCGCGTCTGGATTCGACGTGTCAGATGTCGCTCCATCTTGTTGGAACTAGGTGTCCCGGTTAAAGCCATTAAAATATTGCAAGAATGGCATTCAAAGATGTTTAGCATTTCCACGTGTCGTTCAAAATTTACGGTTACCTCTAATGGACCTCTGTCATCTTCAAAAAAGTAAGGGCCCATAATTCGTTGCCTACATTGTAGCCCAAATGGTCGTTTTTGGGGAGTGAAGTGGCCTATCATGCTTCCGTTTTGGATTTATTGAGCTCCAATAACGGCAGTTTACGTGGTTGTTAAAATGAAAATACGCCTCATCTTAGAATAAAATATTGTTGAATGGCCGAAACGTTTGAAACTTTTCGTTCGCTCAGTAGAGCCTCTTTGAAGCATCATTTGGCTTTAGTTCTTGCAACAGCTATACCTTGTGGGGGTGTAGACATATAATTATTGATTTGTGGTGACACTTCGACCTAAAGATCCTTTGTGCCTCCTCTTACGCAAAATAACTTAATCACAGGATATACCTATCTTTTTTAAGTACCCTAAAAGGTTTTTAATCTTGAAATATTTTAGTTCGTCAAGAGTGGGGAAGTAGTTCCCTCCAGAACCTTTGTCTTACACGAGCTAAAGATTGGCATTCAGTTAGGAGATGAATAACTGTCTTCCTTTCCACAAAACAGAATCTACATATTTCATCAGCGACTATTCCCATGTTTAAAGGTGGCCCTTTAGTGGGACATGTCCTGTCAGAATTCATGTTAGTAGTTTGAAGTATTTCCTTCTGAGTAGCCAGAAATCCCTATTGGTAGTGGAGTATGACTACCCTGTGAATATTTTTGGTGTCTTCGCTCCTCTATACTCCCCCAGTATAGATCCCCTATAGGGATTGTTTGGCAAGGGGACAGATGGGTTCAGGGCTTATTGCAAGGGCATCTGCCATTTCATTACCCTCTATTCCCTCATATCCTGGCACCCATATTCGGTTTAATCTGTTCCTTTTTTAGCAGTTGCAAAATTGCCCTGATTTCTGCTTGGAAGATAGATTAAGCAGATCTCATACTTATGTGTACCTCAGTCCTTGGCCTACTGACTTCCGAACACCCCATTCCATTCCTTAGGTACCCGTCTGTATACCATACCAGACCTCCCCTACCTGTGTGGGGACAATGCCTCCGGACGAATCATCCCTTTCAGGAATCATGATCTTGTACTCATTTTCTTTAAATGTGAGGATGGCATCTATATCATCCCTAGGATAATCCCCATTAAATGAGGAGCTTTATTTAGGATACTTAAGAGACCTATTAGTTTTTCTTTTCTGAAATTGGTACTCATGCAGGTGTATGTGTATAGGCGTTACGTCAAGCATTATCTCCATCGCCACTGTTGGAGTTGTTCTCATTGTCCCCGTAATATACAAACTTGTCAATCTTTGAATCTCAATAAGAATTTGATTGCATGTTTTTTTGCTGAGTTTTCGTCCACTAGATGGACGCTGCATAAGTGACAGTATGTCATTTTAGGAGAGGTTTTTTTATCAGTATACATTAGGCGAACTGTATACCGGCAAAAAAAAACAAGTCAAACGCATTAATGTGTGTATGTTTAGTTGCCTATAACACACAACTAAACTTCAAACGCAGGGGGGTGGGGTCGGATAATATATGAAATTGGGAAACACGGCTTTAGTTGTCCACTTGAGCACTGGAGGCGCTGAAGTCTCAAGTGGAAAATTTAAAATACTTTATTTTTGGGTTTTTACAATGATTTATTTATTATTCACGACCTTTGTCGCCCTATAAGGTATATTTCTTAAACATTTATATTTTTAATTAAACATTAAAGATGTTCTAAATAAAGATCAGTTTGCCATATTTCAATTTGATTGATGTAAATCATATGAATTGTTTTTGACAGTTTTTTTTGTATTCGTCAGAAGTTTCTTCACTTTTACTTATAAAACTAGAACTGGTAAGTTATTATTTATAGTTTAAAGTACGTTTGCTTATTAATTTCTATGAATTGTATATTTTTGAAAGAATATACATAACTTAACATTATGAACCAATCGAGCAATAATTAATTATTAATAAATATAATTTATTTCCCACATTCTCAAAATGTTTTCGATCTATAAATCTTCAATTTTTATTATATAGTTTATGCTTTTTACAATATTTTCCATCAGAAAAAATGTATTTAACGTAGATGTTTTTGAAGTAATATTAATATAAATATTTTCCTAGATTCTTTAAGGAAAGGAGTTCATAAAATTATCCAGCTGAGAGATATCAATTAATTCAAATTATAACTGTTGTTAATATGTTTATGATACTTTTATAAGTTTAATATATTTTACTTAAAAATATTGTTGTTTTTATATGTTATTTTTTATGTATTTTTTCAGATCATTTTATTAATTACAATTTCTTATTTGCATGATCTACTGACATTTTTTTCTGTAAAATAGCACATTTATAAAAAAACTTTTATATCAATAATCTGAAATAAAATAGTGAACAAAAAATTATAAATAGAAAAATGTTCAAAAGTCCCGCCATTAGTTATATTATAGTGTGCATATGAACCTAACCTCAAAAACCTTATAAAGGTTTGAAACTTGGGAAATAGTTGTCCACTTGAGCACTGGATGGCGTTGCGCGTGTTTCCCGCTAAATACATGGATTTGGCCCTCTTATACTTTATCTCTATGGTCAAACGCTAAACTTCAAATTGTGTAAAATATTTGATCGAAAATGTGTACAAATTAAGAAAAAGTCGAATTTCAGGCGTGTACAATTCCAACAGTACTAGAGGAGGATAAAACATGTTTTCAATGAATGCAAAGTAGCCGGATATCTCGGTTAGAATGATTCTAAAAATAATTAAACTAAAACATTTTCTTTGGAAGGTAAATCATGACTAACATTGCATGCGTTACCGTCACAAGCAATTTCCTTTTTTTATCAAAAATAGATCACTTATCTATGGAGAAATTACAGGTAAACAATATTAAGAGGTTTTATTAAGACAATTTGAAAGAAAAGTAACAGTGAAGAACATTAAACTTGAAATTAGAATAAGTGCGAAATGACCACCAGAAACTGCAAGACAGTAACTCAAATGATCGCGATATTGTGCATTTCGATATTGTCATAAATAGAAATAGAAAACTATTTAATTGTTTTTTGAATTCTCCTAGTTGAATGAATCGAAAGTTCGTGTTGCGTATTATAGACAACTAAACACATACATCAATGCGTTTGACTTGGGTATTTTACACATGTATACATAGGGGATACGTATAATAAATGGATGCCATTACAACATTACTATAGGGAGTATTAAAGTAGAGAGAAAATTTATATTGAAAAACCGGAAGTGCACAATGTTGGAACAAAAAGCATAATTAACAAAGGCTATCTACGAACTGAAGCAATGTGAAAGAGAATGGAATATAAAATTATAAAAAATATTAGTAATGTTTGTCCAGCATTTTCTACAGTGAAAATAAAACATTTATGTAGATGATCTCTTAATCTTTTGGAATGATAAAAAAATGAATTTATAATGAAAGACTTGGGAATTGCAAAAACATTGTTTAAATATTAGTTACGATGGCAACGGAATATCGTTGGATCAAATAAACTATATGAATGAAGTGTAAGTAAGGTTTGGCACTTCATCTGTAATACAATAAGCATATCAAGTGACCCAAACCAAAAACTATCGGTCGACATGGCAAATGTTAACAATTTGGTTAGAAAAGTTCCAAATCAAGTGTGTAATAACCCTATCTCAACAATTAATTTAAAAATAATAACAGATTCTTAGCAATGAGCGAGCTTGTTGTTATATGCTTTTAGTTTCGATCACTTTGGAGCAGCACTTTACCACTCACCAAAACTAGGGCAAGTAGGTCACCGAAAAGAGTTGACTGATTCGGTAGTACTCACTAAAGTACTTTAGTAGTCCCTGGGCTACCATTTACTAGAAAATAAATATATTTGTAATCCCAATTCGATTTCTTGTTCCTACAATAACAATACTTTCTTGTAGATGGCGAATTGCCATCTTGATCATGGATAAATGTAGGGAAGGAAAAAATGAACATATATATTAAAATTTTCTCTCAATGGTCGGCCGTTTATAGATCTAAGAATATAATGGACTTCATTTATGTTAAAGAGCTGTTGAATCTTTCTGGTTTATGCTATCTTAGAGCGTTACTTCTTGATCAGTGGTTGTATTTTTAAATAACAAATATTGATTGATAATTGCAATATATATTATTTGTGAAAAAAATCAACATGCATATTTTAAAGTTAAAAAGCTTTAATAATTGTTGTGAAACTCTTAAATTATTTTGTAACTATATCATTTTCTCGAAAAATTTTCCTTAACCACCCATTTCACTCTGCTCTTCCTCTGCTTCTCCTACAGCAACCGTTTCATACTGCTCCTTAAGGTAATCAATGATATCCAACAAAGATTCCTCGGAGTCCTTAATAGGCAATACCATAGGCTCTAGCGGAATAAGTTCTTGTTTGTAACGAACGGTATTTCGTCCTCTCCAAATAGGAACAATTCCAGGCGGATTCGAACGGTCTTCTTCATCATGGTGCGGCGTATCTTGATCGGGCAAGGCCAAATCTTCGGCACCGACGTAATCGAAAGCAGGATCGCGCATGTTTATGTAGAACCCGTGTTGAATCCACTTTTCTTCGAAAGTGAAAACGCCCGGACCCAACGGAAGGTTTTTCTCGAAAGTCCCGTGGAAGCGGTATCCACAAGGGTAGGTTAGGATACCCGCACCTTCCATTCGACCATTCTTCCATACACCTTAGGAAGTTAAGATATTATATATTTTATATATAAAATATTTATTTTTGCAGACAATTCTATATAAAGTAATTTAACGGTAGAATTTTTATACTATATAACACTATGTCTTCAGAAAACCGTCGGTATTTCTGCATGTCTTTATCTAGTTTTTGTGTTTTTATCTAAAGTTCAAGACTGTTAAGGTATCCATGTCCGCAAATTTAATGATATGAATTGTTAATGATGTGTGGGAAAATTTAGGAGTGATGTTAGGGTTACGTGGGGTATAAAGAATTATAATTTTAAATAGAACACCTCGATTCCATTCAAGCCGTATGCTTTTTAACGTCTAAAAAGAAAAAGACAGATATTTTGCTTTCGAGATGTACTGTGAAGATTGATAACGAAATCGGTAAAGGTGAACGATAAAGCTGATAAGAAGGGATTTAGTGTTGTATATGGGACAATATTTTTGTCTGGGCAATTGACTCAGGACTGGAAGCAAAGTAATCGACCTGTAGATGGATGCAAATTCATGGTCGTTTCCCGACTTATGTATATAAGTCACAATATCCCGCTTCTACTGCTGGGGAAAATGTTGGGATTTGTAAAAAGAATTCATGATAAGGAAGGTGTGTTTATGGATGGAACCAGAAAGAAATTTTAGTATGAGTTGGGAAATGTCATAACCTAACGCTGTATTTTCTCTCTTATACAGTATTTCTTAATATTCATCCTCTATTATGTCATAGGGTTGTTGTTGACTTATTCTATCGAATTATAATCATATTCGTCATTGTCAATCATCGTATATGTTTTAATAATATGATACTTTTCTACTTTTGATGTTTATCATAGAAACAATTGAGGTTGGTCAATTTTTGACTAGACACATGAGATTAGCACAAAAGAGGCTACTATCATTAATATTAAGGGTACTTTAATTAAAAAACATCGAAACAGGACACCCAATACAATAATTGAATTATATTTGTAATAAATCAAAATTACCATAATGTGAGACATTTTCCTTAACATATGTATACGTTCCTAGTCCATGCCTCCATCCTTTATACCAAGCACCCTCATAAGTATCACCATTGACGTAATTATAAATTCCGTTACCATGTTTTAAATCCTTTCTCCACGTTCCTATATAGGTGGTTCCATCTGGGTACAGCATCTTTCCAAAACCATGCTTCAAACCTATTAGATTTGACTGTTTAACAAATATTATAGTGATACGTTACTATAATGCTTCAAAGAGGGGAATGTAGGTTAAGTCGACCTAGTCGTTAATGATTGGGAAGTCCCGGCTTATCCTTCGCTTTGTGGATTTCTAGCGCCTCTAATAAATTCATTTTAATTCCCTTTTCGGCGAGATGTACAATTGAAAGTGGAGTTGTTGTTTAATCTATACGATCTATAAAAAGCAACAACTTCACTTTCGGTAAACATCTAAACGAAGAAAACCATACTTCCGGCGAGGATATACATCTCGTCGAAAAAGGGATTAAAATGGATTTATTAGAGGCGCTAGAAATCCACAAAGCGAAAGATAAGCCGGACTTCCCAATCATTAACGACCAGGTCGACTTAACCTACACCCCCTATTAGATTTGAATTTTCAGGTCAGAATATAACTTCACCAAAATTAATTTAAATATTTATCAAATAACTTGTTTTTTTCTCATTTCTTTGATGAAATGTATAATGCAAGCCTCTAATTCCTTATTTAAAAGTAATTCACCTTTTCTCCATTCTCCATCATACCTCGCGCCATTCCGAAAACAATACATCCCTTTACCATGTCTTTTTCCATGTCTGTAACCGCCCTCGTAAATATCACCATTCGGTAATAAAGCGCTACCATTGCCATGTCTGTCTAAATTTTCATCACGACCGCCAACGTACTCCTAAAAGATATGTTAAATTAAATATACTCGATAATTAAATTACTTGCTGTTTCACTAATATTAATGATTTAATCAACACATATATCCAATGATAATTCAAGAATTGATAAATGAGAATCGAACAAGAAATGAATATACTCATTTGTTTAGTCATTGCAATAAGAAGGATATAAGGAAGGTATTTAATTATAGTTCTAATTTTTCTAAATGGCTACTGATGCTATCGATCATTTTGACTATTATTAAAGTGTTGTGATCGCAAACATTTTCGCATTGAAAATTTCAACAGATATATATGTTATACGTCCTTTGAGTCCATTACAACAAATTTTTACAGGTCTGTGTGTCCTGTATTTCAGAGCAAGCATTGAACTCAAAATCTATGTTTATTTATTTCAGAATATACAGAGGCGCAGAAAAAGATAGATGAACATCAAAAGTCGTCAAGTGCAAGTTTACTCTTATTATTATTATTTTTTTCATAAAAGATGTCAAGTAAAAAATGTAAACCAATAAAATATATATATACATATTAACTCATCATTTATACAGTGCATTTTTTTATCTAGGCCTCATAGGGATTTACATAGGAAAATCTTTTCGTCACACACACATTTAATTTAGATTAATATGTACAAAATTTTTAAGCTATTTAAAATGCGTTTTATGTTTTTAAAATTGATTTTAAATGATAATAATTTTGAATATTTTTTTAAATAGTAGGCTTAGTTTACTGACATCAATCGTAATTGTCAAAGTGTTCCAATTTATTGTACTCCTTTTATTGAAAGAATGTCGGTTTATACCACCCAAGAGGATAAAATGGTGATGGAATACATAAAAGGGCTATCAAGTAGACAAGTGCGTGATCATTTCTTTGACAACTTCAGTAGATGTCAGAGAACTAAGCCTATTAATTAAGAAAATATTTAAAATTATCATTATTTTAAATCACTATTTAAAACATTAAATGCATTTAAAATAATTTAAAAACTGCTGAACTTTGCACAAATTACTCTAATTTAAATGTGTGTTTAATTTGATCACAATCCATACCATAGAAAAACCATTAACACGACGAAAAGATTTTCCTATGTAAATCCCTATGAGGCCTCGATAAAAAAATGCACTGTATAGGAATCTGTGCACTTTGTCATATATTACTAGTTCAATTGACTCAGCGGTCCCTATTATTTAAAACCTGGTTATTTAATTTAAACTATATTTAAAGAGCGGTATACGCACCCCATAAGGATATTTTTCTACACCTCCTTCGCCTCCTTCACCTGCATTCTCTTCCTCGTCGTCAGACATTTTTTATTAGAATGTTTTTTAATGGATTGTTTTGTCACTGTCGTATATTGACAGTAGTTCAAATTCAAGTAATCTATCAAAAAACCTATGATTTCTTGTACGCATGGCGTTAGCTATTTAGGATTGTAGTGGAATGACTCAATTTCCAACCTTCTTTCCGCGCTATGTTCAACGAAATTGTTCATGTCTTTAAGAATTGAAGCAAAGTTTTTTAGATTATTGTTACAATTAATTTTGTAATTTCTCACCTTATATGAGATTTTCAAAATATTCCAAATGTTCCATTTTCTTTTTTTCTTGAGGAATTTTTATACAATATAACACTATAAATTTTCACCATTAGAGACGTCACAACCGTTTTGTCGTCGAATTTTAATAATTTTGACGTTTTTAATGATTTGTTAGTGTTTTTAGGAATTTTATGAGAGAAATTGGACTTATCTACTAATAACACTGAAACTTAAGAATGCTACAATAAAAAGTCATATAACACAAAAGTATTTAAATAGAAATCTTTGTCTTTTCTCCTACTAATTAATGTATTTGTTTTCATTTGTAATTTCGTTTTTATAACAACATTAAACAACCATTTTTATTTACAACCAACTTAGAGGAAATTATAACACAAAAGTATTAATTTTGTTTAAGTTATACAATTTTTATTTTAAACATTTTTCTATACGAACGAAAAAATAAACTATCACTAAGAGTATAACTCAAGAACTAAAAATGTTACAATAAAAAGTTAATAAAATGAAATAATCATACCTTAAACACTCTTCCAATAAATCTTATTTGAAATATTTTTCGATGTGATTAATATTTTCCAAAAAAATGTGGAAAATCAAAAGCTGCACTTAATGAGTTTTGGTTGTGATCAATACCTCACCACTCTTATAAAAAAGCTTGTATACAACATATGAATACAAATGATTTGAAAATAATTAATAAATTATTTCCCACATTTAGCTCTGTGACTTTTGACTTACGTTATGTAAGTACTTTAAACAAATGCACATTAAAACAACTACTTCCCATGTCAAATTTGTTTTATGAGTTATATGAAGTATGTTTGATAAAATGAAACATTGATTCGTTCCTTACTTAACTTTTTATTTATAATAGCTAAATGTACATTTCGAGTACTATGTACTCATTACATAGCGAATGTTTTAGAAAATAATGCAAGTATTTATACAGGGTGGTAACCCGACAGGTAATTAGTGTTAAGGTAAACAAGAAAGGAGCGAAGGGGATTAGTATGGAGCGGATGTTTTAATGTGTTGTTCTTAAAAGGTCCAATAACGGATTATTTAGTGGGCTTAAATCTATATTTATGAAGTTATCTTTGTGTTTGAACATTTCTTGCCTCTAGCATATTTAAACGGTTTCCCTTTTATATAAAAATTAACGTTTTATAAAGAAAAGAGGTGGCCTGTTTTTGAGTTATGGTATGCTAGGGCAGATTTGAAAATATTTTTATTTTTAACGTGATAAACATGTTTTTTGAATCCCTTTAGTAAATTCGTCTGAGTTTGTCCAATATATGTTTTGTCATAATCATTACAGTCTATTGAATAAATACCCGACTCCTTTAAATGGTTTTTTCGGAAAGGTGTTTCTTAACAAACTTTTTAATTTTGTATCGTTCTAATACGTATGAATTATGTTGAATTTATTCAATAGTCCAAGGATTATATTGTTTATTTTGTCACAATGGATAAATCTGGTATAAATTAAATTCAAGAAGATCACTAAAGAAGTACCCAGACTAGTAAATAACTGGAAAATGAACTGGCTCAAATATGAAATAGGCAATAAATGACTATTATCTCCACTTAAAACTTGGCAAGTGTTTACCGAAAATTTTATAAAACATTTGCTATTGATAATGAGTACATGGTACTGGAAATGTACATTTAGCTAACATTAATAAAAAGTGAAGTAAGGAACGAATCATTTTTTTCATTTTTAACTACTTCCCACTCTATTCTATTTACGACGTATGAGTTCAATTCCTTTAACTGTTTTGCTCTAATAAGGAAAAACACAGACATTTTTTAAAATTCGATAGAATGGATAAGAGGACCCCAAAACTTATATATTCGTTGAAATATTCGATTGCATAATTTTTACGATCATAATATTTACCTTGAGCAGGGGTCTACTCAGCCAATTCTTCAAGTTTATCAATAACAGCGCCATCGCAAGTTTGAAGTTTTGAATACACTTTTATTACTTTTATTGTTGATTCGAATTCTACAATCTACAATAAACATTAGGGGTTTCCATTTGAAATTTTAAATTTGTTTTTCACCCCATCGACTAAGGGAGACAATCATTTTATATAAACTGTTTTCATACGATCAGTACATAAGTAACACTTTATAGAGGAGTTTTCAATAAAAATGTGTCAATTATCTTTTTTTTTATTTATTTGAAAGGCTTTAGTATTCTATTATGTCTGGATGGCATCGGTCGATTGCGGTTTATTGACATAGACCTGCGACTTAAAAAACATAAAATAATGTCGAATCGCATAATTGTGATGGCCAATTCACTTCATCTCCAAGAGGTATTATCTCTAGCGTGTAGCGCCGTCTTGCTGAAACCATAAGCCGTACATGCCCATATCGTTCAATTTGAATTGATATCTACTTTGTTATTTTAAATAGAACACCCTATATACTATATTCGATTCCTCTTTAAGTTGTTTTAACATTAATATAATATAGTTATCAGTTTTGACTAACTGCAAAAATAAATATTTTCTGAAAATATTGACAGTTGCAGACGTTTACCAAAAATCATTACCTTTTTTGTTTTTTGAGAAATGAAATTTTGTATGAATACTAAGACAATACTATTCTATACAATGATATTTTTAAATGTAAAATATTTTTATAGACGGTTTTTGAAAATAATGTTTATTATGTCACTTTTCAAACCGGTGCACACTACAGTTTTCAATGTTTTCTTAACTTGTCATAAAAAGAGGAACATTTTTTATGTAGCATGCCATATGCTTATCTTTCGTAGTTTTCATGTTTTTAAGACATTTTAAGAGTTAATTAAATGGTTAGCCATGGAAACAGAGAAATGACAGTAAAGAAACAAACAATAATGTTTTATATTATTTTGACAATTCCCATGATTTTGGCTAATTTATAAGATCAATCGTTATTTTGTCTCACATATAGATTTTTCATAATGCTAATTTAAATAGAAAAAAATATTTATTTGGCATTTGTTTTCAATTGCCTTTATTTTTTATGCTTGATTACTGTCATTCCTATTGTTTTTCATGTCCAACTATTCAATTAATTATTAAAATGTCATATAAATACTATAAAATGTAAAATACTTCGATAAGAACAGAAGATAGGTATATAACATGCTTATTGAAATATTTGTATCATTTAAAGAAAACAAGCAAAATTGTAGGGTGCCATTAAAAAATACGTCCTTTTGAAATGTCATATTTTAAAAATTAGTTTTCGAGTAACCTGTGAAAAAATATTTCACATTTAAAGTTATTATTTAATAGAATGGTATTATCTTAGTATGTATAATTATTTCTCCACTTGAAAACATAAAAAAGTTATGACTTTTTTCATATACTACTGCAACTGTCAACATTTTTAAGAAATATACAGAGAGCTTTTTTATCAGTATACATTTCCACTATGTATACATGCAAAATACCCAAGTAAAACGCAACCCGAACGATCGATTCCTTCAACTATGATAATTCAAAAAATAATTAAAGAATTTTCTTTTTCTGTTTATGACAATATCAAAATGCCTAATGTGGAAGAATTAAAAAATCGAATAACTAATAAATGCATTCAACTTAACCGCGATTTTATCGGAGGAAACGCGGTGTATGATTTTCGCGGTCGTTTTAGTTACTTTCTTGCAGTTTCTGGTGGTCATTTCGAGCACTTATTCTAATTATTTATTTCAAGTTTATTTTCTTCACTGTTACTCTTCTTTTAAATTGTCTTAATATAATCTCTTAATATTTTTTAATATTATATTATTATGGAGAAATTACAGAATTTCTCCATAATAATATGTGACGTGTTTTTGATAAAAAAAAGGAAATTGCTTGTGACGTTAACGCATGCAGTGTTAGTCACGATTTATTTTGTTGCAAATGTTTTAGTTTAATTATCTTTAGAATCATCCTAAACGAGGTATTCGGCCACTTTGGATTCATTGAAAACATGTCTTATCCTCCTCTAGTACCGTTGGAAATGTAATAAACGCTTAAAATTCGACTTTTTTCTTGATTTGTATACATTTTCCATCATGTATTTCACACAATTTGAAGTTTAGCGTTTGACGTTTAGTTTTGTGTTATAGACAACTAAACATACACACATTATTCGGTTCAATGCGTTTGACTTGTTTTTTTTTGCAGGTATACAGTTCGCCTAATCTATACTGATAAAAAACCTCTCTGTATATGTTTTTAAAAACATTACATAATAAATTGCATTAATGTTATCATGTAACATGTAACGTTGCTTAAGTGTTTTATAATCTTGTATTTTAGCAACAATATTCAATGTTGTATATAGCAAATAGTCATGCATATTATTTTCATATACATTTTTACTATATTTTTTAGAAAACGTCTCTGTAAACAGAAATATTTTGAGGGGCCCATCGACCAACTGGTGATGACAAGAATATTTAATGACAGATAGTATTAACTATGACGAAGGCTTTCTTAGGACAATAAATAACTGGTACACATTCTTTAAAAGTAAACAAATTCCTCAAACTCCATTCACTAAGGAATAGGTCTGGTTAAGTTAGGTAGCAATATCAGTTGTAGGCTCACTTGGGCCATTGTGTTACTACATAGTGGAAGTAATTGCTTCCCCCTCTACAACTCTCTAGAACCATTTGGAGCTCATATGTAAATTTAAAATGTATTTATTAATACGTTGTTCCAAGACAAATGTATTACTCTTAAGAGATTATTAATGCTAATTCCGCAATGGATTACCTCATCCAAAGAATCGTATAAAAACGGTCAAGTCGAAATCAATATTCTTTCTACTTGGACTAAAGAAACTGCTGCAAAAATTAGAATGGATGTTACAAATAAAAAAAAAATCACCAACCACAGCCATTGATCTACGTCTGTAACCCACCTTGCTAACGCGACCATTCCAAAACAAACGTTAATGAAAATTAAGGGCCACAAAAATTTTATCTCTTCAGTCATACCTTAATGTACAAGAAATCCGTCACACAGAAATCATGAATTCAATGAGAAGCAAAAGAAACGGCAAGGGCAGAAAGTTACAGTAGCTGAACAAAATAAAACTGAATACAAAAAACCTATAGTTTATCAAAACTATGTCTTCAACGTTCAAAATATTTATTGCAACAATCAACAATAAATGTTCAGTCTCGCATTATTTTATTTGTTATATTCTTTCACTAAATATAACTCGTGATTAATTATGGATGATATTGTGTCGATAAAACCGAAGCAGGATAATCCGCATCTTCATCAATAATAATCATACCACTTGTCATATTACGGCTGAATATATTTAATAAAAATAAGGCAATGTTATTTCATAATACAAGAATATTTTTACCGCAATTAAAACTTTAATAACAATAAATAAAACAAATAATATAATTAAATGTTATATTCGGCCCTATTCCCTATTGAAAAACATTATGCTTGACAGCATGTTATTCTTCAAGGTTACGTTATATGGCGATTTGGTATTCTGTATCTCAGTTAACGTTAAAATTGATTGAAATAGCAGACATCAAAATTGTACCACTTATCATAACGTTATACAGCTTTTCGAGGTTCTTTTTAATTCAAAGAGTTTTTTAGTGGTGGCTAAAATGGAATTTTGACGTTTAATACAAATTGTCTATTAATTAAATATTGTTTATTAATTATTTTCAAATTATATTTATTTAATTTATTTAAATAACTGTCACCAAGTGCGTGATAATCGCGTACTCTCGATCATTTCCAGCGATCTAATTTAACAACTTTGTAATTATATAAGGTAGAGCTGTACCGATTAGGCATGAAATGTCTAAACATATGTCTGTAGATGGCCTTGTATTACGTAATCTTTGTTTTGGCTTTTTACATTAAATATTTTTGCATAAAAAAATTGTTATGTAACAGCAAGTGTCATTATTGAACATTTGTTTTGAAGTATTTATGCAACATAAAACACTTTTATCGCCAATCGGCACTAAATACATCTATTATTATCGCCATTTGCGGCACTAAACCGTCCCATTATTTTACTACTTTCAACAAGTAACATTATGGGACAATACTAACAAAATCTAAGGAGGTCGAATCCTGTCAGTTTAGTTGTCAAAAAAAAACATGAGTAGTGAAGAGTTTGAAATACCATGTACTCCACCAGAAATACGCGAAAGAGCGATAGAAACAACGCTCGAAATTCTTCCAAATAAGTCTAGACATATTTATAATCGTCAACACGATTTATTCACAAGTTGGTGTGACAGAAATAACATTAAAAAAATTAGCGAAAACGTTCTTTTGACATATTTTTCTGAAAAATCCAAGGAATATAAAGCAGCAACATTATGGTCATATTATTCTATGTTAAAAGCATCTCTTTCGGTAAAAAACGACGTTGATATAAGCCAATATAAGAAACTTACGGCGTTTTTAAAACAGAAATCAAAAAATTATACGCCAAAAAAATCGAAAGTTCTCACACAAGAAGAAATAATACAGTTTCTATTGAATGCACCAAATGAAATATATTTAATGATGAAGGTAAGATAGTAATCAATTATCGAAGCATATTTGTTATTAATGTAGATATTATTTTAGATTTGTGTTATTTTTGGCGTTGCTGGAGCCTGCCGTAATAATGAATTAGTAAATCTTAAAGTTGATGATATAGAAGACAAGGATACTGTATTTTAATTTAAATAAAAAATCCTATACTTTTTCATTTATTTTTAAGATTGGCGATAAAATTTTGTATGCACCACGTCAGTAAAATATCTTTATCGAACTCGTCTTTATTCACCTCGCTCGCTCCGCTCGCTCGTCTCATAACCTCAGACTCGTTCGATAAAGTCTTATTTTACTGACTTGGTACATAAATAATTATTGTTATAACTTTTTTCTGAGAGTGTATTGTTGTATTGTTTTCTGGTGTTCGGTGCGCCCTCAGCGGAAGAATTACAAATTTGAGCATTTTCTTATGACCAATTTTATTAACACTTTTTTTACTTGAAACTGCTATTCATTTAATATAGTCAGTGTCTAATATGCTAACAAACAAAACAAAGTTTTTTTCTTTATAGATGCAAATAGAAGTAATGAACATTTGCCTATTTTAGTAATTGAAAATAAACATTAAATATTATACTTACTATTCATTATATTCTCTTTAATCATTTGGTAAAACATTATCATGTATGTATATATATATGTGGCTAAAAGGCATGCAAGGTGATTTAACGTAAAATAAAAAAAACTATCCAAATAATAACTTTCTTTCATTTCGTATTAATTATACTGAATTTGTATAATTCTTTGGTTAGTCTACAACAAATGTTGAATTTTGAGGAATTTTAAATAATGTGTTTTTTGAAAAAAAAATATATTTTTAATAATAATAAACAAAAAAGATAAAAACAGAACTTAAAATAATTAAAACTCGGAGAATTTGTAAATTAGATAGAAGATCTATTTATTATGTAGACTTTTCTTTATAAATAATATATCCACTAACACTAATATACTATATTAATATATGGTAGAAAATAAAGTACAATGTTGTTGATAAATACTTCTGCATTTTAATAAACGATTATATTTACTTAAGTCGAACAAAATATATGTACATGTTACAATAATAAAAAAAAACAATATACACAATAAGTTATATACACACATAAAATAGTCATGGATAGTAGTAAAATGGTCACATTTCACGTTAAGTGCGACGACAATTGCACCACATTACAAAAACCCAAACGATAAAATTTTTATAAAATACAAAGTATTGCTTGTTATTTTTTTTTCTCTTAGTCACATTTTGAAAAAATATCACTTATCCATATTTTGGCAGCTCAACGCCCCCATCATACAAAAATCACTTCGTTTTGAGTCTTCCAAAACCATCCCCTCTTCGCTCTATTCATATATATAAAAAAAATCGCGCTAAAAAACGACACGTACATTTATTTTTACTTTTTTTAAAAAACACCTTTTCTATTACAGTTCATTTATCATTACAACAGCAGTACCTATTACAATTACATCTCTTTATGAAATAAAAACAACACTATTGGCGTATTTAGTTCGAAAAACGGCACGGAATGAAGTGAATGTGAAGTGAGAAATAGACACATGGCTTTAGATATATTTATATATATGTATATATTTTATTTAAATGAGTATTATGCGCGAGCGTTTTTATATTTTTTTTAATCGTTATTTAAATATTTCATTTGATTCATGTATGTATACACCATCAAAGTACGCTATTCTAATGATTAATGGACCTACTTTTTTTCATAAATATCGAACGTTTCGGCCCAAAACTACTAGAAATTCAAGCACCCAGAAAATCGGATCGTGTGATAAAAAAATTGAAAAGAATATTTATAGGGAAAATTAAAAACGAAAAGAAAAAAAAAACTGGCGGCATGTAGGAAGTTTCTCGTTAAATATATTATTTTTATATACGTATTTATATATTTACACATCTATTTACTAAAAAAATGTTTTTTTTTATTAATTTAAATAAAATCTAAGAGTATTTTTTGTTTACTTTTATGCAAATCACGTCAGTCAGTCCTATTGTGGTGCACCTGAACACCACAAATAAATAAGCGAATTAAAAAAGAACAGAAATTTCATCTATGATATCCCATATAAAAAGCTTTTTTTCTTCTTTTTTTTGTTCATTTCTTGTCCTGATAATATTTACAAGTACTTACTGTTTTTTTAATCATATTGCCTTACATTTAAAAATTTTCTATATAAATTATGTGCAAGTATTCATTTTTTTTATTTCTACACTGTAGAATCGTTTTTTAAGCCCCACCCTGTATTGATAGGCCTTGTTTTTGATTGCTTGTACACAATACAGTCTAATTGGACAGAGTTTATGGCATCTTGTTTTTTATTAATTTTTAAAATATCGCCATTTTTTATTATTATTTTTTTATTAAAAAATATTCTTTTTTATTTCGGGGGTCCTTAAACTTAGTTATGTACTTTAAGAACGACTAGGATTTTATTTGATGTTGTGTGTTTTTTTTATATGGCACATTTATTTTTCCGCGCGGAAGAATCACGATTCGTGTCGGTGTATTCTGCCTTTCCTTTGGCCGCTCTTTCGCCTCTTGCGCTTTGTATCTCTTTGGAAAGCCACGTTACCAGGATCATCAGCGAGTTGGGGATACTTGTGGATGCTGTGGATGTCAACACCTTCGTATCCGTCGACGTAGCCATGAGAAATAAGCTCCTCTTTCTCTTCCTCCGTCCAATCTCCTCTGCCTTGGAATCCGATCGCCACTAATTGTTTCTCGAGCTCCCACGCTCTTTCAACCGCCCTTTTATGAGCGTGCCTTAAAATTCTGTGCCGTTCCTGTTCAGGATCCGCTCCGTATTTTATGATGACAACAGCGTCGGGATTGTGAAGCCGCAGTTCCTTTCCAGCTGGTGAACCATGTTCTGTCGTCTCGTGCGTGGAAACATTAAACATTCCTCCCAATCTCCTTAGCTCCTCCAAATCGTCTCTGATTTTCAACACATTATCCTTTACGAAATAGAAAACGTCCTGGTCGTGGATACTAAAGTGGAGCTCCAAGAAGAACGAGTTATTAAACACTGAAGTGACAACGTCTTGCACTACACCGTTAACACCTTCGACTACACTGACCAACGCTCGGCCACCGACTCGCGAAATGAGAACGCCCTCGCCGAAAACTGCCTTTCTATACGCCACCCTCGGGAGAAGATTCCTGGTCTTTGGTTCCATTTTGAGGAGGGGTTTCGGGACGAAACCTAAATCGGAGAATTTCTCGTTCACCTGAAAGAAAATTTGAATATTAGATAAATTAAATATCACAAATGAAAAATAACGCAAGCGCCATCTATTGCCTAATTTCACGTGGTATCGTCAACGATTTGGGCCTACAAGGTAGACGACAGAGAATCGTTGTTTCGTCCACTAAAAGAAGGCGAACTTCTCCTGTTAATGAGAATAAAAAAAAAAACAAATTCATTTAATAAAATGTTCAGTTATTATTCATCTAAGTAAGGGTAAGTAGTGATAGTCATTTTGGTTTTTCGAACGACAAAACAGCGATTTTTTTGTAGACCAAAACCGTTGATGATGCCACATGAAATTAGCAATAGATGGTGCTTACAATATCGTCCATTTATTTTGATTCATATCAGGAATTTAATCCTATCACAAGATTCGTTCAATCCCCCTTCAATATAGCATTGCACATGGAACACAATAGTCAGATGAGGTTCGGAATACCGAAATGGCCATCACTAGTTACTATTGACAATTAGAAGTAATATTTCTCGACTGTTCCACTTTTTGTCCATCAATCAAATTTGAAAGCTCACGATAACTATATTTTTTTTTATTATCTGTATTATTATAATTAAAAAAAAACTTACTTTCTCAACAATACATTGAAGTCCAGACATCACGCCAAAATCAGGGGCCAATTGCCTTGATGTAACTGTGGCCTGCGGTTTATAAATCATCCTTCCTAGATATTCAGATCCCATCATGTTCTTAATATTATATCCATATAATTGTAACCAACTGTTCAAATCAGTCATGTACTTCACATCGCTCTTTGGATTGATGGGGTCGTTATTCTGGAATCTGTAGATAAAGACATCGGTGGGAGTTGTTAGTTTGGTAGCCAATTGCTCCCAAGCGGGTGTCATCCATTGTCCAACGACTGGATCATACAGGCGCTTGTTTAAGTAGACCAATTTGGTGTTGGGATCGTAGATTCCGCCGTGGAAGTCAACGGGGAGGTAGAAATCGGGATTGGTGTCCAAAATTATGCTACCGAAAGGTGTTCGTTTCATTTCCTTGATCAAATTGCCATTAATATCAAAAAGTGCAAGAGGGGAGCCATTTTGATCTGAGGCTACGTAGAATCGTTGCTCGTTCGTTTCGACAGTTATAATAACGTCTCGTTGATCGTAAAGGAAGCGGAAAGTTCTTCCAGATTTCGGGAAGTGTACATGAGTCAGCAAATCTGGTGTGCTGGGATTTGAGTATAAGTACTGTGTGACATTTCCCTTATCATCGTTCCAAGAGATCAATCTGCCCCTATCGTCGTAGTAGTACCAGGTTTGGAACTTATCACGCTCAAAAGCGTGTATTAGCTGTCCTCTTGAGTTATATCTGTATTTTTGCTCGCCTCTTCTCACAACATACCCGCGATTATCATAATTGTTAAACTCGACATCACCATATTGAACAACTCTGTCTCCACTGTCATATCCCAAAGATATCTTCTCTTTTTCTTTAATCACGCCAATCACATTGCCGTTTTCGTCATAAACATACTTCCAATTGCTAGACCCAACAACTTCCAAAACATGACCATCGGCATTGTAGGTGATTCTATCCAAACTAGTCGATCTTCCTACTAACAATTTTTGCGTTTTAATCCTATTCCTTGTGTCGTATTCGACTTCCAATCTAAAAACATCGAAGCTCTTGATATTAATCAACACCGATTTAATCCTGCCGTGATCATCGTAATCCGTAATAGTAAAGAACTGCTTGCTAGTATCTTGCATAACAGATCTGTTAAACGTGTTTCTGTAAATCCTCAAATCGCTAATTCCTTCTAGGATACCTAGGTTTTGATTATACTTCAATCGCAGTTGAGGAATTTCCTTTCCGTTAATATCAACATCAATTGCTGAGAGCCTAGCATTACCATCGTAAGAGTATTTGTAATGTGCGTTATCCAAACCGTTTTTGTTGCTGAATTTCAGCTTCTCCTCCTTTAGAACCCCAGCGTGGTATTTGAATTCAGTCTTCAATTCGAAGTTAGGCTCAATTATATCGATGCTCTTCACCAAGCTAGTAGCTTCTTGATAGGTGTAATGGGTTGAGCTCAAGCCAGCTAGGCTAGTTTCCAATTTACCCGTGGCGTCGTAAACATAAGCAACACGGCCGGATTGATGCGGGTATACTTTAGCCAAAATTTGACCCTCGTCATTGTAGATTATTTCATAAGGATGTCTGTTCATTGGCGAGAAGTATTGGTATTTGAAGAAGCCTAGTGAGGTTTGCAAGGAGAAGGTATGGATATGTCCTCTGGGTGTTGTCAGAGATTGCAATGCACCAGCTTCATCATATTGGAGGAGATAGTCTGAACCTCTTGGTGTTGTCACCTTCAATGGCTGTAATTAGAAAAAAATGATAGACTATTAATAAAGGAATTGTCAAAAAATCGATTACAACTGATTTATCCAATACGTCATCAGACTCAGATTTTTCAAGACTGAAGCCCAAGGTACGGAGGGTTTGTCTTCAATCAAGGCTTTACGAACTGCATCTTAGCTAGTATTTGGATATATTTTTATTTGGTTGTTTTAAATTAGGTCATATTACAAAAATATTTTATATATCTTATGATATTTTGTATCTTATTCATACGTTTTTCCAAGACAAAATGTATCAATTACTCTCAGGAGAATGAGCATATGAATTCTAATTTATTAATGGTGATATATATTTAAAAAAATAATTAAAAAAATAAGTAGGAGGGAGCAGGAAGACCTCCGGTTGATAGCCCAGTATAGACAAACCTTTATTTTAGTGTATATACTCAATGTTGGTAAAAATGTAATTGTCTAAATAAAGATATTTGTATATAAGTAGGAGAAAGGATAAACATTTTTATTAAAAATAATAAGTCTCCACAACCAACATAAAGATGATTATATCTCCATATACATGATGCGTTTTTAAATAACTTTTGCTGCAATTATTTCAATGATAGTTTATTATTAGAGGTTATGAATAAGATCGTAGCACTGATATGTGACATAAATTGGTCTCAAGATGTAGTTTGAGATATGGTTATGTATGTATTAAAACGTATTGAAGATTTCAGCTGTTTTTTTTTAAAGTAAAATAAATGATTGTTTTTTAATGATTTTACTTACCAAGCTACTAAACATATCCTTGAAGGCATAAATCATAGACGAACCATCTCCATATTTGATTTCGAACAACCTTCCAGCTCTATCGAAACCATAAGTCTCGCTAATATCACCCCATTTCCAACTGGTCAATCTGCTGAATCTGTCATATTCCAACTCAACCTCCGCGAAGAGTCCATTAGCAGGTCCCCATTTAACCGGCCTAGCAGTTCTATCATAGGTAACATTCAACAACTCCACCCTATCATCCAAAAATACAGACACAGAAGCCGAATCTCTATCATATTCAAGTGTTAGCAAATTCTCCCCATTCACACGTAATTTACGCCCGACTTGTGCAACTCCTTTGGGTGTTACGTTTTTAGCTTTGTTTTGGACTCTTCTTAGGAAGTACCTCCATTCGAACCGATTAGCTAAATCACCTCCAATTTCCGAGCGTTGTTTAGCAGGAACAGGGTAGCTTTCCCCTAAGAGCGGATCGAGTTCTGCCAGGACGCTGTAAGGAACTGTGTCTGTGGATATGCTGTGGGACCAAGGCGTGTTGTATTCGACGCCACCGTCGGGGAGGAGGATTATCTTTTGTTCGGCTTCACCGACAATGCTTGAAACGCTAGAGCCTTTGATTAACATGCTGATTGGTTTTTTGTTGTTTTGTCCAACTTGAACGGTTGCGCCTTTGATGCTCAAATCAAATGAGAGGCTGATTACTTTTCCGGTTGGGGTTACGGCGGATGTCAGCCGGCCGAATTCGTCGTAGTTGTAGACGTAGCTTCTTCCGCTGCTGTCTAATTTCGTTTTTAGCAGCCCGGTGGGACCGTGGTAGTCAAAAGTAACGTTGTAGTTGTCTGGTGTGCTTAATTCATGCAGCATGCGCATGCGTGACATCCTTAGTCTGCATTTCTGTCCTTTGGTGTTTTCAATCGAATTCACCTGGCTTGAGTAATCACGGAGCAAAAATACTTTATTTCCCGCAGCGTCTGTCACCGTGCTTAATTTTCCATTACTGGTGTTCACATTGTAGGTGAAGAGATAATTCGTTTCGCCCGTGAGAATGTTCTTAGTGGCGATATGTTGTCCAAAACGGTTGAAGATATAAATTTCTTGCGTTTCCGGTGAGAATATTTCGTACTCCCTTGAAGCACTTGAATCTGGTATACTGGCCATGACGGAACGGATCCTATAGTTGGCTTGATCACCAATATGCACATGTCCATCTGGGCTTACTGCAACGGTGGAAATTGTGTTGAATTTGGAGTTTGAAGCTAGGTAGTGGTCGGCTTCGAAGCAATCGCAACCACGTTCCAAACAGTTGCATTTTGATTCGGCTCCTGCGTACGGGGCAATTTTGCCGTCGGTTCCAATTACTCTTACGCGGTTAATCCGTTGCGAATCGCTTTCTGCGACATAAAGATCTCCAGCAGCGCTAAAGGCAATACTTTGGGGCATTACTAATGTGGCATGAGTGGCTAATTCAACATCATATCCTGATAAGGGTGAAGCACAATGTAAAGGCCGCCCAGCGACAACTTTGACCCTTCCATCTGAAGTCAGCTGAAGAATCATGTGATCATCAATAATATGCAAGGAGTTATCAATTGGGTTAATCGCTAATTCAGTCGGCCATCTTAAGTGGACTTCTTCCAAATTCAAAGTGCCTTCGCAAGGGATTGGTTTCCAATGGGATTTGTGCATGTGGTTTCCAATCACCGTGGTTACAATTCCATCGCGGTCAACCATTCTAATATTTGTACCATCAGCAAAGTACACGACATTATCGTTAGAAACGGCCACGCCTTTCGGATAAGCCAATTTTGCGTCTCTTGCTAAAGCACCATCGCCACAATGAGCTTCATCTCCAGGTAGGCAACGTTCTCCAGATCCCACAACAGTTTCCCAGTTGTGATCAGGATCTGTGTAGTCTTCGGTGTTTCTGACTCGGATGATTTGGTGGGATTCCGGGTCGGAGATGTAGAGGGTGCCATCTAGCGGGCTTAGCGCCATGTGATAGCGGTAGGAAACACGAGTTGCACTGAAAAATAAAGAAGCAAATAATTAGTGTTAAATAAAAAATAATAATTTATGTTAAAATTTAAGACAACTATTTAAATTATTAGTCATATTGTTCCTTTGCACTGAACGCAAGTGTGTCAAATCACCCATAAAGATTAAACTGTTACATTGAATAAATCTAGTTATGGCTAACTTAAATAGTTTGTGAAGTCATCCATAAAAACTTAAAAAAGACATTGATATCAGTGTTGAAACAAATGAAAAGTCCAATGTTAGACTTTCTATATTTTCTTCAGTCGGAATAATGTAATCTGTATGGATGATATCATAAACTTGTACTTCAAGTTAGCCATAACCAGATTTACTGATCTAAGTATCAGTTTGTAATGTCACCCATAAGGATTACATTTTTGTCAGTGTCTGCACTAACAGAAAGGTAAATTGTAAAAAATGCAACAAAATTAAATAAAACAACAGTAATCTGTAATTGATGTAAATTTAGACTACAATTTACATCAATCATATGTTACTATTTTATGTAAGTTGAAGGTAAACAATGTTTGTTTAAATAAATCACTCTGTTTATAAATAAATAATTTACTTACTTCAGCCTCACAACAGTCCTCACAGTTCCATCAGTAAGTATCTTCCTAACTAGGTTGAAATCACCGACAAAGATCGATCCATCTGGAGCTGTTGCCAAAGCAACAGGTGCTAATAATCTCTGTTTGCTGGCTTGTCCTTCGCAGTCGGTACACTCTAGAGGTCTTTGGTGTCCATCGCCCATTGTTGTTAGAATAACTCTTGGTTTGTGTTTGAGGTATATGTTAGATCCATCTCCTTTTTGTAAGATACCTATGAAATGGAATTATTAATAACTAATCAGGCGATACGGATATCTAAAAAGAATTGAAAACTACGAATTACGATCGACACCGTTCTTTAAATTAATTTCTCACTTAATCCGTGGTGAAATATTTAGTTAATACACTTTTATTATAACTCTTGGTTTGTTTCACAGATTCTTTCTATCTGGCGCGGAATCCTCACAACGACTGTACGTTGCGGACTCTCCAGCCATTGATTTTCATGTTGTTAAATGTAAGCGGTCTATCTGCGGTGTAGTTATTCGTCAACACACTGATGGACAGCAAAGCAATGACTGTAGAGTCTGCTACATAGAGTCCCTATTGGGACTTTGCACTTGATAAACCGTAGCTTTAAATGTAGCGGTCACACAGCTTTAGTAAAACGATATTCCATTGACTAATCGAAAAATGTACGTAAATTATTTAATATTTGGCCATAACAAACTTCCAGTAGCTAAACAGCCAGCTAGCAATAAGTTTTGGTTATTGATCGTAATTTTAGGTATTAATCAACTAATCCGTATTTTGATTGATAACTCTCAACATACCTTCATGGAAATTGTATCTGTGATGTATATCCAAATTCCATCCACCAACTTCAGAAATACTCATATCATGCCCGCTTAATTTCGTCGTCTGCACATCCCAAATGATATCCTTACAATCAGTATATTGGTATCCTACTTTGACAATAGCAGTAGTCACACCGTAAACTCTTTGCCTGTAAACGTTGAGCCTATTCCATGCATAGGTGAATTTAATAACAGGATCCGCTTCAAATGTCTTCTCGAACAAAATCCCTTCGATTGTAATGCGTAAATGAATCAAATTCAAAGTAGCAGGAATGGTTTCTGGAGTCAATTGAAGCTGAATCGTCGATAAATACCCTGCCGCGCGCGAACTGTGATAAACCAGATTCAACCCCGTTCCCGGGATTTGTAAACTTTCTTGAACCACCTGCGATTCCGCTAAAATCGCGCTTTTATCAGGACACGCTCCCTGGAAGCCGTGTTTCCAGGTGGCCAAAACCACCGGCATCATCGTGTCAAAGTCGTGAGCGGTGCAAGGTTGTGGGAGTGGCGACATTCCTTTATCTTCTCCCGTTGTCATCACAACGTTATCGATGATAACAACCTCGTTCCAAGGAACAAAGACTATATGGGATTGCGGGCGGAATGGTGATCTTCCGAATTGTAGCGTGACGGCTCCTCCGCCATTGACGAGCAAGTCGAACCAACCGTCGTCTCTTGTGAGGGTGAAGCCTTCTAAGGGAGTGCTCGTGCTTACGCGCACGCCCATTAAGCCCATGCCCATTTGGGTGACTACTCTGCCTCTGACTACTGCTGAACGACTGTGGAAATAGGAAGAAATGTTTAAATGTCTGTTGACGATTTTAGGAAAAAAGATCAAACACAACTATTAATTATATGCATTATGGTTATTCAACAATTATTTAAAAAAATACAAATGCAAGGATTTTTTCTTGAAAATATTCACATTATAAATTAAATTATATAACTATTTCGACAATCCCTCACATAGATTATCAATGGGTGATAATTCTACAGACAATCAATCACCTAAAAATCAACAAATACTGTTTATTTTCGTCAATTTTTAGATTTTTGATAAAAATGACTGTTTTTCCTTCTGTAACTTATAAATTTCAAAGGTTTTTAGGCCATGTTTTCTGAACATTGTATTATAATTTGACAAAACCACTACTTCAATACCTTCATGATTAATTATTTCGACAATCCCTCGAATGCCTTCTGCATTACGTTAGTGATTTCAACATAAATCATATCTTATTCTTGCGTGATAATAGTAATTGTTTTTTTTTTTCAAACAAAATATTTTGAAACCAACAGAAAAAAACAGCAGTGTTTTTCTGTTGAGTTTAGGAGGCTTTAATGACAATCATCTCTTATTTATTTATATTTTGTATTAATTAATGGTAATGGAATAATAGATGTTTGCATTGAAGCAAAATGGCCAACAAATATATTTGCTGTAATTCATCTATTTTTTTTGTTGGATTTGCTTTAACAAAAATCAACTTTTATTCTTGTAGCAAATCATCTTTTCTATTGGGTTTAAAAAAATATAATAATAATCACCTCTTATTCTTGCAGCAAAGTAATAGTTTAGTCAAATGAACCACGCAAAAAATTTCTAGCTATTTTTTTTCTGTTGGGTGTAGAAGGCTTTAATTACAATCATCTCTTATTTTGTATTGAAGTAATGACTTGGTCAAATGGCCCCCAAAAAGTAGTTGCAGCAATTCATTTCTCTGTTGGATTAGAAAGACCTTAACAAAAATCATCTCTTATCCTTCTATCAAACCATCTTTTCCATTGGGTTTGGAAAACTCCTGGGGTACTTTAGGCATAACACCAGAATTTTAACCAGGTACATTACCGGTCGCTATGGTTTTCATTCTATTGTTAGGAGATACTTCCAAAAGCCATAGCTCCGGTCAATGTATCTGGTTAAAATTCTGGAGTTCTGCCTAGTGTTTCAGGAGTTTCTTGGCCTCCTTAGAATCGAGTTTTTGTCTGACCGTAATTTGCTAGTTCCCTTCAACTCTTCTCTTGTTTCTTAGAGATGTATGCCTTTGATAATTTGGCACATAATTTTCATATAAGGGTATTTCTTGTAATATATTCATTACGAACATTATGACGTTGTTATTTGAGAATAATTTTATTTGGAAACAAATCAAGTGATTTTTGAATACAAATCATTCTTTTTATCGTATTGATGAGATAAGTAACAATAGTATTCTACTGAGCACTTAAAAAAACGTTGCATGTTATATTAACGTTTAATGTTGATGAAACGTTAATTGTATATAGTTTGTTTAATCAATAAGCTAAAAAAAAGTTTTCAGCTTCAAAAGACTTTATTTAATTTTATAAGTACTAAAAGACAAATCGTATAAAAAAAGGTCATTCTGTACACTATTAAAGCATAAAATTTGCATAAACACAATTTTAAACACAACCACAGCTCGGTATGTCTAGTAAGTGCAGTTATAAGATATAGTACTTCAAAGTAATGATGGCTCGCGGGTTTACTTCATATGAAATTAACCAATTAAACTCTGATTAGAAGATTGCTTTTGACCATGTTCCAAGAAGAATGTGCTATGATATAGTATTAATTTAGAAATACATTTAATCCTGTAGAACCAATAACATATTTTATAAGACAAATCTCGCAAAGTTATGCATGGGATCTACAGAAATTGACTACTAAACTTTAAATGCAATTATTTCGAATATTTAAAAATACAGTATCATACTTTTTATTATTATTATTTATTTTTATTATTAATTTTTATTGTTTTATTGTTTATTTATTATTATTATTATTATTTACATCTTAGAATATCATGTTCTTTTCAAATTCAGCATAAAAAAATAGGGTTTCCATTTATTAATATGATCGCCTACGTCGTATTTCAAAAACAAAAGACGATCTTAAGTGACAGTTGCAGTAAAATATGTTTTAATTAAGATAAAAATTGACCTGTTCGAGAATTTTATCTAAAACGTTTACTAAAAGATTTATTGCGATTGTTTCAGAATTTACGCTCACACTGTGTAACTGTTTTTACCACAACGCTTATTGACGTCAATAATTTGCATATCTTATTATTGTGAAATTGCAAAAAAGTATTACCTTCAGCATTTCAAAACAGAAGCAAAAAAATCCGTGGAAATATTATCAAACAGAATGCACTTCTAGAAGATGTTAAATTGCTTTCAATAATGATTTTGGTGCGTTGTTATTTAACAGCTTCTAATTATTATCATGGAGAAATTCTTAGAACATTTTATGAAATGGTTCAATAAAATGTTTTTTTATTATACTTATCTGAAAACACGTTGATTCCATATGCCTCTAGAATGATGGAATCGTCACTTTTTCAGGCGACCGCACAGAAAAAATTTGTTTGTGCGATCATTCCGTGCACTAACCGATTTCCATAGCAACGATGTATTTTTCACTTCTGTGTTTCACTGACGTTTTATTTTCCGTCTGTGAAATTCGTAAATTTATTCAATTGTACACAGACTTAGAATATACTGATATTGTATTTTGAAATAAAGTGCTTACCAGATCAAATTCCGAAAAACAGGTATTGCATTTAAATTTCTTTAGAATTAGTGTAATTATTCACTGCCATAGATGTTACTGGTTTGAAAATAAATCAAATAATTTAAATATTTAGTTTTATATTGTTGTTTTCAGATAAGTATAATAAAAAATAGCGTTCATTACACGTCCAGAAATGGATTTTTCCGTGCTTGCATGACGGTCAGCGCGCACGGAAAAATCCTTTTTTTCTGGACTCCTAATGAAATATACTAAACCACCATTCATCTAGCGTATGGAAAAGTAGTGATAGCCATTTCGGTTTTTCGAATCTCATTGAATCGTTGACGATAAAACATAAAAATAGGGCAAAGATGGCGCTTGCGTCGTCTTCTATTTATTATGTAATATTTTAATATGTTCGAAATAAATTACTTTGCAATTCGTTGACATTTTAAGCTCTAAACTTAACTGGTAGCTATTTAAATAGATCTAGTTTTTTTAAGTATAAATATGTTGTAATTCGATAGCTAAAGCCAAGAAGTCTCCAGTAATCCACAAATGTTTAAATTCTGAAAGACTTCAAACAAGTTTCTTTTAAAAATAATTGTTCTTATTCTGACTCCCTAACCAACCGAAGGTCAATGTTTTTAGGCAATATTAATCCACAAAAGAACAATGTCTAAAAACATGACCAACAAATTAAATGGTTGGTGTACAACATAATAATGTGAATAAGCAAATCTAAGGTAAAATACACAACTAGTAATCTACCCTTTTAAATATCATATTTATTGCAAAAATAGCTTTTGGTGCGTTGTGTAATTCATAATCTAATAAGCTTTATATATTTATGTATTTCAATGGTTTGAAGGATTGAGCTCTTTGTTCACTTACGTGTTAGGTTTTAATAATAATTGGATCTTATACTTGAATTACAGTAATGGCTGAATAGGCTGCAAGGTGATACAAATAATATTTTTTTATTATTTCTGTTGTTTTTTTACAGAAAAAATTCTATGTATATATATATAGTTACAAGTATTTAACAATTAATACCTTCACAATCAACAACATTTATTAAGAGATTATAATAAAGATTTCTCTATAAATGAAAGACGATGCAAGCGCTATCTTTTGCTTAATTTCGAATTATTTAAAAGATCGTGCTTGCGTCGTCTTTCATTTATTATAATTCATTCATATTCATATATTATGATTCACATGGAAGGGATCTTGTGTTGCGGTTAAATACCAACCGCAACACAAGATCCGTTCAACACTAGTCTGATGACGTTCGAAAAACCGGAATGGCCATTACTAATTATCCATGAACGTTGGTTGAACAATTTATTAAAATAATTCTTTGTTAAAACATTGATAATGATCACATAGTGATCGAAATGTACATCTGTTAATTAATAAAAAAAGTGTACTAAGTGTTTCATATATCTTTATCATGGTTATCCTCTTTTATCAAATACACCCTTTACAAATTTTACAAATAATCATCCCATTCGCTTTCTAGCAAATTTATATTTCACTAAATTTGTTGAATAACCACAAAAATACATATCAATAACAATGCAACAACATAATCAGCAAACAAAGCGAAAACAAAAAGTATTAGACAAACACAAGTGGACTTGTAAAAAGTGAAAATAATCCAGGCACAAACATATCAAATAACGAAAAGAGAATCATCCCCGACTATAGTTTTTTTTTTTATTCTTTCTCCGGACTAGGCCTTACCTCGTGTTGAAGTGATTCCAAAATACACTGAGTAGCAGCAATAAATAAGAAAGCCCAATGTTAGCAAAATTTAGTTGGTTTAGTATTTTTTTAAGAGACTCTTTTTTGCGTGAATCAAGCTCCAACGATAAAAAACAGTGGTAGTAAGTAAGTTTTAAACATGTAATAAACTGGGGGGAATGGTGTTCGAGACACGGGGCACAACAATGCATCTACAGTTTGTTTTCTTCTCATTTGGTTTTGTTATTTGTTCTATGGAAAATATATAATATTTTTAATATTAAAGTAGTAATCTATTAATACTCTAAAAAAATCATTAAATAACAATAATTTGAAAATAATTAATTAATAACTCATTTCCTCTTTAGCTACTGTGACATTTTGACTTATGTACTTTAACATTTTTTTAAAAGTACTTATGTAACATAATTCAAAACGTCGTAGCAAGTAAAGAAGAAATAATTTACTAATTAATTATTTTCAAATTCTTTTTATTTAATTTATTTAGAGTAACCCTTTTTTAACCGATGAAACTATAATTTTATTTGATATATGTAAAGAATCTTTATTGTTAGTACATTATACATATAAATGTGAAAGAAATTAACAATAAATATTATTATTTTATTTACCGACAATCGGCTATCGGCCAACAGCCTTTCTATCAGATTTTATTTTATTTTATTTTATTCAATTATTTACTTTTTATATAAACTAATCATGTGTAAGGTAAAGATAGAGCCACATGATTATTTTATCTGAAAAATAAATAAAAACTTATTTATATGCTTTTGATTTAATTAAATAAAATGTATATTGTAAAATGGAGATTCCCTAAAATTAAATGTATTAAATATTACACAAAGTGTTATTTTTAAAAAAAGTCTAAAGTTTTACATAATAAATAATAAACTCAAATGAGAAAATAACAAACTATATTTATAATATATAAATATTGTTTAATAACAGAGGTGAACATCAATGTTAGTATTTTTTTTAATTATTCCTTCAAATACATATAAAGAAAAAGGAAAGGAAAACATAGTTGATCTCAACATAAGTAATTAATTTTGCTTATATTTTTTTCGGATTGACTTACCTTTCGTTGAATGTCTCTTGTCTGGCGTAGTTTTGAAGGCTACCTTCGTCTATCAGGAACTTCATTCTTTCAAAGAATGATGCCGTGATCGCAGGTGGTTGTTTTCTTAGAAGGATATCAATGGGTTTAGGGGCCGAGACGCACAATTGGCTGCTTCTGCACAGGCGGTTTGAGCAGCATTCTGGGTCTTCACAATCGACTAGACCATCTGAATATTGAGAGAAAATTGTTTAAAATTTCGTTTTTGATAAATTTTAATATAAACTATATATATAAAAATGGTTATCGAACAAAATGGCTATCGACCGGTCTTCAACCGGAAGTCCTTGTCTTTATACTATGTCAGTCGATGTTTGGATTTCCTTTGATGCAAAGTATAGTTTATATTATAAGATTATTACAAGCAGGGAAGGATAGGACAAATTTGACGTTGTACAACGACTGGTCAATAATTGCTTAAGAATGGCATAAAACTGAATAGAAAATAAGAAATAGCTTAAAATTATTACTATCAATTTTGGCTACTTTTGACTTGACTGTAAACCCCAAAAACTGTACCTTTATCATTGTCTCTGCTATCGTTGCAATTTTGCTCCAAAAGCACGCTGCAGTCGGGGCCATCCCATCCGTTTTCACACCTGCATTCCCAGGCACCGTCCGAATTGAACCTGCACTGGCCGTGACCAGAGCAGCTGTTGGGGCAGCCTTCCATGGTGCAGTGTTTTCCGTTCCAGCCAGTCACGCAAAGGCAAGTGCCGTTTTTGCACTGTCCGTGTTCGTTGCAGCGAGGATCGCAGAGTTTTAGGTTGCACGCATCGCCGCCCCAACCTGGATCGCACTGACAGGCATCCGATACACAGTGTCCGTGTATGCCACAGTCCAGATCACATAATTCTAAAAAAAAAGAAGATAGAAATCAGATAAGTGTGGTTTTTAAGAAAATAATTCTTCAGCAGACTGAAAAATTCACAGATGGTTAGTCTACATTTTCTAGTTCCAATGATCAGACAAATCTCTGCATTGTTTTAAATTTTGGTACAATTTGAAAAACTATACGAAAAAAGATAAAATAATAGTAAGAATGTATTTATAAGGAACTGCAAAAGATTCTGTAGATGTCTACTACAGAAGATTCTGTAGATCCCTACAGAATCTTCTGCAGTTTGGAGAGGATAAAATAAAAAATCTATAGATTTTTACATCATTATTTTCGAACATTGATGACTATATAAATCTAATTATTGAGGGAAGGTTTTGGACCTGACGACTGAAAAATGGGTCAACTTTAGGATTTTTTTAGACAAAGGAATATTTTGAAATGCGGTTGTCAGTTGTTTTGGCCATACAATGAAATACAAATTTCTAGTTTTTAGAAAAAGAAAAAAAAAAACATCTAAAATGGCAATTCTAGTCTCCAACCAGACATATACGCCCCGTGTTTAATTTTACGCGGGACGCTCTTGAAAAGGGAGGATAAAAGTTAGATATGATTTATTATTTTAAAGAAGAATAAAAAAAACTGTTCAGAATATTCTGGAGTATAAAATAAAAAATCTATACATTGATGGGAATATCTATAGATTTTTTTAATGTATTATACATCTATAGATATTCCCTCCAATATATAGAATATTTATTGAAGCAGCAATAACCAGAGAAATCTCATCATTATGTTCTTAATTTAGGCGCAATTTAAAAAACCACAAGTAACATAAATTTAACACCGTAAGCTGACATTCGGTGTTTTGTTCTTGCTTTAGTCCAGGGATTATAAATACATACCTCTTGAGCAGTCCTCCCCGGACCACTGTGGTTCGCAAGTACAAGTTTGCGTTTCGAGATCGAAAGTTCCGTGTCCGGAACAATCTGGAAGACATTGCAGGGCGTCCTTATCCATCTGACCGCAATCCGGCCCCTTCCATCCCTTCTTGCAGAGGCAATTGCCCTCGACGCAGTAACCGTGTCCCGAACAAGTGGGATGCGGACAGTCGACTAAATTTTTCGTGAAAAAATAAACAATTAATAAATTATGTCTATTAATTATATGAACCTAAATTTACTTCTCAGTGATCAATTCATTGAAATATTTTCACTAATTTTAATTTTTAGAATTAAATTTATCTAACTATGATTAATTTCTTATTTATTGATCACTTGGTAAAACATTTTTATTAATATATAGGTTATTTGTGATCAAATCTACTTCTTTGTAACATAAACTAAGTGAAGTCAATAAAAAAAACGTATATTTTATCTAACTAGTTTTGACTTGTAATTATCATTTTATACTTGTTTAAATATTCCATAATGACAACACGTCGAAACTAGAAAAAGTTTCATTAGATTCAATGTTTCATCCTTATTTTAAACAAATTGAGAATGACAACAAATTGAAACTAAAGAAACAAATGCATTTTCCCTTCATATAAAGAGTGACAAATACTTCTGAACTAGCTTAATAAGTTCAACTAGTTTTGAATTAACATTCTCTCTTCATATAAAACTTTCAGAATTACAAAAAAGTCGGAACTAGAGGAACATGTCCAACTAGTTTTGACTTGCCAAACTCTCTTCATATTAAACTTTAAGGATTAAAACCAAATCGGGACGAGAGAAGTGCATAACTATTGACTTGCTATTCTCTCTTCATTAAGAAGAGAAATACCAGTTATGACTTGCCATCATCGCTTCGTATAAATTTTTCAGAATGACAAACAACTTGAAACTAGAGGAACAAGTCCAACTAGTTGACTTATCTCTTTGTATAAATCTTTTAGGGTGACAAACAAGTCGACTTGCTACACTCTCTTCACACAAAACTTTAAAAATAACCAAGTCGGAACGAGAGAAATAAGTGTGCAAATATTGACTTGCTATGATCTGTTCATTTAGAAGAGAAACAAGTACAACTAGTTTTGTCTCTTCAGAATGACAAACAAGTCAGAATTAGAGGGACAAGTCCAATAAGTTTTGACTTGCCATCCATCTCTCCATAATAAAACTATAATAATACAAACAATTCCGAACTATAGAAATTAGTGCAACTAGTTTTGATATGCCATTCTCTCTTCATGTCAAATTTTAAGAATGACAAAAAATCGGAATTAGAATTTTGACTTTTCTTTGTGTTTTCATATAAATCCTTGAGAATGACAAAAAATACAAAATTTTATAAATAAAATTAAAAAAAGAGTAAATGGAAACCATTTTTCTTTAATTAAATAGTTTTAAGTATAGACAAGGTATTATAGGTGGCATTAAATAGTGATTAGTGTTGTTAGTAAAAGCGTCTTACCCTCTTCGCAAAATTTGCCTTTGTAACCGCGTACGCAAGCGCATTTCCCGTTAGAACAGTGCCCGTGGCCATTACAATCAGGCACCTCGCATTCGTCATGTCGCAACGAGCATTCTTTGCCCTTCCAGCCAGGATTGCATTGACATTCCCCGTTGATATATTCGCCTCTCTGGCTGCATAACACCGGGCAAACACCTAATAGGGAAAGAACATTCATTCAACATGCTGTTATTCACTTTAGTTTTGGGATTTTTGTTCGTGGATGTGGGTTGTGAGGGGACTTACTTTCGCTGCAGTCATCTCCTCCAAAGCCAGGATTGCACTGGCAGTGTCCCATTAGGCACTCGCCTTTCCCGCTACAGCCGTTGGGACAGTTATGGGTCATGTCATCGGCGACGACTGCGATAAAGGTTACTTCTTGCGGGTCACCGTCGTCGTTGTAAAGGGACAAAAACCAATGACCTTGTTCCATGTAATGCGTCACTTCTTTTTTCACCGAAGACTAATGAAATAATATTTTAGATACTTCCAATAAATCCCATATTGTTCATTTTGGATTACAGTAAAGAATTGCTAATGGCATTTTGTAACTATTTCTTCTGCTGATGGACAAACTTGATGATTTTAAGTAATAATGAGCCAATTCGAGGATATCAATAATCGAATATTATTTTTTCGTTAAAAACAGCATAATCCTATTTTATTTATATTGGATTGCACAAAATAATTATTATTGGCATATTATAAGTATTTCTTCTGTTGATGTGCAAAATTGATATCTTCAATAGGTGATGGAAAAAAATGAGGATTTCAATGATTGAATGTTCAGAATTAATTTTCATAATACCAAAACAGTCGTATATCATTTATATTACGATTGCATGAAAGAATTATTATTGGCATATTATAAGTATTTCTTCTATTCATGTAAAAAACTGATGATTTCAATGATCGAATGTTCGAAATGTAATTTTCATGAAACCAACACAATCCTATATTATTTATACTGGGTTGCATAAAAGAATAATAATATAAAAATTTATTAATAATATTATAAGTATTTCTTGTATTGATAGGCAAAATTGATGATTTCAATTAGTAGCCGGCAATATAAACAATTTCAATAATCATATCATATTTCCTATTGACAGAAAGGATTCTTAGACGATTGCTGATTTATTTAATTTAAAATTAAATTATGCGTGCTCAAAAAAGGACAATTCAGAAGCTCCGTGTAATTGATTTTTTAAATGATTTAACTGCATGAGCAGCCGAAATAATTGCAAAGATCGTAATTGTTTTGAAAAAGAGAAACGAATTGACATTTTACTAGAAAATCATTTTTATTTGCAGAAATTTAGCTTGTAATGAAATTCGTTTCATACAAAAATTGAAATCTTGATTAAAATCTCCTTATTGTTAAATCTCAGTTAATATGCTATTTATTAAACGATCATTGAATTCCCGAGATGGGAAGCAAAACCCGCAAATCCGGTATATGTAATTATTATTGTACAATAAAAATACTTGAACTTAAAAAGGATTGTGACGTTACTTTAGAGAACTCATTTCTTTGGAGAAAGGCATTGGTAGAAAATAACGCAATTGCCAAGAGAGATGATGTTTTGCGAGAAAATTTGTGATCTATGAAAAAAACTCTCAAACAAAAGCTGCATATAGAATTCACCACGAGTTTTTTTTTAAATGTTTTTTTTGTAAGATACAAAACATGTGTTGTAATTAAATTTAAAATATGTTCTCAAAGCAATATACAAGATGTTCCATAGAATTATAATAGGATGATATATTTATGGAAAATACTGCACCAAAACTCAAAATTTTTGTAATCCAAAATTAAAACAATTTTTAAACCGCTGTTTTTGAATTTTGAAAACTTACGTGGGATGCACGCGTCGTACGCGCTTTGAATCCACTTAGAACTTCTAAAATATGGTATTGGGTGTGAGTTGGAAGAGCATTCCTTCTAGCATAGACACCTATGCTGGCGCCGCGAGGTATGTTGTAGTCAAACTTGACGTACGCAGCTTCCGATTGGTAGAACTGCATATTCCAATAACCGTAAGGTGGGATTTCCTTGGACAACCTTTGCCCCAGTGCGATTTGCGAAAACGTGGTCCCGTCTGGAGGAAAAGACTGCGCCGGGAATGTCCTAGCCCCTGGATATAGATTAGTCTGGTTAGTCGTGTAATTTACATAATAAATAACATGTTAATGCATTGAAGCGACAAGCAGTCTTTTTTAATTTTTTTCTTACTTTCCCCAAATTCAATTTTTGATATGATTAGCATCAAAATGGATTTGTTATAATGCTTCGCGAGTTCATTAAGGCAATTTAAAAAAAAATCTGCTGAGTCATAGTATCCGAAATGTACATATAGTGTATTTACTTCACAGGTTTTATGAAGTAAAGTAAATACAACTGTTTTTAATTTTTTATATTGGGAAAACTTCACGTAACTCCATCTTCTTTCACGCATGAAATGGGTTTTTATTAAGATTTTGATACTTTGGGTCTTTGTAATGATCCGTTTTGATGCTCTTTGAGTCAGTTAAGACCATTTCCAGAAAACTGTCTGCTTGCGTCATTGTCAGCAAGAAATGATAACCAAGCAGCTCACGTATTTGATGTTGCTTCTACATCATGTATGCCTTTTTATTATTAAGATTGCGATACTAATTGTTAGTCTTGTTTCTGTAATGTTATGTTTTAGTTTGATGTATGTACATTTGTGATTTGAAACGGTAATGACTCAGGACCGTGAACATTGTAGCTTTTAAAATTTTTGAATTGTGAGAAATAATATAAAATTAATTGAAAAAAGGATTTATTCACCTGGTCACAGTTATTTAATTTAGTTTAAAACTAAATTTTAATGTTAGTAATAGCTAGTTAAAATATCTGGGTATTTCGTAAAACGCAGTATCAATAATAGTTGAAATGAATTAGAACCATAAATATTGGAAAATGTCTTTTTTTTTTTCATTAGTGATTCTGATTTATTGCAATTGCTACTGACAATCAAAAATCGAGCAATTAAAAGATAATAAACCAATGAATGGGGAAAGTAGTATATTTGACACATCACCATTTCTTTTTTAATTTTTGCTGAAGAGAAGAAATGAAGACTTTGTTAAAAATATGTAACGAATGCTAAATACAAAGTGTGGTGTTTCTAAAATAAGCATGCAGTTTACGTTAAGATGATGATCAAATCACGCTTGGTTAATATGCCCAAGCTTTTTTTGAAATACTCGCAATCCTACCTTCTAAAATCAAAATGGTGGGCGGCGGTGGAGTGAAATCCGCACAAGCCGTAGTGAAATCCTCGGATTCAGTAGTTGTGCTGATTTCATTGAAATCTGTCGTGGTGTCAGTACTGACCGTTGTAGAAACCGTATCGTTTTGCCCTAGCAAATCATACGTTTCCCGGATGCTGTCAGTATCATTAACTCCACCTAAACACGGACATGAACATTGGCACTGGCCTTCGAATGCGGACAATTTTCGCTCGTTTTCGTCGATTTTTTCGTTTTTGTCTAACTCGCTGGGGCGTTGCATTAAAGCGGCTGGCATTTGGGGGTTAATGCGGACATCTGGCGCTGCCCCGTCCGTAGGAACGGATAACGACAGGACGTAATGCGGGGAATGATCACCCTCTGTCGCTATGGTCACGTTAACGAGGACTCTTTTTGATAGCGGATTAATCGGCGGCACTTCAATCATATTGACATTAGTGTTAGCGTAATTAGACGGCTCATGCGGTTTTAGTAAGGACCCGTCGTCAACGGACAGGTTTAAATCTGTTAATTCCCTCGACGATGCGTCGAAAAACGAATGCTTGCGCTTTCCGGGTATATCACGCAACCTGTCGTTGGAATCTTCTAATTCCTCCCGTGAAGTAAATTCCTGATGTTTTGAAAAATCTTGAATTCTCGAAACGGTTAATTCTTCAGAAGATCCAGCTAATACTGCTTTACCGGCAGGCTCATCGTTTGGAATCATCAAATCAGTCCTCATTGTTAAGGGCACGTTGTTTTGTTGATTGCTTTTTCCTTTTATTACTTTATTCAAATCTTTTCCTTCATGTGATGCACCTTCCAAAATCTTTGATGTATCATCGACTTGAATTTCTTCAGTCGAAACATCATCCCCTCCTATGTCAACTACAGAATCACCATTTAACAACTTCCCTGTATTAGCTTTATTGAATGAATTTACTTCATCGACTTTACTAGAAGGATCTAAACTTTCCGTTCCTTTTTTAGGTACAACGATTTTTTTGTTGCTCGAATCCTCACTCCCATCATCATTCATTTTATAAACAATTCTCGTTTTCATCGTAGTTGACAACGGCGTCTGATTCAACTTTACGATCTCGACTTCCTCTTGTCCGTATGAATATACAGGATAGTCGTGCTGGAGATTTTCAGTTTCTTCCAAATTCTCATCGATTAGCTTTTTCACGCTTGCGTTTTCCGTCGTGTGAGGAATTTTCGATTCCAAATTAACATGATCGTGTTGGCTAAATGCAGACTTTAAGGTTAAAGCAACAGGCGCATCATTTCTGTTGTGTTCATTCTCAGGAGCTACAGGGTTCTTAATCCCGTTGTTTTGATAATCGGAAGTAGATTTTAATGTTAAAACCACCGGATCTTCATTTCTGTTGTTTTTAATTCCTGGAGCGGAAACTACGGGATCCTTATTGCTGCTGTTTCCTTTCCCAACAGGATTTTCATTAATTTTGCTTTTATCCTGTAAAATTGACTTAGAATCTAATTCTGTGGAATCTCCTTTGATCTCGCTTGCATTCACAGGATTTTCATTAATTTTACTTTCACTTTGTAAAGTAGACTCTAATTCTGCGGAATCTCCTTTCATCTCGCTCGCATTCAACACTGTAGATTTTAGAGCGAGTGCAACAGGATTTCCATTGTTGCTTCTTTCATTCTCAGATGTGGATTTTAAAGTTAATGGCATTTGATACCCATTGCTGTTGCTTTCACTGTTATTCATTGTAACTGAAACTAAATCTACAGAAGCTCCATTGATGTTGCTTTCATTCATCACTGCAGATTTTAAAGCAAATGCAACAGGATTCCCTTTGATGTTATCTTCATTGTCAGAAATTGTAGTCAGTTCATCATTCTTTATGTTGCTTTCATCCCCAGATATTGGCTTTTTAGGTAAATCTACAGAACCTTTGCTTTCATTCATCATTGTAGTTTTTGAAGCTAACTTATCGTGATTACCCTTTTTATGGCTATTTGTATCGTTACTAAAATTATCATGATAAATTTCCAGCAATTTCCCAGTATTTGTAGAAAGTACATCCAAATTGACAATTCCTTCCTCCAATTTTTGAGATTCGGTTGCATTATTGTCACTAATATGTTGACTTCCAGTAATACTTCTGATTTTGCTTCGAATTAGTGGAACTTCATCAATATTTGCGATGTTGATTGAAGAAGGTTTAACATCAACTTTTTCAGCATTTAAAGTTTTGTTGTGCGTAACTTCAGTATTTACATATGTGCTTTGTTCAACTTCAACAGTGCGATTTGCTTCACCAAATTCAATAAATTTAGTATTACCATTATCATTAATTTTGCTTTGTGGTGAAAGCTGATCTGTTTGTCTACTGTTGTTTGCTTCACTTCTTTTAACAACTTTGGAATCATTAGATACTGTTTCTACCTTATCAATCAACTGGGAATCGTTGCTTCTAGGATGTATATCAATAGGTTTATTGGTGGAAATTACATCACTTTCAACAAGAAGTTTTGCATCACGTATATTTGTTAAAGTGTAGGAATTTTCACGCTTAATATTTGCTGCTGCGTTTTCAGTAATTTTTACAGGTTCTTCAGTAGTGAGATTAATAACAGAAACTTCTGGAGATTTATTTAACGGGACATTTGTGTCTACATCATAAGAGTTTGCTTCAAAAGTAGGTTTAGCTAAAGACAAATTCGCAATCAAATTATGCGAGTTTTCTTCAAAATTAGTTTTTATTTGAGAATCGCTGGATTTCTCCAATGAAACATTTGTAACCAAACGATGCAAATTTTCTTCAAAACTAGCATTTATTTGGGAATTGCTGGATTTGTCCAATGGAGTATTTTTAACCAAATCATGCAAACTTGCTTCAAGAGCAGCTTTCAATGGTGGATCTACGCTTCGTCTTACATTTTTCATATCTCGTAGAATTCCTTTTGTTGTTTCTGGAATAATTTCAAAGTATTCAGAAGTAGTCCTTTTAGATTCCCCATCAATTTCCGATGGTAATTTAGTTTTTGTCAATACATCAAAAGAAGACGCCGAGGTTCCTTCTAAAGAATCACCCGTTTTCGTGCTTGTTTCAAAATAATCTTTCACGGCTCCATGAGAAGATCTTAGAAAATCACTACTTTCTTCCAAATTCAAAACGCTTTTTATAGATTCCACTTTCTGTTTCCCCAATAAACCAGGATTCGATTTAATGTTTTGGTCCATTAATTGTCCTGAAGGTTCCAACGGATTTTGCGTAGTGTCAATTTTTGTATATTCAGCTCTAATAGTTGTCGATTTCCTTTCACTACCTATCTCACCATTAATTTTAGATACATCAATATTTTGATACAATTCTGTTGTTTCTTCTAACACAACTTTTGTATATTCACTTTTCAACTCCTTGATGTCTTTATTAACTTCTGTTGAAGTATCCGTTTTAATTTCACCAACTTCCACTTTTTTCATCGAAGATTCACTTTTAAAGTCGTTGCTATTTATTTGAAATTCCGTTGAAGCCTCTTCAATTCCGTCATTGTTGACACCATTCTTTACAAATTCTTCAGGGTCTCGATTGACTTCCTCCTGATTTCGATCTCTATCTTTTAAGACACTACTAACTGTGTTCGGGTTGTCATTATTAGTGATTGTACTAAGAAAATCAACATGCAAAGGTGTACTATCCTCGCTAGCATGCTGCCTATTTACAACGGACAACACAGAAACATGCGGAGGAAGATGGTTAATCTGTCTACGCCGCCTAATATAGATGGCATATTTACCTCCGGTGGACGCGGGGCGGGGCTTGCTGGATGTTGAAAGGTTCGTCTCTGAAGTGGTTGTTTTGGAAGGGGCCACCACTTCTGGCGGCGGATTCTCACCCACGAGCACATTGCATGCCGTGCTGCTTTGATATGACCAATTTAACAGGCTTGACGCTAAAGGAAATAAAATTTTCATTAGATGTTTTCAACAGAGTTTAAGAATGTAAAGTTAGTGATTTGAAATTATAATTACATTCATTAATTGCAAGCATAATAAATTGCCTAAGCTATCCTCAAATATTTTAAAGATTTTAAAATTTTTGTTTAGCAAGTATTAATGTTTCTTTTTTTATGAAGTGTATTCTATTTATATTTGCCTGGAATGCTATAAAATTAGAATCTTTACTTTTAATTTTAAATAACTGGTGAATAATCCAAATTATTTTAGTTTCAACTGCTATTTCTTTCCGAGATATATATTGAATGTTTAAAATCAAACAACGTCTGCGACCGATGTGAAGTTATCTACGGTTTACCAGTCATGTTTTATTTAACCCGGCGCATCCGCCATGGCGAATACGTTGTGCAATTCGTGGTTCATCCATGGATTTTAATTATCATTTCTTTACATATACAACTGCTCGAGAATTAGACACAAACGCAAAAAGAGCTTGCTGAACAGTTAAAGTACGCAACAATTAATTTCCAAATGTCTACATGAGATAATAATGGACCCCGCATGAACTTACTGAAACCAACACATATCAATGAATATGAGTGGCATCGTGTTTAGAATAATTGGCGTTAATTTTGCTTTATTGATCATCAATTTGTTTATAGTTGTTTACTCCACTTATTTCAACAATTTGAAATCATTATCTATATCTATCAATTGGGAATCGTTGCTTATTCGATGTGCATCAATTGATTTATTTGAGTTATTACGTCACTTCCTCCAAGAAGTTTGAAATCATGTGCATTTGTCAATAAGTAGGAATTTTCACGATAAATACTTTCTGATGGGTTTTTGATAGTTTTGACAGAATTTCAAGAAGTGAGTTTAACAACAAAAAACATTTTGAGAATCACTCAAATAAGAAATCTGCTTCAAAACTAAAAAATAGTTCTTGAGAATTATTCAATGACACATGCGTGACTCCATCATAAGAATCTGCTTCGAAAGTAGGTAGTCCATATTTAAAGTTTCAACAAATCGCGCCGAAAGCCTTTTTTATGGAAAATTGTCACGGACGATGAGAAATGTATATTTTTTGATAAATCTCAAAGAATCATCCAAATTTATGTCAAAACCCAATCGCTTCGAAATAATGTTCTTTTCTGCATTTAGTGGTGAATAAAGGGAATGCTTTATTACGATTTGTTGGAACCGGATGAAACAGATACTGCGGACTGCTAACAATCTGCTTGAGTATTGAGTATACTGGCAAAGGCGAACGACTGGAAAAAAAATTGCATGACACACTTTTCTTCGAATACAAAAAAACGTCATTACGAGTCGTAGCTGGGATGTCTTGCAGCAGTCGAAGTATTCACCAGATTCAATTATCAATTATTCCAATTAATGCAACAGAATTTCCATTGTTTAAAGTGTATGTGGGTCAAGTTCTCCTTACAATCAGTGGATGATATTCGAAAATAACTTGACGACTTTACCGTGTCTAAAGAAGTAATAATTTTTCAAGATGGAATTCATGAGCTGTCTGAAAAATAACTTGAAGTTATGGAAATGAATATCGATTGAATCTACTTTCTTTTAAAATAAATGTTGAATATATCTAAAAATATTGAATTATTTATTTGTACACCTAATATTGTCTTACAATTTTCATAAAATTTTAAAATCCATTAAATATTACCTGATATATAAGATAAAGCCGCTGTTAGTACAACCGACATCGCTATGAAGACGATCGCGGTGCACTTCCAGCTGCATTTCGAGGCGAGGCCCTTTCTGAAGTGGAATCTGCTCGCCGGCGGGAAGTGGCTGGAATTCGGGCGACGCAAGTTGTTCCTGACAGGCAGCACAGGCACCGGAGTGCCATAAGGTAGCCCGCACCTCTCCGCGTTCTTCATGTCCTTCGAAGGGCTGCTGCACGAGGAGTTCGATTTGTAGTCCATCGCCGCTGATTTCGGATGATCTGCAAGTGTTAAGAACAATCATTCTATTGGAGTGCGATCGTTTTAGTGCGCGTTTCAACAGGCAAACCCAAATAAAAAGTTACACAAAACACATTTGTTTAGGAGTGATAAAGTGATACGAATTTTGATACAAATATTTACATAATAAATTATATAATTAATTTGGAGGATTTCGTTAGGAGATATATTTTGAATCTTCGAAAACAAAAACTGTTCGCGTAATTCATTAAATTAAATCATGATATTAATACTGACTAAATGTGTTTCATTACGTGATTAATGAGAACGAAATAGAAGATAAGTAAATCATAGTTTATTAATATAAACAATGAAAGATCTATACTTTAAAATTCATGTGGTTAAATATAACGGATGTGATGTTATCCATGGTTTTTAGAAAGTACTCATCTATAAGTGGTACTATTAACAAATTCTATAATATTATCAATTAAAGTGTGTTTATACATATGTTTAGAAGAAAAGTATGGTTTTATTATTCACACGGAAGTTATTGGACATGAAATTCCATTTGAGAAATTAATTATTTTTATTTATTTTCTTGGATTTGGAGTGGTAGTTGAAGCACATAATATACAGGGTGACTCGTTAATGTTGGCAATGGCTGAACCTCAAGTTCTTAGAACCAAAATATTATGATTCAAACGAACTTTTCTAGCCAAAGAGGAGAATATTTATTCATTACTTTCAAATTCTTTTCATCTAATTTAAATAACTGTGACCATATCAATTAATCTTTTTTTCTATTATATTTAATAGCCAACGCGATTATTTAAATCAAAAACAATTTCTTAATTGTTGTTGTTCAACGCTGGACTCTACTTACATAGGAAAACACAACCGGGACGGTATGTTTGATAAATTTAACAACTTTGCAATTATATAAGGTAGAGCTGTATTGACGAGCGATGAAATCCCGAAACAAGTATTTGCAGATAGCATTATATTAAGTATTTTTTGTTCCTTGCATTAAATATTTTCGAATCAAAAAATTGTTGTTGTATAGTGTATTCTTGTTATGCAACAGCAAGTGTCCACTATTGTATATTTGTCTTAAAGTACTTATGTAATGTAAGTCAAAATATGACAGTGGCTAAAAGATGATTTATTATTTTATTAATTCAATAATTATTTTGAAATTAATTTTATTTAATTTATTTTAAATGACTGTGACCATGTAAATAAATCCTTTTTATTATTATTATTAGAACTTATCTGTATATAATAGTTAAGCCTGAATTCTGGGAACTTAAGGTAGAGCCATTTCTCGATATTAACGGAATACCATATTTTTTTGGTTATATTTGATTATAATTTCATTTTTCTTGATTTCAAAATTAAATTAATTAAAATCTAATAGAAAAAATAAATTATAAATAATGAGACCACACAGAAACAGTCGGTACGTATAATCAAAAACCCATCACCAGCAGATAAACACGAGTCATGACCCTTTTCAAGTATCACCCCCCGCGTTTTCTGAAGAACCCTTACGCGTCCCCTTTATTTATACATTTATTTTTTGTTCGAAATCGGAAAGTGTGAGAGCGCCCGACTAATTTATTCCACATCCAGAGACCACCCGCGAAGGGCGTACGTTTTCAGGAAAAAAAAAGAGGAGGGCCGCATTTATTTTGTCTCCCGTCGGGAGGGAGGAGGTGCTCCGCGTCAATGTTGATGGATTGATGGAAATTTTGGGGGTCACGCACGTGATAAAGAAGAAAGGACGCGAATGAGGGAGGAAAAAATATTTTATTGCTTCCTTCCTTTCATTACAGGAAAAAAAAAACTACCCTTTTTAGCAGAGTATAATTTGTAAATTCACATTTCAAAATTAGGGTGTCTATATAATTTAGTGACGGCCAGATCCCACAAATAAATAATATATATATATCATCTTTATTGTAGAATTTACATTAAGTATAATACAATACAATACATTTTATATAATATTCTTACTAAATGGCTATCGGTCATCGGTCTTTCAGCCTAAATACTAATAATTAAATGTAAGTAATTAATAAAACAGTTGGATATAATTTTTTCTTCACTTTGATTTTTTACACGTATATTTCGTATTTTATTGTTCTTAGTTAATTTTAAACTTTTAATAAATTAAATAAAAATAATTTGAAAATAATAATTAAATTTGTTTAAAGTACTTACGAAACATTTTTTATAACTGTGACTCTTTTCTATTTATATTAAACTTTTAAAATCAAAATTGGGTAATATTGTCGAAATTACGCAACAAGAGTCAAATTTGGGTAAAATTAAGCAATAAGAATCGCTTTTATAGCTTTTTTTGGACCAAAGTTACTTTAAAATTCCTTCATAGAATTCGAATTCAATGTTTAAAATATATAAACGACTAGTACTTTTAATAGGGTGGTGATTTCTGATATTAGATATTGTGTATTTATAGTTTAGTGCTAGTAAATCCATTTGTTCAACCCAAAAGAATTACAAAAGGCCCTCGGTCGAGATCTTTCAGTCGTAATAGTTTAATTAACGAAATAAATTAATAATAACCTGTAAAATACAGATTTTACTTACAGTCAGTATGTCAAAACGAAATATATATAAAAATTAAATTCTTACTGACTAAAATACTTATTTTTGAGGTCTTGAATCTTTTATACGGAAGATTTCTCAATCCTGTCGTATTTAAAAAAAAGTAAAAAAATAATATGTTTAGGCGGAAAGACCATTATCGATTGCCAATTTGGTAATGTTATGAATTGATTGTTATATAAAATGAATAATGGAACGGATAATAGAAATTTAACTGCACTTATTTTAATTGATTATAGGTAAGCATACGATGGGTTTAATAAGAACATTTTAGTCTCCATATTTAAATATGTTGCATCCAGAATTGATGCTAATAAATAAAAAATGACAGAAAATAATGAGTTAATGTTGACAATAAAATTTCGTAAGTTCTCAATTTTCATTGCGGCGATGAACAACATTATTAATATTAGGTCTATTATTGGGACTCCGTTCCATTTGTTAATATGTTTGTAAAAAACTATTGTATTATATAAAAATGTACTATATTTTTTGCCAATAAATGGATTATTATTATTAAAATTATTTTATCATTTTATTAAATTGTAGTTAACTTAATTCTTGAGGCTGTTGATTTTAAAAAAATCAGATTTGTTTAAATTTTACTATATAAAAAATAAGTATCAATAGATTATTAGAAATATAGCAATGAAATAAATTAAAAAAACACAGATTTAATTGAATAATTTTAAATTCTTGACTAGTTTAGTTTCGGGTTATCAGCCCATTTTCAAGAGATTGTGTTATAATTTATTTTATTGGTTAATTTTTAATAATCTATTCATATTTATTATAACAATATGAACTACCAATGTTTAAAAAATAATCATCATCAAGCCATTTAATCCTCAAAGAATTGTGGCTACCCTTTAGCGTATTTATTTTCTTTTTTCTGAAGTCGATTGTTTCTTTTCTTCTCTTTTTGTCTAAATATTAAAAGTCTTATTTGCAATCAAATTATATATTATATAAAATATTTTTAAAGTGGGTTTAATTTAATAATCTGCAATGAATTATATAATAAGTTATGAAATTGTTTTTCTTCTTCTATGGTAGAGGCATCACTTGGTAAAACTTCATATTAACGAATTAATAAAATAAAACACACACTTGTTTTTAGTTTCACAATTTATTATAGAATACTGCTGCAAATTTGTTTCGCTACACAGTAGTTTCTTCAGGCAGAGGCAGCGAAACACATTTTTTAGCAGTGTTCTACAATAAATTGTAAAACTAAAAACAATTGTGTTTTCTTTTATTAATTGTGAAATTGTTTTTAAAAAAATGTTTTACATCATAATGTAATATATTTTAATATGAATAATTATTGATATTAAAATTCAGTAAAACAAATTGAATAATTTTATTAGGTTATAAATATGTAAATTAAGATAGAAATATTTTCACACACCTCATTTAATATATACTGACATTTAAAAAATAAGTAACACGCCCAACTATTTAAACAGATGTCACGTTTAATAATTCGCATTTAATAATAAAACGAAACAATCGCGGGCCGTTTTAACGCGCAGCTATTTTCACAAAGCGCCAATATGTTTTTAATGACGGCACGTTTTATAACAAATTACAGCCGGTGTAGTACTAACATGTGGCCGTTCCGTTCCGTTCCGATAAATTTAGCACGCATCGAGGATGTCTTCCCTCGCCCAAGTTCCCATTAGTTTCGGACCCTTCCCGAAGGCCCTTGTGGGTGTTCTGATTTGCATAATAAATCAGTCAAATGGCACGATAAATCTCTGGACCGGAGAGGAAATACCAATTTAGTTCGAAAAACTACTCGGAGGAAATATGACATCTGGTACGATGGCGATGGTGATATTGACTGACTGGATGGATTTACTGTAAACCAATGAATGTTTAATGTTTGAAAGAAAAAAATATATAATTTTATATTAAATTCGAATGTATATTCCACACATATAGTGAGAGAATTTTACTTAATTGAACATAGTACTATCTTAAATTTAATATTAATTTATCATGTGATGTTTCATAATTCATCACAAGTTCAAATTCTGAAATAATTAACAAAATAAACGTCAAAGAATGTCACAAAAAAAAACGCTCGGTCAATGAGAGTAATTTTCTTAATTTTCTTTTCTTTAAGGTTTACTTTATATAAATCTAAGTTTCAATAGCTAAAGAGAAAATAATTATTTATTTATTAATAATATAATATTTTTCGTTTGGCTTAATTTCTTCAAATATAACATTTATTTAATCTTTCAACCTTCTTTTCTTTTTATCAAAAAAGATAAAAACAAAACTATTGATTTTGCACAGTTTTGCTTATGTTTAAGTTAAAGACAATTTGAAGAAAGGGAATGAAGAGTTTCTTTTCATTCCATTTATTCAAATTTCTTTTTATTTGACTCTTTACTTACTTGCAAATTCTAATTTTGAACACTAGTTATGACTTTTTGATAAGACCAAATGCTGTGATTAAACTGTTATATGAATTTAATCTGATTGTAAGTAACAATACAAACTAACGTACACGATTTTATACAAAAGAATAACTAGAGTTGCAAGCATTAAAATTAATCTAATCAATATCATTGCACCCACAAAAAATCATATTCGCACGCAAAACATCCTTCTTCGCATGTCAAAATCCATAACAATAACAACAGCCCATTACCGGTGTAATTCATTAAGCCCAACTGTCCATTTAAATAAAATCTATTACACCCCTTGTATGCACAATGCAAACACACACACACACACACACAAAGGTGCGCACCCTCCGCACTGCAAATTTAAATCGCGATAACATTTATTATCATTATAAGCCATCGAGGGATTAAACAACATAACAATACCCTCTTTATTTTTTCAATCCCTCCCTCAGCCCCGGCACGGCGATTGTGCGGCCTCGGAAAATATTGTCCTTGCGTTTGTTGGTTTAATTAAAATCGTTGTGGGTGGGACGTTAAGGGACGGGGCCTTTTTTGAATCGAAGTCGAAAACGTCTATCTTTCCCTCGTGGCGCACATGCACATGTTGCGAAAAGGTTTGTTTAATTTCGAATGAGGGTGGGGGGAAGCGGAGGGTTCAAGACCCGGGAGGATTAATTGTAGGAGATGTGTTTGTTCGAGTGATTAATTGTCGGATTTGCGGGGACGCTCGAGTGAAAAATTGGATATTGTCTGATTTTAAGTGGTATGAAAAGGGTTGACTTAGTTAGCGACTAGACTCGTGTATTTGTATAAAGGATATTGTTAAGGAAAGAGTAAAAGCGTTTGTTTTTCCTGGCATTATGTCTATTTAATGAAATACTGTCAAATACAAAATGTTTACCTTTTTATTTTCATAAATTATCTTTAAATTTAACTGTTTTGCATTTACTTGTGGCTCATCTTAGAAGCATTTCTAAATAAAATACATTTATTTATTTAATAGATTTACCTTTTTACAAGTCTATAATATAATTAATAATATTACGTATAGTGGATTGTAAAACAAAAATAAAGAAATTATTTTATATTTTATATTTTCACTACACTAATTGCCATGGATTATTTCATATTTGAGTATTATTTAATAAAATGTTCAACCACCATTCATGTAGCGGGTTTTCGAACCTCATGTGTTCCATGTGCAATCTCTTGATGAAGGCGATTGAACGGATCATGTGTTGTGATTAAATAAACTAGCATCATCAACAATTTGGGTCTATAAGGTAGTCGTCTATCTTTTTATTATATTTGTATTAAATTATATTTTATAATTTCTTTTTTAATTTTTATTAAATGAGTATTAATTTTCAGATCGCGTCAAAATGTATAAAATACTCAACATAATCCTGGATTATATTGTAAACAATCCTTGGATCCACCAAAACTATTCGATAATCCGGAATTTATTACTCCTAGATTATTTCAAGGATTAAGTTGCGACTATTAATGCGATCAAAAATTTTGTAACTGTAAATTATGTGAATTTAAATTTACATTAAATTAATAGAAAACTTGTTATCTTCTTTAAAGTAGTTATGGAGACTTTAATTATTTAAAAAAAAAAATGGTTGTACTTCCTCCTATTTATTTTTTATTGAACTTCAGTAGTTGAAGTTTTAAAAAGTCAACGACTGAAGATGGAGACAACTATGTTCCCATCCGAAATATATTTATTTCAATAAAAAAATATGATAATAAATCATATATCGTATTAAAGGAAACATTTGTTTCTGATTTACTTTTTTCTGAAACTGAAATCCTAATCAAATAATCGCCATTCAAACATTCCATTTGGTCAACACTGAACATACAAAAGCTAATCACCAACATATGTCTGCATGATACACTCGCACAATACCGACTTAATTCAAACGCGAATAATTCAGAAACACACTGCATCAAAATCAACATTGCAACGATAATAAATTTAATGACCCATACACAAAATCAGTTTCGGTAGACACACACGTGCATTCCGCGAACAACAATTGAAAAATCAGGAACGTACATTCCATTGTCGAAGGCGACCACTGACATTTCCTATTGAAATGTCAATGCGTCGCGGTCATTTTGGGCGTAGATTATGCGTATACCAATATAATAGTCGTTTGAAATAAAGCGAGATTTCGCACCTTTCGAACATTCCACAGAAAAAGAGCGTTTTTGTTTGTTTGTTGGGAAGTCAGTCGGATGGCGATGAAAGCAAATCGGATTCGAAATGGCAGGTGTTCATATTCGTGTGGGTAAATGAATGGACAGATTTTGGGATTAATGTGTTTCTAAAAGGTGACTTTTATGATTTTCGGGAATCCGGTAAATGTTTTCTATGAAATAATTTTATATTTTAGCCATTGTCATAGTTCAATATGAAATATTAAAAGCCTCAACAATCAAAACATTGAAATATTTGTACTGGAGATTATTCGTTTTTATTGATAAATTCTAACTTAGTTTCGTTAATATACAATTTTTTATTTCAAATCCCAAAACTATATTAGTTCTAATTTATTTAATTGTAACTTAGTTTCTTAATTATTTCTATATAATTAGTTTATTGTACCCGTTGAAGAAATAAACATGTTTCTAAAAAAGGCCAACCATATTTTTCCATAAATAGCAAAATAAAAAATAATTAAAATTGTAATATATTAAACAATTACCCCCACCCCCATATGTTATTTGACTTCATCTGATCACTCCATGGAAGAGACAATAAGCCATCAGCGATCACTACCTCAGTTAACTGTCAGACAGACATTCAATTACATAATCCACTAGAGACAATGACTTTTTTTTTTCGAAAATAGGCTGAAAGACCTCAGGTCGATAGTCATTTGTAATAATTAACGGAAATTCACCATTTAACAAAATAAAAAATAATATATAAATATTCATTCGTTTATGCTTCCCTTTATATAACTGTCAATAAAAATATAAATAATTAAATATAATTTGGTAATTTTCAATATTTTTTAATAGTTTTTACTAGATATAAAGCATGAAATCTATTACATATACAAATATCGTTATTCAGGGACTTTTACATTACAATACTTGTATAATACAGCTTTTTCAAGAATTTTGAGTTTTGTCCTTTCATGGGCTATTTTATCATTGAAATCGACCGGCATTCGAGTTGTCGCGAAAAATGAAATAAAATGAATTTTAAGAGATTTGTGTAATTGGAACCACAAAATTTATTACTGGTTAAAAATTGATATAATTATTTAGAATGAGAAAAGAAAAGATAGAACATAGTAATTAGATTTTTGATAATGTCGATTTAAAATTATGGAAACCAAAAGATTAAATTATAAAATAAAATAAGAACTGATATACTAAATAATGAAAAAAAAGTAAATTATCAAGAAGAAATTTCTGTTTTTAACAAATACAAAGTCTAAAATCTTTGCAACTATAATCTTTAATTAAAACAGCGTTAGTCAGTCATGAATAATTCTAAGAAATTTAAAATTAAATTACATAATAATTACAACCAAAATCATTAATTAAAACAAAGTTATAATTTTTGGAAAATATGAATTTTCAGTAAAAATCAAAATGATTAAAATTCAAATATTTAAAATAAATATAATAGTTATAATAATAAATTTAAATTAAATTTTAAAATTCTGCAAATAAAACAAAATAAAAACACATTACATTAAATAAGTTTAAATTATCAGCCAGTTTCGTGTTATTTCTCAAGAGAATTAATAAAATGAATACTCTAAAAATACCGACATATTATAAAGAAATATGTGAAGTTCAGTTATTTAACCATTGGTTGCGTTCAGCAGACGCCAATAATGTGACCGGTGGAACTAACCGAACATTTAAATTCGGATGTTTTTTAGATAGTAGGTAATAACTGTTGAATACAACATAATTTATAGCTTCAGTTAATTTCGAAAAGTTTTAATCATCAATAACTGTGTTTTCTTGACTGGTGAGACAGATGGAGTCTGTTGTACGTAGCCATTGACTATACAACCGCTCTTCCATGCTAAATATAATATTTAAACTAAATTTTAAATTGATCGAAAAATTAAAGTTACTTAATTTAATGTGTATTTTTGTATTGTGTAATTGATTGATTATTACACAATTTATTTTTGCACAATTATTTATGTATGAGGGAATTTATTGAAACTTGTTAAAACATAAAAAAATATCTGAGTGTAAAAGTATGCACATTATTTTATTTACAAATAATACATGTCTAAATTTAAAAAAAAAAATCAATTTTAAAAATAATAGATCGATAAAATTTTTCTCTTTATTTACAGTAATTATGACATACATAAAGAAAATTGAAAATAATTATTTTATAAAATCTGTAATGTTATATTAGATATAAAGAATATAATTATTTAATTTTTTATTAATTAATTAATTTCAAATGTCTTTCTATATTATTTATTTTAAATAACTGCGACCAAGCCAATAAAAATATTGTCCATTATTAATAACCCATATCTATTGTAAAACTGTTTTATAAAGTGATAAATAAGAAAAAAAATTGTTACTTTTTTTGTTTTATTCATTATATTTGCAGAATTATTTTTTTTAATAAAGGTGATTTAAATTTAGTATGTTTCTGATTTTCGTTAATTAAAAATATTTATCTTGTGATTTTATTTTATCGACCGCCTTCAAATGTGAACTTCAAGCATCTCCCCAAAGGTGGCGCCACGTGTCCCGAACGAGGAAATTATAATGCAAACACTTTCTGAGGGATTTCTAATAAGTAAATGAGCATATGAATAAAGGAATAATTAAAGAAATTGCTTATTTTTAAAAATATAAAAAAACCTGTTTCCTGAAATATTAAATAGAAAATCAAAAGCAGTAAAATCAGTAATTATGGCAGAAAGACCTCCGGTCGATAGCCCATGACAGACTACTAACCCACCAATATGTATTGTAAATATAAATATTTGTAAATAATTGTAATTCTGCTGTCTGAATAAAGATGTTTGTATATCAGTAATTAATTTGAAAAAGAAATAATTATAAATATACGGGCGATTCCTTATGAGAAATGTTACGTTTAACATGTATGTTATCTTATATATTCACATTCTATCGATGTATATCTATTGCAAAAACTACTTAGACTTTGATAACAAAAATTAACGTACTCAATTACCTCATACTTTTATATATATATACCTGCTTATTTGTTGTTTTAATTTACTTCATGTTTGATAATGACTAGCTAATTGTCGAAACTGCTGTCACATTTATAAATAAACGTGTTGTACAAAGTTTAAAGTATTTATTATCATATTATCTATTAACCTACAGACTAAACTTAACATATCCCTCACAGAAAAGCCCATCCATTTAATTAGTGCAGAATTGTAGGCATTAATTTGTTCTGTTTAATTGTATTAAAAAAATAACAGGCAATTAAAATGTGATTATTTTCTAAACAGTTATTGATATATAAATACATTTTTAATAACTGATTTAGTAGAAATATCAATTAGGTTGTGGTGATTTTAGAATGACATTTAATTATATTTACGGTAGATAAAACAAAAAACAGATTTGTGAAACAAACCAAGTGTTTTTATAATAATTTTAATTTTAATAGTGTTTCATCAAGTGATAAATGAGAAAGTAATTTAAGAAATTTTACAACTAATCCGAATTTAATCAAAGTGTCTCATCCAGTTGCGGCATTCTTACACATTTCAATTTCGTTCATATTTTTGTATTGACGTTCTTATTATTATCCTAGATTCATTTATATTCATTTCTACGTGTAACCGTTTGAATATTTTTTTATTGCCTTACACTTTTAACAACTGAATTAGTGCTGTACAAAATCGACTAATTTTAGTAATCGAGTAATACTAAATAAGTCATTTAAAGTAGTTAATAAACAATAACAATTAATATCAATTAATAAAAAAATCGTCATGATTGCTAACGTTACTGTCTATGTTCTCCAAATTAATTGAGTTGAATTGAATTGTTGGTGAAGGATGGGCATATTTGGGATTGGTGTCAGGATTACGAGGGATTACATACATGTTTTATAATAGGAGCTATGTGAAGATTTAGTGGCGAATTTTAAGGGGAGGATTTCAAGTCTATGTTAAATAGTGGGAATTTAGCATGTTTCATAGAGGAAAGTATTGGACGAGTTGTAGAGACGATTGTTGGGATTTCTAATTTTTGTAAGCGCTGTAAGTGCTGAGCGTTGTTTCTTAGGACATTAGGACGAGGATAAATAAGGAATTAATCCGGATATTAATAGAATAAGTAATATTAATAATTTCATTATATACTTAATTTTTTTCTTTCTTGATATTTTTCTCTTATTTTACAATAATAAAGTAATCAAAAAGACTCACTTAGCCTATCACTAGTTTAAATAGTGTTGATCGTCACTTTGTGGTAATTTCTGTTGTCATTAAATATTTATTACTACTTGATAATTACAACAATTCCTATTGACACTTCAGTCGTAATATAATTAATAAAGTGTGGTAAAAACAAATTATATATTTAATTTATTAATTATATTTTGTTCTACTTTGTAATAAACCATAAACGCCAACGTAAATATACTTTAAAATAAATAAATATTATTTTTTTAAATTGGATTGGAGCATTGGATACCGTAAATGAAATTATATGCTCGCTTTTCTTTCCCCTTACGTACATGTCTAATCCCCCATGCTTTAAAAAAGTAAATGCCGTGTAATATATGCTAATTCGAATAACAAGAAAATAATAAACAAATCTAATACCCACAGAACCATGCTTCCTTATGAGTGATCATTGAAAGTTCAATTATTTCTCCGCAAGATAGCAGATTTTATTCGATAATTACGTACTTTAGAAAATGAAATAAAAGAAAATTTATATTCAATACGAAAATAGAATGAGCATTTAAGGCTTGGATTTTCATGTTGACGTTTATTTTATAACTCATTTTAACTTATTTATTTAATATTAAATATATTAAAAAAAAACTTGTATATCCTAGTGGTAATATTTATATTCTAGCCCTCTTAACTTCTTTATTTTAAAATACTATGTGTACATTTCGGGTACAATGTTCTCTTTATAATCTTTGGAAAAACAAAAGTGACAATTTTTTGTTTTCCAAAATATGAAATATTTAGCACAAAAGTGGGTTTGAAATTTAGACATGGTATGCATCCTCTTAATAGTAGATGCTTCTACTTAGTTACACAATAACTGCAATAAGAAGACACTTTTAATCTTTGTTTGTGTGATAGACCATTTAGTTTTATTGAATATAGTTTATCAAATTTAATAATAACATGTATAAAAGCCGAAATTATAGTCACTAAAATAAAATAGTATGTTATACAAAGTTAAAACGTTTTCTTATTGTAATGGAATATTTCTTGTTTGACTCTCATTAATCATCTGGTAGGTTCAGTCAAGTTTCGTTGGATCTATTCATAAATAAATAATGTTTTGAAATTGTAGTTACAAAATACAATAATAAGTATAATCCTCCCATTTTGTTTGTATATTTTACGGTTATTTTTGATTTATTGGTTAGTTATTAATTTTTATTGATAACAATCACGTTGGGATTGAAATATTGATTTGGGTGAAATAAATATTGTGGAGCAAGTTTATTGAAATGTGTTATAATTTTAAATTAACTTCAGCAAACTCATACAACATGGTTAAACAAAGAATTGTTTGATTAAATATTGTTAATCAATTTCATTATTTACCTTTTTCGCGTAAATTGCTTAAATATATCAATAAATCAAACGCCTCTCTACCCATTGTATTTAATAGTATATAACAGTAGTTATTAATAATTAGAGAAAGCAATAGACTTATTCAGAGTATTTTAAACATATATTTGTATAATATTACAGTGCTTGTAAACAGATAGGTTGTTAGATTAGATTTTAGGGCAAGTATAGTAATCAAAAATTGTTGATATAATTATTAATTCAATTTTAATCAGTTTTGTTTCATACATTTTAATTGCAGGACTTCTTTTATTTATGAAAAATGAAACTCAATATTTTCATATTTGTATAAAATAACATCACTTAAACAACCATTAAAGCGTAAATATGAAATTCTCTTTCATAAAATTGTATACATAATGTTATTTTTTCTGATGTAGAATAACACCCTCTAAAAGATCACAAAAGAATGCCAGGCGTATTAACGGCGCCATATAACAATCCCCTTCCCCCTCGCCGCCCCACGGTTCCATTTTATAATCCGCATTTCTATAGTTATTGGGTACTTGATTTGTGGGACGAAGGGCTCCCAGGTACTCGAGATTCCTTTTAGCAGATGCCAAAAATTTTCGTGGAACAGCCCTTCAGGGGCGAGAGAAAGAGAGAGACGGAGCGAGAAAAAATGTTAATCTCCGCAACGCCATATGTCAGGCGGACGCGGGCTCTTAGGAAAGGCTCTTTAATGTTCATCATGGAATAGCTTCACGTTTTGGCGAGGTGCACACGTAAATATGGGGAGATGTGTTGCGATTGTGTGAATGCAGAAAGGATTCTGCCCTGTTTGCGAGGGTGCGTTTTGTTGTTTGCACGTTTAAAGAGGTTTTATGTGATGTGTATGAGAATGCATTGAGTAATGGTGGCAGTATTTTTATGTTTATCGTAACTTTGTATTCAGACAATTTCTTATACAAATATAAAGAGTAAATAATACATAATAAAAATAAAATAACATATAATTATTAATTCAATTTTTATCAGTTTTGTTTCATTCATTTTAATTGCAGAACTTATTTTATTGATGATAAATGAGACTCAATAGTTTCATATTTTGGTAAAATAACATCACTCACACAACCATTAAAGCATAATTATGAAATTCTCTTTCATAAAATTGTATATATTATGTTATTTTTTACTGATGTAGAATTAATTGTATCTAATAAATTGGAAGCGTTGAATAGATAACAATTTTTAATTCTAATTAATAAATTGTAATCACGAGATGTTAGTTTATTTTAATTTGTTTTTAAATTAATAAATCTTTCACGAAAGTTTCGGTGGTAATCCATATTAAATTTAATGAAAAAATACTGTTATTTATCACTTTTGTTAATTATATGAATATACAGATTTTACATAAATATATATACATAAGTACTTTTTTCGACTTAAATTTCGACAGTGTGTCATTGAATATATATACGGGGCTATTATGTAAGTTTAACGTGCACGTTATTTTTATCATCGCAGTCTAAGCAACTTTTGCAATAGAATTTCATAGAATGTAAATTTAATTAATAATGTACACGTAAACGTAACATTTTCGATAGGAAATAACTCCGATTATACAGTCACTTGCTTAAACCTTAATATATGCTATTTATCGCCTTTAAATAAAAAATTGTTCAATACAAAAAAAGCACTTCTGCTGGTAATAATTCTTTCCGCTTATGGAAGTCATAAAACAAAACAAACACCTTCGCTAAAACATTACTTATTTCCATTCATCGTGCAAAATGAAATATTCACATCCGAAATTTCGCTCAAGCGCGCGCTTATGTGAATCCGTAATGTCCCATTCTTATCGAATGCACAATTTTCACATCACGTACCATGTCCGGGATATGTTAATCAGAAATCATTGCGTGAATATCTAAATTCGTAACATGATTAATGCATATCCTGTCGAAGAGTTTTGTATTTGTGTAAAACGGAATGCGAGATAAGCGAGTTTCCTGAAAATAGAAGAACCTAATCGCGCCTCATTAGTTGGAATATTTTTATTTAAATTAAACAACATAAAAACACAAACTCCTACGTTGTTAATGAATGGTGATAATGTTTATCTGTAGGGAACCACAGTTCTAGAAAATTTTGAAATAATAATTGTTACATTGTCTATAATATAATAATGTAAATTATCATAATATACAATATATAGTATAATAATTAAGTAATAATTTATAAATTATCTTTATTCAAATAAAAATAGTAAACATTAATATGTCAAAATATTATTATTTTTTCAATTTCAAATTAAATAATAATAGAGAATTTTTACTATTATAATATTTACTTATGGAGAAATCCATTTTTATTTTTTTTAATCAGCAAAATGTAAAATTTTCGATACCACTAATACTTCATACCACAGAATGATCAGGATAAATCGTACGGATAATTCTAGTGCTAGTACATCGAAATTTAAGTGCACATGGTTTTAGCTAAACGAGCTTTATTTTCTAATTTACAACAGTAATTAAACTGAAATGAATAATGAATAAAAATAGGCAGACAGACCGCTGGTCAATACTAAATTCCAAAACAAGATCATAATGATAATATAAGAGAGTGTTCATTCACTTGGTTAGGGAATAAATTATTAATTATGTTCAAATTCTTTTTATTTGATTTAAAATGATCATGTTTTATGTATAATAACAAAATCATATAATGTAAATATTTATGTTACATGTGTGGAATAAATATAGAAAGTGCGAGTGATATATCTGGAACTATCGCAATACATAACATTGTGTATTTGTATATCCATTGAAAATGATCACTTTGTGATCGAAATGTTCATTTCGAACAAATAAATATTTAGTGGAGAAAAGTTTACAGAGTTCTTATTTAAACCTCCAACAGGTCAATTCTTACATGGCTACTTGTTTTTTTATGTAAAAACTAGAAACTGTTATTAGGTTTTAAAAGCAATTATCTCGAATATTTAAAAAAATAATTATTATACTTTTCAACTTATTTGGTTTTAGAATTTCATGCTCTTTCAAAATTCAGCATAAAATTTAGGGTTTATATTTAAAAAAAATATCGCCATATCTCAAATCAAAGTGATACTTTTATGATTATTACAGAATAATATGTCTCATTTAAGATAAATAATTGACTTGTTTCAAGATTTTTTTTGCAAAAAAACGTTTACTAAAAGATATATTGCGATATTTCCAGATTTATTTCCTTTACACTCACACTGTATATTATTATAAAAAATATTTAAATTTAACATTTGTTTATATACTGCTTTCTGTTCTCATTGATTCCACATATATTTTTTTGTATATTTCACAGGTTATACAAAATTACAATTTTCCTCTTGGAGAAATAATGTTAATATTGATAGTTCACATTGTAAAAGCATATATGAATAAATTATTAAAAATGTATCAATAAAATAAATAGTTGAGAATTTAATTTGTTTTTATTTGATTGGGAGAGAGGGAGAGAGAGATTACAGTGTATAACGCATGTTTGTAATAAGTTAACAAATTATTAGTTTGTAATTGTCCCTATCACTCTCAGATGACTATCGATCAGAGGTCTTTCTATATAGATTAAATAATGAAATGGTACGTGCGTCGTTAATAGGTAAATTGATGAAAAAAAAAAAAAAATGGAATAGAGTTATTGTATATTTTTACTACACTTTAATAACAGTTTAAAGTTATAGATATATGAATTATTTATTTATAATTTAATAATGTTATATTTCATTTTATGTTCTGTTTATTATAATGTTAACTGTTTTTTGGCGTGAAAAGGTTTTATATTTTAATTTTTACTGTCTATGATTTATTGCGTAATTTTGAACGAAATTACATTAATAAATTAAAACACAATGTAACTAAAAAAAGGAAATCAATGTCCTTGTTATTAATATTCATCACAAATTAATACTTTCAACAATCAATCAATCAATCAAATATTAATCAACTCGATCGTCCCGTATTCCATCGAAATAATAAATCCGCGTAATTTAATAAATCCATTTTTCGAACGAAACACACTGGATATTGTTTGCAAACAAACAAATTCGAAATAATTAAATAATTCCGCGATAAAAATCAGATAGATTTAATTTCGTTTCATCGAGCGCGTGCAAGAGAGCGCGCACTGCTTCGGGCGTCAGACGACAGATGGCGACAGCGGTACCGAATGTGGAGTTTATTATGTAAGGGCTTGCATAATAAGTTTTAATAAATAAACGGGCGTGGAGTTTACGTAAGCTTTGTGCTGATTGCAAATGGAGCAGTAAGAATTAGTTAATATATAAACGCATTTATGTTTTGTTATTTATAATAAGTACATGTATAATAATACAAAAAGAGTATTTATTCACTTGGGCACAGTTATTTTAATTAAATCAAATAAAAAAATCATAATAATTAATTTATTCAATTAAATAATTAATTAATTATCTTTTCTTTGGCTTGATTTAGGTTTTGTTTGGTTAATTGTATATACAGAAATATTACTTTTTATATGTAATAACAATTATTAATAAGAGCGATATAGCATGGAAAATTCTTCAGGTGTTCACTTCGTGGTACATTTTTGCATAATACGTCCATAACACCCATAAAAATCATCAACCTTGGTAGAAAGGCTTCTAGCCGATAGCCATTTATTAAAATAAAATGCACTACTTATTTATATTATTTTAAACTGTTGTACACACGTATGAATATAAATATATATAATACTACTTTAAGGCTGGCGTTTACTAGAAAAGGAATGATGTGATGACAGAGATAGTTGCCAATCGTCAAGGAGGTGATGGCCTCTCGATTTTAATAGCGAACTATTTGAGAAATATGTAGAACACTGCAGTTTGGTTTCCTTATCCATGTGTATGTCTGTGTATTCGACAACTGACGCTGACGCGATCGATTTTTTTATTAATGAATATGTTATTTATTATTTAGACAGTGTATAAATATATTTGATGAATTTTGTCGTATCATCGAAAGAATTACTCAATGCATGCTATTATATTTTTGTTCTCATTTTTAAGAAAAAATCATTTTCACTGTAAGTTTGGATTCTTCGTGTGATGTTATTAAAAAAAGCGGCAAAAAGTCGTTATACTTATACCTAACCGTTTTTATTAATATTTGAATATTCATAAAAATTACCTTTTATGCAGAATTGATCCTCAAATTATATTTCGCGAGATAAAATGCATTTTGAAATAATAAATATAGTAAGATAATATATACATCAAATTAAAGGAGTAATTTAGTGAAATAAAATGGATAAAATTATGTATACAGGGTGGGCCACTAATAACGGCCATTAAAAGTTTACGGGGATCTTGACTGATTATATCGGAAATGGCTACCAACTTTGTTATTTTAAATAGAACACTACATATTATTATTTTTTGGATTCCCCATTTAATTGTCCATCCACTTATATGAATTTATATCCATATAATTGTTACATTTTTTGAGTTAAAAATTTATTTTTCGAATATTAACACCAAATAGATCTTTCGAAAAATGTCTTCAATTTTTACTAATAGATCCTTCTAGTATTAAAAAAACATTTGTCAATTTTGACAATAGGTATTTCCATAAGATCCATATTTCAGTGCCCAATTAAAAACAGCATAATTCATTTTTTTAAATGGAATGTTCAATATTTTATCTCACAGATCGATTAGTAAATTAATTTGCAACATAAAAATATTATATATCTATATATCCAGAGCAAGTAGTTTTTGAGTTATTTCTAAATTTCTTTCCTCACATTTTTTTTCATAATTGAGTAATTCCTGTTCTATTTACGCGTGCATCAATATTCTTTAGGAAAGATGTGGAAATCTAGCAGGCCAATTCTGCAGACCTAAATTTCGAATCCATCTATCTTTATCGTTTTTAATGCGAATATGAATCGATAGAGAATTTGATTGCATAAAAATCTACAGAGGTTCCACTAAAAAAAACAGTTGAAACCTTACAAAGTTATGATATTTTTTTATAGATAAATTGGTTTATTAAAAGAATATTAACATAACTTAATTTTCTTATTTTCCCTCATTAACCATTTGTTTTAGTATTGTCGGTTCTTGGATTATACTTTTTTGGGATAGATAAATATTTTAAATAGAAGTGTAGAACTTGAATAACTAAATATTTTTGTATAGCATTATCAAACGTCCTATTCTCTTTTAAATTTCTTTAAAAAATGGTGATGTGTCCGTCATGGTACTTTCCCCGGCGAATTTGGTCAAATAAGTTTCTGATTGAAAATTTAATAGGAAATCAAAAATGATTAATTAAAAAAAATGGATTATTGTCTTTTACAGTTGAAGCCGAGTACTTGGAAGGATATTATAATTTAGTGTGATATTTATTACCTTACAATGGATTAAAGACATTTCTCTACACCCTTTTCTTTTCAAACTGGAGGCGTTTGTGAATGATATGTTGAATATGAGGGAACTTTGACGTTTTATTTGTCATTAAAATAACTATTTCAATAATTAATATCTCCACAGCCAACACAAAGAAGATTATAAAAATAATTGTTTATTTCTAAGGGAATTTATTAGGTAGATGAAATTCTTCCGCTTATAAAATGAAAACTGAAAGTCCTACAATAAAAGTTTGGTAACAAAAATTACTTAATTTTTTAAGATCCTCAACTTTTATTTGAAACATTTTTCTATCCGAAATAAAAATGAACCTTCCCTGGCCGGTATTCCATTTTATTTTAAATTGTAATTATAAAAAAATTGACATCAATGTTAATAATCATATGTCATAAGTATGCCAAAATTTAAAATTCTCTTTATTTGGGATGAATAACCCCAACTATTATTCTACACATAGTGTAGAACTAAATACATTTTTGGAAAGTATAATTTCTGCTTACATTACAATCATTCTATATTTTTTTTATTATTTTTTGTATCCGTAAATATAATAAAATAAAAGTGAAATTAAAAATGGCCTATCGGGAAATATGAAGGCAAACATTTATATATATTTTGTGAAATATGACGAAAACTGCTACCACCATAATAAGTGTTTGGTTTGAAATGTATACTTCAAAAATAAAAAAAAAATAGAACATACAGTTCAAAAGAACCTATGAAACAGTAAGTAAAGTAACACTTGATACAATTTAATAATTTTTAATAATAATTTTAATTTTACAATTATATAGATCTATTTTAGATCATTAGCCTTTTATTACATTCCTAAGGCTCAAATAAAATTATTTGAAAACATTACATTTTTTTATAAAATAAAAAAGAAATCCTTAATAATAATTTTTCACCGTGCAAACATTGGCAAAAAAAGATTCATTCATATTTGTATGCTGCTTACTGAACGTTATTTAAAATGTTTATTATTTTAGAATGGCATGTGCATCGTCGGTGTTTTAAAAACGCGACGCGCAGAGATAACTATAAAAGATATTTTTGTCTTTCTCATATTCATTGAATGTGAAACAGCAATAAGCATACATACACAACATTGTCAAGAAGAGGGGAGAAACATCTATTGAGTATCTCTTGAAAATTAATTAAAAATCTTTGTTTGTGTTTTTCCATAGTATTAATTATTTAAAATATTACTCATAACATTAATTTTATAAATAATTTAAAGGTGATAAACGCAAATAACATTTATTAAAATATAGTAAACTATTTCCCGCTATCTATATGAGACTTAATGAACTAATATTTGTCTAGTGAAATGCAGAAAACTATATGTAACTTGTCGGTTTTATTCAATATGGCCGAATTTCACGGGAATTGATGATATTTTCGGAACGACCTTCCTCAGTAAACAGCATTGTTTTCTGACGAAAAAATGTATTGAACCATAACTACATTCAATGTAGATTATTACGACATATTTCATTTTCTTTCAATAATTATATTAATAAGTAAAAATATAGCACATTCTTTGCATAAAATGTGCTAACTTTGGACGTAATTTTCTTCTAAACTATTAATCAGATTAATTTTTCAATAACTCGTTCGAAATCTGTGGAGTTTTAGGATTATTTTGATATATAATATGATGAAATTCATCATTCAGGGTTTGTTTGTTAGAGGAATTCAATTGGTACAAAATCGCTTCATTTTACATACGATAAACGCCAGCCTTAAATAACTTAAAATTCTCGAGTAGTTAGTTATTTTTTAAATTATATTTTACTTTATGCATATGTGTGCCAATTCTTAGAATATTAGAATAGAAATAGAAAAGAATATTGATTCATTTGATCACAGTTATTTAAATAAATTAATTAAAAATTATTTAAAAATAATCAATAAAACATTTCTACATTTAGCTCTGTGACATTTAGACCTATGTTACGTAAGTACTTTAGACAAATGCACACTAAAACAACTACTTCTCGGTAAAATACCTCGTCATACATAATTTACACCTGCTGCTGTATATCAATAACATATTGCATCATGCAACAATTTTTGATTCGAGAAAAATTTAATGCAAAGAACAAAAAGGAACGTTACTTAATATAACTTCATTAAATTGTGCAAGGCAGAGCTGTATTGACGAGGGATGAATCCCGAAACACGTGTATGCAGATGGCCTTATACCTAGTAACGTTCTTTTTTATTCTTTACATTGCATTTCTCTCGGATAAAAAAAAATTGTTGTAGGATGTAATATATTATTGATATGCAGCAGGAGGTGTACATTATCTTATTCAATGTCTGTCAAGGTATTTGCCATTGAAGTAGTTGTTTTAATTAAATTTGTCTGTACTTTAGACAAATTCATCTAGGTCAAAATATCACAAAGCTAAGTGTGAAAATAATTTATTAAATATTTTCAAATAATTTTTATTTAATTTAGTAGAACAGAATTCGTCAGGGTTAAAATCTATTGTCGTCATTGGATTTATTGATTACGCAACAATAATCGGTTTCACTTCTTACGAAAATGCCGATGCAAAACGGGATTAATGAATTAAAGCATCGCACACTACAAAACAAACAAACAGCATAAATCTGTGTGCGCAAATGGATAATGATAATTATAACGGCACCTGTTTGTTTATAAACAACGAAAATTATTCCATAGGCATGATTGAAAGGCATATTGAATACATAATGTGTAGATGTTAAACAACAATATTCGCATAACGGTAGCGTTTGTTTATAGAAATCATTTGGGATAATAATGATAATAATAATTATTATTGTTGTTAACCCTTTCAATTACGGTATTTAGCGTCGGCTAATTGTGTTTTTGTTATTATGTTTAAGTTCCAAATGATCCAGAACTTTTTTTCCTCAAGAATGCTTTGATTTTTTTTCTTTATTTTACATTTTTGGCACCAGTAACTACAAACAAATAAAACGTCACATATGTCATTATTTATCAAACCAAATTCTTCAATTTGTTAGAATAACATAACCTATAGTGGGTAGTTACTTTTATTGCAGATATATTTATTTTTTAATAAAAAATCAAAGCAAATGAAATTATGTGAAGATGATAATAACTTTTAATTAAAACACTTTTAACCATTCTTCACAAATTCATTATTTACCAGATGCACATTTCGATCACAAAGTGACCATTATATAAATAAATAAATCTTTATTAACGGATAAACCATTTTACAAAAAAAAATACATTTTTTTTTTCAAAGCAAAAATACAAAAAAAACAGAAAAAAAATTTCCAAATAAAAGTTAATTCGAGGCAAATATTTACACATTTATTATTAATCGATTTAAATAATAAGCATTAGTGACAACATTGCAGACGTTTAACAATTCTAATACACTTGGGTAAATTATTGTAAAACATGTCAAAATCAGGATACACTAACAAAGAATTTGCTCTACGCATAAGTCGTGTAATCGGAGTGTAAAATTCGTATTATGGAACGTTATGCGAAAAAGAGGCGTATTTCGACTTAAATTGCCAACATTTTTAACAGATAAAAATACGCGGGAAAGAAGAACCGGACATTGAATAACACCATTTAGTAGTTTGTGAAACATTTACATGACAGCAAAGTACAGCCTGCAACATAGTTTATAATTATATAATATGAATGGTTTGATAATTAAAATATAACAGTATCAAACCATTGATAGTGGTAACTTTGTAACAGAAATTTGCATCTGGTAAACAATAAATTTATGAAGAAAGGTTAGAAATGTTTTAACCTTTAAACATGATAACCAGTACTTTACGCGTGCGCGTGTAATTTTAGTTCAGACATGACTTTAGATTTCCAATGCCAACTTCGTCGTCGATTTTTGTTATACGCTCGATGTTTATAATAAAATGTAGGATTTTTTGAAGTTTTGTTTGGTTTATAATATATTCTCACAACAATACTTATTCTAGACCAAAATTCAACTTACAGAGGCACTAGATTCAATTACCAAAATTTAAATTCCTTTTCATCTGAGAATATTGCAATAGGAGTAAAAAAATTATATTTTTGTGAAAATAAGTAATGACGTAAGAATATATTAAAAGAACAACATTGTTAATATAAATTTTACACATTTTATCTTTTTTCTTTAATTTTTTAAAATAAGACATTTTTTCAGGGCGCCTACGCCTTGGATGGTGGAGGTGCCGGGCAATTCCGTGGCTGGAAATTCCTGGCTAACTTCACATCGGTTTATTTGAAATCTCAAATTATTTTCTTTTGCATAATAAACTTATAAATAATAATGGCAAAGGCTGAAAGATCACTGATATAACCAATTTCTATCAAATAATAGCTAATGTTAATATTTAATTGTATGATGGTACAATTTAACTGTATCTTGGTCATCGTGGCTAGCTTCTATTTCTATTGTGATTGATTTAACTATTGTTATTGTTTACTGTTATATTTTAATTATATGTCACTTAGAATAACATATGTATTTATATTTGCAATATTGATATTCGGGGCTATTTTGTAAACGAAACTTTAAGTATATCATATACGCTATTAATTAACTTTACATTCTATGTATATGTATGTATATCTCATAGAGTAAGAATATTCTTCATCTAAGTGTATATTTTATACAAATACTGCTTAGACTTTTAAATTTAACGTTTCCCTTAAAGAATAGCCCCTTCTTACAGCATATGTTTTGTAAAAAAAGATATTCTGTAATAAATGAATTAGTGTTATTACAGTTAGATTAAATTCTAGAACCTATTAGGAATGTATTGTTCTTCAAATTATTTTTTCTTACCTCCTTTTTTTTAAATATTCTATATCTTTAATTAATTTCTCACTTATTATATGATGAAACATTTTGGACTAAAAATTATTAATAAAAAATACTTACAAAAAGGCGTCAAATATGCGCCGTAAATAATTATTAAGGAATAGCCCCAATTATAATCGGGGCGATAAAAATTAAGTTCAATGTGTACGTTATTATTAAATTTCACATTCCATGAATATATATTAAGCTGCTTAGACTGTGATGATAAAAATTAACGCACACATTAAACGTAACATTTCTCCTACAGAATAGCCCAAATTATTGAGGAACTTTGGATTGCCCCTATTATGACATCCCTTAAAACAGTTTGGTACATTTTTAAAATTTCTGTATCCCTTAATAATGATTTTTATTCGAATCTAGTCAAAAAGTTATAATAAAATCAGTGAAATAATTCCAAGTATTCTGTTAATCAATAATTTATAATTAAAAATAATAATTACAATACGGCTGAAAGATAGTTGTCGATATTACAATAGAGATGATTATGTATGTTACGCAAATATATATTAGGAATTAAAGTGTGAAATGCGTAGAATAACTTGCTTCTAATCATTAAATAATGAATTTGTTAATGTATAACAAACAACGTTTAGTAATTTATAGATATGAAATGGTTTCCGGGTTAATGCTAATACAAACGAAAATTAATTTAGCCGAATTAATTATCATATTTCAACTATTTTAATTACTCAATCAAAACATTTATTTGTAAATTGCGAATGCTAATTATGTTCGCATATTGTTTTAATGGAAATAATTACCATTGTAATAGCGAAACGTATGGAATAATTCCAAAACAACTATTTTCTTGTAATTGTATTTATATGAGTGAGAAAAAAAATTCTTTTAATGTTATAAAAAAATGATAATCAACAAAAAAAATCTTTATTTTGATATTAATTCAATATATGGTAAAATGTAATGCATTTATGGTTAATTAATGGTTAAATGGCTATCGACCATAGGTCTTTCAACATATACTGATAAATTATAATAAAATTATAATAAAAAAGAATTCAACGGTAATTGCACAAGTGCATTGGAAATTATCGGTAAGAAGTTAGCACGATTTTGACCAATTAACTAGTATTGCTTGGCAATAGGCCCAAGACCGTACGACCTTTTTGTAAAAAGTTATTTCAGTAAAATAATGTAATATGTTAGTTGTATGTCCTTTCTATGTTCTAATGATGTTTGTAAAAAGTGATTTCCGTTATATGAAACTTTATTTCACATAAACAATTATTAAGAATATTTCGTTAAAGAGGCACTATATGATAATATTTTATTAGATTAAACAATGAAATTTTATAATCCAACCGCGATTACTCAACCAAATTGTTTATTTACACATTTCAAATGCTAGTTATGGCGGTCTATTATTATTTCAACAGAAATAATTGTTGTTATTTCAAAAATACCCAAACATATGGAGAGTGAATTCACCCGCGTTCCGCTAGATGGCGCAACGCGTATCGAACGACGAACGGGAACGGCATTTCTGTTATGCAATTAAAATAGCGGAATCGGCGGGATGCATTTTAGTGTTTATTAATTCAGGATAATAACAAATGTTTGTTGTTAAGTAGTGTTGTGCAAATACAATAATATTTATAATATTCGTGATACATTTATAATTGTTTTATTTGTATTAATTATAGGGTTGCTTACACGATATTCTGAATAAATATTTAGTTACACGCTAGATATTTACACATTAAATATTTGTTCAGATAATTGTTTCTTTTATAAAGATTCCCTCTATTTCCTCATTATTATAAGTACATATTTAATTTGATTGGTAAAATAGAAACATTTAAGGCGAAAAGACTTGACAGTCAATTTCCAGCTCACAGAATATTGCTAATTTTAATTTGTTCCACAAAATAACAATATTTAGACAGAAAGATCGATACTCGACATGCATTTTCTGAGGCTTAATTAGTTGTAAATGATTGTAATAATATAAATATTCTGATGTAAGGATTACATTAACCCTCGGAAATAGAGTATATATATATATATATATATATATATATATTTATACATATAAAAACATTTTAGGCGCAAAGACCGACGGTCGACATCCAAAGTGTATATTTCACCGTAATAATAATATTTATTTTTGTATATAATAATTATCTTTATTTATAATTTTCAAAGTGCATTAAAATTCAATACAAATAATAATAGTGAAACCAGATTGCAATTCTAAATAACTACAAATCGTAATGTTTAGCATAAAATATATTGTTATAACAAAAGTACATATACTGTGAATGATATTTTCCTTTAATATTTGCTAAACATATCTGCAATTATAATTATTTTTAATAAATAAATTTCTTTTTAATGCTTAAAAGATAAATGACACTTGTCAAGAAAAAAAATGAATTCTTTAAGAGCGCTTTTCAATTAGAAAGGCTTCTAATCTATTTCGATCGAATTTTGTGGCAATATTTATTAACGATAACCAGATTCTTATCAGATCGTTTCCCTGTATCTTGTTTTTGCAGTATATTTTCTGAATCACCTAATCTTTTGCGCAATATAGTTACATATTTTTGTGCCAGAATCCTTTTCCCGCGTATTAAATCTAAACGAAGAGTATTTAATATGCGAGACAGGATTCTGGATATATAACTATTATATATTCAATTTTGCGTAAAAGTTTACGTGATTCAGAAAATGTACTAAATACACCGTTCAAAACTATACAAAAAATAGGAGAAACGATCAGATAAATAATATTAATACTTTTATAACAAAGTAAGAAAGACCTATGGTCGATAGCCCTTATTTGAGAATTATTATGAACATATTTATTTTTTATATTATCTTAGATTATTTATAATATATTGTTCTCAGTTAATAAAGATTAAGTAGTAATTATTTCATTTAAATATAAAATATAATTGATGAATCTTGAAATAGAAAAAATAAAAGAAACAAGATAAAGGAAAACATATTTGATATGCTGTGAGAATTATATTTCATTGAAAATAGCCCTATGTTAAATTATCAGACCGTTAACATAGCCCTATGTTCAATTAGATAAAATCCACGCCAATGCGTTGTTAATTTGTTCAAGTAATTCACTAAATTTTCAATTATTTCAACAAACTAATGAATTAGAATTTTTGATTTACTGTTCGTTGTACGCTTATAAGTAAAAGAATTTTATAACAAAGGAGAATAACTTTTCTACCATACAACAGAAATTCTTCTGTAAATAATATGAGGAGTGAGCGATCATTTTTTCAGGTAAAATTTCTTTAAACATTTCAATTGCATTGATATGGATTATACTAAATTACATATCCAATTCATGTCAATAATAAACATGGGAATATATTCAATGAAGTATTTGGTTTCAATAATAATAAGAACACATAATTCTATCGCTTATATTATGTAAAACAATTTAAGTTTAAAATAATTTAAACAATATTAAACATACACTTCATACTCCTCCATCGTGCAGCAATTTGCATTTCAAACTAAAATAATTCCCCACTAAAAACACTAATCTTTTCAATTTTCAACGAAATAACGCATACATAATTCACACAGCAAACAATTTAGGAGATTGTTGTACGCGCGCATAATTCCTAAAGCTATCAATTTTACTTTGTTAATATTTAACTAGCTTTTCGTGAATGTAATCAATACGAATGCAAGATAATAGAATATTCCCGCGGGTTCTTATGGCTTATTTTCCGTTTCAATTATCGACTGTAAATATTTGTGATTTGAAAACAAACATTTTCGCGTGCGAGTTTAAATATGAATGAGAATGTTTTATGGAATTTTATGTATTGTTTATGGGTAAATAAAACTTTGCTCTTGTTTCACGAGTTGGGGGATTTGATTAAAATAAAATCTATTCGTAGATCTTCGCAGTGATAATTTTTAAACTTAATAAATGAAAGTACTTACGTATCGTAAGTGATAATATCACAGAGCTAAAAGTGCAAATATTTTTTTAATTATTTTCAAATAATTTTTATTTAATTTATTTAAATAAGTGTGACCAAGTGAATAAATAGACTTTTCTATATATATTTAATGTTAATGTTTGTAATGGGCAACTTATTTTGAATAATTATAGCTATTGTATTTTAATTAATAAATTCAAAAACAAACTTTTAATTAAAAAATCGAAAACACCAATTTATGAACAAAATGCAAGTTAAAATTATGCAAAAATTCTATGTGATCCAAGCTCAAATTTCAAATTAAATATTTTTTTTTAAAATCAATTTAATACCTGCACTATATTCATACCCGAAATTAAAAATATTATTAGGTAACAATTTTTCAAAAAATAATTATTTAGAAAATACGATGCCACATGAAATAAGGAAAAAAGATGATGACGCTTGCGTCGTCTTCCATTTATTATGACACATGTATTTATTCAATAAAATATAACGATTGTACAAACTAATAGAAGTGTTTTAGGTAGATTTAAAGAACATATTATCATATTAAAAACTTCTATTCTGAAAAATCTACTGTAGCTTTTCATTCTATAAATACAGGACATACATTTTCTATAAAAAAATAAATTTATTAAATTTCCAACTGAATCACAATTCATGTTGGAGTTTATAGATATGAAAAAAAAACATTGATAATCTAAATTCTTAAATAACCTCTTTTAGATATTAGTTCACAAAATTTAGTACGTTATATATAATTATATTTATATTTTGTAGTTAACATTTGTAATTATATTAACTTAATCCCTGTAGCGTTTACAACGCCACAACAACTCATTATTTATATTTATAAAAACTTCAACAACTGAAGATGGAAACATAGTTTCCGAAATATATTTACTTCAATAAAAAAAATAGCATGAGAAAGGACAACCATCTTTATAATAGTTAAAAGTCTCCACAACCAACATAAAGAAGATTAATTGAATTTGAAATAATCAATTATTTTTAATAATCAAGTATAAGGCTAGGATAAATTATTGTATAATTCGAAACAAATGACAACTTTGTTATTCGGTTTTTGTGTGATTTCGGATTCTCGAATTTTTTGATCCGATTTCGTACAATTATACGAAAATATTATATAGGTATATTATAAGGTTTTCCTTATAGTCGATTTATTTATATGACACAAACTTTAAAACTCATCAATGATGGTATTGGTGTTTTTATTTTTCATTGTAAATAAACCAACTATAAGGAAAACCTTATAATATTCAATTATATAAAATGGGATAAAATAACGAAAACAGAAAAAAAAAATCGAGTTTTCCTATTTTTTATAATATTCGAATATCTTTATGTCAATTGGAATTATCCAATATTTTGTCAAATTCATAGAATTTTGAAAATTTGTAAAAAAGAAGGGTTTGCTAATTGCCTCAGTTTATATTCGCCCAACGAACAATAAAAAATCTCATGAAATTTAAAGGGGTGTAATGGCATTAAACAAAAAAATGATTTGATCAATTATCTGAAAAATTGTTCTTTCGGAATTTCAAATACAATCGAAAACGAATTAGAACTGGAAATATAATCAAATGTTGATTTAATCGTTTATATGAGATTTATACGAGAGATATATTATTAAATCTTATAATTCATTATAATTACTATTTCTACAACTAATTGAAATATTTGAAAACATATATATATATATAGTTTAGATATAATTAATACCAAAACCTGACGCGATTTCAATTTGTTTGTAATTACAATGAGTCGTTAAAATAGAGAATATATATATATAGAAATTAATGTATATACAAAATGTTTGTAAAAATATGTTCATTGTTTATTTAAAAAAAAATCACGTATTATCTGAATAAAGATATCTCTATATATTACAGGATTTAATTCATTTACAGAACATTATTTTCCATTTATTAATATATTTAATATATTATTTTAAATAAGTGAATGAAATATGCGAAATTTATTTACGGAAATCTAAAATATACAAAATAATCTTTAATGTTTTCACTTATTATTTGACTAAGCACTGGAAAATTAAGGGATGAAATAATGTAAATAAATAATTTGTGGGACACGCCATGTGCGCTTGATTTGTTTTAATTCATTTTGAGGAAAAAACTTTTTTATTATTTTAGCTTAATTGAATAAGCTCGTCCTCATAATGTAAACAAACATTGAAATATTCCAATTATCTTCTATTTACAATCAAATAATACTCAAATTTGACATAATTTTTACACCAAAAATATCTAACAATAGTTTTAGAAGTGAAACATATATGTGAGAATTATTGAAAGTAAATATTGAATTTAGTTATATAAAATAATATCGTTTTATACAAAGTTAAAAAGTGTTTTTTTTTAATTTTCAGAAAGTCACAAAGAGTTTTTTTAAATGTGTTCTGTTTCATTCGAAAATTTTTAATATGTCCGTTTTTATTATTAGAATTGACATTGTAATGGCAAAAAGATCGTCGATCGATAACACTAATACTAAATATTAATAATTACTTGTAAATATTTCTAAGAAAATGGTATCAATTGTAATGTTGACAGAAAGGCTCTTGACTGGTAGCCGATTGTTGATGCACTTTATATCATAGTATGATATATTTTCTCTGTAACACATGTACTATGCATTAACAATGAAGATCATTTATATACTAGTAAGTAATGACCTTTCTTCACACTTTATTATACAGTGTGGAGAAATGTTATTGGTGCTTTATTTATCAATTTAATTTAATCTTATCGTACCTCAGAAAGACCTACGATCAGATAAAACTTGCAAGTAAAAATAAAAATTAATGAATTCACAGACTAATAGAAAAAAATCTAGATTATAGAGCCTTTTACTTCTATATACATATAAATTTAAAAACAAAATAATATTTGTGTACTATCAGAACGAAATTTTATGTGACCGCACTTTCCACAAATTTCAAACACTTAATGTTCGGTAACGACGAGCTAAATTCGTCGCAACTGCATTTACGTAAAATGAACTCATGTTATACTAAGTTAAAGCGTTTCTTTTGTTTTCAGAGATTCCATACAGAGTTTTCCAAATGAATACTACATTTACGGCGCAAATGACCAATGTTTTCGAAGCGCTCTAAAAACTTCAAATTCAATGTAAACTCAATAAAAACTGATCATGAAATTGCATTTATTCAATTTAATGTATTTTGTTTCATTGGGAGATTTTTAATGTTTTTTATTAGAATTGAAATAATATTACTAAATAGGACAGAAATATCAAATAAATCGGACTTCATCAATAACGTCAGCGATCACGACGAGTCAGTATACAACGAGAAGATTAAGACAAAGAGAAGCGGAAAAACTTTGGTGTTGATGATTTTTGGTAAAATTATAACATTTGTAGTGTAAATAATATTTAATTTTGTAAATTTACGCAAATATATATATATATGGCAAAAAAACCTGTGGTCGATAGCTCAGGGCAGACAATAAACACTTTCATTTTATTGTAAATAAGTAAATTTTGTAAAAATATACGTAATTCTTTGTAAATATTTTCAGTGATTGAGGCTGTCACAGGATGATACTGGATATTAATAATTAAAAATCTGCTAATAAATATGAATAAATAATTATAAATTCTATGGTTAAGACTGTTATTTGATGAAACTGATGCTTACTGTGATAAAAATATTAATAATGAAAATGTCATTTCTTGGTCATCGCAATTTATACCAAGCAATTATAACGTATCTTTCAGATCGATCTATCAACTCTTATTCCAAATTTTAAATTAAACACTTTATTTTTTCTTAAAGTGAGCAGAGATTTCTACAATAAATCTGTAAAATTGTTTTATTTTATTTTATTTAATAAATTGTTGAACCACTATTCATCTAGCGTTTGAATAATTAGAGATAGTCTTTCAGAACTTGTCAGACCAGTGTGTTTTATATATTGCCAATTATGTTTTATTTAAATTATATTATTTAAAAAAAAAACAGCTTATAATTCAATAACATAATTCATAACATTCAAAGTTTTATTTAAATTCTAAAAATTCATATGCTTTAATATTGATTTTGAATCAATCTTTTCCAATTAAAACATTGGAAGTTCTGTCTAAATTCGAAAAATGCATTTGCTTCAATTTTGAATGTTAAAGATTTCGATTTAAATTTCATCTGAATTCATTGATAAAATAGAAGAATTATTATTTAATTATTTTGTTTACATATTGTGTTTTTTTTTTTGAAGAGTTTTAGCCTATTAAAAAATTCGGATTAAATGTTTGAATGTAAGAGAAAAATATGTAAATAGAGATTGATGTAAATAAGAGCAAGGGTGAAGAAAACCAGCGAAACACCCACAGAAAAGAAAGAGGAAATGATAAACAAAAAGAAACAAAAAAAGAACGCACACACAAAAACATAAATCGATAATTTCAATTTAAATTATAACATACCACACTACCCATAAAGTGCTAATCAAGAAAATCCCTTTCTAGTGCACCGAATAACACAATAATTTATCCAAAACCAAGACCCCCTACATTTAGTTCACTATTTTTTTAATATTTAAACAACGACTTATTTTCAAATTCCACATCACTTGAGCCACACTTCACAAAAGAAATGCGTTTCGTGTTAGGGGTGTAAACCTAAGTAAGACTACTTAATTCAACAATACCGACTTTGACTGATCGTGTTTAAATCCAGATTGCGCTCCTGCTGGCACTTACATTGTATATGTTCGTACATGTTTTCGTGTATATTCGCACTGTAATAATTCTCCTCGTAATTCCCGTTGAAAAACGCCATTTTTAAAAAATAATTTAGATTAAAAAAAATTACAATAACAAAACAGGGCACGTGATTTTAATTTGTTTTAATTCACATCACTGCTGTTAATTATGTCCCCTGCGCAACGCGAGCGTGTTATATCGGTGATCCGCACCGGACGGACGTCGGCGCTGAACTGAAGTGAACGCTCGCGGTGAAAGAGAGAGCGCGCGCTGAAGGGAATTTCAGCGGTGGTGGGGGTGCGTGAAAGGGAAGGGAGTCGAAGGGTGGGGAGTAGAAGGGATGGGGAGCTTTCGTGCTTTCGGGGCTAAGATGTGTGTATTCTTGTTTGGGTCGCATCAATACGTTGATACCTTCAACCTTCGGCGTTTCGAGGGGGGCTTTATTTAAAATGACCATATGTTACGTGTTTCCTGGAGGAATTGGAAATGCTGGTGCGTACTTTCTTTATGCACGTCTCGTGCCGTTACTCAATGTTGCTGCTGGTTTTGTTTATCGTTTTCTTTAAGCTGAAGGAAAACTTCACTATTTAAGATTTTTTAGTTTACGTGAACAAATAAACAAATAAATAAAATTCAGTTTTACTCCTTACTTAACTTTTTTTATAAACAAAGTTTATATTCATATATGAAACAAAATAGAATCTATGAAGTATTGTTGTCACTAACTCTGCTTACTGTGATAACGATTAATAATGAAAATGCCATTTCTTGGTCATCCCAGTTTATGCCATGCAATTGCAATGTCTCTTTCAGAACGATTTATCATCTCTGATTCCAAATTACATTGTAAATAACTATCATTAAGCTGTAGTTATCGTAAGGCACAGATAACATTGAAACTCGCAAATATTTTCTAATCAAATATTTTTCATCGCTCCTAATTTAATGAAAATGATTACAAAGTAAATATTGAATTTATAACTACAAGTTGTTAATAATAATAATAATAGTTTATTTAACGGATAATTCCTCTTTACAAAAATAATACATATAAATTTAAACATTACAATAAATTTAAAAAAGACACGCACACTAGTCACACAAAGTTGTGCATGCATTTATTTTATTATATATACAGGGTGAGTTTTTTTCGATGTTCTCTATGGGGATCTCGAAAACTATAAGAGATAGAAAAACGGTTAAATGGGGAAAGAAGTGTAGTTTTATAAGACGAATAAAATGACACTTTCAAAATATTTGAAAAAGTCAAGGGTAACTAGATATTTTGAAAAAAGTAAAATGTGTCAATTTTTTGAAATCAATATATCTCTATTATTATCATAGATAGAAAAAAAAACTGTAAAGGACAAAGTTGATGAAAATTTTACACAGATTAATAACAAAAAATCAAAAAAAAACATTACGCTCATATTTTGGGAGATATGACACAAACTTACCTTTTTTAAATCGAAACAATAGTTGGCTATGACTTTATTAAAAGGGCTATTTTTTTCCCTTTAATCCGATATAACATATGCCATAGTTATTTTTAAAATAAAATAAGTTACACCAAAAATAGTTAGCCATGAAAAAGACAAAAGTAAAACAATTGCAGTTGTTTATTCTAAACACACATTAATTCATTTCCATATTTGGTTTGTTTCGATAAGTTTGTTTTGTATTTTTTTGGTGTTGTAAGTTTTTTAAAGCGATAATGGTTTATTAGGTCAGTTTTTAATATTTTAAAAGTTATAAACAATTTAAGGTTGAAATCAATGGTTTTATTATAACTGAGATATTGGACTTCATCGCAATCTTGCGCCACCCTGTATATATATATACATATAAAAAAATATCGACAATTACTTTTTTACAAACATTGACTATATACATTAAAATAAATGTTTGTCTATCCTGGGTAATCGAGCGGAGGTCTTTCTGTTACAATTTTCGGCGTCTAATGAAGATCATCACACTGGATCGGGACTTATAGCTAGAAGATTCCGAATAAGATTCTATTGCGACTGCATCTCAGATTCCCTCTCTCTCAGCAGTGGTTCTGTATTGCTCCAACTTCGTTTTTAGTCGGAATAGACGTAATTGCCTCATTTGGAATCAGTTCCTAAATCAAATGCTGCATACAACGGGCTTGAGCTAATGAGAAATAGTTTAATGTATTTTTTATAAACTATGATTAAATTGTTAACAACTGAGGTTTCAACTTTGTTTTACATTGTTTATCAATTGAATAAAATACTTTAAACTTTGAAAAGAGTATTCATTCTCTTGGTCTTTTCATTTAATTTTATTCGGATTTGATTTAAATTGAATTAATTTGGTTTAATTTAATTTAAATTGATTTAGTTTAATTTGATTTAATATAACTGATTTAATTTTGCTGATTGTATTTGAATTAATTTAATTGATTTATTTTAACATCTTTAAATTATATAAGGCATAGCTGTACTGACGAGGGATAGATCCCGAAACACGTGTCTGCAGATGACCTTATATTAAGTAACGTTCCTTTTCTTATTTTTACATAAAATTTTTCTCGGATCAAAATTTGTTGCGTTATGCAATATTTTATTGATATGCAGCAGCAGGTGTACATTATATAATTCAATGTCCGGCGTGGGTATTTGCCCGGGAAATAGTTGTTTAAATGTGCATTTGTTTAACGTACTTACGTAGCGTAAGTCAAAAGTAACAGAGCTAAATGTGGAAATAATTTATTAATTATTTTCAAACCTTTTTTTTATTTAATACTTTAAACTTTGTATAACACAAAAATTTATTATAAAGCAATAAAGAAGTGAGCATTTCTTTTTTTTTTCCTCAAAATGATCAAAAATTATATTTAATAAAGTTTTCAACCACCATTCATCTAGCGAATGGTCATATCGGTTTTTCTAAACTCGTCAGAATAGTGTGTTCCATGTGCCATGACTTGATGAAGACGGTTGAACAGATCTTGTGTTGTGATTAAATAACCTGATATGAATAATAATAATTGGAAGATGACACATTGCACATACTGGTCTGATGATAAAAAAAACAATCTCCAGCTAGATGAATGGTGGTTGAAAACTTTATTAAATGAATTTCATTCTCTGTTCTCATAAACAGGACAAATTCGCCTATCTTTAGTCTTTAGTGGACGAAACAACGATTCTCTGTCATCCACCTTGTAGACCCAAATCGTTGTCGATGCCACGTGAAATTAAGCAATAGATGGACCTTTCATTATCTTGCAATTATTGCGAAAAAATAATATTGTTCATTCACAAATTTCTTGTTTTCATATTCGTTAAATTCGACAGTGACAAGTGGTGATTTTCACCATGTCATGTTCGAGGCTGGTCTACCAGCCTTATCCCGAAGGTCCGCATTGAAGGGATCGTTGATTTCTAAGTCTTGAATATTACAAATCAATATATTCTTATTTAATTAAAAGCATATAAAGTTGTGATGCTTATTTGATTACAACTAAGTTGATAAAGTTGCGTAGATATCGAAAAGCATAGGAATTTTGAACAAGAACCCAAAAACTATTCTAGTAGTTCTTTATAAAATTTTGCGCACTAGGTAGAATTTCCTAATGGAAATTTTTTGAAAAACGCTGTCAACATTCCAGATTTTCTAAATTCCTGAGAAGCATTTAAGACAATAAAAAGTTTTTTGAAGACATTAAAAATTAGTCATCAAAGATTTCTGAAGGTACCCCAAAACTAGGACTTCAAAAATTAACACATCAGAGCCGCATGAACTAGATTTTTTAATACGATGGAGTCAGTATACTGAGATCATAATAACAATACGTTACATTCCCTGGACCGGTGTTGAAGGTAAAGTATTGCAATCGTAAAAAATTCCGAACATCATCTTTAGTTCTTGAGTTATACTCTTAGCATATTTTTATTCGCATAGAAAAATTTTCCAAATTAAAGGTGTAGATCTTGTAAAAACTAAATACTTTTGTTATATAACTTTTTATTATAGAACCTTTAGTTTTCTTGTTATTTTATCTGCCTGATAAAATTCGATAGAAACAATTATTTTTGTATCAATGAATACGTTAAAATGCCGTCATATTTCAGTACTTAATAAATCGTTCACGATCGACTGAAATGTGGCGAAGTCAGTAAAAGTTCCTGAAAAAAATTGGGCGGCGTAATTTTTTTAAAGTGGTAAATGCACCGGGGAATATATTATAATGGACATATCACCATTTTTTTGTACTTATTGATCATATATCGGAAGCCAAGTTTGGTACAAACTGCCATTGTCACTGTAATTATAAAAATAATTCAAGTACACCGCTATATTCCGCTAGATATACCTAATATCTTCAAAATGGTGTTGCACCTCGACCGGGATACACGGATTTCCGGTTTTCCTATCAAGGCGGGAAACAGTATTTTCGACGCAGTGATTTAAAAAAGATCAATGGAATCAATTATAGTAAATATAAAATAATCATACGTGATTAAAAAGAACCTACAAAGACGCCAGAATAATGGTTTGTAAATTGGAAAAATAACTAGAGATGCTGTCCACTAATTTAGAGGTAATTAATAGACACGGTTAAAATGAATAAAACAAATTCCTTTAAAAACTGTTGGTGATTAATTCCAGGAAAAGTGCAGACAGGTCGATAGATATTTTAACTTAAATTTGTAATGAACCTCTTAGAAAAATCTAAATATATTTCATGTATAATACCACATGCCTATCTATAACTATTTAGAAAATATTTTCATTATATAACAGACATATACCGGGTGTTGACGTAACTCGGTATACATTGAGTCAAAATTTAACTCATTTAGTCAAAAAAATGTTTGTACAAATTACTGATTCCCTGTTTATTTTATGTTAAAACTAAATAAATTAAAATGTTTTTAGTTAAACATTTCCATTAAAAATCTCTAAAGAAATAATAATAATAATAAAAAAAAGATAAATTCAATGGATAATAAACGGCCCTATTCCCTATTCGAAAACGCTAAACATAATGGTTGACAGTTACGTTGGGGTACGAGTCTATGATAGCGTGTGTGACAACGTTTCTGGATAATTCCGTATCGAGTGACATGTTATTTCTGCAGTGTTTAAAAAGAATATAGTTTTGATGTGTCGGCAGAAAGAGAGATGTTATTATATTTCGACTTAGTAAGACAAGACCGATAAATAAATTTAAACGTTGTGCTCATCGAATGGCAGTTGAACGGCTGAATTTTAACCTAGCAAAATGTGTGTGTGTAAACTATGCAATCGAAGAAAGTCAAAGTGCATCAAACATCCATAAACAGTGCGATTTTGTCTTTTATTAAAAAACGTACTCAAAGCATCTGTAAAATTTGTGTTTCCATGTGGAGTTGAAATGTTCATAAAGTGATCATAAAAAAAACAATTTGTGCTTTGGTTTTCTCTGATTTAAAATTTATATATTGTTATATGATTGTATTAAATTGCAGTAATGTTTTATTGCACTGTCGAGAAGTTTTGATATATAAATTTCGCTATTCACAACATTAGTAAAGGGTTTGACGTTTTTCTACCTAAAATAACAATCACTATGTTTTCTGAACCTCCACAGTGCCCTCATTAAAAAAATACATTAAAAATTACATATTTAATATAAAAAAATCGCTGTTTCGAATTATGGGAAAATTTATAAAAAGGCACACTCGCTCCTCAATTTATGCACATTCTATGGATTCCTGAAGGAGTGAAGTATAAAAATGTTCTTTTTTTATAGTTTAAATTCAATTTTACGAGAGAATAAGCTAAAAATACAATAATATTTATTAAACTACCGCTAAAAAAACAATTTGAATTGAAAATAACCTCGAAAAGCGGCTAAACGCTATGATAACTGGACCTATTTCGGTGCCTACTATTTTCAACGATTTTAGCGGCTGTCATGGCGCTGAGCGTTGACTGAGATAACTGAACCTGACGGTAAATTACACTTTTGGGAGATTATCTTACTAATTAGCTAACAAGTACATAATGGTTGTATTGAGTTTTTAGTGAACGTCCAGTTAAGAATTTTTAGATATTTATCATTTTCCTTTCGTATTCAACAAATTTTGTATGAATTTTGCTAACATTTAATTATTTAATTAATGGTAGATCAGAATAGATTTCATTAATTAAATAAGATACTTCTTACTACGTGTGTAATATAATTTCAACACCGATCATATGAGTATGTCAATACGTGTTTTTTTTTTTTCAAATAAATGCATTTTAAATATAATAATTGACAATTGGCCCGCTAATGTACGAATAGAATTTTTTAATACTCCAAAATATTTAATAATATACAATGTATACCCTGTTCATAAAATTCTTATCGCAAAAAGCTACATTTTTTCTTGTCCAAAAAATAGTAAAGGATCATTATATAAAATGTGCGCCGAAGATGGTTATAGTGGTTTATAATAGACGAGACCAAGACATTATTAAAATATATGAGTGTAGTTATGTTCGGAACGACGGGAAAGTAAAATGGTTAATTTTTAACAAAATGCCGGCCATTTGAAAAAAAAAAGTTTTAACATCGACTTATTTATGGGTATTTAAACGTGGAAAAAGAAATCAAAATTGTGAAGCAAATTTTAATAATTGAGGATACGATTATAGCCAGATAAATTCTGAACTACTTTATCGAGTAATTTTTCGACAATCCAAATACCCGTTTAATTATTGTCATTTTGGGAAATCGCGCTTAAAGTTTTGGAAACGCTCAATAACATGAGATGGCGAGTCTGATCATCGCGTATTTCGACTATATGAAATAGTTTCCTGGCAAAACGGTTTCGCCTATATATTCTTCACAGAATAAGGGATCGAAATATGAAATAAAGAAATATTTTTTTGAATTCCGAGAAATCCCCTTAAACGATCTACAGAATTTGTTCTTAATTAAGAATGTCACTATTACGATTGATTAAAAATAAATATAAGTATTTGATTCTATTTAACATTAAAAACATATTATTGACTATTATAGGATTTTGATGAAAATGGAATTCATTTAATGTTAGAAGTAACAATAAGCACACCGTGTTTTTATTTGTCATAAAACGACTAGATTGGTGTTTATTAATAATATTTTTACGACCATAAATTTCGACTTTCTATGAAAAATTCTTTTCAGATTTTTTCTATTAAATATAATATATCTCAATATATGCGTGCAAGGCTATAATAATTCGATAAACATTTACTTGAACAGAGGGTTTAGATTAATAATTTAAAATATGCATAGTCGTAATTATGCATATTTTAAATTTATGATTCATGAATGATTCCTTTCCTAATCAATAATAATTAAAAATATAACGACATACGATTTATCACAAAATAAACCCAGAAAAATAAAATAAAAAAATAAATAAATAAAATATCACAGCCTTTGAGTTTTGAAATGTAAATAGTTAGAACCCAATTGTTTTCAACACATTTTATCTCAGGAAACAGCGTCATCTAATCTACATCATTTTTTTTTATTTGTTCTAATTGGGTAAAAATTTGAAGTGTTTACATGAATACCGTTTTGGGTGATCAAAACAGGTTTGCTGGGTTCACATCCTGTCTTACAACCAAATTATATTTGCGCGGATGAAACAAATAGCCATATTATAATGTGAAATTGAAAATATTACATTTCAAAATATATAACGGTATCACCATATAAAATATCCCAATATTGGCCCTTGTAAGTACGCTATTGTGCAATGTTATGACAAATTACAAAAATGGCTAGGAGAGAAAAGTTTTTGAAATGGCCAAAAACGCTTTGTACAAAAATTTCTTACAAGAGATTGTCTTCCAGCCGCGTCAGTTAGTCAACAGTGAGCAACGAAGCGAAACAGAAATAATTAATACATAAATACGTAACACAGACTTTAGAGGTTATTAAAAATCTTAAATGATAAATAATTTTAAAAAACTGGATTCACTGACCAATATTAGAAAATATCGTAGATCAGCTTTAATTTTTATTCCTATATTTCAGTAGTCGCGTTAACAAGGTGAGATAATGTCCTTATAACTAAATTGGAGTGCTTTTCGCGACTCACAATTATTTATAACATGTCATAGATTAATTAGAAGTGAAATTAAATGGTATCACATTTTCCTGTGTATATTTCTGTTAACATTTCGGATTAATCATAAGAAAATTTATTAAAAAAAGGTTTTATAAATAGTAATTTGATAGCCCTATTTTTATGACATAAATAAATTCGATTTACAAAATAGTCTAATGTAAAACGTTGAAGATACTCCTAGTACAAAATCGTTCAATAGATGGCGGCAGCTTTCGTCAATAGCTTTAATAATCGCAGTGGGAGGAGTCTACAAAAATTACGAATGCATGCATTCGGATATTAATCGGATTTCGTCGGAGATGTGAAATAACGAGTGGGAGCTGTAAATGCGATCATACATTACCCTAAATATATGATCGCACATACATAGGACGCACTTACATAGGAAGTAAATGCAAAGGATCCCATTTATAGTGCTCGAATTTATTGTGCAACCAAAGTGTATACTAATTTTCTTTGGTTCAACTTTCAACACTAAATTTTTGAATAAATAAATAAACCCAATAACCGACTTGTTGTATAAGCTATCATGACTTCATTTTAACATTTTTTATATCCAAAATAAAATAACCTTTTAATCGGGGCTATTTCGTACGGGAAATGTTAATTTAAACGTGTACGTTATTATTTAACTTCACACTCTATGTCTATATATCTATTACAAAAGCTGCTTAGACAGTGATGATGAAAAAATAACGTATAAGTTAAACTTAATATTTCCCTTGGAGAATAGCCCTGATTATCGCTTGAATTTAATGTCCGTACGTATAATTTTCATTTCTATATAATTATACTTTATTAACGGAGAGGTTGTGTAAACTTTCGTTAATTCATAAAAAAAATAGCTCGTCGAGAACGGAAAAAGACACCAACGAATTATTTCACTACTACTTCAAAGTTCGATATTTCTACTTCTTTTTAATTTTATACATATAATATATGCATATATATCATTGTTGTTATTTTTTGTTTGTTTGATTTTATTGTTTGGTATTGTTTTTTGTCAATTTCTTTTATATATTTAATTTGTGTGCGTGTGTAAATATATATATTTTCCAAGGAGCTAGTTTTTACTCTCTCTCTCCCTGTCCAAGGGAAAGTATTGTGATCGTAAACATTTTCGAATCGCCAATTTCAATGAATATGCGCGTTTTTAGGTCCCCTGAGTCCATTCCATCGAGTTTTGAAAAAATGTCTGTGTGTGTGTGTTTCCGTGTGTTAAACCCAAACTGTATATCTAAGTATTTTATAAGCGGAAGAATTTCATCTACCTAATAAATTCCCTTAGAAATAAAAAAATAATTTTTATAATCTTCTTTGTGTTGGCTGTGGATACTTTAATTATTTTTATGTGAAATAAAACGTCAAAATGATATCATATTTAAAAAAAATGTTCTAAAAGTTTTAAATAGTATTGGAAAATTTGTAGTCATTGTAAGTTTTAAATATTTGCCTTTAACTTTAAAAGACAACTATTCAAATTTTCATTTAAAAACTTTTCATTTACTATTAAATGTTCATTTAAAATCATTTGACCGAATTCACCGGGGAAAGCGCCATGATGGACACACCATTTTTTTGGTTGAATTAACGAAAGTTTACCCAACCTCTCCATTAATATATGTATATTCATTTAAATTATGATTTATCAATTTTGTGGTTCTCAAATTAGGAAAAACATGTGAGTCTGAGTGTGTCGACACTACAGCAAAACAGTTTTATTTGTTAATTAGTGGATATAATAATAAAAATTTAAATTTTTGTTAATTCCGAATTCCTAACAATAATTTAATTTTTAATTGAAGTAAGCATAAAATAAAGTGTTACGTTTATTAATGTTTAAAAGTTTATGTTTGTATTTATCACCTGTAAATTATACATAAATACTTCTTCAAACAATCGAATGTCGCGACATCAACTCGTCCTCTTATACAAACAAATCATTTTAGAATCCCCCAGGGACGAGCGAGAGGGGTGGAATTAAGCCACTATATTACAAGCAATTATATCGACATTCGACACGAGACGACACGACACATGCCGTCTCCTCTAATCCGAAGCTCGATAAAATTAATTGCGGGGAGTCGAGTCGAGTCGAAGGGTGGACTTACTTAGGGTACCGGTGGGTATGTAGACGTTCCCCGAAGGTGTCCTCACAAGACACGAGGGCTCAAAGTCCTGGCTCGGGTCGGCGGGAGGGGCGCTTGCCAACCGCCCGTTCAGTCGACTCATTGTTGGGTTCCTAGGGGGCACATCTGGCGGTCGAGTGGCACTGTCTAATAGACAACCTGAAACAAGACGGAATTCGTTGTAGTTTCGTCGGAATTAATTTGAAGTTATTTATATACATAATAAAAAAAATTAGAAATGGGGTGGATTGGGCTTTGTTTTAGAAATTATTTAAATTATACAACTAATTACATGTCATTTTATAATATCTATCCGCCCCTTTTTACCTTTTTAAAAATCATAGAAGGAATTTATTTATTTTTTAATTTCAATTATTCGAACATAATCAAAAATTAATTTAAATTATAAAAAAATACATATTCAATACAATTTTTTTATAATTATTTGATTTATTTTTTACTATTTTTATTTTTGTTATTTCTAAATACAAATACGTTCAATTCTATGAAAAATTATCCCTTAGACCAGAAATCCCATTTAAAAAGCAAACAACTATTTCAAAAATATATATTGTAAATTCAAATCGTTACAATACAATCAGCAAAATTAATTTTGGTTTAATTTAATTTAAATTGATTTAGTTTAATTTGATTTAATATAATTGATTTAATTTTGCTGATTTTATTTGTATTAATTTAATTGATTTATTTTAACATCTTTAAATTATGTAAGGCATAGCTGTACTGACGAGGGATAGATCTCGAAACACGTGTCTGCAGATGGCCTTATATTAAGTAACGTTCCTGTTGTTGTTTTTAATTTTTTTTCTCGGATCGAAATTTGTTGCATTATGCAATATTTTATTGATGTGCAACAGGCATTATGTAATTCAATGTCCGGCGTGGGTATTTGCCCGGGAAGTAGTTGTTTTAATGTGCATTTGTTTAACGTACTTACGTAGAGTAAGTCAAAAGTCACAGAGCTAAATGTGGAAATAATTTATTAATTATTTTCAAATCATTTTTATTTAATATATTTAAATAACTGTGACCAAGTGAATAAATACTCTTTTCTATTTATATGATGACAATGTTTAGTTTTTTTTCTAGTCATGACAATTTCGATACCTTTTTTATCCATAAAAAATAAAATACATTCAATTTTTAATTCTCTTGAAAATGAGCTGAAAACACCGAAACTAGTCGAGAATTTAATGTTATTCAATTTACAGATTAAATTTGTATTTATTTTATTGGTACATTTTTCATAATCTAATCATATTTAAAATATATGTTTTCATAATAATTCATATTCAATAAATTAAAAAAAAAAATAGTCAATGGTATATAAGGAAAATATACAAATTAAGGTCAATAATTCCTACTTTAGTATTTTAAAAAATATCTTTACAAAAATTGTCCTCAAGTATAAATGCAAATATTTTTTTCGTAGTCTTGAAACATATTCTTGGCGTTAATTATATCTGAAGTTACTTTAAAGTAAACACGTTTGTTATAACTTTCAAAATATGTTATTTTTTATATTACACTACAATTGTTTTGTCACACTGTCGCTTCTTCAGATGAAGAAAAATTAGTAGTTACTGGTAAAGGCAGACCCGGCTCGGTGCAGATTTTCAGGCATTCGCATTCAAGAATCTGAGAATTCTATTCCACAATAACCTCTAATGAAAGAGGGAATAAATCCAACCAAGTAAATATTGTTGCCGATGTGCCCCCGGGCTCAATTTTAGGTCCTCTTCAATTTTCTATTAAAACATCCCTTATTCAGTATGCTCATGATTTACAAGTTTTATATTCATTTTCCTACAGTAACTTGATCATGGCTAATCGTAATATAAATCTTTCTCTAATATTCAATATTCAAAAACACTCTTTAATAGTAAATCCAATTAAAAAATCTGTTATTTTATTCTGTCCTAAGAAACTTCTGTCTCATGCTAGACAGTCATTAAATATCCAACTCGATAAGATCTCTATACCCATTGTACAATTTATACGGAATTTAAGATTGATTTGCATTTTAATAATCGTATCAGTCAATGTATCAAGCGAGTTTATAATAGTTTAAGAATGATATACTCTAACAAAAAATATTTAAATAAATCACTAAACGCACCTTTTGTGATACGCCTGTATTAAGTCATTTATTTTTTTCTGATGTCTGTAGCTCTTGCTTGGACAATGAGATGAAAGATCGTATACGAAAAGTCCAAAATTCTTGCGCACGAATAATTTTAGCGATAAGAAAGTATAATCACATCAGTGGAAAGTATTCTGAACTTAATTGGTTGAATATGGCTATTCGAAGAAATATCATAAGAATCAGTCTTTAAAAGAACTGACATTCACGATATAAACGTCAGGTATCGGGGACTAATATCACCTATGAAACATAAAACTGCATTCTTTCTTAGAAGTTATACTTACAATAATTATAAGTTATACAACATAATCCCCTAAAACTTGAAATCCACGACAATACCAGCATTCAGGATACAGATGCGCAAATTATTTTTCCAAGATGAGCTTTGAGATTGGTGTGGTATGTGAACCAAATACTAAAGTTTTTTTTGTATATATTAATAAATACTCATGTTACCTTATGTATATTCAATTATAATACGTTAAGTGTAAGAACAGTAACAGATAATGCTGACTGAACTTCGACTACACTTTTATACATTTTTTCTTTGCAAAACTACTCTTTAATATAATAAAGCAATTTATTAATATTATTATTATTATATTACTTAAGTTGATACAAAAGTGGCTGTAAAGAAAATAATTATTCTTATTAATATGCATAATAATAGAAAATTCGCGTTTTATAATTTTAATTAAAGGCTTATCCGATATGCCAGAAGTATTAATGAGCTTATTTTTCATCGTTTCATGTGAATATCGTTTGCCGGTTTTACTTCATTTAAAAATATTCATGAAAACAACAATTTCCATTTGTATCACATTAATGGAAAATAAAAAAAAGTCTATTGCATTAGTATTCTGTAAGAGAATCATAACAATGAAATAATTTATTAAACAATTTTAATGTCGAAATATCACAACAACCAACAATAAAGATCTAAATATAAAAGGCATAAATTATGTATTAATGAGCATCTTTCGGTACAGAAAATTTCATAATTCATCCCACGAAGAAAACGGAACATCAGCGAAAGCCGCAAATCACACGTTACAGGTACATAATTCCACGTTATTATTTAATATCCAATATCGATTGAAACCCACACAGGGAATACCCTCACTCGCCCGCTCTGATCCGATTACCCACAATTTCCCATCGAGGATATATAAAGGGAAAAAAGCGTGCACCGAAAATGGAGAAAGAGAGAGAAAAAGAAATAAAACTGTACCAAATCTTCTTTATGCTAATGGAAGATTCCGGTTTTCGTCCTCTCCTGCTTATTCACATTCTTTCATCCTTTTCGTAATCTCTGAACATATGCTCGGATCCGTGGTGCGCCCCGCCGCTGGGTAATTAATCGAGATGATGCGAATGTGAGGTTGTTATCGTGGATGGATGGGGGTGAGATGTGTGTGGTTTGATGGGGAAAAGATGGGGATACCTGCTCGTGGTTCGGATGCGTTGGTCGATTTACGAGTTCCGTTCTTTTTTGGGCGTTCTGGGATTAAAGTGTAATTGGTTGAACATATGGTAGCCGGGCGTACCTTTGATATTCCGGCGCTCGTGATTATCGAAGGAAAAAAATCTGTTCCGGTCCTTTTTTTCTGGGCATTAATTTAATTGCATTTTTCAATGTGTTTCTTGTCTGTTATTTAACTACGATTTTCACTTCTTTTAATCAATTTTCCATTGTGTTTTTCAAATAATTTGAGCGAAATGATGTGTAGCTCTCATTTTTACTTTTAACCACAAAAATCATAGAATAGTGTTTAAAAAACGTTAAAAAATAATACCAGCAAACAGAAGTATATGACACGTTTGGAAGCGAGCAAAATTAGTGACCTTGCTTATATTCGGAAAATGTAAAGTTTAGCGTATATGTTATTAATTAAATTTGCATCTTATGTATACATACCTATAATAAAAGTTGCTTAGACTGTGATGATAAACAATAACGTACAAGTTAAACTTAACATTTCAGAATAGCCCCGATTGTTATATATTTTAATTCATGATTATCAAAACTATCGCCAACAAATAATTTGTGTACATATGTGAACAAGTATTGTCATGATCCAGATATGTTTTTTGATCCACTATGTAAAAGAATAAGAATTTTGCAATATAATTAATAATAATTATGTATAGTGGATTGTAGAACAAAAATAAAGCAAAATTGACAACAAAAAGAAAACAAATAATTGGCGCCGTTATATAATAATAGTGTCCCTTGCTTAGATTAACGAATGTCAATCTTACGCTACCTAAAATCCGCAGATAAATGAACAAAAGTTTCGCATATATAAGTGAATTTATGCCTAATTAAATTAGTAATTATTAAGCGTTTTCTGTGTAGGTATATGTGTCTGCTATGCTATTTGTAAACCTTCACGCTTATCAATATTTTTATTTATTTTGTCATAACGTACAAGAAATTATGCGGATATTTTGATTAAATCGTTTTTATTTTTATTCTTCAATATTATTTATGGTCGATTTATAATGAAATATTAAATTTAAAATATATAGAAAATAATAATTTATTAATTTGTCTACCTTGTAGACTCGAATCGTTGACAATGCCATATTAAATGAAGGTGCTTGCCTCGTCTTCCATTTACAATAATAATTTAAATCAAAGTTAATTATAATTTTAAATAAAATATTTGGTGATAATAATTTTAAATTCATTCAAGTAGCATACAATATCTAATCAATAAATTCATTTATCAATGCTAATAATGTATTACACTTAAAATGTAATTTGCCTTAAAATATGAACTGTTAAATATTCATAAATATATTGATACTTAATTTAAATAAAAATGCATAAACGATGAAAATTGAAGAATTGAAGTGCCATTCTAAAACAATGTTTTCAGTGATTTATATTTGGGTTGTCCACGAAAAGGACTGTACAAGGTGTACAGAAAATGAGTAAAAACCTTCAGGTAACTCAATTCATTAATTAATTTTTAATAGAAAATCGAAATAAAAAAAATGTTGTATGGTTCTTCATTGAGACTCACGAGGTCTTGGAAATTTTAAATATGTGACTATAAATTAGTATTGTTTTTTAAATATTTTGTAAAAAATCAATAGCATTAACAATCAATTAGACACGTGTATAATTCCATTGATGTAAATGATTAATAAATCGGATATTTTTACAATTTTATAACTTCATCAGAAGCATTCTTTTAATGAAAATAGATCTGGCAACGACGTACGCTCGTTTGTAAAAGAAAAGGTGTATGCAACACCTCCAGCGGATGATGTAGCAGTTATAAACAGGATAAATGCACACTTATTTGAACCAGCGTTGCCAAATGTATAGTTCTTTTAAGTGTCCCGTGAGGCTTAAGGAAGGACCGTGTGACTTATTTTCGTTAATATTTTTATCTAAAAATTAGTCAAAGAGTCACGCTACCTAAAGCTTTTCACTCATTTTCTGTACACCTTGTATATACAACTTTATTCAGATTATACAGATAGTACAAAACACTATAAAATAAAAAAAGTGCAATACATGTAGGCACTAGGCTGCGGGATTATTTAGAAAAAAAGTGTTTAAAGCAAGGCCAACAAAGCTGGAAGATTCAAAGGCCAGTATTAGGGAGAAAACCAGAAATGTTGAATAATGCTGAGTGTTATTTGGAGGAACGGTTGGTGATTTTGCAACAACAAAGTGGAGGTTATATTGAACATATACGATAATGAATGGTAGACATAATAAATCTCATTATTTAAGCAATTACATTTCTTTTGCTTTTTGTTTTTAGTTTAATTTGTTAAAAGTATATTATCTTATGAAATATATCCCTTACTTTATGATAACCCTGTATATCTCATATGTGTAATGAATAATGTGTGTTCGAAACTATATAATGGGTGGAACGAATATTAAAGTAATATAGTACAAAGAAAAAAGTGAAATGAGGAATTATTTTTTGTTTTCATTGTGAATGAATACAAAACTTACTTTATCAATTAATTACTAAAGAACATACGAAATTATAGGGTAATATCTCTATTTATCTATGAAAAAAATGTATCTTCCAAATGACTGTCTAAGGCCAGGCGGCAATAAGTAATGAGTTCTTTGAAATTTTCGATGACGCATTCACAAACATCTGGTGCGTTTCAAAGGGTTATTAACGGTATCTGTTAATAACCCTTTGAATTTCATCCTTCAATTGGTGCATTGTTTGTTTCATGAACATTTTTTTATTTCCCCAACCCCCACAAAAAAGTGACAAGTCACAGGTCGCAAGATGCAGAGATACGTTTTTAGAGAATCTCCTTTTATTGAACATAGCGTTTTACGGGAAGTGTGATATGTTGCACCATCTTGTTCGAACTAAAAATCGACATTTTTACAGTGACAACAGCTCACTCATATTTTTCAAATAAGTACGTGCTCATCTGAAAGTGGACACACAATATTCATACAAAAGATTATCCTTTCCCAATATTTTTTTGTGTGGTAAACATTGTGCCCGTATACATTTGATATATCATAAGAGAGTTGCTATGACTGCAAAAATGTCGATTTTAAGTAGATAACAAACATGATACAACTGCGTTATATAATTAATGGTTTCAAATTCAAATTTGTCCTTACTTATCCAACACCCGATATTTATCACATACCATTAATTACAACATATTTTACATCAAATGTTGTAATTTTACTACTTAAAGAACTTAAAGACCGTAGGACGATTAGTGATTTGTGCACACTTTATACTATTTAAAACGGTTCTTTAGAATTTACTTTGTTACTTGATTGTTTAACGCTAAGTTTTCAACAAACATTCAATAACTCATAGATTATTCCATGTTGACTTACACAGAGCAAATGTATTCTTAAACAATTCTGTTTCCCGACTAATGACACTTGCAAATGACTGCTGCAATTATCCTTGGTTTGACTTATTTGGCGGATCAATTAAAACATTCAAACGAGCACTGAATAAACATTTATTTAACACACAAGTGAAATGTGATATGTAGTAATTTGTTTTATATCGTTACATTTTATTTTTTATTGTATTGTGATACAATATGTTTTTAATACTATATTTTACTTTTTGTTTGTTATACAATTATCATTTGTATTTATGAAATGGCGATGTACCGTTAATAAACATTATTATTATTATTTACTTATAATAGATAGTTTTTGAGTTAGAACCTTAAACTATTTTAATTGTTTAATAAAATGTTCAGCCACCATTCATCTAGCTTATGGATAATTATAATTTAGATAATTTTATTAATTATTATTTGTAATTGTGTTATTTTTTTGCCTTACGACTCGACTCGACTATAATAATCAAATTAACAGAGAAGTTATAGAAACACTTTTATTTAAAACATTTTATATTTTGCTTTGATTCTCAAATAGCTGACAGTAATGAAATGCATGCACTCACTGATATTTTATATATATGTAAATTGAAATTCTTTAATAGCCGATGCAATAAAAAATGCATGAATCATTAGTACTTTTCTTTTGAAGAGGAAATGTGACCAACGGTGTTGTCATCAACTATTGTTTTTATGATTCACTATTCAAAGTAATTGAATTTCTATTTCGTTTTTTTTTTTCCAAAAAACTAATTCGATGTCCAAAAATTATATGGAATTCGTCATTATTTTATTTATGAATCATCAATTCTTTTTATTGTATTTCTTAATAAATTGTATATAATTAACTAATAGGATGTAAAACAATTCCAAAAAAATAATTTTATTACAAATTTTTATTGTGCGTAAATGTAATTCGTGTGGCAACCACGCCTCAATTGTTTCCTTTTTTATTATTCGTGCGATACATCTGGCCACAAACATAAACGTTAGAAAAGTTAATAAAACAACCATTACCATAATCATCACGTCTTAAATGTGTCTTCACGGAGATTTTATGTAATTTCTTCCTTTTACGAAATCATCGGCAGAAAAAAAGGGTGCGCCTTTTTGTACAATTTCATACCACCGTGTTTTACGGTTTTAATTAAAATTCCCGCATGGGCCTTCGCAATTAGTTCCAGTTAACCGCCCATCAGGCCGAGAATTAATGTAAGGCGATATCTCTTCAGCGTTTCTCGAAATGGGAAATGGTCGGACCCAGAAGAAGTTTCCAAGATTTGATGACTAACATGGGAGGAATGTTTATTACTCATTTAAAAAGAGATTTCGAAAAAATAAATAGCGAGAAGTTTAATGGGGAGCTCCATTAGAGTAAAGTGAAGATAAATAATTGTAATGGAATTAGGAAATTCAATGAATATTACAAAATTATAATATAATTAAATAGATACAAAATAATTTTAATTATCTATTTCAAAATAAAATGAAAACGGAGGTGGTTCACACTTTGCAGCCACTGCACCTTAAAATGAAAAAAGAAATAATTTCTTATTGTTTGGGATTGATAAATCGGCACATTGCATGCGTTTGTCGTCGAAGTCGATTATATCTATCTGAGATCGCTCTGAAGACAGTACGTACATTTTATTAATAACTAAAGGCTTACAAGGCAGAGCTGCGCTCGTGAGGGATATACTTCGAAAAACGTGTCTACAGATAGCCTTGTAATTCTGGTTTGAGGTTACCTTTCATTAAATATTTTCGACCAAACCGTTGTAATGCACAGCTGTACTGACACTATTGTATAATCCGGATGGGTATATGCCCGAGAAGAAGTCGCTTTAATGTATGTTTGACAAAAATATATAAAAGAACGTGTATGTAATTTTTGCAGCGTCGAAAAAAGGAATGATTGAATTTTAGCCATTATTGCTATACATTTTTCTTATTTTTATTACAAAATAGTTTAAAAATCATAAAATCTTGTATGGTATTTATAATTAAATTTGAAAATGTTTTTAATTTAGATACATAAACCTAAAAATCTATTGGATATACAATGTTCTTAAATTGTATATCGGTGAAATTATGAACACGTTTTGAATACACAACTACAGTCATATGTGATTTTATATTTAAAAGACATATATTATTATTTATTTAAATTGTAATAACTGCAATTAGGTGTAAATACTTTTTTTATTGATGTAAAATTATCTTTTTCAAAATTAAACTTATTTTATTCATTGTAAGAGATCACTAGTCTTCTGTTAGAAATGAAATAAGACACAAAAATATAGATTTTTTTATGTAATATGTAGACAAAGATAGTATTCATTAGAATTAAATAACAATAGTTAAACATCAAAGTATGTTTACCCATTGTTATTTAATTCCAATGAAAAATATTTTTATTTTCATATTTTTCAGTTATGAAAATTGTAATGAATAAATTAAAATGTAAATGTAGTTAGCGCAGAGCTGTGTAAATAACATCACTCAAAATTGTAGAAATTCATCAACGGAACAATTTGTCCCATTAAAATAAGAAAGCGAGGAGGGGGTCTTGAGCCGGGCGAGGCGCCGCGACGCCGCTTCCGCTGCACTAATAATCACACCGACGTCTATTAATAGTGTGCGTCGTTATTAATGGTCGCCGTAAAATTGGGCGTTAAGCCATTTTTGCTCGGTAGTTAGCGCGTTGCGGATCACAATGAAATCGTTATTAGATCCTGCTGATTTAATTTTTCTTAATTACACACGGAGAAAGAATGTGACGCGAAGGCGCGGGGGTGGCGAGGAATTAATTAATCGCGCCTGAATATTCATCCAAGGATTTTTCCACCAACAATAGTTTTTTCCCGTGCTTTCGTGCCGGCGAAAATTTGAATCATAAAAGCGAACAAGCGTGATTGAAATTAGTTCGCTAGTTTTGTAATTAGATTTGAAGTTTTTTTATATTAGTTCTGTTTTGTAATGAATGTAAAGTTTATTCATTTTTTTTTTATTATCAAAAGTTTATTACAATGTCTACATTACAAATATTTTAATTCATAACAATTTAAACATAATCAGCTAGCACTAGCTGGAGAATAACAAAATTTGTTACCACAAAAAATCATATGAAAATTATTTAATAATAATAATAGGTTTATCGCAATTAATCAAATAATTAATATAATCGGCAAGTCTGGAGAAAAAAGCACGTTCATTAAAATGAAATCAAAATTTGATCCATTACAAATATTGCGCTAATGCCTCGCCATCTGTCTAATAATATTAATCTGTGGAGCGTTTGATTCCACTTTGATAATTCCGTTGAGTAGCTCTAAGTCGGAAAAGATGATCAATTCCTGCCGGACACGAAACTTCTTACTAAATTAATTTCTGCCCTTCGTCACGCTTTTTCCGCACGATCATTTGAGCGGACTCGCTTAATTTCGATAAATCTCGTAAAACAAGTATAGACACTTTTTTTTCTTATTCTGGATTCTTTAATCGGAATAAGAAGAAAACATAAAAATTGAATTAAATAATAAATGAAGTTATATAAATATCGGCATGTTTTTACTTTTACATCATTCCTTGATAATGACCACTCATTGAAATTAGTCGAAACTTAAATAAAGTCATAGTGAAACGAATAACCAAGTGTTTTAATAATAATAAAAAACATGTAATGTTATTGAATCAAAAGAATTCACAACTGCACGTAGCGCAAGAGCCAGTGTATCGACTGAATATTTTAAATACAAGAATTAAAGGAGAAATTAAATAATCCTATGGTGATAATAATTCAATTCTAAATTAAAATATGACCGAATGCATCTATTGCATTCAAACAATTTTTAGGATTATTCTGGGATGCTATTGAAGAAAGCTTGTTATACAATTATAATTTAGAAGCATATCTTACCTACTCCAAATTTAGTTGAGATGTACTATACATTGGCATATTTAGCCTTTTAATATAATATAATTATATCAGCAAAAATTGCAATGCGCTGCAGAATATTATAAAAAAATACTTGTATGGTTGATATATAGTACGCCACTGATTCATTGATTTTTAAATCTAGTATATTAAAGTTCCCTAATAACATACTGTCTTTTATAAATATTTTTAAAAAGAATCAACACTTCACGAGTATAATACGATGTATCATAATAGATTGTCAGTGACAGAACAAATAACTGTATAATTTGAGAAGGAACAAGGATACAAATGCACAAATCACAGACATTTTCATGTGTAATTATATAGATATTGACATATATTTTTAGACGTAAAATATAATGTATAATTTACAGTTAGGCAGTAAAGGCCATCTCAGGTTTATTCACATCCAGATTTACACATACAGGAGTAGGCTCATGGAAGGGTTACAATAGAGTAATGAGGTATTAAAATTGAAGACATAATGTTCGTTTATATTTTTAGGTTATTGTTTTCAAAATAATATGGTGTAAGGTTGGATTGTTTTATTATAAAGAATATTTATTATTGATGTAGGGAGTGGCGACTTTTCGTTAATTAATTGTCGGCGACCAATGATCACGATTAGAACAGGCTAGTATAATGTGGTTAATATCTGCATCATCTACTCCACATGTAGAGTGTTTATTGGATATGCCCTTTCATTACATGCTTCGGGTAATACGCGTGATTTATTAATTTTATTTTTCAAAAATATTAAAATAAGTTCACCCCAAACGCACGATTAGCGACCGTACATAAATAGCCCCATCGGATTATCAACAGTCACACGTCGACGTCGTTCCCCTAGGTTGTTGTTATTTTCACAATCGTTTTTTTTATTTTATTTTTTTCTTCCTATAATTCTTTATACGTTTTGTGTGTGTGTGTGTGTGTGTGTGTGTGTGTGTGTATAAATATACAGTTTATCCCTTGAACCAGTTGTTTTAGGTTGGTTGCTTTCATGAGCTGCAATCGTTGAAAGAAGTGCCTTCCCTCCTTTAAAAATGTAAAGATAAACATACATCTATATAAATTCAAATCACTTTAAACTTATTTTTGTTAAAAAAGTATTATTAATAATATGAATATTTAATAATATAACCGTTATTCAATTGATTAGTAAAATTGTTATTATTATCTTTATTTTCAGGAGATTACAACTTTTTTATAATCATGTATTTCACTAAATGGAGTGAATAGAAAATTATCCATCACTAATAGACACTGAAAAACCTCTGAGCCTCTACTAACTCTATTTTATTAAAACTAAATAATAATAATTGAAAAGAGACGCAAGCACCATTTATTACCTAATTGCAAGTTGCATTGTTAACAGTTATCCATAGGCTAGATTGAACATTAAATTAAATTAATTAATAATATGTACTTGCCTTTCTATATGCTACATGTTTTTAAATAAAAGTAATGAAAGAGCATATTAAACATAAATGATTAAATATATTTAATCCATTTTTAAACAGTAACTTCAATCGTTTAAAAAAAGTCTGAATGAAACTTACTATCTGGTTAATCCTGCATTTTTAATTTACCTGTCCATCATGCATGTTTTCAAAACGAAAACTCCGCCAGTGTGGGCTATCCTTAAAAACAAAAGTACGGCGAAAACGAATGGAAGAGAGAGAAAAAATGGACACCTCTTTTGTGCGAATCCGAAATCTAATTAAGCCACCATTCACCGGAAAATTACTTATTCGACTGCGGGCAGCAAAAAAAAAAAAAACGCAGAAATAAATAAATAAATAAGCGAGAGCCCGTTTAATCGAAGCCGAACTATTTAATACCGTTCCACGGATTAGTCTCTATCCTTCGGATAAACCCGTGGGTTTGGTTCAGAATTTGTAATCACGCCGACACAGATAGACACGCGTGCACAAGGTGATATAAATTAACGCGAATAATTATTTTTATTATGGCTAGTGAAACAAAAAAGTGATTTAGTGCACTGCTTTTATATGTAGATTATATGTATATGTAACATTAAAAAGAATGAAAATAAAATAAAAATATCTGCGTATGTGACATACAACATACAACGTCTCTCATTTAAATTAAGAATTTTTGATGACCACTTTGTTGATTTACTACTAGGTCTGTGAATGGAAGTATCTTGTTCGTATTTTTTTTATTTTTTGGGTTGAAAATTAATTAATCATATTAATTTTCAACTAAATAAAAAAAAAATACTTCAATTCATAAATATTAACCTAGAAGTTGTTGATTTACACATAAAACAACAACTTTGCACATACAAAAATTGTGCAAGACTTCCGGCCATTACTCACCAGATAGGATGGGATAGGATGGTGTTAGATGAACTCATTAAAACCCTAGTAAATAAAAGTTGGGTGAATGACGACAAATGTCCCATAACCAAACAACTATGGCCGAGACTCAACAGCCAAAACTGATAGCGCTAAGCACAGTCGAAATAAGGATGACGGTAGGGATTATTACTGGCCATTGTCACCTTGGAAAACACAGGAAAGTCATGAAAATTAAGCATCAATAATTTTGCAAAGATGATAAAGAAGAAGATACAGTTCTTCACTTCTTAGGTCAGTATTCCCCTCAAAAGAAATTAAGGAATAGTTTGCATTAATGTCTTGACAGACATAATACATCTGGTTTTAGAGGGTTGCACGGGGAGCAATACTTTCACCTATGTGGTAACATAATGATTATTGTGAACTCGTTTAATTGCCCTAAGATTCATATTCCGTGAAATTATCTTTATTTAATACTCGTTATATAATATTCTATTATCTTCTTTATCTTTCTCCTACTTTTTTTTATTGAACTAGATATATTTTGGAAACTATGTTTCCATTTTTAGTAGTTGAAGTTTTGATAAATATAAATAATTTATTTATGTTTATAAAAACTTCAACTACTTCCGAAATATATCTAGTTCAATAAAAAAATAAGTAGGAGATGTGACAACCATTTTTATTTAAATAATATTTAATTATATTTGAATGTGATATATAAAAAAAATAAACAGTTTAAGCATTAACTGCATAATATTTATTCATTATTATTCATGACGCATATTAATTAATGTGGATATAAAAGCCTTGACTGTCACTGATGTAACTTATTAAAAATTGATTAACGAACAAACGAGCCCCCCGTCATAATCCCTCGCTAGGGATGAATGTCCCGATTATTTTTCCCGTTGTGTTATTAACCTATTTTCCGACATGAAAACGCGCGATTTACTGAAAAAAAAAAAAAAAAAACAGAACGCGTGTGTATATTCAGCCTACGACAAATTACGCAATACATTACGTAAAACGACTGGTAATTCATAATTTTCGCGTTTTATTTTTGAAACCACCCCTCGGGAGGCGAATCAATGCCCAGTTTTTTCAGCCCTGTTGTTATCACCCGAAACAATCTGCGCTCGCTCTATATTTAGCGGGGGTTTTATTTATATTAGAAATTCGCGCACATGCGAACGATAAATAAATGGGGTTTATTTGTGTGTGATAAATAAATATGCTAATGTTAATCGATTCGGTTGTTTTCTTGTTTCGTTTCTTCGGGCCGGGAAGGAAAAATCGTGTAAGTTTAGTGGAAGGTATTTTCTCGGTGCGGGGGTCGGGCGCGAATTATCGGTGGTGGAATTCGACACGTACGCCGATTAATTTTCTGGGTTGGAAATTAGAAATTGGAAGATTAATCGGTTGGATAATGCTATTGAAAAATCGGAATGCATTCATGTAGATTTATGTAATTTATGCGGAAATGTAGAAAATTTTAATCAAAACAACACATAGAATTTATAACACTGTTTTGATATTCAATTAAAAATATATATTTTATATTTAATCTACAAATAATTTAATCATTAATATCTAAATTAATTTTATATATTAATACATTTTTTTAGTTAAACAAAATAAAAAGAAGTTGAAAGGAATTAATTTACTGAATTTAAAAATTAATTACTTATTTTTATTTAGCTACTGCAATTTTTTACTTATGTTACGTATATTTAAACAAATATATATTGAAACAACTACTTCTCGGGCAAATACCCCGCCAAAAAATGAACTACACAATGACAATTTGCTGTTGCATAACAAATAATTATATAATGCAACATTTTTTTATTCGAGAATATTAGTCAGCTAGTTGAAGAAAAATGATTAATTAATTATTCAATTGAGTAAATTAATTAGTTTTATTTGATTTAATATAAAAAACTATGATCAAGTGTATTCTTTTTCTATAATGTTTTTTTATTTAGTATTTGAGAGGTATTTATCAGGTTTTCAAGGATGACATTTGTAGTTAACAATATTGCCAACTTACGCAGCTTATGACTTGAAATTGTTTTAATATTTTACCATTCTGTTTTTACGTTGTTGAAAAGTTACATATCTTGCCTTACAATGATTTCTTTAAAAATCATTGTAAGCTTTAAAATAGTTAGAAACTTTTTTTAAGAATTATTTTTTTGTGAAAATGGAACGGTCGGAAATTAGCACTATTATGAAGTATGAGTTCTTACGTGGAAGTACGGCATCATAGACTGCCTGTAACATTAATAATGTAAATTAAATAAAATGAATTTGAAAATAATTAATTAATCAATAAATTGTCTTCCCTTTAGCCTCTGTGGCATTACGACTTATGTTACATAAGTACTTTAACAAATGTCCAATAATGGACAGTAGCTAAAGGAAAGATAATTTATTGATTAATTAATTATTTTTTCAAATTAATTTTATTTAATTTATTTAAATAATTATCACCAAGTGAATAAATCCTTTTTCTATTATCATTAATAGTGTATTTGGCTATGATATTACTACGCATCACACAGTATTAAATTGGTTCGCAAAATTTTATAGAGGTAACTTGAACCTCACAAATGCGCCACGCGGTCGCCCAGAATCGTAGGTCAATAATAAGGAACTAAAGGTCATCGTTGAGTCTGAGCCATCTTAAAGTGCCGCTGAATTATCGTTGAAATTTGGTGTTAGCAAAAAGAAAATAATAATATTAACACAATTAGCTCAAATCGGTAAACTGATAAAGTTGGATAAGTGGGTTCTAAATAAACTTATTGAATATCAGAAACGAAAGCGTTTGGAAGCTTGTTTAATGTTGCTTTCTTGTCATATATCTGATCCACTTTTGAATCGAATTGTCACTTGTGATGAGAAATGGATCCAATATGACAATCGCAAACGTTTGGCACTGTGGTTGAACAACGATGAATCACCAAAACACACTCCAAAGCGTAATATTCAATAAAAGAAGCACACTCATCGTTTGGTGGTTTTGAGTAGACAAGATTTCATAAAATCATAAATATCACACATGATCATATTATGATTTTATGAAACCTTGCTCATCGATCATAGCAGAAGTATACTGCAACCAACTCTACGAAATGATGCAAAAACTTAAAAAAACGACCTAGATTGGTCAACAGATCGACTTATATCTTATTGCATGATCACGCTAGACCACACACTGCACAAATGACTGTGGTAAAACTACAGGAATTGCAGTTGTTCTTCTTCATCCTCCATACTCACCAGATCTTGCCCCCACTGACTACTACTTCTTCCGAAATTTAGACAACTTTTTGATAGGAAAATAATTTAATTTCGGCAATGCTGTAAAATAGGCCTTCTAGGAATTCATTAAATAATTAATATCTAAATAAAGAAACATTTATTATAAATAACTGTTACCAAGCACAATCAATATCTATACTGTAAAGTATATTTCAGTGGCTGTTTATTATTCTATAGAATTTCGGGCTTTATATATGTATTATATATTGAACACATTAGAGAAGTTGAATGATATTCCATATAATTTTTATTTGCATTTTTTTTCCAATATGAATAATAATGGAAAAAACTGGCGATAATATTTAGACATGGTACTCTTCCATCTTAACAATCTTTTAATAAGGCTTTTGGTTAAAGCCACATGTAACTTTTGATACATAATAAAGATCCGTATGTAACAAAAACTCCTTACACCTAACGGTAGAAAAGAAAAAGATTAAAAAAAATGTAATGATATGTATTGAAATATGACATTACTTTGGAATAAATCAAACTACAGCAACTTACAGTTTTCAGCTGGTTCGATTTATTTTTGCGTTCGAATTCATCGAAGGGAAGAATAATATTTTTGAAAAAACAGATCAATTTAAAGATAATTGTGACTATTCCACTCCTATTGCATGTAGCCAATGACAAGGAGGCTTGTGTTATTTTTAGCCAATTATGTTATTTTTTAAGCGAACAAACCAAACTTAGCGTTTTCAACTGAGAAGTTAATAGTTAACAAAAAAAACTGAATTAGCCTTGATAAAAAAAGGAAAAACATATACGTCAGTAACTAGTTGTAACTAAATTATAAAATGGAAAGATTTGGTAGTCCATTATAAATGCGGCGGTGACAAGTTCCGTACTAAAAAATACAGCAAAAATGAGATCATGTTTTGGAAGCAATTTTAAGAATTCTGCGCGGATAGAAACTACAAGCAAGCAACAAAAAATGTAAATATTTATAATAATTGCACATTTCACTGGAATAATTTAAATTATAATATTAATAAATAAAATTGTTTTCATTTCTTTTCCAAATAATAATAAATATATTGTACCTTTTGTTTAATTTACATTGTACTTTAGATAAATGTGAACGCTGTTTTTAAAGTCGTGGAATAGTCTTTCCAAATGCCATTTGTGATGGCAATTAACTCAGAATAAATTTTGTTTTTAGTACATTCAAGCTAGTTGCTTGTTTGCAATTTTTATTCGAGCAACTGACTGACTCGCCTGGCGACTCGTGATTTTTTTATGACAGTTGCTCTCATTAAAATCGCTAAGCAACAAACTTTCATGGGAAAACGAAATTTATTCGAGTAAATTGCAATCACTTATGATGTTATGTGTGACTATACTGTAAGAGAAATGTTTAATTTAACGTGCATCTGTTACTAAAGCTGCATAGACTGGTATAATAAAAAATAACAAACACGTTAAACCTCAAGTTTCCCATAAAGAATAGCCCCGTTAACCAGTAAAGAGAAAGGACTATAATTAATCAAATCAAAAAGTTTCTGGGCAAAATTGGAGGTACAAAATATAAAATAATTGAAATATAACACCTAGGGAAGGCGGAATAAAAAGCACAAATTTGGTGTGATTAGAGAAAGATAAACAGAAGTCATAAGATGCTACAGGAAGTAGGGGATGGAGAAATATAGGTAAGCTGGGTAACCTAACAATAGTAATAAATAATAAATGGATGTATGGAAGGAGATTGTTATAGAGGATTTTTATACATCAGGCTTAGGGTTAGTTAGATAATAGACCACATTTAATAAAATGTTCAGCCACCATTCATCTAGCGTATGGATAAGTAGTGATGGCCATTTCGGTTTTTCGAACCTCATCAGACTAGTGTGTTTCATGTTCAATGTCTTGATGATATTAATTATAATAAATGAATGACGGCGCAAATACCATTTTTCCATGTGGCATCATTCTGCCGCCTTCATCAAGGCATTGCACATAGAACAGACACTTGTCTGATGAGGTTCGAAAAACCGAAATAGCCATCACTAGTTAATCATACGCTAGATGAATGGTGGCCGAACATTTTATTAAATTAATTTCGTTTCCTGTTCTCATAAACAGGGCAAGTTCGCCTTCAAACTTATATTGGACAAAACAACGATTCTCTGTTGTCTACCTGTATACTCGAATCGTTGACGATGCCACATGGAATTAGGCGAAAGATGGCGCTTGCGTCGTCTTTCATTTATTATGATTAATAATAGACCTCATGTTGGTGGGTGACACAGCGAGATATTGGGTCGGCGAATTTACGGTAGAATCTTGAAGGCTTCAAGACTCAGATCATTTTCCAAAAAATGTAACAATTGCATGTAAGATATGTAATAATAGATATAAGAGAAATGAGTGAAGTAGAGGAACATTCCAACGCCAACTCCGTCGTTGATTTTTGTTATACGCTCGATATAAGAATAGCATCGTACATTTGAATTTCGAATATAATCAATGTCTTAAGACAGGTGATAAAGAAAGTAATGATGAAGAGGATATTTGGTCAGGGAATCAGGGAGGAGGAAAGGTTTGTTGAGAAATGCAAAGTGGTTAAAACACAGTAAGTATCTGTATAAGGGTTTTTCTTTAAATATACCATTGGTAATTATTTCAAAATTTTTTATTATATTTTTCTGACTAGTTTCGGACAAACTACCATTATCAAAGATAAACATTTTTAAAAATAAAAAATTGTGAAAGGAAAATCAAGTATTTATTTAAAGAAAAACCTTTATACATTGCTAACCATGTTTTACCAAGTGTTAGATGAGTCAAATGTGAATAGTTCAGTAGGTGTCTTGTGAAAAGAACGGGGGTAATGGAAGGATATGAAGAAAACAGAAGACATTTTTAAAAAACTTTGTGAATGGAAAAGATACTGTTGAATTTAAAAATAAATGACAGTCCTCTGAAATGAACAAAATATTTATCGAACTATACATAACAAAAGGAGACCAGCAGTGGAGTTAAAGGAGAAGAAATTGAGATAAAACAATTGAATAGGAAATGTGAAAAGAAGTCGATCTGCACAACGACTTTACTTTCGATGAGTTTGAAAATACACTAAGTGGAATGAAATGAACTAGAGTTATAAATGTAGACGTCTAGATAGCTTCTAGACGTCTACAAAAATTATAAACAGGAAACGTTGGAATTACTAAATGCCATTTGGTGAGAAAAGAGTTCTCGAGAAAAATAAGGTGATTAACAACAGATGAAACACCCTAATGGATTCTCTTTATAAGGTCGTCATATTCGTGGTAAAAAGACAGTGAAAGCAGAGTTTCTTAGGAAATAGAATATTACTGAAGTGTATGAAAGAAAAGGGTGCAAATAAGCAAGTGATTCAGTAAATAAATTAGCTATATAAGTAAATATGATGCAAGGTAATGATTGGCAGATTTAGATAATTTCATTACCACAATATTATTTATATTTAAATGCCTATGATAATTGGATTATCATTTAAAATATCGTTGAAATAGCCATTTAGTTGATTATTAGAATGAACACTTAAATACTTAAAAATTAAGTTTATATGATACATGTGTTGTTATTGATTATATGTTGAATTGAAATAGGACTATGTCATTAACAGTTTTTTTATATAGTGAGGGATATTATTTTATTGAACATTATGATTTGAATAATATATGATATCTTTATATCTACAGACAATTCTATCTATTTAATGTAAATAAATAATTGAGTTCCTTACTATATTATATTTTGTCTTTCGACCGTCGGTTTTTCTGCCTGTTATATGTCACTTATTACTTGAATTTAATTGTATTGTATTTGTTGTTATATTCAATGAAATAATAATATTTTGCTGTGTATTTCACCGCAAAAATTTTACATACAAGTTATATATTTTTTAAATCAATGCTTGTAGTTTTGTGTTCTTTTTATTACTACCGAATTTATAAGGCAATAATTATAGCCGGAACGTGAATTTTCCAAGCAGCAGTAACGCGCTGATAAAGATTAATCAGGACGTCAGTCGTAATCCGGATCTATTTAATGGGGAGCAATCATAGTTTGCGTAAAGAGGTCATTCTGAAAGCCCAAAAGGCATTCAGGCCCCATTCAGGCATTATCTCTCCGTGCACCAATAAAAGCGATAAACGCATTCAAATTTCATTATATGGAGCATTTCCGCGTCATTGTCGCACAATTGATGAAAATATAAACATCAAACTGACTGCATTGCGTCCGATTTTTTAACAAAACTATAATTTTTATAAAAAATAAAATATCAATAGGAAATATTAAATCAATAATGTTGTTGAATAAAATATTTTATTTTTAACTTTGAAAAAAAAAAAAATAATAATAAGTTTACTTAAGTTAGAATTAATTTTTTTACTTGCAAATGAAAATGAAATTAAATAAAATAAAATTAAGAACAGAAAAAACAACGGCCGGTGGCAATTTTTTTCGGTCTAAATATTTTCATTCCTTAATAAATGTAATGTTTAGTTAAGTGCTTTTTATAAAAATAATTACCATTGATTTATTGGTAATAATTTGTATAACATTAAATTATCATTTAAGGCCTCTACTTCGTTATACATGTTTTAAATAGATAATAAGTGTTTTATTATCTAAATAAATTATTTTAACTACATTTTTTAACTATATCAAAATATACAAATATTGCAAAATTCCGTTTAATTTCAAGGGCGAAAATTAATTATGTTGATATATTTCAGAAAGGGTCCTAAAATTGACCAAGAGACTACTAGAACTAGTAAAAATAACTAAACTTCTTGTTTAATCATGGTATGGCAGGAAGTATAATAAGTCACATAGCTGCTGCAGTGCTTGGTCACGCCAATTCTTATCCTCCTCTACCGGTACAAAATATAAATTCAATACATTTTTCATATTCAAATATTTGATATATTTTTCTTCCCAAGTATTTTTATTTCTCCTTGAATTGAATTTTTGTTGGTATGTGAAAACTGAACTGCTTCCATTTTTTTGCAGATACTTCCTTTTTATTGCATATAGCATTTAATATATAATTTTTAATATTTTTTTTATGGTTATTTTAAACTCGAGGCGACACTGAGATTGTGGTTAAACATTACGTAGTGGGATTTATTCAGTTTTACTTTATATTTATGTAAACTATGAACCATTAGGGATCTGTATTTACATTTGTATTGTCTGCTGTTGTCTGCTGTTAATTTATATATGTTTTATTAGAATTAGTATGTAATCTTTTTTTCTGTGATTTATATATACAATACAATATATCATTTATTATGGTGATTTTGATGTAACATTTATATATTATTTTGTTAAATCGTGAAAATACACTAATAGTTAATAAAGTTTATTATTATTATTATTATTTCTTGTTTCTCAGCGTTCTCCGGTTTCCCCTTAAGCAGACAGATAACATCAAGTCTTCTTGGTGGTGTCTATTTTAGTCTTAAAAATTCTCTCACGATGTTGCAACTTTTAAGAATTATCACCTTTTGTACATGTTATTACTCAAGAGTGAGTAGGAATTTTTGTTAGTAAGTATTTAATAAATGAATGGTAATTATGTTTATAAAATTAATTATAATAATTCATTTGAACTCTATAAACAAGATTAAACAATTACATATTTAAGATTAGTACATTCCAGTTTTATTTTTGTAATTTTAATATTCATCGTGATTTAATTTTATTTGTCGCCACATAATAATAAAATATGCTATTTAAAAATAGAACATGATAAATCAGATAAACTCCCGATGTAAAGATTGAATTTATTACGTTTCGTTTTATGGCCATTTCCACTTTCAATTGAATTAAAAAAGTAATTTTTTATTCCAATTCGAATTTAATTTTCCCTCGCGTTATTGTTATTCTGTTTACCTAATTTGAATAACGCAAGCGACTTTTGTGAAAAACTCTAAAACTTCCACCCACGAAATAACGGAAAACGAGAAAGAAGGAGACGAAAAAAGAAAGAAAACAATAAACTCAAAACGAAAATAATTATTGTATTTTTCTTTTCGAGGTAATCCAGGCATTGTTATAGTTATGGGGGTGCACGCAACGTGTTTAGATCTAATCGTGAACGAGGGTATTATTTACAGAGAGGAAAGTTTAACATGAAAAGGCAGGTTTTAAATTAGAAAGGAAAAAATAATAGAATAGCTAGAATGGTTACTGCTGTGTATGTGTGTGTTTCGTTTTATATGATAATATTATATTCTGCCACCCACAACGAACGTCATGCAAATGCCGGCGGTGCGCGCCGACAGAAAAATTTTAATACAATACTACTACCGTTTCGATTTTGTCAGTGGATGCAATGTGTATTGTGGAAGGAAGTTTAATTGTGTCTATTGAATGCTTTACACCTGAAGAAATTTTAATTCTGTACCAAAGCAACAGAAATTTATAATAATCATAATTAAATTTATATTTAATTAATAACTTAATTTATAAATTAAACAATTACTTAGGATACAGAAAAAAACAATTATTTATTTTGGTGCCAATGAATATTGGTGAAAAATAGTTTTTATTTTGCTACTAAATACGTATTTCAAGTACGATATAGTCATCTTAAACAGTTTACGTTTTCACATTATTGACTTGTAAACTATTAAATATCGAAATACTATTTAGTAGTAATAAATAATTGTGAGGAAAAGTTTTTTTCAAGTTTTTTCTGTATATAAATAAACTAAATCTTCATTCAAATCACAACTATTTATATTAAATAATTGCTATTATTACAACTCTATATATTCCATTCCGAGAAGAATTAAAAAAATCCTTACTTCACTTCTTTATTTGTTTAAACTATATGTACGAGTACTCTCTTTTTTAATGTTTTTTTTTTTTTAGATTTATAACATAGAAAATAAACATAAACAAAATATGAAATATTTTAAATCCGATAAAGATAAATTACTAGCATTTTTATTTGAAACAATTAATATTGGCTCTACGATATACTAATTATTCAAAACTTAATAATTGAGAAAAATTACTATTCCCCATCATAGAACTTCATCAGAATAATATTTTCTCAAAAAATGAGACAATAATCAATTTAGTTACAATTAAACATTTTGGAAGCAATTGAAAATTCTACTTTTAAGGTTTGATTGAACTTCTGTAAATAAGAATGAAATTACTAAAATTAAATGAAATAATTTTAAATTTATTGCTACTATCTCACATTTGTATATATAATTAAGGTGTTTTGGATGCGCATATTTTTTAATTAATTGTATTTTTTGGACTATGCATTTTCTTTTAACTTGTCTGGGCCATTAAGGACTATTATAATTGTTAGAAACTCTTTTTTTTTCAAACATATTTTCAAAAAATGACAGGAAGACTTATTGTGCTTGTGTCCGTCATAAAAATCAGAGCGTCATTAAAATTGAGCGATCTTTACCGGCCACATGGTAAAGATCGCTCAATTTAGTTAATTGAATTCAATTAATTTCTTTTAATTTTATTTGATTTTGATTCAAATTTAATTAATTTGGTTTGATTTAATTTAAATAGATTTAATTTGATTTAATATAATTGATTTAATTTGACTCAATATAGTTGCTTTAATTCAATTAATTTAATTTAACATTTTTAAAATTATGTAAGGCGGAGTTGTACTGACGAGGGATAGATCCCAAAACACGTGTCTGCAGATGACCTTATATTGAATAACGTTCTTTTTTGTTGTTTGCATTGGAATTTTCTTGGATAAAAAATTGTTGCATGATGTAATGTGTTATTAATATGCAGCAGCAGGTGAACATTATGTAATTCAATGTCTGGCGGGGTATTTTTCCGAGAAGTAGTTGTTTTAATGTAAATTTGTTTAAGGTATTTACGCAACGTAAGTCAAAATGTCACAGAGCTAAACGTGAAAATAATTCATTAATGATTTTTATTTAATAAAAAAAATTGTGAATTATTATGATTTGTGTGGCAGAATTGATGTTTAAAGATATTCAGTGTATATATATATAGTAATCAGTTTTGATTAAACTCTAGGACATTTTAAACTTTAAGTATTGAATTATTAACAATGACATAAATCTTAATTGAAATTAATTTGAACATATTAATAGGTAAATCATAAGTAATACAAATTACATTCTATTTTATTAAAGACTATACAGAAATTTGCTATTACACCAAATAATGTTATGAGAAATTGTTTGATAAAGTAAGTTACAGTAGCTAAAGGAAAAATGATTGATTAATAAATAATTATCGTAGCAATACCCTACGCCAATTAGTTTCATTTTAATCGGACAATATTGATCATGACATAAAAAGACAATAAATTCATTGACATACATAAAAAATATAAATCCTAAAATAAGTGTATATATTTGTACTTCAAATATTGTTTATGCTTTCTGTAAATATTTTTTTCTCTCTCTCCATAATTAATAATTTTTTTTATTAATTTAGTTTAATAAATGTTTAATTAAATATAATGATTGAAAAATGAGTTAAACTTGATGTAATTAAACGGAGTTGATGTATCCTGTGAAATATTTTAGTCAATAATATATAGCATAATTGAGAATTATGTGCTTAATATAAAAATATCAAGTCAAAAGAATAATACTTTTCCTAAATGGTTTAACAATAATTTAAAGAAGTTAGTAACTGAAAAAAAGAAGTTACATAAAACGTATGTTATTTTGCGATCAAACTCCGATTATATGCTATTTAGCTTGATACGCGAAAAATGTAGGTCAATGTCGAAAATATGTTATAGAATCGAAGATTATATTGAGAGTAACCCTAAAATGTTTTGAAATTACGTTAAAACTAAACATGGCTGTTTTAAAGTGTAGTTACCGAAAAAGATCAATTATTTGCACCTATTTATTGTCCATCTCACATTTTTTTAATACAGTAAAGTCATTTAATTCATCATTCTCTGTTACTCATATCTCTTATCCAACAACTTTGAAGATAAATGAAATTTTTCATCATTGAAAATAAATTACAGCCCAGATCCGATGGTATACCGTCCACCTTTCTGAAAAAAATGTTCATTTTCTTGACGTAGAACTTTATGGTTATTATTTAATAAATCTTTATCTTCTAGAGCTTTTTCCGCATGTAGGAAACTTGCTAACGTTATTACAATATTTAAAAGTGGTGTTAACAAGATACTCCAAAATTTTAGGCCAATTTCAATTATATCAGCGATCTCAAAGGTGTTTGAAAAGTTAATAACATCAATTTTAACAAATGCTCTTCAATCCTCAATATCTTACAATCAGTATGGGTTTCGTGCTGGGGCTTCAACTACCTCTAATCTATTAGTGTATAATTCCTACATTGTTGACGCATTGGAGAGTGGTTTTCAAATTGATTTCGTATACATGGTCTTCTCTAAAGCATTCGAAACTGTGGATCATTGCATTAAGATGAATCTTATTGACCAAATTATCACATGTTGAAATTTCTGGCAAACTTCAATCTTGGATTGAATCATATCTTACCGTATGCAGTTTATTAAAGTAGGTTTTCATTTAAAATTATAAGAAGTGAAAATGGTCGTGGTTTAAACGATTTAATTGAAACGATCAAAAATAACCATATCATTTTTGATCGCCTCAATTTAATGGATTAAATTACGATATTTTTTTCCACAAATTTCTTGTTTCCATATTCTTTAAATTCTATACTGCTAAGTAGAGATTTTCAGCGTGTGTCTTATGTAGAGATCATATACACAAAAATGAGATAATTGAACTTTTATATAATCTGTTACCTTTCATTTCAGATATAAAAAGGTGTTTACCTTTATGGTCAAAATGAATTATAAAAGAAACACTTTTTTACTTTGTATAACTCGGATTGTTTTATTGTTGACTATAGTTACGATAACCTTAGTGTATCATTATCAAAACAAAAGTCAAAAACAATCCGATTTATACAAACAAAGCAAAAAAGTGTTTCATTTATTAAAACTTAAATTACAATATATATCACAGTAAAGCCTCAATACTTATCAAGTTAATTAATTTATAATACACAGCCTGCATCACACCACAAAATTCTTAAAACGTCAAATTTGCTTGCACATATTAAAAAATAAAATAAAAACAAACTATACATGAAGCGGGGGGAAGAGAATGGAAGGGAATTCCGGGTGATATGAAAATATTATAAAAATAATAACGCGCGCAGTCTGATATATTGGAAATGGTGAACGGCGCGAGGGTGGGTTTTAAGATAATGAGTTAGAAAGAGACGGAGATAGGGGATGGTGCCCTTACACGTCGATGCGATGTTCGTCATGGGGGTGGGTTTGAATATAAATCGACAGGGTAGGGCCATTGTATAAGATGCAAGCCGATGACGCGAGATTGGAAACTGATCAAGATGAATGAAGTGAACAATGAGCGCGGATGCTTTTCCTTTCCCCGGTTTACTCTGTCCGAAAGAACGGCCTGAATAATGAAATATGTCAAAATTTCCTGAAAAAAAAAAAAAAAAAAAGTACTGTGAACTTATTTTTTGAATATCAAGTTTACTATTAATAGAAAAAAATGTAATGATTAAAAATGATCCATGTATCTATTTAAATAATTGGTCACTAGATTAAATATAAATGATCAATAAACAATAAAACAAATATTCTAATACATGAATCAAAATGGATGATTTTGTTAATATCACTTACAAACGAATATAAAACTTTCAATAATCCTCAAATATGTACGTAATTTATTAAAAAAAACTAAATGAGGCTATGGTTACAAAATGGTTATTAAATTCATGAGCACATAGTACTATCAATCAAAATTAGTACATTTTGATATACTTCCTACTGTGCGAGAATTGCCAACTTTTGAGTATTCCTATGATATTTATACTATATACCTATATATAATTAAGGTTGCAGTTTAGTAGAATGAGATATCTATAGAATAAAATAGAAATAATCGTTTGAAAAAGGAGCCCCTCGTTTGGATTTAATAATATGAATATAAATTTACATTTTTTATTTACCAAGTGAAAAATATCAGTCTAAATAAAAATTGAACGCGTATTAGTTTAGGCTCAAAAAATTTGTATGATATAATGAAATTAATAGGTAATGACTGCGAAGTTATTTGAATGTAGAATTTAGTGAAATCTTAGAAATTTTCATTGGGCATGTTTTTGTTAGCGAAAATATAATTTAAAATTCACTGTACATTTTATCAATTTTCATTGTTTTTTCATAAATGTTTTTTTACACAAACTAAACATTAAACTAATTTTTATTTCATTTGATGAAATCCCTGCTTATTTTATGATTTTATTATTTCATATATAATATAATATTGTTATTCGACCATGATGTAACACGAATTAATAATTGCAAATATATATATATATATATATATATAGCTATCTCTTTTATCAAAACCGCAACCTTAAAAAATATAATAATAACTCACTGTTTGGTTACGAGTTTACAAAATTTATAGAATTTACAGTAAAAAGTAATATCTCAAAATTAAATGTGTGTTGCCTAAAATCGAAATGGAACCAATCCCATTAACAGGAAATTATGTTCTTTCTTAATTGAAGTTTTCGAATGTTTTAACTGGTTTTATTTAGGAAAGGATTATGTATTGAGGAGATCTATTCATCGGTAGTATTATGCAATTTCTTTAATCCCGATCAGCACCTTCGGAGAAGCCGAAACAACTCAAAATTGACGAAAAATGTATAACAAATAAACTGGTGTAATTGGATTTTATTAATTTTGTTACGTTTTCGAGAAGAAAAAAATCTCGAATTTTTGCCATTTTTTGGCCTTGCAGGTATCACCCCTTAACTAAAATTATTGATATTCACTGTGGAATATACGTTTTCAGTGTGAATTGAAGAGATAACTATTTTATACTTTACCAAATTTACCTTTCAAAAATTTTCAGATTTGTTTATATGTTTTTAAAATTCATAAAATATAATTTTAATGATCCACTCCTCAAAGTACATATTCGGCGTATGTAAAGGATATAAATTCATTATTCAAGATCTAAATCAAATCTTCCGTAAAATTTAGGACACCCTTTATACTATGTATTGTCTGTTTAATTTTATGCACAGAAAGATACAAAAAAATAAACGTTATCGTCAAAGATATAGATGCTGCTAATGAACTTATTTAACGAATTATAAGAACGATAAACATTCTAGTTACTTATTTTGAATGCATTTTATTTAAAATATTGTTTTATATAAACCCACGTCGATTTACTCATTTATATTGCCGATTTTCTGCGATTCACAGAATATTTTTGTAATACTTCTTTAATTTCAAAGGCTTTTTGATAAAATATTCAACCGCTATTCATCTAGCATATGGATAACTTGTGTAGGTTTTGCAAATGAAAGTAAATAAGCATAAGGGGTTTACTTATATAATTTAATTTACAAAACCTACACCAGTTATCCATACGCTAGATAAATGGTGGTTGAATATTTTATTAAAAAGCCTTTGAAATAAAAGAAGTATATCAAAAATATTCTCTGGATAGACGAAAAACTATTATGTATTTTGTTTAACAATTCCTATGATTTGTGTGTATATAAAGGGCTATACATATAACTATAATAAAATTTAATTTAGGTTATGATTGTTACATTTTTAAGAGTAATAATGTGTCTTACAATTTGCACACTTCCCTTCATTGTGTTATAAAAGTATAAACATTTTCTCATTATATAAAATTGTATTGTATGTGTTAATGCTTGCAATACACAAAAGCCTTAATGCGGTTGCTGCTTTTAAACCATTAGTTACGCGACTGTATTTTAATGATCTCAACGCAATAAATTTTGTACCAACTTACATGCACACATGATTAAGCAATATTTTCTTAACACTATCATTAGCAGTTAACTGCCCCAAGAAAAAAAGGAGTGTAATTTCCTCGGCAACATAAACACAACGGAAATTGTTGATGTAATTGAACAGATAGCAGACACACACCCACCGATCCCCCCCCCCCCCCCCTTGTATAAAACCCCTTCCAACCCTCCCATATGGCCCGATGATCTAGATCCCTCAAAGAATTACATCGATAAGCACTCTTAGTTAACGTTAAAGGAGGCCATAAAGTGTATCACCCGGTTGAAGGGTGGCGTATAAACATTAAAGCGATGCCCTTGAAAGATACGAATGGCACGGTTTTCTTTTTTTTTATTTCGGAAGAGAGAATGAAAGAAAAAAAAATATTGCTGCAAAGGGGGTCGGAGATTAGCTTAGCTCCACGTGTTTGTATAGGACGGCTGGCCTGAAAATAAGGGCTTAATCCCTGCATAAATAAATATTTCCACATTTTCGAGTTGGAATAGTTTAAGTTTATCTTGTAATGGGCTCAAGTAAATAAGGTCGGGTTTCTTGAGATTTATTTTGTTGCCATTGTAGGGGGTATCAATTGGGTAAATAGATTTTTGGCGTGCCGTCGAGTGTTGAGGGAGAAAAGCAGGTAAAGGTTTCAGTTTTTTTTTTCTATGTATGTCGATTTTATTAGCTTTCTTACATGAAACACTAAATTTAGCCCTATCGTGACCCATTGTAGTCTCTCTACTTACATATTTTGATATTGCGTTTGTCCAACAATTTTTCTATAAAATTTATAATAATTGCACAAATACTTTTTTTTCGCCAGAATATTTAAATCACTGGCGACTCATGGGTTATCTTCATATTTTACATTATTATATATACAAATATCTTTATTCAAACAATTAAATTTTTACAAACATTGAGAATATACATTAAAACAAAGATTTGTCCTGGGCCATCGACCGGAGGTCTTTCTGCCCTTTACATTATTATTTTTATAAACATTTCATATATTAATCATTTTATATATTATTATCGATTACTGTATTCTATTTGTGTAAATACCATTATCTTTTGTTAATTAAGGAATTCATTATCTCAGTCGCACAGATAAATAAGTCAATAAGTCTAAATTCAAACATTGCTCATTTCCAAATAATACCATATATAAATACCATTAATGTCCATCCGCGAAGTCACAATCCTAATATAAATATTTGTTATTTTCCTATTTATATTTCGCTGCAGAAAACTCTTCATTTTTGCTTTACAAGCAATGAAACGGCGATATTAAATCAGTTCATAATGGGAAAATGCCATTATGAACTGATTTATCATCGCCGTTTTTTTGCTTGTAAAGCAAAAATGAAGATGTTATTTCTTGTGGTGGACATTTGCTTTCCATTCGGATATTCACCCCTATATGTGAAAACGTCTGCAAACAGTTTATTCATCAAAGCTATCTGCAAGTTCCTTGAGAATTTGAGCTAGGATTTTCAATAAGTCTTGCAATTAATGTCTTCCGATTTATTTTGTTCTCCAGGTTCTTTTTTTCTTATTGGCATCAAAATCACATTTAAATCGTTGAAATCGAATCCAACAATTGGGATATGACGGAGCATAACTATACGTTTATAAAAGTGTTTGATGGGCCTCGGCAACAGATTTCCTAAAATCAAATAATAACAGTAATAAATGTGAAATATGTAATTTTAATGATTAGCAATAAATAACTCAATAATACTAAATGGAAAACTGTTATTTTATGTAGAAAATATGTTAAAACCATCGAATTTAAGAGTTAGGTTATTTGTATTTATATATTACATTTTCATGAATAGAAGTCAAAATTAATACAAGCACTTAATAAATAAATATTGTGTGTAAAGAAAAGTCGTTCATGTTTTTCTCAATAGATGGCGTTGAATCCAATATCTCGTGATGTACTAATCGAATTAGGTCTTATTTGTACTCGTTAGAAAGGTTTATTTGCAGTCGTCGCTGGGATGCGGTTGAGTGTTTTACATTTTGTACTTTCGTGAATTAAGTAGCGAAGTGCAAAATGCCCATGCGAACCGGTAGCGCCGGATCCAGTATGTGATGCAATGAAGACGTACTTTCCTTCCAGCGACTCTGAAATGGACGATAACGAAATAATGCGGAATGATAACTACTGAAAAGCTGACGGAGGAGGTCAAATGCCTTCACAGACAGCTAGAAATTGATGACACGAACGATTTTGTTCATGACGCTTCAAAAAGAAAGAAGTAAGTCCTAACTCAACAACAGAAAAAAAAAACAGCCATGGGCCATTTTCAAAGATGCGGATATTATTTCCGCTAAAAACGAACATGAAAAGAAGCAAGAAACCCAATTGGAATTAAACAGCCAGAAAGTTCCAGGGCCGAATAAGAAAATTATTGATGGTAAATTGATAATGCCAGCACGCAAGGACGAACCAGCTACTAAGGAGCTATGTTCAACGAATATGCTAACGGGACAAACATTGTCACCGAAAAATTAAACGATTTCCGTAATACAGTAAAAATACTGAACGAACTCAAGGCTCCATAACACCACTTTATGCTTAATAAAGATAATGAAATTAAAGCAGTGATCCGAAACACTGCCTGCTACACCAACGAGGAGATTCAGGAAGAACTGGAAATCCGCGGCTTCGTAGTGAACTCAGTAGGGAGGATGAAGAACGGAAGAAGAACCTTTTCCATGGTTTTGATTAACCAATCTAAATCTGAGGAAGCGAAGAAAATATTTGAAATCTCCCGGATCCGATTCAAAATGCTGAACGCAAACTCGTCATGCTCCAATCGGGCGAAACATATTAGAGCGCGTCAAAAATGGAAGTGAATAAGGAGAAAATTTGCTATATTTTACAAATTTGCTTCGATAAAGGCGAAAAGGCCACGCAAGCGGCCAAAATTGTAAATGACGTTTATAGGTCCTTAATATGGGACTATAATATAAAATAATGTGCAATTTTGGTTTCCTCGATTCCGTTCCGGAAATTTTGATATGAAATACGATTCACTCTCTGGAAGGCATGATGGAATTGATGAAATTATCGAAAAAGTGCATGCATACCAGCATATAAGCAGCGTAGAGATTTCCAAGGAGTTAAACATCACTCATACAAGCGTTTTGGAGAAGGCTAGATACACCGAAAAGCTGGATGTTTGGGTGTCACTTGAGCTGACGAAAAAAAATCCTAGATCGCATTTCCATTTACGTATCTCGACTGAATCGCAATAAAGTCGATATATTTCTTAAGCGTGTGGTGACTAGAGATGAGAAATGGGTTACCTACGACATCAATATCTGAAAAAGGTCGTGGTCCAAGGCTGGAAATGCGCTCCAGACCATTGCCATGCCTGTATTGACGTCCAGAAAGGTTCTGTGTGTTTGGTGGTACTGGAAAGGTATACTCAATTATGAGCAGCTCCAATTATGAGCAAAAATAGGACACCCTGTACATTGTAATTTAATTTTAATAAATGAAACACATTTTACTTTTGTTGTATAACTTGGATCCACCTAAAAAGTGTTTCTTTTATTAAAATTTTAAAATATTTTTTCGTTGGAAATAATCGAAATTATTTCCAACGAAAAAAAAAAAAAAAAAATGGTGTAAAGGAAAGTCTATAATTTTTAATCAAGATTAGATATTTTTTAAATGAAAAGGTATTACTTGTAATTATTGTAGACCGCGGCATAAAATAAAATTTCCAAGGCTGCAACAATTACATATCTTCGATAAACACTGCTTTATTCTTTATTTTATTTGGTGCACACTAACCAATGAGAACCGTTTGAATTAAATAAAACGGATATGAAAATAAATAATAAATTATTCCCTCTTTAGCTCGCATTCAGCCCTTCGCAACTTAACTAAAATCCGTCACCCAAACAATCCCTATTATAATCCTTTTAACACTCTCCTTTATGACAAAACAGGTATGACCTCAATATCTCCAAGACTCACCCAATTATCGTATAAATTTGACACACATTTCCATTAAACCGATAATTCCTTAAATGCAACCCAAACATCAGTTCCAAATTCCGCTATCCTGAATTTACAATAAAATAGTGAAAACTTTTTTATCTCGTATGATTCTAATAGTTTTCGAAATCCACATAGAGAACCTCAAAAAAAAAAAAACTCATTCTGTGTATAAATAATTTGCCTACGCTTTTCTATATACAGAGAGGTTTTTTTGTCAGTATACATATCCCTTATGTATACCTGCAAAAAACGCGAGTCAAACGCATTGAACCGATTAATGTGTGTATGTTTAGTTGCCTATTTGGCATATGTATGTTCAGTTGCGTGTTATAGGCAACTAAACACACATACATTAATGCATTTGACTTTCGTATTTTGCAGGTATACATGGGGAAATGTATACTGATAAAAAAAGCTCTCTGTATATATATATATATATATATATACATAATCTTTATTGAAAAAACGTACTACAACACCTACATATAACACAAAATGTTACAATACATGCTGTAAGAGTTTGTCAATTGACTATCGATTAGTGGTATTTCTGCCTGTAGTTACTCTAGATTAGAAGAAGTTCTATTTAAAAAATGCGAGTATTATGTCTGAATAAAAAGATTTATTATATATATTTATATAATAAACAGAGTATAAATATAAATTTATATAAATACAATCTAATTTCACGGTGATGCGAAAACTTTTCAGGCTTCCCCGTTTCGGATTTGCGCGGAGGCGGATTAAAAAATAATTAAGGACGTCCTCGTCCTGCTCCTTGTTGCTTCTTTTTCTCACTTGTTAATTATTTAGATTAAGACAAACTTCTTAGGGCGAAAAGGGGGGACGACTCGTGTTTATTTCTCACTTGTTAATTACAGACGATAAAAATGGAAATTTTTTAATCTTGGAATTTCAAAAAAAAGGGGGGAAGCGAGGGTCTGAAAGTAATTTTACCTCTTTTAATTCGTTTGTTTGATGGGAAATTGCTAGATTTGGGAATTCGTTCGAAACCATGTGGTATGAGAAATAATGATTAATAAAATACAAAAATGAGTCGAAATAGAGTAGCAACATTTTTTAATATATGAAATATTTACCAGAAAAATGGATTTGAAACGTAGGTATGGTATCCATTAATTTTATAGATATAAACGCAACTTTTGTCGAATTAGAGATGAAATGGCTGAAAGTCTTAAATTTATTTTTAAAGGGCTTGTTTTTTATTATTTTTTATATACTTGCATCACTACAAATTTAATCTTTCATTACATTTTTTCTTATAATAATAATATTTCTTAACAGATATATACAACAGAAGAAATAATAAAAATTAGAATCAAATGTATATTTATATCTGCAGCTATCGTCCTTGTTTCCATCCCTCTGTCTGTACTTGTGGCTCTATTATGCTTTCCTTCGTTGTATTTCTCTAGATGATTTTGAGGTATTTATAAATTTTATATTCTCATTCTTCCTTCCTCGTCAATTTATTTTTAAAAGGCTAACACTATATACAAAGTGATCAACAATTTCCCGACAAAAAATCTGGGGAGTTTATCGTTCCTAGTTCATACCAAGGAAAAATGAATAAAGAGCAACCATATTTGACAGCAGCAGCGTGGCGCGTCGTATTTTTTCTTTGTTTTCATTATTTGTTCGAATTTAGTTATTTTATCTACCTGTAAAAATCATTGTTTTGTGGTATGTAAGTTGATGTTTTTAAAGTTAAAAAAATATATAATTATAGTTTAATTACGAATGTATAGAGATTAGGTGAAATCATCTATATTTATCACAACATGATGTTTTCATCCTAAAGGCTCATTATCGAAGTGCAACTATTACTCATTACAGTCATGTCTGAATCAATTTAATCAAGTTCGATATTTCTTATACAACATTTGTCTCGCATAAAACCCGCATTGTTGATAATTTTTGGAAAAAAGTATCTGAAAAGTCTATCTTAACAGAAGAGGTTATTGGCAACATTCAACAACTATTTGAACAAAGTCCAAAAAAATCTTTAAGGCAATTTTTAGCTTTTAATTTTAAGATGCTTACAAATTTCAATGTGTAATCATTTTATAGGAGTATCGTATGGGAGTTGCTATGCTAATGGCAATCTAGGAGATTTTCATTTCATATGATTAGTTGCACCAACATGATTTTTTTCGGCGGTAAATTTAGCTTGTCGCCAATGATCACAATGCATTATTCAAATAGAATCTTCACCATTTAGACAAATAGATGTTGCATTTATATATAATGAGGATTTTATTTCATGAAACGTAGCCCTATGTTTAATTAATTTAATAAAATTCACATCATTGCCTTTTAGTTTCATAGTCGTGGTCAATTGCGCTTATTTCACGCTTTTTGTTCATTAAATCTTATTCATTATACTGAACATAGTTTTTGAATTAAATTCTCACTTATCCTGTGGTCAAAAAAATGTATGTAATAATTATGAATTATTTTAATTAATACACTTAGTTGTTCGTTACTCATTTTCAAGGAACTAAATAAATTAAACGAACAACCAAGTCTATTAATTAAAATAATTCATAATTATTACTGAAAATTGCTATAAAATTTCGATATATTTAGTGAAAATAAAGAATATATTAAATTTCTGAAGAACCATTAAAAATTTTACAGATTTAAATCATTAACGCCCACCTTATTCGGAACCATCCAGACGGCGTCTCCCCCACCCAATTTTTTCCCTCCTCCTTTTCAATAAATTAAATCTTCAAACAGAAACTCTAAAAGATTAAAGAGCCTGAGCACGGAACTAGCGAGATGCTATCACCGAGCGAGCAATTATAATCAAATTATAATTACGATCTTGTTATTCAAATGTGTAAAGGAGGGCCGGTAACTGGGCCCATTAAAATTAAAAATCGGTCCTACGGAAAATTCTTCGAGCGAGAAAGGACTCGAAAATTAATTAGGGTCCACACTAACACTAACACACACACAAACACACTCGCACTGAATCCGGCACACGTGTATCTCTTGAAGCCTACGCGTGTTTCGGATTCGTGCTCCTGATATTATACTAATTATACCGTATAGTATTACAATTACGCGTTCCGCCGAAGATTTTATCGAGATAATAGTACATTCCGTGTGAAATTAGGATTAGGAGTAATTAAGGCCCTGTACACGCGGGAGAACAAATGGAGCGTGTAACTCACTTTTACATTTGCATTCGTTATATTCTTAATCACTACTTAGAAAATTGTTTCGTTTAAGAAATGAATGCATTAATGGATTAACATAAAAATACATTAATTGAATGTAATGTTTTATTTTTGCTGAGGAATACATATACAAAAATAAATGCCTATGTGTTTTTTTTTAATAAATACATATGAAACAAACATTTAAAAATAATCATGTTCCTTATATTACATAATGTTTTTGCTCTTTACATTAATTATTCGGCTTTATTTCGTACGTAAGATGTTAAGTTTAACGTGTACGTTTAAACTTAAAATTTACCGTACGGAATAGCCCCGATTCTCGAATTAAAATTTGTTGCATTATGCAATATGTTATTGATATGCAACAGTATGTGTCCATTATAGATCCAATGTCTGGCGGGGTACTTGTCCGAGAAGTAGTTTTTTTAATGTACATTTGTTTTGAAGTATTTACGTAAATGTGGAAATAATTTATTAGTTATTTTCAAATTATTTTTATTTATTTTTTCTCTTTGATACTGTAACATGACTTATATTATTGTGTAATTCAATGTCCCTTTGGGTTTTTTTAATTGATTTTGTTCGGTGTAAAAAAATGAGATTAACTGATTATTGATGAAGATACAAACATAGTTTCCCAAATATATATTTTGTAAAATAAAAAGAGTGGGAGGAAGGAAAATAATTTTTATTAAATAATTAGTCTCCACAGGCAGTTGACAGAAAAATAATTAGACACATTACCAATTCCTGAGTATTTTTGTTTTGAAAACGTTTAACTTTCGATATTAGCTCATTAAGCGTTACAGGAAGTAAAAACAAGGTTTTAGCTTCTGTAGGAATAATATTGACTTGTTTTTTTAGTTAGTAAATTTATTTTGTCGAAATTGCAACGTTTTTACATATTCTTTATATATAATTTGTTGTTGTCGTTGCTTTCTTGTATTTTCTCCTATTAGTGGTGCTTCCTTCTTTCTTCGCCTTGTGGTCTCTGGGTTGAACCCGATCTCGGGATATCGGTACCGAAGAAAACTCGTAGCTTCATGTGATTTGAACTATTACTTTATATTTCGTCGTTTATTAATTTTTGTTTCATTGTTAATTTGAATAGCATTCGTTTGCAATAATGCTTCTATAAATCTGATTTCTGTGTAAAATTGTCATTCGAAGCATTTGCTATGATAGTAATGTGATTGTTCAAAGCGATTTGAGTTATTTAACCTATAACGATCTTCTAGGATATTTTATATTAGGCGTAGTAAAAACAAATCCATTATTTTTTCCAATAGATGGCTTTATTCTTCACTTCGGTGAATCTGGTGTACACCCTGCTTCATGGATGTGTCGGCACTTTTTATATAGATGTCCATGGGGTATACACCAGATTCACCGAAGTGAAGAATCGGTCGAAACAGAAAAAGATTTGGGAAATATTTATACCAGATACAGCGAAGTGAAGAATCGGACGAAAAAAATGCACCAAGATTTCGACTGATAGAGGACAAGAAGTATTTCGAGGTTATTAGGTTTTCCAAACTACAAGAGAGGGAATAATTGCTGTCAAATGCCATAGAACTGAATTAACTATTGCTATTAGAACTCTGAAAGATTGATCCTGCCCGTCAATGGAAACGTTTTATAAGGAGTTCATGAGTGAAGTTACCTCTCTGGCCAACTGGGATAGCATATTCCCAGTTTGTCAAAGAGGTCAACTCCACCTATGAACTTGTTGTAAAATGTTACCATTGACAGGGGAACACCTTTAGAACTCTAAAAGATAGATGTAAGAGGTAGATTGTATATCCAACAAGTAGTGGAAAAAGATATTCTACAGATTACTGATGACCTCGTTTATTAATATCCATGTTGTTCATAAAGAAGTTACTGAACGAAGACGTCCCTAATTACCATTCCTCGTTGCTGTTGCTGAAAGTCCTCTGACATTTGGAAATGCATGAAAGAAAGTCAATAAGCATAGGCACTCTTCCTCCAAAACGAGATTTTTCAATGTTAGAAACCATTTCCCAATTGAGGGAAAAAACGCGCAGAAGATGTTAATGGTACGCAAAAATGAAGAAAGGAATGCTCTAAATAGCGTGCCCGTCTTGAAAGGTTGCATTGTGCAAGCACTGTTTCTAGCCATACCACACCCTCAAGAAACCCAGGCTTTAGATACTGTTACACCCCCACTATTTTCAATTTTTTTACCCTTCGAAAAGGGTTTATAAATAAATATGTTAATAAAAACAGTTAACGCAAATGTACATGAAAATTTAATAAAAAAACATGAGGCCTAAGATAATCATCAAAATGTTAATCTACATTTCAATAAAAATGAAATATTCACTCTAGGATCCCGGCGGGGTAGGTATACCTTGTCCTGGGGTTCAGATGTTTTGGTTTTACGACCGTATATATGCTGTCCCATCAATGAAGTTTGTAAAATCATTATTTTTGATGGTGAAAGGGTTATATTAATTTAAAACATTTATAGAAGTGGTATTATAGGTAAGATCTCCATTTTTGTACCTTATAAATTCTTTCACCTAGCCAAGTATTTTTTTGAGGATAAATGGTTTTGAATGTACCAAATAATTGTTACAACAAATTATGAAAATATTTATGCTTTAAAAATCCGTATAATTTAATGCATTAATGACTTATATTAATGATATTCGGCTTTAAAAGTGGATACCTTGTAGGGAGTCTTTTGCGACAAAAATGATGTTAAGGTAAAGTAAAAAACATTAAAAATGTGTCAAATTTCCGAAAAATGATGTAATAACTTATCAAATTGTAAAATGAAGTAATTCTCTCCTTAATACCTAAATATCATTCCATCTTTGAAGGTGATCTATTTCAACTGAAACCATTTAAAAAATATATATAATTACAAAAATAGAAAAGCCTCCATTGTGTAGGCAGTTATCTTGCTTAAATTTCAACATAGTTTTTCATTAATGTTAAGTGTAAATATCTTTAAGGCTATTAATTCCGAAAATGTTTAGGAAGTATATTCTTGAAATCTTTGTTATTTCATTCCAGCAGCAAGCATCAAAAAAACTATACTTTTTTGTGTGATATTTTCGATAATCATATAATCGAAATCTCACTTTCATACTTAGGAAAACGTATGGTTTAAATCACATTCATATCATATCTCACGCTAAACGTCAAAAATCTATGTTTTATTTTTATTTTACATTGGTGTGAAAGCTTAACGATTTCAAAAATATACTTCTTGTTTTAGAAATATTGCTAATTTAATATTTTTATTATATTATTTTAAAAATATTAGCATTAATTCTTTTTTGCACTCATTATGCATTAATTACTTTATGGGGAAGGGTTCATTAAATTAAAATGAATGTCTTTCTTGTTTCAGAGAAAAACAAATTTAATGTGGCGTATCTAAATATCCGCATTTCTATTCCTCTCATGCATCCAAGTTTTACGGCTAGTAGGCCTCCCGGTTAATAGAACTTTTGTTATCACGCCCATAAATCCCTATTAATGAGAAACCCGGTGATATTTTTATTATAACGATGATATAAGTCCGGAACACAGACACACATAAACACACTGATATCTCCTGTTCCATTCCTCCTCAGTTCTATATATTCGTATGCATCTGTGTGTGTATATGTATGTATATATAGATATAGTAAGATCCCAGCAGCATATTACATATTCATACTCATATATTCATAAATCGTATTTGATTTATGGTCGTGTGCTTTCAATTTTTCTTGTAAATACATATTCCGGAAAGTTTTGTTGACTTAGACGAGAGTTGCGCTACCCGCGAAATATGCACACGCAAAACTTGTATATACTTACGGCATGGCATCGGCGAGCGATGCGTTATAATTTAAATTATTAAAGTTTTCCCCCGGCAAATACTTAAAAAAAACTTCACTTGCATCCACTCGGGGCTTTTAATATCCATTAAACGTATATCAATAGAAACCAGGTTATTTTCATGATTAGCAAATATGGATATGGAAGTTACAAACTTTTCCACTCAGACATGCAAATATAAATGCCGATATGTCTGAATACAAATTAATTTCGATATTTAACGAGCCAAGTAATTTTATTCCTAATTGCATTCTTAAGGTTACATATTTTAAGCCCTATCTATATATAACAATTTAAAAAAATAGACTATTTTTACATATAGAATCAGTAGTTTATGTATTATTTAATTAATTATTCTAAATACTCTTGTTAGAATTCCAGTAATAGCATTAGCGCTGGAGTTAGTGTCCAATTATTTACCATTTTCACAGCGTGATCCAGTAAATAACACGGGGTGGGACAACCACACACAGGCACACATAGACACCACCTGAATAGACAATGATTCAAAAGGGAGGGCATTGTTTACCGTCATAATTTATTGCTGTTTTGGGCCATTGTATCGAAGTGACCGTCCGCTTTTTGTGTTGCACTCCCGGCGATAAAGCCTTTTGAAGAACGGCGCTCAAGTAGGTGGGCCAGAAATTTCGGGTTATTCTTTTTCCCGTTTTTTAAAACGGCGGGGTGTCTGACATAACAGGGGTATAATTGAATTTTAAGCATCAAAATCATAACGAGACAAAAAATTACACATAGAACTGTTAAATTATACAGTAAATAGTTGAATGTTGATTAAAAATTAATTTTAATTTGTAAGAAAATTTTATATATAGTGTTAATAATTGAAAATACAGTTAAAAAATATAACTGCGTTAATAATTATGGACTCATTTTTTATTATTTTTGTTGACTAGTCTCAACCAATGTACTACTTAACTAAATGATTTGCTACTTTTATATATTATATTTGTTTATACAGGATTAGTCAAAATTGCCGGAACACGTAAATAATTCTCGAACAGTAACGAATTAAAAAAATCAAATAAATATTCCTTAGATATAAAGCAGATATCATTTAAATACATTTTGAATATACAGGGTGTTCAATTTACATAGATATTTGTGTAAACTTACGTTTTTTTAATAGAGTACCCTATACATTTTTAAACTTTTAATTCTTACGTTTCTATAATTATTTAAGTGTTCCAGTAATTTTAACCAACCCTGTATAAAAGTTTTCTTCTTTTAACATAACTACACTTTTAAATATTTTGTCCTTACATGAGCAATGCCTTTGTGACTGTCTCCATATTAAACATAGATATTTAGACAAAAGTAATAAAAGTGTTTAATTGCAACACACCGAAGCTACTTGAAGAATACGAGGACGCGAAGCGTCTAAGTATTTCTCTAATGCCTCCAAGTCACGCTATCATAATTTCATGACGTGAAATATACACTAGTTTTTTTTTTTTCTGAAATAGTATAATTTAGAGAAAAAAAAAACATGGATTTTAAATTTTAATCGCGTCTGTTTAAATCGTGACGTTTTGATTTTCATACTGAAGTTTCTGAAACAAAATTATACAATGTGCGAACCATCAACATCTTCTTCATATATTGTGGCTATTGCTGCAGAAGCCATAATGGACAAGAATAAATCCTCTAGAATAAATCAAAATAAAGGTCTGAGAAGCCATTCAAAGATTTCAAGGTGAGGTGCAGATCAGAAATGATAACTAATTTGACGGAGAAGGTGTTCCTCATTTATTTTAGTAAACGGCGATAATTTTCAAACCTTCCATGATGTAGAGGATGTATTCGATAATTAATTTAACTTTAATAATGAAAGAAGATTTAAATATTTGTAAATTATACAAATTAATTGCTTTTATGAAAAAGAAAAATAACGGATTTGAACCGAATCTGATTCTTTGATATTTTACTTTCATGACTAGAACTGTAATGGGAGTTACGATTTTGTCATGAAAAGAACAACTTTCAAGGCTCAATATAGTCTTGCAATTTGACTTTCTTGACAATTTCAGGATTTTTTTTTTTTATGAATTTTATTATTGATAATTAAAATTCTTGTTTAATTAGTGTTTAATACAATGGGATTTATAATTGTAAATGGAAGATTGATTGAAAAGAACGAAAAATATTTAATTGGTGCAAATTTTATATATAAAATCTTAGGGGTGAAATTCTACATACAAAAAAATAAACCTAAAATCAAAATAAATTTTGTTTTCATAGCCGATTATTACAATTAAAAAATAAATAAAAGAGTACTTAAATTTCAGCACATGAAAAAACATATTTACGCTCTGTTTTCTCGCAACAATACACAATACACATACAATAAATCCTTCTTTAGCGCGAAAACATCCTTTTGACTGCATCTTGTTTGTCGCAACAACCGAAGCGTGCCGTTGTTCATTTTCTGCTGCTTATCTATTGCCTATTCAGGTACACGAAGACGATCACTGTTTCGCCCAACAGCTGTCTCTACAATCCCTTAATTTTCGGAAAAAAGCTTTATTGTCGTCTCGCGCCCGTATCTCGTTACAGAAACATTTTCTCGAATTTCGTTCCGTCTTTGTTTCCCTCTCAATGGGCAGTGTTATCTTATGCTTCACGAGATCACGTGGCGATTAGGGTGAGGAGGAATGATGGTTGATTTCCTTGATTTTTTTGTTTGCTTTTGGTGGGACGGAGAAGTTTTATGGGTTCACGTAAATTTATGGATGGATACAGAGATGGGTGTAAATCCTGTAATGATATACTTTAGTGGGAACTATATACTCTAATAGCATTGAATTACCGTTTCCTTTCTATTATAATTTTTGTAATTGAAACGTATATCGTCACTGTTTAATTTAAGTTATTACTAATGAAATAAATATTTTATTATTTCCATATTTTTTATTTTTGTAATGTACCCCAGTATTAAGTTTTGTAATAAAAATTTTCATTATAATTATTATAAATAAATTATATCGGACACTTTTTTCTCATTAATCACTTGGTAAAAAATTGTTAATATTAAATTAAACTTGTAAATTAAATCCACATCGTTTAGTTTTACTTATGTTAACATAAGTAAGTTTAATTTAATAAATAAATTAAATATTATAAATTTTTCATGTATATATTTTATGTTATTCCTATTAATCGATTACTGTATTTAATTTGTATAAATACTGTTAGTCGCTTTATTTACAAAATAATTAAGGGATTAATTATCTCATTTACACAGATAATATTGGAACCACAAATAAGTCATTAATTCTAAATTCAAATAATGTTTATTTGAAAATTCTATCACAAATAAATACTACTAATATCCACTCGCGAAGTCACTGTCATTATATAAATATTTTGTATTTTCTTATTTACAATTTACTTTCTAATGTTATGCGTGCTTGAATGGATTTTAATACATTCTTATCAATCAAAAAGGGAGGGGTTGTTCTGGTGTCGAGGAGACCAACTTCACTTTTGGGACAGACATTCTGGATCATTGAAAGAGAACACTTCTTAACAACCAGATAATGTCAATCCTTAAAAGTATATATGTGACACCCAGATGCCGAATTCGTATAATTGCCGAAATTATTGAGCAATCCCGGGTTTGAGTATACACAAATATTCAAATGCGGAAGAGTGTAATAATTTCGCCAACTGCTTATTTCGCGGTATGATCAGATAAGACGAGACGATAAGACTGTTTAATATATAACATAACTCAAATTAAAAAAAAGAAATAGGATAAAAAGTACACAAGGCTTAAAAAGACAAGCAGAAATTAAACTTGTTAATAACATACAGATGTGTCCTTCGGCTACTGTTGGCCAAAATGTGACTGTTAAGTTATCTGACGTAGATAAAGGACGCGCAACACCCAGAAATATTTTGGAGGTCATAATTTCTGAAGAAGGTAGCCTCTATAAATTGATTACTTCAAATGGCCAACTGCCCATTTGAAGTAATCAAATCAAATCTAATCAAAAATTTTATGCAGGAAACGATTTTCAAGTTGAAAATTATAATTACAATATTAATTTTTTATTTCCTGATGCCATATTTATTAAAGTTATCACACAGTGATTTCTTATCATTGAATGACATTCCCACAACTTATTCGATGAAAAAACTCTGAGCAAAAAAACCAAATTGAAGTAGTGTGAATGCAAAAAAATGCATTAAAAGATGCAAATGTTTTAGTAGCAATATTAAATGTAATAGCAAGTGCCATGATAGTTCTACTTGTTATAACAATATATGAAATAAATATGAATAAATTATTAAAAATCAACCAATAAAACACAGATTAAATTGAATTTAAAGTTATTCAATCTAATCTGTGTTTTATTCTCGACTAGTTTCCGGTTATTAGCCCATTTTCAAGAGAATATGTGTTTTATTGGTTGATTTTTAATAATTTATTTATATTTATTTCATACAATATGAACTACCAATGTCTAAATATTAAAACCATTAATTATAATAAACAATGTGTTAATACTATAGTAATGTTAATTATAATATTTATTTTTATTTATTACAGAATGCTCAAAAACTAATGCTCAGTTCTTGGTATTTGTGTTTATTCAAACCCAAAATTGCTTAATATCGTTATCTTATAAATAAACAAACATTTCTTCGAATTCATATTAAGTATATCAAAAGCACCACATAATCAAATGAAGGGAATTGAAAGAAGTAAGTAAGTTCTGTCATCAAAAATTAATTGATGAATCAAGAAGTCTCGTTACAATATCTTGTTGTTGGTATTCGTTTGTAAAAAATAATATTGATAATATTTACTTACGGTAAACCCTCTGTGAAGTTATCAATAAAATATTTCGATATAATTCTAAATTAAGTTTAAATTGAGTACTTTTGTATTTTAAAATAAATCTTTAATAACCTAAAGCAAAATAATATAATTATTAAAATATACTTTACTTACTTTTTAGCAATTCTTGTTTTACAAGCGTGACAACTTTTATTAAAATGCAACCTATTATTCCACCGATTACTAAAGAAAAAAATATAGCTAGACATTTTATGGATAATTTCACAGACATATAATTTAGAGAAAAATTACATATATAATATAAAAGTATATAGTATTTATATCTAATTTATATTTAAAGGTTCTCAAATAATTGTAAAAAATATCAAACCATTGAACTTATTGAAATCTTTAGCACTGTTCTTATGATACTGTTACGATATGATTTGTGAGTACGTATCCGAAACAATTGTGTGTAGCGCAAATTCTGGGTTGAGGATGGAATGTAAAAACAAACAAAAAAGTAGAAATAGAAGTTCCGGACAATCTTTTAAATTATCTACAAATCTAAATAACGTGCGCAGATCTGAGGTTTTGTTTGATCTTTAAGAGAATGAATTTAAAGAGTTTATTTCTAATTTAGCATATGAGCCAAAAGTATGATCATCCACTCTACAATAAGTGAACAATGTTTTGGAATTGCTCGATTTTCTAAAAGTGCATTTGCTATTAAGATCTCCTAATTAGAGACGCATACTCGAAGTCGTATTGCGAAAGAGAACAATCAAATTGCTGAACAATCACAACTAAAATCTAAACATGCATGGAAGATCGAGCTCCACATATTAGTCGTTTTCGTACACACTGAAGAAATGGGACTTTTGAAATTCAATCTAGTATTAAAGAATACTCCCAAATCGTTTACTGTATAATTGAGTGATAAAGAAGTTACGCATGAGAAAGACAACAAGACAGGAATCTTGGGTTAATAAATAAAGAATGCTTTATTGTTAAATTAAATGATAGATTAAAAATATTTGGTTTGTTTCACTATTTGTTCTTATTTACTCATCTAGTTTCGCACATTATCAAGAGTGCAGATAATGAAATACAATTTGAAACATATATTTTAATTAATTTATATATAAAGTGTGTTCATAATAAAAGGAACAAATTCAATTAAACTGCTACCGAACAATTTCTGAAGAAAAGACCATATTGGAGCTATTTTTCCCGAAACTATTATTTTTAACTGCGTATCTTTTGCACTAAATTATTTATATATAGGGAGTTCCATAAATAAATGCCGAAACAAATACATCAAAATATTTACATATTGATTGTATAATATAATTAATAATGTACAATTCACAAATTGGCTATAGACCAAAGGTCTTTCAGCAAGTCTTTGTCTAGTTCTTGTCGGTGTATTTTCTTTTTATTATTATTTAAAGGTAGTGATCGCTAACGTCTTTGTCAAAGTCTGGATGCATAGATGTAGGGATTGGTTGCGAATTTTGTGGATAAGAATTCAAGGCGCCATCTTTTATATTATTACATTTTTGGTCTCTTTGGAGAATTCTAGATACTTTTTATATATACAGTATATATAATATTTTCTATTTCGTTATTATAGTATATGTATAATGTATTCAGAAGTCAAGAACCATAGTAAACTATATTTATAGTGACTGGATTTTATCTTTGTGAAAATAATTGAAAATGGTTTAATATTTAATTTTGTAATCATTGGCTTTGATTATCCATAAAAAACGATAGATAATCATTATAAGACTACGGTTTAGTAGAAAGATGTAGTTATTGACGGTCACTAATTCTTATTACATTAACGTCCAGGTCAGTGGATAATATTTTACTATACGAGAAATATTTAGTTTAACGTGTTCGTTATTAAATAACTTCAAATATATATTGCAAAAGCCTCTTAGATTGTGATAATAAAAATTATATACACGTTAAATTTTTCTTTACCGCATACAAGCAAGGTATTCGCGAGATAATTAAAAATCATTTTGATATTGACTTTTTTAATTAACGATTATGAAAAACAATTAAAATAAAGTCATATACAGTCAATACAAATTTAAAATATTCCACTTAATTCTTCGTTGAAATAACTTTATTCATTACCTATTAATTTAAATACATCATACAATTCTTTTCTAACTCGAACTAATGAATTGGCGTGATAAGCAATAATTACAATTTCTTCTTAATTTAAATTAATATTTTTCTACAAATAGAAACTGTAAGTACATATTCATATTGATTAATCTTGACTCTCCTTTAATCAGTTGTTTCCATTTTACTGTTTAGTTGGAGGAAGTCACTTGTAATACTTCTCTTTAAATTACATAATTAATGTACAATGAAATTAAACAAGGAACATTTTCTTGTTTAATTTCACTGTAATTTAAATAACTGCAAATGTGTGAATCTCTGTTTCGTTTTTTTAACACAATTAATTCCTTATATTTATTAATAATAAACTTTTAGTAGATTCCTTTTAATTTCTCAGCACTACACATCACGAACTATAATTACTTTCAATTATACGTATAAGTCAAGAATCATCATGTATACCATCACAAAAATATAATATTAATCTTTTACAAATGTTGAAATTATTGAAAAAATAAAAGAATCTGTTATATTTGCGTTCATCTTTAGTGCCACCAGTTTCTGAGAAAACATCTTTTGTGACTAGCTTGTTTGTTCTAAAATATTTAGTTTCCAGTTTTTACAGAAGAAATGTTTAGTTATTATAGAAATGTTATGAATTAAATGTAAGGTTAAATTTAATTTATTGAACAAGAGTAGTCCTCCAAATATTTTTTTATCGATTTTTTTTTTCGCTTAAAATGTTCCTATTATTTTTAACATCATTATTTTTTTACAGTTTTTAATGAAAAAATAATTTTTAAAGTCTATAAAGATTATATTGTTTAAACCTAAATATTTCATATATGCCTAAACATTAAAATAAACAACTGAGGTTAAATGAAAATATTATAAATTATATATATGTAAATGTAAAAAAACGCTATTATTTGAAGTCACAGCTGCCCATGATTTCCATCTGAGAAAATAAAACTTTATATTATTTCTCCGAAATTTGAAACTTAAGAGAAAATCTAAGAACATCAGCGTATTCTACTAAATAAATTGTCATACGAATGTTTTTACTACAAGTAAATATCTTTTTAAACAAAACCATTACCTAAATTTTTGATTTTTCTGTATCATTAATATTAATGGCACTTTACTTGAAGAAACGATCGAAAATACAGGATGTCCTTCTGTACATGTAGTAATAAATCAAACACTATGAAAAATTAAAAACAGAATTCAAGTGTGATATATTTGTTGTTAATCCGAAGGTCAATTTTGTTTTTTAAATGCAAATGATTTTATATTTATATTTTGATTTAAATTTATTACATTTTTTTAATTTTTTTCATGCAAATATATTATTCAATTGAATACTTTACTAAATTCCAAAAAAAAGTGGATTGCAATTCGTATACAATTTTTTTATTATTATTTTTTAATTTTTTAAACTTATTCGGTTTGGTTAATATAAATGTCCCACTTCGTATATTCACATATTTTATAATAAATGTAAAGTTTTAGTAATTGGCGGCAATAAAAACAATTTCACGATTAAAATCACCGCAAAGCAACTCAAAAAAGCGCTTTTACTAATTAAGCTCGCGACACATTTATGGACCGAAAAAAATTAGCATAAATTTAAAACATAAAATGCCCCGACAAAAAAGTGATTTTCACGTGAGATTACGTTTAATTAATCGATGCTAAATTACATTAATCCGGCGAGCGTAAAGATTCTATCACCGTTCCTCGTAATAAATACGCACGCCTTCGGCTTTCGATCGGTTTTAAATTGAAATTGGGAAACGTAATGGATCCCGGCTTACACATAAACATCCTTATCTATCATCCTGGAGGAGCACCAGGATTATAAATCTGATGTCCGTACGTGATAGCTGGCGTTGCTGTAAATGGGCAAAGGAATGAGGAACCGGCTAATTGAATACGGCCGGGGATTAAAAATTGTTATTAGTTTTTTTCTTTTCTTTTTTTCCTTCTTTTGATGGCACGCGAGATAATTTACGTATTTCAGGTGATAGGTCCGTGTTTACACGTTATAAACAGAGCTATTTGTTTGAGAGTGTTGATTTTAACGCTGGCTTAAAGCGAGAACCTGTTTAAGTGTTGAATATTTTGTTTGATGGGATAATGGAACCTGTTTCTATTCAAAAGAGTTCTGGTCAATTATAAACTGCAATTGGTTTGCTTCAAAATGAAAGCTTTTAACATTTTGTTTGTTCGGGATAACGTATAGTGGATATTTTCTGTTATACTTATAATTTTTAATTTTAGATTTTTTATAATCAAATTTACGGAATTACACCTTTTATAAAATATTAAATTATAAAATGTTAAATATATCAATAATAGGCGTAAGTGGAAAGACTTCTAATTGATAACCAATTCTAGAACAAGATGCTCGATGTACGTTATTAATTAATTTCACAATATATTGGATAGTTGAAGCCATTACTTTGTGATACATGTTTAAATCAATTAGGTAAGTATGCTAGTATAAAGTACTGAGTTTATTTGTGACTAGTTTTGATCTATACGGTCTTTATCAAACAAATGTCACTAGTTACAAATAAACTCTGTACGTGAAACTAACAATTTGTATAATTAAAAAAAATACCTTATTGAATTAAATTCTATGAATTTAAATTAATTATCTTATTATAAATGCTGCTTAGACTGTGATGATACAAATTAACGTACACGTTAACTCAATATTTCTCTTACAGAATAGCGGCGAATGTTTTGTTATACGTATAATACAAAATCACTTTTGTGGAATAAAGTTTTATTATATTTTTTGTGTTGTGGTAGAGGAAAACCCCATTTACGGACTGAGTGTCGAATACCTCCTGGGTTTTGACCAGGAAACTACCGACTAAAAACCCCTCCCACTTTACCGGCGTCGACTGCCAGGTTCATTGGCCGGTCTATTTATTGCATTAAATTGGCTAACCATTTTGGAAATGTTTATTATATAAATAAATAGTCTGGTGAATTATAGAAATACATATTAGAATAACTGATAAATTGAAAGAAACAAGAAAAAATAACATAAAATTACTATACATTATATATTTATATATATATATATATATATATTTAACATCTATTGGTTCGGATCCTACTGGAGCAAGAAATATTTCTATCGAAATATACTCGTCCGAGGTTCATCGATGTTGTGTTTGTTCATATATATGTATAATATGGACCAACAATGATAACTTATACTTAATTAGTGGCTGATTGTTTGCTACCACTTGGAAATTACAGAAATGCACGTGAAGACTGGAATTATGGAATTGTAATACAATTGATAAATAGATAAAATTACAATAAATTTATTTCATTAAATTAAATTTGTCTTTAATCATCATGATTGGTGCAACCGTAACTACGTGGTAATTCATAAAATATACACTGAATAAAATAAATTTCTACAAATGAACACATTTTGTATATGATGCATCCTTAAAGGATAATATCCCGACGCATTAATTACAAGTTTAGTGCGGCGATAAACACCGTAGGTTATGTCCCGACATTCCTCCATTAATGCCTGTTAGCAATATATTAAAATAAATACATCCACTAGCAAATACTTCGTCAAACAAACGCCTCTATATTGAATTTATAATTTTATAACTCCGCCATAAAGACGGATTTCTGTTTAGCCGCAGACGACGGAGTTTTATATATTTTTTCCAGTTATCGGTCCATTCGAAGCGAACAATGGCCAGCCAAAATAAATTTCACTGTTATTGTTATGACATTTTGAATGCCAATAACTCTCCCCATTGTCCACTCGAGGAGATTTACACAAAACCCGCCGCCGTTTTGTAAATGGACACGTTTACTGACAATAAATCATTCTAAATTGAGCGCGTCTCCAGGAATTAGGTAATGAGGAGGCGCTGGTTAATTGTTTTATTGGATTTAAACGATTTCTATGAAGACTATAAAATAATTAGATGTACGAAAAAAATAAGTAGGAAGCATTTATTTTGTTTGTTTAATATGTTATTTGTTGCTGAATTACAATAAAAATACAATTAAGCTGACTGAACTTCGCCTACACTCATAACATTTTACTTTGTATTTTTCTGTGATAAATAAAGGTATATTTATTATTATTACTATTATTATTATTATTATATTTCTATTAAAAAGAAAAACAAATATATCTGACATACTTTTCTCATTATTTACATGGTAAAACATTGTTAATATATTAAATTTATAACAATATACAAACATTTACGCAAAAATTAAAGAATTCTTAAATGTCTATCGACTATAGGTATTTCTCCTTCATTGTTAATATCATATTACATTTGTAAATTAAATTCACTTAGAATAATTTAATTTTGCTTTGTTATTTTCAACTATCTTGCTGCCATTATTAAGAGCGGTGTATAAATGGTTGTTTATAAGATTGCATGCAATTTTTTACAAATAAACTCGCAAATCGTGTATTGATTTTATATCTATCTCAACCATCTTCATTATTACTCACAACATTTTTAGAAATCACTTTTGGCCGATTTCTAAGGTTTCACAATTATTCAATGCTGATCCTTCATCAGCTGTGTGTATTTTTTATTATTTGAATAGCGGTGATTTATTGTGATACAGTTCTTAAAAAAAATCGATCGCTTGCGTTTACCGAACTTCTTCGTCTTATCCAAAATTAATTGAGAAAATGCATTTAATTCCATGTATTCTTTTTTTAGTGACTGAAAATTATTTTTCAGTTGTTTGCGATTTTTTTAAGTATGTTTAGTGTATATAAAAATGTATTATATTTATGTATATCTAGCCTATGTTAATATTATGAAATATAATTAGTTTGATTTATCATCCGTACACGTTGGTTTTCTTTATATTTAATGGCGGTGTAATATTAGTTGTTTGGATGATAATTAAATCAAAAATTAGGCCTCTGCTTATTATTAACAGTAATATCGATGTTCTGGTTAATTATTAATGAAATAGTATATAGGATTCCAGTTTGCGCCTGTCCATATTCAAAATTTATTATCGACATATTTAATCGAGAAATGTACGTTTACTTTCATTTTTTTAATAAGCTACTTATAAAATAATCCATATATTTTTTACAATAAATGAAATATAGGTTCTAGTTTATTTTCTAATTCAATTGTGTTTCTTACTAAATGTATAAATTCAGCGATAACATTATTTAGAAATTTAATAAATCCATATGTCGATGCGTATAAATATAATAAATAACATAGGATCGATTAAATAATTTTTTTGTGCATTTTTGGCTACCCATAAATATAATGTAGTAATATTTTATTCCTTTCTTCACTTTTTTATTTTTATCACTATATGTACTTTTCAAGCATAACGTGCTATTTTTCAATAGTTTTATGTAAAATTGAAAAATAAATAAATAAACATGTAAACAAAATTTAATATACAAATGTGATGTGTTATTAAAAAATCAGATAAAGGTAATTTATTGAATTAAATCAATTAATTTTAATAAATTGTTATTTAACGGAATTAAGTCATAATTCAAAAGTTTACTAGAATTTCTATACATCTCAATTGCTTCTAACATATTTAGTTTTGGAGAATTTGACATTTTTATAATTTTTAAATTGTTTAACGAAAATTTATGTCCAAATTGCGGATTTTTCTCTGTTGTTCTTTGTATCTTGTTTTTAAGTTATTTTTGTTTGTCCAATATGTTCAGCACTGTGCTGAATAAATGCCACTTTTTTTAAAATCATTAATTTTGTTAAATGTATTTCCTAATAAAAATGTTGTCTTAGTTTTAGAATAAAATGCTGGTGTTAGGTTAATCTTTTTAAATAATTTAATTAATCTATATTTTAATTTAGGTTATGAATAATTTTAACAAATTTTTTATTCGTATTTGTTTCATTGATTTTTTCTAATTTTGTAATATGATTAATTAAATATTTCCTTTTTTGTTTGTTAATTAATTTTTTAGTCATTGAAACAAAAAGTGAAGAAAGGAATAAAATATTACTACATTATATCAAGAAACTTCACGTACTCACCAACAAATATCTTCGATGCCCATAAATAATTACAGTGAGTATTGTCACATTTTTAAATATTGTATATAGTTTTTGTGAGAACTTTATTTAATTAAATGTTTTAATAAAAAATATCTGTTTTTAGTATAAACAACCTCGGATTTTTTAATATATTTTTGTTTGTAATGTTGCTTTTATTCGCTTTATATAATACTAAGTTATTGTTTTTAAATTAATTTTTTACAATGTCATTTTTATTGATTTATTATAGGAATTATATTTTTTATCGTTTTACTTTTACATAATATAATAAATAATTTATAATAGTTAATCAAGGCTATTCTGTGAGAGTAATTTTAAGTTTAACGTGTATGTTATTTTTTATCATGACAGTCTAGGCAGCTGTAGATATTATTCATATAATGTGAATTTAATTAGAAAATGTACTCTCATTAAACTTAACATTTCTCGTATGGAATAGCCCCAAATATATGATTAACGCAGATATCTCATAGTTATAAAGAAGTCTTTAGTTTTCTTTAAACACTTTATCACATTTGATTTCTGAATGTACAGCTAACGTTTTATTATAAACAAATAAATTAAATAAAAATGATTTGAAAATAATAAATAAATTATTTCCACATTTAGGTCAGTGACATTTAGACTTATGTAACGTATGCCACAGAGCTAAAAGTGGAAATAATGAATGAATACTCTTTTCTATTTATAAACAAATAAGTTAAATTTCAAACCCGTTTCCAGTAATTTTGTGTCAGTATCAATGAATTGAAATTTAAAATTCTTGGAGAAAATGTAATATAAAACTCCAATAAGTTCGACACGGTTAATTTGTTCACTCTTTGATAAAAGAAGCAAGCAAACAATAATTGTAAAATTATGTATGTAATCTTGTCAAAATCCATTTGTGTACCATTCTTGATAATGGTATCAAGTCGAAACTAGTTTAGAATAAAATAAAAATTAAGTGAAACGGAACCAATTGAATTTAGTTTACGAATTCAATATTCAAGCAGAAATATTTTAATGCTATGTTATCGATTTCTTTACGATTATGGCTTTACTGACCATTAGAAATTAGTCGGATCTATTCTGTAAGGGAAATGTTAAGTTTAACGTGTATGTTACTTTTAATCATGACAGTCTAAGCAGTTATTGTAATAAATATGAAATGTGAAGTTATTTACTTAAACGTTAAACTTAACATTCCCCTTAAGGATTACCTCGAATATTGAGTTTGTTACTTTTGACAAATAAATAATAAATTGAAAACGTTAAGTAATTTGGTTTTAATTGCGAATTAAAAGTCCAATAAAATTATGAACTTAATATATTATTTTCATTTCTTATCATCTCCTAAAGTTGACTTTTCTTATATTTTAAATTAGCATATTATAACAGTGATGAATTTGATATATTCTTATGACACAACATTGATATTGCTAAGAGTTATCTTTATTTCAGGAGCATTTGTGTCAAATTTAGAAAATAATAAGGATTTAATTAATTAATTTTACATAAGCATGTTTCTATGACATCAATTTAGAGTTTTGACTGGTTACATTTGTTTCAGTTCTTCAGTATTTTTAACCGCTATTAACACCGTTACTAAATCAGTGCACAGACTTATATTTTCCGAGTTTATATGTTTAGATTGATCATTTAAAAAGATAAAAATATCAGGGGCCCATGAACAGAACCCTGTGGTATCCCATCATATATATCGTAGAAATTAGAATTTGATCCGTTTTAATATACTTGGAAAAGTACCCGATTTTATAATTTTGCTGGCTAATTAAATTTATCAAAGGTTCAAAAATTGCTAGCTAGCATAGATTTTTTCTTTGACTTCATCATAAATTTATGACAGGGCAAAAATGACTCCTACATGTATTGTAATTAGTTATGTTATAGTTGTAGTGTATAGTCTGAATAAAAATGTTTGTATATATAAACATTTCTGACATTTAACGACAGTATTGTTCACAATTCGATAAATGGGTGTATTTGATTTGTGCTTTTGAATATTAGTATTTATAATATTCTAAGTCTATTTTATTTCATCCAAGAATTATTATACTTGAAGAATACTTTTATCATCTATTTTGAATTTGAATTTTGTACGACCAAAATTTTGAGTCGCAACTTTAAGAGTTATTGCCCTAATGTTCGGTCGTATTAATCATTCTACCTATACCACGCACAAGTTGTGTGTGCTATTGTGGATAAATTCGAGTTAATATTTCAATTATTGGATGTTGTTGTGTCGGTGGGAAAACGAAGTACCGAAAATATCGTAGCTGTAAGTGCTTCAGTTGAAAATGTGTCAAACCTGTCAGTTAAATGCCGCCCCCAGTAATTGATACTCTCTAAATAAATATTTTATCGAATTTAGCATAAAAATATTGGTCTGCACCCTTAGAAGATAATGTTAAGTAAAAAAAAACTTCACTAATTGAGCTATGCAAAAGTTGGAAGAAAATCTAAAATTTCATAGAAAAATTATCTTCATTGAAGAAGCGTATTTTTTGCTTAATGGCTTTGTCGATAAGGAAAATATGCATTATCAGATAGTAACAAACTTGCATGTGCTTTAAGAGACACTATTGATTCCACAAAAATTATCTGTAGGTATGAATTTCATAAAGAAAGTGTCTTTGGACCGACTGCATTTTTTTCGCGATGAAAAATACGGTAAATAATTTTAAGTTTATAGCGACTGTTTTCTGAATACTTTTTAGGGCGTAAGACAAGTAAAAATTTTGAAATCGTTCCATGTTAGATGATTATTTTTTGGCACAATGGAATGGACTAGATATAAGTGATATATGGTTCTAGTAAAATTGTGAACAGCTGGCAAAAGATTAATGTCCAGCTTTTTCATGCAATTTAACGCCGTTGAATTTCTTTTTATGATGTTCTGTTAGGTCAATGGTTTATGCCAATAAGTTAATATACTTAGTGAATCCCAAGAGTAATATTGATATGTGTGAAAGATATGTGTGCAAAAGTGCTATAAATTGGCTTCATAGAATCCATCACTGTGACCGCGGTGGTGGTCATATGAATTAGATCGAATTCCATACGTAAATGTAATATGTGGAATAAACTTTAGTTCGATAACTCAATTATTTGGTGTTTTACTTTCAAATAAAATTGTATAATATGGAGTTTATATTATTCAGATTTCGATATGTTATCATCACGGTCAGAGACGAATTTTCATTCTTGTAGGTTCTAATGATGTGCACTTTAATTTAAAATATTCCATAATATTAATTAACTGATTTTTATAACATTAATTTGCTAAGTAGTTAACATTAAAGTGATTACACATATAGAGAAAACTTCTTATGTTGCTACAGAACTCTAATATTTCTCGTATACTTTTAAAGTAATTTGTGATTATCTGCATGGTAAAAACTAATAACAATGAAACTACACTTCTACATATCAATCTTGATGAAATTCTTCATAAATTTTTATTTTTGTTTGCGTTTTCTTTAAGCTCCAAAGACTGTAGCTTTTAAATGAATGGATAAATGTGATTAAACACGTGAGCAATTCTAAATAAGTTTATAAAGGCTTTTTTAGAGTTAGCAAATATTAAAAATACCAAGACTTTTTAGCCCATGCAACATCTCAAACTAATATGTGAGATATTAGTTATGAAATTTGTACATTTTGTTTCTGTGGATTGTGGGAAGATAATATGTTAAAATGTCATATATAATATGATTATAAGTTGCCTGACGATTGATTTAAATATAAAGAAATACTTGTACACTTTTCTTCACGTTTCGATCACGATGTGAACATGTTCAATGGTTTATCAGTAAAAACTTAAATACTAAAAGAAAAAGTATATGGACTTCCAATTAATATATTGTATTGAAACTCTTGCCATTTATGTAAACCAGTATGTTGTTTGTAATGAAAATATTTTCAAGATTCTGACTTCCGCGTATACTGGAAGTCGATACCAACTTCCTTATTTTAAATATAATATAGGGTATATTTTTTATTCTAGATTAAGATTCTACATATGATTTTATGACAAAAACTGTCAGCTCTTATTATAACCTATAATTACTGGTTTACATGAGTGGTGAAATTTTCAATAAATCTATCAATTGGAAATCCATATAATTTTAATGTGATTTATCGGCGGGACACCCTGTGCGGCAGGTAGATAATTGCAAAGGGATAATTCTTGTGTTTAGGTAAAGGGATTAACGATTGTAGGGAAGACCGCCAATTGGACAATGGAAAAAAATCTCTAATTTAACATTATATTAATTTTTAAAGACGATTATCGAGTCGACTTAAATCAAAGTTAATTTATTTAATTCAATTTATATAAAATTACAGTTTGTAGATTTTTTTGTAAAATCTAATGTAAATAAAAAAGTACGGGACAGAAAGACTTTTGGTCGATAGCCGATTAAAAGATGTTCAGTATATTTTATATATTATTTAATTCTAAAATAACTGATGTGTAAATATTGAATGCCTGTCAAATAAGATTAAATTATATTAAAAATTATATATTACTGGAAGTACTCTAAATATATACTTCCTTATCATCTGCACCTGAGTTTTCCATACACGTGCAAACGCAACCAACAAAACGTATTATTCATCGCGCCATTCATCTCCACTCAAAGTGGCTCGATCCCACGACCGCGAAGCAAATTAAAACTTCCTTACACGAAAACAAATCGCATTCCCCAAATCCGGCGAAATCCAAAAGAACAGCCTTACTTTCTCCGCGCCTTTGTCTACGGCTGAAGTTTTAATGCACGTGCATGCCGGCAATGTATACATTTCAGTGGGGACCGACGCGTAGTAAAAACAAGTGGAGACAATGACAATAGTTTAGACTCCGGATCCCGGAAAAATTATTAGCGTCTATATTTAAAAGCGGCTGCCGTTTATAGCCGTTCGCCCACCCCTTGTGAAAATATCGCCGCCTGCCTTTTAAAAATAGTACCATCAATCACTATGAAATATTAAATATAATAGCCGAGTCAATAAATCCGGAGGGCCGAAACGATGCCTGAGAATAATTTATCGGCAAACCGATAGAAATAGATCTTTTAAAAAAGGTTCGTGATGTTTGACTAATAAAATAAAAAATTATGTTCTTTTTTTGTGTGGAGATTTTAAAATTTATTAAACCATAGTGTTTAAATAATGTTGACGGTAATCAATTTTAAACTAAAAAAGCTTAGAACGGGTAATTTGAAGCAATCGACATATAATTATAAAAATTATGATGTAAAAATAGCGCATTTAATAAATTATCTCAACCATGAGATTTATACCGGGTTAGTCAAAATTAACTGAACACTTAAATAATTCCAAAACAGTAAACATTTTTGAAAATTAAAGGTTTCTTCGATACAAAGAAGCTATCATTAAAATTTGTTTAGAATATAAGGTACATAAATAATTACGTAAAATTGCATTTTTCAAATGGAATACTCTATACATTTTTACAATTTTGTATCCATGTGTACATTAAACATAGAAAAACACGTGTAAAAACTTTTCTTCACAAATATTTTATAAGTTTACATATTTGTGAAGAAAAGTTTTTATAGTTTTAGGTTATTGTAAGAATTTCAAAAAATTAGCATCTACCAGATTTAAATTTACCTATAATATGAAGATTAATGCATTTAGGAACTTATTATTTATATAATAATACATATGATTTTAAAATTTAATTTATTTATGTTATTGTGGTTATACAGTTAATTTTAGTCATAATTTATATATGTCAATATGTTTGAATAATAATAATAAAATTGAATCTAAATTATCTTATACTTTTAATATTAAATTGTCTGGACTTGCAATTTATATAATATTTTTGAGCAAAATGATTCTTAATAATTTGAATTGAACATTAATTATATAAAAGATTATTAGATTTTATTTTATATATACGTAATTTATTTTAGATTACACAAATTTATTTTTTACATTTGTTTTTATTTTATTTTTTTAATTATTAAATGAATTAAATTTAATATTTAAATTAAATATATATGTACATCTAATAAAATATACTACATTTTATATTTGGACACAACACTCGAACGAACCATTTACAGAGCTGACAAAATTTAATTTTATTATATTAATAATATTCCTGCTTTTTAACATGTAATTTAATTACACATTTTTAAAAGTATTATCATATAAAATTCAGAGATATGTAAGCTCTAAATTTATATAATTATTTAATATATATATTTGTGTAGTTGGATGTCAAGCTAATGAAAATTAAATTGAAAATATTTAATTTACTCTATTGAATAATTAATTATTTTCATCACAAATTAATGATTTACAAAAACAACGGACGAGGAACATCTGAGAACAAAATTCATAATAAAATTAAATAAATAGTGAAAGTATAAATAAAATAAACTAAAACATATTAATAATAGAAAAGAATTTATTCACTTGGTCACAGTTATTTAAATAAATTAAATAAAAAGAATTTGAAAATAATTAATTAATACATTATTTTCCCTTTAGCTACTGTGACATAATGATTTTGTTTATAATTTATTAATTAATTATTTTCAAGTTCTCTTTATTTAATTCATAAATCCTTTTTCTTTTTCTATAATTAATAGCCAGTGAGGCTTTATTAAAATCCGAGTCGAAAAGATTTTTTGCACAAAACAATTTATCGAGATCGCGCATGACAACAGCGCGACCTGCTTGTCCAGATACGACTTCTGCGTTCGCTTACATTGAGGATCTCAGAGGTGACAGTGCGTTTTTAATTAATTTAATTAACAACTTTACAATCATATAAGACACAGCTGTACTGACGAGAGATCAAATCCCGAAACACGTGTCTGTAGATAGCGTACGTAACTTTTATTTTATTTTTTTTTTAAATTTTTATTTTTGTTTTTTGCATTGATTATTTTCGATTAAAAAAAATGTTGCATTATGCAAGCTGTTATTGTTATGCAAGAGCAAATGCCTATTATTAGATATTTGTTAAGGTACTTATGTAACATAATTCATTATGTCACAGTAGTTAAAGAGAAAATAATTTAATAATTAATTAATTTCAAATTATTTTTATTTAATTTAAAATATATTAAAATAAATTAAAAAAGGAGTATATATTACAAACAAAACAACATCATAATAAAGACCAACAAAACAAACAAACAAAAAAATACAATTAATATGCTTAATATGTTGCAGACAGAAGATTGACCCGACGCAATCAGGTTTTAAAATTAGCAAATATTAATGCAAAGAGTACAAAATTTAAATCGGCGCTTAGAACATTTGCATATCGCATGAAACGCTCCATAGAATTATACATGCCATATCTGGTTTGATGGAATTTAAGTTGAAATAGAGGCCAATACCTGGAGTGGAGGCGGTATCTGAAATGACTTTTCAAACATTTCAACTGTTTGAAAAGCCATTGTTCACCAACTTAAATAAAAATAACAAATCAAGGAACTAATATTCAGTTCACATAACATCCCATTATGACTAAAGTCCCCTTTAACGAGCCTAAACGACATTAGTTTTAAGAACTTGCCCTGCACTGCTTCGTTGTTGGGTTGTGGTAACGTTATCTGGAAACCATATATGTGACGCGAATTCAAGATTTGGTCGAAATAAGTTAAGTATAACGTTTTTAAGGTAGCGGCTTTGAAATCAACTGAAAACCGGCTCATGAACCCCATCATTTTCAATGACTTATTGCAAACATTTGTAATTTATTTAGAAACGTTAACTTGGATGTGAATATCACCCCCAAGTTTTTAAATTCAGCTGTACGCATGCATCAGCCGTTGATTTTCGATAATGGGTCTTCGAGAAAAAGAAGATGTGAAGGCATTTGTTTAAATTTAATTCCAATTGATTATCTTTGCAACATTCAGAAACGGTGTTTAAATCATCCTGAAGTTCAATTTTATCAATAATGTTGCCAATATTTCTGAATATTTTTAGGTCATCTACATACAAGGGAAAATTACAATGTTTAAGGATTGATCCTACATCATTTATAAACAGTATAAATAAAACTTGACCGTATTGCGAACCCTGAGGTACACCAGTAGCATGTATTATATTTGATAGGTAGTTGCCTATATGTACACATTGAGTCCTATCTGATAAATAATTACAAAGCAAATTCACAGCTTTGACACCAAAGCCCATTGATTTCAATTTATGTATCAGAATTCTACTCTGTCGAATGCCTTAGAGAAATCAGTGTATATGGAATCAACCTGTAAACCTCTCTCCAATGCTCCCAACAGAGACGGTTGATACAACAACAAATTTGTTACAATATATCTTTCGTAAATATGTAGTCTTGTAGTGCGCTACTAGACTCAGGTAGATATGACAAGCAATTATAAACCTCTGTAGGAGTAACTAAATCAACAGCTTTAGCTCTCTGAAACTTAGACAGAGTTATTTGGCATTTTGTAAACTATCGTAAAGTGGGCTGCAAATAATAATAATAATAATAATTCTTTATTGAACGGACCAGCCATTTACAATTTGACTAAAAACATAAAACATAAATTACTCAAATATGCATATATATATATGTATGTGGGCAAGCTAACATCTAGTGTACAATATCCGCGAGACTCCTCCTAAGTAACCTAATCGACGTGTTTAAGAAATCAATTCTGCCACAAATGTTATTAGCCGTGCGCGTTAAACGAGTCATAGGACAGTTTAGAGTCAACACATTTCGTTGTTGAGTCACTTTTATCATTTCCAAGACACATTTGTTTTGGAAATCCATTCGTTATACGGCAAACATTTACGTGACCCCAAAAATATTTTAAATTGTTATTAATCTTATTCTCAATCCGATTAATGTATTTTTTGTATAGGAAATGTTTTTCCTGATTGGAGTATTAATTCTACAGGGCTGTTGTCCAGTAAAATGTGATATTAAGGACAAAAATCATTATTAATTCTGAGATTCTTTAAAAATGCTACTTTTGTATTATTTCTGATTCTGAATAAATTATACTTTCATTCTCTTTTATATAGCTTATTACAAAATTAATGGATGAAATAATTTTATAATTTTTATTTCTAATGTAAAATAATTTTGAAAATGTTTCTAGAATACTGAATGTTCAAAAAAGAGAACACTTTTCTCTTTTTTTGTTTGTACGTTCAGTGTTTTAGAAAATTATTTAAAAAATATTAGAATTAGAAATGTAAGATTGCTAAAACAATTATTTCCTTCTTTGTTTTGCAATTTAATTTTCCAAAAGGTTTTTTTTTAATTTTCATTGAAACTAGAACGAAAAAAGTCAATTCATTCATATTATTTAATTAGAATTAATGATTCAAATTAAACTAGATTTCTACAATCTATTAGCACAATATCATTTATTATATTTATTATTAAATATATTTTGAGTAGTAATGATTACTGCTACTATTTTTTATCAAAGTAAACCCTATTCCTATTCACATGAATTCATTGATGTGTTAAATCTCTTTTCAATATAGAGAATATTCAAAATGTTAATACTGGTACCTACTTTTTATCCGATAAAAGTATTAAATCCCTCTTGAAAAACCCTAGAAGGGTGACAAACCCCCCTTTTATACAGTATTAATCCTTACTTTCTCAGGATATTATGTACCAGCAGATGTTGCACAATTTCTAACAAGTGCATTTAACTCACGCTTACAAAATCATTACCTTTATAAGGATGCATTTAATTATTAATTTTTTCACAATTTTGTTTCCAGCGTGCCGGTAAAGAAAATTAATTACTAGGAAATTCGTTTTTCGCATCCACGTCGAAACGGATAGCTCTGTGCATAAAGCATTAAATTGCCTTGTAACGTCTAATAGCCGGTTAAGAGAGGGATTCCTCAATTAAAACTCGCATAAGTGGCAGGATTAAATAATTACATGCGAGCCTGTCTGTGCGCGTTCCAGGCACGCCCATCAATCCAATTCTTCAAAGCCCGATGAATAATATTTGACAAGGGAATTAATTTTATCCACGACTTAACAGATATGACGGTAATTCTTGTTGATGGGTTGTTTTTTTTTATAAAGAATTTAAGAATTTAAATAGACGTGAAATGACCAATCAACAAGGAATTTGATGCAGTATTATAACATAAATATGTTTAATCTCTTTCTTTTCTTCTTGATTTTTTTAAATGAAATAAAAATTTTACAACAAGACAGTTTACATATTTGTCATGGTAATTAATTTAAAGTAATGAATAGAAAAATGTCCTCATTACGCTGTTTACTAATATAGGTCTTTTGTGTCAACGAACATATTAATATAAAAACAAATTCCTCCTGTTTTAGAAAAATATCAATTTCAGAAAATATTCTTTATGATACATCATCAGATATATCCTAAGATATTTGTTGGTGAGTACGTGAAGTTTCTTGATATAATGTAGAAATATATATATTAAATTTTGTTTACATATTTATTTATTTATTTATTTGTCAATTTTACATAAAAAACTATTGATAAAGAGCACGTTGTGCTTGAAATGTACATATAGTGATAAAAATAAAAAAGTGAAGAAAGGAATAAAATATTACTACATTAAAGATATATCCTGATTACGCCTAACCACGATTTTTCGTGAACCTCCCACCGCCATAGATGGGTAGTAAATCCCTCACGGATTTAATTTATTCAAAAAAAAAAAAAAAAAAACAAATAAACCAAAATAAAACAGTTAGTGACATACATAACTAACAGGAACTTTTTACATAGACTATTAATCATATTTTATCCGTATATTTTGACAAGAACGGAAATACAAAATCCAGGCGGAAAGACCACTGGTCGATGGCCAATTGGCAGACTCTTACAGCATGTATTGTAATATTTTATGTTATATGTAGGTGTTGTATTACGTTTATCGATAAAGATTATATATATATATATATATATATATATATATATATATAGAAAAACGAAAATTAATAACCAACATATTCATACTTATGAATAAATATTACCTTATATTTGTTACATTGTTTATAGAAATGAAGTAAGAAGTATTTATTTCATAATAATCTTAATTTATCCCCTCCAAAAAAAAAAGATTTTTCAAAATTGCACTTGATGCTTCAATTTCACTATTTTCGAAGCTTAGGCGGATATTAACATTTAAAATTTCGAAAATAAGTAGAAGTAACTAAAATAACTTGTGAAATTAGGTTAGTATTTTTGGAAATCAAATAGTTGCCTGTACAAATAACAATTTGACATTAAAATAGTTGCCATGTTTTTCTGGGATTACACACATTTCTTGATTTTCTTGAACCGAAGCAAATCCATAGAAAAAATCTTAATAAAAATTCCGTTTTGGCTAATTTATACAAACAGATGTCGTCTTCCTTTTTGAGTGTACTTAATAAATTCAGACACGCATGCAGGTGCATAACCGTGGAAAATCCCGCGGATTCTCGCCCGTGAATGGGCATTTGACAAAGTTGAAAAATCCAGCAGCGACACAAAAACATTCCGCACCTTTTCGAGTGTCCGCTCGATAATTATATAAGGCAAAAGCCGTCCTCATGAATGAATCACGAGCCGCCACAAAGAGCGCTACCTTTCTCGGACGCTTACATAAGAGCGCGTAACAAATGCGTCTTTTACACAATAATTTTTTTCCGGCTCGGTATTTTTTGAATTGTTGTATAGGTGTGTATGTGTCTGTTATTCGTGGCGGGAGCTCTCGAAAAGGTCCTTCTGGAATCGAGCAATTTCGGCGTGGAATTATAATAGTTCGGGAACTATGAATGAAAAGGTGGCGGCGGCGCACAATAGGTGACAAATGTCTCGAGTTGTCGATTGTGCGGCAACAATGTATTTACACAACGATAGACATTAACGTAAAGTTCCCCCCATTCAATTTCATAAGCGATGATTGGATAAAGAAATATTACGAGATTCTCCTGATGGTGATTAATCGACAAAAGGGAAACCAAATAAATTAGTACCTATATTTATTCCTTCTTCTTATTTTTTCAACATCATTCACATCAACAAATATAACTAAATATCAATCAATACAAGCAAGCTTTCTACTTAACAAGATAATTTGATCAGCAATGATGGTAATGCCATAAATTTTGAATGGGTCATTAAATACCAAGTAAATAGAAGAATCTAATAAAACAGCACATTAATCATTAATTATTTTATTACTGTCAATCGTACTCGAGTCCCCTATACATTATTAGCATCATTAAGCTCATAATTGATAGATTTTCAATATTACTAAATTCAAATTGCTCTTACTTATGAAGGGTCGTTTTTATATTCCCGGACTCGGCTATTTCGAATTATTCAATTTTAGGTTATTTTGTTTTTTAATCACATATGCCTTTGTAACTGTATGGCATTTTACAAAACAATTTCAACATTATTAATTTTATTATCTGTCAGTTTGTAAGTCGCGCATCGAAATGACTAAAATCAAATACCGGGCTGTTATAAAATTCCTAACAAAACAAGGAAAACTCTCAAAAAATATTCGTATAGAGATATTGGCTGTATACCGGGACGATTGCCCTTCCAAGTCAACTATTTACGAATGGACAAAATTGTTTAAATATGGTTGAGAATCACTGGATGATGATTTCCGCCTAGGGCACCCTGTTGACGTAATTACTGCAGATGTTGAAAAAAAAAAAAAAAAACTATTTGGTACTAGAAAATGCATGACTAAAGAAGCGATAATTAACTTCAATAGGAGTTCCAGAAACCACAGTTTTTAGAATTTTACACGATTACCTTGGGATGAAAAAGTTTAGTGCAAGATGGGTGCCGCGAATGTTTTCGCCATTCCAAATGCGTGTTCGGGTAGAGACTTGTGAACAATTCTTGGCGCGCTGTGGAGATGAACTACATTTAATTATCAATCGACTTGTTATCAGCGATGAATCTGGGTTCACCATTATGATCCTGAATCGAAACAACAGTGACATGTTGCAGTGGTTGTCAGCCACCCCAAGAAGTTTAAAGTCACCCCTTCTACAGGAAAAGTAATGGCAACTATTTTTTGGGACTCTGAGTCAATTTTGCTCATAATTTATATGAATAAGGGTAGTAGGATAATGGGTGAGTTATACATACCTGATGCATCGCCTTATGGATGCCATTAAAATGAAGAGACGCGGAAAACTGACGCAATGTGTCTTGTTGCTTCACGACAATGCACCAGACATTCAAAAGCTGCTGTAGCTGATTGTGGTTTCGAAGAAATTCAACATCAACTTTCAATTTGGCACCGAGTAACTTTATTTTGTTCCCGAATCTATATAAAAAAAGAAGAAAAAAAAACACTAAGGGGAATAAAATTCAAGGGCAATGACGACCTTATAGCAGCTATTGAGAGCCATTTTACAAAAACAAAAACAATGAATATTTTTATATTGGATTAAAGATGTTATTGATGCGGTTTTATACTTGTATTCAAAAGCAGGGGAAATATGCTGAAAAATAAAATTATTTTTTTCTCTAGTCTTTTAATTTCATGCCTTGTCCGGGAATATAAAAACGACCCCTCTGAAATTGGATACTTTCTTCTCATTTATCAGTTGGTAAAATTTATTTAATATGAAATTAATTTAAAAAAATATTAAAACACGTGGATTTGATTTACTTGTTTATGTCATTAATGTGGATAGTGAACTTATTTTTATAATAACTATTTATTATTTTTTAATTGCCTCTAGCACATTTCGATCAATCAATATTATATAATTATCCTGTAATTAAAATGTATGTTCTGTTGAATAATAAACTATTATTATAATTACATAAATCATTGATTGCTAAATAATTACATATCTTTCTTGTTTATCTACAAAATATATGTGAATAATATATATATATATATATATATATATATATATATAACAATAAAATAACGCTACTTTCCATTTTTGAAAATTAGGAGAAACAGACAAAACCAAATAAATGTCCATAATCTTCCAAGTAACTCATAAAAATATCGATATTCTGAAAATGAAATTTAAAGGGATTCTAATTCAATAAATGGCCCATTTGAGGAGAATTGCTAAATCCTAAATTATAATAATTGTAATTATAGAAACTTTGTGAATTCATAACTTCATTTTACAACATTCAGTTAAGTAATGTACATATCGGAGGGGATCTTTTGACATAAACTGTTAACGATCATCACATTTTATCCCAATATTTTGACAAAGACAAAAATACAGAATCCAAGCGGATAGACCAATTGGCAGACTTTTGTTTTAATTGAACTGTCATGTGTGCATGAGTTAATGAATTGGTAGATAGTGACCGAACTGTTGTTATGTTTGGGGGGAATATTAGAATTGCAAGGAATGTAATATTTTGTAAGAAGAGATAAATTGTGAGGGTTTTGAGCAAATTTTGTGGAAAGAGTAAGTATACGCTGGGATATAAGAGTTATTTTTAATAGATTCATAAAGAAATTCGTTATTAATTTGTAAAGAAATTAATATTTATAAATTTGTAAATTTTAATATAGTTGTAGAGTTCGATTCTGGGCGTTCGTTTAGTTTTTATAATTGCCACAAAATACTTCTTCTATGAATTTTTAAAATCAGGCGACGTGAGTTTGATTTGCAAGTTGTGCAATCATAAGGAAATTAGGTAACATAAAACTAAAGAAATGGAGACACATATAAACCGGGTGAACTTTGGTTCAAAACAATAATTTATTAATTGTTCTTCCTAAGTTAGTCTGTGCCCTCTTAGATACATAAATTAGGTAATGTTATTTTTGTCAAGAGAAAACAATAAAACTAAATAAAAATATTTACATGCCATTATCAGAATATTATGTTTTTCCTTTCTACCGTTAGTTGTAAGGAGTTCTGTTAATATTTAATGTCTGTTTCTACATTTTTCTCTCCATGTTTGTCTGTCTTTAGTTAATTATTTAATGTCCTTCTAGTCTATGTACTTTTTTATGCTTTTTCTCTAATTCTGTCATTCCATGTTTTTCTTGGGCTACCTCGACAGTTTATTCCTTACACTCTTATTTAATATGTTCTTCTTACTATTATTTCATACGGCACGCATTCCCGAACCATCTCAGCTGTCTTTCTGCAATGGTATCATACATAGGTCCTATCTGTAGGTTTTGTCTATACGTGTCATTCAGAAATATGAATTTGAAAAATTCAAGCATCATATGAAATAAATATCACATATTACAAATTACTATTATGTCCTTACGTTTACATAATAAAATATATATAATGAATCCTACTATTTACCGTTAATCGAATACGTTTGTTTGGAAATATGGGCTCTGTTGCCGCAATTACACGCATGAAAGGGATCGCACCAAACGCGAAGGTTATAATTATATAATTCTATTTATATTTAAATGGAATTATCATGTGAATGAAAATGGCAACTGTCTGTGCTTAATGACTTCCTCGGGATAATTATATTCGCCGAGTGATAAAAAAATACTTCCGGCTATTCCGCAGCGGATATGAAATTTTCGATTACGAATCACTGGAAAATAACGAGTCTAATGCGCTTTATTAATAAATTCATTAAATACTAAATATGGTGGCTTGATAAATGCATATTTATTACATTCGATTCCGTGGGAATATATCGACGGTTTGAATGAAATAAATTTTGAATTCGATATAATAATGATGAATTTCTCCACAGACAAAAAAGAAACGTACTAGAAATGCACAATACAGTCTAGAACCATACAGTGAGTTTTATTTAAATGTGGCCATAGAGATTTATATGGTAAAAATTGTAGCCCATGTTAACTTGAGTTGTCGTCGAAATTTTTATTAATAAATGAACACATTTCTACGAAATGTACATTGCTAGAAGGGACATAATCATATTGGATTTCTTTATTTTCGCATTCAAATTTAAAAGTAATGTTACAAAATCGGGTTTAATCAGACTCGGAAATAAGTAAAACAATGTTTGTTTATTTATTTATTTAGAGTACACTAAACACATTCATTAACATCACACTGTCACTATTTATTTATAACGTTATGTTGAGCAATCGGACGTTCGTGATAGACTGACTCGTACTGACTGACTGCAGCGCCGCTAGCGCTCACTTATATAGCGTGCTTGTTTCTCGAACTTTCCGGAACCTTCGATGACGCCACGTTTACCGTCGTCGTTACAAATGCAATTCACGGCTAGTGCGGAATATTTTTTTGTAAATATTTAATTGAAAATAGTACTTATTTAAGTGTTATTTAGAGAAATGTATAACTATGACACAAAATAATTATTTGTGATTCACAGAATCGAGAATTCTAAAATCTTCAGGCATAAATCTGAAAAATTAAAACTCCAAATTCCAACTAAATTTGATTAATTGCATTTAATAAAAGCATGTGCGAGATATGAAATTAAATTGAATACACATAATCACTCAAGATTAATGCACGTAATCTAAAAAAAAGTTATCCGGCCATCTAAGTGGTCATTCATTAGAATTTTTAACCACTAAATTAAAAACAAAATCTATTTCAAATTCATAGACCTCTTTGATCTCCAATACCGCTTATTACCTCACGGTCCTTATTCGAGTGGCCATTAAAAACCAATACATTTTCTTCACGATTTCATTTTTCTTTTTGTTACTCAAAGTGTACATCGCGGTATGCGTTCATTATCTCGAATATAAAGGCATGTAAACACGGTTTAATGATCCCACATTGGTTCCAATATAATCATCATTAAGCACATAACCCTCCCACGAGCAGAGAGGAAAGACAAGCGAGAGGCACGCTAATGAAATATTTAACGTCGCATTTCGGGGCGTTATTTATACCGAACACCGATTTTATATATCATTTCTAGATCGAATTAACCCGGGGACCTACCTCATTTACCAGGATTAATAGGATTATTATGGTAATGGACGGGGACTAGTGATTATCAATTAAACGGGGAATAAGAGGTTTCGGGTGATTCCGTAATTTCATTTTAACGGGATTACATTTTTTAAATATTTTTGTTTGAAATGGTTTGTAATAAAAATAATTTCTATTTTCTATTCATTATTTTCTGGTAAAGTGCCGCTGTTCTCTTTTTATTCTAGTCAATGTTTAGCATTTTTTTTTGATTAAACTTCGATGCTTTTGAAGATTGAATTTTCATTTCCGAAATATATTTAGTGCAAATGAAAAAAGTAATAATAGTAAACTTTATACAATTTAGAAATAAAGAGTATGTTAGAAGAAAGGAAGACATTTTATTAAGATTGCAAAAATATATATATATACAAAAATCTTTATTGAGACAATTATATATATTTTTACAAATATTAAGTATACACAAAAAATAAAAGTATTTCTCTGCCCTGGGTTATCGACCTGAAGTATTACTGTCCTGTTTTAAATATTTTTTTATTTAATAAGCAATAAGTTCCAATGGGATTATCGTATATCGAGTGATAAGTTGCTTCATACTTAAGTCTGTTTAAATTAAATGGCCAATTTCATAGATAAAAGTTGAAATAATTGCAAAAAATAAAGTAAAACATAAAACTGCATTAATTCTGCAGATTTTAGAAAACACAAAACGGAGCATAGCGAATTATATTATTCGCCAGAGTAAATATTTCACCGTTACCTCCTTTGTAATATTATCCGAATGAAAACTCAATTACGACGGTAATTGTCAATTTATAGCGCGCGGAGAGCTCATTTTCTTTTCGAATTAAAAACGGCCGTGCAAAACAATGCCGAGTGTAAGAAGTTGGATGGATTTCGCAGGAACGTTACATCAACGCAGTTCAAGTGCAATTTACGTTATTTCTCTCCATCCGGTGGATCCTCGCGAGATTCCCATTTTGTTACGTAATGAAAACGAAGCGACTGCGTTTGATTAGAGCTTTCATTAATAAAAACAAAACGGGAAATAAACCGGGAGCGGGCGAGGGCGCGGAAAATCTCGGGAGAAGTAATAAAAGGAAAAATTGGGTATGCACAAAACAACAAGGGAAAAAATGAAAAGGAACACGGTTATAGAAATAATTTGTTTGATGAAAAAAAAGGAAGTTATCAGCCCTGGATAATTATAATTAAAAAAATAGGCAGTTAGCAGCCTTGGATAATTAGAATTAATACAAAATTATTCAAAATTTGGAAACTGCATAAGCGATACATTTGTAAGTTATGTTAAATTGAGTAACTTAAATAATTGAGTAGTTATATTTCTTACTCTCTGTTTTATTATATATTATATTTATGAGTTATGTAAACTACAGTAAAAGTTATATGAAGTAAATTGCATAATATTATACTTTTTATTATTAACTGTAAGATATCAAAAGAAGTTTCGTGAATCTGTAAAATCGAATCATATAAAGTCAATAATTTCTTAGAGTATAAGTCATAAAATTATTGTTTTCTTAACACTATTTTATACATTATATATGAATTGTATATCTGTATGAAATAAAGAGTTTATTATTATTGATATAATATTACTTCTAAACTCAAGTATCCCTCCTCCATAATTAATGAATTCATCCCAATAATCGGAATGTTATAAAAACTTTAACATTCATGTCTGTAAAAAATAGTCAATAACTAGTTGAAATACGACCGGTCAGTGGCCATTTTCCAATTAATCAATTTAGGTTATGTAAATAAATAAATTGTAACATATATTTTATAATTATTACATGAGCGTAAGTATGTTTGTTATTATTTATTTACATGAACATTTAACTACTATATGGCTGTAGATCCATAGATTCAATACCGCCTTTTTGAACCGAATGCAATCATTATATATATTTTTTTTAAACTAATTCGAACAAAAATTTCAAATTTATGATATTATTGCTAAATAGTGTTTATAAATTTGTTTAGTAGACATGTTTTGAGCCGCCCCAGCAGTTCCCAATTCCAATATAAGCACGTTTGTTGCAAAATGTAAATCAAATTGGGATTTTGTTCTTCAAGGAAAGTTTAATTAGTAAAGATCTTGGAGTTTGTATAACGGATTATATTATATTTAAGATGGAAAGTATTCCAATCTTAGATGCAGAACTGGTTTAATGGTTTGCTTCTAGTTTTTTTTCTACTTTTTTATTATCTTAATCTCGTTTGTTTTTCTGTGGATCCTCCTTGTTCATTATAATATGTACAATATATATTTACAATATTATTATATTGTAATTGTATACATATTTTATAATATAAACTTTGCAATAATACTGGCGAGTTTAAATCTACCTTAAAAAATATTTTCATTTTTTTTCTGTTGTCCTTTGACAAATGTATCATTATTATATCGAATTTAACATTTATTTCATTAATAAAAATTAATTGTAATAAATAAAGAAAATTAGATATATGAATTTATTCAAACTTCAGGAAATTATATTCAGTTTTTGGTCAAAAATTTTATAACATATGATAAAGAATCACTAAATTAATCTATGTATTTACAATATTCGTAAAGAAACACTTATTTAATAAAGGAATACATACAATATGTTGAATTGCGTTCTTTTAAGTAAAATTATTTATTGTAGGTTTTGTTGTTGAGCCAATAAAAAGAATACTAAAATTCAAACAACACAATAAAGTATCATTTGATATTTGTAGATTAACAAGTTGTGTCAAAGGCGTAACAAGAAGACAAAGGATATATACAGAGAATGGACTGAACAATTCTTGTAAAAAATATTTGGGTATCGAGGACTACTGCAAACAAAAGAAAAGGAAGACCATTGGAAAACTGCTAAAATAATACCACAAAAGCACTGCAAGCAAGAGGATTCAACATAAGCGAGGCAGAAGCGATGACTAAGGATAAAAACAAATAGAAATTAATTTTGTAAAAGTTCTGTAATCATATAGCAAATATATTTTGTATTTATAAAAATAAACGCTTCCAGAAATTTTGCGTTGTATTTTTTTGCAACTTCCCCAAAATAGAGAACAATCTACTAGAGTAGTCATATTTTTTTATTACATATAAGTCAATATATATATATATATTTCTTTTCAATAAAGTTTTTTTGTCTAACGTTTCTTCTAAGAAACTCAATAAAATCCACCCATGCCTATAAATTCCTCCACCATATGCCGTCGAAGGATATTCAATACTGACCCATTGATGAAAATCGCCGGTTCTGAAAGGGGATTATAGGTGCAGGTAGACGGTAAGTAGGTTAAATTATACGTTCGTGTATTTTTGGTCATTGGGGTAGTTCCTACGTCTTCGCCCCATTTACTGGGCACACCCATCTGATAGTTCCATTTAAAAGGGCGAAAATAATTTATAGCCTAAAGGGTCGCACGGTAATGTGCAGAGGCATTCAGCCGGCTCAGCGACGCCCATTTCTTAAGCAATTTTTCGTTTGCTCACTTAAATACTTTCAAAATGTTTGACGATTACAGCGGTTGGTGTGAATGAATGTTGAGGTTTCTATTTTTGAATTACAGAATAAGGTCTTTATTACTTTCAACAGAGAGAGTATTTTCTTTTCTTTAGAAGTGATTAATTATTTGAATTTTACGCTTATTTTGGTTGAGCTTGAAATTTAAAAAAAATGTAAGATTTAACAAATCTTCATTTTTTTTTTCGTATTAGTGAATATCCAAAGATAAATTAAAACACTTGGTTTTGTTTCATTATTTGATAGTGAAACTAACCAAGTGTTTTTAATGTGTCCTTTATTTTTTTTAACGTTTCACCAAGTGATAAGTGAGAAAGTTATTGAAGAAATACTAGTGAATTTTTTTTATTTTTTGCATTAAATTGTCGCATATATACATTAACTTATACAATACATCAAAACATGTAGTCTGTTTTTATTTTAATATGACCACTCTAGTGTATGTTTCCTGTGAATGTTTGAAGGTCTATTTCAGCAGCAGGGGAGTTTATGACAATATTTTTGAGACGTTGACCATTGATTGTTAACATGACATTGAAATTATGACTAGTTTAATTAATTTTGAACTTTCTTAAAATTTAAAATTATGAAAGTATCAAAATGTTATTCATAATAAATTAAAGACGACGCAAGCGCCACCTTTTGCCTAATTTCAAGTGGAATCGTCAATAAATGTGAATTTCAAAATGTTGATAAAGTTTCTCTCCTGTTAAAATAGACTATCGTGGAAACACACAGACACACAGACAATTTTTAAAACTCGATGGAATGGACTCGGGGGATCTCATGGGAAACTAAAAAGACTTTATATTCAATAATACAGAATTTTTCTAACGAACGTAGTTTGGTTTTCCTCTTCTCAAAATAGAAACATAATACTATTTTGTGAATATTTAATTAAATGAAATTATTCTTTTAGCTCAGTTGCAAGAAAAGATAAAAATCTATGAAGAGATTCAATGAAGACTATTTCGAGCTAAAATTGCATATATATATATATATATTTTAATTTACAAACGTGAGTTAAAACGTTATTAATTTTGTTTCCCTCAAACATATCTTTTTTTCATTATATTAAACTAAATGTTTGTCTTCCAGCAATTTGTTTATCATGCTGTGATTTAAAAACACATTGTAATATTAAATTGTTTTCTCCATTTCTTTAATAATATTTTTATTTTGCACGGAATCTCTTATTTGATATGCTGAAATAAATAATGTACCGTCTATATATTTTTGATAATATTGCTGAATTTATGTGTACCTTAAAGAACAATAACTTCTGATATTTTTACATATTTAAGGAGAAATAATATATTCAGTAGATTTTGTAAAATAAAAAAATCCATACTAACGAATTTCTTCGATTCCTGACTTGGTGAGCAAAATGATTATGTCTTAAAATATATTGCTAGAAAATAATAATAAAAGCATATTTTCATCCAATTTATCATTCTTCATTTCATAAACACGGATGTAAGACACTTTTTCATAAATTTACTTAAATACTCTCAAAACATTTAACTGTTGCAATGATCCATATATTATTATTATTTTGTAAATGTTCTGTAAGAATTTATTTACACACAATCATTTTTATATTGATATATTTAAGTACATTAAGTATACAAACATTACATTTTTTTATTTACAAGATAGCTAAGGACCAGTGACTTTTCAGTTGGAGTTTATTTAATATAAGGCGATAATTATTGACAGATCTTAGAGCTATTCTGCGGAGGCCTAAACAGCTTTCGCAATATGCATAAAATGTGAAATTAACTAATAATGTAGATGGTGTCCTATTTTTTATGGTTTCTTCAAGAAAGTACCATTAATATTAAGGATAGCGAAAAATATGCATCCAGGGATCAATTAGTGCTGATGTCATGTACCTTATCAGAATATGTCTACCTTCAATTGTTTTCGTGTTATACATCAAAAGTATTTAGAAATATTAAGATAACTTCTTTATTTAAAAAGATATCTATATACAGTAAAAAAATTAAGGCACTTTTTTTAGTAGAATACATTTATGTTATTATATTTTGACTCTCTTTAGAAAATTCCCGAGATAAAGTTGTATTTTCTTTAAATATAAATCAAAATTTGCTTTAACTTCAAATAATTGTATTTTTTAATAATAAAATACATATAATTTATAATACTTGTATTTAACCGTACTTCTTAGTTTTAAGTTTTTCGATTATTAAATTTATTTTATCAAGTAAGCCATATTTATTAATTCTATTAATTTAAATGAATAAATGAATGAATAAATGAACGAAATTCAGTAAACACTTAATATATCATTAATAAATTGCCACAAAACAAGAACAAAATAAAAATTATTACAAATATTTTTCAAAATGCGACCCATTTTTATTAATGCACATTAGGCATCGGCGGTGAACTGCATTTATCGCATTTTGTGAAATAATTGGTGTTTTTTTTTTTTTATTTAATGAAAAATATTTTCTGCAAGTTTATTTAAATTTGTGTTAGATTTTTTATATATAACAATTTTTTAGAAATATCCACAACAAAATGTTTTTTAACATAAACAAGTACGGTTAAATAGAAAATTTATAAATATATGTATTTGAAAAGCTTAAAAAATGTAATTATATGAAGTCACGGTCAACTATGATTTGCATTTGAGAAAATATAACTGAATTTTATATTTCAGAAATTTGAATCTTAAGACAAAATCTAAGAACATCGGCGTATTTTACTGAAAAGGTGCCTTCAGAATGTTTTTACACTAAGTAAATATTATTTCAAATTAAGACGTTATCTTAATATTCTAAATAGGAAAAAATTGACTTTTAACGTATAATTTGAAAACAATTGAAGATAGACAAATTTTCATAAGATATGTGACCCCTGGAAGCACATATTAGTTTTCCTCTATATTTAATATTAATGGTACTTTACTTGAAGAAACCATCGAAAATAAGACATCCTGTACACGTTAAAATTTCCCGTTCGTAATAGCTTCGATTAATTGTCTTAAAAAAGATTATAAAATATTAAATAGAAGTTAGAAGAGTTTCTGTAATTCATTTTTCTTATAACATTAGACAAGGTGCAACAAGTTTTGAAAAGAACAATTTTCACATAGATCATTCTGTGAGTCAAATATTTCATGGCCAACTAAAAAAACAATAAAAAAAAAAAATAAATACGACGCAAGCACCATCTTTTGCCTAATTTCAAGTGGCATCGTCATCGATTGTACATGGAACACACTAGTCTGATGAGGTTCGAAAAACCGAAATGGCCATCACCAGTTATCCATACGCTAGATGAATGGTGGCTGAACATTTCATTGAATGTAATAAAATCAACTTAAAAATCAACCTCATTTTTCTCATTTTTTCTAATGTAACAACCATATTGGTTTACATGGTTATAAAGAAAATAAAAAAATACTAATATAATAAGGGAAAAAAAACAAGCACAGTGCCATTTGAAGAAAAAAAATGAACATAGCTGTCAAAATATGAGCAGACATTTATGAAAATTTTATTCTTATCATTTTAAAGATAATTTGCTCTCATTGAAAAATATATAGGGTTTGTAATTTTTATCTTTAAAAATAAGAAAGTTGTAGACCTAGGGAGTCAAGTCTGAGACACACTGTATATAGCCACAGAAATTTTAAAAGTATTTGTGAGCGATTAAAATTTTATTGATTTTTTTTTAAATCCGCAAAACATTTATTTAGATTTTTTCATTTTTGCAAGCTTTTTAGATTAAATGCTTACAAAAATATTAAAGAACGCTTAAAAATATAATATGCTGTAATTTCCCGCTTACTCCGGTTTAGCGCGAAATTTCAATAGATTATCTTTTTTAAGAATGTTCTTACATTATCTAAATAATCATGTCTTTTTCTATACTTGAAATATTGGGTAAATATTTCATATCGAAATTTTTATATGATATCAGCGGAAACAAAGAATTATTTCAATTTTAAAATACTTTACTGTTATGTTTATTAAAGAAAAAATATATTTTAAATAGTATTGCGAGATAATAAAATTAATAAGGCAGAAACCGTTGGTCGATACCTATTTTCTGAGGCTTAACTAGAGGTTTATGATTGTAATGTAAATATTGTAATGTTATTTAACGTATTTCTCTGAAATAAAGATATTCTATATATATATAAAATTAATATTTAATTCATAGTAATAAAAAAACGTTTAAAATAAAAATATTAAAAAGAGGGATTTAAAATTGTTAATCGGAAAATTTGTAATAATCATATTTATTATTTTTTTTTTGCTAAACTCACAAAATGTTTAGATGTGCGGTTCTCAATTCCCGTTTTGTAATACATGTACACAGTTGGTAGTGTTGCTTGAACCATTCATTAATATGGAAAATTTGAATTAATTACTGTATTTTGTCTTTATAGTGTTAAAAAATATCAGGCATCTACTAAATCTCTAACATAATCTTTCGAATCGACTTCTTTATGAAATAGCTGCTGTTATTCCTATCGAACGCAGATTTTCTGCCTTTTGGTTCATATATTTGTCTCAAATCTTACAAACATAAACCCGATAATTTCCCTATGCATCCAACATAATAAAAATATAGCTCATTTATAAAACGATATATCGACCCCTGCTTGAATATTCGGCTATAGTACACCATAATCCTCGTCGTAACGTCCTAAGAAATATTGAAATCGGTGAAAGATCAGCCCTACGAATACTCACTATAATTAGACATCCTAATAATCCTCTCTACAATCCTTCCAATACACTTCTTTATGAAAACTGCAAAATCCTTTCCATAAAAGAGACTTGAAACCCTTTCTATATAATTCGTACATAACATCTATTGTGGACCAATAGATGTATGTATACGTTCAGAAATAAAGATGTATGTATATTTTTAAATATATAAAAATATAAATCGTAAACGTAAATGCCCCAGTATAATTCTTCAAGAATACACTGCATCATTTCACCACATTAATTACAGTTAAATTACGAACATACCCGACAATGACTTCTGACATAGACAATTAGATGCCATCATCATTTTTTCATGACAAAAACATAAACACACACACACACACAAAACAGGTGAACAAACCACTGGTCATCGATAGCCAATTAACAGATATAAATTATATATTTGATTTTGCAATTACAATAAAACTAAAGAAGAAAAATGATCACTTTCATTAAATATTTTCAACTCAAACCATTGCAATGGACAGTGATACTGGAATGCAAAAAACAAATATGTATTGTGTTATACAACGTTTGGCGGGGTATATGCTCGATAAGTGGTTGTGATTGTTACAGTGTAAGAAATTTTTGCATTTATAAAAAGGGAATGGTCGATTTTTTCCTTGTTTAATTTTATTGTAATCTAAATAACTGCAAAGGTGTGAATCAACTCTCTTTTATACTTGATTTTGTCATTTTTATTTTGATTTGATCGGCCATTCTGGCCTTTTATTATTTATATATATATATCTTTTTACAAGATTATTATTATTAAATTAAATAAAAAAAGAATTTTAAAATAATAAATTATTTCCTCTTTTAGGTCAGTGAGATGTTGACATATGTTACGTAAATAATTTAAAGTTCGAATTATTTTTTATTCAATTTACTTAAATAACTATGACCAAGCGTATGAATACGCTTTTTTATTAAAAAATATTATTATTTTAAATATAATATTGCACAGAATTAATAAAATTAAATTTGAACTGAGATTTGCAAACTTCCCGATAATCCTAATCCTAAGATATATATTTTATTATAACTTTAAAAATATACAATTACTATTTTGAAATATATGTTTTAAAATCGATGCAATTGTATAGCAATAACGTTTTGAGAACTCCCAGCTATTACCGTGTGAGTGAGATTACAAAATGATTACTAATTGCCTAGAATTTTCCCAGTTTTGAAGTGTTAAATAGTTATTAAAAGCCTGTGCGAAACAAAATCAAGTGTAGAATAATAGTTGTAATATTATTTTGTTGGTATTTGACTTCGGATTTTGTGAGAAAATGTATTGTAAATCTTTATAGGATAATATGCGAAATATAGCACATATTTGAAATTGATCGGTTTATACTTACGTAATAGTGCTTATTGGAGCCTATTGAAATTTTGTATGATTAAAAAAACATTTAAAAATAAATTTACAGTTATACAAAAAAGTTAAAAAAAGTGTTTTATTTTATTAGTTTTAAACAATGCATAACGAAAAGGAAGCCTCAACCATTAAATATTAAAAAAAACAATTTATGACGTCATAACTGTCACATTTTTTTTTTTTAATTTTGAGAATATGTGTTTCATTAATTTAAATCACAATATCCTTTTTAGATGCGGTAAATCCGTAACTTAATTCCCACACTGTATACAGTGATTCCCAAAAGTAAAAGTTACATTCTATAAAATCGCAAATAAAAATATTTCAGAAAAATGTTCTGACACGTCGATTTTTAGTTTTAAATTACTTTATTTACTGTTTTCAATTCTATGTTGTCTATTTCGGAATCCTGTAGTGCTGGTCCTGACGGTGTACCCGAATATTTTTTAAAACGATGTATTTTCACACTTAGTAAACCTATCCATTGAATGTTTGAGTAATCATTATTATCTGGATGTTTTCCAGACTGTTGGAAAAGTAACTACATTGTACCAATCTTTAAAAATGGAAATAGATCAGTTGTTTCAGCCATCCATCCCTTTGCCCCCATAGGGGTAGTAAACCCAATTTCAAAAATGAAAATAGCATACCTCAGTTCATAGATTTTAATCATTTTGAACGCAAAAAAAAAATCAAAATCGGTTAATAAATAATGGCGAAATTTACCAAAATGTATTCAAAGAAGAGCGTCAATATTCGAGTAGGTGTTGTTGAAGCGGGCATTGCAATATCGTTAAGATAATTTCAACCTGATTTTACTTAAGTCAAACATATTGGCGGACGGCCCGGGTGCGTTTCATTGAACACAATACGAACTTCTTCGTGCGTTCGGCTTTTTTCTCCAAACCCAATCTTCATTAAAACTTCGATTTTTTCGGTTTCAGTAAGCTTGAATTTGCTGCTGTTTCTTCAATCACGAATTGTATGTGTTAGACATACATAGTTGCAATTGTTTCAACGATATTTCTATGCTCGCTTCAACAGTACTCTCTTTGAATAGATTTTGGTAAATATCACCGTTTTTTATTAACCGTTTTTGATAATTTTTTATTTTCGTTCTATTCAGAATGAAAAAAATCTATCATTGTTGCTATTTGAATTTTTAATGTTGGGGTTATCACCCCTTAGGGGAGAAGTGATGTGGAGCTACAAAGTGTATGTCAGGATAGTAACTTAAAAATTAAAATTGAACAAATGTATTTACTATTTTATAGAATTTATTCGTTATTTTTGGGAAGCACGAAATATATAAGCATAGTAAAATTAGATAATAAGTGGCTATGAGCCAGTGGCCTTTTTGTCATAAATTTATAGATATTTCTTGACAATAAATTATTGGAAATGTCAGTTAACATAAAATTGTGAATGAATTTGTTTATTCAACGAGAATTAATATTTTTTATCTGTAATATTATTCATCCCTATTAAATCCCTGATAAATTCCACCAACCGCATTTCGCGTTCACAAACTGGATCAAGGAGAAATATAGACTGCAACGCTGGACATTTATTAATTAACGGACAATCGGCTTGTTAATACGACGTTAACGTGCACACCGTTAGTGGCGCAAGTAGTCATTAGCATTATTGGCGGTTGGATAATTTTCGCAGAAGTTATTGTTTTCGAAAATTGCCGCTTCCAATCGGCATGTAATTACGGTCTAAGTGCAACACGAGTCACGTCAAATATTTAAAAAGTACGATTTCGAAAAGTGCCGCAAGATGTGCAAGTCACGAACGGCGGCTAGATCGGCTATCGGGGCTTCCAGAGGATTAAATATTAAGTCCAGTTGAATAACGTAACGTCTGATTGCTGGGGAGAATTGCGCCGTTGTTATTTGTGGAGTGAGGGGGTAAAATCATTTGATTTCAGGGGAGTTTTACAGGAATAAAAATTCAATTACTTAATTTGCTATTAAATACTATAATTGTTGTAATAATAAAAAAATCTGGATTTATCCCTTGCCAATACACCTTTGCTTTATATAAAATGTCCAAAAAAACATACTGTTTTCTCCGTGAATTCGAGGGATATGACGGATGTTACGGGATGACATATTGTATAATTCAAAGCCCGGCGTGGATATTTGCCCGGGAAGTAATGCATATTTATTAAAATAACAGTTTTAGAAAAAAATAATGAAATTCTAGAAAAATCGATAAAACGTAGTTATTTAAGGCTGGCGTTTATCGTATGTAAAATGAGGCGATTTTGTACCAATTGAATTCCTACAACAAACAAACCCTGAATGATGAATTTCATCATATTATATATCAAAATAATCCTAAAACTCCACAGATTTCGAACGAGTTATTTAAAAATTAATCTGATTAATAGTTTAGAAGAAAATTACGTCCAAAGTTAGCACATTTTATGCAAAGAATGTGCTATATTTTTACTTATTAATATAATTATTGAAAGAAAATGAAATATGTCGTAATAATCTACATTGAATGTAGTTATGGTTCAATACATTTTTTCGTCAGAAAACAATGCTGTTTACTGAGGAAGGTCGTTCCGAAAATATCATCAATTCCCGTGAAATTCGGCCATATTGAATAAAACCGGCAAGTTACATATAGTTTTCTGCATTTGACTAGACAAATATTAGTTCATTAAGTCTCATATAGATAGCGGTAAATAATGTACTATATTTTAATAAATGTTATTTGCGTTTATCACCTTTAAATTATATATAAAATTAACGTTATGAGTAATCGTTTAAATAATTAATACTGTGGAAAAATACAAACAAAGATTTTTAATTAATTTTCAAGAGATACTCAATAGATGTTTCTCCCCTATTCTTGATAATATTTGTGTATGTGTGCATGTGCATATGTGTCTGAATGTGTGTGTGTAGAACCGCTTAATGTTGTTTCACATTCAATGAATATGAGAAAGACAGAAATATCCAGTTATCTCTGCGTGCCGCGATTCTATAACACAGATGATCCGCATGCCATTCTAAAATAATAAACATTTTAAATAGTGTTCAGTAAGCAGTATACAAATATAAATGAATATTTTTGCAAAGGTTTGCATGGTGAAAATGTATTATTATGGTTTTTTTTAGATTTATAAAAAAATGTAATGTTTCAAATAATTTTATTTGGGAGGATTGTAATAAAAGACATATGATGATCATAAATAAATCAATATAATTGTAAAATTTACGGATAAAAAATAATAGCATGACTGTAAAGGAAGCAGAAATATATACTTTCCAAAAAAATGTATATATGTTTCCTCTAAAATGATTAACAATCTCATGCAACGTTGTATTCAACTATTATTATTCTACACTTTGTGTAGAATAACATCTCAAATAAAGATAATTTTAATTTTTGGTTTATTTATAGTATATGAATATTGACCCTACACCCATATGGCTAGGAAGGGTGTGTGTGTATATATATGAATATATATGAAAATTGACATTGATGACTCCAATTTTTTATAGGAATTTTAAAATAAAATGGAATCCCGACCAGGGAAAGTTCTTGGAAGCTGGAATTGATCCAGCCAATATGTGTTAAAAAATAAAATTGAATAAAATAAATATGAATACATTATTTAAAATTAACCAATAAAACACAGATAAAATTGAGTAATTTAAAATTCTCGACTAGTTTCGGTTATCAGCTCATTATCAAGATACTTTAAAATTGAGTTTATTTAAATGTCTATGGACCGAAATTATTTTGCCTGCAACACAAGTTAAAAAATCAATATATCTATAAAAATTAATATCCATAGAAATTTAAATAAACTCAATTTTAAATTCTCTTGACAATGGGCTGATAACCCAAAACTAATTGAGAATTTAAAATTATTCAATTTAATCTGTGTTTTATTGGTTTTATAAATATTAATATTTAGGATGGTTTAATTCTTTTTGAGCCTCTAAGATATATATGGAATTTCGACATTTTAATTTTTTCGCGTCTATTTAATATAATTTCTGGAGCTAAGCAGTTCCTGTAAAATTTATCTAATTTTTGTAACATTTCAATCGATAATTCAGAATCTCTATAAATTTTTTCTATAAATATTGGATTTTTTTCGCCTGTATATACAATAAAATGGCAAACTTTACTATTGGTAATTGACAGCTGTCCCTGAACCTATAAATAAATTCAATTAATACAAAAGTATTTTAGTTAAAAAGTATTATCTGATAATAATAGTCATGATTTCGCTTTAGTCGAATTTCACCATCATGTAATTTTAAAAATGGAATTTTCTTTTTTAACACAGCCTCATTCAATGTTAAATTTGAGTCTGCTACTTTCTTTGAACATTTGACTTCAACGATTTCGTCGTTATTTATTATACCTACAAAATTAAAAATTAGAATATACAGGAAGCAACACTATGAACTACGGCTAATGGTGAAAAACTTTCTGGATGGTTATAAGTGTTTTCTAAAACATTCGGGATTTTCATTTATTGTCGAATGTGAAGTCATATTCGTCATTACTTTAGACATGTCCGCCATATATTCATTACTGAGACATCACAATCGAATTAGAATAACATTTTTTACTTTGATGTTTGTAGTGTGTGTGTGTTTTTTAAGAAATTTAAAATAGAAATAGGACAAAAATATTTATTTATTCAAGTTCTACAACTTTTATTTCAAACATTTTTCTATCGAAAAAATTGTATAACTCAAGAACTGAAGATAATAAAACAAAAAGTAAATAAAAATAATTAAATATCTTCAAGACAAACATTATTTGGTGCGATCAATATTTGTAAAAAACGGATAATAAAAAATAATAAGAGTAATGAGTTCTGATTCAGATCAAAAGTTTATTAGATCTCGCCGCTGTTAAAAAAATCTTGGATTCAACGTTTGAGTTCAATTTTTAGAATCGTTTTTGCTCTATTGACGAAACACACAGACAAAAACATACACAGACATTTTTCAAAAACGATGGAGTGGACTCATAACGGACACATCCGTTGAAATTAACGATTTCAAAATGTTTACAATTACAATTATTTTCTCTTGAAAGGTAAAAATAAATAAATATATAGGTATAGGACATTGAACATGAAATGAACAATTTGGCGTAGATGAAAATAAACATTTAAAATAAGCAAGTTAACATCTATTTGTGTTAGAATTGAAAGTACCATAATTTTGAAAAGGTTTTATCTGGATTGGTACGAAATGATCATTGTTAGCTATTTATTTTACAATGTCTACTGTTCGTTGACCCTCTTTATACATAATTTATTATTTTACACTAACCATCCGGAGAAGCTCCCAGAAAACCATTTTTTAAATTATTATTCGGGCACCAAGTATATAAATATTTCATACTTAAAATAACCATTGCATATAATAGTATTGTCTTAGTATGCATATAAAATAATGATTTTAGATTTTTAGAAACAGCAACAACAGTAACATCTAATCAAAACTACTAACCGTATTATATTGCTGTAAAGATAATGTGAAGAGGAATCTATTAAAAAATAATATATAGGGTGTTCAATTTAAAATAATAAAGTTGGTATCAAGTCGGCTTGCATATATGAAAACAATTTTATATTATACACCTTTAGTAAAAAATAAAAAAAATAATAAATAAATATTTGAGGATCCATTTCTGTAAAAAAGGTAAATTTTATGAATATTCAAATATCTATAAAAACTTACAAACTTATAGTAAAAATTATTACGTTTAATTTAAAATTTGGAAGATAACAACTTTATGTATCAGAAAAAATGTAAGTATGAAAATATTTTAGTTTGAAAAATCAAGCTCGATTACATATACAGTCAAAGTTCGAGTAGGTATAAAGCGCATACATATTTAATGAATCGTTTGCCACTCTGTGCTTTGCAATAATTCTGTGATTTCTATTTTTTTCTCTAAAAATGAGAATAAAAATATTAAACATCCATTGAGTAATTCGATGATACGACAAAAATCATCAAATATATTTATGCACTGTCTCTTTATACACTAAAAAATAACAAACAGAATATTCATTAATTTCAATAAAAAAATAGAACGCGTCAGCGTCGGTTGTCGAATACACACACATACACATATGTAAATTAAATAAAAAAACAAACTACAGTGTTCTACATATTTCTCATTTAGTTCGCTATTAAAATCGAGAGGCATCACCTCCTTGACGATTCGCAACTATCTCTGTCATCGCATCATTCCTTTTCTAGTAAACGCCAGCCTTAAGAAGCGGTTTGCTTAAGCGCTATAAATTTAAATATTTGGATTTTCAATCAAAAATATTTATTCCCCGGAGAATAATAATAAAAAGTGCTCGACTCGAATGAATAATAAAATTGAAAATGCAACGCTCTGTGCCACCCTAAAAACGCATGAATAATTCAGAATTAGACTCGATAATGAAAAGCAATTCAGTAAATGAAAGAATGTGATCTACGAGATGCCATAATTACATGAAAGATGGGGTGGACGCGGGGTGGGATTTTATCCGGCGTGAAATACGACTTTCCCGCTCGGAATTATTAATAACGTCCGAAAGGTGGAGGCGAGAGGCGCTTTTCACCAGCCTCGAAATTGCAAATCGGTCACACCATTTTCTTTTTTAATGGCCGTCCCCCGCGGGGCTAGGCGGGATGGGAAACCGCACACGATGTCCCCCTTATTTCCGCCACAATATATTTTCTTGTCGACAAAAAAAAAAGGAATAAGAAGAAAAAGGAGTGGAAGTTTATATACTAGTACAGCGGATTGAATATCCATTACGTTTTCTGATCGTAAATCAGGGAAGGTGTATTTCCATAATAAAGCCACGGATTGCGTGTTTGATTTTTCCGAAATCCACCCCCCGTTCCGTTCTTTTTTCTGGTATATAAGGGTGTGCGAGCTAGTGTGTAAATGTGTGCGTTTTTTGCGTGTGTCTCTACTCACAATCAGACAGCCGCACTTCCGCAATAATTCCAGCCATCTCTCTACGTATATTTATATTCCCGTTATCAGTTTTCTTATCGCGCATCCGCCCGACCCTATCTACCACCTTCCGGCCATCTTGGGTGTCTTCTGCGGGACACGCGATCGCTTTCTCGCTTTTGTTTAAATATAATTCATTTGCGGCGCCCGTGGAATTATCTTTTTCGATTTGAATTTAGCGTGACTTCGCTGGTAACGATAAATGACGTCTATGTTTACCAATTACTTTTGTGCTGCCTCCGAGCCCTTAATAACTCACGTGCAGGCGCCGGGCTATGAAAAGCAATAAATACACTTCGGAATATATTCACCTCTCTGGATTAAATTAGCTCACCGCCGGCGATGGTGGTGCGATGGTTGTGATTCATGTGGAAATTTAGTGTTTCTCCAAATGAATTCAATGCCAAGGGCAAAGCGGAAAATTCAAAATATATTAATTACTTACATTATTGCTGGCCCACATAATGTGCTATTAACATACAACAAAATACACTACCAATTAATATTATGGGCAAGCATCAATAATATCATTTTATTTCTATTTCCTGAAACAATTTTACTGTTAATTTCTATTTTGATAAGATAGATAGATCAGGCTTTACTTCAACTGAACTTATGATTACATAATTATTTTTTTTTTAATGTTTATAATTTAATTATTTTAATTGCTTGGAAATTTAATTAAATAAATAATTTTACACAATTAAACAATAACATATAAAAAAAGAATTTGAAAATTATTATTTAATTAATTATTCTTTCTGGAATTTAAAACTTACTAAGTAGATACAAAGAAAGTAAAAATATCCATTTAAACAACTACTTTCTCGGGAAAATACCCATACCGGACATTGAATTACACATTTGTCATCATTATGTTCGTAGTAGTTGTTTCAATGGATATTTGAATTTTCTTTGTACTTACTCCATTATTATTTAATTCCAGATCTATTAAAAATACAATAATCAACTGATTAATTATTTTTTTCTTTTAATTCAATTAAAACTGCAATGTGAAACATTTCAACCATTTTTATAATTAAAAAGTAAATAGAATAAATGTACATCCTTCATGAAAAATTGGCCAGTTCGCATGAATAGGTTAAGTGAAGTTAATACGCATTTATCCAAGAGATTCAGAAGATGCCTTCTTTCAAATGGTAAAAGAAAGGAATTACCGTAAAGAGATTAAGAAGGGCCGCCTTCAAATGGTAAAAAAGGGAGCCAAAGTATCTACTTCACGGTCATTCCTTTCTTTTACCATTTGAAAGACGACATCTTCTGAATCTCTTCACATCTATCATCGCTAGGATAAAAGCTTTATCAAAATACATTTTGCATAAGTAAAACATTAATTAATATAGCAGCAGAAGAAAATTCTGTTTTCAACTTCCAGCTTAAAATAATCATCAGGAAAGATAGTGAATTATTTGTGACGATGTTAACTTCAAAGAAAGTGTTCTTCTTTGAAGTTAACATCGTCACAAAATAATGCATTCCACACAGGTTATGGCAACATAGTGTAGATGTTGCTATACGACCTGTGTTCGTCATCTCTACCTACATTATAAGTAAGTACTCCGCTATGTTGGAACCTATCGTAAATATCGTCGAAAAACCTGGACCCTCTACAGTGCACAAACCACATAAAAAAATTGTTGCTGTTGTGAAAACACACTGGGAATTGCCAGAATTTATAATTCTCCAAAAAAGATAGCAGAAAATTTGTTAATAGAGCTTCAACCACTAAGAATAGAAATAATCCAGAAATTCCATTCAAATTCTCCTGTTACCTCAGATAAAGAATATTGAATGCCAACATTACTCTATCTTGACTCATTTTCAATTTCTTTGGAAAGCAGATTTCCAGAAGATTTCTGCTGTTTCTACATCCTTCTCCCATGATTGATTTGAATTGAAGAATTAAAACAGAAGATGAAATTTGTTGCTGACTTTTATGAATTGGACCGACTTGAATCGGAAATTTAGTTGTGGTTTTATTTGTGGACTAAAAAGAAGCATGATCGCCAGTTGCTGACAACATTGGAAATGGTCAAAGAAGCAACCACATTCTTTCCTGTTATAAAACGAGGTTTTTCTATATCAATAGCTCAGCCTTGTTCAACCAGCAGTATTGAAAGAAGTTTCACTATTTCGAGAAGAGTGAAAACTTGGACGAGATCGACTATGACAGAGGACGGGTTGAACGGCCTTTGCCTCATAAGTATGCATAAAAAATTGAAACTGAGGTCGTAAAGAGATTTGATGAAAATTCAAGGAGATTGATTTTAACAATATAAATATAAAAGAGTATTTATTCATTTGGTCACAGTTATTTAATAAATTAAATAAAAATGATTTGAAAATAACTAATAAATTATTTTCACATTTAGCTCTGTGACATTTTGACTTACGTTACATAAGTACTTTAAAGGAATGCACATTAAAATAACTACTTTCGGGTAATACCTCGCATCATTGATTTTGTTCCAATTTTATTTAATATAATCAGAGAAGACGACAAGGACAAGATCAACGTTTTAAAAATTAAATTTGATAATTATTTTATTCCGAAAAAGAACATAATCCGTAGATTATTCACGTCCCGTCAAAATAAGATCAAAGAGTAATACATCAAAACTATGAAAACCCAAGCAGGATAATAAGTACGGTGCAATTAGTTTCCAAAAAAAAACGGCCTAACCTTAACATCCAAAGTAATATTTTTTAAGTCCAAATTATTCTATACAATTCACATCTTGTTTGATAAAAAGTTACACCATTTTAAGCGTCGAGTTTAGGGGAGAAAAGTGGGTAAAATTTAAGGTAATAAGTAAAATATTTTTGTAAACTGTTTTTGTAAAAAGGGGTTTTCCCGTAAATAAATAAATAAATTAGTAGCTTTTATCAGTTTTTATAAAATATTTCAAAAACTATATGGTTTAGCGCAAAAAGTACTATATAATAATATACAATAAACTACGAACAAAAATGGTAATATTGATAATCTTGCTAAAGTCCAAGAGTTATGGAGGGTATAAAAGTAACAATTTGAAAATGAATTTCAAAAATAATTTAAAGCACAATTTGAAAATAAAATAAGGATTTTAAGTGAAAATAGAAACAATACCAAATTGAAAGCAATAAATTGCAGGAATAATTTAAAGCTCGATTTGTTTGGAAATAGAAAATGCATTTTTAATTAAAATGCAGAAAGTGAGATTTTAATAAAAATATTTGAATTGTTTTGGAAATATTTCAAGGCGAAAGCGTTTGTTATTTTTGGCGATAAATTTTACATATATTTCACAATCAAGGAAGGCGCTTGAGTTAAAGTATGTCCAAAATTTCTATTCCACTGCTTTTACGAAAGAAGACGCATTTTAGAAAGTCTGTAAAGCTTGTAAAAGATGAAACAATTGTAACAATGTCAAAGAAATTTAATAAACGGAACGAAAAGATAGATAATTTCTTCTTGTTTATTGTTTATTAACGGTAAGTCCATTTAAATACATATTACTTAATACTAACTATACATTAAAAGATAAAGGAGGGTTGCAATATAAGTATAATTATAAAATGCTAATAAATTAAAAGTTATAAATAAGTTAAAATGTAAAATGACAATTGTTTTAAGATTGAAACAACTGCGAATGAATTATTATACAAGCCGAAGGAGTGCAAACGTCCAGAAATTATTAGCAATCTTAATAAAAGTGGAATTACTGATTTAATTCATCAATAAAATTTAAACTGGATATGTTGAGAGTATTGGAAAGAATAAAGAAAGAACTCAATCTGAAAATTATAAAATCCTTAAGAAACATAGAATTATTAAAAATACTCTAAGGACTAAATATTTCACAAGTATTGGAAAATCGAAAGGAAGCGAACTCTCTTAAAATATTGAAAGTTTTAAGAAACGTGAAATTTTAGAAAATGCTGAGAAATTCAAAGTTATAGCAAGATCTGAACATTTCAAAAATACTGGAATGGCTGAAGGAAGTAAATGCTCAGAAAACATCAAGAAACTTACGAAACTTAGAACTACTGAACAATCTATAGAATTCAAACTTTCTGTAGAGAATTTTGCAAGCATTAAAAAGAACAACGTGATTATTGAAAATACTAACGAATTAAAAGCTCCTTCAAGGTTAAAAAATTTTGAAACTACTGAAAGTAAACTTTCTGGAAATATTAAAAACATTAAGTATCCTGGAATCACTGAAAATACTATAAGGAAGTATGTGCGCTGACGGAGACATTAAGACAACAATTAAAAAAAAAAACGACAATGGGAGACTCAAGAAACTACAATTAAATGAACAAAATAAATAAAAATAATTATTTAATAAAATGTTCAGCTACCAATTATCCAGCGTATGTATAACTTGTGGTGGCTATTTCGGTTTTTCGTACCACATCAGAATAGTGTGTTCCATGTGCAATACATTGATCAAGGCGACTGAACGGATCTTGTATTGTACCTGATATTAATCATAATAAATGAAAAACGACACAAGCCTTGTAGACTCAAATCGTTGACGATTCCACATGAAATTAGGTGAAAGATGGCGTTTACGTCGAAATATGTAAGAAATTTCGAGGAGCCACTACACGCTCAAATATAAATAAATATAAACTAGTACAAAAATAAAATGAAGATTGTACAAGGTGCGGTAAATCACATCTAATAAATAAATGCCTAGCGTGCGGCAGCCAATGTTTAAAATGCAAAAGAAATAATCAAAATGCAATGAAATGTAAAAGTAAGTCAGTGAATAAAATTGAACAAACCAGAGTTATTATATGTAAATGATAGGCCCATTGTTTAAATTCGTATTTATTAAAGTGTAAATCCTAAATTAACAATCTTCGTAGTGATAAAAACAAGATGTTTTAAAATTTTTTATATTTAAATGTTGAAATTGAAGTTTGTAAATCCAATAGGCGATCATTGTAACATTGTGTATGGTTGTAACACTAGTAAAAAAAAAAATAGTACCTTAAAGACCTACAAAACTAAATTACCATGTGCTGTAACTACGCTTAAGCAACCTATAAATAATTAGCGGCACGTCTGCTAATTGTTAATAGGATTGCCTACGATATCATCTACAAGACACCAGATACAACAAAGATGAGTTTCATTCTAACTCTTGTTTGACTCACACACATATAAAATCATACATTTTTTGGTCCGCTTAAGGAGACAACACTGTCGACTGCGAATAATTTAATGGCAAAAATATGTAATTGAATTAGTTAACACTCAACATTACGGTACAAAATATGTGAACGCTCAACCAGATCATAAATTAACACCTTAACTGTGTTAAAATATAAAAAGAAACCGGTATAAATCGACTTTTATTAATCAGTCGATATTATATGTTTCTTTATTTAAAATTTGCTTTATGCCACTGAGTCACAACGCTTTAAAGAAACCTATGAAATTATGAGCCTATTAGTGGTAACATAAAAGATGCAATTATCAATTCGAAACGACTAAAACATTGCATTGAAAATGGAAACAACTACTAGCAGAGACATTTTTTGTATTGCGCATCGCCATAAATTCAAGACAAAGCTTAAAGGTAGCACAAGATAGACAAACACTTCCTATATTGTGTACACTTAATGTTAAAAAAATGTATGTAATTGTCTGAATAAAAATATTTTTTGTATATGAAATGACAGTTAAAAATGATATCAAATGTTGTTGAGTTGGGTCGAATAAATGTTTCAGATCCTATTTAAAATTGTGAATAACTATTTGCTGGTTACCACACGAGAGTACAAAATAGTCTTGTTAAAAATAGAGTAAAAATAAGTAAGCGGGATTTTGTACTAATAAGTACGGCAAAGTAGCATTAAAATATACTACTTGACACAATTCCGCATGTTTGAATATGCTATTTTTTTAATATAGTTATATTCATTTAAGCCATTTGTAATGGCTTTAATGCCATTTTTGTCACTATTTAGAATATCGTAATAATCATCCAACTTTATTTACTAGACTTCTGTGGATATTGCATTTTTTTAATGATACGAATCATATCGATCGTGATTTTTAATTTATTTATCATATTCATCATTGTTTGTATTATTATTATTCCTTTACCCTCCATACGAAGTTTGTGGTGAAAGTATTATAATTACTACTCGGGTCTATTCCGTACCTGAAATATTAAATTTAATAAACACGCTATTCCTTACCATTACTGCCGACGCGAATTTTGTAAATAATGTTCAATAATATTTAACGTTATAATAAGTAATAAGTTATATCTTAATTAATATTCGTGAAGAATAGCTCCGATTTATTATTTTAGAAAAGTTAAATTTTAAAAATTATTTTAGTTATAGAAATAATTATTGAATTTCGGTGTCTACTTTACATTCAAAAGATGAATAATACCAGCAAAGATTTTCCTTCCAAACTAAATTTACAAAGATTTAAAGTTTCCACATGACCTACATCCCCATCCATCCTCCCCCTCCTCGAGGGAAACAACCAAACGTGCACTGTTCTTCCCCGTCCCTTTTCACCCGGAAACAAAAGAATCCGTCAATTGGTATGCACCGTCTGTAGCACTTGATCAGAGAACACACGTCAATTGTTGAGTCATTACCATTCCTGGTATGAACAACAAAAAAGGCGAAGGATGGTTTAAAATAAAACAACCGCGGAATAACAATGGGAATAAATATGCACATACTGGAGTGTATTTTACTGATGATATTTTGTTTGTATCTGGTGGTGTGTGTGTGTGTGTGTGTTTGTGTGAAATGGTATTACCGATAATACACGCACGCACACGTTGAATGTGCGGATTATCTGCAATGGAGTCGCTGCCCTCCGGCGTGCACATGATTAATATGCCACATCTCTTTATTACACACCTCTTTGACGCGTAACGTGGCTAATTAGGGTTTAATCAAATCAAATTAGATAACGCCCAGTTTACGACCTTTTTCTGCATTGTTTTTCACTTTTTTGTTTTGTTTCGTTTCGAGGGAAACGAATTATGGATGTGGGCGAATATGCAAATTTACGGCAATTACGCGAATGCCAGCGTTTTGTTTTTGTTTTTAATATCTCGAAATTAAATCAATGAAAGGGAATAATTAAATGGAGTATATTTTTCTTATTTTTGTAATTAATTATTTATTTAAATTTACTTAAATGAATAAACGTTTATTTAATGCGAAAAGGATGTATTTTTTACAGAATTAAATACTTGAATCTTAAGACAATTAAAAAATTTGCTGAATTTTTTGTTGAAATTCCTGGATAACTGAAATAAAATTTAAATATTGTAATGAAAATGATAGTAGCAGTAAGTTTAAGAACTTATAATAATAGGTTAATATAAACAAATGGAAATTAAAATTTGTGGATGAATCACGAATTTCCCAGCCATCCACTAAGGCGGAGGCGCCGGACAGAAAAAAACCGTGGTTTTAAAAACGGTGCTTTTTTATCTAGAAAATTAATAAATAATAATAATACACAATAAATATATTTCCTTTATTAAATAGATTACCACAAAGTAGCGATTAGCACCATTCAGAAACCAGTGTAATTTTAAATGAGTTTGTTATAAAAATATTAAGAATATTAATTATGGAAATTACATAATCTATAGTTAATATTCTCACATAAAACCATTTATAGTTTAACTGTGAAAACTTTGAAGTAAATACACCAACAAATACTAATAAATTTAAATCCGGTGCCATCCAGAGCTGTAACACGGTTGCATAATTGAAATATTCGGGGCCGTTGCATTCCTGCAAATTCGCCGCCAGCGTATGTCGAACCGAAATGGAAATGGCGATGAAGTAAATATCATCACCATCTGAATGTTGATAAAATCAGAGCGGGGGCGGCGAAAAGAGGGGGAGGAAGAGTCGGCACATTAACAATATTACCATTGATTGATTCCAGTATGGATTAGTCAGAAACTGGAACAAAGTGGCAATTATGTCCGTATCCGGGAATCGACAATCATGTTATAGAATATTCAGGACGAAAAGAATTAGCACACTGCGAAATGGAAATTTAGCGCATATACTCGTGTCTGTGTGTGTGACTAACACACATATACACGTATGTGCATGTGTGTACTAGTCAGTTTGTGTCAAACTACAAATAATCGTTTCATCCGAAATCGCATTTCATGAAGTAATCAACGTCCGAATGGTTTTCACCTTTCATGAAATTTTATTTGTGTCTGAAACTGGACAAATAAATGGAAATCGCATTGTATTTCGTTAATATTTCATGGATGCTAATTTAACAAGTAGATGAATTACATTGTTTAATTTAAAGACCACTTTTAAAATCATTAGCTAAAAAAATACCTTACTGAATAACTCGCTTGGTGTGTCTGATAGATGGCGAAAACCGCAGCTGTCATGTTGTTACAGTCTAATTTGGTACATCCAATTAAACCATAATGGTGAAGTAGTCTAAATTGTTATGAATTTGTTAATTTTTGTGAAAATATATTAAGTGTCGATGGCCATTTTCTGATATATTTATAAACTATAATTGTAAATATTAAATGTAAAAATTCTATGTACAACTTCAGATATATATATATACTAAATGAGATAGAAATCCGAAATATATATATATATTTAGGCTTATCTTGGCAAAAAGAAACAATGATAAAAATTCAGCTGTATCAGATAAAGTTATTGTTTTTTTATTCAACTTGTTTATTTATTTTGCGTACAAGCTAAAAAAAACATTTTTGCCATAGCAATGATTTAAATGTTATTGAGTGCGGTTCTAAGCTTTCTGTAGGAAGCCGAGCGTCACGAGAAAACAACCACCGGCCTAAAATGCCCGCCACGCAAAGCGTCCGCCGCCAAAGTCATTTATAACGACAGATGGCGCACAACAAACATGAAGCGCATAAGGTCAAAAGGACAAAATAAATTCAGTAGCCAACTCGGAAAACACCTCAGTTTTTTGAGTAACAAATAAAACCAGCCTCTCGAAGGGTACGTAATCGCAGCTTCCCCTGACGCCAAGGAAAAAAATGTTTCCTGGTCCGGATCAAAAAGACAGACTTTAATATATACCAGCACAATTCCAGCCATCACAGCACCGCCAGCTTGTCCAACGAGAAGTTGCGCTGCTCCGCCGGAGATCTATGCACATCGATCCCATACTCTCATCGTTATCCTTACAAAATCTAGGGTGCAATTTTTTATCAGCTTTTTGAGTTTGAGAAAGAGAGAGAGAGAGAAAGAGAGAGGATAGTTGGGTTTAGAGAGGTTGGAGTTTCTTTGCGAGAAATTAGGGACAGGGTACGTAGAAGTTTAGATACTATAGTAAGATGTCGGATAGGGGATCAAGAGGGTCGAACTCTAAGAGAGAGAGAGAGATCGACGTATGAGTCTGTTGGCTTTAAGAAATCGATTCTCCAGCATTGCATGGAAGACCGTTTGGAATGCGAACAATTAACCGCCGGATTCGCACCTTTGACTTTTTTTTATTCTAGCCGAGTTATGTGCTTTCTTTAACCGCCGAGCACCGACGAAATCGTTTCAAGTGATTAACAGACTTCCCTTCCCACCACGGAGATTCTCCTGCGGGGTAACGGTGTAGGACGAGGTAAAGACGAATTTTTGATTTCGATCAGTTATACACTGTTTTGTGATGAATCTAGATTCATGGTATGATGGTCAGTCATTTTATTTATTCATTTCATTTGTGAAAAAATCAAATAATCCGTTATTTCATTGCAGTATATATTCTACTTTTGAAGCTATTGGTGGATATGCCGTAACAGGGGTATGGAAGTGCCGTTTCTTCAAGGAATGCTTCCTTCACTTCTTCAGCCACCATTACATAACTGAATGTTAACTTCATCAAAAGATTTCATATTGTCCTTCAAGTTCTTTCCTGCGGGTTTGATATAGACATACCGAAGTTTTAGGAGTACTGCATAGAAACGGTGCGTATGCATGTGCACCATTATCCATGGTTTTGCATGCATCCAACCATCCACAAGATTCTGCTCCACAGCAGCAAAATTCTTGACACATCGCTTCTTGCAATTGGACAGATGTCGGAAGAAGCTCAAGAATCGTGTAAGAAATTTTATAAAAAAATATTATCAGGATTTTGAACGAAAATATAGCCGCATCCAGGACTTGTTACCATTAAAGCAGCTGAAGATGTTAAACGCTATGCTGTAGCTTTGCTCAGAGTTCCAATCACGGAGATTGTTAATAGCGACGACGAACCCGAGTATTCGGCCGATGCCAAGGAAGAATACTAATTCGATAAATTAAAGAACATGTTATAAAAAACATGTATATTATTTCGATACCTTCATAATATATTCACTGATTAAGTATATGATTCTAATTTTCTAATTATCAATTTTTATTCAGTAGATCTACCAAATTTATTTAAAAATTCGCAATTTTTAACGTTTTTGTTCACCATATTGGGCCGGCCAAAATAGCCTAAATGCCGATTTTCATAAAAATATGTCAATTTTTAACCTAAAATAGTTCCGCCATTTTGTTATTGATATTTTTTTAAATCAGCAAACCTAAAAATAGTTTTTCTATAGATTTTCATGGATATACCGCATTTGTAAACGTTTTGTCGTTTTACGATATTTGATTAATTTCCCAAAAACTGCCTATACGCAACTTTTCATTCAAATCCGTTCACATCTTCAACTTTTGTCCATCTTTCGGCAACGTGGTGAAAGATAAAATACACATTTTTTTGTCGAAAGGCTCATTCATCACACTATTGGGGGGTGCTTATGGCTCACCTCTCATCGTCGTTAGAGGCTATATGACATCATTACATCGATGAAATTCTGCAACCTCATCTTCTACCAAACATTGTCAAATCCAACTTTTCAACAGAATAATGCTCGCCCACATATAGCAAGAGCCAAAATGAACTTCATTCAGCACGCTGAAATCAATTTGTTGCGCTGGCCATCGAGGTCATTGGATTTATTTCCAACTGAGCGTGTGTAGAATATGATGGGCTGACGACTCCTTAATTTGAAGCATTTCCCTCAAACTCTAGAAGCACTTTGAAATGAGTTAGTAATTGCTTCGAATGAGATACCATAGGAGGACATTAATCACCTAATTAGAAGAGAACCTAGGCGCCTTAAAGAGTCCATAACTCATCTTGGTGCATCGACACATTATTAATGTTTATTTTTGTAAAATTCGTTGAATCGAAGAGAAATTTTGTTTATTTGTTTACTATGTTTTCTTTTAAAATTGTACAAAATATTTTATATGCTTGCATGAGTTACGATCAGCCACTTTTATTGTTGAAAATGCGAAGTATAAATACAAACAACATAGCCTAACTATAAAATCGATGATGTTAACATTTCTCTACATAAAATAACAGTTTTACATTTAGTACTATTAAGTTATGCAGTGTATACATATGATAATAATGGGATGCTAAAAATTGCATTTTCGATATTCGTTCGTCATATCCGAATTATTGATATTGGTTTCAATAATTTTAATGTTGTAATTTTGATGTCAATGACAAAAAACGGCCTGGAGACAACGACTATGAGACTTATTTGACGAAAACCCAGCTCAAACTCTTAAAGATCTTGCAAACAGTTTAGCAGTTGATGAATAAACTGTTTCCAGACGTTTATATGCAATGAAAATATATATATGTATATATATATATTAACTGGCAATGAAAAGTGGATCATTACGACAATCCCAAGTGCAATGAGTTATAGGTTGATCCAGGAGAGCCATCAACATCGACCACGAAATAAAATATTTATGGCCATAAAATCTCATTATGCAAATGTTGAAATCAGCAAGATATAGTGTACTACTAGCTGCTAGAACTTAATGAAACTTACCACAGATGTCTACTTCTGTCAATTGAACAAATTTTGTGGGCGGTTCGTTGCAAAAAAAACCGACAATAGCAAGGTCATCCTTTTGCATGACAACGTTCGGCCTCGCGTTGCAAGAGTTGCGAACGACACACTGTAATATATTACAATTAATATTATGAAAATAAAATGATTTATACTGGGTGTTCGGATTTCTATGCCACTTAGTACATTATCACCAAATATTCATTTCTTCATATTTTGAAGACTATTTGGCTTACGCTTATCTTGGTAATTTTGAACTCGGCATAACTTTTATGAATTCGACCATTTATTGATTTTTTTAATTTTATAATAAACAACGAAGGAACATTTGATATGAATACAACTCTACTTATTCTATTCCAAGAAGAATTATGATATTTATCTGATTATAACAATTTATTGAGTACACATTTATTTCAATAAAAATCGTTGAATTAAATAAAATAAATTTTAATAAATTATTTCCTTTTTAGCTACTATTTTGACTTACTTTTAAAACTACCGTAAATAAAAACAACTACTTCTCGGACAAGTATTCGCCAGACGCAAAGGACACTTGCTGTTGTAAATCAATAACACATTGCATAATGCAACAATTTTTTATTCGAGAATATTTAATTTAGACATCAAAAAAAAATCGTTACGTAATGTAAGGCCATCTGCAGACACGTATTTTAGGATCTATCTCTCGTCAGTACAGCTTCGCCTTACATAATTTAAAGATTAAAAAAATGTTGAATTAGGTATCTACCTACTCTACTGAAATTTATTCAGAAAAAAGAAACATATTTCAAAATTTCGTTTGAATTCTCCTATTAGTACAATGTGTTGAATTTTAAATGAACGGTTTTATGATTCTAATATTTTCTGTGGTACGCTAGCATCAATATTACAATACTACTACTACTACTACCAGAAACACGGTTTCATTTATTTCTTGAACTTTTATCCAGTGAACCATTCCTTAAAATAAGTGTATTTTCTCTCATACCGAGCCTTTATTTTACCGGTAGCAGCTCTGCTCTTGCTGCATTAGCGCTAACTTTCAAGTCCATGATATCTTCAGATTGTTCTGGATCACTCATTTGTCAATAATGCATCAGTCGAGTGTAACTTTTGTTTACGTTTCATGACAACATACAATGTATTCTCGTTTCTAGTTTTAAAATTATGACATGTGTAATCAAAAAGAACATTAATATACGATTATTGAAAATTGTGGGTGTGGTAGCGAGAAAATTTTAATGCATATCCTTATGGGTAAGTTTCTTTCTTTATTTGAGGTGGCACAAGACACACTTACCCTTTTGTATTATTATTATTTTGTATTATCCCGTAATAGAGCTTCAGTTTCCTGTTGACTAATAAATTTATTTTTTTGATTGTTGAAGCTTTTAATTGTTGAAAGTTCATTTTCACTTTTAATTTAAGGTTTTAATAAATAAAACGCTCACTTTCAAACTTTAATATTTGTTTTTTTTTTATTTTCGCAACAATTGTTTCGCTACACTGTAGCATCTTCAGGCGAAGAATGATAGACTTTCATTTACATAATCGGATTATATACCGTTAGGTGGTGGGGGTAGATGGAACATATTAAACAACATATGTTAAAGTTTGAAAGTGATCGTCTTATTTATTAAAACCTTAAATTAAAAATATAATTATTATTATTAAAATTGGAACTTGAAATAGATTTTGGTTAAAATAGTTATTTTTTCTTAGGCCCAAAATTTCTACCTATGAGTAAAACGTATTTTGTTTCTGATAAATTGCAGAAACCACAGAGAAATAATATAAATGTATTATTTTACAATACGCAATATCATTTAACGCTTCGGTAATGTGTAAATGCTTTATCTATCGATAAATAACTATAAGACCCACTTTAATATTATATTTCGAGCGTTTTAAAGTCATATATTTACTCCCCCTAATTAAACAAAAAAATGTCTATTTCACTTTTTACGAATTAATTATCAATGAATTTGTGTTTTTTGTTTGTTTGTGAAAAATTAAGTAAAAATAAAGAGGCGGCCGAAGGAAGTGAAAAGGAATAAAAAATAAATAAATATTACGCAGGAAGTGTTGTAAAATTAAACGTCGACCTTCCGCGCCCGGATTATTATTTATGTACGGCTTATAAATAATGCCGGCCTTTACACAGTTTTACCTCAGGAGATACAAAAATGGTATTAATAATTAAAAGGGATTATAAATTTAAATTTGCGCGGGCGCTTCTATTTGTTTTGAACAACATTTTATTCTGATAATTTGCTAAAGAAGATATTTGTACACATTCATGGATGTAAATTGAAATTTTATGTAAATTATTTTGCAGTGAGGATTTTGTGAGTGAGATTTTTAATGCTTTGCAAGTATACAAGTATCAGTGAAGTATCATGTTCATTGTATTTGTTATAAATTGTCATGCACAATACATAGGGCTATGATAAACATCTCACTGTATGTGTCAAATGATTTATTAAGTCATAGATTATTTATTACAATATGTAAACTGGTGACAAAAGATTAAAAAGAAAATTGATTTGCCTTTTCTATATTCTACTAAAACATAACGAAGTGCTTTTATTTTTGTAAATCACTTATATATATATATATATATATATATAATTTATATAAATATATGCCTCACTAATAAATTATAAAATATTTTTACATTCGTTCCTGCCCAATACGTGTTACTTCAGGTATACCTCAGGGCTCTCATCTTGGAGCACTGTTGCTTTTCATGCGCAGAATGTTTGCTGTTTGCAGATATGAAAATATTTTTGCAAAATAATTCTTTATCAGATATAATATATCTGCAAAATGATTTAAGCAAATTCTGGGATTGGTGTGTGAGCAATCAACTGTGTCTGAATGTGGATAAATGTAAAGTAATAACATTTAGTAAACGTTAATGATTATTAATTATGTGATAGGGTCAGTTGATTCTATAAACGATCTGGGTATGCATATTAACAATAATTTGTCCATTTCTAAACACATCTCAAATATTGTTTCTAAGTCTTATCTATTGCCTGGTTTTATAAAACGATATAGCAAAGGGTTCACTGATTCTGAAACCATATTATTTTTATACAATTGATTAATACGTCCACATTTAGAGTATTGCTCACACCTGTGGGTTACAATACCCACATTTGAATATCTTGGGTTTAAGTTTAATATATGGGATTCATACGAGACTTCATTCAAGAGATTTAATATAAAAACTCTCGAACAAAAAACAAAGATGCCGATATACTCCTAGTTTTGAAAATTCTCCAAAACAAATTTATAGTTCTTATCTCAAATTGGTATATGGGTCCCGTCCAAATTATTTCGCAATGAAAATACTTTTCATATACCATTTAAGAAAAAAAAAAACTCGACCTCTGTACGTATTTTGCGACATGCAAATAGTATAAATTTCGACGTGTTCACAGGAAAGTGCTCTTCTCTAAGGTTAAAATTACGAAAACATTTGATTTATGTTATATTTGTGTTAGTTTGTGTATTTTTTATAATTATTAATTTCAAATATTACTGTTGCAATAGATAAAAAAAATTTCCTGTATTAAAACAATAAAGAATTTAATTTTTAGTTTTATTGAGATATATTTCGCCTAGTATATAAGTGGATACAGCCAGCCCCTTAACGGCGATCAAATGATCTATGCATCTTCAATGAAATATATCTATCTACTTAATAAAATAGTATGGGAAGGAATAACACTTATTTAATAAATTAATTTCGTTTCCTGGTTCAATAAACAGGACAAGTTCGCCTTCCTTTAGAAGATCACACAATCTCTTCTAAATTAGGCAAAATATGGCGCTTTCTGCAATATTTCCAAAAATACTAACAATTATTTAATTTAATAATATACAACTCTAAATTTTCCATATCAAGAAGAATAAAATAACTAATGAATATTACAAAAATGTAATTTAATTTCTATGTTAATAATTACTGAATTAATGCAACAAATAAAAGTTCATTTATAGAAACAAGATTAAAGTGTCTTATTATTGTGAATTTTTAGATAGATGTTTGACATATAACATATTCCTTATGTACTCCGGAAATAAGGAACATGTCAAAATCAACATCTATGCTTTATTAATTCAATATAAAATTAATAAGGGCAGATAATCCTCTAGTCAATAGCCCAGATAAACTAACACCTACATCTAATGTAATTATTTGTGTTATATAGTTTTATATTATATGTTTAGTCTGAATAAAGATTTGAGTATATACACACTTAGATGCAAAAGGCGGATTTTTTAGTATTTCGATTAAAACTTTTAGTGTTTTACAATAAAAGAGATTACAAAGATGTAAAAAAAAAACAAATATGGCACTTATCAATTTATTTATTTAACATTAATAAGCGAAAATAAAATTTAAAGTTATACGTTCTTCATTAACCATTGCCGTTGATTGAAAAATGTGGTGGCGATTGCTATCGATGATTATCGTTCGTACTACTCTACGGAATCGTCATGTGACTTCAGTGGAGACTAGAAACCAACTCCGCGAGGTTCATAGTACAGCTCTGCCCATACAGCACAGAATATTTCAGCAATATTGCACTTTCGTTGCAATGTTGCAGATTGCTTTGCAAGATTGACTCAACAATAAATCCGATCTCAAAAATTCTCTACGAAAACTTAAAAATAACTTATAGAAATAATTATATTTTCTGTAATTGATACAAATCAAAACTGTACTCATCTACATTGGAAGTACCGCAGGGGTCTAATTTAGGGCCCCTGTTATTTACAATAGTCATTAATGACCTATCAGCTAAATTACAATGTAAAAAATTATCGTATGCGGATGATCTAAAGATTGTGACGGTCACATTTCATCTTCTTGATTTGTTGTATTTGTCGAATATTTTAAAGAGGCTTAATTACGCGCGGCTGGTTAGGTTTTTGGGAAATTTGTTGTTTCGAGGGTGAGTTGCGCATGTCTGTCCTCACTGAAAGCATTCTGCGATGTGCGAGGAGAGAAGACGGTGCTCAAGTGCGAATTGTGTTGTGATTGTGAATTTCTGTAACGATTGCTGTAATTCTTGCCCGTCTTTATTGGTACATAAACCTAGCGAGGCCGCCCAACACCTAAGGTAGGATTGGTTTTATTTCCTTGAGCAAATCTCTAAGGTTGTGTGTGTTGTCGCAGGCAACCTCAACTTGATCTAACTGATCACTCCGCCGTCATAAAAGACTCGAGGTTCGACTCGACTCTCTGTTGAGGTTCTTAAAGCCGCTGAGGATATTGATGAGGCGCGTGAGGAAGCATAATCAGGATTTTGGCTACCGATGCGGATTCTTTCCCAGAGTTAATTCCGGCGCAGGCGATCGGACAGACGAAGGAGGACGCGCTCACGAGGAACGGAGCACCGAGGACACTTGTAAACAAGGCCAGATAGTATTTTATTTACCATTTTTTTACTGAGAATTTAACGACGTTAAGTTAGTCTGTGATAATCCGCAACTTCATATTGTGTGTATGTTGGTCGGTTGTGTGAATGCGATAAGCTGATACGAGTACACCTGACTAATTTGAGCCGAAGAAACAATGTTGTTTAATAACCGAAGTATTACTAATAGTAGGTTAGTGTATTTTTCTAGATCAAATTTAGGAATCATCCTCTATGTTGTGCGGCGCGCTATTTCGAGGATTTTTTGTCGGGTTCAGTAATTTCCGCATTTGATTATTCGGTTTCGGTTACGACAGTAATGGCCATTGCTTCTCTTAAATCGAGACGCGGTATTTTTTCGTTGTGTGCTAGTTTAAGTGAAGCTCGAAATAGGCGTTAGTAGGATGCTAATATTTATCTTATGAAATTCGAAGTAAATCAAGAATTATTATCACATTAATATTTAGTTTATAAATATTTCTTACTAGACTTAGTTTTGTCATAACATTAAAGTGCAGCCCCAAAATCGGCGTTGGTGGTATATTACTTTGTGGGATCGAAATTAAACCAAGAGTTATTGCTTTAAATATTTAGTTGAAATATTATTTTTATTACATTTTTTTGTTTTACTTGTTAAATTATTGCCTTATTAAATTTAATCAATTTACTTAAATGTTTGCTAGTTGTTGTTATTTTCTTCATCCGGGTTTAAGTAGTTTTCCCCTTTGACAATCTATCGGCGGCATAACAAATAAAAATTACTTGGCGCTCTAAATAAATTTATCCACTCTCTTATACGCTGGTTAGCAGTAAGCCGAGGGGTTGTCGCACTTTTTATTTATCAATTAGCGACTTTTGAGTAAAAGGGTGTCATAAGATATATGTACGCATTAAATCAAATGCTGTGAATTACTTCAGGAACAACTTTGTGTACAACTAATAAATTGCAATTAAACATTTCTAAATGCAAAGTTTTGACATACACACTGAAAAAAAGAACCGTTAATAAATAACTACGCGATACATGGTGACTCTTTAAAAAGGTGTAGCACACTCAAAGATCTTGGCATTTATTTTGACAGCAAACTCTCGTTCACGAACCGCTACAATCAGATGATTTCGGCTGCAAATAAATTGGTTGGATTTATTATTAGAAATACCCAATATTTTAGTAATCCAATGGACCTAATAACGATTAATACGGAGTAAACTGGAGTACAGTGATATTATCTGCAAATTTGATAAATACTTACATTATCGTTTGGAAGGATCTTATCCTGAACGTGGCTTTGAATTAAATAAAAATAATTAATAAATTATTTCCACATTTAGCTTGTGATATTTTGACTTACGTTACGCAAGTACTTTAAACAAATGTACATTACAATTACTTCTCGGGCAAATACATCGCCAGACATTGAATTACATAATGTGCACCTGCTGTTGTATATCAATAACATATTGCGTCATGCAATAATTTTTGATCCGAGAATATTACAATTTGTGCAATTTGTTTAATACATATAATATTAACTCTATGATATAACGTAGATTTATCTGGAGTATGGGCTTTATGCAAGATATCTTATAAATAAAATTGATTGCGGGGACTTGTTAGTCACATTTTAAAGTGAATTCTGTGACAACCTGATCGAGTTTATTCTTCTATAATGTGTTTTTTCGTACAAGTTTTGTGATATATTTTATCATAAGAAGAAAACTATTGTTTAAAAAGTACAATCACAAAAAAATTCAGTTCAAATTATTTAAGCGTTATGGGTCGGAAGATTAAATTTTATACTTAAATATATATACTTTATCGCGAATAATGTATATATATATATATATATATTATATTAAATGTTAGATTTATGTGTAATGTGTATCTTTCATTTTGTATTTGTGCATGATAATGATTTTACAAGGCACGTGCCATTTCCCCCGGCAGAGATCGCCGCAAACGTATAATTGGAGGAACAGTCTAAGCAACCTTTATAAGGAACGGTCCGTTTTACCGGCAGAGGTCGCCTCAAGCATATAATTTGAGGGATGATCCAAGTGGCCTACATTGCTGCACCACTGCGGTGCAATTATTTTAATTCGAAATTGATTCGTCTCTCCCTTCGTGGATGTACTGACCAAGAGATGACTCCTTGAGATCCGGTGTCCGCTATCTAGTTAGCAAAGTTAACAATACTGTGCCATATTTATGAGAAAACTCTGCATATCTAGCAATAATGGCACAATGCAATTTTTCAGCAATCATATAATGCAATATTGCCAAAGGCGGACATTTTAATCTTATAGCAACATTGCATGATTCTTGCTGCAATAATCTGCAATATTTCAATATTTATGCAATCTGTCTGTCATGTATTGGAAACGTTTCGTTTTCCCCGACAGAGGATCGCCTCAAGGGTATAATCGAGGGGATGGTACCAACAGCCTTCATAAGGAACGATCCGTTTTTCCCGTCAGAGGTCGTCTCAAGCATATAATCAGAAAGATGATCCCAGTTTTGTAGGAATCGCGAACAATTAAAGGGAGAGGGACTCCTCTACAAACTAGAGATAAACAGACTACCGTTCTAGTTGGTGAAACTTCTTGATAACTGTATTCATGAAAGAAGCTTTCGTTCAAAATTAAATGCCACAATATCAACAAGCAGTGGAAAGACTGCCACACGGATAGGCTCTTTCCCTCACATTGTTCAACATATTCGCGGATGATACGGCTCTCTTAGTTCATGGAATAAATTTTGAAGAGGCCCAGATAAGAACCATGAGGGCGGTTCAGGCTCTGATTGAATATATTGAAAAATGGAAAATTTTATTAAACACTGCGAAAACTGAAGCAATTTTCTTGGACAGGAAGATACTAGTAGCAAAGAAAATCATCATTAACAACAAGGATTCAATCCAGCTAAAGAGCACTTTCATCTACCTTGGCAACAAATCTGACAGAATTAAAATTCGAAAAACACGATAAAGTAAGAGGAATCCTAGCCAAACAGAAAGCCAGCAGCCTCTTCGTAATATTAAAGAAGGAAATCGGTCTAAGCATCCAAAACAAAGTTCTCCTACTAAACTCAGTACTTAGACCAACAGAAATAGCCATATGTGGAAGCAATAGTGCAAAAAAAGCGCTAGTCAGAATAAACAATGCCATAACGAGAAAAGCCTTGGCAGCCGAATTTCACATATCAAACAAATCATCCAAAAAATATTAAAGCAGAGATACACTGAAAGCAGCTCAAACCAGGAGAAGGGAAATGATCGAAAGAATAAAGACATACCCGATACAAGAAATCGGTGAAAATTTCGCCAACCTTGACTAAAGAGTCGATGGCGAAATTAAAAAGATTCGCCCTAGAGGCATATTGATAAAATTCAGATTATAAATCATAATCTGGATACAACACAGGCAAATTAGTTATAGCTAGATAAGATGAAACCAATTAATTAGGAGGAAAAAATCAAAGATCTTATTAGCGAAGTTAACAATAGTGGGTCACATTCACGAGAAAACTCTACATATCTTGAAGTAATCTCACAATGCAATCTTGCAGCAATCAAATAACGCGATAGTCAAAGGCGGATATTTTAAACTTGTAGCAAAATTGCATCCATCTTTCTCCAATAATCTGCAAGAAATCTGCAATCTTGCAGTGCGATATATATGCAACCTTCCTGCAATCTGTCTGTGATGTATGGGTGAGTATTTGGACAGTTTGTCGAAGGTCGCAAGAAGTTGGTTTAAAATCTTGTAGACCAGTAGCTGGACTAAAATTACTTCCACGTCACCGAGGAGACAGACTCCAATTTTCTTTTTGAAACAAATATGTTGTTTCTTTCCCCATATACTAATGGCTTCTTTAATTTTAAAACAATAATAAGGTAAATCCGCCGCCAAACATTTCTCATAACCCATCGGTCTATAACTTTTAATAATTGAGTTTGTGATTGATAATTTTCACATTATGAACGAAATATATATCTAACGCGTAAACAAAAAGTGAAGAAAAGAATAAACCAAGTTTTAATATATTGATATAAAACACTTCACGTAAACTCAAACCAATTTATAGCGATAAAGTTTTATTCGTAGTACTAAAGAAAATCGCGTCCTTTTTTTACAAAAAAGTACCCAATGACCCTTTTTTTATCTGATTTTATTAATAAGATATTAATTTTAATATTCTAATATAAATATATATAGTTTAAATTCTTCGTGTAATTAAAAATCGTTAAATTTAATAACCATAAGCGCCTTTAAATATTAATTTCTCAATTCAAACTGAATTAAAAGAATACCAGAAAAAAACTGAACATTATACATCTTCTCGTGATATAATAACCGGTGGGCTTACTTTTCAAACAACAAAAACTCATCCATATTAATTGGGCCCGAAATTTATAAATAATTTCCCCGAAAGTTCCGAAAGTGTACACCCACTTTATTAACACGGACGTGGGGTTTGGGGAGGAAAATAAAAATAGGTATTAATAACTTCACACGTTATAACTTTCAATAACTTCCCTCCCTTTTCGAAATCCACTCGATATTCACACGCGTAAAATTCCTGTATTATTGCCGCGTTGACAAATTTGGGTACGTCTCGTAATGGGATTATTTTAAGACTCGGGTTAATGAAATTGTTGCGTGGAGAAATATTTTACAGATGCATAACTATGTCTCATTCCGTGCATCTGTGAAATATTTTAAAAAGATTTTTGTAAATAATATTTGGATATGTTTTATGTGTTATTTTTAAACGCTATTTTATCAATAGTTGAATTATTACTGTACTGTTTAAACGTCAATTAATAATTAGATGTTGCGGAGAGCGAGACCACGTCAATAATTAACAGATATAAATTACACACTTGATTTTGTATTATATTTGGATATTATAATCTGGCATAGCTTTGACCAAAGCTATTTCTCGTACGTAATTATATAAATTTATACATATATATTGTAAAGAATACTTTTGTTTTACTCTTTATTGTTTTTAAGTTGTATTATAGGTGTGTGATTTCAGTGAAGTGATTATCCAAGTTTAACAGAAGAGTGATATTTTATTAGAGACTTTACATTAATAAGTTTAATTTATAATTAAAATAGTTATGAGTTTATACTTTGAAATTGTCATTTGTTTCTGACCTTACTGACTGGAGTCCAGAAACCGACTCTCTTAAAAATAGCGTGTACGTGCATAAAGCTGAAAAAAGAATTAGACAAGATAATGTAATGATAATGACTATTGACGGAAAATTAGAATGATTCCAAAGAAGAATTAAATGTTTGCTGTTCTTAGTATTATCTGCGTTTGCTCGTAATTATGAAATAAACATAAACACAACATATACAAATGAAGAGATTATCAAAAAATTACAATAGGATTGAAAATAGTAGTAATAATAATAATACAATATAAGATACATCAACATATTACAGTGGTACATTGCAGTGTAATAGAAATTGTCATGAACCATTTTGCAATTTAATTTCTTAATTAATTTCTCTATTAATAAAGATAATTTTTATTGTTAATTAGATCGACCATTACAGTATATTGATAAATTGACGTGTAGTAAGGTTATATTTTTAAGTTATTCTCTTAAACATATTTTTAAAGACGAGCAAGATAAGGAGGCAAGTATAACAATTTTGAAATGTGATGTAAAAAGGTTTTGCGATTGGCATGGCAGAAATAAAATAAAAATAATTAATAGTTGCTGCCTAATTTATAAAATATTACAGATTAGAAACGAAATATTACTTATTTTTTATGTTTGAACATATTGAAAGTATATTGTACCACATCAATCACATTACTTTTTTGAGTCACATTTCTAAATCACTATTCACTCTCTCATATCTTGGTGTTCACTCGAAACAAAATTGAAACCACTCTTGCTGTTGTCTCAATAATTGTTTTGGAAACTCTTGGAGACATACTCATATTCAAAATAATTTTATTTTATTTAGCCAAATTGCCATTTATCCACAATATTTTTTTCATAATTTGCTGGATAATATTGATGATCATTTTTGTGATTCCAGTTTATATTAATAGTGGTTTATTTGATATCAGTTTATGGAAGTATATCTAATATGTATTTATTTATATTAATTTTGAAATGATTATTGAATAAAATATATAATGGAGTTAACGAAGTTTACTGATTCTAGAATGTTTCATATCCTTCTTTTTTAATAATATTAACCATTGCTTTCTGCATTTCAGAAATATGACAAACTGCTTTGTAATACCAAAGGAAGAGGAATTGATAAAAGTAACTTTTTCTATTGAAATAGATGGTAAATAACTGTTCAAGAAGAAAAATCATAATAATTTATCTAAAATCTATGTGATTATTTTTGGATAGTTTAAACAATATGCAGAAAGATATTGCTCTTTCTACGATAAGAAAGATAACGCTGGTTTCGCACACCATTCCCATTATTCGCCCAGAAGAATGAAGGCTTTTACTAGAACAAGACAAACCTATATAAATCAAACAAATCAAATAGTAATGCACATTTCATTAACTCAATGTATGCTATTTCAAAAATTATTACCAAGTAAATAACATCAAAAGAATCAAATAAATTGTAATTAAATTTGATCACAGGGCATATATTGCTCCATAGTAGCAAACAATACTAAATAGATACGAGGAAACTTGCCCTAAAATTACCATATTCATTAAAAGCTGTACCGGTTAGTCTACAGTAATAATTACAGATTGTTGTATAATTCATTTATCGAAATGGAAGAAATAAAAGTCGGCGCCATAATTATATTATTAAAAAATGACTATAATCGATTATGAATATTAATGACCATTCGTATAATTAAATACCCAAAAGATAAAATTAAAACACCTGTTACCAAACTATTTAACTTATTTTCTATTTGTAATGTGTTTTTTTTTCAGAATGCTCTAAAATTTCAAATGTCATTCCTTTAAACATAAAAATGGTTTTTAAAAATAGAGCGTGATAATATTATTCCTAAATTAATTTAATGAATTCACCGCGTTTTGTTTGGAAATTTATTTTATTCTTCAACAGAATAAGATAGACCTTCCATCCAATCTTTCTCTTGAATCTCTTAACTTAATCTTTGAAGATTTAAGTTTAGAATTTGTAGGTTATATGTTATTTCAAATCATGATCAAAAAACTAGAATAGTCAAAAAATAATTCCTTATATTTGTAAGTTGTTAACCTACTTTGTCTTTTTTTAACAAATTTCATTCTTGAGAACCTGATTGAAACAAACCAATTCAATCTCCGTGAAAACTGTTTGTGCCCCTAAAATTTTTACCACAAAAAAACAACATACTGTTTTCATTCATTACCTATAATTTTAATACATTGTAACATAAAATTATTATTATTTATTAGTGAGCGACATTATAAATTTCACTTAACTAAAATATTTTAAAATTTAAATGGAAACACCGATAACTAATTCGACGAAATCAAGTTGCGAATCAAATCTAATTTAATATAACCCGAAACATCTATCAAACAATAAAATATAAATGTTCCAAACTACATTAATATCATATCTCTTTTTCTCTTGCGCAAATATCGAGCGTATAACAAAAACCGACGACGAAGTTGGCGTTGGAAGTCTCGAGTCATGTCTGTATTAAGATCACACGCGTGAAATGCTGGTTGCGGTTAAACAGTGACATATCAGATTTCGAAATTCCTCCAAACAATCAGGAACATTACGAAAATAAGATTCAATCATAAACGTTTTATGTACCTTAGAAAACATGCTTACGATAATTAGGGGTTATTGACAACTGACTTGTCAACATGACAATCAGTACTTTACGCGTGCGCGTGTGATTTTAGTTCAGACATGACTTTAGATTTCCAATGCCAACTTCGTCATCGATTTTTGTTATACGCTCGATACATATAGCTCACCTTAAAATAAATAAGACGTCTTAAGTGACAAGCAGTTATTTGATAAATATACCTTACTGATAACGTATTTACTAAATACGTAACTGGCAGCGTTTAATTCAACGCCAAGAGATACCTTACTGGATATGTGAATATAATAGTCCAAAATAATAAAAAAATTCAATGCATTTTGCTTTTTGGTATTTCAAGAAATATTACGTCAGGAAAACCATAGACACGGACTTCTAGGTCTTCATCATTGTGAGACGAGCGTATAGCAAGTGCAATACTTCCCGAAATAGCGAACGTTACATGAGGACTTTAAACGCCGTGGTTAAAATAATAATAAAAAACACTGCATTTTTGCCACTGATGCTAATAATTATGCAGCCATATATGACGTTATTCTCCTTTATTTATTATTGTATTAAAAAATAATTCGATTTTGTTTAAACTTACAATATGTATTGATGGTGTTATATAACTGGATTGAAATGAATTGAAGTAACTGTATTTTGTATACATACCTGAAACAAAAAAAAAACATTAATTAGCAAAAGCATTAATTAGAAAACGAGTAAGAAATTAACAATCAAAAACGTATTTATTTAGTCCTATTTAAACCAAAAACTAGTTCCATTCGGTAATAATTTCACAATAGATTTAGCAGAAACTTCAACAACTCGTCTCTCTTACTCTTTCCCCGCCATAAATTCCACAGTAATTATTCCATCACAACTCTCCGAAATTGAAATTGCTTTCACGAAACTCCCCCGTTTATACATAATTCGGTCAGGACGAAACAAGGGAGAAGAGAGAAAGAGAGAGTCGGAGAAGTTTGGAGTGTACAAAAGTATAGCTTTTTATTCGTGCGGCATAATCGTAAAACGCGTACACAATTGCACCTGTTCTAAACTCACGTTATATCAACAAACTGGAGGTAAGGTGGATATGTTAATGAAACGTTTATTTGCGAATTATGTAATGCCTCCTCTGTTGTAATAGTGTGGGATGGTGTGAAAGACCGGAGGAGTTGTGAGGAGTTTACATTGTTTTTTCTGTGTTGTTTATGCTTTCTGTTTGTTAAGTGCAGCTAGTATTGAAAAATGTTTCAAATAAAAGTTTTAGATCTTGGAAAACAAATAATTTCTATTATAAAACTTTTATTGTAGGACCTCTGGGTTTCATTTTATAAGCGGAAGAATTTCATTTATTTGATAAATTCCCTTAGAGATTTTAATTATTGAAATAATTATTTTAATGACAAATGAAACGTCAAAGTGCCGCCATATTCAACATGTCATTCGCACACACCTCCAGTTTGAGAAAAATGAAGAAGAGTGTGGAAAAATGATTTAAACCCATTGTAAGGTAAAAAATAACAGAATTATTTATAATATTCTTCGAAATAGTCGGCTTTAACTTTAAAAGACAACAATTTTTTTTTTCAATTAATCATTTTGCTTTCCTATTAAATTTTCAATCAGAAACTTATTTGACTGTATTCACCGGGGAAAGTACCATGATGGTGTCCATCACCATTTTTTTTTTATTAAATATTGTTATTAGTTAATTTGTTTGATGGAATAAATACATCGATAGTTGTTTATTTTCCGAGTAATTTTAAAAGCGAAATATTAACACTAAAAACGAGGAATTTAAAATTAATCAAGGAACATGAATGTAAATTATGTGCTGTATTTCCCAAACTTACATTACCTGACGTATAATTATATCCAGCGTTTCTGTTCGTCTTTACTTAAAGCGTTCGTTGATTTTATTTATCTGTTTTATTCCATTACCTTCCCGTGTTTTTTTATTCTTTTTATTTTTCAAGAGTTTCTCGGTTGCAATTTAATATTTAATGCGCACACTGTGACCTACAACTCAACAATACACTTAGTGTAATTCCATTTACTTGAATTTCTCCGGAGTAAATATTTAAGGGGCATCCTGTAATTATCTGCGTACCGAATTATTGATTGTGCTTGTCGATTTAACGTTACGGAAAGCAAGTAGAAGAAAATCAGTTTCATTCTATTAGGTATTATCGACGTGAATTATTTCAATTTTATTTATAATAATAGCGCACACATGAGGTGAAATGTACGTTTACGATTTATAAATAATGCAAAAGTTAATGTAATGTGAAAAGTATTAATAAAATTTAAAAAATATAAAACTATTATTTGCATAAGAAAATGTTTTATTTATAAGATCACACGAAAATATAAGAATAAAGTAATGTACAAATACCATAAATCGAAATATTTAAGACATGCATTATTTTTAATTCTTTACTAAAACTCTTTTATAATTTAAGGTCCAGATTGGGCGGGCGGGTAATCGTACAAAACCAGGATGGGCAACTAGGCTGGGCTGTATATGCGTTTAAAATACAAGAATGTTTGACATGTTGACAAAAATAAAAATGAAAATATCGACAAAATACTGCACTCTGGGTTGACAGTTGTTTTACATCTTTGACATTTAAATAAAACTGTAATTTTAAAAACTGTCAGTCAAAAGTGGACTAATTTTTAGTCAACAGAGTAAAACTTTTAATGTAATTGCTGCATCTGTAGAAAAAAAATGTACGTTAAGGTAAGAAGTGCCGGATTATATGGTCTGTTTAATAACTAAGAGGAGTATTTTAAATTTTACGCGCTAAAACATTTAACTCTAATTGGCCTTTTTACACAATGCTAATTACGGTATTTTTTGACACAACCGTTGATAATCGTTAATTTAAAACGTCGCCGAGTTTAAAGTTTGTCTATTTCGTATTATCCTTCCGTGTCGGGTTTCTTTAGTGTTACTTTAGTGTTATTTCGTTTATATTATTGTGGTGGATTATAAACCCCATACAAACATGGCTATAGGATCACATTCGTTTTCAAGAAAGTGTAAGAGATTGATTTTGGGGCATTTATCTCTGTTCGAAAAACAGTGCATAATAAATATGTATAACAGATGACGAAAGATGATCCAATACCGCTATCGATGGCGTTGCGCGTTGCTATTTGAGGGTAAACTATCGATAATTGCGATGAAATGAATGATACGGTATTTGAAGAATGTTTTTCTTATTTATTAATCATGTTGCCAAATAATGCCATCATATATATAAAGAATCTTTATTGTCAGTACAATATACATATAAATGTGAAAGAAATTAACAATAAACATTATTATTTTATTTACCGACAATCGGCTATCGGCCAACAGCCTTTCTGCCATAATGCCATCATTTTAGTGGATAATGCATCATAGTCGCAAATAAGAAAAAAAATCTTTAAAAAAAAAAAAAAGATATGCGGGATTGGCTACGATTAAAAAAGAGGAAATGGATGGAATACTAGATAATTTAATAGAAACATTCCTAATTTCTCTTTTTGATGAAAATATTAAGTATTTATGATACACGTGTGAAAGTAGAATTTTATTTTATATATTTGTACAATATATGTAAATATTATATAAGCATAATTATTTATTATTGATTTTTAAATATTTATTACATTGTATATTTGATTTTATTTTAATAGTCATTCTGAAATTATTTAAAATTGCCGCCAAAAGTATCTGGTGATTCTTCTGCTGACTTTTTATAGTATAAATCAGGCTTTGATACTTACTCCTCCTAGTTATTAAACAGACCATAGTGATAACTAGGTCCAAAAAATCCCAAATCCGGCCATGCTAAGAGCCCGATTAAATAGAATAGAATTAGAGTGGTATTTCAAAATTTATAGAACATCAATTAATTTTTACAAACAAAAATTTACAAAGCATTTTAAGAAACAAATTAAAAATAATTTAAAAATAGTAAATGACAGTTAAATTCATTTAGTCACTCAATCAATCAATTCCAGTTATTCACTGGAAATAAAACATAAATAAAAAATTGCAATAGGTTTCCAGCGATACTCAGGCAAAATCAAGCGCTTTTCGCAAAAAATAGCCTTGCTAATGTTTGTTTTGAGAGCTAGCATATCATAACAAACATTGGCTTGATGTTGCCTGGAATGATAATTCAACAAAATGGTAAACAAGATTTGGACATATACAATGGAATTTAAGAAAATAGCAAAACTATATAATACCTTAGATCAAAAATTTATCAGAAGGAAGGGCATAACAGAAAAAAGCGAAAATGACGATATTTTAACCCGTAAATATTCCATTATTGACATATGGATACAAAACATGGACGCTTAATAAAGAATGAAAAGTAAAGTATAAGCTGCAGAAATGAAATATCTACGAGGAATTAAAGGCATAACAAGAAGAGACAGAATAAGAAATGTATATCTAAGAGAAGAACTGAATACAAAGGCCATATATAAATATTTCGAAGAAAGACAGCTGGGATGGTGGGGACAACAGAGGAAGCGGAAGGCCATTGGGAAAATAATATCACGAATTGGGATTCAACATAAGTGAAGCAAAAAAGATGGCTAAGGATAAAAACAACTGGAAAACATGCATCAATTACTGTCTTGCTACATGTTTTCCAGTTATTTTTATCAAAAAACACAACTCAAACACCTAACGGTATAACGAGAAATCGATTACACTTGAGACGCATTGGAGAACTGTAAAATCTACAAAATCCGATGATAACGAAAGAGAGTAAAATCTTGTATAAGAAGAATTTGTATATAAAGTAAGGAAATGATGATTCAAAAGAATGACACTTGCTGTCATTTGAATTGATGAGTAATGATTAATTTTCTATTTTTCGCACACTTTAAGATCATTCAAAAAGATAAATTGAAAATTATTTAAAAGGTAATTAATACAATTAAAAAGGCACTGGTCCACAACATTAACGTACTATGTTAAAAATGAAGGAGTACTCCCAAGAAAGTGCTTCCGCTAGTCAATCGGTCATTCTAAACAATTATTGCAATAGTGTTCCCGCTAAGTGATGCATTACACATACACCGCATTTATGTGTAAGGTCGTGCCCGGTAAGAAAAGGAAGGAGTGTTCCCGTTAGTCAATTACATTAACGTGTAATGTCTTCTTGAATTAGTACTGCATGGTAGTGTTCCTGCTAGTCTATGCCACCAAATATCTCTTCAGTGAGAGACATTGAAACTAACAAAGTATGTAATAATCATCAGAATCAACATACTAAAGAGGTATTAAAGTTAACGATAATTGCTTTGTAATGGTTATTTTCGTGTTTTTTTTATCTCTTCGATACGTATGCGGTAATTGAATTTATTCATAATGCACATAGCTTATAAAAAAGTAAAGCTAAGAAAGAAATATAACAAGGGAGAAGAGAATTGTAAATGTAATATTTAAATATAATAAACCATTTTTGAATAAACGCTGCATAGTTATACCCACTACTTTAGTTTTATTTACTTTTTTGTAGAAAGAAATAACGGTACAGTAAGTATCAATTATGTGTATTGACGCAGACAACGAAACTAGTATTCATGGGATACTACGATACACAGCATAACATAAGTAGAATACAAATTTGTATAACACCTGGGCTTGAACTGTTACATGGTTCATATTATAGCTCCAGATATCAGACAAGTTTGTTAAAGGATTATTAGAATTCTAGTCCGGTAGAGGAGAAGTATCAATTTTTAATTGTAGGCGTATTAAGTTTTACGAGCGATAGTAAGTCTAAGAGTTTGACGAAAGTGCTTAGCGACAACTGTTAGGACTCTAAACTTTATACTAAACTTATTCATGGTCGAATAAAAAAAAGTTAACATGACCTAGCCTGCAGAAGGGTGAACTTTAAATGTCTTTGGTGACGGAGAATTTGCGTGTTTCCATTGCATATATGACAACTTACTGGATATTTCAAAATAATGACACCAAGATTCGTCTCCAGCAATTATTGACGAAAATAACCATTACCATTTTGCCTGTATTCCGTGAGATGTTGCAAAGATTTCGCAAGCTTTTTGGTCCTCTGACAAAAGGCTAGAAATTGAGCACAAACTTTGCTGTAAGCTAGTTTGTGTACGATAATATGGACAGATCCTATACTCACACCAGCATTTTCTGAAATTGCTCTGATTGAAATTTGACAATTTTTTCTAATCAAGCCTTCCGCACATACCACATTCCTGTCTGTTGATGTATTCGCATAAGGCCCCTCGTCTCCAAAATATATTCGAGGCTGTACACCCTATATACGAAGATCTCAGCAAAGACGATTTTCTGGTTCGCTGTTTGGGTGGATACACCCTGAACAGCAATGAGAGCTTTAATGCACCTAAATCTAGCCAAAGTGGCAAACGCGTGCTGGATATTTGCTGCAATATTGCCGTCTGTATATACAACGACGGCCTCACTAGTATTATGCTCATGATGGCAGGACTGGGGATCAAAATTGGCTCCAAATGTAATGACTTCTGCGCGACTCTCAACGAAAAGTGGATCCGGACGACGGAGCTGCGCCTAAGTTTCGCCGAGAAAGAGGCCAGGAGATCGCTTCGGGAGGACCGAAAGGAATCGGAATTGCAGGATAAGGATCTTGAAAACCAGTTTTATATTGCAGGAATTGCAGACTGACGGTATGCGAAATTGTTTAATCAGCAACAACAATTTTATCTTTAAACACGTTTTTCTCGAAATTGTGTTTTTGAATTCTGGCAAACCCATAACTCGTAAACCATTTGTACAATCGGCTGCCACTTTCATTTCCATATTCCACATTAAATTATCTTTAGGCTGCGGTTTAGGCGAAAGAGATAGTTATATAAATATTGGCAATCACTAATTCGAGTTAGATTGCAGTTGTGATCAATGAACAATATTGTATTATACATCAAAGCAATTTTAAAATAAGAATGAATTTCATCACATGAATTAAAAATTATTTTAATGTTTAGTTTCTGTGAGAAACAATTATGAAAAACAATGAAAGTTGATTAAATTTATAGCAAATTTCAAATCATATTTTTGCTAATAAAAACGTGTGCAATGAAAATTTAAAGGATTTCACTAAATTCTGCATTAAAATAACTTAGCAGACATGACCTATTAATTTCATTATATCTTACAATTTTCTTTTCTAGCTTGAACTAGTAAATTGACGTAATACACGAAAATTAACGATTTATTTTTTATTTAGACAGATACTATTTTTTTATTAACCAAGTATACGGTTAATAAAAAAATATAAATACATATTCATGTTATTACATCCAAAAGAATGGCTCTTTTTTCAAACGTTATTTCCATTTTACTATATAACTATCTCCTTAAGAAGTACACACGATTATTGTTTAATGTTTTATAGTTATTTTTTTATTAAACATTGAATGCACAATTTTTGTTCGAAATTTTACCGACTTTTTCAAATATGCACAAATTCCCCAAAAATTAATATTTTTATAATTGTATGTGTACTTTTCTAATTTTAACTTTTTACAAACGACCCGTTTTTTTTTTTTGCTAGAGGTGTTTCCGAAAAAAAAAAAAAACAATTTTTATAACAGTGACGCGCTTCGACGACCGCAGCGCCATATGTTACGGACAAAAATGTATGAATAAATTCTGAATTGTAGACAAAAAATGCTTTGTTTTCTTCTTTTTTATTGAAATTGTAAAATTAATTGGAACTTCTTATACTTTTTTCTTACCCTGTATAATTGATTGACGTTACTGCAAACATTCAGTAAGCAGTATTTCGAAGGAGAAAAAAAAAACGCATAATATCATTCGCAAATTCTACTTCAGCATTTGCACCCTTTACGATTCCGGTAAATACCGGAAATCAATTGTGCGCGTTATTAAAACCCAGTTTTTACCCGATTCCAAAAATAAATGGGTCATTTAAAATCGAATCGCGGAGTGCGGCAACGACTCGCTGAAATAAAAAAAAAAAGAAATAGACAGGAAACGCGAGGCAAACGAGCTTTGTGTGCCGCAGCACGATATTAATGCGGCAAATGTGACTTTTTACTTCGGTATAATTTCTGAAATTTATACGTCGGGAATGATCTTAGCCTCCCCGTTTTTCCACCCTTACTAATGCACAACCGCAAAAAAAAGGCAAACAATACGCGGATTAGGATTTATATTTCACAGTTGAATCAAATCAAATGAAATCATCAACTCGGCGAAGATTATGAACGCGACAAAAGAAAAACGTATTGAATCGTACCGTTCGCTTAAACGTGATTTACTCCTCTACTTCGCCGGTAATGAAAAGCCGGGGTGTAATATTTTCATCTCTGGATAAAAATGAGCTTTTTCGCAGTGCGCCCTTTGGGGATTTTCCCCGTGCACATATAATATTATCCTTTTATATATGCGAGTTTCCGAATGTAAAGTAGTTCCGTTCTTTGGTCGTCCTGATAAACTGAAGCGGAAGCGAGCGGGTTAAATCTTTAATGCGAAATTCGACGTCGTTGCCAACCCCCCGCAACTTTCGGTAGACCACCTCCGTCTATAAATTAATACTGCGCCCCCCTACCCTCTCCTTTAGTCAGCCATGAGCCTTCAGCTGAAATTTTAAACAACTCGCTCTTGTCATTCATCTGGGTATAAGTTTATAATGAACTAGTAAAAAATGCGCGGGTAAATATTAGTCTATTCAACATCTACTCGCGAGTTGGAAAATGTTAATAAATGTTTAGAGGGTGTATAATAAATTCAATATTTATTCGCATGATTGAAATATTAATTTTAATTCATTTACAATACAAAAATATAAATATGCCTAGTAAAAAATGCCACAAATAGATGTTAGATTGTTTCTTCAGTAATTTTCTCACTTAGCACTTGTTGTCTACATAACTCTTACAGTTTTTGAGATAAAAATTTATTTGTCAAATTTTAACCTCAAATTAACGATTAGAAAAATGGCTATAACTTCTAGTAGGAACAAGATAGACAGATCAGCGATGTCTTGAATTGTTAGTAATAGGTTCATCTAGATTTAAAAAAAAAAAACATCTGTCAATTTTGACAGTAGGAATTTCAAAAGTGTTAATATTTCAGTGCCTTCTTAAAAACATCATAATTCATTTTTTACAAATGGAATGTGAGGCGTTTTTATTGCATATAGTTGCATATAAGAAAACATTACAATCATAGACGTAGTATATAAATAGATAAAGCATGGGGTCATTTCCAGCATGCCAACATCTGAGGTACGGGGGGTGTTTACTTGTGTTTTGTTATCGTCAGCTGTTCTTGTCATTCTTGGTTTACATCGTTTGAAATCGGAATAAATGCTACTTATTATTTAAGATATCAATTTTAAATTTGCTAGGTTAATATTAAATAGACATTAGTGTATAGTGATGATATGAACGATTTAGTTGCACCTTCAGATCACCGGAAATTACATCAATGTTAAAAACTTTATATTCTAATTTTTTAAAATTTATTAAACGACTTTCCATAGATTATAAAATTAGTAAATGGTCAGATTTTCAGGGTTTTTATCAATTACTATAATTTAAGGATTTTTTATTTTTATATAAATGCCATTATTATAATATATATCATTAAATAATGTAAATTATTTCACATAAAAATATGTTTACTGTTTACATAATTTTAAAATTCGCGGTCAAATAGATCGATTTGTTTACAGATACGAGTGTTTACAAACAGAAAACATAACCTAACATAATACAAGCGGTATCCTATCCCCACCACATCATGCTTCATCTATTTATATACTAAATCTATGATTAAAATACTATAAATGGGTTCAACAACAGGGCAGGTGTTGATCGGCGTGCATGAGAGATTTTTTTTTTTGAGAGAGACAAGCGAGAACGATGTGGACATTATGAGTCGTTTGTGAAAATGAAAAAGTCCACCGTTCTATTCGTTGAAAATTAATCAATGCTTTTTATTAATCGACTAGCATTTCCTACGTCACAAAAAGAGGCCGATTACATCACAGGTATGAATATTTGTTATATATTTGAATATATTGTTATCACTGTGAAAGATTGGGTGATAGTATTTTAACAATCGTTAAATGGTTTTTAGGCGTCTTGGTTTTATCCATATGAATTCATGTTTGGTAATTCGTTACAAACGCATTTCGACGTTTCGTTTCGTCGATGAATTATGAAGATTAAGTAAGCAGTTTGCGGTTCATTTTATCAGGCACGGGAATAGATATTTCTTCAGTAAGCGACGTTGAAAGGCAGTGGCGGCGCTGATGTTTTTTGAGTTTTCGATGGATTTCTGGTCACCGCAAGGTTGGTTGAAGGGTTGATGTCGGATGGGAACTGGTTGCAGTTTTGCAGAAATAAAATTTTGATTTCTGGAGAAAATGCCAGATAAGTCTGAACGTTTTTGGTTAATTGTTCGTAATGACGTAAATTGAATAAAAAAATTATTAAGTAATTAATTATGAAGTATACAAAATGAAATAATTAAATTTGTGCTTAGTGAATGAAATCTCTTAATGAAAGACTTGCATTCGTTTAATTAAATTGGTTAATTATTATCATAGTTTTTTTTTAAATGTCAAAATTAAATAATCAATTAATGTTTCATATTTTTTGCTCGATGTATGCAGAATGAAGTTTGATTATTCAAGTCTGATAAATTATGATTATTATTTGCTGAATTTGATTATTCGTAACAATTTTAATTTTTAAAATTATAAAAAAGTGGGGCCTAAGAATGAAATTAAAATGTTGATTGATTAATTATAATTCAAATAGAATTTTTGAGAGTCATTTCTGACATTTGCTTTTATTTACTTTATGGGAGTTTGAATAAAATTATTTTTGAAATTAGTATTCAGTGGAAATGAAAACATATTTAGGTTAGATGATTGGGATAGTATATTATTCAAATACAATTTGATATTTATTCATTAATATTGAAAATAAGTGATTATTTTAAATGAAAATTCACAATAAAATTCAACTTTAATTATCGATAAGTTTTTTTTTTTGTAAATATGTATGTTAACGCGATGGATCCAACGGGTGTCGTGTGTTGTATAATTAATTTCGTATAATAATAATAATAATAATAATAATAATAATAATAATAATAATAACAATAATAATAATAATAATAATAATAATAATAATAATAATAATAATAATAATAATAATAATAATAATAATAATAATAATAATAATAATAATAATAATAATAATAATAATAATAATAATAATAATAATAATAATAATATATCTCGGAGGTTATACCATACCCCTAGAGAGCGCGCACCCCGAGGTGGTGGATAGGGGGAAGCCGTCCTCTTGACGGTAGGAGGGTATTCTGTTACCTTCCCGCGAACCAAAAAGGTAAGGAGGGAGTGAAGCGAATATAAGATGTCATGTTCTGTCATGATATCTCTAGCCTCTCCTCTCTCAAGACCGGTATGCGTGACGAAGGGTCACACCCGCGGCTGTCATGCGCGAACATGCCGGATCTAGAGGAGTAAACCTCGATAAAAGAATCCGTAATCCCCGGTGTCATCCGTACCGTGCCGATGGGATGAATGGCACTACGTTAGTGTGTCTTTGCACGGTGGTCTCTGGATCGTGGCGACATTCAGTTATACATAGCCTTCCACCGGTAAGGGAGCACTGCCGGTGGTGACCTTTAGTTCTTCCCAACTCGTGGGAACAAAATGAGTACTATTTCCCAAAACAAAATTAATATTACCGTCAACCAGCGACTGACGGGGGCGCCTGTCCCCCGGTTTTTGTTGGTTGCCAAAGTCGAAGGCAACTTCGACAAAATTAGCCCATTTGTCATAGACAAACTTTTGTACAGCGTAATTGGAGAATGTAATAGCATCAAAAAAATTAAAGATGGATTATTGATAGAAACTGTCAGCAGTGCACAATCAAAGAAATTATTGGAGTTAAAGAAACTGGGAGACTTCGATATAAATGTTAGTCCCCACAAGTCATTAAATTACTGCAGTGGTGTTGTATATTGTCGGGATTTCTTGAATTGCTCTCTTGAGGAGATTCAAGAAAATTTAGCAATACAAGGCGTCATTGAGGTACGAAGGATAACGACGAGGCGAGAGGGTGTGATTCAAGATACACCGAGTCACATCCTCAAATTTAATAGGCCTAATCTCCCTGACAAAATCAAAGCCGGAATTCATAAAAGCCTTCCGGTACGTCTCTATGTACCCGCCCCACTGAGATGTTTTAACTGCCAGGAATTTGGCCACACTTCCGCTCGATGTTCGAAAGAACAAATATGTATATGCGGCAAGGGCATTCACGAGGGAACAAAATGCGAGGAACCTCTTGAATGCATAAATTGTAAAGGAGCTCACTCGGCGCGTTCGCGAAACTGCCCAAGGTATAAGGAAGAAGTGGCCATTCAGCAAGTAAAAACGAAAGAAAAGATTTCGTATTTTGAGGCCAAACGAATGGTAGTTCCTTCTCTTCCCACAGCTGGAGTCTCCTACTCGCAAGCCGCAGGTTCTAAAGTAACGCTAGCGGATGACTTGTTAAAACAAATATTGCCACAAATTAAAGCTACTGTGTGCGAAGTAGTCAAATCGCAGATGAAGGATCTGCAAGTAGAAAGGGAGGCAACTAAAATGCCCCCACCACCCGCACGCCCAGCCAAAGCGGCGAAGCCTGCGGGCGATAAACAGCAGGGGGTCGCTAGGGCGCCCCAAGCTGCTGGACAGCAGGTGTGCGCAAAGGCGCCCCAGGCTGTCGGACAGCGGGAAGCCATAGGGGCACCCCATGCTGTCACACAACGGGGGGCCACCACGACTCCCCAAGTTGCTAAAGAATTGGGGGCCATCGCGGCACCCCAGTCAATTATCCAGCAGGGAATGCTAGTCCCTGCGGTTCAAAAAATCTTAGAGGGTGTCTCCAGTCCTAGGTCGCAGTCGGCGGGTGAAGAGGCCACAATAGATGTGGACCTGTACCCGTCGGCTGAAATAAAATCTAAAAGAGGAGCCACCGATGCATCTCTCTCGTCCTCCGACGATTTAAGCGTCGAGGACAATACGAGCGAGGGCGGGTACAAGGGACGTGTCCCCAAAAGAAAACCTGGCTGGAAAAAGGGGGTTCCGAGAAAATAACGACATCTGGAACTTTCCTTTTCACTGTCAATAATTGTTATTCTGTTTCGTCGTATTTGTTAACTTATTTCTATTTATTTTATTATGCTGTTTATAACTTTATGTTTTTCGTTCATGTGTTTGTTCAAGCATCAGGGTCATTTATAACTCTGATGTCCTCTGTGATATTAGGTATAGAGTCTTATTGTGTGATCGTACGGGCATCGGAGTCTTTTACTTCGATGTCATTTTTGTTTTTAGGTTTAGTTAGTTTTTATTTTCGTCGTTCTAACATCAGGGTCCTTTACAACCCTGATGTTATCTGTGTCTTAGGTTTTAAGTTCCGTGTTTGTGTTAGTGTTATTTATTATAACTTATTATTTAATGTTTGTGTAGTCTTTTAATTGTAGCAATGGTTGAAAATATAGTCCAATGGAATTGCAACGGTTTGAGAAAACACTACCACGAGCTGAAATTACTCTTGGGCAGGCATGCACCCTTTTGTGCATGTCTCCAAGAAACACATCTACACCCAAACGATGAATTTCAGCTCAGAGGTTTCACGGTAGTGAGGAAGGATGTGGTGCCTACGGTCAGAGCTAAGGGTGGCGTTGCCATCTTGTTGAGAGAGGGTCTTCCATTCAGGGAGATCCCTCTCACAACACAAATCCAGGCACTGGCCGTTCAAATAACCCATCCCTTAAAAACAACCATATGCACAATTTACCTTCCACAATTCGATTGGACATTGAACGATTTACTAGACATTGTCAACCAGCTTCCTTCGCCATACATTTTGGTGGGTGATTTTAACGCCCACCACCCATTGTGGGGATCCCAGAGGAGAGACCCTCGAGGTCAACTGATCGAGGATTTTCTCGATCAGAGCGACTCGGTCCTCCTCAATACAGGATCACCCACACATATGTGTGCGCGAGGGTCTAGTTTCTCAGCGGTTGACTTATCGTTTTCATCCCCTCGACTAGCACTAAGCCTCTCCTGGCAAACAATTAACGACCTGCACGGCAGTGATCATTTCCCGATAATTATTAAAACTACCACTAAACGGCTGCAACAAAGTTTTCCCCGTAGATGGTGTCTTAATAGGGCAGACTGGCTTGGTTTTCAAGCCAGTCTCACTCGCCCGTCGTCAATGTCGGATGACGTCGAGACAGCCGTGCAGGAATTTACGGAGAAGGTCTTAGAAGCAGCTGGAAAATACATTCCAATGTCAAATGGAACAATGGCCGGTCCACCAGTACCATGGTGGAGCAAAGAGATCCAAAAGGCAATAGAGGAGAAGAAAAGAGCACTGTACAAATTTAGAAAAACTCCGACCCGGGAAAATCTGATTGCCTTCAAGAAGCGGCGGGCAGTCGCTCGTCGCAAAATTCTTGAAGGTAAAAAGTCATCGTGGGAGAGCTACGTATCATCGATCACGCCCTCAACACCTATTAAGGAGGTGTGGAAAAAGGTGGGTGCGATAGCCGGGAAGAAATTCCCAGCTGTGGCACCCGTACTGAACGTAAATGGGCGTGATGTAACCGATAGGGCAGAGATAGCGAACGCTATTGCGTCGCGTTTTCACTCTGCCAGTAGCTCTCTAAACTATAATGATCATTTCCTGGGTATTAAAGACACGCTGGAGTATCCCTTAGACTTCTCCTCTCAGGGATCCTTATTCTATAACACAAGTTTTAGTTTATCAGAATTAGAAGAGGCTCTGAAAACCACTGGTACGTCAAAAGCACCAGGACCCGACGGCATCCCATACCAGATTGTCCGGCAACTTCCTTCAAATATGAGGGAATATCTGCTGGATATATACAATCTGATATGGGATAAAGGCGTCTACCCCAACCAGTGGAAAACAGCAACTGTCCTGCCTCTTCTAAAAAAGGATAAGGATCCCACGAATGCCAATAATTACCGGCCTATATCCCTCACCAGCTGCTTGGGCAAAGTGCTAGAAAAAATGGTCAACAACCGCCTGGTATGGATCCTGGAGACACATGGTCTCCTAGCGAAATACCAGGCAGGTTTTCGAAAATTTCATAGCACGGTTGACCAGCTAGTCAATCTGGAGAACTCCATCCAGGATGCCTTCCTAGAAAGAAAGCACCTCGTAGCGGTGTTCTTCGATCTAGAGAAGGCATACGATATGACCTGGAGATATGGAGTTCTCCAGAAACTGCACGAATGGGGACTTAGGGGCCGTCTGCCCATATTTATAAAGTCATTTATGTCTAGTCGTTCATTTAGAGTTAAAATTGGGGAAACCGAATCTACACAATATGTGCTAGAGAACGGTATTCCCCAAGGTTCAACCATTAGCGTCACCCTATTCGCCATCGCAATTAATGACATTGCAGAGTCAGTCAAATCCCCGGTCAAGAAATGCCTGTATGTCGATGACTTAGTATTATACATGGCAGGTGATACCATCCCTGCCATTAATCGTCAAATGCAGAGAGTCATCGACAGAGTGAACAACGACGCGGAGTCTAGAGGTTTCCGTTTCTCGGTAACAAAAACCTCATGTGTTCATTTCTGTAGACTCCGCCGACCGCATCGTGACCCTGAACTTTCCCTTCAGGGCGTGCGGATAGAAGTTGTCGAAGACATCCGCTTTTTGGGGCTGAGACTCGATAGGCGGTTATCCTATCGAGCTCACGTGGAAGAGCTGGTCGATCGCTCAAAAAAAGCACTAAACATAATCAAGTGTTTGGCCAGCATCAACTGGGGAGCCCAAAGGGAGGTGCTGTTGCGGCTGTACACGGCTCTGGTTTTGTCCAGGGTCGACTATGGCTGCACGGTATACTCCGCCGCTAGGAAATCCTGGTTGAAGCCCCTAGATGCGGTTCACCATGCAGGCATTAGATATGCCACAGGAGCTTTCCGGACGAGTCCCACGCCGAGTCTCTGCTGCGAGTCGGGTGTCCCCCCGCTAGAATCTCGCCGCAACCGCTTCATACTGCAGTATGCGGCGGCAATGCAGGCAAGAAGGGGACATGTCAATCGCCGACATTTTATTGTAATAACTGAGCAGCAGAGAAGGTACGCAAGAAGACCTACTGTCACTAGGCCGGCGTGCGTCCGAGCGAAAGAGCTTATGGGGAGACTAAATATCAGTCTGCCGAGGGTATTCGAGGTCGGATTCTTAGAAGCTCCACCTTGGCTTTTGCCAAGTGTGGAGTGTCGTTTGGATCTGACCTCACACAAAAAAAGCGATGTTAGCCCCTATATTCTTAGGGGCAAGTTTTTCGAAATCATCGCTGAATACCCAGACTCCCCGCGCGTGTACACTGATGGGTCGAAAGGTGACCGCGGAGTGGGGTGTTCCATCGTTGTCGATGGGACACCGCACTCTTGGTCGCTGCACGACTCGGCAAGTGTGTACACCGCAGAACTTTACGCTCTATTTCAAGCTCTTCGCTATTGCTTATATGACCACCACCACAGCTCATTCCTTATTTGTTCCGACTCGCTTAGTGCCATCCTCAGTTTAACGTCGTTGTATTCGGTCGACCCGCTGGTCCAGCTCATACAGGCCTCGATATTCGAAGTGTCCCGAGTCAAAAAGACGATTGTCTTCGTCTGGACTCCGGGGCATGTGGGTATCGAGGGTAATGAGCTGGCCGATGAAGCTGCCCGTCAGGCAGCGGAAGCGGGGACCGATGACGGAATTCCGGTTAGACCTGACGACGTTAAACAATACATAAAATCTAAGCTATCCGAGGATTGGCAGCAGAGTTGGAACCGCTCCGAGAGCAAGTTAAAGTCAATCAAGCTCTCCGTGACACCCTGGAAGTCGCCGGTAATCCTCACAAGGAGAGAAGAGGTCGCCCTGTGTCGTTTACGCATAGGGCATACCAACTTGACCTCTTCCTATCTCCTTTCCGGCGACGAACAACCAGATTGTCATGAATGTCACGACCGTTTAACGGTGGAGCATATCTTAACGGAATGTCCAGCCTACGCAATTCAACGCGATAGGCTGAGGCTGGGTGGTAATGTGGCGTCCATTTTAAATAATAGCAAGGGGTCCGTAGAGAAAGTAATTAAATTCCTACGTGAGACAAATCTGCTCAAGCGAATATAGGGTGTGTGTCGTCTTTAGTGTTAATTTATTTTAATTTATTGATTGTTCTGTCCTGTATTGTTCGGTGGGATCAGAGTCTCTTTACAACTCTGATTCCATTTCTTCATGTATTTAGTGTTTTGTGTGTAGTGTCGTCTGCTCAAGAGTCTTTTTACAACTCTTGAGCATTTAGGTTAGGTGTTTTTAGGTTCCGGCATCGAGGTCCGTTTACAACCTCGATGCCGTCTCTCTGTGATATTAGTTTTAGGTTTTAACTTGTTTAGGATTAAGTCATTTTATTATTGTAGGTGTATTTATGTGTAGATTTAAGTTTTATTTTATTTATTGTAGGTTTAGATTTTAGATTTTAATTTATTTTAGAATTAGGGCTCTGTGATATTAGGTTTAAGCAAAATTATCTGTGATATTAGGTTCTAAGTTAAATAGTACAATGCCTGACACAATAACACCTAAATGTCAGAGCATACATTCCGAGACCGGCCAATGACCCTGGCAGTCGACGCCGGTAAAGTGGGAGGGGTTTTTAGTCGGTAGTCTCCCGGACAAAATCTGGGAGGAGTCCGACACTCAGTCCGTAAATGGATTTTCCCCTTCCACAGACACAAAAAAAAAAAAAAAAAAAAAAAAATAATAATAATAATAATAATAATAATAATAATAATAATAATAATAATAATAATAATAATAATAATAATAATAATAATAATAATAATAAAAAGTATTCATTATTTTAAAACAATAAGTAGTAGCTAATATAGGTTGATTGTATGATCATAGGATAATTTTTTATAAGTAAATTATGCAGTATTGGTGATTATTTTTTTATTTTTATGAGGAATTAACATGAATTTCTTTTGATATGTTGGTTATTGTTATTTAAAGTAATAAATATAGTTAAGATATTAAACACATATTTTTGTTTGATTTAGGTGAATGATTTAATTTAAAATTAATAGGAATTTTGATTTTGTATTTTTTTATTGGGATTCCAAAATAAGTATTCCTTGCCTTTAAACTTACTGGCGCCCCGTATATTTACCATCTATTCACCCACGACTACTCACCGCTGCTTAAAAGCGAAGGGTTAAGGTACGCGATTTCATTAAAGTTGAGTTTTTCCTGAAATCCTTTCAATTTGAATAAGTGGCGCTATAAATGACCAATACTTAATCTCATAGGACGATTGGCAAGACAATTTACAACATAAAAGTATTATACATCCCTATATCTAGAGCAAGTAGTTTTTGAGTTATTTCGAAATTTCTTTTCTCCTAAAATTTTTGCACAATTGAGTAATTCTGCACTATTTATACTTGTTCCGTAGTAAGCAGCAATATTCACTGAACCGTCAACTTGTCAATATTTTTGAGCCACTCAAGAAATCATTCATTTATTCTGCATACATGGCCGCTACAGAATTGTTTCTTTTCACTTACGACATAAAAGCAAGAAGATTGAAATAAAGTAAATTTCAAACAAATAATTTAACACAAGAAGTGAAAAAATAAAATAAATATATATATATATATATATATATATATATATTGTTTGAAATGGTGCTACTATTTAATCTTCCGCAGTACAATTAAAAAGTAACATGCGTACAAAATACGTTGAAACTAAATTTATGTTGGTATTTATGTACACGTGTTGCATGTGGATTGACCATATGTGATTGTTTTTTTTTTCAGTATATGACGAATAAATTCATGTTTTTGTTGATTGGTATGCTTACTCATTTTAATATTACTCAAACGAAGGGTTCAAAAATATTGACACATTGGAAATGACTTTTTCCAGATTCGATGCAGTGAATATTGACAGTAACTTATTATGGTGCACGTGTGAATCGTACAGGAATTACTCGATTGAGCAAAAATTTTGAAAGATAAGAAATTTCGAAATAACTGAAAAACTACTTGCTTTAGATATTGGGATGCATAATACTTTTGTCTTGCAAATTATCTTACCAATCGCCATTTGAGATAAAATATTAGTCATTCTATTTGAAAAAAAAGAGTTATGATGTTTCTAAGAAGGCACAGAAATGTTGGCACTTTTGAAATAGCTACTGTCAAAATTGACAGAAGTTAATTTTTCTATTCTTGATGGAAGTATTACTAACAATTAAAGATTTCGCTGATCTGTCTATCTTGTTCCAACTAGAAGTTATAGGAATTTTTCGAAACGCCAATTTGAGGTTAAAAGTTAACAAATAAATTTTTATCTCAAAAAATGTAAACAAATATCAAATCGAACAAAGGTTTATATTATAGTTGTTTGATAATAACCGCACAAGTCGAAATTAGTCACAAATAAAGTGTGTACTGTGATTCCAGCAGTGTGTTTAAATCAAAATTTACCTTATTAAGTATTTCTAAATGAGCCAATGTTAATAAATCACAATAAATTTGTATTTATATATAAAATGGGAAGAGTTCCTAAAATTAACATAATATAAGACATAATAAAAATGCTTGTTCCGGTAAGAAATCGAAAGTAAATCACAAACTTCAATTCTTGCGTTTATGGCATTTAACAGCGACACTATTTATGATATTTAATGACATTACACCGATTACTTGAATATACTTTCAATGCTTTGACGTGGCTTTTATTATATTGAATATAATGATATGCTCAATGAAATAAAATCCTCCTATAAATTGTTGGAAGGTTGAAAAAGACACATCTATTTGTCATATGACATAATTGATGTTATTTGAAGTTGTTGTTTGTAACAAGTAGCGTACATATTTGGAGATTATAGTCTGAAATTGTGAAGCTTATATACTGTGACCTTCAGTTATGTTTCGTCATATATTTTTTTTTTATTTCTTGAGGCATACACAAAGAAAAATTAATGCTCTGGATATGCCTTTTAAAATAATATTGTATTACATGTTTAATGAAAGTTCACCAATAAAAAATAGATTATTTGAATTTAGATCTTAGTTTATAGATATTATATGAAAAATAACCAGAAACAATCGTAGCAATTCTCTACGCCAATAGTAAATTAAAAATAACACTTTATTATTTATCGTCGCAGACTAATCGAGTTTTGCTTGGATTGTTGAATTAAAAATTAAAGTATAAGTTAAATTTAACATTTAAAGTATGGAATAGTCGCTAATCTTAGATCATAATGTGTGTTTTTCTTTTTGTTTACTCATAAGATTTGCATTGATGTTAGTACAAGAAGTGCTTATTCACTAATTTATATAACAAACAAATATCGAGCGTATAACAAAAATCGACGACGAAGTTGGCATTGGAAATCTAAAGTAATGTCTGAACTAATGTCATATGTGCACGCCTAAAGTACTGGTTGTCGTGTTGACAAGTCAGTTGTCAACCACTAATTTAACCGCAACCAGCATTTCACGCGTGTGATCTTAGTACAGACATGACACGAAACTTCCAACGCCAACTTCGTTGTCGATTTTTGTTATACGTTCGATATAATAGATAACTTATTTAGTCATAGGTTAAAATTCCTGACATTTAAAAAATATGAATTATATAATTTAAAGTATAGCACAAAACATCATATATTACCTATTTGAGTCTACAAAGTAGATGACCAAGAATCGTTGTTTCGTCCATTAAAGGAAGACAGACTTGTCCTGTTTATGAGACAGGAAATGTAATTAATTTAATAAAATATCATTCATGTGCAATCTTGAAAGACCAAAATGGCCATCACCAGTTATCCATACGATAGATGAATGGAAGTTAAACAATTTAATAAATTAATTTTGTCTCCTGTCTTATAAATAGGACAGTATGCCTTCATTTACTGGACGAAATAACGATTCTTGGACTCAAGTTTTTAAATTCATTGAATTATTAATTATTTAAATTTCCAGACTAACATTTCAGAAATTATAAGCCGCTCCGTGACAACAACAGATGAACTGCATTATTGTATTGTATGTAAGAAGTGATACCATTTTAAATAAAGTAAGTATATATAGCTTTATTGAGTTTTTGAAATTGATTTTCTTCTAGCAAAATCCAAACTACATTTTTATAATATCCCATATATGAAAAATATTTCCATATAGATACAGACTGATACAAAGGTGTCAGAAAATCCTATTGTATATGCGAAAAACGGCGGGGGTTATTTTTAATAATGGCGTGTTCTATCAAGGGTGTGCAGCTGCGTCCCCTTTTCAGCGAGCACACACATAGAAACGCATACACGGAATGAGGAAAAAAGTAATATACCAGAAAACGTATCCAATCGATTAAACAAGCAGTAATCATAATGTGCGCGACTTTATTAATACCGCGGGTGGTCCCCCACAATTATTCTTTCCCATTGTGCTATATTTAATAACACTTACAGAGATATTATCGTGTAACGAGATCTTGTAGACATTGTTACAACGTTACACGGATGATGAAGCGTTTTCATTAGGCCCTTATTGCATTCATAAATTCGTTTTTCGGCGAAGGGAAATGTAATTAAGCAGGAATTGATCTTGGGATTAGTTTTTATTAAGAAATTTTAATTATGAGTTAATACCAGTAAGGTTCATTATTTTGTTAATGAGTAAATTCCAGTGTTGTAAGTAATTAATAAAGTTAAGATTATCTCAATTGATAAATTTAAGAGGGGACTTGTTTTTTTTATATAATTTTCTTAATGCAGATATAAAACTTAAAGCAACCCTCCCACTTGTCGATAAGGATTGTGATTTTTACATAAAATAAAGTTCAAATAATATTGTAGTGTCTTGCATTTGTTTAAATATTTTATTAATTGTTGATTTTTCCCTTTATATTTAACTAGATAAATGTTAGATAAAACAAAACGACGACATTCCTTAAACCCTCAAACACTTTCCTCTATAAAAATCACACCTATCGATTTACTTCTCATTCAATTGTCAAAAAAAATGCTACCAATTCTGAAAATTACAAAATTATAAACCTCCTATGTATCCAACGAAATCCCAATATATTCTCCAAATTCATTTTCCCAAATATAACAATCCATGAATTGTCTCTTTATTTTACAGGGACATTAGTGAGTATGAAGTTTAATTGACATTAATTTTTGCAGTTGGAAAAAGGGATTGATTGAATTTTATTGATCATTACCAAAAATTTTCCTCGTCTAATTTCATTGCAATTTAATTAATTTATGTATACATACACCTTTATTCAGATTATACAGATAATTTTAACAATATAATATAAATAATTACAATACATGTGTGTTGGTCTGTCTGGGCAATCGACGAAAAGACTTTCTGCCCATTAATTAATTTAATTTAATAACTTTATAATTATATAAAGCAAAGCGGTCTGACAAGGGATGAAACAGGTGTCTGTAGATAGCCTTATATTACGTAACCTTCTCTGTTTTTTTTTTGTTGGTTGCTTTAAATATTAAATTAAAAAAATAATAATTCTGCATTGTACAATATGTTATTTGCAATGCAACAGCAAGTGTCCATTATGTAATACAATGTCTGTACGGGTATAGGTCCGAGAAGTAGTTGTTTTAGTGTATATTTGTATTAAAGTACTTACGTAATGTAAGTCAATCGTAGCAGCAGCTAAAGGGAAAATAATTGATTGATAGTTAATTATTTTTATGTAATTTCTTTTATTATTGATTATTTAGATTTTACTCTATAGACATTTCTTTCTATTAAACCGCAACCTTAAATTAATGAGAGGACTTAAATTTTAGGCAATATACAATTTTATTTTTAGATGCGAATCCTGGCGCTACATTTAATTGCCCCACTTAAATCTCTTCTATAATATTAAAAAAAAAATACTAATCCCGACGTTACGATTGTGCACTAAAACATATATACGAGTAAAACAACACACAAAGCACTAACGCCGATTGCGTGACTTGAATGCTTAATTTTGGACTTTTTCACGCTGGAATGCGAATAATTACGCGTTTACGTTCAACATCTAATTTTCTTGAGTAATACCAGAGTGGAGATAATGTGTACTCCCGTAATAATCTAACTCATCTGCCGCACGGCGTGTTTATGTGCTGAAAAACTTACAAATTGTTTTAATAATTGTGAGAGTTTATTAAAGTAATTGTAGCTTGTGCCGGTGGGTGATTTTTTGTTGGAATGTTCAGTGTGTAATGTTTAACTGTGATTTTAGTGGTGGGTCTCAGTGGGTGGGTAGACGTTTAATTTAGAGAATAAATACAAAATACTGCTAATTAAAGTGGACTTTTAATTACTGCTAAATTAAGTATAGTATAATATTCTATTAAGTATAGAATAATATAGAATTTGTAACATTAGTATGTTCAAATTTTTCTAGTATGAATTAATAATAATAATTTTTTATTAACAGATATATACAAGGAAATATATAAAATATATAAATAATGAAAATTATAAAATCAAATATATAGGGTTATTATAAATGATGGACCTATTTTTAAATATTCGTATTTATTAAAGTATAAATCCAGAATTAACAATCTTTATAGCCATGAAAAGATGAAGTTTTTTTAAGTTTAAGTTGAGGATGAGATGGCTACTGCGGAGCACAAAGTTTTCACCGTGCTTGATTTCGTAAAAAGTGAGTCGCAAATTGTACTGCAGCGGACATTCGCACAAAATTCAGTATTGAACTACTAGAACTAGAAAATCCATTAGCATAGGCCAACCGCGTGTGTCTGATGATAATGTCAGACGTATTGAAGACAGTTTTATTCGCTGTCCAAGTAAGTCTATCGATAGAGTTATTAGAGAACTTGTAATAGCCCAATCAACTGTATGAATTCTTTCCTCAGCGCTGGATGGGTCGCAGAGGGAACTGAAGACCTAGCACTACACTTCCATCTACCAAGATTTCCTGATCTCATCCCATGTGACTATTGCTTATCGGATTATGTTAAGGAAGCCGTTTACGACCCACCTCTATCAATAATTCTGGACGATCTGTGGAACCATGTCACTGCTGTCGTGTGTCAAACGGTGGACACATTAAACATTTATAATATAATAAAAAAACAAAACTTTGAAACTTCCTCTTTCCATGCCCATAAAGTTTGTTAATTTTGGATTTGTACTTTAATAAATACGAATTTAAAAAATGGATATAACATTTTTAATAACCCTATATAAGTTATATCTGTTAATTGGCTATCGACCAGTCTTTCCACTTTAGTATGAATCATAATCCCCTATTTATTAATAAACTTCAATTAAAGATTATTTATTAACTTAAACAACTTAAAATGCCTCATGTAAAAATACATAACACTGATACAAATAATCCTTTCTAAAAACTGAAACATTAGAAGTTAAAATTCGTAAACATTATTTTTGTGATAACCAGCTTTTAGTATTACTTTATATCCAATTTATAAATTTTAGATTTTCTTCGGCATTTGTTATTCTATCATAATAGTTACAACCAATTAAAACATAACCAAAGTTCTAAATAAAATATTTCTCACAGATGGCAACTAAAATTTAGAAAATCATTAAATAAAACTATATTTGAACTTATCTTTTCTATAATAAAATTCTTTTGTCACATTATGACTGCGTGAAAAATCTAACGTCTTTTCATCAAATATTTCGCATAAATATTTATATGTAAATTAAAAGTATTGAGGAAGTGCAAATTATTTTCATTTTCAAATTAATTCTGATTTTAACGTTTGTCTTTTTCTCTTGTTTTTAGAAATGTTCGCATAGTTACTTCTCTCATGATTAACTTAAAAAAATAGGCAAAAGGTGGCGCTTGCGTCGTCTTTAATTTATTATTAAAAAAAATAACTGAAGAAAGCCAGTGCCATAGGGAGGATCAGGTCGGGATATAGATTTCCTCAGTAGCGTAGAAACATGGGTTGAGGGACAGGATTGGTTAAGGTTAAAAGCAAAATGCCAAGTAGATTTGGATGGGATTGTGTAGGTGCAACATGAGAAAATACCAAGGGCAGAGAATCATCACTGGAGTAATGTGTGATTTTGAGGAGATGAAGGAAATATGGGGAAGAATGATCGTGGAAGGTGTCGTAACCGAACCTTTAGTAAATCATCACAGAAGTGGATGGGTGTTAGAAGGAGAGATGCGCATAGCAAAATAAAATGTTGATCAGGTGTGTAAAAGAATATAAGAAAAGAAGAGGTAAGATGAGTTGGAATTAGTTAGATAAATTAGGAAAAGAGAGTTTTGTTCATATATCAAGAAAATAGGGTTTTCTGCCAGATACCGGCTTCCGAGTATTTCTGCCGGTCTCTCCAAATCGGGTGATCTTTGAACAGTAGAAAGACTGATATGAAGAAATCTAGCCACCGCTTCTTCCATCTGCCACAAAAGCTACAGCTTTTGCGCAATCTTCAGCACTTTTAACCATAATGAACATAAAAATATGCTCTGACAGTAAATCGAAAACAAACAAAAAGACTCAGTAGCCACCTTGATGGTCTATACATAACATCAAATTTACAATAGACAGCGAAGAACGCATACCTATAAGTTTTAATATTCGCTTATTAATGAAAATTAAATTAAGTAATAAGTACAACTTTATCGCCGCTAGGTGGCGCCAACTTAAAATTTAGATTATTTTCCTATTTTCTCAGAAATTTCAAATGGGATGACATATTTTTCTTAATGTTAGTAGAAAGAGGAATTTCTGAAGTTTTTGCATTTCAAATCTAAAAAAATATGTCTTTCCTCGTTCTGGGTCTGAATTGATAAAAAATATTTTTTAATTTGCCCCAAAAATAAAAATCTGAACATTCGGCAAATCGTGGTGACCAAAAAATAAGCATCCCTATCTATTCACCTCTCAAGAAAGAGTATATTCAAATAATTTAGCACGCTTTAGAAAATGCCCCCTGGTGTTGATTAACTAATTCAGTTTTGTTGTTTTTGTTATAAATTTTATTAACCTCAAAAAGTTTTCCAATAACATTTGAAATTTTTAATTTGAAATTTTCTTTTATATATAACTTGTGATAGAATAAAGGTATTGAGATGCGGTTTTCACCAAATTTCTTACAATTTCACTCACTTTCTATTGATACTAAGAAAAATATATCATTCTATTTGAAATTTGTAAGAAAAATGGAAAAAATATATATTTTTTAACTTGGCGCCATTTAGCGGCGACTGAATTACATATTTTTATAATTGTTTTAATCGGGATGATAAATGCTTTCGTATGAAATTAAAATCATTAAGATCAGTTAAAAAATAAAAGAGTTATTTCACATTTGCTCTTTATAAATTCTGGCCTTCCCCCACCCTTTATTTCAAGAGTAAGGGAACATTTTCTGTAACATTTAGTTTTATAAACTCATCATGATTTCAAAAAGTGTAGTTTTATAATGCCTTTATTTGAACTTTTTTTGAGATAATCGCATAATTATTTTTCGACTGTTCATTGCGCCCTCTACTGGAAGAGATACGAACTTGAAATATATTTCCAACATTTTCTCATAGTCACTTTTATTAACATATTTTTTATTTCAAAGCTCTAGGAGTCTTAGTTCCTGAGATATAGCCGGTGACCTTTCTTATCTGGACACCCGGTACAAGAGCAGAAGAAGAATAGAGGTGGTAAAGAAGATAATTAGAGCAAGGCCAGCTATATGTAGCTGATGGTACGCAAAGTAAAATTTAGAGTTTCTTATTTATTTATTGTATAGTATTATTTTTTAATGGAGTTTGTAATTATTTTGAGGAAAGTTATGCCAATAAAGTTCAATATTTATATAGAAAATGAATAAATAACCAGACATCCTATCTAAATACAATTACCCTTATTATTGATCTGTTTGTTATTATTATATTGTTCGTTTATTATATTTTGTAAAGTAATAATGTTGATAAAAAAAACTATTGACTTATTATTTTCTGGCTCAAGTATGTCGTCTTCTATTTTTTGTAATGCAAGAAGACGAAATATAAATATGCAAAAAAAAAATAAACGGCCGTATCCATAAAGAAGGTGATTTATGAAAATCTGAAAGCATATTTAGGGCTTTATTGAATTTCGAATAAGCATATATGGAGGTATTTCTCGTCGTCGGGAACGGTGCGTTCTGAATGTCCTTCTTAAATTATGGCCCCTCATATAAGAAGAGAGCGAAAAAAAATGTGAAAGCGCTAGGACACTCTAAATATATAAATCAGTTTTTCTTATCCAAAAGCCTGCATTGAAAAAAAAACGATGGCTCACGAAATGGTGGATTTTTAGATGGGGATTTATTTTAGGGGAAAATGGAGATGAATAATTAAATTTAATTAAATACAAACGCTTATAATTATAGATACAATAAAATATATCGTTTACATTCCAAATTCTATATAAAGAATACTGTTGTATAATTTATTCATACTTTATTTTCTAATGCCTAGATATGTATTTCGAGTGCTTGGAACTCATTATAAATAACAACTAGTTGTTTTTAACAACGAGTTCCTAGCACTCGAAATATAAATGTAAGCATTACAAAGTAAAGTGTGAGAAAGGATAAAATAGTGTTATTCTGTTTCTCTTATTTATTAATAAGTGGGAGAAAGGACAACCATTTTTATTTAAATACATAATATTTCTTTGAATAAAAATATTTGAATATATGAAAATAAAGGATTAGTAATGAAAAAAAAAAAAAGAAAATGACAAAAACTTATTTCTAATAAGTAAGTTTCGGTACATTTGCTTCTAAATAAATAGAAACAAATAATTCATAACCCACGCGGCGATTCACCAAACGTTTCGGGAAATATCGTGAAAAAGGACCGGGTCCTAAATTATCCCTCTCGCTGGGGGTGTCACTTTATGGATTTTCCGATTTACGTCAACGCAAGATGACGGTCTGCAGTGCATCCCCCGATACAGGGTCGACCGCAAACCCCCGTTTTTTCCCCTTCCGTCTTCCGGATGATAGATACACCCCGCTCCCCCAGGTTAATCCCCCGGGGAATCCCCGAGATAACGGTTAATGGTATCATCGCGCTTCTGCGGAGATTTGCACTATTTAAATTTTTTGCACTTTCGGGGACAATAAGGGTGAGTCCATCAAGCCGGGAGAATTTCATTTTCGATTGACGTTGATATCGTTCCATGTCGCGGTCCCTTTTACTTCCATGGATTAAGGGACCGCGACACCCTATCTGGTCGATCCACTTGTTTTGATTTATGGAACGACGGATCACTTGAAACAGTCATGTTTCGTTTTATGAGTAATGATGACAATTTTGGTTCGTTTTAATGGGTGTATATATTTTATGTCGAAATTATATGGACAATTTATTTTACTGCCACTATAAAACAACCTATTTTTCTACATGAATACTAGATATGTTCCTATATAAAATATAATTCATTCTCTTTCTTTTGTCTAAATAAATCACAGATACATTAATAATTAAACAATCAATTTTTATTAGACATTTTATTTAAAAAAAATAATAATTAGGTCACTAGAGCAAGAATTATTTTCATATAATTAAAAAAATCTACAGGGCGTCCACAATTTAAGTATATGTATACTATATGATACGACTCTAACAATGAGTGCGATAATCCGCTTGGGTCTGAAAGGACCAATAATCCTCGCCGCATGGGGTTGATTTTCATTATTCATTAGGCATATCCGAAACGACATATATTAGAGGACATGTGTTCCTAAATTTTCACTTTTACAACAAGATACACTCGCAAAAAGGCTTTGTCGCCAACACACTTTTTGTTTTCCGTCTCATCCATTTTATTAACAGTCTTCATCTAGTAATCTCTTTAGTCAATAAGATTATTTCACTTAGAAACCCTTCTAGATCGTAGCGTAATTTAATTTTGCGTTATTTAAATATTCGCGCTTAATGTTTTTATTGTTGTCAGTAGTCGCAGAGGGCACTCATTTTCGTTTCTATACCTGTTCAGGTGTATTATTAAAATAATTGAGACAGCGTTTGGATTGTAAATTAATTTTTTGTTAACTTCAATATAATTAACTTGGCGTGGTGTTTAGTTATTATTTTAATAATAATAATAATATTTTATATAAGTGGGTACAGTCAGTACCTCTACCGCGATCAGACGGTCTATTGTGGCTCTTATGCGAGGCCTCACACCTCTTTTTCCGGTTCATGGTTTCTAAGTATCCCATGATCTTACTCAGAGGGATCGCATTCAGGTCTAGATTGTGTAATACATAAATATATTTTTGTTAGCAACTTAACCAGCCGCAAAAAAATTCTATGATTCTCAAACTCTGTGATAGCTAGCGCCTTAATTAATTACGTAACAATGTGAAACAGTTGGTTTCTTTTTAATTTCATTTTTAGTATCCACTTTTTCTAATGTGAAATTTAAAAATATCGCTATTTTTTTTTTCATTATTTCCTAATTAAAGCTCGTCGAATTTAATCAAAAAGCGTCACAGAAAGCGTAACTCCGGGACGAGTCGTCCGCTATTGAAATTTCATTCCAGTTAACTCTTTAGTAGGAAATTGAATGGACATCTTCAGATGTAATTTCGAGATTTAATAAGTAATTAATTACGTTCGCCGGGGAAAGAGGGTAAAGGTATAAGTAAGGGGTATAAAAGGGGGCCGCTTTCATTGCACGTGGGTTTTTCCGATATGTCGGGAGGACATATTAATTCTGGCGCATTTCAATTAAGGGCCCATTCATTATCCGAAAGCGCGAGAGGACAAGAAGGTGGTGGTGACGAAGAGGTGGAGGAGGAGAAGTTGGAAAATTCAACATCGTGAAATATTCAGGGCGGCCGTTTTCTTCGCCGCCGGGGTATTGTTGTTTTAATTAGAAGTTGTGCGTGTGTATGTGTGAGGAATGGGGGTAAGGAAAACGGGGGTGAAATTTTAATATTGGTTTCACGAATAAGAAAATTATATCATATTTTATTTAGCCACAGAGTAAGAAAGCGAATATAGTACAAAACTCTCGCTTCATATAATCTTTAAAATCAAAAGAGAAAATGTATTTTCCAGGGTTCGATAGCCAAAACACACTAACATCAAAATATATTATACAGTGTATATATAAAGTATTGGGTTGGTCAAATATTTAAAAAAAACATGCAACACGTGTCTTCTTATTCACGTTTTTAGGAGCTTTAACCGAAATATTTTTTGTATTCCTAATAGATATGGGAACATGATCTCTTTCAGAAAAAAAAAAAACATCAGAACGATATACACAATAGCTCATATCTATAATATATTTTATTTGTGATAACACTTTTCACTTTTTTTTAGTCAGTTTCTATTTAATTACGAAATTATACAAATAATGGCAAATATAAACTGAATTTAATATTAATAAAAGATACAAATGTTATAACAAATTAGCTGTTATCAGCTTTGTGTTTTTATTAATTCCGTAAATATTATAATATGAAGGCGCTCACATAAGGAAGTTCGATAAAATTTTCAAAATATTGAACATTTTTGTGTTGTTTTTCAGTTGGCTCAACTAATTATGTAGAATCATAAGAACCAAGGTCGATTTATGGTGGGGCAATTTATTAATAATATTTACAGTTAAAACCGAAACTAATAATAATAATAATAAAATTATTATTTTTAGATCTTTTCAATAACAAATAACATCATTAACATTCGAAATGTACCAAAAACCTACATATAATAATCCAGGCTGAAGTTTAAACTCCCTAGCTCTTCCAACCATCCACTAAAAATAAATTGTTCGCGTTTCATTCTATGATTTTTTGAGCTTTAAACATCCCGTTCTCTAAAACAGCACTTAATGCAGAAGTTAATTTTATTAAAGCCATAGCCAATTCAAATGGTTATTCATCATCAATAATTGACCAGTTAATCAATAAGTACAAGACAAATAATTGATAAACCACTTAAATTAAAAATGAATTGATGTTAACTTGTCATTAAATAAATTATATTACTTAGGGTTTTCTATTAATATGGTTAAATGGTTTTTTTCTTATTTAAAGAAATGCACACAGCATATAAACATTACAAATTATACTTTTAAATCTATTTCAGTTTCATCAGCAGTTCCACAAGGGTCTCATTATGGACCTATTTTATTTATACTATTTATTAATGATTTACACAAGGTTATTACCAATCGCCATTTTGTTTTACCATTTAATGATTTAAAATTATTTAAATTGTATGTAAAAACGATTGTCAGGAACTTCATGATAACGGTTGGTGCACATTGAATCGTTTAATCCTAAATATATCTAAATGTTACACTATTACTATAAGTAAATGTACAAATACCGATGATCACACAATATTCATAATATTTATCTTGCAAGAATTGATTCCGTTAAGGATTTACTAGTCTTATTTGATTCAAAACTACATATCAATCATAGTAAAGAAATCTTTAAAACTGTGGGGTTTTATATGGCAGATTGGTAAAAATCATCATTGCATCAGAACGACATACTGTGCACTAGTCAGATCAGACCTGGAATATTCCTCTCTAATTTGGACCCCTTATACCACAACATATGTGAAGTTTATGGAAAGGTTGCAATAGAAATTCCTAATATGTATAGAATTTAAATCAAATCTACAATACGTGCCTGTTGACTATACTATTGTAGTGAATGGACTCAATTTAAAATCATTTCAGGATCGAAGGGTCATTGCTGACCTAAGTTTGTTACATAATATTATTAATGAATATATTGAATCACCTTATTTTTTGGGAGATGTATCTATTCGCATTCTTTGTAAAAGGATCCGATCGTAATCACTACCAGAATACTTATCTATTCTATGAATTTAATGTCGCGTATTTTAAAATTTGCTAATTTAATAAATAACCTATCATGGCTTAACTTATTAGATGTATCTATTATTTTTTAATTAAGTTTAAAACATAACATAGTGTGTAGTATATTTTTGTTAAATGCATGTTTTTATTCATTATATGGTAAACTTTCATTAGGATGTATATTTCTTAATCATATTAAAATTCAAATTTTAATGAGTATGTTTTGTAATACGAGTATTTCATTTTAATACTTTGCTCATTGTATTGTAATGTATTATTTTATGTTAAAAGGCGATAGCTGTATTATTAAAAAAATGTCACAAACCCCGCACCTTAAAACTTTTCTCTACATTATGAGAAATTCTAACTTCCCTCCAAAATCCATGGATTTATATCATCACACATAAATGACTAACTAGTATAAGAGACAAAGGATAAGGACTGCCGACTGAGAGATCAATGATCGATTGCCTTCTTATAAATAAATATTTAATGTGTTGTAAACGTATTATCATTACATGTATGTAATATCTCCATAAATGCAATAATAAAACGCATACTTTATGTACGGCGGATTTTCTAATATTATACAATAGACTCACAGTTAATTGGTCCTTTCTTGATTCATTCATAGATGTGAATTGTGCTTTGGAAGAATTCTACTCTTTATTACATAATGCACTGAACAGAGCGCTAGGTGAAATTAAAAATGCCACTAAACGTGAATTGTATTTTCGTCGTAAAATGATAACTACGAAACAGATATTCTATTTTTTTTACAATTTAAACACCTGGGCTGTGCCATATACCATATAAGATGAAAAAATAAATATATAAATAAATAAAATCTGCGTAATAGATTTATATAGATAAATTTGTAAACCAATATCAAAATCAACCCTAAATCTTTGGAGCTTTATTCGTACGTATTGAAAAAATACAAAAATCCACGATGAAGACTTTTTTTATAATAAACCAGTTGATTATCAATTATTTCACAAGAACGTTTTCATATTTTATATAAAAAAATGTAAACCAATATTTGTCTAATCAATAGTGACAATTATTAACTTAGCTGTTGAAACCCACACATTTCCTAATTTATTGACATATTCACACCTTATGGCTCTTTGAAGAAGAGAAATCGATGACGAATTAATAACTAAAGATCAATAATAATTTTATCAAACTTTGACAAGGTGTTTGAATACGTTATATACTGTTCCATATAATTATATACATTTTTCGATTTCCTTTCATCATCATAGGACCTGTTGTGAAGATCCTTCCCCCTATACTACCCAATTTGAGCACCTAGTGAACCCAGCTCATTTGCATAGTGCAGACCGACGTACTTAATTATTTTTCCCTCAAGAGCAGGAAATTGTCCTTAATAATGGAGTACCCCTTATCCAGGCATTCTCTGTAAAAATCATTTTATTTGAGATTCATTTTATGTGCATGTCTACCTAGAAGATAGTGCCTTGTGATGATGCCCACTGTCTTCCTTATATCGATTGCGCTGAGTGCAATTAATATTTTACTATTTTCTATATTGCAACTAGGCCATAACTGCCTTGTTGTGTGACACGTGATCTCTTTCCTCAACCTTAGGTCGACCAATGACATCATTTGGTCCCTCAATATTTTCTTGCATTCTGCAAGAGGGATGTCGACGGAGAGTTCCTTATTCTTGCCCCCTACCTTGCGAGGTCGTCAGCAATTGAGTTTCCTTTGATATCATTGTGACCCGGTACCCAAATGAGTCCTGCAGCATAGCTATTCGCGAGTTTGTTTCTACAGACCCTAACCACCTTGGTGGTGTATTACGGACTGCTTAATGCCCTAATGGCGGCCTGGCCATCCGTGATGAACCTAATATGGTTAACCTGAAGTTCGGTTTTATCTGCCACTGCCACTAGGATGGTCATGATTTCCGCCTGTAGGACGCTGCAGGGGTTCGGAAGTCGAAAGAATTTTCTGGGGTTGAACACATAAAAGAAAATTCCACCTCCTACTGTGTTTCCATAAAGAGCCAGATGGAGATGGACAACTTATTTCCAAAAAAAACAAGTTCTGGGCTATCAGTCTTCAGTGGGATATCGACAAGCTCATTCAAGATGTACAGTTACAAACCTTACAGTATATATATGATTTTAGGACTTGCAATTAGATTGTCTATTTTTATGGAATAATCTTTTATTCTCAAAACTTTATTGTTGGGAGAAACCTCGTAATTCATCTAAGCTAGAATATATCTAGAAGAACTTTGAAAGATTTGTTGCCTTGTTGATATTATCATAGCAACAAACAAGTGATCTCAATGCTGGAATCTATACCTTTGTAAAAATGTGTGGATAAACTGGACAGGTCCTTAAAACATATATATATATATATACAGGGTTGCTACAAAGTATGGAAACACGGCTCTCACGTGAAAACGGCTAAAAACATAACCACCAAAATTGGGATTTCTAAAAGGAATATTTTCTTGAACAATTTGGCGTGAAAAAATCAAAAATTATTCTCAGAATTTTCACATACGGACGCCATTTTGAATTTTTTTAAATGGAATTCGATTTTTTTTTATTTTACAACTTTTATAGACCTTATAATTCTGATTACAACCATATACCTTTTTTTAAAAATACTTGTCTTTTCATCGATAAACCGGACTTTGAAAAGTATGGAAACAGCGAAATATTTTGAGAACGGTTTATCGGAATGTCCTGAAATTTTGCAAAGATTTAGAGTACGTTAAGGCCTTAAACTTGCATTTTTTATTTTTTAATATTCATTTGTTTTGTAAATATTCTATTTTTGGTCGAAACTTAAACATAAAAATTAACAATGTCAACTTAAAAAAATAGTTGCCTTTGAAAACAGTTTTCATTAGCCTGTCAAACTTGCAAAAAACATTAGTAAGTAACTGGTTGTTGCAAAAATGCCACATTTGAGTGAAACGGATCGCATAGAGATTCTCATGATGATTGGGCGTGGGGATAGAAAACGAAGCTGCTAATATTTTCAACGTAAATCATCCAGATCGAGCACCTATTTCCAGGTCAGTTGATACTGGTCAAACAAAAATCCACATTGGATGGAGCAGATTCATACGCAGCGTCCACAAAAAATTAATGTTTGGTGTGGTATAATTGGGCAGCATATTACCGGCCCTTTTGTTATTAATGGCAATTTGACATCTGAAACATATTTACAGCTTTTGTAAGAGCAGGTTGTTCCCAAACTTAGACAAATATTCCCAAATTATGAAACTAATCCAGCTGAAAACATATGGTTTCAGCAAGACGGAGCACCAGCTCATTTCGGACTAATAGTACGTGAATATTTAGACGTAACTTTTCCCGGCAAATGGATAGGCAGGAGAGGAACAATTGAATAGCCTGCTGGGTCGCCCGATTTAACTCCACTTGATTTTTTGCTGTGGGGACATTTGAAAAATCGAGTTTATAACAACAGGCCACACAATATACAAGAATTAAAAGAACGCAAAAGAACCGAAATTGCAAATATTCGTCCTAATATTTTAACGAGTTCATTACAACACTTTGTCCAGCGTATTCATTACTGCCAAGAAGTTAATGGAGAGAACTTTGAACATATATTCTAAAATAAAAAATCATTTATTGTTTAATGTTTTATTTTTTCATTTGACTGTTTAATATTTTTTTAAGTTTTGATCAACAATAGAACATGCATTTGTGGTATTGCAGCATTTAGAAAAAGTACTCGTTTGCCTGTTTCCATACTTTTCAAAGTCCGGTTTATCGATGAAAAGACAAGTATTTTTAAAAAAAGGTATATGGTTGTAATCAGAATTATAAGGTCTATAAAAGTTGTAAAATAAAAAAAAAATCGAATTCCATTTAAATAAATTCAAGATGGCGTCCGTATGTGAAAATTCTGAGAATCATTTTTGATTTTTTCACGCCAAATTGTTCAAGAAAATATCCCATTTAGAAATCCCAATTTTGGTGGTTATGCTTTTAGCGGTTTTCACGCGAGAGCCGTGTTTCCATACTTTGTAGCGACCCTGTATATATATATAAATATATGTAATTTTCTTAGAATAATATAGGATTGTTTAAGTTAGGTGATTATCTCTGCTGGAATAAAGAAATAGAATAGATATTTTTTTATTTTGCTTCTTTTGTAAAATACCGTGTGGATAAACATCGTTTATATACCCATATATGACATGCTTACTATAAAATAGGATTTGTTATGCGACAGATGCTGCTGAATAGTGACATCGAATAATCGCAAATGACAAATCAAGAAGCATAATTTTAAATTACTGTATAATATAAAATTTTACTTTGATGCCTATTTGGAAGGAATTATTAATTGACTATTGACTTTTTCATTGCAGGCCTACACTAATTATACTTTCTAAAACTCACATTATGTGGATGATAATGTATTATATCAACTCACAATGTTTTGTATTAGTAATGTTTAATAATTTTTATTAAAATTTTATTTCTATGTTTTGTAATCAATACAGAACTAACCTCACACCACATCACAGGCGGCGAGATTGAAATCGCTCGGTTTATTTTCAACGCTGGCAAAAAATAAAATAAAAATAAACAAACAAACAGGGAAGTGCTGCCGAACACAAAGCTCCCTATCGGTCGCGTCCTGAATAAAACAGCGCCCCGCTTATTTATTATATGTAAATAACCCATCTTGGTTTTCCCTTTGGAGTTTTTTTCCTTTAATTTTAATAGAATTGTGCGCCTGCAATTATTATCATTTTTTTTCTCTCCTCCTTTTTTTTCCGCTTTCGCCTCCCTTTGTGAAGGCTCGAATTTATTTTCCCTGCGCCGCGTTTAATAGTCACGTAATCACCATTTATTTATTTCTGCTTGTACTCCATTTTAAGAACGGGAGGAAGAGGGAGAGATAAATTTTGTATTAAGGAATGGGTTTAGATTGCGAAATGATTTTTTTGCAGGAATCTTATCTAATGGATTAAATTACTCTGCTTCTTTGTAATATTAGGATAACGTATATTTATTTTAAATAAGAATGTGAACATTAAAGAAACATTACAGTTTGCTTGTATTAATGTTATATGAGATGCTTATTTCTTTAAAACGATATTTTTGGTAAAATTTCCTGATTATCAGTGTTGATAATCAGGAAATGTGTGGTCTGTTGGAGTTTAATCCAAACATTCCGTTGACAAGTGCGGTCGACATCTTCAATGGCTCTTTGGATGAAGGGCATATGAATTCCTCGATGTCTCTTCAGCAACCTGTAATGAAATCAATACTAATAATCTGACTGGTCGTGAAAACCTAGTCAGTTTTGATAACATTTCCTGAACTGATCATTAATCCACAAGTTGTGCTCATTTAATACTGATCTTGAATGGAATTCCACTAATTTGCGATGAGCAGTAAAGACCACAACATTATAACCAACTCTCATGCAGTAAAAAACTTTCAAACTGAAGATCTGTTACCCACTGAACTTGCTAAAGCAACCACGAAACATGGAACAATCCATTACTGGAAAATTAAGTTAAAAAAATGTTTTACATAGATATGTGGTTATCATATTTCGATTTATCATTCTTCAGGCATCTATGATTAATTCACATAAATGCAATAAAAATGTTTCATGAAAATATTTTATCATTTAGATATTTATTAATAAAAAATGTCCGATTTAACATGACATAATAATTTTAAAATAATGACATTGGCTTTATCATGTAAAAATGACTCTTTTTCATCCGGTGAACTTAATTTATTATTCCTTCCTTTTGTCTTGCCTTGTTTTTTTCTTACGTGTCTAAACTAGCAGCAGCACGGATCGTTAACGATAAAAATTAAGGCCCCCGGTCTCGGGTTATTGCGCGGGAAGGAAGCGTTTTCGTAGTTGTTAGGAGGGAGGAGAGTGGAGGGAGGCGCACTTTCCGTTAATTTTTATTATTATTGCGCGCAAATAATATGGCATCTGATACCGTTCTTAAGTGTAAAAGTTCGGGCCGTTATCTCCCCGGAGGGGGTCGAAGTTTTCCATCCAGGTCGGGCCGTAAAACCCTCACATTTATTAACATTCATCGCGTTTTGCATCTTAAGGGGTTGGCTGGTTCCATTGATGATCTATAAAATAAAAAGAAATAAAATGGAAGAGCAGAGTCTTCGGTGTTTTCGTTCTGCTTAGAGTAATTTCGAAGACGGGGCATATAGTTTATGAATTTATGCAATAACATTAATTCCGGACGTCGTAAATTTATAAAATTTTAAGATCAAGTAAATGGGAAGGAGCTGCAGAAAGGCTAGTACTAAGAAAAACACATATATTGAAAAAAGGTGATTTTATAAATAAATAACTTAGTCACTAATATCCGCACTAATAAGTTGTAAGGATCAATGGCTAGTTGTTTATATGACCGATAGTCCTTTTTGCTTACACACCAGTTCCTACCGAATGAGAGCTGTAGCGTATTTGACTGCACTGGGTTTCAAACACTGCCCGCAATTCAGCACAGGCAGCAAGAAGTCAAATGTGCGAAATATGTATTGGCAGCTGGTTTCACAACATAAGCCATATATAATTATGCCGGGTGACATGAGAGAAAAACATATTATTATAGATACGATCGAAAGATTACTAAAAATGGACGAGAATTCATATTTTATAATGAGTAAACAGATTCAATAAATATTTCAACAATTCATTACAAACTGTAATATTACTTGTTGTTTTGTCTGTCATATTGCACCGGAACTCATGCACTAATTTTCCCGACTCAATGTTGTTTTCTTATATTAGGTCGGGGTGAGTTCACATTTTTATGTAAGCGGAAAACAATTTTGCAGGGCGCACTGATAAGTTACAGAAGCAGAAAACGCAAAAACCTGGATGAGTGCGCACCGGTGCGGTATAGTAAGCAGAAAACACTATGAATTTCATAAAAAATGTTGAACGATTTTATTGAAATGTTCGAAAAACTTCTATTCATATGAAAGAAAGTGATGAATAAAAAATTGGAAACAACGATTCTAAGCAGCATAGTTGTGGCTAACAATAAAGACCACAACAATAAAAGAGAACAACCAACTCACACGCAGTACAAGATCTTGAAAATGAAGATGTTACCCACTGCGCTTGTTAAGGTAGCCACGAAATATTGAACAACACGTCTAACCTAGATCATTCTTGATTAAGGTTCACAGTACTCATTTATAACGAAACACGCAGATCAAATTTTAAGTTAAACGCGATAAAATATACTCACAACTCAATTTCTGGAATAGAAGTTGTTATCTCTCTTTTCAAAGAAAGTAATATAAAATGGAAACAGAATTATAGAACTGGTTTCTGCTGATGGCGTTCACTTTATTCTACATCTTAAATACACTTGTAAAACACATTTTTATTTTGTTTAACAATTGTATTTACAAAATAATATTTTCTGTCAAAACTTATTCGACAATATCCATCAACACCGTTCACATCATTTCTGAGATGGATACTGGCCAAATCCATCTCAGAAATGATGACTTATTGATAAATCAATCAACTGCACTGGACGGAGCAAGGGATTAGAGTAAAATTCAACTTGATAGATTGAAAACAAGAAACGGATTTATACTTTGGGTCACAGAAAAACATTATTACTTAATTGAACAGGATTATATGTAATCGAGAGCTTGATAAGAAAATTGAGAAAAGAGTATCGACGACATTATTCCGTAATGGATAGCACAGAATTCTGAAAACATTTTGGCTATAAAAAATATTATACTACAAGATGTCCAGCAAAAGCACTTATTGTAAAATAAGAAGACATTACTAAAAATTATGCAAAGCAAGTTGAGTTCGACAAGCTTTTAATGAAAACATCTAGAATCTGTGCATTGTATAAATTATATTTAAAAGAGAGATTATTGGAGAGTTTTAGTAAAGATTTATCCCTATGGCAACTTATAAAAAGTACTCTGTAAATTATCCTCAAATAGTACGAAACAATTTAAATAACGCTAATCAAGGTAAATTAGAAACGATTGATTATTTCCTTGAAAATATTGTAAATGATGACCAACATCACCTGGCGGAAATTTTTATTGTTAGAGGTCTTAGCTAACCATTATTATATGGAAATACATGCAAAAAGTTACAAATGGTCAAGCGGATAAATAATTCAGAAGTTGTCTTATTCAATCGCGCATCCAGAAAGTAGGTTTTTTTAAAGGATTTGGATGTACGAAGATTCCTTGGAATATTCGTTTAAAACCTGGAGCTATTCTACATGTTTTGAATCCACCTCGGCGAGTTCCAATTTCAAAATTGAACGATGTTAAGCATAATCTTGAAGGAATGGTTTCACTTGAAGTAAATGAGAATGCTTAAGAGCCTACCGACTGGTTTTCAGGACTTGTTTCAATACCTAAACCAGAATGTGTGTAGATTACGTACCTCTTAACGTATATATCAAACGGGAAGTTTATCCAAAGTCCAATACAGAAACTTTATTTGGTCCTTTAAGCATTTTTCTAAACTGGATGCTAATAATGAATTTTGGAAATGTGAGTTTGATAAGGAGTCTCAATTATTGACTACATTTATCACACCATTTGGTCATTATAAATTTAAACGTCTACCGTTTGGAATTACTACAGCCTCTGAGTTCTTTAAAAAACGTATGATTCATATCTTAGAAGGATTAGAGGGATTACATTGTCGTCTATGATGCATTGCACTCCCTCTAATCCTGCTGTATTTGGAGAAATAATAGTAGAATATGATGAATATCTAAAATGAGAATTACAACAATTACGAAAGAATTGAGTCATCATTTACAAATAAAGTGTGTTATCGGAGTTGGCGTATTAGTTTTTGTCCATATATTGGCGAAACAGGAATTCAAATTGATGATGATCGAGTGAAATCAATAGCAAATATACTTCCGCCTCAAAACAAATAAGAACTTCGAAATTTTCAAGTTTTCTAGGGACTGAAAATTATTTAGAACGTTTTATACAAACAATAGCAGAAATAACACATCCTTCGCAAAAAGTATGATTTTCATTGGGGAAATCTAGAAAATGAAGATTTCGAGAAGTTGAAGAGTGGAAATAATAAATCACGAAATCGTATACCTAATATATCGAAACAACACCAATAAAATGTTAGTTTAGTTTAGAGGAACTACTTACAACACCATTATTAAGTGAAGATTCTAGGCAACGCGCAGTAGTTAAGAAAGAATAAGCCATTAAACGAAGAATGCTGTAAATTTGTGTGAGAATACTTTAATTTTGGCCATATGACCAATAGAATATCCGTACTAATTCGGGCATACAGTGTGATCAAGGAAGATAGTACATCTACATAATTGGTATACGATGCGTCCGACAAAAACGAAGTTTAAATTATCTAATGTTTCCTGCGTCACAATTACTAAATTATGTCGCTAACTTATTGCTACGATGGAAACAATATAAAATAGTATTTTGAACAGGTATCAAAAAGATATACCGACCGTTTAAATCGCCAATGATAACCAATTCTATTAAAGAATTTTCTGGGGATTTATTTCGTCAGAACCACTACTATTTTATCAATTATGTACTGTAACGTATGGAACAAAATAATTTGAATTTACATTAATCTTAAATGTGAAGCGATAGTGTACCCATGGCTACCCATGGATAAAGTTCATTTATGCCACTGTTTTTTATGAATTTGAACAAGGAATAAATGCTACAGAAGCATATAGCAATTTATTAAAAGTATTTGGTGTAGGTACAGTTTCTGATATGACATATAGAATGGTACAAAAAATGTGAAAGAGGTAATTTCGACCTTTCTGATAAGCCACGTTCTGAGCGACCATCTTTGATCCCGACGATTTTATTAAGGCCATGTTGAAGCTTAATCCATTTCTGACAACATCGAAGATCGACTTAAAAAAGGCTTACTTCAGCTCAGCTCAACAAACTATTTTTGGCCATATTTAGAAGATAGGATTGGTGTGGAAATATTCAAGGTGGGTGCTACATGAATTAAGTCAGGAGAATGTGGATCGAGTCATCATATGCATATCGCTGCTTGCTCGGAACAAAATTTAACCCTTTTTTTGTACTGGTTGATAACTGTGAATGAAAAGTGGATTACCTACGACAACATTGTTTTTCCTTACAATGTTGTCGTAGGAAATACATATTGTGAACCTAGAAAACCTAGCCATTCCACCTCTAAAACAAATTTGACTCTGCATAAGAGAATGTTGTGTATATAGTGGGATATTCGAAGACCAATACATTATGAGCTTTTAAAACCAAACGGAAAGCTCAATTCGAAGAAGTATTGTCTACAACTGAATAATTTAAACAGAGCGGTCCAAAAAAGAAGCCGGCAATGTTAAGAAGGAAGGACATCGTGATAATGCCAGACCATATACTAATTTGAGGACTCGTTAAAGAATTGCAGAACTGGGCTGGGAAATTCTGTGGCATCCCCCATATTCCCTGGATATAGCAATCTACGACTGTCACTTGTTTTTGGTTAAGAAAGATATCAAACAAGTACTGGATCATCAAAATATAATACATCTCTTCAAAATTTGGATATATAAATTGCCCTCACGCTGACAAGGAGTCATTAATAATAATAACAATTATATTATTTCATAAAGGTTATTGGCGGTAACAAAAAATTGTATTTTGTTTTATTCCAAAAAAACGAATAGAATTTTCCGGTGGACCTTATACTAATTGGTAATAGATAAAGAAAAGACGTGCGTCACATGCGCACGTTGGATGGACCAAGTCTAGGTAGACGGAATTTGGCAATTTAACTAAACCTTTGCAAGTGATTTTAGAAGATTTTAATCCTCAATGCAATAAAGTTTTTGCTCAATTTGTGTATGATCAAGTAATAAAAATAGGAACTGGATATTTTGTGGACGAGATAGAAATGCACAGCACTGAAAAATAAATGGGTTAAGGACATGCGCAAATAAATAATACAGAAATATAAAACAATTCACAATCCTTCCCATACTTTCCTCTGCGAAACATACAAAATTACCACTAACAAAGACTCGAAATCCTTACCTTAAAATTTGCCACTAATCCTCACATAACTTCTATTATTAAATACCTCTATATCTCTAGTAATCCTACATGAATTCTAAATAAACCCACTAACAATTCATCAATTCATATAAGCAAATTTGGAGAACTTAACTTTTTTTTCGTTGTGTTCAGAATGAAAAAAATGTATCAACTGTGGTATCACAAGGGGTACTTTGCTATTGGAATTTTTAAAGTTGGGATTACCATCTCTTAGGAGCGAAAGGGTGAGGGGCCAAATAATGTATGTCAGGACAGTAGTTTAGAAATAAAAATCCACTTGCCAGAGTATTTTACAAAATATTTTTATTTACGATTTTATAGAATTTATCCAATATTTTTGGGAAGCACGGTATAAATCAATAATAATAATATAAATAATTCTAAATGTAAAATATGAATAATTAATTATACTAAGTTCAAACAAGACCATTCTTTTGTATCAACGGAGTTACAACACTATAACGCAAAAACTAGTTCCCAAACGATCTCTCCCTTAATCGTACGACGGCGTATCGTAATTATTTGTAATTATCCGAATTTTAAAAGAGGAACGAACAACGGATTCCTAATTTTACTTTTAAATGAAAGTGACATATGTAGTTAATAAAAATATCCTAAATTTGTCTGAAAGAAAGTAGTAATTAATAATGTAATTGAAGAATATATTTTTACAAAGGTATATAATATGTTTCGATTAATATTAATTAATCCTTTAACGAACCGTAACGCAATTCAATCATCATTTATAATAATCCAAACGTATGTTAAATAAAATGATATTGAAATTTCAATTAATATTATGAATGATTCGCTTTCGCCAAGTCGGAGTCGATTCTGCGGCGAGCCCGCAGTTTAATAAATAGGCGCCATCGCGGAACTAATTGCGGCGCGTGTTCACCCTCCCGAGTTTTTGGATTCATTAAAGTTCCCGTGATTGATAAAACTGTATTTCCCAGGTGAGCGGAGCCGATAACGCGATTATCTCTTCGGATATTTCGATCACGTCACACACTGAAAGCTCTCGCAATTATAGTGTGCACATTCGCTTTAAATCAACAAAAGGAAAAAGAACGAGACAAGTGCACGTGGGAAAACTGGGAAATTCATGAGGTCGTGTTTTTATTTCAATTATGTTGAAACATTTGGATTTATGTAATATTAATAAAATTTTATTGTTGATTATGTTATGTATGTCCCTTAATAAATATATAAAAGGTGTCAAATTATGAGCGACTCGATTTGAATTATTAAGTACAAAAATTTTAAACATCTAGTTGTAAATTATAAATATCAAATGTACTGCCATATCTCAAATTTTGTTATATATGGAGCGCTGGCTGAGTGCTCAAATAATATTCTGTGTAGAGAAAGTTTTAAGAATTAATTCAATTGTTCAAACACAGCGACAGTTCCGACAAGAATTTAATGTTAACATGTACATGTTGCAAATCTTTTTAGTAGATGCCACCGATCAACTACAGTTACCATTAGATGTTACATGGTTTCAACAAGACGTTGCAAGGTCTCATGGGTCAAATGTATCTATGGAAGTCCTGTTTCCGGGTCGTATACCAGAATCGACCTCAAACTCGGTAAAACATAAAAAAAACATAAGATAAGTTATTGCTGATATTCCCACTGAAATATATCAGCGCATAACGGCATCAATGATACACCGCGAGCAGGTATGCCTCGATAGAAATCACCTGGTCGAATTTTTAAGTATTGATGTTTGAAATAAAAATAAAACTTAGAGTGCCCACCTTTAATTTCCATCTTTGAAAAAAAAAAAAACAATTTTGTTCCATATGTGTAGTGCCTGTAAATGGGTAACTTATAATTTGACACCCTTTATATTATTGATGCGATTGCAGGTATTGCATTTTATGTAGCAGAAAAGAAAGATTTCTATAATTGCACGTACACATATAATTATAAATTTTAAGTGCAAAATACGATATATACGATTGGCGATGTTAAGAAATTGATAAGTTTACAATACAAGAGATTTTTTTATAAAACCTAAATCTATATCAAATTAGTGTCCTTGAACCAATTTATTATTATATTTAATGTGCATTTCCCCGTAAATAGGAATAAAAGATTAAAAGATGATCTACTAATTATTATATAGAAACTGCATTTTCCAAGACATTCTTCTTTCATTATGTCCCATTCTGTCTTATTTAAAAATAAAATGTCAACAGACAGGTCTTTATTTAAAAATATACTGGTTTCCTATTTACTTACCCTATATAAATTAAAATGATTTCCGGAGTAAACCTTTTAAACAAGGATACTATTCATTAAGCAATTAAGATTATAAAACATTATGATATAAAATATGTTAATATAATCCTATTTGCAGTTATAATTAAAACGTATCATACACTTCCTTCAAGATTTAATCGTTACGTGTGTAGTGTCGGTATTTAAGTAATCTGGCTTTGCATGAAACAAACGTCCGTAACACCAACACCGACTAATTCGAGTTCCTTCTTTATCAGTAATTGATTAAGATAAACAACTTATACACGCGAGTAAAGGAGGGTAGATAGTGTTGAGCGTTTTTTTCAATGTCAACAAACTATCTGAAAGTGGAAATATATATCCCGAGGTCCTCTAATCCGAGCATGTGTGCGTGTAATGCCCGACGATGTTTCAAAACGTCTCGCCGTAATGGTTTTCAAAGACGCATAGGTGCCGTTCCATGTGCAGACTTTTATTATCGCCATCGTTCTTCCATTATCTCCCGGCTATTATTATCTGTTTCGCTCTTTTATTACGCCGCGCACCTCCGCCGCTCTTGCCGCTCTTCCTCACGGTAACTAATCTGCCGTGATTACACTCCCGAGACACGGGAACCTCTGCAGTTATTACCGGCCCGGCATATAGATTGCCTCTTCCTGTACTGATTGGCTCCTTTCCGCCATCCCCTTAGGTCTAGGTGTGAGTACTCTTATACATCATGTATATCCCTTTTAACGAGAATCACCTTGCTTTATTACATTTGGCTGAATTATGTTTTCTCTAAATTCCACTTATGAGTAAACACTCACAGCTTATTTTAATAATATTACATACTTGAAAGATTAAGTCATTAATTATAATCTAAATATGGCTTATAAGTCTTCAAAGTCACGTTTATGTTTGCATTGCCAAAGGCAATCACAATATTTATTATTTTCATGATACTTTACTTACCCACAAACGCAGTGAGAACAATATATGCTGGTTGGGGTTCAGATTTTTGCCAACCCTTGCCACTTAAGGAGGTGAATGTTTATTTGAGGAAAGTCTTCAGAAATTCCTCCAATTGGTTGCATTGCCAAAACGCATTCATATATGTTTCTTTTATCTTCATTATAAACCATCTAAGATAGACATTTAGACTAAACATGCGAATGCGGTGAGAATAATAAATATTGGTTCAAGTTGAGACTCTTACCAGCGCTTGTTACCTAATGATACACCTACTTAAATCATCTATCTTATCAACTTGCTGGTAAAGGTTCAGGTTGTTAATTAAGTAGGTGCATAATTTAGAGTACCTAGACGGTGGTACTCTAAATGATGTGGAAAATATTCAGAAATCCTTCCAATTGTTGCATTGCCAAATGTATTCGTGTGTATGTTTTTTTCTTTATGTTTATTATAAACCAATTAAGATAGATATTTAGACTAAAGCTTACATGCGAATGCGGTGAGAATAATAAATACTGGTTCGAGTTCAGACTCTTGTCAGTGCTTGCTACATGACGATTCTTCTACTTGAATTATCTGTATTACCAACCTGCTTGTTGATGTTCAGGTTGTTACTAACCCAAGGTGCATCATTTTCAGTACCAGATTTTTATAATAAAACTAAGACGTAAACGCAGTGGGAACAATAAATACTGGTTTAGGTTTATACTATTAGCAGCGCTTGCCACCAAACCATCAACATATAGTTGAAGAAATTCAGCAGAAATGTCTAAAATATTGGTTTGAATGCCAAAAGCATTCGTAATCTATTTGTTTATTATACCTTGCTAATTAATACGCAAACGCAGTGGGAACAAATATTAGCCAGTACAGGTTCTGACTGTCAGCAGCACTTGCCACCTAAGTACGCCCATTATTTTTTAGTATCAATCCATAATTGAGAAAAATCCTCCGGGGGTGGCTTCTCATTATTCCATTCTATTATACTCCCAAGATCTATTATTTCTAATCAATAAATATTGATTCAAATTCAGACTCTTACCAGCTACCTGATGATTCACCTACTTGAATCATCTGTCTTACCAACCTGCTGGTGGAGATTCAGGTTGTTATTAACTCTTGCCACTAAGCGAAAATCTAGCGATGGAAAAAAGCAAGCGTTACTTTACAAACTGTTTTCTTTAGTTACAAACACGCTTAATGGTGGTATGAATTTTCATCCTCATGCAACGTGATTTTCAGGTTTCACCAGTTTATATATACTAAGTGACATAGAAATCCAAACACCCAATATCAATTGTTTAATTTTGATAAAATTCTATATTTAGGCTTATATTGGTGAAAAGAAAAAAAAACGATAGAAATTCAGCTCTATCAGATAAAGTTTTCGTTTTTTTATTAAACTTGTTTATTTGGTGTACAAGGTAAAATTTAACATTTCTGAGTGCTGTTCTAAGCTTTTGTCTTTATCTTTTACAATATTTATAGTTCAAAGACGCACAAATTTTCATCAAATGTTTATTAGAGGGTGGATAGTTGGACTTAGAAAGGCTAAACTTTCTATTCGAGAAATTAGGGAGAGGGTTCACAGAAGTTTAGATACTATAGTAAGAAGTTGTCAGGCATGGGATCAAGAGAGTCGAACACGAGGAGCTAGAGGTACAAGAACTACAGAGCGTGAAGATTGGTGTTTGAGACTGTTAGCTTTAAAATATCGATTATCCACCATCAGGTCTATGGCAAACCAGTTGTATGAAGAGCATTGAAGACCGAATGGAATGTGAACAGATTACGGAATTGCATCTTCGGTCATTTTTTATTCCAGCCGCACTGGATGCTTCCTTTAACCGCTAACAATCGAGGAAATCGTTTGGAGTAGTGTAGTAAACGATTAATGTGGGACCAGGAATGGAATAATATAGTGTTTAGTAAGGATCTTAGATTTCTGTTTAGGGATGCATGGTGGCCGGGCCAAAATCAGAAGACGACGCGGTGAAAGAAGAAATCCACACTTTTTTTGTCGAAAGGCACGTTCACATCTGATATGGTTCTGGTATGGGGTGCCTACTTATAGCTCTAGGCCATCTCTAATCTTCGTTGACAAATTCGATATTTCAGCAGGATAATGCTAGCCCGCACATTGCAAGAGTCACAATGAAGTTCTTTGATCAGGCTGAAATCAATTTATTGCAATGGCCACGGGATTTATTTCCAATTGAGCATGTGTGGGATATGATGGGCTGAAGACTTAATTTGCAGCATCTCCCTAAAACTCTAGAAGCACTTCGAAAAGCGTTAGTTAGTTAGTGTATCGACACGTTATTAATGTTTTCTGTTTCGTATAGTTCGTTGAATCGAACAGACATTTTGTTTATTTATTTACATTGTTTTCCCTTATAATTGTATACAATTTTATGGAAATAATATGATTTATACTGGGTGTTTCTGTGTCATTTGATATATTTGGTGTCAGATAATTACAGTTATTTTATTCTGTTGGCGATTTTTTAATGACTTATTGAACTCACTTAAATAAAATATTTGAGTCTGAAGAAGAATGGACAAAAGTGTGAAGCCGCATAATATAACAATGAATCTTTCGAATACAAAGCTGAAGCTGAATGTGAGAGTCGCCTTTAGGTGCTTTAGACCAAAATTCAGATACATCGAATACTTTGAGTAAGAGTACTACGATTACTTCCTAGATATGTGGCCTTTGCGTCAATAATCCTCAGGAAGGAGCCGTTCTTCAATAACTTTGATTTCGATCACCTCGATAAGACCGTTAAGGTTTTAGGCACACAAGGTTTAGATAATTATCTAAACATGCACAACATCCACATGAACCTACAGTTCGGAGAAAGTTTGGGACAAAACAGGAAATAAAAAAGTTATCGTTTCAGAAAGTCATTGCACCAAGCCTCCAGACCAATATACTATAGATAAGTATGAGATTTAAACCATATCGTTGTGCATGTTTCAATACTTCAATGTTTTTCCACAGATTTCAGAAAGTGACATCTAAATATTTAATTCAATGCGTTATTATTCTGATTTTGCTTTATGTCGACTGTAAATGTTTCACACTTTCATCAATAGTTTTTGTTTACTAAAAAAAATCTGAATGATCGGTAATCCTTGGGATTAATGAACCTAGTCCTAAACTTCAGTATAAAAACAATAAAAACAATCCTGCTCTATTTCCAAACTTTTAAAACGAGTCACAGTTCGAAACCGTCAGAATACTATTACGATCTTTACAAATACTTTTCGATGTATCCACAGGAAGATGGTCGAGAACAATTTATTTCTGTCAGAGTATTATTTTATTAACGTTTATATATTTTTATTAACACACATATACATAAATATATATTTTTATTATTATAATATTTGAACTTAAAAAAGAAAATATGAAATAAAATGTAACTGTCACTGTCAAATGGCTATCGACCGGATGTCTTTCTGCCAAGGTTTGTCATTTCTGCCGAGCGTCAGTCATTATTGAGTGAAATGATGTGATGATAAAATGTTTTCGGAAATTGTGTTTGGCGGAGTTTAGTATTTTGTAGGAATTTCGGGGTTTCTGTGCAAACAAAATAGGGATAGGATCCTGCAATTAAAATGATTTTTGGAGAAATTTTCGGAGAGGAATTAAATATTAACTTTCATTTTATTGGAATTATGAATTAAGTTACTTCCCTATTTCATTTTTCTAAATTATGTACAGTTGATTCTAACTGTACAAATTGATAGAAAATATCAAGGAGGGTTTTTTTTTTTTGAGTCCACTCACTTGCTGGTTATTATCTATTGATTGGTCCGTCATAGATACATCCAAAGATATTAATGAATCCTTAGATGTGTTCTACTCGTTGATCTTTAATACTTTCGATATTAATATCATCAATTTAGCAAAACCAATCCTGCCTAGTTTACTCATGAAATTAAAAATTTTGTCAAAATGAAATGAAAGCGGATTGTAGATGTAAATGGCTATCTCCACAATTACAAGTGTTTTATTTGCACTTTGGTAGATTCAGATGAAATTGCGAGAAAATGATAAAATCCGCCTATCACGCTTACATAGCTGATGATGAATTTAATTATTGTTATTAGTAACAATACAGAAGAAAAAAATCTGACAGAAATGATGAATGACGAAAAATGTATAACCAACATGATATGGTTAATACATTTGATATTTTATTTTGTAATAATTACTTCCCACCATGACCTCTGCATAATTCACAGCAACATATTCGACTTCCAAAAATGATGTAGAATGGGATATATCTGTCGCTTTTAAGAAACTAAAACATCTGGTGATGACTTACTCGACAGTTTTTTCGTTAGTGATTGTAAAGCACATGACATCAATAAGTAACGAGGTTAGAAACAAATTTTCTCCAACTTTATGGAAGAGGGCACAATTGACTGTATATAAACAAGAAGACAAATCTAAAATTAAATATTGGACTAATAGCCATTCTATAAATTGTCTCTAAAGTATTCAAAAAAATCATGTAGAAACGTTTATACTTATTCCATTATTCAAGTCATCAATGAATGTTTTTTAAGCGACATATACAGATAGTTTCGAGTTTACGTGAAGTGATTAATCACAAAATAGAAAGACTGTTATTCCTTACTTCACTTTTTATTCTCGAAATGTACATTTAACAGTACATTTCGAGACACAATGTGCTCATTATCAATAACAAACTGATTCTTATTGACTGTCAATAAGGATAAAACATGTTTTCAATGAATCCAAAGCGGCCAAATATCTCGGTTAGGATGATTCTAAAAAAGAAAATTGATTAATTGTTTCTTGAATTATCCTAGTTGAAGGAATCGATCGTTCGAGTTACGTATTATAGGCAACTAAACACATATTCATCAATGCGTTTGACTTGGGTATTTTGCATGTGTATATAGGGGAATGTATACTAATAAAAAAGCTCTCTCTCTCTCTCTCTCTCTCTCTATATATATATATATATATATATATATATCATATATATATTATCTGATTACTTTATTTATGGACCGCAAAATGGGATTCAGTTCAAATCTTTATTCCCATTTCTGTAGTACTTCAAGGCTCTAACCTAGGGCCTCTTCCATTTGAGATTTGTATTAATGATTTACAAAATTTATAGAGTTTAATAAATCATTACTAATAATGCAATATGTGCTTAAATCGTAAAATCATTATTTAAAAATTAAATACTTTGTAACAAATAAAAAATTGTTTAAATATTTTATGATACAAAATCAAACGTAAATAGTTGACTTTTCGAGTTATAAATTTTTAAATCGTTAACAGATTAAATGAATTCAAGAACCAGTAATAAGTCTGATAAGAATTTAAATATTGACACTGACACATCTTATTTAAATGTATTATGAAAGAAAATCAGTAATTAAGGGTGTATTCACTAAGTTATGATTTTTTTGCTAAATTGAACAAATGGGCGAGCTCGCAATAAGTCCGATTAAAAATTAACGAAAAAAAATTATGAAACTATATATTTATTATTTATTGGCTATTTAAGCAAGATATTAAATAAAAAAAAGTAAATTGCGGATATGGACATTTAAACATTTTAATTTTGATATTTTTTGAAAATATCGTTAAAGTATCGCATTTTGAGGGCAATATCGGTTGTAAACAGCGAGTTTGCAAACGTTTTGAATTCATTGTGTATTTTTTGTGAATATAAAATATTTAAATAATATTTGGTTTTGGTGGCGGCGCCGGTGTATTGCTGGAGTTACATACAAGATTTGCCAGATTTACATACAAGTCAATAAATCATTGCTAAGCGATCGATTATGGGAATTATTTTAAAGGAAAATCATAAAATCTGAGAAAAGAAGTATTTGGTTTAGTTTATTTACTATATACTATAATTAGTAATTATATTTACGAAATATTAAATTAATTACTAACGATAACAATAAAATAATTTTGTGGCCCATATAAAGCTACTCGGCGCGCACGCTGAGACACCCTGTATATACACATATTACTATTAAGCTATGTGAAAATATTTTCTGCTAAACCGGCTGACCTATTATTTTTTTGCCTGTTATACTGTTATAAAAATATTATTGTAATATTAATCAACTTAACTTACTACGGGAATTTATGTAAAATTGCCGTCATTAAATTGTAGCTTACCTGAAACAATAAAAATATGAAATTAGTATTATTTATAAAAAAGATTACATTTTAAAATCATAATAATTTATTTATTGTGATAGGTTTATACAATTTCCCATCTTTTATGTTTGTTTTATTACCATTTTGCATACTATGCGTTTTTATCAAAGTATTGTTTAAAATATTACAATTTAAGTATATCTGATATTTTTTTTTGTTAATCACTTCATGAAACATTTAAATAATAAATTATTTTTGAAAATTAATTTCACAATGCTTCCATTCAGTTATATAATTATTTTTCAATTATTTATTTATGGCGATTCGCATAGACTGTTAACGATCATCACATTTTTCCGTATATTTTGGGTAGGACAAAAATACAAAATTCAGGCGGAAAGACCATTGATCAATAGCCACACTTTGCATATATTTACAATGATTACAAAATTTGTATATAAATTGGCCATCGACCGAAAGTCTTTCCGCCTACATTGTAATATTGTATGTTATATCTAGATATTGTATTACGTTTGTCAATAAAGATTGTGTGACAATGTTCATTGCATGGTTTAAACCCTAGTTAGAACGAATAAAGGAAAATTGCAGTTACTTCAAACACAAAAAAAGAACAAATATCTCTCGATGTAATGAATTATTTCTTCTTTATTGTTAGAATTATAAACAATGCAATTAATTAAATTTGGAGAAATTGCACGTAAATTGCAATAAAATGTACATGTTTGTATTTCAATTATCTTTGTTATTAATTTAGCTACATTTTAACTTACAAATGCAAGAAATAGTAATCTCAGCCGAGTTAAAACTGAATTATCCTAATTATTACAAAAAAAAAAAAAAAAACTGGAGTGATCCTATTGCATAATCTAAAACCATTGTCATGGCAGGTATTACTTTCCTTATATGGTTCAGCAGACGCTTTCTGGTAGAATTGATAACGAAATTATGAATAATATTCAACTATATTTTGTCTCATTGATCAATTTTTAGTAATATCTATTTGAATCCTTTTATTGCCTCTCTTAATTTCCAATTTTTGATTTTCAAACGAAATGGGCCCGACATGATTAAATTATATTAAACATAATTAAACTCGAACATAGGGCATTTTAATATGCGATTTTTTTTGCTTTCAGTAGTTTCTATAATATATAACAAGAGACGTAGTGTTTCTAGTTCAACTAACCAAAAATAATTAAAACAAAGCTCAGAATTGAACCAGACTATTTCAATTTCTCGTAAGAACGCCTCCGTGATTTAAGCCACCCCCATTTGATACTAGCCTAAGCCCTGCGACCCCTCTACGCGATGACATATAATAATTAGAGAATCGATAACTGATTATGTCCATACACGCGTGCACAGGATCCCAGTTATTAAATCACAGATGCATACGGGGTGGGAAATTGCTATTCCTTTGTGATGCACGTTTTCATTTCGGCCCCTAATCGGATCCCGGGTTCTTATCGCTAAGACTAATCTGGGAACGCGACTTGTTTTCCGCAGGGAGTAATCCCTTAGTTTTTACAATCGCTCGGATTAGTGAAGAGGGTGTAATAATGGATGTGTTTATTTTGATGGATATTTTCATATAAATATGTTCCAGATAATGCGGTGTTAAAAAATACAATAACCATTTTTTATACCACATATAAAAAATAGTAATTCGATTTTTTTAAAACCGGGTGGCACATTTTAGATTATCTATTGAAAAATCTCGATAAATATGCATGTTCAAAATATATATATATTTAATAATATTGAGTGAAGACTGGTATTTTGAATAGATTTAGTAATTTCTGCAATGCATATTTGTTGAAGTATTCCAACGTAATAATTAAAATAAAATATTACTTAGAATTTAAACTGATCTTCAATTTTCGTTCGTTGGATTTAAAGGTATGAGATACATACAGCAGAGGCTTTATTATTAAGTAAAAAAAAAAACGAAATGGCCATCACTAGTTATCCATACGCTAGATGAATGGTGACTGAACGTTTCATTAAATGTGAATTTCGTTTTCCTTGTTTTTATAAACAGGACAAGTTCGCCTTCCTTTAGTGGACGAAACAATGATTCTCGGTCGTCTACCTTGTAGACCCAAATCGTTGACGATGCCACTTGAAATTAGGCAAAAGGTGGCGCTTGCGTCGTCTTTAATTAGTTATAAGTAAAACGTTGTACAATAGAATTTTAAGGTTTTACATTTAATTTTGATAAATGCGTACATTTTTGTATATGACAAAATCGTATCGGTACCGTATCATTAAATTTTAATTAATAATATCATAATTTATTTCACAGAGAAACCTAATAAGAAATGTTAATAGAATACAGGAATATAAATATATAATTATTCAGGTAATATGGATCTTTGTTTTAATTCTACAGTTAATTGTTGAAAATATGATTCTTTTATTTCTTTGGCCAGATTTGCTCTGCACCTTACAAATAAATTCATTAATTGCCTAATAGAATAATGACACATCCAATTCAATTGGTTTGTCTAAACATGCTAAAATAATATAAAAAAGAAATTAGAAATGCTCCAGCATTAATATTTAGTTTTTATATTGAATATACTGCGTATATGTTTAATAAAATAATTACAAAATTAATTTTAATGGAATAACTACCGAGAATGGGGAGTGTGGAATTTAATTACAATGTTGTTTCAATATAATCCCAATCATATCTCGTGCTATTTTTATACAAACTAATTAAAACTAATTAACATTTTAATTGGAGCATTCTTCTCGAACGCTCGAACACTGGAGGGTTCAGATTAACGCTCGTTACTGCGCTTTGTACGACTACGTTCAGATTACTTTACAATCCGTTACAAAACCGCCCTAGTTAGCGATATAGTTTCGTTTGTATATCAACGCAATATATGACGTCGTTCATTCAATGTTTAAATAAATAAATGCAAAAATAAACAAGAATAAAAAGAATCTGCATTTATGATACCATGCACTAAGTATGTAAAATATAAACGTTGATTGCACTGATGGATTTCCAGTAAACATGATTCGAAATAGTCAACCATATCGAATAAAAAAAGTTAATATAGACTGAGTCAATAATTGACTTAATCTGTATAATGCTCTTAAAATAAAAGTCTATTAAATGTTTACATTGTTATAGTTCCTAACATTTTATTAATTGGTTTAACCTATATAGCAATAATCAAAAGTGTTATCTTGATGGTTATTACAAAAAATGAGAGGTTCCCAAAATACAAGATTTGAAATATGAAAATAATAAAGAGCGATAGAAACAAACAGTAGTTAAAGAGCCTAAATTTCAAATATTGAAAAAATTTTGTCACTACTATACAGGTTTATTATAAATTATTAATTTCAATTTAACTCCCTTAAACAATTAATTATTAAAATTAATTCATTTGATTTAAGTTTTAATAATGAACTTTATCTGTTTTTTAAATACTACACATGTGTATGTATTTATTTTTTGTTATTTCTTTGTCAATTTTATATATAAAAAAAACTATTGATAAAGAGCACATTGTGCTCGAAATGTACATGGGGCTATTCCGTAAGAGAAATGATAAGTTTAACATATACGTTATTTTTTATCATCAGAGTCTAAGCAGCTTTTCTAATAGATATACAGGGTCGCTACAAAGTATGGAAACACGGCTCTCACGTGAAAACGGCTAAAAACATAACCATCAAAATTGGGATTTCTAAATGGGATATTTTCTTGAACAATTTGGCGTGCAAAAATCAAAAATGATTCTCAGAATTTTCTCATACGGACGCCATCTTGAATTTTTTAAATGGAATTCGATTTTTTTTATTTTACAACTTTTATAGACCTTATAATTCTGATTACAACCATATACCATTTTTAAAAAATACTTGTCTTTTCATCGATAAACCGGACTTTGAAAAGTATGGAAACAGGCAAACGAGTACTTTTTCTAAATGCTGCAATACCACAAATGCATGTTCTATTGTTGATCAAAACTTTAAAAAAAATTAAACAGTCAAATGAAAAAATAAAATATTAAACAATAAATGATTTTTTATTTTAGAATATATGTTCAAAGTGCTCTCCATTAACTTCTTGGCAGAAATGAATACGCTGGACAAAGTGTTGTAATGAACTAGTTAAAATAATAGGACGAATATTTGCAATTTCGGTTCTTATGCGTTCTTCTAATTCTTGTATATTGTGTGGCCTGTTGTTATAAACTCGATTTTTCAAATGTCCCCACAGGAAAAAATCAAGTGGAGTTAAATCGGGCGACCTAGCAGGCCATTCAATTGTTCCTCTCCTGCTTATCCATTTGCTGGGAAAAGTTACGTCTAAATATTCACGTACTATTAGTCCGAAATGAGCTGGTGCTCCGTCTTGCTGAAACCATATGTTTTCAGCTGGATTAGCCTGAGTTTCATAATTTGGGAATATTTGTCTAAGTCAGGGAACAACCTGTTATTGCAAAAGCTGTAAATATGTTTCAGATGTCAAATTGCCATTAATAACAAAAGGGCCGATAATATGCTGCCCAATTATACCACACCAAACATTAATTTTTTGTGGACGCTGCGTATGAATCTGCTCCATCCAATGTGGATTTTTGTTTGACCAGTATCTACAGTTATGGCGGTTAACTTGTCCATTTAAGCAGAAAGTTGATTCATCGGGAAAGAGCACACGGTTAATAAAATTGGCGTCCTGGTTTATCCTATTCATCATTGTTTTGCAAAATTCAATTCTGCGATCAAAGTCATCTTCATTCAATTCTTGTAGCAGCTGAATTTTGTAGGGATGATACTTTTCAATTTTCATTATTTTTTGAACTGATTTCCTGCTCATGTTGTTATTGAAAGCCAATTACTGCACCGAAGTTTTTGGATTTTCAACTACATCTATCATAAGATTAAATGAATTTTCTTCATTTGTAACAGTTTTTGGTCGTCCAACTCTTGGACGATTTTTAACAGTTCCAGTTTCACTAAACCTATTCCATGTTTTAAATGCAACTGACCTGGAGATAGGTGCTTGATCTGGATGATTTACGTCGAAAAGATTAGCAGCTTCGGAAAAGCTTCGTTTTCTATCCCCACACCCAATCATCATGAGAATCTCTATGCGATCCGTTTCACTCAAATGTGGTATTTTTGCAACAACCAGTTACTTACTAATGTTTTTTACAAGTTTGACAGGCTAATGAAAACTGTTTTCAAAGGCAACTATTTTTTTAAGTTGACATTGTTAATTTTTATGTTTAAGTTTCGACCAAAAATAGAATATTTACAAAACAAATGAATATGAAGAAATAAAAAATGCAAGTTGAAGGCCTTAACGTACTCTAAACCTTTGCAAAATTTCAGGACATTCCGATAAACCGTTCTCAAAATATTTCGCTGTTTCCATACTTTTCAAAGTCCGGTTTATCGATGAAAAGACAAGTATTTTTAAAAAAAGGTATATGGTTGTAATCAGAATTATAAGGTCTATAAGAGTTGTAAAATAAAAAAAATCGAATTCCATTTAAAAAATTTCAAGATGGCGTCCGTATGTGAAAATTCTGAGAATCATTTTTGATTTTTTAACGCGAAATTGTTCAAGAAAATATCCCATTTAGAAATCCCAATTTTGGTGGTTATATTTTTAGCCGTTTTCACGTGAAAGCCGTGTTTCCATACTTTGTAGCGACTCTGTATATTAACAGAATGTAAATTTAATTGATTACGTACTCGTTAAACTTAACATTTCTCATATGAAATAGCCCCGATAGTATATTTAACATTTAAAAATAAATAAAATTATTAGCCTAATTTAATCATTAAAATTTATAAAATTAATCGTGGAATTGATTTAAGATTAATTTTTGTTTCTGTTATCTTACATTATATTGGTTTAATAAATACAACGATCACAACAAAATTAGTAAACAATTTATTCCGCTACCCAATAGGGCGATATTAAATTAAGGGTTTAACCTTATTAAACCCCCGCCATTAATTTTCTACATCTCGGGAATATCCCCAGAACGGCTATTTACCTTTTGCACGTCGCCACGGCATGAAAGGTAAGGTAAAGTTCGTTTAATAAAAAGGGCATCACGCATTAACGGGAAATCACCCGGAAAGCAATAAAAATCATGGGGCCGCCCCCAACTTTTCCAAATAAAAGAAAAGACGGCGGCGTTTTGGGGGCGGACGAGGAAGAGGGAGAGAGACTTGATCCCGAGCTATTTCCAAAGCGATTTATTGCGTTTGAACAAGTAAACTCGCCCCGGATACAAAATAAAGTAGTGCACACTGGAAATGACCGGAAACACTGAATGGTTGTTTTCTCGATTTTTTTCTTTAGTCAAAGGGGCTGATCACCCTTAGAAACGCGAATATTTAACGATTTTCTTATAAAAACAACACAAAGATAATAAAAATTACTATCACGTTGAAAAACTTTTATTACTTATTAAAAATCAAAACATATTTAATATAATAATAATTATATATTTGTATGTACTTTAAGCAAATTTTCACTTAAACCATCGTTACAATTATTAGATATGCAATTAAGTTCTCGCTGTTTTTTTTTTTTTTTTTTTTGATGAAACTGCAACTTTATTGTGTCACACAACCAAAAGTATATAACACAACAACAAAATCACTAATGTGTCAAAGTTGTTTGTTTATCATATGTCTAAGTTTGGTTCATGTCGTTTTGGTTTTGTCAACATCGACCAGCACTTACTACTGGAGCCATTTCTTGAAAAACAACGCGATCTTAATTGCGCATCAAATATTATTTCCATTTTTTCAATTACTTTCTCCTAACATAATGTGCAATGTAAGGTAATATAAAAAAAACACATCGCAACGTTTCACAGTTGCTTAATGTCTTTTCCGACTAATTTCGATCAAACAAACAATCATCAAAGGAATGGTACTAAAATATTTACACAGGTATTTATTAGCGAATACATTGAACTTTCTAGACATTACAATTATTAAATATAACAACAAATTATAATTTAAAATTTAAATTAATTTGATTTAATTCAATTTAAATCGATTTAGTTTGATTTGATTTAATATAGTTGTTTTAATTTGACGAAATATTGTTGATTTAATTTAATTAATTTAATTCAACATCTTTAAATTATGTAAGGCAGAGCTGTGTTGACGAGGTATAGATTCCGAAACACGTGTCTGCAGATGGCTTCATATTAAGTAACGTTATTTTCTGTTTTTTACATTGAATTTTTCTCGGATCAAAAAGAAATTGTTGCATAACTTGAATAAAAACACTTAGAATCCTTTCTTCACTACTTTATTTGTTACCAGATGTACTAATTACAATTAGTATCAACCATTGATAATAGTCACTTTGTGTCCGAAATGTACATCTGGTAACAAATAAAGTAGTGAAGAAAGGATTCTAAGTGTTTTTATTCAAGTTATCATCATCTTCACGTAACTCACTCAATCCAAAAAAATGTTGCATGATGCAACGACAACAGCAGGTGTACTATGTACAATGTCGGGCGGGGTATTTTCCTGGGAAGTAGTTGTTTTAATGTGCCTTTATTTAAAGTACTTACGCAACGTAAGTCAAAATGTCACATAGCTAAATGTAGAAATAATTTATTAATTATTTTCAAATAATTTTATTTAATTTATGTTCAGATAATAAATATAGAAATATTTAATCACCAATGCATTTTACACATTCGATTAAGGTTTTATTGTAGCCTAATTTATTTATTAATCATCGTCTGTAAATCATTTGACTTGTTGTTTCTGGTACCTGTCCATATGCATCATAATTATTCCATTATCTGTTTTAAGCTTTGTCTTCGCTATTACATAAACAATCTATCTACTATACAAGGAGTAAATATTATCACCAATTTTTATATTTTATATCAATTAGTATTACGTTTATATGTATTGACGAGTATAAAACAATTATGTTACTAGTACGAATAAATATTTACTATTCAGAGTACTTGACAATTAGAACTATACCGTTTGGCGTTATGGTATGGATTACCACAATAAACATGCAAAATCATCTTAATTGGTCCATTTCAAATCTTCGAGAAACAGTATCAAAGATAATTTTAACAAGTTTTACGCTAAAACCAGGAATATCTCAAGAACAATAAGAAGAGTTTCACACAAAACAATAAAAGAAAAATTAAGTCCATACAAGATAATAATTGCTCAGATATTGAAATCACAAGACAGGGTGGAACGTAGAGATGCCTACTACGTTCAAATTACTTGGCAATAGTGTTTATGGTATGGATTAGTTAAGCACATTTCTACCTTTCTGATAGAATAAACAAGCAACATTTTTTTGGTCAATTGTAAAACTTCGAGTAAAAAACTTAACCCAATCCTCCCTCCTTTCTTCTTCCCGCTTCCGCATCTACTTCAACAAGATTTTTACTCCAGCAGCATTTTCTCTCATCCATTTCGTTACTCTTCTCTATCCTTCGATCTATTCCCTACATACCTCCAGATACACCCCCCCCCCCCCATGTACCTCCATGTGTCCTTCCCATCCCCACACAAAACACACCTAATGTACCATCCCCGTCCCTACTTTCCATCACCGTTCTTCCTAACCACACCGTGTCCTAGCTAAATCCATTTTTTCCTCTACTGTCAATATATCCTCTATCAGGTATTTCAGTAGTTTTCCATTTACCATCCACTTTTCTGTACTCTTTTCTATACATCCCTGCCTCTCTTGTAGTTCAAATTCCATTCATTTTCCCCCTCATCCATGTCGTCACATTCACCCCCTTCTTCAACCTTTAACATTAGCCACACTCTCCAACACTTCCACTCTTTCATATATTTTCTTTTATTTCCTTCTCAACTTACAACCCCGCTTTCCAAAAAAAGTTTTCCAAACTTCTTTCACTAACCTATCATCCTCCAATTCACTCAGCTTCGCCTCGTACATCTCTACTCACTTCAGTCCGCTCATACATACTTCTCCTGTTCGTTTCTTGAAGCAGAATATAAACGGGCGTAGATTTTTCCACCCCCAGTATCTGCTTAAAGAACGCCATATGCTCTCTTTTTACACTCATTTTCTGTCATACCCCAGACTTCCACTCCATACAGGAATATCGATTTTAAGCTTGCACCCCATATCTTACAGGCCATAGGTACATTCATTCCACGTCCATTTGACCTGTTTTTCATACTCGCCTTTACTACAAAATATGAATCCCAGATACTTAAATGTGTTAACCATCTTAATTGTTTCACTCTTCCATTCCAACTCATCTACTTTTCCCTTTCTTCCTTTATTTACAAATCGTATCCACTTAGTCTTACCTACATTCACTCATACGTATAGTGGATGTACGTATAGAAGAGGGTTTATTCTATACGTATATCCACTCTAGCCAACATTTCTTTAATCTCACTCGCCAATGACAACACATCATCAATATATGAATCATTAATAAAAGAAATCATATTATATCATATCTCAAACATATTTCTTAAGAACCAAATTGGATTCATTCTTAATAGATTTATAGGGTACAAACAAAATAATATGAAGACAATATAATCTAGTATACTTTGTTGCACATTGTTAATATTAATACTCAACAGGAGTTACCCTAATTACAAGACAATATTAAAAAGAATTACAACAAATAAACGTGATTTTTAAAACTACAAATACAATAATTACCAACATAGCAGTGTGTAGTAACACAAAAAACATAACAGTATAAATAAAATTAAGAATGCAAGACATTAGTTTTGATTCATTTATGCAAAATTGAAATTTTACTTAAGAATTAATTTAAGGTAAACATAAAAAAATATCGCACGAAACTAAATTGTTGAAATTTCCGCTTAAATTGGTGATGGGTGATTTTAGGCCTAAATTTGTGAGTATAGTTGGTAAACTAAAAGTAGGTGATTGTCTATTGTGAAATGATGGATCATGCAAACCAACCCCACATAACAGGTCAACAAAATCTATAATATCATATTGTGGAATAAATTGTAAAAGAAAGATATATTTTATTACGACGGGTAGCAAGACATTCTATATTTAGTTAAGACAGCTTACGTGTAAATTATGCACAGTTTAAGGGCCAAACCTTATAAATTATGTAGCATCTACTAAATAGTTTTTTTGTTTCACGAGCGACAGTGTTCACGTTAATGACAGCGAAATGCATAGTTAACTAATAGAGATCCTCGTGCATTAAAAAGTATTGTGACTAGATCACATAAAAACAACACGGTAAAAGTAATTGCAGAATTTAATATTTACTTTAGTAATCCTATTTCGACCACAAAGCAAACACTAATGAAAGGGATGCAATCGCGAAACCTTTTATAATGAAAGCCAACGCTAAGCTATGAAAGAAATGGTGCCCTGATTATAAAAGGTAGACACTTGGTGAATGGAAGAATCTCGTATAGTTCTATGAATTATCGTTTTTATTATTTGTTTCAAGTGACCGGGTTTATATATGGAGTTAAAAAAACATTTGAACTGACTGCTTTTTATAGTCAAGCATAGTTGTAAGTTGGGCGGCTACATAGATGTTGGTATTCATTCGCAGTAATCCGGATAGTGATGGTAATATAACCACCATAATCATCACTGGCCGAATTACTGCAAATGAACATTTCGACATCCTCAATGATAAAGTTCTTATTATTACCGATAAATTTATGCTAAGTACTCCCATATTCCAAGATAATAATGCGCCTATACATACAACCAATAAGTATTTCAGTATTTGTTTGAGGTGTTTCAGAAATTCATTAAACATCTTTCCAATCAGCAAAATCGCCAGATATTGTGATGATATTCTGATACTCCTCAAACAAAGACTAAACCTTACTGGATGAGTATATGGGTGCATTACTGTCATGGAATAATACACCTTGGGAGTGTTTGACATAAATATGCCGGTAATAATAAGAATTTCATCATTGAGGATGTCGAAATATTCATTCTAGATTTTAGAGCAAATATTGAGAAGTGGAATTTTACCTCTAGTAATTGACTGACTTTCTTTACAAGAATGGGACAACATTCCGTTGTAAACTATTTAAAGATTGTAAAAATCTATTCCGCGAAAACTTGTAGCTGTCCTAAAAGCAAATAGTTCATAGTAATTATTGCGTATACTGCAGGTGTTTATATAATTTTTTCTACCCTCTGCATAATTTTCAGAAGTAATGTTTTATGAACAGTGCAGCTTTATATCGAGAGTATAACAAAACTCGACGACGTAGTTGGCGTTGGAAGTCTCAAGTCATGTCTGTACTGAGATCACACGCGTGAAATACTGGTTGCGGTTAATTGGGGGTTATTGACAACTGACTTGTCAACATGACAACCAGTACTTTACGCGTGCGCGAGTGATTTTAATTCAGACATGACTTTAGATTTCCAATGCCAAATTCGCTGTCGATTTTTGTTATACGCTCGATATTTAGTACCCCGATACATGCTTCCCAAAACTAACGGATGACTTCTATAAAATTGCAAATAAAAATATTACAGAAAAATGCACTTACACGTCGATTTTTATTTTTAAATTACTATCCTGACATTTATCTATCAGTCCCTCACCCCTTCGCCCCTAAAGGGTGGTAACCAACTTTAAAAATTCAAATAGCAAAGGACCCTTTGCGATACCTCAATTGATAGATGTTTTTATTCTAAATACAAAGACTTTTCCTTATCAAATTCGGTTAATTAGACGTAGAATAGACGCTGTTGAAGCGGGCATACCAATGTAGTTAAAACAATTGCAACTTGTTTTTACTTATGTCAAACATATTAGCGGACAATCCGGGTGTTCAAAATTTATTCTTATTATATTTTCAAAGAGAATCGCATTTTCTTCTTTATTCATACTGTATATATATTTTTATGTAAAGCGCGCTAGTTTAATTAATAGTTCGTGTGTATTGTTTCGAGTACGTTGTTGGTACAATTGTTACACCCCTGTACAGTTTTGCGTGGAAAGGGGCTTCGGAACGGAGTGAGTAATATTCAACCAGAGTGCGCCTTATAAGGGCTTCCCCCGTTTAATTTATTCGGAAGCCTTATAAGAAATTTTCAAGTTGCTTCCGAATTGCGGTCGAAACTTTCCCTCCCCCTTTCTGCTCTCCACCCTAAAACCAAATTTCATCTCCACCGAAAAAAAAAAGTGCGCGGCGGAGAATTTTAGCTAAAGTTAATTTTGAACACTATAAGGATAATGTGTATTTAGTGAATCCGGGTTATTTTGTATGAGAAATGTGAACGTCCATAAGCGAGTTTTTATAATTAAAACCTAACTTGTGAGATTAAAAATATAACGTGTGGAACAATGTCACCCGTAGCTCCAAATAGTATATATCTTACACCTTGTACTGACGTGAAGATAAACTTAATTATTAAATAAAACAAGTGAGTCTTCTTTCTTCAAATTTTTTTTTTACTAATCGAAAATATATATTTCGGTAACGATGTAATCATTATCAATGCAAAAGAAAGTAATATGCTTATTTCGAAGAATTGAGATATAGTATAATTTCTTCGTAATATTTATTTTATTTAAGATTTGTAAACTGTCAAATATACTATACCAACCATAAATTTTAGATTTTCATCCAGATTCTAATCATTTATCAGTGAATAAAGAAATTAATGAAAACGCATTTTAAATTGGCTTGTTATAATTGAAATAACGAATAAGGTAAACGATGCTACAATTTGCTTATAATCTGCCTATAAATGCGGTTATGCTTGATTGTAAACATTCATAAGACTGATTTAAGAAGAATAATCATTTAATATCTATTTTATTTTTAGCAGCGAATATTGTTGCAATTGTTTTGAAATTAAGTTAAGATGAAATTATTACACATTTATTATAATCCCATAAAATTTTTTTTTTTGTATATATTCTATACTAATTATATCGGGTAACTTTGAAAAATATTAATTATATAATTGATTCACAAATTAAGTATTGACATAAAAGCAAATAATGGATATTGTTGCAATTGTTCTGAAACTATGTATCCTCATCAGATAGATAAAATTATTACACCTCTATGATAAATAAACAAACGAACTATTTTTTCGTAAATATTCAATATTATTATATCATGTAATTCGGAGAAATAATAATTAAATAATTGATTCACATACAAACTCTAAATATTGACATAAAAGCAAATTGGATGCATATACAATTTTATAACCAACAGATTTAATTAATTAATCATGCCAACAATTCAAAATAATTGAAATAGAGAAACGAAAAGCGTCCGCGTCCTCTATATTGAAATACTTGCGAAGTGCAATTTATGTTGTGGAAAATTATTAGCCGCTCATTAGCGAATCCCGATCTGTGTAAGTTTAAAGGCAAACTTATAAAACATTCAGGAAACGCCGCCGGCCATTTGCGGAATTCAAATATAACTTTATAACGATAATAACTAATAGCGTTATCGCGCTCGGGCGGGCGAAATTACCGCCGCAATTAAAAGTAAAATTCGACCCGCGTTTTAATCCCGCAATTTAATTTATTACGATTAACCCAAAAGAATTAATCATAATAATTATTCGAATGAATTTTATTCGACATTTAAAAAAAACACGAAAATGAAAATATAAGCAACTATTTTTTAGTTAACACTGTTAATTTTTCAAGCTTCAAAATATTTGTAGGCAAACCTTGGTAAGTCAAGAGGGACACTTACCGATGTAATTCCTCTTTCTTCCCGGTCTGGCCAGACTGAAGTGGACTGTATTTGGATGCACTTGATTATTCTTAATTTTACACACTACTTAATATTCAAACAATAATTTGAAAACGAAAACGTGACTGTCTCGGCGGACGTTTCGCGCAGAAGTCCGCGTAAAGTATACCAACGAAAAATAAAAAGGTTTGCCAACATAATTCCGAAATTAACTATATATGGCGCGAAATTTAAACTATTTACGACACAACAAAATAAGTGATTTTAAATTCCTGAAATTAAATAAATACACAACTTGTGTTGAATAAACAAATAAAATAAAATAAATTAATGAATTTTGAACAATAATATTTATATTATTTTAAAGTAAACGAAGAAATTACAATGTTTCTATCATTTCTTAATAAAAACAGAATAAAGTAATGACTTAGTTGCCATAACCCTGTATATATGAAACTAATTTTAAAATGTGCATATTAATAGTAGCTACAAATTATAAAAGTAACTTTTTTGTATATTTCTAAATAACAGATATTGGACTTCATCGGAATCTTACGCCACACTGTATATAGTAGGTTATAAATGTTTGTACATTCCTCCCTGAATATGACCAATGGTCGAAACTAGTCTGAGAAATTATAAATAAGTGAAATAAATGAAGTGTTTTAATTTTAATTAAATATCCTGAATTAATTTTCAAGCCATTTTTTTTAGATGGACCGGTGTTAAATTGCACAAAACATTACATGTGTGGAGCATTTTCTTACACCAAACTCTATTATTTAAACTGAGAAATAGTTTCGACAACAGAATAATTTACCAGCGTACTTAAATTTCTGGATAATTAGAAAATCGAAAAATATGAAGGAACTGATTCTCTTTACGATATCAATCTTAGGGAAAGGAAAACACAAGTGAAAATTTTCGAAGTTAGTAATTAAAGTAAAGACAGTTGAACGCAATCTATTTTCCTTATGTGTAAAAGTGCTAAAAAATGATGTGCTTCATCGTAGCATCAAACAAATAATCGTTTGAAAATCGAAAACAATTGAGGAATATTACATTATACAGTGTATACATATACACCTTCTATGTGCTCTAAATGCTACTTAGATCAGTTAAAATTTGATAGTTTGTTATTTCTAAATTGGAAAATATTCTAGCAGTTCTCCTCTCTAAAAGTTTAGTATTCTTAAGAGAATTAATTCGTAGATATTTCTCGACCCATCTTGCAATTATGCAAAATTTTAGTGGGCTGGTAAATAATCCTGTTGTTGAAACGACATCGCAATTAAAATAATGAAGTTTGGTGTAATAAAATGCTCCATAAAAGCAATGTTTTGTAAGGTAATATGTATAAAAAACACTTTCTTTTATTCAATTTACAAACGTTTTGTTTAATCGTAATTTCTGTATTGTAGTATTTTGCACAAAATGAAGTGGTTTAATATGGTATATAATAATATGATATTATTGATAGATGTTTCACTACCATATAATCTTCTCATCAGATCTCGAATGTTTGTATTTGTTTGTATTTCGATAAAACTGAAATAAATTAATTGTATTTTCGGATGCTTCCGTGTTTTAATATTTATATCACAAAATAGGAGGATGAATGTCCGAGTATTATCCTTTATTTTAAATTTATTTAATTTCGTTTTTTATTAAATCAACTATTTTATTTTATAATCCTTTTCATTATGTACACGGCTTAAAATTATGGCTCAAAAGTGATTCTTTCCCAACATGAAACAAAGTAATGGTATAGATATTAAGAAAAGATGCTGAAAATGATCATCTACATTTCAAGAAATATTCTAAAGAAAACAAGGAATGTAAGCATGAGGTAACAGATATCATACGAAGAAGGACATGTTCACACAACAAAGAAAACATTTTCAATAAAAAATGTAATCTGATTGCAAGAATTTTGAATTACCCCAACCAAATAATCGAGCAGTACGACTAAGTAAGGCAGCATTCACAGTAGAGCACGATATTAGATGCTACACAGATGAAGTTACAAGCTGAAGGAAAAGTAGATGCATATAAAATTCTGAAGGAGGATTTATTAAATCACTTAAGCAAGCAACGAAATACAGAAATTCATATTTTGTTAATCAAAAAGGAAGCTAAATAAAACGATTTTAACCATTGTTTAGGTTTATATTTTCATGAAAAATCAACTTTTTCATGAAGGTTGTGCAAACAGCAGATAAAGTACTTTTATCATTTTACTTATATTAAACAAAAAATGCTGTCCCAAATCTGAATCAAACTAATAAAGATTTGTGCATAACTAAAGGTGCAAGATTAATTGGTTCATACTGCATCCCGAGTTGTATTGCATCTTAAAGAGGTTATGGAACCTTTAAGTGCAGAAGATAACACTTAGCACAGGATGAAATGGATTTCGATAAGTTAAATGGAATGATTTATTTTTTAGTTATTCTGAGTCTTATGCCAATACTTTTATTTTTTTATGCACACCAGTGAAACTTACTTGTGGTCAAATTAATAGAAAAACCTATCGGGTAAAATCTGACACGTCCATTACCGCTATACTGCAGGCCTGTTAATACAATTGTTATTTTTGTTAATTAATTTATTTGTTTTCTTTTATGAACGTATCTACAATGACCAATAAAGAAGATATTGAATATTTTTAAGAGCAAATCAAATAAATTAGTTGATAAGAAACAACAATTGCCTTAATAGGTCATTATTTTTCTATTAATCATATCATGCTATTTACAATGGTATATCGCAAGATCACTATGAGAAATTAGATCTGCGGATTATCATTTAATGATTTTAATAATTCATCAATGAATAAAGAAACTAATCAAAACAAATTTATAACCGAATAAGGTGTTTGTAAGATTGCTACTTTTTTCTTAATTTTGCTTATTTATTTCTGTAAAGAAATAAAAACTTAGATCAGAGTGTTACAACGCAATTATAATTATGACAAATAAAATACGAACAGACCTTCAACTGTAGTTAGGGTTGATTTTAGATGTTCCAAAGATAAAGGTTTCGGAAGCACGAATAACGAAAATACCAGCATCAGGTTCTTTACAGAACTATTAGCTGAAGTAACAGATAATTAATATACCACTTCAAATTAAGTTCTGATAAAAAAATAGTGGCTTGGAAATAGATTTTGAATAGTTTGCTACTTACACTATGGGTAATTAAATAAATTAATTTATTGCATATGCAACTATTCTAAATAGAATGCCAATCATTCAATTATCATGTATAACAAACAAACATGAATAATAATTGTATTAATTCTTTAAATCTGTGACATTCCTAATAATCAATAGAAATGTCACAGATTTAAAGAATTAATACAAAAAAATGGTGTTCTCGTTTAATCTGTAAAAACTGCATAGAAATTATAAATGTAAACTACTAAATAACCAATAGATTATTGCTTACTTCAGATAATGTCCTAACAAAATCGATGAAAAAAAAAAAAACAATAAATAAAAACACGATTTTTGGATAATTTTAAAACACCTCTTATTTTTTACAATTTAGTTCTTTTAATAATTAAATTTAAAAAAATCAGTATACATAATAAAATAGTGAATGTCAAAAACACCTTATGTTGCCTTTCTTCCAATATTTTCAAAATATAAATTAAATAATAATTAAGTTATTCTTTGTATGAATTCATCAACTAGGTTCTAATTTAAGAACATAAGAGTTATAAAGAAATAAGAAGAGTTAGTTTTTTTCTTCAGTTTTAATTTCAACAATTGTTAGAAAAAAATATATATTATTCAAAACTATAAAAAAGGAATAAAAACACCTAAAATAATTATTATAAAATTAAACAAGCAAAAATTAATGGCAATGATCAATAAAATAAAATTCGGACGCATGCATGTGCCATCGCCGAGGGCGATCATTTTCAGATGAATCCCGGAGATTTTCGACTGAAACCGTTGTAATGCACAGTTGTACTGGTATGCAACAAACAAATATCTATTGGCTTACACAATATATATATATATTGTTTACTATTTTGTGGGAGGTGCGCTTTTATCACAGGCACACATAGGCCTCATTAGACCCCTAATGCTTCCTCCCTTTAGGGTATCTGGACCATGTGTCAGCATAGCCAGCCTACCTCATCAAGATAGTCTAGCAGTGCCGAGGCAGGTAGATCCCTGATTTTCGCCATTTCTGGCCATTCCTCATCCAGTATGGCTTCAAACAGCACCCTCTACAGTTTGGTGATTCAGCAATCCCTAATCTATGTAGGTGTGCTCTAAGTCTGCAGTGTAAAGTCAGAACAGCCGTGATACTATATATGCTCGGGAAGTTGTTATTTCAATAGATGTTTGTTAAAAACATACAGTGAAAGTAATTTTCACAGTTGGAAAAAAGGGAATCATCAAATTTTCTTGATAATTACCAGTAATTTTTCCTTGTTTAATTTTATTGTAATCTAAATAATTGAAAAAAGTTGCATAAAACAATCTTGAATTTAACGTAAGTCATTAAAGACAATACTAAAGAGGATGATATTTCTTTAGTATTGTCTTTAATGACTCACGGTAAATTCAAGATTGTTTTATGCAACTTTTGCAACTTTCTGTTTTACATATGGTAAACTTCTCTGGAACCATAACTTTTTAGAATTCAGGCAATAGATTTTGAGGATATAATTATATCAACACATTTTTATTTTAAAGGGGAATAGAAACAGGTATAATTTATTGGTCTTTCGAAAACCGTCGAATAGCTGAATTGATTGTTATTATTTAATATTTCAGTTTATTTTAATTTTAAAAATGAAATGAGAAACGCAACCGTTTAATAGTGAAAATTACTACAAACGTTCTTAATAAATCCAATTGCTTAATACCGAATTATGATTAGAAAATATACGAAATGTGGTGTCAAAATAATGGTTAACCTACATATATCCAAAATGTTTATAAAAACATAAACGTCTTTTCTTCGCCGTCTGATTTCTCTGCGTGCGTATCAGTTGTTGCATAAGAAATAATCCAAAGCAGACATATCGCTTCTGATTTTTTCTTATGGGGTAATTTTTAAACTAACAATGTATCGGAACCTACTTATAATCTTGAAATACTTAAAACAGAATATTTATTTATTGTTATTTATTACTTGAGCTGATTTTACAAAGAACCTTATGTTAATATTTCCGCCATTCGTGGTGACTTTTGTTAGAAATATGCTAACAACTGTGTTATAATAACGATAGAATTGTTGTATAGGATATCATTTTATTGATGCAATTTTTAAATATTAAATACTAATTTATGATTTCGTATTTACTAATTGTTGAATTATTAGTGTCTAAAGTAATTTATTATTATAAAATATTATACTATAATGATGTTTACAATATGTAATATTTACTTTTCCATCTCTTTTTTTAAGATCCATAAGCATCGTCCAAAATATGCGGTGACCGGATAAGAAGTGATTGACTTATTTTAAGATGATTTAGAAGCGATTTTAGAACCATGGGCAACTTTCTCCTCATCAAGCCCCACGCCCCTATCCTCTAGAGAAATATAAAGAAGGATATAATTGGATTCGAGAAAAAAAGTATAAAAATACTGTTTGGATTTCCAATCCTTCAACAAAGACACAATCAGTACAAGAATTGCAATTAAATCGCAAACCCTTCAATAAGGGATTTTTAATACGATTTTAAACAATTCTAATAGGAGACATTTGTTAAAAAGAGCCATATAGACATCCAAGAGATTTCATTAGACACTAGATAATTTGGTCTATATAAAGAAAGAATATTTCTCGCTCCCGAAAAATTAGGTTCTTCTCGCAAGTTACTCTCAAGTAGTAACAAGGAAGATATCAGGCACGTATTTCTAGATATGGAAAATAAACATCATGGTACTTTCCTTGGTGAATTCGACCAAATGAATTTTGAATAAACATTTAATAGTAAATAAAAAGTTATTAAGTGAATATTTGAATTTTTGCTTTTTAAAGTTCATTGTTTGGATATTTTTACGTCGAAGTAAACTCATGTTATCTATTAAATTTCAACTCTACACAACAACAACATACTTTAGACAACCCATATTTGAAAGTACTAAGATATATTTGACTTCGATAACATTTAGACTATGTTTTTTTGGCGATTCTTAAAAAAAATATCATACAGCTTTCTTTTAAAGTCTTCCACACAGACGGTCATACTGAGTCACACGACGCATGCGCTTTGAAGTTGGCCGTAAAATGTTGCCAACTTTAAAAAAAGAATTCGTTTAGGAGATAATGTTAACAAACCAATATATGAGTGACATCCCTCTTGGTTTATCTATTTTTTTCTTTTTCCTTGCACCTGCTTTCCATATTATTTTTGTAATTCTACTTTTGGTGGCCTCACTGACTCATTAGTCTTCTTCCTATGAACTTGTTCATTTCTTCTATTTCCAGATCTTTTCTAATTACTGTATTCTGTATCTTCTTCATTTTAGTGATACCATTAATGATTCTTAAAAATGTCGTCTCCCAGGCTTGTATCTTACTTATTCTGCCGTATTGCCTATCGAAAACGTTAAACTTAAAGGATAGCTGTTATGTTAAGATAACAATCTTTAGTAGTATTCCGCAATGGCAAGGTCGATGAGCGTCTTGTAGGCTTGCAAGACGAGGATAAATTGGGGATGTGGGTGGATAAGGTGCTCGAGAAGAAATAAGGGATTACTTAATAACGAATTAACTTATTAATTTTTGTATGTATGTAAATAGAACGTGTTGTAGGAGATTGTTGAGCCAATGAATTGTAATTTAAAAAAAAAACTATGAAGAAATCTCGACAGATGCTAATACAAAAGTAGTATTATTCAATGTACAATTTATTGGAAATGAGGTAATATTAAAAATATTTGAAAAATATTTAAATAACGGTAGTGGTGACGTATGCGGATAATTCCGTATTCTGTATCGAATCACATGTTATTCTTCCAATGTAAAAAAATAATTTAGTTTTGATATATCGGTAGAAATAACGTGCTATCAAACATAACATTTTCGATGGGGAAACGGGGCGATTTGTTCATTATTGAGATTCCATATATCACAGCCAAATGTTAGACTGATTTAAAACATTTAATTTTGCCTCTTTTGTTGTTCTTTATACATTGCCTGCTTTGTTTTTATTGCATGAAATATCTTTAGCGCATTTTTAGCATTTCATTTATTTCCATTTCACTTTTTCAATTCCTTTCTACATTAATACCCAATCGTATTCACTTCTCTGCTATAATTGTGTATTCCTTATAGTTTATTCCGTGAATTACGACATCGTCTGCAATACCTCCACCATTTATATGATTTCTTAATGCGTGAATGCAGAGGTAAAGTTATGGTCGTTTAAGATTATAGTCCTTTTGTCATGAATCACTTTTTACACAATAGACTTGGAAAATGGGACGAAAGTCATAACCCATGAAATATAAAAAATTGCATTTTTATATTATTTATTGACCGCGATAAGTACAAAAAAGCAACAATTATGGTAAGATATATTATTGTTTGAGAAGTTAAAATTTTGAATTATGCGTGTACTCTTTCATTGCATTGAAATTGAAGCTATAGTTCTACTACTTTGGGAGTTTACGATTTTTTTTTGGCCATACAATTTACTACAAATTACCAGTTTTTTTAAACATACCCGAAATTGTGGCTCTAGTCTCCTTACCGTAGCCCAATTATTAATATTTTGGCAGATTTTGTTTTCCTTCAAAGTAAAAAAAAAAACAAACATAAAATTTCTATTTTGAAAAAAAGGTAAACGGTAAGGCCCAACGAATTCAATTTATTACATTAACTGTTAATCTGACACTCCGGTGGAGACTAAATCCCCATTTTGGATGATTTTATATAAAAAGGGGAATTAGTCAAAAGTACGGCCACTACAACTGATAAAACCGTATTTCAAAATATTTATTCGATTTTGAGAAAAAAATCCCATAGTTGACCCAGAACCTCCCGTTATCTATATCCCAATATTTCCGTTCAGATTTAAATTGTACCACTATCAAAATATTTCAGTGTTTGTAGAACATCTTTCAATAGTCGCAGGTTGGTATAGATATGCAAGATAATGTAAACAATCGTTATAAGTGCCTTTTTTGAACAGAGTTGCTCTTCTATTTAGGTTTTTTATTGGACAGACCAAGAAAAATATGGGATGAAGATGTGAAGGTAAAAATGCTTGCCAGAAATAAAAATAATGGACAAAACTAATACATGAAGATATACTTTCAAAAAACGTGGATCATACCGTTTGAACGAGTAAGAAGAATTTTTAGCTCTTATTAAACATTGCTCACCTCTTCCATCATTGAGGAATAACTTCTAAGTCAACCAAACGAAAGTACCTCCAATAAAAAAAGTTATAGGAGGAGCCTGAATTAGTTAGATTCATGACACTTTTACATCAAGGGTCAATCGCCTAGGAAGAATCTAAAGGAAAGAACCATCCCAGAAATTAAATGTATATGATATTAAGGACGGATTTGATGATTGACGCTGCAGTCAGGCGCCAATCATTGCAAATCTTTCGAATAAGAGTATAAAATAAAAAAGTTAAAAAAGTAGAGGAAAATAAATCAGAATCAAATAAATAAATAAATCAGTGAAATTATTATGTAAAATAAAATAATGAAATTATAGAATAAATAGTACGTTGAGTTAGTTGAATGAAGTATAGTTTTATTTAATATAATATAATTTTGTGTTTACTCAATCTAAATATAATTACTATAGTTTTATTGCATTTATACGGTAAATATTTAATTATATTAATCTTTAGATTTTCCATATTAAATTTATCATAAAGTCCACTTTTACTTATTTCCGTTGAAAGTAACATGGGAGCAGGGACGGCTGTATAGAAAAAAATATAATGATTACGACAGAATAGGTTTATTATTACTTTGATAGTGAAAATCCGTCTGTGTGCATTTGCATATTTCGCGACAGGTAGTCGATAAAGCCGCCCCAATTGAAAATGCTGTAGCCATTGTGGCCGTCCGGCGGTCTATTTACGAACGATGGTCTAACTTTCGTGCTTTCACGGGATTACAATATTAGAGTTTCCTTTGAAAAGGAGGAAGAGATCCAGCCATCCAGCCCGCAGAGAAGCCATTTGCATTTCTAGCGGGATTCCGCGCGCTTTGTGCCGGAGTATCTATTATGACGAGTGAATGGCTGGAGAATACTTACATTGCTCACTAACAAGTCTCTCTCTATCTCTACTTCTCTCTATCTATCGCGCTCGCTTCGTCCGCCTTGATCAATTGCACAACTTTTCCGTCCTTCATTACCATATCGGATGGCACGGCACACTCTGCACGACTCTAATGATATATAGTGTAGTGCTGGTTGTTTCCAAACTTTGCTGCCTGCTGAAAGTGGAAATGGAACTAAAACTGGTCGTAATGAAGCGGATTGATCGATCCAACACCATCGGCGGGAATCTAATGTTCTTTAAACACGGTTTTCATACACCATCATTGAAAAAAAAAAACCAAATACTTACAAACTGATAGGAAATTCTATTGTTATATTTGGATAAAAAATAATCATGTTTTACGTATTATTGAGCTTATATTTAAACAATTCCTTTTGTTTTAATAATTAATTAATAATTATTATTATTTTCTTAATAATATGAAATATTCTTGGTAACAGTATTTTAAAATAAATTTTAAAATAATTATTTAATAAAAAATAGTTATTGAGTTTTATTAACTTTGTCTTTATTAATATTTCTCGCTACCACTTTCATAAACTGACAGTACGTTGCCAAATAGTCGACAACATTGGAAAGTAAAATAAGCAGGTACCCAAATAAATAGAATTTAAGAAGATATCTAAGTTGAGTAATGGCAATTTACCGCGGTACAAAAATATAAAGAATATAACAAGTTTATTTATTTATGTTAATATTAATTTTACAATTCGAACAATTTTGAATGTTAATAGATGTTTTATTTCACCATTTATCGCATTTGGTTCATTATTTTAAATAGAAATAACACGATTCGCTTTTTCTTCAGTCATGTCATTGTCAGCTGCTAGGATATTTTCAGCCCCATCGAGATGAACTTCCACTACATCCAGTGAATTCATATAAAATTTTGTTTGCCGTTTCTATTTTATTATTTTACGAGTCTCCACATTCCCTTCTGCTACTCTTAATAATTTTCATCCACCATGTTTTTTTAAAGCAATGATGTCGATTCCGCCGTTGGCTAGCAAAGTACTGGAAGTTCTTCTAAAGGTATGACCAGTATAATTTCGGATATTTTGCAAATTAAGAAATTTTGCAATATTTATTGAAATAGCGGACAGATTATGCTTTTCTACTACTTGCCGAATGCAATTTCCATGGCTATAACTCGCAAAGAATCGTGTTGTATGCGTCCGTTCTGTAAAAATCTTAACATTTTTGGGAAAATAACCTACATTTATTTCTCTTAAGAAATGCTATTAACTGAAAGTATATAAATAATAATTACACTGTTAAACACTTTGTAAAAGTTATTTACCTGTTTGAATTTTGTGATATCAACATTTTCATTAACGCACATTGTTAATTTTAACATGTTACAATGAAATTAAACAAGGAAAATTTTTTCTGGCAATGATCAATAAAATTCGATCAATCCCGTTTTCCAACTGCAAAAAATTACTTACACTGTAAGTTTTACAAACATCTATTGAAACAACTACTTCCCGAGCATTTACCCCGCCGGACATTGGATTACACAATAGATATTTGTTGTTGCATAGCAGCCCTACTGCGAATTGCAACGGTTTTAGTCGAAATTATTTAATGAAAGGAAACAACAAATAATAATTGCAAGGCCATCTGTAGACACGTGTTTCGGGATTTCATCCCTCATCAGTACAGCTATGCCCTGCAAGCCCTTAGTTGTTAAACAATTTTTAATTAATTTTTACGTACCGTCTTCAACGAGATCGCGGATGGAAGTGATCGCGGTGAAGGACGCGCGCATTGAACAGATTTATCGGCTCCGAGCAAAAAAAAATATCGACTCGGCGTGAGAAAAAACAGCATTGTTTTCAATTAAATTAAATAAAATGAAACAAAGATGATTCACACATTCGCAGTTATTTAAATTACAATGAAATTAAACAAGGAAAATTTTTTCTGGCAATGATCAATAAAATTAGATCAATCCCGTTTTCCAACTGCAAAAAATTACTTACACTGTAAGTTTTACAAACATCTATTGAAACAACTATCTATTGTGTAATCCAATGTCCGGCGGGGTAAATGCTCGGGAAGTAGTTTGTTTCAATAGATGTTTTCCTTGTTTAATTTCATTGTAATTTAAATAACTGCAAATGTGTGAATCATCTTTGTTTCATTTTATTTAATTTTAACATGCAAAACTCGCTCCTTAAACTATTTAGCGATTTCAAAACAAAAGCAATTTCTTGAAAAAAAAAAAAAAAAAAAAAAAAAATGCCAGAAACACAGTTTAATTTGTTTCTTGAACTTTTTTTCCAGTGTACTCAAACCGAGCCTTTGACTTTGCTATTTTCGTGTTATTTTTAGATTGATCTGAATCAGTCTTTTTAATTTTCGTCAATATTCGTTGCACCACGTCAATCGAGTGTAACTTTTGTTTACGTTTCATGACAAAATACAATGGATTCTCGATTCTATTTTAAAATTGTGAAAATGGGTCAGGTAATTAATAGGAATATTAATTTATGATTATTGTGGCTGTGGTAGCAAGAAAAAAATTTAATGCGTATACTCATAGATTAAGTTTCTTCCTTTATTATCGGTGTCTTGTGGACCGAGGCGGAGCCACCCCGAATAAAAAGTATACTTACTATTTAATTATTTCAACATTTTTTCGATTTTTCGAGGTTTCTTTCATAATCGGGTTAATAGAATTACTTGACAGAAAGACCGATGGTTGATGGTCACTTTTTCAGGCTTAGCTATTTGTAAATTATTTCAATGATGTGAATATTTTCATGTACTTAAATGTAACTCTCAGAAATGAAGATTTCATAGATATATAGAATTAATTTATTTATTTTTTGTTTTTCTTTGCATTTTTTTTAATTAATCATTTTTAAAGCCATTTTTATATGCTGTTTGGAAAATTAATTTTAATTCAGTTTCATACAACAAAACAACTAACAAAACAATAAATAGGTACTCGATGAAAAAACTTCAATTATTATATATAAATCTACTTTTGATGATTTACGATATGGTATCATTCACAATTGCTTATCAAATTTAATGAAAAACACTTTCATTATTAAAAAAACGTGCAGTCAGAATTATTTTTAATCTAAAATACAGAGATAATTGCCGTGGATATTTTCAAAACGCTGGAATCCTCACAATTTTCAGCATATTTGAACTGCTGATATTTAATTTTAAATGTAAAAGTAAGTCTAAAATGTACTGCACAAATCATGGTAACCTACGCCTATCCTATACATATATCATTGGGATAGATTATAACCTATGTACCATACTACGATAAGCTGCTAATTTCTGTGTCATTGGATGATTGGATGTATTATTAATTGATATGCTTGTGTGTGTCGATTTGTGAAAAATAAAAAAAGGAAACATGTTTATTATTCTCTTTATCGTTATATTTAAAAAGTTTATTGAATACTTTACTTCTATTTATTTGCAAATTGAATTGTTTCGAGTTTAGTAAATTTAAAAATGAATCTAATTGCTTATCCGTGCCATTAAAGGCAAAAGTACACCATCGACGTACCTCTCTTTAAAGGTATCTATAAATATTTTCGCCATAAGGGAGCTTTGGGGATTTTCCGTGCTTAAGCCTTCTTTCTAGCAAACGAAACGGCATTATGTACCACAACACATATTCCTAAAAAACAAACAACATAAGTAGATCTACGAAGAACGGCCAAACCATAGCATAACGGAGTTGGTTACGCAACGAAATCGCCATGTATCTGCTTACTTGAAGGTATGTCAATTGTATAACAGATCACAGAATTTTATTTTTGGTTAATTTTTGGAACCATTTTTGTGGAATTTATTATTCAATTATTTACATTTTCAATTAATATTTTTGCATATTTTTTTTCTCATAAAATATATTTTGGGCCATTCTTGTTCGGTCTGTTCTAGTTTTTCCGTATTGCTTTGTTATTATTCATACTAAGAAATACTAGAAAAAGCTTATAAATTTTAATCAAATCAATAATATTATAATAAGTTAATTACATTTATTGTGTTTTTATCACAGCTTATTAATTTTATTACACGACTCGAGTTTTGACAAAAATGTCTTCCATTGTCAAGTGATAATAAAAATAAAATGAAATTTAATAATTTATTTTAATAAATAAATAAATAAATAATTTATTGGTGTTAGTAGATAATATCTTTACAGGGGTCAAAAACATTTCAAATTAAAGCTATGTATGCAGAGTATTTACAGGGCTCACAAAATAGAAGAGCTGAGTACAATTTCGTTAAAATAATAACAATAATAATAAATAACATAAAACAATTGACACAAACGTATTAAAAGGAGATGTATATAAAAATAAACAACTTAAAAGTTGAGAGCTGCGCAAATCAAAAATTTTTGATCTTGTGGGTAAAATTGAGATTGGCCTGTAATTAACAATTAGATCGGCAGCCTTTTTTATATAAAGGAATGACATGTGCTTTCCGAAGTGAAAGAGGAAATACACATTATTCAATGTATATATTGATTAACTATCAATGGAGTCATAATGATATCAGTTTTGAGCAACTTACTATTCATTCAATATAAATCTATGATATTTGACACTTGTAGATCTCGAATGACTGATCAAATATATACATGGCTGACTGGTTTTACTTTCAGACACTAAGTAGCATTTATACTTTGTTTAATTATTAAGTCTGTCGGGATAGAAGTAAAGGACGGAAAAGTGCTTATCAAGTTGTGCGTAACTTGTGCATAAAGGTATTTAATTTTTTAGCGCTTCGATGTATTTTCGCATTTACATTGGGTCTGATAATAATAATAATAATAATTTTTCAACAGGAAATCATTCCCAATTACAAGACAATTATGTAAGTTATCTATGACTATTATTGACAATTTATATAAAGAATATCTATTCTTTATAGATTCTTTATATAAAGAATATATATTCTTTATATAAATTAATTACAATTGTACGCGACTTAACCTAACGAAAATACAAAATTATTATAATTACATAAATTATAATTACACTATTAAGGATTCACAAAAATATCACAAACTGAAGGTATTTCAATTTTAATAAATGAAACACTTTTTTACTTTGTTTGTATAACTCGGATTGATTATATTGTTGACTATAGTTTCGACAACCTTAACGTGTCATTATCAAAACAGAAGTTAAGGTTGTCGAAACTATAGTCAACAATAAAATCAATCCGAGTTATGCAAACAAAGTAAAAAAGTGTTTCATTTATTAAAATTGAATTACAATGTATAAAAAAGTAGAAGCCTCAACAATTAACAAGTGAAATTGAAAATATGACATGCTATACTAATAGGTGATTTTAAACCATTTTATTTCGACTGCTAAAAGTTGGAACTCGTATATCAACTAATTTTAAAATGTCTGGACAATAAATCCTGCCACGAAGTACTTTGTACAAGAAAGACATGCCAGACTTCCTTCTCAGAGTCCATATTGAATATTTCCAGCAACAACTTTTGGCTGAAACCGCTAACTGCATACGTTTTATTAACTTTAAAATATAAATGCTTAAGACATTTTCACTGGATACTCTATTAGAGTAATTTGTGGTTGAGTTAGAGGGTGCCATACTAAAGAGGCGTATTCCAGCTTCGACCTAACAAAGGCATTGAACAATGATTTCAGCGCTGTGATATTTTCAAGATCCAAAGAGTTTCTTACTATAAAACCTAAAGCCTTGAAGGACCTGTTGACAGTTTCTTGGATATGCATATTAAACGTGAAAGTGTCATCAAACCAATTCGCTAGGTCTTTAAATACACTAACTTGTTCTAAGAATTTATTACATACACTGTAATTGAATTTAATACTATTAATCTTTCTAGTAAATGACATAAACTTGCACTTGTTGCTATTTAGATTTAAGTTATTTAAGATACACCAATTAGATACTATATCAAACTGATCTTGCAACTGCTGACAGTCCTCAAGTGATGCGATAGATGCATGTATTTTCAAATCATCAGCATATAAAAGGTGTTTACAATTAAGTGATGCTAAAAGATCATTGATAAATAGATTAAAAAGCAAAGGGCCTAAGATAAATCCTTGTGGAACCCCTGAGTTAGGGAAATAGGATTCTGATTTAAAATTGTTAACAGAGACATACGTTTCGCGATTCATAAGATATGATTGTAAAAGCAGCAAAGGACTAGTGTTAAATCCAAAGTATTCCAATTTAGCTAAGAGTAAATTGTGATCGACTCTATTAAACGCCTTAGACATGTCGGTGTAAATGACATCAACCTGACCGGAAGAATCTAATACTCCTGGAATGAATCCATGTTGCTGCAAAGATTGTTCACCATGGACCATAGAGCTTTAGATTCATTCCTCTATTTTTTAATGTAACCAAATCAAAAGACAATGAGGCATTTAATTTGGTTTCTGTTAATGCTGTTGAGTATTTAAGTTGTATTTAAGTTTTAGTTTATATTTTGGTAGAAATTCTGGTTGCCTGAGGCTTATTTCTCTCGGGAGTTGTAATATCTCTCTCATAAAACACAAATTGTTGTTGTACCATTCGACTACAGTTTTCTTTTTGAAATTTAATATTTTCTTTAAAAAACAGAGTTGTAAGTAATGATTGAGTATGAGCATACATTTTTCAAATTTATATTCTGGGCAATAGCATCATATACAAATTACCAATCAAAGTTTTTTATTATATATATATATATATATAACAATCGTTATTAACAGTTAAGTTTACGTACTTACTTGAACCGAAATTCCAAAATGACCAAACATCATGGGATCAATTAAATTCACTACCAGATCTTCATTGACAATATTGAAAAAAAAGTGACATCAAAACAATCTTTATCTCTTGCGTTAGAATCTACGCATTCACTTAGGCTATAAAAACTTAGCAAAGTTTGCGACATTGACTCGTTTGTGTTGAATAATATATTAAAATATCCACCTAAAATTATACGCTCCTTAATCAAGCAAGTCAAGTAATCTACACACAGTATCTAAAAACATTAAAATCACCCGATGGGATCTATATATTGGAATAAAAAGAAAATATATTCGATGCACTCTGTGATACATTGTTATTTGACAGTGGAATTCAGTTGAGAGTCAATTTATATTTTTAATACTTTTAAACGTTATGTCCTGTGATATTTGTCACACCGCCACATATGCTATTTTTTCTTACAAAAAAATCTATTTTATAGATGTCAATCTATAGAGATGATTGCGTCTATTTATTTTATTTCATACAAATCGTATTTAAAAATACACTATATACTCTAAAGTGCTTATATGTCCTTATAAGTATCTACATAAGTATATTATTATTATTATAAATGAAAGACCAAGAAATGATGAGTCTACAAACAATAAATTAAGTTTCCAATGTTTAAATTAATTAATCTAAAATTTTATAATAGAAATGTTTATATATTATAATTATAATTATCTATGATGAAAGATCATTATTTTAAAAACGTCGAATAAATTATCACGTTACCATAAAACAAAATAATCTAAATCAAACAGGAACAACAACAACAGCGGCAACAAAAAATAGCGCATTTTTTTGTTTCACTGAAAAATTTCGACGTGTTAATCTAACGCACCGCGAATATTTATCTCTTGAATCGTGTGATTAGGCAGGGGCAATGGCGTTCGCAATTTATGCGTTAAATTTGTCCGCGTCAAACGTGGATATATTTTGGATGCACGTGAATACAAAACCCCCCTGAACGTATAACTCTTGATAAATGGACCTTTATCATGTAAATGTTGATTTACTTTTAAATTCTGATTATAATAGAAAGAGGGGGATCTATATATTTATAATAATAATAATCGGGCGTTGTTAAATCTTAAGAACATTTTGTATTCTAAAAAATAATAATAAGTAATTAGTATTGTCGATGTTGAACGATAATTAACTTTTATTTAAAGCAGTTAATTTATAATAAACGCTTTAAATTTTAATTATTGTTATTAGATTTAAATATCGAGCGTATAACAAAAATCAAGGACTGAGTTGGCGTTGGAAGTCTCGAGTCATGTCTGTACTAAGATCACACGGGTGAAATGCTGGTTGCGGTTAAACAGTGACAACTGACTTGTCAACATGACAACCAGTACTTTACGCGTGCGCGTGTGATTTTAGTTCAGACATGACTTTAGATTTCCAATGCCAATTTCGTCGTCGATTTTTGTTATACGCTCGATATAAAACTTTACTTGCGTGTTTTTATCACAAATGATTTTTGTTTTACAGAATTTCAATGTTGACATTTTAATTAAATTTTAATTTTGATTATTATTTATAACATATTTAAGTATTTAACAAAATAATATTTGTATTCACAATGCATTATCCTTAAAGATTTTGTTGATTTTAATTAATAATCTACGCCAAATATTTTCCGTAATATAATTTAATCTATTTCGTTGTAAACACACACAACGTTTTAGGATGAGTACTTAAAGTAACACACTTTATAAGGGTTTCTTCGGCGGTTCATTACGGCGATCCGTTATCTCTTAGATGCAGGCGTCCGGTTTTATACGTATACACCCTGTATGTGGGACGATGTCGTTAACATCCCCACCTCCCTTCGCCGCCTCCCGTTGCAACCTCCCTTTTCACTCCCCTGCTCCCCCCAACCCCTTCAAACTCTTCGACTTCTCCTCCACTTAGCCCCTCGCTGCGTGCTACATGCAACCGAGCCCTTTAATGCTATCAGAGAGGTGGAAATGTAAAAAGCCCGCACTAAACTTGGCGAGCTTAAAGTTGTGCGCCATCTGATAAGGGCTGGAGTGCGGTAAATGGGCGAAAGGCATGTCTCCACTAGAACTACCTGTATTTGTGCATAAATGTAGTGGATATCGTGTGTTTTGTTTGAGGTACTAAATAAATAATTGTCGTCCTTCTTTGAATGGTATAATGAAATTTTATTTCTTTTAAAAATATTAAATAGAAGTTTAAAAAAAACATATATATATCACGTCAAGTTTACGAAACATTGCTACATATTTAGGTTAGTTATGTGATATGTTTCAATTATTATCCAACATAATTGTGAACCTATCGACGTAAAAAGAAATTCATATTGTCAGGCATATTTTAGTCTATTTAAATACTTGAGATTTTACATCATTTATTAATATATTATAAAAATGTTTCTATTTGTCACTGGCGGTTAGTGACGGATATGAAACAAAGCTTCAATTATCTTTCTCAAATGTTCTGCAGAATTCCGTACATAGGAGGAAATATAATTAATAACTTTATATGTTTCACTAATTAAAAAACGTGAAATGGGATTATTTTATTCTTATTAATCGCTTGGTAAAATATTTGTACTACTAAAAGCTATTTTCGAAAAAAAAAAAAAAAACACTAAGTAAGTAATTTATTGACGCCTGACACAAATATTTAAATGAACACATCCAAACTTTCTGTTTGTAATAAACACAAGATGATATAAATAACTTGTTCATATTACAATGTATAGTTTTAATAGAATTTTTGTTGTTGTTGGAATTGTAACTGTCAATTCTCTATTTATTTTGCTTCTCAGATTTTCTCTCGCCGTGTGATAAATCTAGCGATATTTTTGAAAACTCGATTTTCATGGATTATTAGAATATAAAGACATTGGACATCTATTTTTTGGCAAAACTAATGTATGAAAATTAACTACTAATGATATTTTTTATTTATTGCCTAGAAATAAGAATATTTGTTAATTAATAAAATATAATAATAAAATAAATAATATTAATAGTAATTAAATTATAATGATTAAATTAATTTATTTAAAGTATTATTATTTATAGTATATAAATGTCAGAATGATGGGTTGTGAACATTTTAACAATATTTTTAAATGATGAATTACCAGCGTAATCAATTTAATTCACTTTCGATGTGAAAATGGTGCATGCGCCGGACAAACAGAGCGCATTTTTCATCACACTGTTAAAACCTTATGGATTAGTTAGCTAACCCTCTATGAAAATCACGCAGGATAGAATCCGGCGGTATTGTTGAATAAATTTCAAAGTGTGACATAGACATCACCATTAATTACACTCGGCCAGAATGTGTAAATGATTGACTAGTGGGCATTTATGATCACAATGAGTGCTTCCATTATGCGTCGGCGATCCTTTTGTGCGGCATTAATCAAATGTACGGTGGACAATTCATAATGGAAACGCGGGTGCATAATTGATTCGAATATTTTCTTGCCATTCGGAATCCGGGAGGAAATTGGTTACGTTCGCGTATAATTTCCAGCGTTTTTTTTCCTCCAACGGGAGAAGGTAATGTAATAATAAGATTTGCAGGGGCGGCGAATCTATTGGCTTGTCGCGTTTTTATGGGTTTTTAATGTGCGTCGAGTTCATTCGCACTTAATTTATTTCCCGTTGTTACTTTTTATATGCCTTTAAAATAAAATTTAACACAAAAGCGTTTTTTTTTAATTTACACTTATTTTAGATATACATGTAATTAATATACATACTATTTATTAGATTTTTTGCGTACGTACCAGATTTTTTTTTATGAAATGGTAATTTGAAATTAATTTGAGACAATAAATTACCAAAGTTAGCAATACTATGTATCTACTATTTTATATAACATGCATATACTGTAGATTTGACTATCAATCTTAATACGATAGAATAATCATTGTGACAATTTTTTAATATATTCGAGCTTATAATTTAAGTTTTCGCAATGTCGTGGCCAATTATGATACAAGTAATTTATTCGAGCATCGGGTGTATTTACGAGCAATACAACAAATTTGGTAGTATCACCAGAAAAATCTGTACCAAGCATATTCTGCAGGATCTTATTTTATTGGATATAGCCTAATCTCTACTTTAATAAAATCAATACAACCAATGCCCCCCAGCCCCTAACAACATAGTGGCCGCCACCTTCCGTCTTCATAATCCTTCCGACACACTCCTTTACTACAAAACAGGTGTAACCCCAATATCTCTAAGACTTACCCAATTATTCCATAAATTTTCCACAAATCCCGTAACCCAAAACCTATTAAACCGGCTATGCCTTAAACGTAATCCAAACATCTTTTCCTTCATTCATCACATCACTCATCAGTCTGTTGACTGAAATGACATAATACATGGTACTCCTAGCTGAAAGACCGAAGGTCGATAGCCATTTAGGAAGAATATTATATAAAATGTATTATATTACACATAATGTAAATTTTACAATAAAGATAATTGTATATATATACAATCAATAACAATGCATTTTAGGTATATATTTAGCATATTAAAATATTTGTGAAATATTATTAATATCATAAACTAGAAATAATACACAAGTTCAAACTTATTCAGAATTTGAAGCTACAAAGAACTCTTTCTGGTAATTAATGATATGAATGAAACTTCACCAATTACTTCAATAAATAATAAATTTATTTAACATGTATTTAATAAAATGAAATAAAATTCTAATTGTAGAATCTATATGCTTAATAAAATATAATTTGTTAACTCTCCATTTACTGTTTAAAAACTTTATTCGAAAATTAAAAAGAGCACCAATTGCTTTTCAGGAAGAAAATTCAAAATAGCTCTTAATACAAATAATTCTGGAAATGACGAATGCGTATTCATATTACAAATTTCTTTGGAGGCTATCAAAGAAATGCTGGAAGTATTGAAAAGGAATATAATATAACGGCGGTTCCTAACCTGTGCTCCGCGGCTCAGAATAAAAAAGAAAACAGGAGATTTTATTCTAAACTAAAATTTGCTAATTTGAATGATGTGCAAGTGCTTTCTTGGAACTAAACGTATATAAGCATTCCAGCTAAAACCAGTTGAAATCTATGAAATACATTAATTCTGAACACCATTTATTTATAAGACCTACGGTGCTCCACATCAGAAATTGAAAAATAAAAGTAACCAAAAACAAAATAGAGAACTTTTGGGAATATTTAATAGGGCTATCGATAATGAAGCGTTGGACGGATTGATGAAAGGCTTTTATTTTAACACAAAATGGCAACGAAGGCGAGATTCTTGCGTCGTAAATTCCCAAGAACTTCCAACAAATTAATTGCACCGCACCAACAAGTTCGACGTTTACGTTAATGTTTATAATTTCTTTCACTGACACTTTTTGTTGTCGCAGTCGCTTGATCGAGTTCTGGTGTCAAATAATTAAATTCAACAAGAACGACTACACGGCAGCAGAACAATAAATACAAAAAGCAATAAAATAAAAAAAACACAGGAATGTGGAAAACAGGGAAAAGACCTAAAGTAGAATACAACAAACGAATAGTAAAAAGTTATGAGTGGGATCGAAAGCAGGTGCACATAAAAAAAACTGCAAAAAACCTAATAATAATAGACAGGACAGCAGACGCAAGTAAGACAAAAAATGCAACAGACAAAGGAAAACGAAGGGAAAATAGAAGGCATATAAATGAATAAGAATAGACAAAAAACAAGTACTGCAAAAATCATAACCTGGAATATTTGTGCGATAAAAGGGGAAAGACGAAGAAGTAGTGGAATAAATGGAAAGATCAGTCATGGAGATAACAGGAATAACTGAAACCAAGAGGAAAATCTACGAAGCAAGATATGTAAAAGAACATTTAATAACTAATAGTAGACTGGAAGCAAACACAAGAGTAAGTGCAGTAATAGGCTGTGTACTTAGCAAAGAGATAAAACGAAACAACCTATTGAATATGAAAAGATACTCAGAAAGAATACAATCTGTCCAAATAAAAGGAGACAAAAAAGAACAACCTAATGTATCATTTATGGATCAGACGAAAACGAGAAGAAAGAAAAGACGAATTCTGGGAACAGCTTAAAAAAATAGAAGGGTCTTTATACGTAACAGATTTCAAAGCAAGTGTCGGGAACCGAAACAAAGGAATAGAGAATGTAATGGAAAAACATGGAGAAAAACACAGAAACAACAATAGGAAGAAGCTTATAGACTTCTGCATAATAAACAATCTAACTATAATGAACACACGATTCAAAACACACGCACACATATATATATATATTTGGTAATAAAACAATGTTTGTTTTGACTTTCATAGATTTATTATAGACACTGCTACAATTGTTTTGATACACTGTATCTTCTTCAGGCAGGTGAAGGTATGGTTATTTAAATGAACAATTAGGTGTATTTATACAATATTGCAGGTAAAAACAGTGCGGGTAAACAGATATGCTTAATGATATTATAGGTGCGAAGACGATTGAAACTATTTACACACACAATTATTAAATATATATCATAATATATTAATATAACATATTTTCACTTAACTTGATTTTGAAAAGTTAATTTGGATTCTAAAGTAGAAATTAAAAAGTGAAATTAAAAAAGTAACAAAAGAAAAATTACACAACAAAATTATTTGTTGAAGTGTTTGACGTTATATGTAAAAATGCTCACATAAAATAATTCGTTATAAATTGTATGGATTAAACTATATTCATGCAATTTCATCGTGATGCACCACTATTCTCTCTGTTATCAATTCCGCGCCGGTGAATAGGGCGATAAATCAATTTATCCCCCGGAATGCAGTTTAATATAAAAAAACTCCATCCTGAAAACAAAACACACACACATAAAAAAACTAGCGAAATAAAAACTACGCATTTTACAGGGGGTGAATACATGAATATCGTCACGGGATATTCCGTGGGTCAGGAAAAGGGCCGGTTAAACAACGTATCATATTTAACAAAGTTTTCTTATTTCGGTTTCGGGTTTCGATATCTACCCAACGTCCCTCTATCTCTCTGTCCGAGCAAGTTTTATTCAGGAGGAGGAGAACGCAAAAAAGGATAAAATAAAACGGCGGCGGGCAATAAATTTTAACATCGCTTCCTGTGTATTCAAATGCGGTGTATATCATGCACATGCACGGTTTCTGGGGGTGTATCATAAAGAAGTTTCGATACATGTGGAATTAATGGTGGACGCGGGAATTCAAACAAATGGAAAGATAAAATTACGTATTCGGGTATAAATATTGAAGTATTTAAATGAAATTTGAGAAAACGCTTTTATTGAACAAATTTATTCGACTACCGGATTTTACTATAATAAAACAAATAATTAATTAAATCACACGATTTTCTTTCTACTGTAATTGTTAAAGAAAAAATCATAAATTGAAAAAAAAATGATGTGGAAAATGCATTGTCTTTTAAAGAGCGAAAATATAAACTTTTTATTGATAAAACAGGTTTATACTTCGTTATATATTATTCTAAGTTTCAATAAAACAATGATTCATTTTGTTTGTATAGCATTGAATTAACTGTTGTTACTATAGTTTAAATATTTTTTGATAATGACAAATTAAAACTGTTTGGAACTATTGTCACAAAAAATAATTCAAAGTTATTCAAAGTGAATCAGTGTTTTATTATAACCTTCATACTTTTACTTATTTCAACCTGCCATACTATTAAGAATGGATTATTCACAAGAAAATATCTAATTCTATTTCGATACTATTGAATTTTGTATCATTAAATGATGTGAAACAACTAAACAGAGCCATTGATTATTACACTTGTATTTTAAATATTATTATTATTCGCACATCGTCACGTGATGACGTTTCAAGAGCAGAAGATAATCACCACACCGCCATATTGCAAAAATACTCACTTGATCATTGCAATATTTTCAATAGCAGAGAACCTACTTTAATGTCATATAATTTAAAGGCTGCTAATATACAATAGTTGACTGCTGACATTGCCGCTAAATGGACTCATATATTTTCTATTGCTAACGATCAAATTCAATACTACTACTTACTATTAAATTTTGGTGTTTCCGACGTCGGTTGGAAAATCGAAACTTACCTGAAACGATAAAAAGATTAATTAGTATACAGAAATTAGAATTAATAATAATAAAATAGAAATTGCACAGGCAGAAAGACCTATGATTTATAACCCATGACGGACTACTATACAACTGTACAAAAATTTACAAAATTTATAATAATTTTTGTAAATTTTTGTTATCATATTAGAAATTGTACATCATATTGCAGTATGGTTTATGTAAATGTTTTATTAAAAAATAATATATTTATACAAGATGAATAAAAAAAGTGTGAGAATCTTCATGTAGAGTTCATTGCTTAATTTCATGTGGAAAATTTAAGTAAGGAATGTTATAGTGTTGCTGATATAGCCAATTTAGCTAAATGGTAACGGTGGATGAAACAAGTGTTAATAATAATCATAAATTTTAAACAGAATATCAAACAATATAGCTCATATTTTGTATAAATAATTTGTTTATTAAAAAAAATCAGAATTATAAAATGTTTTTCAGAAAAACTAATTTTATTTTAAGAAATATTAAAAAGATTTTAGCAAATAAAATAATTATATTGGAAAAAATAACATTTAAATGAAAAATAAAATTAAGGACTTAAGAATTAATAATTACAAAATGTTATGTATTTTAAATCACATGAATTTCAGATTTCATCAAATGATTTTTGTTTTATTCTATGTGAAAACCTTTTTCATTTTAATTTTTTTAGATAGATGAAATACAATTAGGAATACCTCACATGTATTTTAGAACTTTCGAATATTATTTAGACGAAATAAATTAAAATTAAAAATTATACGTAAAAATCAATCCAGAAAAACATAATGTTATAAAAATAAGTAGTAAATACTAGCTGCAAAATTTCAATTATGTTACTATATCTTTTAAAAAGAATATATTTAAGAATTAAACGAAGAAACTTTATGTGCATTTTGCAGGACTCCATTGATTATTAAAGAGAAACATATTTGCTCTTATTAATTATATTATTATTATTATTAAATTAAGATTTAAATTCAGTTAACGGATTTTGAACCGAATTTCCCCTACATTATGAAAATAAATGTTTAGTTTCTTTAAATGTTCTTAGTTACAAGAGTTGGATTAGATAGATAAATTATGTTCTCCGTTATTTTCTTTTTTTTTTTTTCAACGTTAATTCTTCTTTCAACGTATAAAGATACTGGCGCTGTAGTTTCGTCCTATCGCTCGACAGCCTTATATCACCCATATCCACTTAATTAACAAATTAACAACAGATTCACGGTCACAAATTATCAATTTAAGCTGTCTAGGTTTGTTGGATAGTTTTCTTAAACCTATAATCTTATGGGGTATTACATTTGTATTTGTCGCGGTTTGAACATCTTTCTGAATCTTCACTTACAAGGTACCAGATGATGATTCTAGGACATTTAAACCATTGGATTTAAAGCCCGTAGTTGACGTTGTTCTATCTCAACAATAATATTAGCTCCTGAAGATACATTAGAAGAGTTCGAAGATATTTTATTGAAGGACTGTTCAAGTCTTTCAATTTGTTTTTCATATTATTAATATCATCATAATATGCATTGAATAGATTTTTGAAATTCCAGTTTAAAGAGAATTGCCAATTTCCTTTATAAAATGTTTTAAATCATTTCATTGAAAGAAGATGACATTGAATTCCTCTCCGATATATCAGATGTTCAATCACTAGGAAGACAAACGTTACATATTCAATGATCGCCCATGCGCTTTTTACTTTCATTTATGTATTAGGTGCGCAACGAAGTTCCTGATGTTTTTCAAGAGATGGTTCCAGTAGTAAATGTTGGTCGATTGTAACAACCAAAACGTCATGGACCAAGCTTAAATATATGATAAACAAACCGATACGACACATTAGTGATTTTATTGTTGTGTCAAATACTTTTAGTTGTGTGAAAATATCTGATTTTATGCGAAACAATCGTCATTTGCGGAAAGTGTTGCTTTTCTTCTTTTATTCTAAGAAAACGGCAACTGAAGTGAAGTGAAGAAAAAAGGAAAGGTTTTCTAAATCGCATTGTTACGGGTGATGAAAAATGGATTCATTATTTCAATCCAAAGGAAACAAAATCATGGGAACTGCCTGGTTATGCTTCTACGTCGTCGGCTCGACCGAATAATCACGCTGTGAAGGTTTTGCTATGTATTTGGTGACACCAGGGCGGTATTCTTTATTACGAGCTGTTAAAACCGAACAAAACACACTGGGGAACGGTATTGAACTCATTTGAGCAATACCTATAATAAGCAGTACCTATAATACGAGCAGAGGCACAAAAAAAGTGATTCTACAACTTATTTCTCGTTAAAACCTGCTTAGAAACGCTCAAATGGGATGTCCCACTCCACCACCATATTCCCCAGATATTGCGCCGTCCGCTTTTTACTTCTTCCGATGGCACATGGTCTGGTTCCGCCCATATGAAGACATTTCAAAATGGCTTGATTCGTGGATAGCCTTCCAAAGATGAACACTTCAATCGAGACGGTATTCGAGCTCTGCCAGAAAGATGGGAAAACGTTGTCGTTAGCAATGGGCAATATTTTGGATGATTCATTTGTAACCATGTTTTCACAATACAGTTGCAGTTTCATATAAAAAAATAACAGCGAAAAATTAGTTGCGCACCTAATAGTATTCAATCAAATCAATTCCACAGTTTAGACGGCTAATACGGAACCAATTACCACAATTACATTGACATTTTAGAGCATTTGCACAAGGGCTCATTATAGATTTACAAATAAAACAAATAATAGCCTTAATTTTGATATATAGTGAACAGGAAGTGGATAACGCAAAGACAAGGTCACTAGCTTCACCTAAAAAGGTCAATTTCGAGCAATTAAAAACGTACAGGAGGACAACGGATTAGTTATTTGTTAATACAGTAGATCCAATAGATTAGTATAAAAACTTAAAATTAAATAGAATTTAAATAAAGAATAATACATTTTTCTATTTAGTAATTAACCACCAGTAATTTAAATTGATTCGTTATTGTGAACGCACTGTATGCAAAATTATGAAGTCTTGCGTAGTAAATATAATTATTTCCAAAAGCAGAAAATAAGTAAAAGTTCGAAGCGTGGTGCGGTCATAATTTAATAAACAAGTGACGACTAGAGCAGGCGTTGTTATTTTAAAACTGCCCGGGGATTCCTCGCAAAGTTCGTTATTGAATCCTGGCATGCATCAACACATTCGGCGTCGTAATTATTTCAGAGTTTAGAGCCGCGGCCCGCTTCCGGGTCTGAGGGTGCGTACTTCCGGCATCCAGCTGATGTTCGACCGCCATCTGAGAACCGAACCGGGGGACGAGAGAGAGCCTCCTCCGCTCTGCTCCATTCCGCTCGCAACTCCCGGAACGAAAAGGACGAATTAATCGGATTTGGAACCATGAAGCCGTGTAAAGACAGTCCTGTGTCCGCCCCAATAATTGTCCTTCCCTTCCACCGAACCCCCGGAGCTCGCTCATTTTAATTTTAATTTCAATTTCATTTTTAATTTGCAAGCACAACTTCTAGATAATCCTTTATGTGAACCGGCTCACATGCACAACTATACCGCTTCGTCTTTTTTTATTTTTCTTCTTTTTTTAATTACGGCTTCCTCGCGCTTCCGCAAAAAAATAACCGGGCGGAATCCATTTTTCTCTCCTTCTTGCGGGATGAATTATTCACGGGCGCGCGATTCGCGCGCTTTCCTTTCATTCGTTCATCCAAATTATCACTTTGTGCCATAATCCCGCGGATATTTCATGCACAGCGCGCCTCGGGGATCTCACAATGAGGCTATTACCTTCCTCAAAGTACTTTTTAATATTACAATTAAATCCGAATTCGAAAGTTTTAAGCTTTAATCCGTCTCGGCGTGAGGATTCCGCCGGATTAATCTTTAGTTTGATTTAATCAATTTTCTGGGAGAGGATGCCAGGTGGTGAGGTGTAATAGAATACAAAATAAAACCGTCATCCTGCTTTTAAGCTCGGGTGTACCGGCCAACTGTGATCTTTTTTTAGTGAACGATAGGGCCCAATTTTAAATCCGATGAGTGCGCATTTTCTAATGATGCGGAAAGTTCACCTCAATAGTTCCAAACGAAGAAAATCTAAGTTGACCCGAAAAGCAACTTCCTTTTTACGTTTTTTACGTTTTATACGTCTCCACATTATTCTTTCTACAAATAACACGCATGTGACTTAGAATATGTACTTTTTAGATATGTTATTGTTATTTTTATCACATTTACTGTAGTAAATAATTGTTTAATAATAATAAATTGTTTATTTTTATACTTAAGTTAAATAGAAAATAAATCCAATGCTTATTAAATGTTAAAAAACAAGGTATTTAGTAACGAAATCGAAACTAGATGTGCTCATATGTATATATTAGACAAGTCTTACTAATTCCAGTATAAATACTAATAAATGGATAAACGCTCTAAACTTAATTTTATAGTCCAGGGTTTTTTTGTATCGGTATATGGAGAAATAATGTAAAATGTTAAGCGCTCTAAAAAAATAAGAAAGTAAAATGTTTACATTTTACTTTGATATTTTTTTCTTTATTACATACTATGTCGTGTACTATTTTATTCAGTTTTTATATCAATAAAATGAAAAACCTGGCTAATGAAAAATTAGAAATACTTATGTAAATGTCACTGTCCTAATTTCATACCGAAAACATTGCAAATAGATGTAGGGGAAAGGCGGGAGGTTTGGGACGGGTTTGGTTTGAGACACGTTCAAATTTACCCCCTTAAATTGCTTTTTGTGTTACTAAACTACGTCACTGGATGACCTTTTCATCTAGTATCACGGGTGTGAGCAAACCGTTAGTGTGCTGTTTTTAGTCTTTTTTACAGAAAAAAGTGACTTTTTAGCACATTTTCGTAAGTTTTTATCTTCAATTACTTTCTTTAATTGACTAGAATTTTAAATGGTTGTAACAAATTCCGTGGGGCTACGATGTTATGCACTATATATAGCATACATTGTCTTATTTATCATTCATAAAATCTAACCTTTTAAAACAAAATTTGATTAAATATATCGCACATGATGGAGATTTTAACCACACGAAAGAGGGAGATTTTGTACACTGTCCCAAACCTCCCCGAATTTGGAAATGATTTTTTTCTTTCAGATGCGAATTATGCCTCATACATATAAAAAGAGGACCAATAGGGAAATATTACATCAGTATTTGATTGTAGAAGCAGTAAATGAGGTTAGACAAGGAACGGCTTACAGCTAAAAAGTATGGTATTCCGAAAAGCACACTCTTTGGTCTTTCAATAAATAATACTTTCAAAATGAATGATTATTCCACAAAACATTCAAGCAAACAAGTTTTCTCGAAAGACGAAGAAACTATGTTGGCCCAATACTACATACATGCCTCAAAACTACACTACGGTCTGAATCGAAAGGCGGCACTGAAATTGGCATATAATTTTGCAAAAAGTAAAAATATTAACTATCCGAAAGCGTGCGATATTGGTGAAACTGCTACAAAGGGTTTTATGCTCGTAATAACAACATTACTTTGAGATAGCCATAGGCAATTAGCCTAAGCAAATCCAGGAGCTTTAACAAGAAAAATGTTAATATATTTTATCAACATTTCAAGACTATAATGGAAGATAAAAATATTATCCCTGAAGATATTTGGAACATCGACGAAACGGGCCTAACAACCGTTCATAAGCCGAAAAAAGTATTAACTCAGAAGGGTGCCAAAGAAGTTGGTTAAATGACATCAGGTCAGCGAGGCACTCTAGTAACGGTATGCTGCAGTATAAATGCTATTGGACAAACAATTCTACCATTCCACATATTTCCAAGAGTGAATTTTCGCGAAATAATGATAAAAGGTAATAGTCTCATTGATGTAGATGCAAAACTGATTATATCAACTTTTTAAAATTATTTTAAGGTGGTCCCACTGGCTGTAAGGGAGCAGCTCACCTAAGCAGCTGAGTGACCAGTGCGAATTTCTTGGCGGTTTTCAAGCATTTTTTTGGAATACGCCAAACGTTCTTAGGATTGGCATATCTTATTTATCTCTGATAATCACGATAGCCATATACAAATTGATCTTATCAATATGGCTAGGGAGAATAACGTGATTTTATTAACTCTCCCTCCGTATTGCAGCCATAAACTGCTGCCGGTAGACGTCTCTGTTTACCGCCCATTTAAAACTTACGTTAATGCGGCTGCTGATAGTTTGATGATAAGACAATCAGGAAAACCCATACACATCTATGATATTTCTGATCTTTCTAGAGAAGCTACAGAAAAGGCTTGTACTCCTTCAAATATTGTGAACGGTTTTAGGCGTATTGGCATTTATCCCTGTAACGAAAATATATTTTCTGAAGATGACTTTTTGGGAGAATATGTCACGGATCGGGATCTACCAGAACAGCAGGCTCAACCCTCATCCTCGACATGAGATGCAAAAATCCCAGCCTCATGTTCCTCGGCAGCAACCGAAAAAAAAACAAATTTTTCCCAGAAAAAAATCATTCCATTTTCAAAAGCAGCTCCACGTATCCAAAAAGGTGGTGGTAAAAAACCTGGAAAATCCTGAATGATAACGAACGCCCCAGATAAAAATGATATTGAAGAACAACAGTTATGTAAGACAAGAAAGATACAGTTACAAAAAGAAGAAAGTTATAATCAGGAAGCTGCCAGCGAAAGCGATAAACGAAAGCACATCTTTCGAGGACGAAAACATAGATGACAAAATACTCTGCAAATATAGCAGCTCCGATTTGGAGTTTGGAAGCGATGAATGTAACTATGTAAATAATGAGGATAAGCATTGTATATTAGTTAAATTGAAAGTGGAAGGCAAAAAGGAAAGTTTTGTCCACTACACAGGCTTCTGCATAATAAAACTTTCTACTTGAGAGTAAAGTATTTGCGAAAGAGCGCAAAAAGTAATAGTTTCTTCTTTCCTGAAGAGGAGGACGTTGACGAAATTTTGCAAGAAAAAATTGCGGGAAAATTGAAAGAACCTAAAACAATGCGTAAAATAAAAGGTTATGCAAATATGTATATTTCGTCGAGAATTTAGACATGTAAAATTGTCAGTTCATTTTGTATGTGTCCCAAACCTGCTACCTGTCTGGTCTAAACCTCCCTCTTAGATGGAGGTTTGGGACATTTATATTTATCGCCTGATGTAATTTTTTAAAATTTTGTAATATCATTTTTTGTAATTAAAGTTTCTGTTTTACTTTGCATAGGTCCTTTCTTTATCATCATACGTTTTTTGAGGGTTTCTTTCTTTTATTAACAGTGAAACTATATGTTTTATGAATACCGTCCCAAACCTTCCGCTTTTCCTCCACTATCAAAAACTTATTTAATATACCACAGACCTTCGCTCTTTTCGCCACGAAACTGATGATTACGCTACGAACCTCTCACAATTCATTTGAGTCGAATACACACACTACTCAAAACAAATTATAACAATTAAGAAATGTTTGCAATTAAAGTTTAATGAATCAGTTTTATTATATTTTAAAGACATTAATCATACATGAAACTAGATACTCGCACCTGTATTTTTATGTAAAATATTTATAAAGCAATATTGACATATATATTATTTACGATCTTATTGAATTTTCGCAAATTTATTGTCTGCTATTGTTAAATCGTATATCTCCATTCCAAAAGAGAATCTCAAGTGTTTCAATTAAAATTATCATTCATAAATCGTCCGTTTGAAGCGGGAGTGAAATAAAAACCGCCTCCTCCTCCGTCTCCACCTTACCCCCATTAAAATCCCGCCTGCCGTGGCACGGGCGGCGGCATTAAAGACAAATTTGTATTTAACAGGATCGCGCAATTTATGTACTGCTTATTTCGCACTTTTATTATCTCCCATTCGCGTCAGCTGAAAATACGGGAACTTCGAGTGCTGCGGATTTAATAATAAAAAATTTAATTTACGTTTGCGCGGACGCCACCGGGAGCATTTTCGCCGGGAATCGCATCGGCATATAATTAATTTTATCCAGAGCGCGAAATTTTCAAGTTTATGTTTGCGAAAGGTTTAGAATTTATGTTTGTTGTATTTTTTAGAAATTTATATTATATCTAATATATTTTTCAATCCATTTTTTCGAACCGTATTTTTTATTAATCATTGCAAAAATTTTCCTTGTTTAAATTCATTGTAATTTAAATAATCACAAATGTGTCAAGAATTATCTATGATTTATTTTATTTAATTTATTATTATTATAATTTTCTCATTTTTACTTGTGTTTTGAAATTAAGTACATAGTAGATTTAAAAAATTTAATTATTGTTATTTGATATTTTTTTCTTTTGATGCTTTGAAATTGATTGAAACTCGTAATTTATTATCACGCTTAGGTTATACGCATAAATAAACGAGTACGAAGCTTTTGAAACTAATAGTCCGATATTTGAGTGATGTAATGTATGGATATTGAAGGGTCACAGGGTGGCTTTAATGCGAGGGCGCAATGAGGGCGGGCATGGAAGTCAAATAGGTGGGTGTAATCCATCACGAGCTGTCTATTCCAAAAATCCGGGGACCGGCAACAGCAATCCACGCGTTTCATTCCCTTCCCATATTTCATCATTTTCTGATAAGAATATATTCCGCATATGCGAGTTAAAAGTCAAGATATCTGCGCGCGAGGGGGGGGGGGTGAGGAGTGGAGGAGGAGGGTGGATTTTAATCCGCCGGCCGTAAATATGTGGAAACGGGGCATAAATTTCGGGGGAGGGAAAATAAGATGTCCTCGGCACGTCATAAATGTACCTGAATTATTACGAGGACTTAAAAACGTCCCAGGGTCGTTCGAGTTATGGCTATAAGTGGGTTAAGTTGTGTCCAGCGAGATTTTGATGATGTATACTTTCATATTTACGAGGGTCGCTAAATAGACATAGTGCAGTCATAAAATTTTTGTATATATAATAAAGCGCTTAAACTTTTGGAGAAAAATGAAATGACTATTAGGTCTTTATTAACTAAAAACATATACTTCTTCGTAAATTTTATTTTATACGTTATTAATGCTTTACTTACACACTTATTTAATATCCCCTGCGCAGCATACATTACCAAACATATAATTTCAACATTCCAACATTTGTTCCACTTATAATACTTCTATTATGCCTTAGAAACTAGCGGTATACAGTTTCTATGATTTCGACAAACGAGGCCATTATCTAAAGCAATAAGACTGTATTTGTTCAAAGAGTGTTAACTTGCAATAAGAGCAATTTATCAGACTATATCCCAATAAAAATATTACAATAAAAAACAAAAATACTTATTGAGAATAATAATTAATAATTTTACAATTATTGTATGATCAGGTTCATTTTGTCGTTGGACGTATTTTACTTGTTCATGAATTACTTCTAGAATTTACTTCCGAATCGTGTGTTTGCGATCATTTTTATAGCGTTCACAAAAACTTAAGTTTCATTTTGTAATTTTTATTTGAAAGTAGTTTTTCGTTCAGTTTATGAACAATGAATTGGTACCAGCCATGTGCCAAAACATAGTACGAGGGGAGAACCAATCACAACGAAACTGGCGAATTAAATTAACATAACGTAGGTAAAGTTTAAATATTGTCAATTTATGCAAGACCGGGGGTTGAACTACTTCAGAATTTAAAAAGGCTATTAGACAATATAAAAATAATTTCAGATACAATAGACTTTAAATTAATAAAAATGAATCCCATACCGCCGATTTTATACGGTATGCCAAAACTGCATAAAGATGGTGTACCCATGAGACCGGTAGTTTCATATTTTCATGCTCCAAACTATCAAATATGCAAACATTTAAATAATATTATTCCTCCATTTATAAATTTCACAACTCCGTATGTTGTTAAAAAAAATTATAGACTCAGGTAAAAAAATTGAAAACATTTTTGTACCACCTAATGCAAAATTAAAGTCATTAGATGTGAAAAGTCTATGCACTTCTATCCCTACCAATGAAATCAAACAAATTTTATATAATAAAATTGATAATGCTAACCAACCAGAAATATTAAAACAAGAATTTAAAAGTTTAATAGATATTTGTATAAAACAAAATTATTTTAATACTAGGAATAATAATTATATTGACAATATGTTTACTAATATTGCTTGTGCTGGTTTAAAAACTGAAAGAATTGAGACTCATCTGTCGGATCATTTGGGTATATCACTGCAAGTAAACATCACTATAAAAAAAAGCAGCCAATTAAAATGCACCGACCGATAACACTTGTCGGTAAGTACAATTATTTCAACGTAATTTCCATGGCTAGCTGGAACTTTGTCAATGATTCAATACTAGATATTAACACTAAATGGTATACAATATTTAATTTGCTAGAACATGCTGTTAATTTTTGCTTTCCTATAAAACGAATAAAAATTGATTTAAATACAAAAGTCAAATTAAACTGGTTTAACAATGAAATAAGAAGTATAAGGGAGAATGTACATTTAGTTCAAGAAATGTATAAAAATTATCTCTCTGAAAATCTCATATTAACCAAAAAACGCTATGAAATGAATTATAAAATAGCAATAAGAAATACTAAAATGAAAGCTTCTGATGTATTTATTCAAGGAGCAAAAAATAAAACGAAGGCAGCATGGAATCTGATAAACTGTGATAGAAATAAACATTCAATCAAAACAACCTGTGATAATATATCTTGTGATGACTTTTAGTAACATAGCCGAGAATCTTCTTATGAACCCTCCCCCTGCATCTACAAATCCAAACATACATGTTTCAAATCATTTAAATTTTTGCTTTAGTAATGTTAGTTCAAATATTGTGAGAGATGCTCTTCAGAAAATTAAAAATAGTAAGTGTACAGATAACCACAACCTATCCGTAAACATTATTAAGTTATGCCACTTACTAAGTTAATAAACGAAATCATACGTACGAAAATATTTCCGGACGTGTTAAAAGTAGCCAAGGTGATACCTATACCTAAGAAAGGTAATCCCAGTAGCATAAACAACTATAGACCAATTTCCATCTTACCGGTTCTATCAAAAGTTGTAGAACTAGTATTAAATAATCAAATTTTGAATTATTTTGAAAACAATAATCTTTTTATTAATGCTCAGTTTGGGTTTCGTAAATGTTTTTCAACTGGTGATGCTGTGCTCTTGCTCTCAGTAATAGAATTCTTGAAATATTTGAAAGGAAGAATTCATCAATTGTCTCTTTCTTAGATCTAAGTAAAGCATTTGACTGTGTGTCTCATGACTTATTGATAACAAAACTAAGACTTTATAAGTTTGATGAAAATAGCCTATAATTATTGAAATCATACCTGCCAGAGAGATGCCAGTCAGTACATTTACATGGGCATAAATCTACACATAGACCTGTTAAGCAAGGTGTCACACAAGGGTCAATTTTAGGGCAACTATTATTTATCATTTTTTATAAATGACCTACCCTCTCATATAGGGGACTCGGCAACATTTCTATTTGCGGATGACAGTACCACTCTCGATGAGGGTAGTACCGCTGCACAAGCCCAAGCAAAAAACTGTATCACAAATAATTTAGTGAGTAATTGGTGCGAGCAAAACGAACTTATATTAAATGAATCCAAAACAAAAAGAATGGTATTTTCTTTACACAAAGAGAACTCAATTACTGAGAGCACATGTTTTCTGGGTTTACACATATACACAGCTCTGCGGTGGGATCAGCACTGCAATCACCTAGCAAACATATTATCCAAAAACATGTTTTATCTCAGAAACTTATCTAGAAACGTCTCGAGCAAAATTCTAAAAACTGCATACTATGGCACAATTGAATCACATATTAGATATGGTATTCTAGCATGGGGTCACTCTGCCTCCAGGCATAGAATTTTTAGACAACAACGAAAAGCAATCAGAATTATAAATGGGGTAGGCTTTAGATCAGATTGCAGGCCAAGTTTCAAAGCCCTTGAGATTTTGACACTGCCATCTATATATATTTTAGAATCGCTATTGTATATAAGGAAGCACCCTAGCAAATATATTACCTCTACGCACCACCATCATAAAACTAGATATAAGACGAACATATATCAGAAAAAAATGAGACTAAGAAAGTCATATACTAACACAAACTACTTTGCAATAAAATTCTTTAATAAATTACCTGCAAATGTAAGACAATTGCCTCTTAGGGAATTTAAGCGAGAGTTAAAAAGCTTTCTGATTAACTCTGCCTTCTATTCCTATGATGAATTTCTGACCTGTGATCTTAGTTTCTAGACATTTAATTATTCGTTTACATTGTTTTATTAACTTTATTGTCATAAAAATTTATATAAAATTTTAGCATGTTTGTAAATGTCTTTTTATCATTTTACAAAAATCATTCTTATCTTAAATCTAGTTTTATTTATTTGTAAAACTGCAATGTGTTGAAACGCCCAGTATAGCATTACAATGGAAATTAAGATATGTGAACCAATTTATATTTTAACTTGTTTTGTGTAGTTTTTATTTTATATTGTGATGATTGTATAATTTTATCTCCTACTATTCATGTATGACTTATGTAAGACTTGTCCGTAACATCAATAAATAAATAAATTTTGAATTTAATAATAAGTTATATAAAAAGATTAATGGTTTATTTTAATTGGTTACTTTTGCTATATGGAATTTTTACGTCACATATTGAAAAGAATATTTTAAAATAAACTGAAAACAAAGATGTCACCTTTTGGGCTAGATTTGTTGATGATATCTTTTATGTATATGTTGGCACAACTAGGCAACTAAATACTTTTCTTAAATTCATCAATTCAATTAATAAAAAAAATGCAATTTATATTAGAGATAGAAATATAACTGATATGTTAAAAACCTGGGATGGAAAATTAGAGTAGAGTATTTATAGAAAAGAATTATTATTAAATTCAAAATAAATATCCATTACATTTTTAATTCTTGTTTTAATATTTCTGGTTGATTAGCATTATCAATTTCATTGTATAAAATTTATTTTATTTCATTGGAATGGATAGATGTGCATAGAGTTTTCACATCTAATGTCTTTAATTTTGCATTAGGTGGCACAATTATTTTTTTCAATTTTTCACAGATTTTATCATTCCAAAAACATGTAATACACATACACATATTAAAAACAGTACTTTGCATTCTTACATTAATAGATTAATAAACATACCTATGAATAATTCAAATTATGAAAAAAAATATATAGATAATTTAATAAAAACTAAAAACAAAAACATACAAATTAACATATGCAAATAATACCATTAAATGAACATAAAAAATCAATTCTTAATAATAAACAATCGACAGGTTTTGCCAAACATTGCATCGAACTCAATCACTTTTTTAATCCGGATGATTTACAATTTTGCATTCAGATAGTTAAGGACATGATTTAAATCTTAGAGAAGGCTTAGAAATTCATATGGGGAAAAATGTGGTTAATGCAGACATCTGGAACTCTCCAATTCCCACAGCCATTACTACATTAAAAAATATAAAAATATTTTCTGTACATTATTTCCTTGATAATGACGATAATATTCGAAACTATTTGGCAAATAAATTCAATGTATGCAAAACTTATTTACAAATGGAATAAATGGCTCAATCGTCAATGTGTACTTTACCTTTTTCAAAATAAAAACTTTTTTATAGTAACCCCCTTTTATTTTACAGATTATTTGAATAAAATATCTGAGTGTAAACTAAATTATCCTTATTATGGAGAAAATATAATATAAAACAAACCAAGTGTTTTAATTTCAATTAAATCATCCTGAATTAATTAAAAAATGTTTCACCACGGGTTAAGTGAGAAATTAATTAAACATAAATTATCCTTATGCTAGAATAATAGTAACGTCTTTTATACTAAGGGCGCATTCATAGTGAAGCGTCAAGAGTCTAGAGTGAAAATCCATGAAATCCAGAGTATAATTTCGTGTGAACTCAACAATTTATACTCCACAAATCTATAACCTCGTTTATAAAAGCTGGGTTTCGTGAATTTTGAGTCTATGCTCTTCTTACTATGAATACGGCCTAAATAGTGTTTATGTTTGATTTAATAGATTTTTATATATAAATAAAAAAGAGAAGTAAAATAACAGTTGAAGGCAATGGAATCATGTTTACAAATTCAGCAATAAAGATTTAACTACAGCGGGAATAAAAAATAAACAACCTTTTAAATTTAACCGCATCGAAGGGATGGTGGGAAACACATGTAGAAATATATAATTTATATCCCGAGGCGTCGTGTTCTTTCTTTCTTTCTTTCTTTCTTCTTCTTCTTTAAATGCGATTTATTTTTCGTTACTTTTTCAGATGCACGCGGGGACGCGTGGGTGGGCAAAAGGAGATATCTGTAATGGCATCGCGGAGAGCGGGATAGCGGGAGAGCGAGAGAGCGGTTGAATCGGGAAAACGGCTTTTCGGTGCGTTGCCACGTGGGGTGGCCGGGGAGAGTGAGAGAGGGCGCCGGCCCCAATCGATTTTTCCGGAGGGGGTTCGAGTTCGAGCCTCCCGTCCTAAAACGAGAGACTGATAAGTCATAGAGAGGATCGAAAGCTTTCTAAACGATGAATCCTGTCGGCTATATAACGTAATTGAAAACGAATTCCGAATTGATTCGCATTATATCCGGAAAGAAATATATATATACAGATATCAAAGTCTTAGATTACAAAACCAGAATATTTTGTTGTCTTTTTAAACGCTATTTGTAGTTTATTTGAAAACTTTGTATATATGTATTTAAATTCTTCACCTGAAAAACTACGGCGTAGCGAAACAATTGTAGTGAACTTAACAAAAAGTTGAAAATCAACAAATTTGTTTTTAATAGAAAGTAATTATGAATTGAGGTAGAGCTGTACTGATGAGGGATGAATCCTGAAACATGTGTCTACAGATAGCCCTGTAATTATAATTTATGGTTTCCTTTCATTAAATATTTTCAACTAAAACAATTGCAATCCACAATAGTACTGGTATGTATATCATAATACATGGAGGACAACGCAAGCGCCATTTTTTGCCTAATTTCATGTAGCATCGTCAAAGATTCGATTTACCGAGAATCATTGTTTTGTTCGCTCGATGAATGTTATTAAAACAAATGTCTATTGTGTAATCAAATGCTCGCAGGTCATATGCTCGGGAAGTAGTTGTTTCAATTGATGTTTGTCAAAAACTTACAGTCTACGTAGTTTTTTGCAGTAGGAAAAAAGGATTAACCGAATTTTAATGATCATTGCCAGAAACTTTTCTTGTTTAATTTTATTTTAATAAAAATTAAGTGCCTCAGTAATCAACGAAATTTACATAGATTATCATTTGGTGACAATGTACTTTAATACGCGTCAAAGTTTAATTTACTAAGAAATTTTTAATTTTCGAATATCACTTATATGGTAGATATACTAATTTATTTTAATATTTTTTGTGAAACATTATAATTTCATAATGGTTCGTGCGTTTGCAAAAGAGAGTGCTGTGGAATACGGGAGAGCTTAACAATCTATTGAGTTGGCAGCGTACGCACATGACTCAACTGAATATTAATGATTTATTGATAACAAAAATTAGTTGGTCCACATTTCATACCCTTGATATTTACATTCCTTACTTAAGCTTCGTATATCTAATCATTGTAGCTAATTTCAAACGTACAGTAGGAATAAAACTGGAAGTTTTTGTGACGAGCAATACATTTTATAAGTTTTGACTCTAATATTTCTAATATTGCTTTATTTGTCAATTCCATTTTCGAGTGGTGTGAAGTTGGCGAATACACACGAAATACCTTCTATTTTATGTATAGTGAAAATAATAGAAACTCACACTTTTGCAGTTATTTAAATTACTATAAAATTAAAGAAGGAAAAATTACTGGCTGTAATCACTTTAATTTGATAATTCCACTTTTTCCACTGCAAAAAATAATTGCACTATTAGTTTTCGACAAACATCTATTCAAATAACTATTGAAGCAATTAATTCCCAATATATGTTTGTCAAAAACTTATAATGGAAGTAATTTTTACATTGGGAAAAAGGTAACGATCAAATTTAAATGATTATTGTCGGTAATTTAAATAAATGAAAAAGTGTGAATCCTATGTGTTTTTTTTTTATTGAAATATGATTAATTTTGACACCCTTGTACCCTCGAATTTAGCCTAAAATGCAAATCTTAATTTATCTTTATTGTTATATTTACTTTCGCATACTGAAAAATATTCTTTTAAAATAAAAAGTAATGTGCTATATTTATTACTGGGGTCTTTTTTAAGATACGAAATTTCTAAATCAGCATTATTTGTTTTATCTATTATATCTTTTTTTATATAAAGACATGTTTTATTATCTGAATGACTTACGATATAAAGACACGTGCCTAAATCCTGTCAACTCAATGCGTTTCAAATCATTACCAGCGGCAGTCACGTGCCGTCCTTATCACGACCTACATGTGCGCAACCCAAACAAAAAAAGGGAAAAGGAAGCCCTTTCACCCCAATCCTATTAGCAATAATGATTTATCGGGGGTGGCTATCATAACCGTCAGCCTGGTGTCATTCAAAATCCGTGTTTGGAGATTGAAAAGACGCGTTTTATGTAAATACACCCCCAAGGCTATTTAAATGCAACCGCCCCGTTTCTTCCTAAAGGGGGCGGCGGCGGGCGGTAGCTTCACTTCACTTCCCCAGTTTCGCTTATCTTATAAAATAACTATGTTTGCAGTGCTGAAGGGTAGAGCCCAGGCGCCTTACGAGTTCCGTTTGATTCTCGAACTGCTACATCAGCTGTTGATATGAGAGCAAACAGAGTTAGTTATGTTGTTTCATTGCGGCATAACGCACTATAACAATCTCCAGAAACTCGCCTAGAATATATCCACACACACATTCGCACGTATATATATATATATATATATATATATATATATATATATATGTATGTACAGACACTTCGGTTCCTTTCCACTTCCCCTCATAGTAGTTGCTAAAAGCTTTCTCCAGAAAACTAATATTATTTTGGTTGATTAAACGAATTCACTTTAAAGGCCTATTTTTCTCAGATTGCAATACAAATGTTTCTATAAATTTATTTTAACAAATAATGCTTTGTAAATTATTGCATCTTTAACAATTTAATCACTTATAAATATATTTGAAGTAATTTTAAGTTTTATGTTAATAATATTGCAAATAAATCAAGTAATTGTTTATCAATCATTCCAACTTATATCTTAAATACATACAAAATCGTTATCAATAGAAAAGAGTATTCATACATTTGGTTACTGTTATTTAAATATATTAAATAAAAAGAATTTGAAAATAATTAATAAATTATTTCCTATGATGTAATTAATAGTTATAATATTTAAACATTAGAAGTTCATATTGTATTAATAAATATGAAAATACTATTAAAAATCTACCAATAAAATAAATTAAACAGAGATTAAATTGAAACTAGTCGAGAATTTAAAGTTACTCAATTTAATCTCTGGTTTATTTATTGCATTAGAAGATTTTTTAAAATATATTCATATTTATTTGTAAAATTATTTCCTCTTTAGGTGTCCATTATGTATTTCGTACCCAATTCTTTAAACAGGATATAAATTGGTTGGTGAGAAAATGGGGTGTGAGCCTTAATTGTAGTGGTAATTATTTGTAATTATATTTGACAATATATATATACATATATTTCTGGACCAAAGATGGGTTTCAATTGAATAAGCCTCGTATGAATAAATAATTAAAAATCTACCAATAAAATAAATAAATACACAGACTTTGATTAACTTGAAATTCCTACATATTTTGTACTAAGAAACTAGTCGACCAATAAACCTGTCGAAAATTGAGTTATTCGTTTTTATCTATCTTTTTATTTAATTTACTGGTAGATTTTTAACAATTTATTCATATTTCTTATTCTAATGTACTTAATTTAGAAAGAATAAAAAAGATCAAAATAGTCGACTTTGCTGAAAAAAGATGAATGAATTTGAGTGAGATACTGAATAGATTATAAGGTATTTGTTGGTGAGTACGTGAAGTTTCTTGATATAATAATATAATATAATAATATTTTATTTCTTTCTTCACTTTTGTATTGTTAACACTCCTTCATAAGTAAGCAAAACTTCTTTCTTATACTACAAATCGATCCACCATGTTTTTCTATTTCTCCAAACACACACGTATTTTTTTATAATCAGGTGAATACCAGAGGCCTTTAAAATTTTCCGCCTTGCGCAATTTGCGTTATTTTTTCTTCCCTTCTCTCTCCTTTTTTTCCTTTCGCCGAGCGCTGCTTTGAATTATGTCTTGCGGATTTGTAAACACAGAGGGAGCGTTTAAATTAAAAGTTTTCGGAACGGCGCGCCCGCTTTTGCACGCCGAGCTGCGTTCCGGATAGTTCTAAAATAATAGACCCGTCGAGTTAGAAAATGCACGGAATAACTAAAAAGTCAAAAATAAAAGAAAAACAGACACGCGTTCGTAAACAGTCAAGTTTACGCGAGTATATTTTGGCATGTATTAGAAACGAAAATGTTATTATTATGGTGAACATTATGTTATTTATTGTTGGTTTTATTATAATTTAGGTACTTTTAATACCCAAACTAATAAAAGCAGATATTGCAGAAATGATTCCTATAACTAGGGTGGAGGGAGCAGAAAATCATACTGAAACTGATAATATACATAACATAATAATTCAATTTCATTATTATATTATTTTCTTTTATTTTATAAAATTAAAAATGTTATATATAAGGTGTTTCAAATTCGAGTCTCATTATGGAAATTTCGTTTATTATAAGAGACAGAGAGTAATTTTAAATTTAGCAAAATTTTATACTGATTAAAACAACAAAAAATCATTAAGAACAAAAAACAATAGATAATTAAAAAAACAAGTTAAAGAACAATAACTTCATACTAACAAAATCAGAAAAAGAAAACACTATCACTATACTACACATAGAAGATTACATATACAAAAAAAAGAGTAACTAAATTCAGAATCTTTCAAAATTTTGTAGAGCGATCCAAAAAAACACATTTCAAAATCAGCATAAAGAAACTGTACCCGAAAGCTCCGATATTGTCCGGATTACCCAAATTGCATAAAGAAGGTAATCCAATGAGACCAGTAGTTTCATATCTTTACTTATAATCTATGTAATTTATGGAAATATATAAATCGGGTTCTGCCAAATTTTATAAATTCAACCTATGCAATTAAAAATTCTATAGAATTAGTCAAACACTAGTAATCCCTCCAAATGCAGAGCTGATATTATTTGATGTTAAAAGCTTATTAACGTCTATTCCAATAAAAGAACTAAAAATAATTTTAAAACAGTTAACGCACACAAGGCCGAAATGATACGGTTAATAGATATATGTATCTCACAAAATTGCGTTGAGTTCAATAGTAAAATATATAAATAAAGTGATGGCTTGCTAATGGGTTCACCATTATCCCCATTATTATTGGGAATATTCATGGCACACTTTTAAGAAATTCTTTTTCAACAAAAAATATCCAAAGATATATCTTACTGGAAGAGATACGTAGATGACGTTTTTACATTTGAACACAAGACAATTAGAAATATTTAAATCTGAATTAAATTATATTAATAAATAAATACAATTTTCGGAAGCATTTGAGAATAACAATAGCTTGCATTTTTTGGACATATCAATTAAAAGATCGTTTAACAATTTAGGATTTAAATTTTTCAGAAAGGATACATTTTCAGATGTTATTATCCCAGAAATATCAAATACACATCATAATATTATATAGAGCTCCTTTTATTAATTGTTTCACATATTAATACATATACTACAAAATGAAGAAAAAAAAGTAACAATAATAATAAAAACAATAGCAGTAAATAATGGATATAGTGAACATTTAATCGATAATTTAATAAAAAATAAGAAATCTAAACAGTTTGAAAAATATTTTTATTTACGTGATAAAAAAGAAAACATAAGCTGGTGTAGTATATTAGTGGCCTTTCTCCAAAAGTTAAAATTTATAAAAGCGCAAGAATTTAACATAATAATAACTAACCTAATAAATTAGGAAAACTACTGGTGAACAACAAACCGATAATAGGCAACTTTAAAAAAGTTGGGAGTGTATGAAATCTAGTGCGACGATTGTGACGCAATCTACTTTGGTCAAATCTGGAGAAATTTCAAAAAACGATTCGAAGAACATAAAACATCAATCTTAAATAAAAAATATTGTATCGGTTTAGCCAAACATTGCATCGATAATAACCATTTTTATAATAATCAACATCTAAAAATGTTATACTCGGGCAATAAAGGGAGTCACTTAAATTATCGTAAGGGATTGAAAATCCAGAGAACAATAAAACAGGGATAATCAATAATACATGAAAACGAAGATCTATGGAGTCCACCCATAATGACAGCCCTTATTGTTTAAGTCATAAAATGTAAATTAACCTTTCAGCTTGTATATAATATTTGTAAAAATGTAATTTTCTGTATTCCATGAGAATAACACAAAGTCGAAGCTAGTTGGAATAAAAAAAAGAACAGAATATTAGTGAAATTTAACAAAGTGATTTATATTTTTTAAATAATAGATCCTACTTATTTTCTCAATAACATGTTTCGTTTCATTTGTACCATCACTTAATTAATTCTAATTTACTCAATATTGGGTTCTTATCAGATTAAAATTCTCCATTTTCCAGTGTAAGAAAATTAACTAGCTAATAAATTCGGTAACTTCGTCAATATATACCGTAGAAAAAAAAACTAAAAGATGTATAAAGATTTTAATTACTGTGAAAAAAGAAATTGTAAAAAGATTTTTTATAGTTTTAGCTTGCGTCGTCTTTAATTTATACTGACAAAAATTGTGATAGTTGGTTATCATTTATTTTTTTCATGCCAACTTAAATTTTATTTTGTTTGAGGTTTTTTTATTCTGTTTTTAAACTTAAAACATTTTAAATAGGATACGTAAGACAAAAATCAAGAAAAAACGTCTCAAAATTAGAATATTTTTTAATATTTCTCTCTTTCGTATTTATTAACAGAGTTAGTAAATTTATCCACTACTTACAGATATAGAGCATCATATGAATAGATCAAGAGTATATATAATATTATACCGGTCAAAGATTAAAACTGAATTAAGGGTTAAATATTTAATCGAGGCACTTGAAAGTTATTAAAATTGAATAAATGAGAAAAAATTAAAAATAAATAATTATTAATCAATTATTTTCCCTTTAGCTACTGCAACTTTTTAACTTACGTAATCGAAGTACTTTAATACAAATATACATTAAAACAAATTCTTCTCAGGGCTATACCCCTCAGGACATTGAATTGCATAATTGACATTTCGCAGTAGCTAAAGGAAACTATTAATCAAATTAATTATTTACAAATGTTTATTAAATTTATTTAAAGCTGCGACCAATCGAATAAATACTCTTTAAAATTAGATTAGGTGCAATTGCTTAAATAAATAGAATCTTAGAGAATCGCTATAAAAAGAATTTTGAGAACTATTCCAACTAATTAAAAAGTAACATTATATAGTAGTACGACAATGTTCTTAGTTTTCATAAGAGCAACAATAAGGGAAAAACAATTTTATTGATGAAAAAAAAAAAAAGAGAGAAATATTGGAAGATAAGTTTATTTTACCCCCTACTTTTAATCGTGCGAAGGGTCGGGATCGCAGGTATATTTTAAGCCGCAGAAGAAGTAACAGTAAATCAAACCATTTAGCGTCTTTGTCGTCGCGGTATAACTACCTCCGCGCTGGTCGCGCCAGTAGCCGAAAGGTTATATAATGATTATAATTTTATTGAGGGTATTCAAGTTCGATTTTTATTGTTCAGCAAAAAAAGATGGATACACTATAACCCATATTTTTTTATTGCAAATTCGGATACTACACCAAAAATAATGTAGGTTTTATCTGAATATTGTATTTGAAGTCGTGTCAGATAGCGTAGTAGTCGCAAAAATAGAAAACTTAAATCTAAAAAAAAAATATAGACAATTTCAGCACCTTCTCTGGGAAATAAAAAAACAACCTCCAAGTAAACTGTTATTACATTTTATTAATTTATAAGGAGCCACCTTACTCTTGAATTAATTTAATTGATTTATTTTTAACATCTTTGAATTATGTAAGGCATAACTGTACTGACGAGGGATAGATCTCGAAAGACGTGTCTGCAGATGGCCTTATGTTAAGTAACGTTCCTTTTGTAGTTTTTACTTTAAATTTTTCTCGGATCAAAATTTGTTGCATTATGTAATATTTTATTGATATGCAACAGCAGGTGTACATTATGTAATTCAATGTCCGGCGTGTGTATTTGTCCGGAAGTAAAACAACTACTTCCCGGGCATTTGTTTAACGTACTTACATAACTAAAGTCAAAAATCACAGAGCTAAATGTGGAAATAGTTTATTAATTATTTTCAAATCATTTTTATTTAATTTATTTAAATAACTGTGACCAAGAGAATGAATACTCTTTTCTATTTATATAATACGCTTTATTGTATTTTATTTTTTTGTTCGGTGCTATAATCCTTATAAATTTTTGACATTTATTTATTTATTTAATCGGTCGACGAATGCCTAGCGCATCTTTACCCTTATGGATATTTGTATTTGGACTCGTACATTTCTTTTGTGTAATGTAAGACAATTAATATTATTTACTACTATAAAAGCTATTTAATAAATTTATTGTATATTACACATCTGTTAATGAATAGTTTTGAATACAGAGTGTTGTAGCGAAACCACATAATAAAAGTACCTATTAATGGTTTTTGTATCAAAATTTACACAGCCATTAATCAGTTGAAAACATTTCTTGGATATCAAAAATGTAATTACTTCTCTACAAAATATTTATTTTTCAATATTATTCAAAACAAGAATTACTGTAAATAGAAAAGAATATTTATTCACTTGGTCACAGTTATTTAAATATATTAAATAAAAATGATTAGAAAATAATTAATAAATTATTTCCACATTTAGTTCTATGACTTTTGACTTACGTTACGTAAGTACGATAAACAAATGCACATTAAAACAACTACTTCCCGGGCAAATACTCGCGCCGGACATTGAATTACATAATGTACACCTGCTGTTGCATATCAATAAAATATTGCATAATGCAACAAATTTTGAAACGAGAAAAATTTAATGTAAAAACAAACAGAAGGAAAGGGTATTTGCCTAGGAAGTAGTTGTTTTAATGTGTATTTGTTTAACGTACTTACATAACGTAAGTCAGAAGTCACAGAGCCAAATGTGGAAATAATTTATTAATTATTTTCAAATCACTTTTATTTAATACAAGAATTACTGATTTATATATATTTTTTTAAATATTTATATGGATTCTAAGAACTGTTTATAACAGTAATAAAAAACATTACAATCTAGGATATGATTTAGCTGGAACACCCTGTATTTAAAATATATGATAATATAATTAGAAGATATCTTATTTATATTAGCATTATTAAATATTTTTGTGTAACAAGAACGCGAATTTAAAATAAATCATCCCCCACAGCGCGCATACACAATTTGAAATGTTTTTAATAAGCGAAAGCAATTTTTTTCAGTTTGTTTGCGCGAAAGTTGAACGTTGCCCCCGCCCCTCCGAATATTTCAAAAACGAAACAAAAGATGACAGTGTCGGTGATAACTTTCCGGTTTCCGGGGCGGGACCAACTTTTTTGATTAATCATTTCCCTTTTGGAGCGGGCGCAGCGCGGCGAACAACAAAAATGATTCCGCGTTTCCCACGTGCGCACATTATTTGTCAACTGATTAAACATTCATCAATTAAGCGCTTTTCGGTGAAAATATGTTTTAATGTGTTGGGTAAATGTTTTATTATTTATGCGCGCCCGCGAGTTTTATGAAGTGTGATATGTAAATTTAATGCGGAAAATTTTGATTGAATTATTTATTTATTTATTTTGTGTTATACGCGCTATTTCCAACAATCCGTTTTGGAAATTGAAAATCCTACTTAAATAGTTGTATAATTAAAGCTATTTATATATAATCAATTGTATATATACTCAGTAGTAATAAAATAAAACACAGTCACGTGTGGATTATTTTTACGAGAGATGTTTTTAATAATAATAATAAGTCTTTATTGCCCAACAGGAAATATACATCCCAATTACAAGACAAATTACATAAATCCATAGCCGTGTGTGTATAATATAATATATAAACTAAGTTAATGCTTTGACTCATATATAATTATTACATTTTATAAATGTAAAATGGTGAAATTTCCGCAAATAAAATATTAATAATAACAATTTTGTGGCATTTTCGGTTATTCTATATTATTTTCTTAAATAAATATTACGACAAATATTTTGTCATTTCTAGCTGAAATATTTATTTTTACTTACAAAACAGTATAAATAATAAGCTTATTATGAAACTAATTCAAAATTTTATTGTTTATAATTATATTATTTTTTAAGTACATATTGTAGTGCAATGTAATAAAACCCTGAATATATATAGATATTTTATTTCATTGTAAAACGAGCATACAAATAAGGGTTAATTATACATAATAAAAAAATAGTAAATTTTTATTTAATCATAAATAATATCTCGGGGTATATATTTTGCGATTTGATTATTTTAATTATTAAAAAATAAATAAAATAGGTACAATATAAATACACTTCTGGCGTTATAATTGGCAGTGGCTGGCGTATAAATAATTGAATATTCAAAGTGAATATGGCACACAAACGGAATAAAATATGCATGCATCAAAAAAGGTATTTTTAAAAGGGAAAAGGAATAATAAATGATCCGGATGAAAAGTAACGCCGAAAAGGTAAACATTACATCCACAAATGTAAATATTTGATGCGACCGTGTCCGCACGCTGCAGCTCGTATTACTAAATCTAATTAACGAAAATAGAAATAAATACGGAACACATCGCGCAAACCGGAATGTTCTCTGTTTTTTCATAAGCTCGCTAGGAATTTTATTAAATCCATCGCCCGGGTTTGAGCAGAAAACGCAACTCATCGGGGCACAATGGGCGGATTTATAAATATTCAAAATGTAATAATTCAATGAAAGGGAAATTGCTATTGTTGTTTTACGAATGTTGTATGAGGAAATTGCTATTCGCTTGTTTGGTATAATGGATCGCGTTGTAAAGGAAAGTCGTGATCTTAAAGTTTCGCCCGAGTTGAATTTAGAGGGAATATCGTTTGAATAAGTCTTCTTGTATTATATATATATGTCCTTTGTTTTGAATAAAGCTACATTATTTATCAAATCAATTTTCTATTTTCAATTTAAAACAGCAGATATTTAAAATAAATGAATCATCTAAAATTAATGATACTATTTATGATTATTTCTCATTTCCCAATTCCAATAATTATTTAAACAATGAAATAATGATAATTATTAGAAATTAATTTAAATAATATTTTGGATTCACAAATTATATTAAATGTTTCTTTTGCCACAGCAATATTAACGTAATTAAGTATTATATAATTATTTAATTAATTGAAATGAAAAAAAAAAATATGTTCTACTATTAAATATTATAATTTAAAATAAAACAACTTTTTATAATAACTTATAATAATTATTATAAGGCTCTGACCAACTGTGTACATATTTCAGGATTCAATCCTTATCAGCATAGCTGTGAAAAAAGAAGCTTTTAAAAAGTTATTAGTATTTTTTTAATATATAAGTACTAATAAGTTTTTATTAATCCATCTGCAATAAGATTTCCAGTTGCAGAGTAATTTCAAATAAACAGAAATGATTCAATTAAATAGATACGATTAAATGAAACCAGATTTTCAAGCAACATGGATTCAACGATACATTTTAATTCACGCCACCAATCAAATCACAAATTAGGTGTTTATCAAAGTATGATACATAGATTAATCAACATCCCCATGACTAGAGAATACTAAGAAAAAGAATAGCAAATTATTTTTAAAATAGCACGAAATGGATATCCGTTATTTCGTTAATAAATATTTATAAAGACATTTTAAATAAAAAAAAAACAAGAAACAATTAATTAACGAAATATGCCCCCGTAAATCAAAATACTGAAAATAAAACATACATATCCCTTACTTATTCAAGTAACAAAAGTTATAGAATTGCAAAGTGTTAAACATTATTCAAAACAAATAATACAGTTGGAAAATTAATAAAAAATAACAAAGACAAAACTCAACTCAACCAACTAAGTGGTGTTTACATGTTGACTTGTGGTGACTGTCCTAATATGTATATAGGTCAAACAGGAAGAGCATTCAAGGATAGAATAGACGAACACGATAAAGATTTTGAACACAAACGATTCAAATCCGCATACGCAGACCATCTCGCGAAAACCGAACACTTCTTCGGAAAAGAAGAAATCCTACACATATAAGTCAAAGGAAGAACACTCAACGCCCTGGAAAGCATGGAAATAAACAGACGGAAATTTACAGGAAATTTACTAAATGACCAAATCAATATTTCAAATTCTCCACTACTAAATCTTTTTAATCTACCTCCGCCACCACCTATATAATCCGATTATGTAAACAAAATTGTATCATTCTTCACCTGAAGATGCTACAGTGTAGCGAAAGAATTGTTGCTAAATAAAAACAACAATTATTAAAGTTTCAAAGTGGGCGTTTTATTTATTAAAACCTAAAATTACAACATATTTTCAATCACATAGGCTCTAAATTGAATGATCCATTAATTTTGCATATAATGAAATCATCATGTACATCGACATTCACTAGTGCGCTATCATATGGTCTATATATGTTTAGAAGTGGTATATTTGAATCGTTTGCAGTATGTCGCGTTTTAAATGAAAATAAATGTAATACACAATCTGTTGGATAATCCAGGAACTTGAAAACTAAGATAATTTATTCCTGAAGTGTCGTCAATACGACGCTCGCAGATTGACATGAAATTGAAAATAATAAGTTCGTGTAACTTATTGTTTAATCTGGAGAATGTTAATGCTTGAATAAATATAAATATTTTGAAAAAAAATCTATATTCAACAGATATAAGAAATTTTATATTCAAGCTATTTAAAAATGTAACCAGATTATTTGTCAAACCACGACAAATATCTCAGATTGTTGATACCTGTTAAAAGATTTCAACCCACAATACTAGTTTCATACAACAGCATAGTTTGTAATACTGTTAAACATTTTTTGAGCTTTCAAATAATGATATGCGAGCAGGATTGATTTGCTGTCACCATTTGAACAACAAATTCTGCTGAATTGCATCGAATGCTTGTCAAAGCATGCGGTGAACATCCACTTTGTAAATCATACTGCGATTGATTTACTTCCTCTAATAATCTCATACGATTTTGATGTGAGAAATAAAGAATGTGAAAGACCGCCGAAAAATCTTAAAGACAATGGATTGCTAGTGTTGTTAGATGATAATGGCGCTCAAATGCAACAACAACCCGGCCATTAATTAAATATAACGAGAAATCATCTCCATACAATGAGAAAGATCCAGAAGCTGGGAAAATAATTTTCATATGAACTCAACGAAGGACAGTAGGGTAACCGAGTTAGGCACAAGAGAAAGCCATTCCTCCATCGAATTGTAATTCGAAAAAGTTATTTTTTTTAAATAATTAAGACATAATGGGACTTTACATCATAAAATATTCTGGAGCTTATATTAGTCACTGTAAAACTCGATTCATCAATGTTAAAGAAAATTGTTGTTTCTTCTCATTGATTTTGTCTCTCTTACGTCGATTAACAAATTCCATAAAAAACATAATTATTTATATTATAGTTGATATTAAATTAATCATAATAAATTAAATTATATATATATTTTATTATACGTGATATTAAATTGATTGAATAAACTACGTGAAGATCAAATTTAATTGAAAATAAAGCACAAAGTGTAAAGAAATGATATTAGTGCTTTATTATCAATTATACATAGTGATCAAAATGATTGTAGACAAGTTAAAGTTTCATTTCTATCATTCGTAATTTAGGTTAAGAAAATACAATGAGGAGGAAGAATGATTTATTATTATTATTTGATTATATATATTTGTGATGAATGATCATAAGATGATATATATAGAGTCTAAAGCATCTCTGGCAGCGGGTATTCCACGCGCAATCTCTAGCTATAGTTGGCGCGTATGGGTTTACCCATATGGATATTTGTATTTGGCCTGGGACAGGTATCCAGCCTGCCGGGGCATAGAGACACATAGTTGACAAGATCTATTTTAAAATAATTAGACCACGGAAGGTACACAAATAAGGTGGCATTTAACTATTAAATTGTAAAAAGTAGTTGCAAGAAAAATCTCCTACGCAGTATATAAATTTTAATTTTATCGTAAAATCGTTTTTATTCGGTGTTCGGAAATATAAAAAAAAACTTGTTGATTTGCACTTTTATAGAACATAATAATAATCGTGCGCGAGTATGTGGACTATCGGCGACAAATTACGACACTATAAAATTTGATGATTATATTTACTGCGGTGATGACTGTAATAATAATAACCGGAAAATCGATTCGGTGACTTCATAAATATAAAAGGTTATAGTGATTGGAAAGTCGAAGCGAAAGCGATTAAGTAATTTTCACGATAAGAGCTTTTCCTCTGTGAGGATTTCTCGCGGCAAATGTGATTTACTTCCCCTAAAAATTATTCTAAAAAAAGAAAAAGAAAGAAGAAAAAACTTGTAGATAAAGTAGTAGGTTCAGAAGGCAGTTAATTCTCCATAAAACAAGAATTATTGATATTTTAAGGACATTTTATATGTACTAAATTAATTAGGGATTAATCAACATGCAATTCATCATTTATCCGATTAAATATATATTACATATGGATAAATCGACGAATAATTATAGGAAAGAATTACACAAAAATCAGCATGATAAGAATTAGAAAACGATTCTTAAAAACCTGCATATAATTTTTACAGGAAAAATCTTAATGCAGAGATTATAACGTCGTTAAAAGTAAATCCCTCAATACAGTCTCAAGCGACTGTGACAGATGCAATGCATTTGACCACATAACAATTCGCCTGTTTACAAAACATCTCGTATGCGAAATGCTTAGAAAATCTCTTAACAATTGTACACAACACGACGCCACCATTTAGATGCAAAACATTCGTAAAAATAATCAAGAAGCTTTGTCTCTTAAATACTCCAATAGATGAAGATATATTTTTTTGTATCGTATCAAACTATTGATAATAGTCACTTTGTGACCGAAATATAAATAATAAATAAACAAAAGTTATCATCATCTTCACGTACACAATTTCATCGATTAAGATATAAGCTTTGTATATCAAGATTGTCAACTAAAATAGGAAACAAAAAATCAGAAGAAATTTTCAAAAATATTGGAGTAAATTCAAGAATTCATATTACTTACACTACACATAAAAAATATGTACTCGATGGAAATCAACAAACTGACGACAAAAGACAGAATAGAACTTAAAAAAAATAAACAAAAGAGATATTGATTAATTTCAAATATATTCGCATGTTATTTTTTCCGGTAACACAATATTCATGATAAGTTGGATGTATTTTAATTATGACACTTGGTTAATTAAAATACATCCTAATAACTGCATTAAAATGTTTCACCACAGAATAAGTGAAATTAATTCAAAATATACAATATTAGCGGTAATACTGTTGCTTACTGAGGCAGTTAATTTTTGAAAAATGTTTCTCCGAAGTAATCTCATGGATGAGAGCATTTTTGTGGTCTTAATCGGCAATATTTATCTAAATCAGACTAGAAACAAACATTTATCTTTTCATTTGTCAAATTCTAATTTCCATCAGAATTTCCAGTGATTCCGTCTTCATTATATCTCGCAATTAGTTCTCATCTCGGGGTTTTCTTCTATGTACCAGCATATATAACTTACTCCAGATCTGGGTTCAAATCACTTCTGCTTCAATCTTTCATTTGCCTCATATCTACCCATTCCCTTCATAACAACATATGGGAACATGAACTGCAACATTGACAGACTAATAAGAGACATAACAGAATACATAAAATCAGATCGACATTTTACCTCACAATCCTCATCCTTATTAATTTTTTTTCAAATCCTTTCAAAATATACAAAGGCCTAAAACAGTTGGAAGTTATTAATTTAAAAAGTAAATTCAATGAACTGAATAAAGACATTGATAAACTGATTATATAATACTAAGAAGATGATTACAAGATTTTAAATACGAATTATTTAAAGATATAGCGGACTGATTTAGACGATAATAAGTTATATCGAGCGTATAACAAAAATCGACGACGAAGTTGGCATTGGAAATCTAAAGTTATGCCTGAACTAAAATCATACGCGCACGTGTAAAGTACTGGTTGTCATGTTTAACCGCTACCAGGATTTCACGCGTGTTATCTTAGTACACTCGAGACTTTCAACGCCAAATTCTTCGTCGATTTTTGTTATACGCTCGATACATAAAGCATTATTATCTCGTTCTGGAAATGGCTTTACAACAAAAAAATGTATTATCATTATCCTTAATTCCTTCCGCAAATCTAAAAAAAACTGCTCGCGAAGTAGAAGCTAGGGATTATGGCATATATTCAACAACCTGGAAACGATCGTCAAATTATTTCAAGTTACTAGCCGATTAATCTACTTCAAAACAATTGTCAAAAAATGAAATACCGTCCCGTTTGCCAGATTCCTCCTTAGTGCATATGTCTCATTGAACATCGTTGTACATTCGCCAGGCAATTCTCACATCCAACTGTAATGCGGCTCGCCTGGAAAGCAAAATTCCGCCACACATATTTTAGGCGATACGAAAGCACAATTCCTCTCCTACTGACCAAAGCTGGCCGCTTCAAGGCAATTGCTTTCTTCAGACTGTCCAATTGTTGACAGTACAATTCCGAGTTAAGGGTTTTGGTAAAACAGTCCCTTTTGACAAAACTCTTAACTTATAGAAGATAATTTCCTGTCAATGTTTCTTCCTTGGCATTATTTGACATATAATAAATATCGTAGACAGTTTCCCTCACACCGAGCCATACGAGTCCAAAATTCCCTTTCCATTAAAATTAAGTGTAGTAAAATGAAATCCATTATTTTTACAGTTGATGGCTTTAGTTATCTTTATCTCGCGTTGTATAAGTCCAATTAAATTCTACAAAATAGCGTTAGAAAGAACTAAAAGTAAAATTCTGACGATTTTCTAATTAGTTGACTCTCTTTAGTTTGAGCACACGTCAAAGAATTCTTAGCTAGTAACGAAGAGTAAATACGCTATATTTTAAAGTTTTTCATAAATAAAGGCGAAAACGCAAGCCAGGTGGCTTAAAATCTAAATATTGTTTATACAGTATTACTTATACTGTAACAGCCAATGAGGCGCAATTTTGGTTTCGTTGATTCTGTTTCGTTAATTTCGATGTCACTGAAAGGCCAGTTGTCGAAATTTTAGATAGTCATGTCACGAGTGTTTCGATTGCCCAAGATATTAAGATTGCATAAAAAAACATTTGGAACCATCTGAAAAAGGCTTGATACAAAAAGAAGTTCGATGTATGCCACACGAGTTAACGCAAAAGAAAACCACATGAACCGAATTTCCATTTGTGAATTGCTGATGAATCGCAACAAAATCGACCCATTTCTGAAGTTACGTGCAGATAATAACTTGAATAAAAACACTTAGAAACCTTTCTTTACTACTTTATTTGTTACTAGATGTACATTTCGGACACAAAGTGACTATAATGATTGGTTGATACTAATTAACAAAACTAAATCTAACGTTTATATTTGTACGGAAAAAGTGGGTGGATTAGCGGGTGTCAATTGTTTTTTTTAAGAGGAGAATCTCAATCAGTCGGAACACAACCCAACTCCATATACTTTTCTAACACTTAAAGTGAATATCAATAAATTCACAAAATGAAATGTAAAATGTAAACATCTTGGAATTATTTTAATTATTTATATATATATATATATATATATATATATATATATATATATATATATATATATATATATATTGTCCCATAAATAAATGCCAATACAAAGTTATGTATTTTTTAAATAGTTTAAAAGTTTAAATGAATTTGTTCATTTCCTTATGAACGCAATGTGTATGAGAGATTCCTTGTTTTTTGTGCCTGTTTTGAAAGTGTTTGATGTAGGTTAGTTAAAGGTTTAATATATATATATATATATATATAAAATTTGTAATAAAAAACTTCTACTTATTACTAACTATTAATTGACCTGTCCGAACGTTTTTCTCGAAAATAATCACCAGCAGTTTAAATTAAATATAAATAAAAATGAATAAAAATGATTTGTGGATTATTTCTCGAACACAAAGCTATAATTTTCCAAAATCCTTAATGTATTGAAAAATGTGGAGATCAGAGAAAGCACAGCCCTTATAGCACTTAATAAAATTACACTTTCAAGAGTACATTTAATTTCATAATTTACACCCCACTCAGAAAAGATTTTCAAACAGAATTAAACATAATAAAAACTATCACGAAAACAATTTGTACATGAAAATCGATTAATAGACAACATACTCAAAAACAAGTAATAAAAACAATTACGGTAGTATTTTAATGCCATATATAAAAAAAGAAGATGCAAAAACATCGAATAAATTACAATACATTAAAACATTTCACATAAATAAAAAGATGAACTAAAGGAAAGGATCTTAATATTATTTTTACAAACTTAATAAATTTAGAAAAAATGTTAGTAAATAATAACATCAGAATAAACAACTCAAACATCAAATAAGTGGGGTGTACGAAATCAAAAAAAAAAAAAGACGGTGAAACCATTTATATTGGACAATTTAGCCGGTAACATGAAACAAGATTGAAAGAATACAGAAAAGATATTTTATATAAAAAAACAAACCACTGGATTCGCAAAATACGGTGTAAAACAGCCATTATTTTAACAACAAGAATTTTAAAATTTTATTCTCAGGTGACAAGGGCTTTACGTGATAATAAAAGCCACGAAAAACGTATCGAATGATCAGGAGGATAATTAACGCCCTTATTACCTCAACCGACAATACTTTTGTATACATACAATGCGATACCAATAGTACATTTAATTTATTCTTGATAATGGCAATAGCAGAAACTAGTTGAAACAATAAACAAAATTTTATCGTAAAACAAACCAGGTGAATTTTTATTTCATTTTTAAAACATATATTCTTAAACATGTTTTACACAATAAACAATATCACAAATTATACTTATTGTTCATGTGTAACTATACAAACTAAGTATAAAATTTATACAAAATAAGTTAAAAAAAGATTTAATTAATTACAATCCTAAACAAGTCGACAATTTAGAGTAATTTAATATCACGTGTATTTTTATTTTATTTGTAGATTTTTTATAGTTAATTCATATTTATTATTATATATTTTATGTTATGTTTTCTTATATATGTTCTTCAACTATGTATAATATTTAAGAAAAGCACAATTTTGCTTTGATTTAACGTTCAATAAATAAAATCACCATGCACTTTTATGCATGCTGAATTTTCAAACACGTCCACATCCAAAGTGGATAAATGAACGTTTCGTATTCAAATCGACAATCACGCAAAAGATATGTATTTTCATTTGATTTCAATAGCCAATCAGGATACATCCGGGAAATCCCCGGGTGGGCAATAGTCGTGAATCAGTAATGAAATCGACATGCGTACGTATATGTACATACGGAACTTCTTCCTCCTGGGGAATATTTTCCACGTGTATTATCGTCCCGAATTTGAATAATACGCGCCCGGGCGAAGGAGGATGGAAAAAAATAAGAAAAAAGAAAGGAGAGAGAGAAATGGGGTCTGAATGTAATCAGGACGTTCGTTCGCGAGAGTTTCGCCAGGTGAAAATGGAATTGGAAAATCTTTTCCGATGGAAGCTCAAATATTGTCTCACGTCCTTCCATATCCAGTCTGGTATCGATTCGTAAACGGTTTAAATGAGACCTTTTAACGTTCAATCTAATTTAACTAACATGTACATGTGGAAACCGTTTTCTTTTTGTTTGTTTTCCTTTTACTGCATGAAACCTATTATTTTGTATGCTTTTTAAAATCCTTTATGTTTTTCTGGAAATATTGAATTTCATATATTTAGAATACACATTTATTTGTTTATGGCACAACTACAGAAATGGAATAAAAACATTTATAAATATTTTAGTCGTACAATATTAATCTAATAGAAAAAAAACACAAATCTGCACTAATTCTATTAATTAAGATTTTTGTGAAGTTTGCATATTTGCATATATTACTATCGCTATTTTACAATAGCGATAGTAATAATAATGAGACTCACACTAAATCATTATATGATATCATTATGCATGTTTTAAATTCTGAATGATGTTGATCGTTACTTTGTGGCAATCCATTGTAATAAATGAAATAAATTTACTGTATTTATATCGCCATTTATTAACGAATGTAAAACCGACCATCAGTTTTTTCAAGTGGCATCAACTGCCTTCATCATGGCGTATGATAAATAAGAAAAATATTGAAAATTGTAAATAAATTTTGATCATTCACTTTTTCATCAACACAAACGTTAGTTATACTGATTTTTTTAATTGTATATTTCTGAATAAAACGTTATTCTTTCTTTAAAAGAGCCATTTAGGCAAAATATTAGCCTAAATGGCTATCGATCATCGGTCTTTCAGTCAGGAGTTCATGTCTTTATGTCATAAATCTGTTAGTCGAAGAGATGTTTGGGTTACGTTTCAGGCATAGTGGGTTTAATTGGTCTTGGGTTTCAATTATTAATTTTATTCCTAATATTAATTTAAACTATAAATATGTGAATCGTCTAAGTATTTAATTATTAACCATGCTTTTTTGCTTAGAATTAGTTGTACGTTTAAAAAAAGGTAACTATTTAACATAAACAAGATGTTGTTAAACTTCTGGTTTCGGTACAGTGAATGTGCAGTACAAAAAAAAGATCGGATGAACAGACTTTAGCATAATGGCCGGTATCAACACTAAATAATGGTCGAAATTAAGACCGCAGGAAGGGTGGGATAGTTGCGAAGTCGCATTAGTTCGTGTTAGGCAGCCTCCCTAATGCGATATAGGGGGTGCGGGGGGAGGGCGCTCGATAAAAGCCGTCGCTGGACAGGAGTAGTGAACCTGGAGGGATCATCCCACTAATAGGATATAGGATGTCTGGCCGAGGCTATGACTTACGCCAAACACTCCCCAGAGACGGCCGATAACGATCATCAATAATACCTATTCGTGAATACAATGGTATATAACATGATACAATATGTCGCTGTTCGGGATATCGCGGAATTTATCAGAAGTGTGTTTTAGGGAAATTTGATTTTCCGCTCCCCCTATTCTTCTATTCCGATTTGTTACATATACGCTCCTATTTAGGATGCACGGCTGCATCTGTGCGCAATAATATGGGGTTCATTTCTTTCTTTTACGGGGGGAGGTGCAGTATGGTGTTTGATTTACGAGGATAGTAATGCCACACGAGTTATGACTACTCTGACTATACGTTGCGTTGTAGAGATTAGTGCGACTATTATTAGGGCGGGACTTTATTACCTTAATGTTTCAATTAAAATTACTCACTCTTATTAAAAGAACCCTAATCAAATAAAAATTACACATAAAATTAATCCACTAAAGAATTTAAGATGACAGAACGGTTTAAATTATTAAAATATAATTGCATTTCTATTTATATATCACTAAATTACAATTTAGTAATGCCTGATGAAATTTTAATATCAGTTACATTTGTAAACTACTTACTTGAAACACAAATTATCAATTTATGTTAATACCGTATTCAGATTATCATTTAGGTCATAATTAAATTCCTACAGAATTGATTTATTTTTGTTTTAAATAAAATCGCAATTCTTATTAAAGAAAATTTCGAAATATGATTCCGATATAGCCACAATTTAAGTTAAAAATATCTAAGGTGTTTGTAATATTGAAGCTTTTTTTATGTTTTTTTTTTTTTTCATTTAATCATCACAGTCTAAGCAACTTTTATAATAAACATAGTTATACACTGAGTCCAAGATCTGAATGCACAGTATGGGATTTTGAAATAAAAAAAGATAATTATGATTTAATTAGGAAAATTTTCCACTATTTATAGTATCTTCATATGCCAATCGCAGAAATCCATGATTGTTTATCGTTTTCGAAATTATTAAAAAATGCATTTTTTCATTTTTATAATTTGTAATAAAAAATGTTAGTATGTACAAGGTGTTTATACTTTTATAACCGTATAAAAAATTAAGTTGATAATGATTTCTCGAAGATGAGACATCGGATAAAAAAATTCGGATAATTTTTTTTTGCCGAGGTTTAAAAGTGAAAATGAAAAAGTGTCATTAATTTTTAATATGTATTAATATAAATACATCTAAGGTTTGCTTTTTTTATTTATTATTTACTTATTGTCACTTATTTATTTAATATTAAATAAATAAATTCTAATAAGTCATAAAATAAACGTAAGCATAAAAACTAAGACTTTAAGGCTCATTTTACATTGGTGTTGATTATATGTTCAGCTATTACTTTAATTTTTTAAATGTATAATTAACGAATAAAATGGGATTGAAATTCTGAAAAATAATGATACGTAATAATCTGTCAACTGCGAAGAAATGGTCGAACTTTTCAGTGGAAATTAGGTTTATTGTTAAAAGAATTCTTATGTTACACGGCATTTACTCTTTTAATGTGTGCGCTAGCTAGACATGTATGCTCTTAATGGTCTCAAATATAATATAACAACATATTAGATGCGCAACTAAGTTCTCGCTGTTTTTTTTTTCTTCAAGATATGGCTCCAGTAGTAAGTGCTGGTCGATTGTGACATAACCAAAACGTCATGAACCAAGCTTAGACATATGATAAATAAAACGCTTTGACATATTAGTGATTTTGTTATTGCGTTAAATACTTTTGGTTGCATTTTGACTGTATATAAATCTTTTGATATTTTATTTTTCAAAAGTTTCATGAAAACAACACTATATCCTTAAATAAAGGACGTATCAAAATGATCTTACATTTTAAAATGCTCGCCTTTTTTTTGTGTGGCGAACATAGAGTACTAATCTTTGACAACTGGCATCAGGAAGTACTGAAATTTTGTCATGAATAATTACACGCCTAGAAATTGTGAAAATTCATTACAGAAATGGTAAAAATTTTGCAGAGAGAGAGAGAGCTCGAAGAATCCGCACATCTTTTAGTCATCATAACGCAGCATCTCGCAACACTGTGATGTATTTAATAAAAAAAAGAGGTTAGCAGTTCAATTCCAATCGCGAAAAGTAATGGCCGTTCTCGTACCGGTCGGTCGATTGAAAAGACAGCCGCAGTGAGTGCGAGTGTTGGCAAAAGTCCTTCCACCTAGATTAACCATCGTGCTCAGCAATTGGACATTTCAAGATGCTCTGTGCAGCGAATTTTGACTGCATTTATCAGATCAGGGATAATTATTGAAATAAAGTTAAGTTCGGTTGCATTTGTCAGTGCTTTATTCAAATAATCAGTAGAATACTACAGAAAAGAAAAATGTATGGGCGGTTAGTTGTTTTGTGATAGGGAATAAGGAGCTGTGACTTTCCTGGATTAATTTTGATTTGTAGAGCTCTGAGTAAGGAAGGAGCATGAGATATAAGGGCGGTATCATCAGCAATTTGCAAGACATATTTGGAAGGGCTGAAGTGTTTTGGGTCGCGATTTATATCCTTAAATTTTCATGTGTCAATTAAGTATTAGCCCCTTCACGGCTAGCGGTGGTCGTTATTTTAAATTGTAACAGAACAATGCAGACTCTGCATTATGTTTAAGAGATGAACGAAGGCGATTTTAATAGTGCTGTAAACTCTAATCGAGCTGCGCACATATCTTAGTCTGAATAACATATTTGCTAATGGTACCAATACGCAAATTATGAATTACAGAGGATCAGTCGGTTTAATAAATATTAATATGAATGGGGTTACTTTATCTGAAGCCAACGAAGTTAAGTTCCTTGAAATAATAATTCAAAATAATTTAAAGTGGAATGGTTATATAAGAAATATTTGCACAAATACTCATATTTATCAAATACTATAATGAACTAAAGATTTCTTCTTTTCAAATTTAATAAGAATTTCGTTCTTATTAAATTTGAATAATATTTATATTTTCAGGATTAGGAACGTCAAACTCTTCCTCACCTCCTGCATCAGATTCTTCATCATCGTCGTTATTCCCGTGAAAAAGAAAGAAAACGGTAAGTTAAATCGACGAAACAGAAAGCAAATGAGTTGAAAACGGCAAGGAATTTATTGGTACTTATAGAAACTATAAAACCTACAAAGAAGAAAGTATATCCTTGTTTGAAGCCAATGTCGGATTTTGTTTCACGGGACCATCCTACAAACAAGGGTATACTTTCTTCTTTTTAGGGTTTATAGTTTCTGTAAGTATCAATTAATACCTTGCCGTTTTCAACTCATTTGCTTTCTGCTTCGTCTTTCTGAAAGTCTTTTTCGAATATGGTCGTACCAGCATTTGGAAGAGGTGAAACATTGAGAGGTGGAATAACATTCTCAAATGCCTCTCAATATCAGATTGATTATCTAAAGGGTTTGCTTCTGTTTCATCCCTGTCACAGCTTTAATTAATAATTTCATCATTTATACTTCTTTCCAGTTCTACAAAATCTACTATCTGCCTCTCTATTTTCTGTCTACTTTCTTTGAATTTTTGTTGGTAATGAAAATGAAAAGGTTTTGACAGTTCTGGTATGTTATAAATAGATAATGTCTTACCAAAATTTCGAACGCATTAATCATTAAATGCTATTTTCAATTTCCCTTTAAATGAAACAAAAACGGTGATATCCAGCGGTTGTAGTTTGTGTGACGTGTGCGGTGGCAATTAAAGATAGATAATTCCACTGTTACGACAATATTTGACGGCTCCAATGGCAACATGTGATTCGTGGTTATCATAAATAACTAGAATTGGTTTATCGTTACAACAGGAATTTTGGCGTTGGATGTGTTGAAGAACTTGAAGATAAAATTGTGCTGTCATCCAGATGCTCCTGTTTACCAAACTAAGACTGACTTGAGGTGCGCCATTAAAAAATAGATCTTTAAAATGGACACGACCAAAAAAAAAAAAACATAAACAGGAGGAAGAATAGCGCCTGTTGCTATTACTACTCCACAAAATTTTACTAGTTCTCCACGTTCAGCTTACACAATTTGTCCTACTTGTCTCTGTTTATTTTCGGCCAAAACTTTAGGCGTTGGCTGGACCTCTTTCATTCAAATATATTATACGGACACGTGTGATTTTGTAGCGTAACATTTCTTGCTGCGGGTATCTTAACTGAAATATCAATTGGTACCTGCCAGAAAATGTTGAAGAAGGATTGAATTTGTTGCCTTATAGATTAACTTACGTACAAGAACTACATAGAATTAATTATCCTAGAAGAGTTACATTTTGCCAATGGTTCCTTCAAAACTTTGATGACGATCTCCTTGACAAAACCTCTTTCACAGATGAGGCATGGTTTTATTTAAGCGAGTACGTTAATTCGCAAAATATGAGGATGTGGAGTGCTGTAAAGCCCGAGGAACTTCTACATCCCCAAAAAATTGGCGTTTGGTGCGCCATAAGTCGCAGACGCGTAATAGGACCAATTTTTTTAACGGCACCCTAACAGGTGAACGGTATAGAGAAGAAATTCTGACCCCCTTTATCGAAAAACTTGGTGATGAAGAATTGAAATATGGATATTTCCATCAAGACAGAGTAAGAGCAGAGCACACACTACTGCAGACACTATTGAAATGTTATATGAATTCTTTGATGACCATATTATCAGTTTAAACACTGAACATGAATTCCTTTCTAGGTCATATGATATTGCCATATGTGACTTCTTTTTGTGGCCATTTAAAAAAAGCTCCATATATCAAGTGCGTGTTAACAACTTGGTTTACCTGCAGGAGAGAATTACAGAAAAAATAATGAAATTAACCTGAATCCTTTAATGTTGCAAAATGTGAGTGAAAGTTGCCTGGATAGTGGCGGTGAGCATTTTTGTTATACGCTCGATACTTGTATACTTTGACCCATACAACGCAAAAAATGTTCTGTTACCCTTTTTTAAATTTTTCAACACGATGTTGTAATGTTCCTGGTTTTATTGATAATATTCTTGAAGTAACTTCAGATACGGCAGCCTTTTCTTCATTTATATTACGTCTCTCAGTTATTGGCTTGTACTTTCGCACCATTTTCTAATTACAACAAAATAAGACATAACTTTAACGCGCATTTTACAGATTATATTGGGGCACCTTAATACAGTTACTGGGCACTTTGATACTCATCATTGTACCCCGTAATTGTCTGTATGAAAGTACCCCAAATTTTTTTATTGAAAAAGCAAATAGTACCAACGAAACTAACCTGATTATTAAAAAATGCACAAAATCCTTAATACTTCATACCATAAGTTGCTTTTGATATATAGAGATCTGTATAAGATGGTATAGCTGAAATACTTTTCACGATTTTTTTTAGTTGGGTGCACTCTAAATACATTTAATCTTGTAAAATACCACTAGTCGACTGGCAGACCGCGATCGTAACGGTTATGTTCACACTTTTCAAAACGCGTTTTAGAGATGTCACTATTTGAATATATTTAATCAACTATGAAATAATGCTTATACATCTATGTGCCCCTTGTATCATTGTGCCCCACCTCCCCCTATGAATCACTCATTTTTTTCTAACATTAGTCTCTTTAGCGAAAATAACGTAAGCTACCAAAATCGAGGCACAACAACCAAAAAATGCATGTATTCAATATAAAATTTGTCGAAACGATATTGTATTAATACTGAAAACAAATTAGAGGAAAATGCTTTCAATACAATGAAAGAATATGATGACTATTTTAAACCTCAATAAACTTATATTTATTTAATTTAAATTATACCTCAATGCAGTACATTGAAATTTCTACAATTCATATACTTTATAAAATTGTTTAACTTAGAAGTGGCATCGTCAACATTTAAGTTCTACACTGGTCTGATAAGGTCCGAACGATGCCACCCTAAATTAATTGCCGTTGAACATTTTATTAAATGAATTTTATATAATCTTATTAAAGGTTTCTTATCATTGTCTTAACATCGGATTTCTGTCAATTGCAATGATTTTTCTTTCTATTTATTTTTGATATATTGTTCAAATACGTACTCACATTAAGTTTATAGGAAATATTAGAAAGAAATTGTACTTAAATTTTCTACTAAAAATTAACTAATCAATCACTCTATCTGAAGAATTTTACGGCTTATTTGATTTCATGTCAAGTCTATTAAAATGTAAAATGGATAGGTTTTGTGATGTGTTCAATCACAAATAAAATAAATATTTTTAAATTAGATTTAAAATTTCAAAACGAAGAGTGAATAGGTATTAAACAGGTACTGCACAATGTTGTATAGGCAGTAATTTGTTTTGCGCCAAGTAGTTTTGTATAATTGACTGTTTTACTAGCTTTTATTCAAAATAAACAATCGGTCAATCTCTGAAATATATTCATTAGAATTGATAGAAAACTCTATTTTTTTATATCATTCGCACCACATTTCGTCAATAATTAAAAGGCAGCTGACTTTATTAATACATTTTTATTGGCAACAGTTTTTGACATTTGACTCAAAGTCAATTACATGAAAGTTGTGACATAACTTTCTTCACTAATCATTAACTTTTTATTAGTTTATTTTAAATAGTTTCTTATGTTTTAATATATGAAGTTGACTGGCCTTTGACCCAGATCAACCATACGTGCGTAGAGCGCGCGTGTGTGTTAATTCCCACCACATCAATTAATCCAAGATAAGAACATGCAAATTTCCCGATGCGACCGAACCGAGCTTATTTATTGGCGCACGTCCATGATTACAGAGCGGGAGAAACTTATTAATTCACCACAACACACGTATCGATTCCCGGATGTAGCGTTGCGGCAACTTCTATTTTACAAAAGTCCCGGTTGTTAGATTGACCGGAGACAATCCCGCCCGCATGGATTCCTCCGGTTCTCGCCCCAGCGCGTTCCCAATTCCATCCCTCCCCCTTCCACCGAAACTAAATTTAAGAACTAAGTTTCTTTCTTTCACGACGGAGGAGGAAAAAGATGAAAGTATCGGGAGATTGGGGACAGAGGACGGTATTCGCTTTGATTATCGGAGCCCGTTCGAAGACGATTATCCCTTTTTTTCTTCTTCTTCTTTCTTTCACAAACGTACATCATTATTCGCTTCGATATATCAAATAAGGAGAAACCGAGGATGGGTATTGGAGACTGCACGGTGGAGGAACTAAGAGAACGAGAATTTGCAAAGTGATTCGGAAATCGGGCGTGAGTTGCGCCGTCGTCTCACGGGGATACCTCGTTTTCTTTGCGTGGCCCATTTTTTGTACTTCTTTTCGATAGAAATAAAATACTAAAAAAGAGCTACAGTATATTTTAAACATGAGTTTATATTTATAATAATTTCTTAAATCCTATTCTATTGTTGATTTAGCTCTTAATTAATTTCAGAAAGTTGTTAATAATAGACTTTTTCAGTTTATCCATAAAATTGAACCTAGAGTTATCCATGTATATCCAATTTGATTTACACGAGATATTATACAACTTATAGTAAAACAGTAAAATTAAACAAGGAAACTTTCTAGAAATGATCAATAAAATTCGATCAATACCCTTTTACAACTGCCAACATAGATGTACACTTACAGTGTAAGTAATTTGTGCAATTAAAAACGGGGATTGATAGAATTTTATTGATCATTGTCAGAATTTTTCCTTATTTAATTTTATTGTAAGTTGTATAATATCTCGTGTAAACAAAATTAGATATACATGGATTACTCTAGGCTCAAATTCAGGGATAAACTGTAAAAGACTATTATTAACAACTTTATGAAATTCATTAAGAGCTAGATCAACAATAGAATAGGAATTGAAAAATATCCAATCTGCTTCTCCTACGTACGAATACATGGATAGATAGTCGCTTCGCCTACAATTAAATTTCGTTACAGTATCATTAATAGTAGATACCTGTCATATAAAAACGATAATGTAAAAGAGGGAAGAATAATGTCTTCAGGGAGTAATTGATAGAGATCTTTTTGAATAAGACAATCTAGGGTTGTTGTACTAAATCAAGAATGTTACCAACCACAGTTGGTTCTGTTATTTATTATTTTAGTTAATTGAAAAAAAAAATTAAGAATGAACAGGCAGGTTGATAAAGGATAATTAAAGTCTCCTATATTGTATTTTTTATACACTCTTTTATTTAATCATTTCGCTATATGTAGATAGTGTATGTATTTATTTTTTAATTATGGCAAAAAGTTCATAATTCTAAATATTTAATTTACAATATGCTCCGTGGGATATTTTGTTACTATAAAATAAACTCTCGTAGTAATGAAAGTATCTCTCAAAAAAATAAATTATAAAAAAGGAACATATTCTAGAAATTTATTTTATTTTGCATAGTGCCACCTGAAATATGGACACGCTGTTTAGAATAAAAAGGAAATATTTATGTTAGAGAGACTACTTTTTGCGTTAAAAAATAATTGGCGGAAAGACCGCCGATAGCCAATTAATAGGGATTAATTATATATTTGATATTGTAACTTTCATTATTTTCATATTTTACTGTATACGATAATAAAGATTATATTTATTATTATTAAAAAATTATTATAAAACTCGCCGCCTGTTGTAATCTATGGTGATATTATTGAAGAGTATCTTCCTAATTTGACCTTTTATATTTTAATTTCATTTCAAATAAAACATTTAGGGATGTGCATGAGAATGTAAGAGAGAGAGAGAGAGAATTGCATAAGAGTTAGAAGATTGGTGATCGTATATGTTTAATAAAACTACCATTCACACTAGATGTCATTTAATCTAGTGTCCTGGTTTTAAATTCCGTAGCTTTAGGTCGACTGTAGGCGCATTTAAATTGAAATGTCTTTATTTTTTGTCAATGGCACATGTATCAGGTTTTGTGAATCTAATCATTTCAATTAATTTATAATATCTAGATATGCTTGTATTAGTTTTTGGAAACGCACATATTGCATGCCACACTTACCACTCTTTGTGCAAGAAAGATTTAAAGGAAATACGTTAAGATCTCTCTAAACATCCACTCAACACAACCAATTTCGTTCTCCTAAACCTCAACACAATATCACCGTATATTGTATCAAGCATGTTAACTAAAACAAACTCATTCTTCACATATTTACTTTGGTGTTACTATGCACACATGTCGAGGGCAAGGGCGAGTCGCGCACACGTGACCCCTCTTAAATCCGGTCGACTTGACAGCCTTTGACACGTGTCGTCCCGTTCGTGCCGCTGCCGCGGAAGGGCCGAAAAGGCAACCAGTCAGCCGGATAAACGAAATTAATTTAATTGCTAAGTTATGACGAATTAACTGCGCGGCCAATTAGGGACCCGACTTCGCAGTCCCTGCACCGTGTGTGCGCGCACACTTTATCCGGGATTAACAAAGGTAATTAAAGAGTGTGTGACACTGAGTGACGTGTAGTTACCGTGTCCGGGGCCTTCTAATTCGATTTATGGTTCTTGTTACCCCTTAAGGGTACAGTTACGGGAAATTACACGTATTTTGGCGAATTGGGGGGTGAAAAGTTTTAATGATCGAACTGTCTATACAGAAATTTGGATCTATTTTTTTTTCATATACCAGACATGAAGAATGATTAAACAAATCATTTCAATTAAAGAAGACTAATTACTCTAATTGCAATGATTTTAATCATTAATGTGATGTCGCGATTCTCAGTGATGGTAACAATCAAACCAGAATTAAGTGAATAAAATGACTTAAAAATAATTAATAAATTATATCTACATTTAGCTCTGTGACATTTTGACTTACGTTACGTAAGTACTTTAAACAAATCCACATTAAAACATTAAAACAGCTACTTCTCGTGCAAATACCCCGCCAGACATTGAATTACATAATGTACACCTGCTGTTGCGTATCAATAAAATATTGCATCCTGCAACAATTTTTGATCGAAGAGAAATTCAATCTAATAAACAAAAAATAACGTTACTTAATATAAGGCCATCTGCAGACACGTGGATCGGGATCTATCCCGCATCAGTACAGCTCTGCCTTACATAATTGCAAGGACATTAAATTAATTAATTAATTTAATTAATTAAATAAGTCAAATTAAATCAATTATATTAAATCAAATCAAAATAAATCGCTTAATCAGAATTAAGAGAGACAAACATCTCTACTTTTTTTATTATAGGGAATCCAGGTATATGTAGAAATTTTAAAACAATTGATGGTCATTGTGAGCGAAACGAATTTCGTATATTTTAATTATTATTGATCACTTCGTTATACATTCTGTACTATTCAGGATTACATGTCACAAAAACAATTTAATTAATATTCCATACTTTTTACAGGTTTGCTAATAAGAATGTATTAAATGTCAATAGCAATGACGAAAGACAGAAAACTTGCAAAGAAGTATCTAATATAAAAATTGGGAAATCTAGGACTTCAGGAAGAATAAGAAAAATATTTAGAGACAAAATATTAAACAAATAAATCACAAACTGGTCAGACGAAAGAAAAAATATCATCTAACGAGGAGAATATTTTGTATTAAGTATATGTGAAAAGTCCACCCTTACTTTTGATTATATACATAATAAATTTACTTTTTTTACTATCTACTTTTGTTAAATATTGTATTTAAAAAGGCTTGGTCGTTAATAAATAAATAAATAAATAAATTTTAAATATATTTTTTTTAATCATTACATGTAAATAAAGCTTGTTGTTATACATTTGATAAAACCTAATTGTAAAATTCTGATTAAGCAATTATGAAATATTTTTATTATATATTTACTTCGAAATAAACTTACAAAAAGTTTATTTTTTTAACTCTTATCATGTTACCAAATAAACAGGAAACGAGAAAAATGGTATGTATAACATACATGTATGTGTAAAGTGGAATTCAGTTTTTATTTACAATAGCCAACTATATTTTTGTATACTCGCCATATATTACAATACATTTTTTTTTCTTTGCTGTATCATTCCAAAAGTATCCACTTGTACTATAACATATTGTTAGATCTACGTCGTTTATAATAATTCTTCACTGGTAAAGAATTTCGTAAGATCTGACACACGTTTAGATTTTTTTTAAAAATGTATAAATGAAATAAAACGCTTGATGCTTTTGCTTCGACGCTTCGTTTACTACTGATTTCAAAAAAAATATATACAAAGTTTAAATATATACAAAGGCAGGAGGAAACACATTTTACAAATTCCAATAATGCCAGTTTCTGGAAATGACCGTTAAACCGGACGTGCTTCTACATAAATTTAGGGTAAATCAGTTTGTTTGGCGCGTTTACAAAAACTAACCCCCCGCGGCTAGTAGCATCGTCCCGGATTCCCAGAAAATCATGGTCACTACCCGGTTTCGGATTACAAGTCCCTAACATGCCGCCCCCCTTGAAATCTCTGATTTCAAAATAATAATAGAAATAATTATTAATTGTCTTGACTTATAGGTAACATGCACACTCTAACGACTGCGCGTCTAAACACACCGGACACTGTTTTCACGGACACTACACGAACAACGTTATCCGCACCCTTATGAATTTCAGTGATGCGTCCTAATTGCCATTTGCATGGTGGTAAATTGTCGTCCTTTAATAAAACCATAGATCCGATTGTAATGTCTTCTCCGATGTTTTTCTTCCATTTATACCTTGTCTGTAATTGTGACAGGTATTCTTTCGACCAACGTTTCCAAAAATGTTGATTCAGTTGCTGGATTAGTTGAAAACGTGATAATCTGTTAACAGGTACGTCCAATAGGCTTGGGTCAGGTAGAGAATTTGTTGGACGACCAATAAGAAAATGCGCAGGAGTTAAAGGTTCAAATGAATCAGGGTCATTGGATAACGGACAAAGTGGGCGGGAATTTAATACCGCTTCAATTTGTGTCAAAATTGTTGTAAATTCTTCAAAGTTTAATTTAGCGTTACATAAAATTCGTTTTAAGTGGCCTTTCACAGATTTTACACCTGCCTCCCACAATCCGCCAAAATGTGGTGATCTAGGAGGAATAAAATGCCACTGAGTTTCTTGTTTAGATAAAAACTCTTGCAATTTATTTTGAATTAATTGGTTTGATAAAAAATTGTATAATTCCTTTAATTCCGTGTTAGCACCAACAAAGTTCGTCCCATTATCGCTATAAATATTCTGAGGCACGCCTCGTCGAGATGAGAATCGCCTAAATGTCGCAATAAATGCTTCTGCTGTTAAACTTGAAACAAGTTCTAAGTGCATCGCTTTAGTGACGAGACATATGAAAACGCAAATATATGCCTTATGTAAACTAGATTTTCTAGATTGATTTGATCTAATGAGGAATGGCCCAGCATAGTCTACACCACAATTATAAAATGGTGGTGCTATATTTACCCGATTTGATGGTAAATTCCCCATCACTGGTGTGATTGATCGCGGTTTCGCTTTAAAACACTTAACACATTTTCTGACACATCCCTTACATGCATTTATACCAGAAATGACCCAATATTTACTCCTCACTACGTACAGTAACGTTTGTGGACTACAATGAAGATTTCTGATATGTTCGTTATTAATAATAAGCTTAGTTAATTTATGACTTGGATCTAAAATGATTGGGTGCTTTTGGCTCTCATTAATTGTTGCATTGCGCAACCGACCTCCTACTCGCAATACGCCTGATTTGTCTAAGAAGGGATTTAATGTTAATAGTTTACTATTATTGGATAAAGATTTTAAATTCGATATATCGTGAATTTCTGTATGAAAAGATTGCATTTGTGCTAATTTAATTAACGTGGTTAAGGAGTTTTTAATTTCAAATACTGATAACGATCCTGATAATTTATTAGAAATATTTACAGTAATCTGTTTATTTAAAGAATTATGTTTAAATCTTAAGCAGTACGCCACTACACGAATAAGTTTATTTAAATTAGAGTATCTACTAAATATATTAAATTCTAAATTATGAGTAACTATATTACAAATATTTACAGACCTTATTTCTAAATCGCTATCATTTAAATTATCAGGAAGGTTTATACTGTTTTGATGGTATGTGTTTTCAGTCAATAACCAGGATGGACCGTTCCACCAAAGTGTATTGACGCTTAAGTTTAATGAATTTTCACCACGTGTTATTAAATCCGCCGGGTTATCATGAGAACGAACATGGTACCAATCATTTGCATTGGTGAGATCGTTTATCAAAGTGACTCTATTCGCTACAAATGTTTTCCATCTATTACTCGGCCCCTTTATCCAATGAAGCGTAATAGTGGAATCACACCAAAAGTAACATTTGTTTATTTTGATATCTAGAATTGAATTAACCTTAGAAAATAATTTTGACAACAATAATGCCCCACATAACTCTAATCTTGGAAGCGAGATCTTTCGTAGCGGTGCTACCTTTGATTTTGAACAAAGCAAACTAACATTAACATTACCTGTATAATCGATAGATTTCAAATATATACAAGCACCATATGCGGCTTCGGATGAATCACAAAAACAATGCAATTCAATTGTTTTACTATTTTTGCATAACACATGCCTTGGAATTTTGATTTTATTTAAGTGTTGAAAATCGTTTATGTAGTTATCCCACTGATTAATTATATTTTCCGGCAATGATTCGTCCCAGTTAATTTTTTGCTGCCAAATATTTTGCATAATTAATTTAGAAGTAATAGTAATAGGTGTAATTAGCCCAAGAGGGTCGTATACAGTTGAAATCGTTGACAATATTATACGTTTTGTTTTTGTTAATGTTTTTGTATTAATATTACAATTATAATGAAATGTATCCTGTCTTGGATTCCAAACTACACCTAAAGATTTTGTTATGAATTCGTCAGATAATTGCATCGTTGCATTGTTTATTACATTATTTTCTGACATTAATGAAGCTTCGTTTGATACCCACTTATGTAACTCAAAACCACCAGTTTTTAAAATATGTTCAATTTGATTTTTAATTTTATCTACTTCTTCAATTGACTCTCCTCCCGTTAGCATATCATCGACGTAAAAATCATTTTTGATTATTGATGACGCTACAGGAAAATTAACTTCATTTTCGTTAGCTAGTTCAATCAATGATCGAATGGCTAAAAATGGCGCTGATGCTGTGCCGTAAGTGACAGTGTTTAATTGATAACATTTTAATTTTTCGCTTGGGTTGTTGCGCCAAAAAATGCGCTGCAATGGCCTGTCACGTTCATTAATAAGCACCTGTCTGTACATTTGTTTAATATCTCCAGTAATTACAATTGAATGACGCCTGAATCTAAGTAATATAGAAAAAATGTTATTTTGAATTGTTGGGCCTATATGTTGTATTTCGTTTAATGAACAATTAGCTCCGACCCTTGCAGAGCCATCGAACACAACCCTCAATTTTGTTGTTGTGCTAGATTCCTTTAAAACCGGATGGTGAGGTAAATAAAACGTTTTCTTATCGAGAGGAAATATCTCTCTACATTCCGACATATGACCTAAAAGTTCATATTCGGTCATAAAATTTGAATATGATTCAGCAAGCTTTGGATTTTTGATTAATTTCCTTTCTAATAATGAAAACCGTTTAATTGCCATCGCTCGTGAATCTTTAAGATCAAAATCTGTATTTTTTGTTGGTATAGTTACTACAAATCGACCATCATTTGTTCTAATTGTAGTTTTAATAAAATTATTTTCACAATATTTTTCACCTGCTGTTAATGGTGTTACATTATTGATTTCATCTAATTGCCAAAATTTTTCCAGGTTACTTTCAAGAGTTGCTATATTACAGGTTGAATCATTTTCTATATTATTTTGATTTAAGTTTCCGGAAATAATCCAACCTAATTTTGTTTCTTGTATTACTGGATTGAATTTTCCTAAGCTAATTTGATTATTGTTTAATAAAGTCCAGAATACATTTGCACCCAACAACATGTCTATTTCGCCTGGTATGTTATAGGTTGGATCTGCTAAAGTAATATTATGAGGAATATTTAAACTCTTGGTGTCAAAATAATACTGAGGCAATTGATTAGTAATGACAGGCAAAACAAAACATGTTATATTTGTTTTAAAATTTGAATATTTTGATGCGATTTCGACATTTGATTTATATTTAATATCAGTTATATGTTTTGAAATACCTGAAATAGCTATATTGTCGGTTTTGTGCAAATTAAGTTGTAATTTATTGATCATTTTTTCAGTAATTATCGATGATTGTGACCCTGGATCTAATAACACCCTGCAGTTATATGATTTGCCCCATTTATCAAAGGCATTTACACATGCTGTTGCCAATAATGTTTGTGAATGCCCTAATATGTGAAATGAATTAGAAGTAGATGGTTCTGGTTCTGAGATTTGAATTTCGGGAGAAGTGACCTCTGAATTTTGATTTAAATGTAATAATGTATGATGGTTTTGTTTACATGTTTTGCATTTAAAAGGATTTTTACAATCATTTGTACGATGATTGTCACGCAAGCAATTAATGCATAACGATGATGACTGTGCGATTTTTAAACGTTCGCTAGGCGTTAATGATAAAAATTTATTACATAAAAATATCTTATGATCTCCCGAACACACCGAACATTTTAATTTATTACTTATTACGTGAGTATTAAATAATTTTGGTTTATGATTTGAGTTGAATGAATGGTTTTTGTTTTGCTTGATTGGATGTTTTTGTGACTGAAGCGACTCTAATAAGTCACACCGTTGTTTAATAAAGTTTAATAAACTATCAAAAGTATATGTTTTATTTAAGTTTAAATAACATTCCCATTCGCGCCTTGTAAGTGCATCTAATTTCCTGCTTATAATGAATATTAAAATAGTATCCCAATTATCAACAGGTTGTTCTAGATTTTTTAGTGATCTTATGTTACTAGATAAAATGTCGTGTAAATTACGCAACGATACAACACATTCTTTATTAATTACTGGAAGATCAACTATAGTTTCTAAATGCTTATTAATTATTAATTGTGTATTTTCAAATCGATTCTTTAGCATATCTCTAGCAATTTCATAATTTGCAGCGGTTGTTTTGAGTGATTTGATTGTGTTTGCAGCATCTCCCCGTAAACACGATCTTAAATAATAAAATTTTTGGGTTGTGTCTAAAGAATTGTTTAAGTGAATTAAGGAATTAAACATATCATTAAAGCTTGACCACTCCTCATATTGACCACTAAAATTCGGTAAATTTAATGTAGGTAATTTTACATTGACATTAGTTGGCAAAGACATACTGTTTAGAGAACCACAATTTAAATTGGAATTTGAATCATTATTGTTAAATTTTTCTAAGTATGTTTCCATTTCTACCTTTAATGTGTGGTAATTGAGTTCATATTCATTACGTTCATTATAAAACTCATCATTCGGCTCTTCAATAGTTTCAATTTCGTCCATTAAATCATTAAATTTTTCAATTAATGGCAACACCGTATTTAATCGCGATTCAACTTGTTTTTTAATTGTTTCGTTTGGTTCTCGATTTTCTATTAATTTGATGAATTGGTTATGACACCTAGTTAAATTTGTTTTTAATACGCGACGTTTACTTAACAATTCTTTTAAATGATCAGCCATTTTTATTAATTGACACAAATTGAAGAATATTACATGTAACGGAATAAAGACTTACTGGGATTATGTTTGCTCTGGAAGAGTTATTCAGCTTTCGCCTGCGAATGGTCGGTGATCCGACAGCGATGATTACCAACGACGGTGGGGTTGAACGCACGCTTGGTTCCGACGGTGGTGGACGGCCGCTTATTTTCCAACGTTGGCGGTGGACACCCGCGTGATTTCCAACGGTGGCGGTGGACGCCCGCTTGGTTTCCAACAGTTTCGAACAGTTGATGTGATGTATTTCTTCAATCACTCAATTATTGAAAATACCCGTTTTAATCCGTATTATTTTGGATTAATGCTTGATCAGGTTCGAAGGACCAATTGTTAGATCTACGTCGTTTATAATAATTCTTCACTGGTAAAGAATTTCGTAAGATCTGACACACGTTTAGATTTTTTTTAAAAATGTATAAATGAAATAAAACGCTTGATGCTTTTGCTTCGACGCTTCGTTTACTACTGATTTCAAAAAAAATATATACAAAGTTTAAATATATACAAAGGCAGGAGGAAACACATTTTACAAATTCCAATAATGCCAGTTTCTGGAAATGACCGTTAAACCGGACGTGCTTCTACATAAATTTAGGGTAAATCAGTTTGTTTGGCGCGTTTACAAAAACTAACCCCCCGCGGCTAGTAGCATCGTCCCGGATTCCCAGAAAATCATGGTCACTACCCGGTTTCGGATTACAAGTCCCTAACACATATTTTTCCCGGAAAATTCCTGAAGCATTTCCCCCACATTTTATTTATTTTTTTCTTATTACACTGGAGAGAAAAAAAGGCTGCGGCGTGTCGGCCGGGGAGGTCAGCTCTGTAGCCGAACCAGAGCTAGCGAAATGTACAAAATAAGAGGATTTTCCTTCCTTCCTTTCCTCCTCCAGCGGTTGCATTTCTAAGCCCCAACATCTTGACCTTTAAAGTAGCATCAAGCGCACTAGGTTTAACACTTTATATTCCCTGCCTTGACGTTTTGATGGCCGCACATTTTCCCCGAGATTTGCAATGGAATCATAAAAGTTACGTTGCTAGAAAAAAAAAGGAGGAAAACAGAAAGTCGGAAAGTAGAAAAAGAAATTGTCTACACGACGGAACAATGAATTCTATTTTACGTTACAGGCGTAACTTAACTTGTACTTGGAATTAAAAGCTACAAAATAAACTAATCCTAAATAACAAACAAAAATACTTACATGATGCATTTATGTATACACTGTGTTGTATTTAAGTGTAGCCATTGGGATTTATATGTTAAAAAATTGAACCACATGTTAACTTTTGTTGATGTTGCAAGTTGAAAGATTTTTTTGGTTTTATTAAAAAATCAACATTTTTTCCACGAAATGTACAATTTGTACAATGCCGTGTCATTTAGATAACAATTGAAAAATTAGAATTCTAACCAATAGAAGATGTTTTTTTTATTACTCAATTGATGAACATCAGTAAAGACACGGTTTTCAGAGTTAAGAAACGCTGGGGACAGGAAAGCAGGATCTGCGCATCCCAGAGTTTCTAGTAATGATGAAGATGCAGCTATATATAATTATTTAAGGCAAAACTATTTTGAACCTGCAAGAGCCGCTAAGAATGCATAAGGTTTTCCGGTTCTCGATCAATAGTATGCAGAAGAGTTAAATCGCCAGATTTACAAAATAAAGTAGCAGCTAAGAAACCAGTACTAACGGAAGAAAACAAACAGACCCGTATCATATTTACATTAAATTACGTTTACAGAGATCTGGCATTTTGGGAAAGAGTAATATTTACAGACGAAAAAGTATTCAAACCTACCAACAACGGCCACATTCGTCTTTATATACCACAAAATCCAAGGTTCTAAGAATGATACGTGAGCGCAGTCCGAAAATCAGAAGGATTCAGTACCAATGTGTGGGCGATCCATGCAAAGGAATTGGAGTTTCTTGGAATGTTCATGAACGATTTAATGCGGACAATTATTTACAAATTTTAGAAAATGTTATGATGCCTTCTGTGGAACATTTGTACCCGAACACAGTTTCATCTTCCGGCATGATAATTTCCCGGTCCATATCGCTAATATCGTTATAAACTTGTTTCAAAATAACAATGTTGAAACATTACCATGGGTTGCAAATAGTCCAGACATCAACCCAATTGAAAATGTATGGGATAGAATGATAAAAATCTTAAACCAAAGAAATTTTCACCCTGAGACTTCTGAACAATTATGGGAGGCAGTACAAAATACCTGGGAAGAACTGACGGACGATTATTATATTATTATTGTTATTATTATTATTATTATTATTATCCGAGGTAATTAAAACAGACTCAAATTACACAACTAGAATATTATGAAACATTGTTATGGGACCTGCGCTTAATTTTATTACACAGAAGTGTATATGGCTAGAAAGGCATACACATATCGGATTTCTTTATTTTCGCATTCAAAGTTTTAATTAATAACTCTAATAATTGAAATAAAAACTCAACTTGGCAGAAATGTCCCTATGTTTATTGACATTTTACGCCAAGTTTTGAAGTTTGTTAATGATGAAAATATCTGCTTTTAATATTAAAGAACGAGTAGAAATTGTATCGGCATACATAAAAGGCATTTAAAAATTGCGGACTACTTCGCTGCGACACATCCAAATCGTCATATTCCAAATAAGACATCATTGTCAAGTTGATCTTTAAGTTTAATTATTTGCTTTATTAATTTCAACTTCGAACGTGAAAACAAAAAAATCCAATATGTGTATATCCCTTATAGCAATGTACATTTTGTAGAAAAGCGTTGATTTATTAACAAAACAGACAAAAAAATGTTTCAAAGAAAAGGTAACATGGGGTACATTTTTTACTTTTTACTATGTAAATCCCTATGGCCACAGTTAAATAAAAGGGCATCTGAAACACGCATTATTTAATTGTTTTCTTAATAGTAATATAATATTAGTATTACTATGTATTTGGATTTCTAAATTTTAAATTTGTCAGTATTTTGACTTTTGGGTATTGCATAAATAAATTATTATTTGTATTCAATTTAATAAAAAAACTAATATATACTGTATATTAGTTTTATTAAGAATTATCAAGTTAAATGTGCAAAATAAAATTTTTGAATAGCTAATCAAATACTGCTAAATGAGATATTAATTCAATTAAATTGAATACAAATAAGAATTTATTTATGCAATATCCAAAAGCCAAAATGCTGACATATTATTACCATCAAGAAAACGTGACAATTAAAACAATTAAATAAAGCGTGTTTCAGATGTCCTTAATTTTATTTGCATGTTAATTCCCGTTTGAATTATATGGAGACACAAATTAGTCACCCGCTAATTGTTTTGAGCAATGTACATAATTAACAAAGTATTTAGGAACAATAACAAAAGTGATAAAATAGGGAACATGAATATAGTGTGTCCAGAAAAGTTAGGACAATCTTCAGGTAGATTAGCTCATTAGTTAATTTGTAGGAGAAAATGTAATTAAAAATATTTGTATTGTTGCTTCTAACTCCACACGAGTACATGTTTGAAGCAAAAAAAGTAAATGTTCAAAACAACCAATAGTCGAATATATTGACACATTATCATTATAATTAATGGAAGACATTATTGTGTCACTGTGAAGTAACAAGAAAAAGAGAGGAGAGAGAGAGAGAATATCTTCACTGACCGAACATTAAAATTTACAGTGTACAATATTTATTTATAATATGTCAGTAATTAGATTATTTGTTTGTAACCCTCCCTGCCACTGTCAATTGGCTATCGATCCGAGATCTTTCTGCCTAGATTAATGGATTTTATCGTACGTCTGTCATTAGTGGATGAAATGATACAATGAATTGGAATAGAGTTAGTGCGGGGTTTTTGAATTTAGGAGGAAAAGTATGATTTAGGTGTATACAGAATTTAGAGATGAACGGTAATTATAAGAATTTTTTGCAATATTTTCGGATAGTATTTTAAGGTTTTCCTCTATCGGGATTATGAGGGTATTATAGAGGAAGTGATTAGAAGGATTTTATTTGAGATTTAAGGGGTGACGGACTTTTATTAGCGTTCTAAGGATGTTCACTCGCTAACTTGGATATGGTATTGGGTGGGTTTTGAAAAGGTGAAAAAAAGATGGATCCGTACTTTTCAATGTTCTTGCTGACGTACTCGCTCCGCCATCATCAGTCTCCGCAGTTTTTGGATTGAAAGACTGCTTTCTTTTTCGGTTTCGTGACTTATACACTTTTGCATTGTCTTTTACTTCTCTAGTCACTTTTTTATGCATTTTGCACTAAATAAATTATAACGACTTCGAATATACACGTGTATACAGATCGACACTTCACCAACAAGCAGCTGTGCGCTCGACTCAAGGGCCTGCACAGGGATTCTAATTCTAATTGTTATAGATTTAGAACACAAAATGGAGACTAACGTCTCGACGACGCAATTTTGTGTTCTAAATCTGCCTGTCACGATAGGTCATGTCTTGATCGAGTGAACTAGATTCAGTACCCTGATTCTAGTTCACTCGATCAAGACATGGCCTATCGTGACAAGCGAATATCGATCATGTGCTAGAATGCAATTGGAATATAATATGGCGTCCTCGGTACGATAGTCTCATTCTATAGCAACTAGAACCCATATGAAGGTAGTTGAGCGCACAGCCGACGCTACCGGCCTACTTTTACGCATTATAAACGGCTCCATTCACAGTTACTTATCTCCATAAACAATTGTCCGATTTGTCTGAAATTTTCAAAGAATACTTCTGAAATATGCTACTTTTAGAAAATGCGAAAAAACAAAAATCGATTTTTTTCAAAATTCTAAGTGCACCTGTTCCCTTAAAAGAGCGGCATATCATTTTATGAACTATCGTGTCTTTTTTAATATTTAATCCAGATTGTGGAAAATTTTCGCTCTCGTTCCTATTTTATTTTTGATGATATCTGCGTGCTTTTTAAACTTGAGTTTTTGGTCGAAAGTAAACCAAGGATTTTATATACGGAGATGGGTAGATTTGGCTCTGTGACAAGGAAATTGTGATTGGATAATTGTTGATTTTGTGGTAGGGAATAAAGAATTGTGATTTTTAGGGGTTAATTATAATTCTCCATGTGACAAACTATTGCTCTAGGGTATCAATGAGTGTTTGAGGTTTTGGAGAGCTTTGGGAAGAGTGGATGCATGGAAGGTGTCATCGGCAAATTGAAGGATGCAAAATATATTATAGAGGATGTGAAGTAACATTTAATAAGATTTTATAATATCTTAATATTTGTTTCTTATAAAAATGTTGAAATTAATAATTCATTTTAATGTATGCCCTTGAAATTTTGCAAATGTGTATTCTATTAATATATAGATAAAACTACAAATTTTGTTTATTATTTCAACGGCTTCGAGAAACCTTATAAGAAGCAATTCAATATTTTTTTAATTTAGATTATTAATACAAAATTTATGTATGAACCACGATATGTGAAGATTATCACAACTTTTGTAACAACATTGTCTAACAAATATAATAAATATTGTAAAAATTTATTGTTGTATAGAAATTTATTTATAAATGATACACATAAATTCAAACAAAAATCGTTAATGTCTATCAGAAAATCAACATATGTAAATAATAGAAGAATGAAACATCACATTTATACGGAGAATGGGCAGATAAAATAAATTAAAATGAAGAGCAGTAATACGCGGTACATTAAATGGATTTTGTTGCTTTAGACGAATACAGTCCATTTATTCTTTGATTATATTTAAAAAAGGATACACGGTGTTGTTCTCGTTGCATCGCTAATGAATGTTGATTCAATGCTTAATGTTAAAATATTTTAATAACATATTAAAAGTTACGTTACATTACGTTCTCGATTTATTTCATTAATTTTAAAACTGTTTTGTAATTTAAGTAAATAATAAATACTTTTTTTAATCAGTAATGATGCACCCAAATTAACGAAGAGTATTCTAATTTTAGACGTAATAAATTTATTAAATAAAAATGTTTTGAAAATAAATTATAAATTATTTCCATATTTAGCTCTGTGACATTTTGACTTACGTTACATAAGTACTTTAATCAAATGCACATTAAAACAACTACTTCCTGTGCAAATACCTCACCGGACAATTGAATTTTGTAATGTTTTGATCCGAAAATATGTATATATATATATATATATATATATAAGAAGCAATTCAATATTTTTTTAATTAAATTAAATATATATATATATATATATATATATACATATACATATATATATATATATATATTTATATATATATATATAAAACAAAATAAAAAACGTTCTTTTTATTTTTATTAATTATTTAATTATTTTCAAATAATTTTTATCTAATATATTTTAATAACTGTGACCATGTGAATAAATTATCTTTTCTATTTATTGTAATAAATTTATTTATAATAATCATAAATATGATACTTACATAAAACATTTACAACTATGTACAGCGGTTCCACCTCTATTTCTTTACATCGTAAATTCCCGTCCGGGTTAATAGTACTGAGGGATAGTCTGTTGAATTATTTAATGATGAGCCATATTCAATTTACTTTAATTTCATTTTTTTAAATTAATTATTATTTTTTCTTATTTTAAATTTAAAGGGAATAATTTGGTTTTATTCGTTTGTTTATTCAGATTATGTTGGTGTTCTTTAATTTTAGTTTATGGAGAATTTTTAGTATTTTGTTCTATTGTATTCTCTTTCCCAATTTTCTTAATAAGTATGTATTTTTAGCAGCGAATAAGCTATTATAAAGTTGTTTTCTTTTTTTTTTTTGTAAGTTAATTTTTCTTATTGCAGCTATAATTTTATAATTGTTTTTTTAAGTTCCTGAACATGTGTTTCTTATTTAAGGTTGTTCCGTTTGTTTAATCGAATATATATATGAATATATATATATATATATATATATATTCGTTATATTCGTCAATTTTTATGATTTTTGATATTTATTTGAAGGTTAAGGCCATTTTTGATGAGTTGAAATGTCTATATTCAGTTTTATGTTCATAATTTGTCGGAATGTTTTTACGTATTATATTTTTATTTTCTCATATTTGATTTTATATTTTCTTACACTTGTTGTGAGACATTTCTCTGAATATAAGATGCAAGTATCAACTGCGTAGATAATTTAATTCTGATCAATGTAATGGTCGGACTCAACATGAATATATGGATTTTGTATCACTCATTTTGTATATAAGAGTTTTTACTGAACACCAGTGATAATATCTAAATCTTTGACGGTTGCAAACTTTTTTGTGACATGATTAAACTAACATTTAAAAGTATTTTTTAAAATTAAATCAGTTTGAAATTGTATTTAATTTTTTCTGCAAAGGCGGCATCACCGTTGAACGAGAAATAAGCGACCAAATGCCGGATAGAAGCCGAAAGCTCCCAAACCGAACAGGACGAAGGCTGCTTCTCAAGACTGTAGCCAAGAAAGGAGCAGCCACAGACAATAACAGACAGACAGCTGTATGTATTTTATTGAACGTTAAAGGTAGCTCTTTCTCACCCTAGCACTATTTTTCTTTCACTCAAAAGCTCTTCCGCTTGTATAAAGTAAAATAATTTACAGGAATCAGTTCCTCTTTCAAAATGTATCACTTTCATACGTGCAAAGATTTATTTTATAGTAACAAAAAATCCCACAGAGTTAATAATTCTTTTGAAAATAATTTATTTTCATGAGAAATGTCTATAATTATCTACGACAGTTACAACATAATTCCGCATACCATCCAAATGTAATGAAACAAAATACATTGAAATATATATTATCATTACACACAATATTTAAATTTAATGTTCATTTTTTGAGTAAGAGCGTAATATAAGAATGTATTCATTTAATCTTATATTACGCTCTTGCTCAAAAAATGAACATTAAATTTTACCGATACACAATTGTTTTACTTGATATCTGGCGTTAAACACTGCTTACCACAAATGCAGTTTTCATACATTAATCTTCTCATGGCCACCAATAATGCAAGAAACATTCATTGGATTAAAAACACTTAAATTATTTTTCAAAATATTTATGACACATTCATCAAAACAACTTGATATAAAAGCAGATATGCAATCTTTCCGCTAACGATAAAATTTAGCGCTATCTGGCCACGGAAACCATGAGAATCTAAAGCCGATATGATCAATAAATAATGGAAAGGATAACATACGTCAGAGAGAGACATATTTTAGCGGACAGATTTCCTATGGAGCCAGCCCGGCCTAGAGGGATTTCTTTTATTCATCCACCGACGACGATGACGAAGAAGTTGCGTCGTTCGCACACCTGAAAGGTGAATATTTTGGATATTTTTTTATATCGTCAATATACGTGTTACCTTCGAAGCTGATTAAAGTAGGTCATGAATATGTTCATACACATTTATGATTCACTAGTAAAGTAGATTGCTTTTACTTAAAACAAATATAAATGGAGCAAATTTAGAACCTTGGAGCATACCCCACTTAGACCTGTATTCATTAGATAGAAAGTCAATAACATATATGAAGTATTTACTATCCTGCCTTTGCAGGTTTTAATAAGATTTAATAGATTAATTTATAGTCGAGCGTATCGACGACGCGAGTTAAATTTAAATCAATTAGATATGAATGGCTCCATTTATCTAATTTTTCGCATTTGTTCTGGCAAAAATAGGCAAGATTGGTTCTTGTTTAACGGTCAGGTATGAAACCATTCTGGGAGTCAGATATTAGGCGACATACAATAAAAAATATTTTGACATATAACACATCATTCAGTAAGTCCCCTGTCTAACATATATATGGGAACATTGCTGATAGACCCATGTGATTTTCAGGTAGTATTAACCTTCGAACGGTATTTTTCAAAATTCCATGGTATTCTGAGCGTTAGTTTAAAAGTTACAGTCTTTTTAATGACCCCAGTTTTGTAATTTTCAAGACAATGGATAGAAAGGAATTTCTTGTGCTGATTAAACACTGTTTTAGTTGGGAAAATACCGTTGGAGCCAAACGGTGTCTTGATAAGCATTATGGGGACTCTGCACTAAGATTGACTGAATTAAAAGCACCGATTGCGCCGAACTGCAAAAGCAGGAGAGTAAACACTTTAAATATGTTAATAACTTTCTATATAATGAATGCACATATATATCTTATATGCCCCAAGGTTCTAAACTAGTTCCATTTATATTTGTTTTAATTATAAACCGATTGTTGTTCCGGAAAATAAAAAAGGTCACATAACAATTTTAAAAGACCTAATTGAAGTTACATGTGAGAAAACTGATAATTTGATAATATTAGAAGGTAGTTACATTAAAATTTGAGAATCCGCATGTTGCTTTCGAAGTGGGAGTCAAGCTTTCTCACATTGAACCAGAAACAACAACACGTCGACGATTCATAGCGCTACTTCGAGCTGTTCAGGGGAAAAAGGAGTTCTTGAGTCGACATTGACAATGATTGAAACATATACCCATACATGCTTAAGGCCCAATTTTACAATCCACAAATAAGGCGTAAGTAATGTATTCGCGGAAAAAAAGTTGATGTCTATGATTCTCTCCATTTTATTATCAATAAAACAATGCTACAAACCGAATGAAAAAATCAAGAGTAACGTTACTAGAGATTGCCTAAATCAAAAAGATCGTCAGATAAATTGACAGGTGAAAGTCGTCTAAAGCGGCCGACAATTCAAAAGTCGGCTGGCAATAACTATCTTGAGAAAGGCAAAACTATGAATAATGAAAATTACATGGCACTATTAGATTGATTGATGAATGTAGAAATCAAGAAAAACGCAATTGATGTGGTAATAATTTGACCATAATGTAATAAAAATTAATTAAATTATACTGTTCTTCACAAAATTATACTTCATATGAATTATGACAACTTTGTTATTAGTAGAGCTCGGATTGGCAAAGTTGTATTAAATATTCTGGGGATTACAGTTGTTAAATCAGAAAAACAAAAGAGCCTCGCAATTTTTTAGTTATTTGTACTTTTTTCGTAATAGTCTATTGTTAAAAAAATCTTTTCTATGATGATAAAATATAGTATTCTATTTAAAAAATGTTTGTTTTGTTAATATCTTAAAAACGCGATATGCTTTTGTTGTTTTCTGATTGCGTGGTTGTAATCCACGTAAAATTTACTAATACTTTGCTAATTTAACCGACCCTCCAGCTCAACAACATGTATATGTTTGTTTTTAAAAGAAAAAGTAAAAGAAAGTTCGTAATAAATAAAATATTTTATTTAATGTGTTTGATGATTATTTTAATGGTAATATAAAATTAAATATTAATCTTTTTCCGTGTTAAATTGTAAGGGTGCTACATTCGATTTAAGATCTATCTGCGGGTCCAGGACGCGGCAGTTTTAACGAAGCCCTTCCGCCCTGGAACTCGAGGCGTAAGCGGCAGTACGCTCGGTTTGTCAAAAGGGCTTTCTTTGATGATGTTAGGCGACAGAGACGACTAAGCATGTGGAAATAACACCGATATATACGACTGTCGAACCCGAGATATTTCCCCCCCGTTGCGCCCCCGCACACCTCCTTTCCACCGGATCCCCCCTTGCGAATTTAATACCACCCCCCGTACTTCCTCCCACTCTCACTCCCACGCACCCTCAACCCGCCCGAAATTAAATTTGAAAACTCATAACCTCTCGGGCGGGCGGCGAAGGGCTGTGCTTTAAGGCCGGAAAGGGAGCAATAATGCACGTGTGCAAGTGGAGAATTAGCGAAACAAAGCGGCGCCGAGTGGAAATAAATTGTCGCAAAATAATTTAATTACAAGAACGGGGGGATAGGGGGGTTTAGACGGGGGGCATTGTTTGGAATAATCAGATGCTGCACGCTGAACTTTGAAATTGTTAAGTCAAACAATGATTTCTACCCTCCCGCGCTTTGCGTTTTGTTTATTTTGATGTATTCGGATAAACAGTGTTGCAGATGTTGATTAACTCGAATTTGCTAAACTCACTTCACTAGAAATATAATTTTATTATTGAATTTGATGTTAATATAAATGATTATATTTATAATTATTAAATTATGAAAAAAAAAATCATTAATTTAATAAAATGTTCAACCACCATTCATCTAGCTTTTTTGGTATTTTCTAATTTGAAGTATTCGGTAAGTTAAGTGTAGTAAACAAACACAGTATCAAAAAGTAATGAACATCGCGTGCAATTAATTCGCATATAATTAAAAATAACCGCTTTGGTATAGCTATTTTCCGTAAGCTACGTTTATATTTTACTATTATATCGAGCGTATAACAAAAATCGACGACGAAGTTGGCATTGGAAATCTAAAGTCATGTCTGAACGCGCATGCGTAAAGTATTGGTTGTCATGTTGACCGCAACCAGCATTTTACGCGTGTGATCTTAGTACAGACATGGCTCTAGACTTCCAACGCCAACTTCGCCGTCGATTTTTGTTATACGTTCGATATAATCGTCGTGTTAAGATAATTAATCGTCATTTATGGGCAAGTTTGAATCGTTTGGGTTTCCAAAGAATAACACATTGTCAAGACATAACGAAAATATGTCTGCAATATACGATAGTTTGCAATCTTTAGGTTCGCCGACATCTAACTAGTGTATTTTTTGGCGATACAAAATTAATCCAACCTTGGTCAACCACCATATTTAATTGCATCATATCATGATCAACTATATTGAAAAGTCAGTATAGAAAACATTATTGTGGCCTCTGTTATTTAGATTCACACTTAGGTATTGAAGAATGACTCCCAGATTAGTTAAAGTTGATCTACCCGGCATAAACCCATGTTGGTGCGATGTAATGTACTTGTGATCATAAATTATCTGCTTAAATATTTTAGAAAAATTAGACAAAACAGAAATATACTTATAATTTGTTAGTGGAGATGAATAGTCGTTTTAAGTTTTTTTAAAGACATGTGTTATAACTGCACATTTTCAAATAAATTTATTTGAACGGATTGATTAATTAAAAATCTTTCCTAATGGTTTAGCAAATAGATATTTCATATCAATAATAAGAAAGCATGGAACAAGGTCGCTACCAGAAATAAAAGACGATTTCAGTCTGTTATTACCGCCCAGAATTTTTGATTCGGTTATTATAGGCAAGGAAAAACTTCCTCAATTAGAATGTGTTGAAAAAAGTTGTTATTGAGCTCTTGACGATGTTCACACCAGGAAAATTTCGTTGTGGGTGATTTTTTCATTGTAGTTATTTCTCAATAGGCCAGAAATTCTGGTTGTATCATTCCGCTGGCGTACACATTTCCATTAGAATAATTTTATTAAGCTATTTTGAAGTAAGCATTACAAAACCCAGCATCTCTATAGCTGATTTTGTGACATTGTTAATGTAGACTGTGAATTTTAAGTGACTATCAACAGAAACGCTCAAATTTTTAACATACGAATTGCATTCTCTATGTATGCCTTGTATGCCGCATTTATTTGACTCTTTAGCGACTCAAATTCTGCACGGTGTAACAAAGATCCTGTTGACTTCTATTTGCGATGTAATACAGTTCATAATAACCGATTTCAAAATTCTTTATTTTTTCTCAACTACAAGACAGGCTGCCGTTTTTACAACTTATTTTTATTTTTATCCTAAGACACAAGATTTGACACATTCAACACAGTAGCGAGACAGTCAGAGTGATGTTATGACACAGCAAGTGAAACAGTAACACATACACTATTTTATGTGTCGCATTTTATGGAACATATATTTCAATACATTCAATACAGTTTTTTCGACTCACTATTTTTAAACATCAACTCCAGTATCCAAGCACCTCTGTTCATTATTTAAAACAGGAATTTTTAAGAATAAAAAAATACCTATCCACATTTTTAAAACTCTATTAATGCTACGATGAAATCTGTTGTCCGTTTCAAGCGACGTATATTTGTTAATTTTGTACTCCAGCAGAGATAAATTGATGAGGATTTTACAAAAAAAATCATCTTCTTTGGTGATGAGGGTCATGTTCATCTCAGTGGTTTAGTTAATAAGTAGAATGTTCACATATAAATCGAACAAAATTCAAGAACGATTACTGAGAAGTTGGTTCATCCAAATATTACTATCTGGTTTTTATTTTATTTCTGTTCTAGGCGTAATCATAATATCAAAATACCATTTTTTAATTTGAAAATGACGCAGCGAATTCTATTGGTGAGCTATTTCATGTCATGATAACTGACTTTTGTAGCCTAAATTAGATGCTATGGGCGTTGAAAATTTTGGTGTCTATGGGATTGGGCCAGATGCCACATAATCCATGCAATAATGCATTTAATGAGTGAGTAGAATCCAGGTTGCAACATGTCACTAAACAGCGAAGTCTACCAAAATATTGTGATTTAACCTTTCGGGCAATATAATAGGTGAGGGATTAGATAATAAAACATATTCAATTGTACAGAGATGCTATAAAACATTTTTTCCATCAATGGAGGCGTGTCGCGGAAACATTGACACATAATTATTAAAGAAAATAATATAATTAATTCGATACAAGTAACAGAATTATTTAAATTAAGAGGATGTTAGTTACTCAATTGTCAATTCTGTGTTGCAACGTTTCCAGTATAGAAATTAGAATGATCATAAGGCCATTTATTGTATTTTTCATTCACACTGATCAGTAGTAAGTATTATACTAGAAAATAGCGTAGATAGAATTATTATTTGAACTTGTAGTTTAAAATAAATATTATTATTATTATGTTTCGAAATTGCTGTTCAAACAAAAATTATTTCTAGGTTAAGTAAAAACATTAAAAAATTCTATCAGAGAAATTTTGTTACGAATTGTTAAATACACGTATCGATGAAAGTAAATTTGAAAAACATGATTTTTAACAATGCTGAAATGAAATTCGTAACATATAAAATTAAATTTACGTGGCCTCACATCCTTCTTAAGGGATTTTGTAATTATACATAAATCTTTTCGGGAATTGGCATTCGAGCAGAGATCTTTACGATTGTCAAACAATACTTCTTTAAAATAAAATTAAAATATTCTCATTTTTACACTTAACATCGATCCGTCTGAATCATTCTTCATATTACAAATTCAGATAAAGTAGCAATAACTGATATATGAATGATTAAAACAATCATAGAGAATCAGTAATTCTTATTGCAATCGATACTTAACTATTGTCATAAATTTTCTTGGTTTGCAGATTTTGCAATAAAAACAGAAACCACCAACCCCAACAGATAACACTTAATACCTCTCCCGAATATTAATATTAATGAACATCCTTATCCCTTAAATAATAACATGTAAATTATGCAGGTCCGGTATTAATATTGTGAAAGTAATAAAATATTTGGTCGATTCCGAAATTAAGATTCCATTAGCGCCGGGGGGGTTGCGCGGGTGAATGTGTGTAAGGGTGTGTGTTTGGATGTGTGTGTGCATGAACGCGAATATCCATATTCAAGCAGGGTTTCGGCAACATGAATAACTACTCGGATGGCAGGAATGACGCACTAGTCTCTATCATCTAGGGTGACCGACCGCATCTATTATATAATGAAGGAGCAGGTCTGGCCATCAATCAAGGCCAATCCACCCTTCTTCCCTAGCGCTCCCGTTTCTGATATTCGCTAATGGGATTATGCTCGAGTGCCTTTGGATAATATTTTAAAATGCTTTCCTCGTGAATTTGTTTTTTTTTTGTTGCTTGTTTATATCTTAGATGGATAGATTCATTTAATACATTCTATATGCTTTCACGAAAATAAGATAAAATAATAAATAAAGGATTTGAATACAGCTAAAAATTCTTTTTATAATTTTAATATCGTTCAAAATGTATTTTGTATTATGAGCTTTCAAAAATTTACTTTGGAATACAATTAGGGATTCTAATTACGTTATTTGAACAATGTCAATGAAAATACTTACATCTTTAAAGATATACCTCGGCTTGTAATTTCTTAATATTGCATTGTTTTTTAAATGGTTAATTTAAACTCATTGTAAAGGAAATATATTCTTCCTGGTTTGTCAGTTTCGGTGAAGATACAGCGTTGTACAGTGAATTTATTCGTAAAAAAAAAACTTCGACATATATGTCGATAAAAACTTACAAAAAAATGTCACTGATTTTGATTTTATTTAGATTTAAAATTTAAAGAGTGAAACGATCCTCTTTTTAAATTTTAAATATGGAAAAATAAAATGAAATAAGCGACCTCAAAAATTCATGTATATTTTTTAAATAAAAACTAGCAAATTCGCGTAAAACTGTGCCTGTAAATGTCATAAGGAATTTTACGGATATCAGTTATAAATAAATACATTTATTTTAATTACAAAACGCATTTAATAAAATTTGGTAGAGGGCAAAAAAATTGCATGACAGATCGAACGAAAGGACAATGCGTTGTCGCAATAATATGCAGATGCATTCCAAATTAGTCGCGCTTTGAGGTTTAATTAAAAAAAATATACGACTTTTAGGCGAGCCAAATTACAAGATTCTATTTTTTATAAGAAAGGTGGATTTTATTATGTAAAACAATAATTACGTCGAATGGATTAAGAATCTGGTGCCATTACACGTCGATATGTGCACGAAAGTTGAGTTGTCTTAAATTAAACTTTGATTTATTAGTTGTATTCCTTAAGAATCTCAAATGGTCCAGGTAAAATAAGGACCTTGGAATTTGAAAACCAGGACAAATTTCCAGCAATCAAATTTCACAATCAAACATTAATAAACGATTTTGTGCAACAAAAATCATAGCGTGAAGTTTTATTTTTGGAAATTTTCATAGTCATTCAATCACTGTGCGTAGTGCTAACAAAAGTAGGCCTTATAAGGTCCTTGTTGAATCAATAGTGAAGCCATGTCCAACCTGGAATCTTCTTAATACATATCATTTTCTATCCTTCATCACAAAATATTTGCATGGATTCACAAAACTTTTGCATGGAGCAGTTTATTCCAAGGTTTCATCCTCCAGATTACACCCTAACTGCCTCCTTAAATTTATTGCCCGTTTTTTACCATAGTTAGTTGCCTAGTAGAGTTCTTTTTATCTATACCAAGTCAGTCTAGAATTATTATTCTAGTAGAGGTACTACTATTCTGTAGAATATTTTTGTACATTTTTTTACGTTTTTGCATCTTTAAGGGTAATTTCCGACATATATAATGAATCTTCACATTTTAAGTAATAAATGTTGATGCTGCTGCTGATGTAGGTAGGTGAAGACCAGTTTTAAAAATAATCTGGAGCACTTTAATCCATGCGGCGTTTTTTAAATTCACGTTTTGCTAATTTCATTCATTCATTCTAACAAATGATTATTAATATATGATATTAAAAAATATCAATGACATGCTCTAAAGATTGATTAAAAATTAAACATAGAAAATGGCCCGAAACAACGTGGTTGCAGCAGGTCATACGAAACCTACAAAACATTATAATTAACAAGTGGCAGAACCATGCAATGATCAGGAAAAATGGGGGAAGATTGGTGAAAGAATATAATAACAGAAGCCGCAGTAGAGTCAATGACACATCATGTACATCAAATCGGGGACTCTAAATTCACATCTGAAAACCATCCACGTTACTATGTGAGATAGAGGCTTTTTTTATATATTCGCGATCATTCTGCTTAAGGACCACAGAACTAAACAAACTTAAAGCAATCGTGTTAGCCCATACTATAAGGGGATGTTAAATGAAAGCTTATTCCGATAAATAGATCTAGAAAGACCGATAATAGGGACAAAAGCCCATCGAGGGCTATAGCCACTGTAAATATTGAAATTTCCAAAATCGGGGTTAACAGCTTAACCATAAATACACTTAATTATTTGAAGCACTTACATGGTTAAATGCAGGTTTATTTACTTATTAGAAGAATCTCAAGCTTACCTGAAACAAAAAAAACATGGGTTAACTAAAATAATGATTATTTTTTTAATTTAATAACCTTTTTTCCGAGATTAAATTAGTGAATTAAAAATAGCAGTTTTTATTTAAATTTTCTCATTAAACCTATCCTAACCCCCCTCGTCTCTCATAGAGATGGAGGTAGCTTTTATATATCACGACTAAATACAGCTTCAGAAATAAAAAAAAAAACATTCATTTTCACTATTGAAATCCAATCAGTCGTTCTCGATATATTTCACTGTTTCCACACTTTTTGGACTCTGTATATATTCATATAATCAGTGAATTATCATTAATGTCAAAAACTATGATAAACAGTAACAATTTTAGAAAACTAAATTATTTTTACTTAATATTAAAACACAGAGAATAAAATAACAACAGAAAAGCCTATTTATTCACTTGGTCACAGTTATTTAAAACAAATAGAATAAAAATAAATACTTAATTATTAATGAATTATTTTTCCTTTAGCTAGTGTGACTTTAGCTTTTTGACAGTATAGAAAATCTTGTTTTATACTTGATATCGGAGTCAGTTATTATTAGTTTTTTTTTTAATATTTGAGTCAGTGATTGTATTAGATGAGTTTTTTATAGATTACCCCTCTGCGTGTGAAGTTGACATAAATACGCCAGAAGCTCAATCATAATCAAATTAATTCAGGCCTGATTTATCTTTTTGGGTTACACAAAAAGCGCCGAATTACGGTATTATCTTCTGTTTATTGTGTGGAGAGAGGGCGTCTTAATGTATGCCATCCAGACGCCGTTCGTGACACAGAAAAAGCGTATGCAAAATCCCAAACCGAATTTCCGCGCGACGCAAAAATGGCTCAACGGAACGAAAAAAAAAAACGAAAAAATCCATTATGACACATCCCGAGTCCTCGCGTGCGCCTGGCTCCTTTAAATATTTCAACCCTCCGGCCGCCCCGACACTTGTCAGAAGGTGAGCACAAACTTGTCAGGATAGTCAGGATAATCGTGTAAATGTAAACGTGTAAGCGTTCAAGTCGGTGCCAGCCAGCGCTGTCCGCCCTTCTCTTTTTTTCCTGCTGTTTGCTAATCGAAAGGGGAAAGAGAGTTGAAACAATATTGGCCTGACGGGTCAACTGATGCCCAGATATGACGACAGTCACGGCCGGTCGATAGATACGCAAATATAAATTTCGTCCCGGGGTGGCAGGGGTGGATGGAAAGGGGGACGTATCTGTGCGCCCTCCGGCGCGATTCTGCTTTGCTTCTATGCGATTGGATTTTGATATTCGTCAAATATTTCCCGCGGGGTATAAGTAACAATTTTCCCAAGTTTAAACGATAATATTCAAATAAAATTGTCTTAGGATGCATTGCATTTGTAAGACAGGAATTAAAGTTGATCGATAATTTAATACGTGACATAGAAAAATAAATACTGAAACGCACTCCTTGGCGTTTTGATAATAAAAAACACTCCTAAACTTTGTTTTGTATAACACCTTATTTTTACTTTGTGTTTTTTATTAACATATTTAAACAAGTAAAACGAAGTAGACGCCTCCACATTATAAATAACTTGTAGTTTTGTATTAAAAACACTTATTTAAATTTGATTAATCAATTGGTAAATGTTTTTCTATGTGTTTTCTTGAGGATATCGTACCTGGAAGAAGAGAACTTAAAATTTCTACGATTCTATGATTGAATATTCCCGATAACATAGAAGCTTCTTTGGAATTAATTGATATTAATATCCTCGAAGATAAAACATGTTGTATCCAATATTGTGTTGAAATTCCAAGAAATTGTTGATGTTTTTGGCGGAGAAAGAAGCTTGAAAAAAGTAAACTCTACCATAATGCACACATCCTAGAACCTATTTCATGCAAATTCAGACGAGATTAGCCGACGAGCCGATGACAACTTTCAATCGCTGTTGCAATATTAAGTGTTCGTGCAACTGGCGCGATTAAAACACTTTTTTTTATTATTCAATACATATTATGATTACCGCAAATTCATTACTTAATAGATGGAAATATGTGAATGAAAAAATTAGTACGTTTTTTTTTACATATTATTTGTAATTTTTTTTGTAAGACTTTATATTGATGTAATTGAGAGATCCAAATAATCTAATTAAAGTAATATAATGTGCATATGAGCATAAACGTTTTTCTCAGATCATAAAATTGTTGCATGATGCAATATGTTATTGATATACAGCAACAGGTGTACATTATGTAATCGAATTTCAGGCGGGTATTTGCCTGAAAAGTAGTTGTTTTAATGTAAATTCGTTTAAAGTAGATATCAAGTCACAGAGCTAAATGTGGAAATAATTTATAATTAATTTTAAATTAATTATTAAATAAAAATGATTTGAAAATAATTAATAAATTATTTCCAAATTCGGGTTTTCTGGCGCAAAAATGGACATAGAAGCTTGCACCGAAGAGCCATTATTTAAGACAAAAAAAAAGCTACGTACGATGACAGAAAAAATATTGTAGAATTAAAAAATTCAAACTGCGCTCAAATCGGACGAACCGTTTTGAGTTATGATGTTCGCCAACTTTCAAAACATGTTTTACCATCCCCTTAATTTATGTCAAAATGTAGTAATTATTTTCAAATCATTTTATTTAATTTATAAAAGTTATATTAAACAAAATGTTAAAATCAATTGTACAGTTTTCTAACTATATACTTATATTTCCATTCCTATTAGGAAAATTAATTAATAAGATTAATATATAATATGGAAATTTGTCAATAAAAGGGTATTTTATTAAGAAAATTGCACGTTCGATTTTACCGTTTTACCTAACGAAACATTTTATTTTTCAAAGTATACTCTAACTACATTAATTGGATCACTCAATATAAAATACCAACAAAGTTTCATAAATTATCCAACTTTTATTACTGATTACATCAAATAAAAATTGAGTACAATTGCAATCATTTTCTCGTGAAGACCACGTAATTTTTACTTCCCCGCGCGCTATTGGAAACTTCCTTTATGCAATTATTTCTAATCTATAGCGAGGTTTCTTTTTAAAATAAATCACCGGTAATCAGGCCTGATTGCCCGCCATCAATCCCGAAATTCGATTCGTTTCTTATTAATGAGGAGGAGAGTAGACACAATGGAACTAGCGGGAGCGGAACTCGTTAGAGTAATGAAACGATGATTCAAAGCGCCCCGGATCTTATTAGATACGTAACGACGTGTTGCTGCGAAAATGCCACTCATTTCCACAGAAAATTTACCACCCCCGCTATTTTCATACACTACTGGATAACAACTGCTCGAAATAGAAATTTACATGCAGGGATTTAATGGATTTCCTACTGTTCTTTGTAAACAGAGATATATACTAAGGTGATTTATAATACTATGGAAGATTGTTAAGAAAATTAAACGCTTGTTCTTATTTCGCAATTGCATATTATTTTATGTTGTTATTCTATAAGTAATATTTTCCATTACATTCCTTTAATTCTTTATTTTATGCTGTATGTAAAGATTTTGTTACAAAATTGACTAATAAATATTTATTTAATAAACGAAAAACAAAATTAAATATACATATATGATGTATTTGAAATCCGATAAGCGTAAATTATTACCATTTAAATTAAGGTTGGTGTTTACTAGAAACGGAATGATGCGATGACAGAGATAGTTGCGAATCGTCAAGGAGGTGATGCCTCTCGATTTTAATAGCCAACTAAATGAGAAATATGTAGAACACTGTAGTTTGGTTTTTTATTTAATTTACATATGTGTATATGTGTGTATTCGACAACCGATGCTGACGCGTTCTATTTTTTATTGAAATTAATGAATATGCTGTTTGTTATTTTTTAGTGTATAAAGAGACAGTGCATAAATATATTTGATGAATTTTGTCGTATCATCGAATTACTCAATAGATGTTATAATGTTTTTATTCTCATTTTTAGAGAAAAAAATAGAAATAACAGAATTATTGCAAAGCACAGAGTTGCAAACGATTCATTAAATATGAATGCGCTTTATACCTACTCTAACTTTGACTGTATATGTAATCGAGCTTGATTTTTCAAACTAAAATATTTTCATACTTACATTTTTTTCTGATACGTAAAGTCGTTATTATCTTCCAAATTTTAAATTAAACGTAATAATTTTTACTATAAGTTTGTAACAGTTTTTATAGATATTTGAATATTCATAAAATTTACCTTTTTTACAGAAATGATCCTCAAATATTTATTTATTATTTTTTTATTTTTTACTAAAGGTGCATAATATAAAATTGTTTTCATATATGCAAGCCGTCTCCTTTTCTAAGAATTGATACCAACTTTATTATTTTAAATTGAACACCCTATATATATATTTTATTAGATTCCTCTTCACAATATCTTTACAACTGTTTCTAAAAATCTAAAATCATTATTTTATATGCATACTAAGATAATACTATTCTATGCAATGGTTATTTTAAATATGAAATATTTATATACTTGGTGCCCGAATAATAATTTTATATATGTGACTTAAAACGTTTTTTTTTTAATGGCACCCTATAGTTTTTATCTTAAAACAATAATTAATCGACGAAGTTGACGGCACATATACCCCAGATCGAAAACTAAAATGACGAAGTAAAATAGTATTCCAATATAAAGAAAGTTGATACTCGTATGTAATGCTAGTATGAATCGATAGAGAATTTGATTATGTAAAACCATATAGATGTTCCATAAAAAAAAAACAATTGAAACCTTATAAACATATGATATTTTTATGAATAAATTAGTGTATTAAAAGACCCTAAATATAAGAACACTATAGCGGATATCATTCCGTTGAAATAAAATATAATCAAAAATCGCAACATATCAAAGAATAAACACAGATTTAGCACGTTTTTTTCAAATTTTCTTATGTTGCATTATATAGAGTATGAAAAACAAAATATGATTTGCGCTTTACTCACTCATTTGTCGGATGTGATTACTAGCTGTTTTGTAGTATTTTCATCAGTTTCATCGCCAGTTGTGAAATTTACCAACAAATAAATTTTAAATCCTCAATTAGTTTTGGGTTATCAGCCCATTGTCAAGAGAATTCAAAATTGAGTTTATTTAAATTTCTATGGATATTAATTTTTATAGATATATTGATTTTTTAACTTTTGTTGCAGGCAAAATAATTTCGGTCCATAGACATTTATATAAACTCAATTTTAAAGTATCTTGATAATGAGCTGATAACCGAAACTAGTCGAGAATTTAAAATTACTCAATTTTATCTATGTTTTATTTCTTGATTTTTAATAATGTATTCATATTTATTTTATTCAATTTTATTTTTTAACACATATTGGCTGGATCAATTCCAGCTTCCAAGAACTTTCCCTGGTCGGGATTCCATTTTATTTTAAAATTCCTATAAAAAATAGGAGTCATCAATATCAATTTTCATATATATTCATATATATATACACACACCCTTCCTAGCCATATGGGTGTAGGGTCAATATTCATATACTATAAATAAACCAAAAATTAAAATTATCTTTATTTGAGATGTTGTTCTACACAAAGTGTAGAACAATAATAGTGGAATGCAACGGTGCATGAGATTGTTAATCATTTTAGAGGAAACATATATACATTTTTTGGAAAGTATATATTTCTGCTTACTTTACAGTCACGCTATTATTTTTTATCCGTAAATTTTACAATTATATTGATTTATTTATGATTATCATATGTATTTTATTACAATCCTTCCAAATAAAATTATTTGAAACATTACATTTTTTTATAAATCTAAGAAAAACAGACCATAATAATACATTTTTACCGTGCAAACTTTTGCAAAAATATTCATTCATATTTGTATACTGCTTACTGAACACTATTTAAAATGTTTATTATTTTAGAATGGTATGCGGATCATCTGTGTTATAGAATCGCGACGCGCAGAGATAACTGGATATTTCTGTCTTTCTCATATTCATTGAATGTTAAACACACTAAGCGGTTCTACACACACACACTCAGACACATATACACATGCACACATATACAAATATTATCAAGAATAGAAACATCTATTGAGTATCTCTTGAAAATTAATTAAAAATCTTTGTTTGTATTTTTCCACAGTATTAATTATTTAAACGATTACTCATAACGTTAATTTTATAAATAATTTAAAGGTGATAAACGCAAATAACATTTATTAAACTATAGTACACTATTTACCGCTATCTATATGAGACTTAATGAACTAAAATCTAGTCAAATGCAGAAAACTATATGTAACTTGCCGGTTTTATTCAATATGACCGAATTTCACGGGAAGTGATGATATTTTAGGAACGACCTTCCTAAGCAAACAGCATTATTTTCTGACGAAAAATTATATTGAACCATAACTACATTCAATGTAGATTATTACGACATATTTCATTTTCTTTCAATAATTATATTAATAAGTAAAAATATAGCACATTCTTTGCATAAAATGTGCTAACTTTGGACGTAATTTTCTTCTAAACTATTAATCAGATTAATTTTTAAATAACTCGTTCGAAATCTGTGGAGTTTTAGGATTATTTTGATATATAATATGATGAAATTCATTATTCAGGGTTTGTTTGTTGTAGGAATTCAATTCGCACAAAATCGCTTCATTTTACATACGATAAACGCTAGCCTTAAATCAATTAATATTTTTTTATTGAAATCACTTGGTTTCTTTTACTCATTTTATTGCTTATCAGTAAAACAACCAAGTGAATTCAATCAAAAAAACCTATTAATAAATAAAACATATTTTACCAAGTGATTAATGAGATGGAATTAATCACACAAATCAATTAATTATAATAAATTGTTGCTTAAAGGAGTTAAATCAAAAATAAAAATTTTGTATATCGATTGCTCTCAACATATACAATTAAGGGAGTTTGACTTTTTAAAATGTTCTTAATTATTTAAAGAAAATGTAATTAAATGATTGGAAGTTTCACATTTTTCTGAATTGTTTATTTTTTTAACAATACATAAGTTATTCAAATCTGTTTTTTGTTTGTATACATCGTTTCATAAGTAATTCAGTTTAATGTGTTTAATTTATATTTTATTGTCAGATTTTAAATGACTTCATCATATTTATTCTAATATGAACTACCGACTTATAAATACAAATTATTAAATCTTTATTATACGAAAAATAATACATTGCATTTATTTTTTAACATATATGCAGATTAAGTTTGTAGTGATCGTTGTGCAGCTTAAAGAGTGGGGGCATGGGTGATGAGGGCTATGTCATCAGCGAAAAGTAAGGAATACTGGGATGGGTTAATATATGTGGGATCTGGATTGTATATATCATGGCAAAATAAGTTATATAGGAGTGGAGGTAAAGGAGAACCTTGAGGAACAACTTATAAGATTGGCAGGATCTTTTGGAGAGGAAGTTATGTATAAGAATAATTAAGTGAAGCGGAATGTATAGAAGGAAGCATTTGTAAAGGATACCAATATGCCAAACTGTATCGAACGCTTTTTGTACATCCAAAAATAATACGTCTGATTGTTGACCTTCCAAATGTTTAGTTTGTATATTGGAAGTGAGGATGGATAAGGGAATTATTGTGGATCATTTGGGAATGAAGTCGAATTGGTATTCTGGGTTATAATCAATCGAACACTAAAGGAGTTTTTGTTTAATGTGGGATTCAAAAAGTTTTCCTATGACAGGAAGAAGGGTAATAGGACGGTCGTTGGAAACTAGTGTGGGATCATTATCTTATTTCGGGATGCAAACAATTATTCCTTTTTTCATTAGGTAGGGTAATATTGGTGGGAGTAACAATAATTGAAAAAAAAAAGCTTTTTGAGGATGAATCTGGGGATTTTATCCATAAATAAAACTTTTTCATAATATATGTGGGCTATCGACCATAGATCCTTCTGCCATTATTTTTAAATATTATAATGGACTAACTAAACATCTTTTCTATAAATACACATACGTATAATCATTAAAAAAATCATTTTCAGAAATCTAAAAATGAATCGGTTATTAACCGGAGGTCATAAATATTAGTCAGAGTTTTAATGAATTTAATTTAAATGATTTTTTGAAACTAATTAATTAGAGATGTCAAAGACATAAGGCTAAAAGTGCAGCTGATTCAATTTCTTACTGTTAATAACTTAAGATCAAATTTTAAATCTTCTAAGGTGAACTTTATTTACAATCTTTTGTAAATCTGTATTTCAAAATAACTAAAACAAACATTGCATTTAAATGCAAGTCACCACATGAATAATTATCCACAATCCACGCCCAGAACAAATTAAAACATCAGCCAGTTAACAATTTCCTCATTAATTAAGACACACGGCTCGGCGGATATTTATCAGCGGATTTAATTAATGATTGACTCGTATTACTTCCAGGATCAGTATGAGAATGATGACGTGTACGATGAAGAATGAAATTAATGGTCACTGGGCGGGTTATAATTATTTCTACACCCCAGGAATACGGGGTTGGGAGTTGATTACATGGCAGATGGTATGTAATTTCGGTCGGAATTACGGGTTTCGTCTGATATTTTGTTTGACAAAAGGAATTACGCCCATGTAATCAAACAGTTTGAGTTTTCTAATTTCCTCTAAATGATTAAACTTGATAAGTTGTTTTAAATTGCCGTTGTATAATGACGGAAATAATAATTTCAATGCATGGAATTATGGAAATGTATAACTTTAATTTTCCTTTCGTTCATCAATTTGATTAAATATTTTAACGAATAATACATGTTGTTTCTCTAAAGTAAGGCATGTTTAAAATAATACGAATTATTATTACTAAAAAATATTTAAATAAATATTTCTAATATTTATACATTGGTAGTTTATTTTTATATAATAAATAATATAAATAACTTGATTTTGAATAATTTGTTCATATTTACTATAAAAAATATTTCATTCTAAACATTTTATTAAAATTAATAAATTGTATGAAACGGCAACTTTTGTTTAATTTGGAAGATGCACTTAGATGAGTTAAACTTGCTGATCAAAATGAAATTAATTATTAAATAAAACACTTTTTCACTTTGTTTGTATAACTTTTTATTTTATTTTAGTGACTATAGTTTCGAAGCATAGAGTCACTAAAATAAAATAACAAGTTATACAAACAAAGTGAAAAAGTGTTTTATTTAATAAACTCAAGATGTATAACCAAGTGAAAGCCTTAACAATCAACAAATTAACAAATGAAATTGATTAATTTAAATATCTAAAAAGTAAAAAAAAATCTACTACAATTAGTGGAATTATAAAACAATTATATTAAACAAGAAGAATGTTTCAGTATAAACTGAATAATACTTAATAAATAATAAAAAGTTTATAACGTTTTGATAATTCCATTGATTATAGCGGAGCATTGAAAGGGGCATTTTCAAGATAAAATTATAATTTGTTAATATTATTATGTAGTTTATACTAAAGTATTTCTTTAAATATTGATTCAACCGCTAAACATATTCATTCAGAGTAAACTTGAAAATCAAATATTTTTTCTTAATTATTAGTTTATCATAACATTATTAAATAAAAATGTGAACATTCCAAAATTTATTACATAATTTCTACTTATTTATATTTGTCAAGTGAATTTAATATACATTTATTTAAAAATCGCGGGAAATAACTAGCAATAGACTCAGCATATACAATTTAGATAGAGATTATTTTTAATGATTATTGTCTATGTGTAAATTTTTTAAATTGCTTGAAGAAAAGCGGTGATTTTTTGCGATGTAGTGCCTAGAAAAACCGGTGGTTTCTTTTTCATTTTCAATATCTCTTAAGTGTTATTTTATTCTAATATCGAATGACCTACCGGTTTGTCCTATGTACACTGCATCACATTTATTTTGTCATTTATTAACAATTTCGCTAAATTTGTCGTGTTGTGCCTCAAGACGATAATATATAATAGTACATGTAGTAAAAATTGTAAAATTGCAATTCGAAGGTAATTTTGTTGGCAACTAATAAATCTATGTAGCAATAATAAGAAAATATACCCGTTTATTTTGACAACGACGAAAATACAAAATCCAGGCGGAAAGACCACTGGTCGATAGCCAATTGACAAACTCTTACAGCAAGCATTGTATTATTTTGTGTTATATGTAGGTGTTGTAGTACGATTGTCAATAAAAATTATGTATACATATATATATATATATATATATATATATATAAATACAAATAAGATTATTTTCAGACCAATACATAAAAATCTCCCTTGCAAACAATAACTTGCTTTTCGAGTGATTTTTTATTCCTTTTTTTTATTAAATTTTAATCAATCATATATAAATTTTCTTTTCCATGGGTTGCTATTATTGGTAGTCATATTTTCCTATACTTGGTTTTCTCGTTTTGCGTTCTTCTTAAAGTAAATTTTGTATATTGGAGCTAGAAATATAATTCAAATTCATATAATAAATTGGAAGGAAATGATTAAAATTGTCATTATTTCTTTCATAATTGTTTTCTATAAAATCTATTTATTATAATGAATTCTAATTTAACTGGTGAAAATCCTGTATGCTTTAAGATTACATTAATGTATAATACAATATTGTTCATTGATCACAACAGCAATGTAGCTCCAATTACGAACTGCCAATAATTATATACCAAACCACACCCTTAAGGAATATATTTTGGTGTAGATTTTTTACAGAATCTCAATGAATAGAACACATCTGAAATACAAGCATTAATAGGTGCAAAGAGAACAGATTTTTTCTTAAAATTTAATTTAAATCCATATCATTATCTTCTTCATTTTCTTCAATATTATTAATACCAGTTAGAGTAATATTGAGATCCACATTCTATCGAAAATGTGTGAATAATTCCATAAGACAAAGTAAAGCTTTTAATATTTCTATCGGTGTAACGTTTAAAACAGTAAAACATAAAAATGTAATGTTTTGTATCTTTCAAGACAATTGACAGAAAGGAATTTTGTGTGTTCATTAAACACTGTGGATAAATACTGTTAAAGCCAAACAGTGGCTTGGTTAGCATTATGGAGACTCTACACAAGGGGAACAAACTATTATTAACTGGCACGCTGAATTTAAACACGGTCATACAAGCACCGAGGATGCTGAACGTTCTGGTCACCCAAAATCGACAGATGTTTTGGAAAACATAAAAAATGTTCACAAAATAATTTTAAAAGACAGTAAAATGAAGTTGTGTGAGATAGCTGACACCTTGAAGATATGAGATAACTTAACAATTTTAGTTGGACATCCGGAAGTTGCTTTTAAATGGGTGCCACTTTTGCTTGCACCGGACCAGAAACAACAAAGAGTTTGTATGCGTCGGTATAAGACAATGGATGAAACACAAGAAACGTCTCCACATCCAAAAGAAAAAAAGTGCCGTTTCACTATCACAATGCTCGTGTCACAAGTCGATGACACGAATTATATAAATGACTGTCTGAATTACTTCCCCACTCACAGTTCTCTCTAAATTTGCCCCCAGTGACTACTAGATTTTTGCAGACATGAAAAAGATGTTCATTGGAAGGAAATTTGACTCATATGAAGAAGAGATTCCTAAAATTGAGGCTTATTTTGAGAATAAAGACAAATCGTTTAAAAAAAGGCCTCAAAAAGTTAAGGGAGCGTTGGAAGGAATGTATCGCCATTGACGGAGAGCTTGTTGATGAATATAGTGGAATAACAAAAAAATATTTTTTCTTAGTTAGACAGGAGTCTTAATGAGTGATGTGTTATGTTAGGCATAAAGCTGACGTTATTATAACAATAATTAGAAAATACAACTCTGATTATTTTCTTACGCCCACTTTCTGATTAGTTAATTATTATTAACTTTAATGGGGAGATTTTGGTTGCACTGTATGTCTATTAACTAATGTGCATAGTGGGTATTAGTTTATTAATATGACAAACCCGTGCTTCGACTGATTTAAACTTAGGGGCGTTAAAATTACCAAAAATCTCACAAAACAGAAAGAAACGCCCCTAGAAAAAGCGAACGATCTATTTACTACTCGGTGGACTCCCATTAGTTAATCGACGCACGGTGCAACCAAAATCTAATGGGCGGATTTTGGTTACACCGTGCGTCGATTGAGTTAATCATGATTAACTAATCAGGGAATTTAATCGGAGTCGGTGCAAGTGGGCACCTATAAATTATCAATATCGTCGATTTTAAATCAACGCTTGGTTATCTCCGTCAAATCTCCAACTATCTCTTCTATTAACTGTTAAAAACTTCACGATTATCCTCAATCGACGTGAAGTTGTACATGTACGAGGCTAAAATTGGCTGATTAATAGGTTATCTTCATTATGAATAAGTCTTGGTGCAAACCAATTTCAGACTAACTATTTAATCATGATTAAGTACCCACGGTGCAAGTGAACATTGGTAATACATATAAAATAAATCGTTTTAAAAAATAGTTACAAAAGTTTCTTACAATTAATACGTAAATAAAATAAAAGGGCATTTATAAAGATAGATTCTAAACGTCGTTTACAACTGGTTTAAAGACGAACAAAAATTATGCGTTTTGCATTTCACTTCCAAAACAAAATAATAATTCAACACCATCAAGAAAAACTATTTTTTTAAGTGAAATGTGATTAATTAAATGTTTTTTTATATTTTAATTAACGATTACGCCCGGTAGATATACACCTAAATGAAATTTCTATTTGTATAATAATAGCCCTGACATGCAACCAAATAACACACAACGAATCGAGGGATGAACATGTCGCATATCGATGATTCACAACTCACCCCTTTAACAAAAAGGGTTCATTCGATACCTTGAACAACCCCACGACGGCGGCAGAGCAGGCATATCGTGTTGCTCTCGGTATTTAGCGAGATAACCGCGGTTATTGCGCAGCGAAACATATTGAAAGGCAGAAGGGGGTGGTTTTAGGGTAAATGTGCCGGCACGGGGGCGGAATACTGATTTCTGCGGTTAAGGTGAGACATTGACATGGACGGCACGTCCGAAGGTCCGCGGGCTAAACTGCGCGTGTAACTTTGCGGCGCGGCCGAAATCCAGGGAGAGGGGCCAGAGGCAACTAAATGTACGAGTTTAAGGGTGGGATACATTATGTACACTTGTAAAGACTTCAAACTAGACACTCACTTATCTTTGAATGAGTTTATGCTACATTATACATTCGAAGTGTAAGTTTACCTACTAGCGTTCATCGCAATGTACTATTTAAATTATATGCCCTTAAAATGGTGTGGGAATGACAGGAGCAATATATTATGTTATAAAAACTTTCTTTCTACGCGGATAAATCTATTAAAAATTAGCATCAAAATGTAAATGATTGTGCAAATTGTTACTGTGATAAACCTCAGTTATTAGTGGATACAAAAGAAAGTCCGAAGTGGTTCAGGTAGCAACCCATTAGCGATTGATTTAGTCGTGAACCTGTTTATAGAAAGAATACGAAATCCAGTTGTTTACGGATATGATTTCTAGTTATGTCTTCTAGAAATCCAATCCAAATAAGACATCGTCTTTTTTTATGTCCGTAGATAAATTAAACGGAGAAATTAACTTCATTTATTTTCATAACAATTAAAAAACGAGTAAAAACGTAGCTGTTTAGCTATTTTTAATTTGTTATTTGTTGACGCATCTACTTTGTTATACATTGTAATTCAGTTTTAATAAATGAAACACTTGTTTACTTTGTTTGTATGACTCGGATTATTTGATTTATACAAAGTGTTTCATTTATTAAAACTGAATTACTATGTGTTACAAAGTGGAAGCTTAACAATTGACAAATTTGAAAAAATCGGTTTGTTTTTACTTGTCTAATAACTATGATCCTAAATGTGAACCACATTATACATTTTTTAGCTTATGTATTTCATTTAAAAAGGAAGTGCTAATTATTAAAATTTTAAGATTTTTAAATTAAACGCACTTTCAAAATATAAATTTGTCTTTTGAAAGTGTGCTTAATTTAAAAACATTAATATTGTAAGTATAATAATGAAATTTCAAAAATTATCAATATCAAAAAATAAATTAAATAAAACGAATTTGAAAATAATTAATAAATTATTTCCTCTTTAGCTGCTGAGACAATTTTACTTGTTACATAAGTACTATAACAAATGTCTAATAATAGACACGTTTAATCAATTTAATTAACAACTTTGCAATTACATAAGGCACAGCTGTACTGATGAGGGATAAAATCCCGGAACACGTGTCTGCAGATAGCCTTATATTACGTAACTTTTATTTTAATTAAAAAAAAAAATGTTTTTGCATTAAATATTTTCGATTCAAAAATTGCTGCATTATACAATGTTATTTTTATGCAACAGCAAGTGTCTATTATTAGAGATTTGTTATAGTATTTATGTAACATAAGTCAAATTGTCACAGTAGCTAAAGAGGAAATAATTTATTAATTATTTTCAAATTCTTTTATTTAATTTATTTAAGTAACTGTGACCAGGTGAATAAATCCCTTTTTTCTATTATCAAAAAATAAGTTATGAAGTTTTTATATTAAAAGGTGTTAGATTTAAAACTTAAAAATATCTAGATTTACTAGCAACCGATAACCGTTTTCCAAAAGAAATTTTCATATATATATATTTTTAATGTTTATCGTTGTCAAATAGCGACCCTAATACTCAAAAAATACTATACTCTGGCAGTTACAAAAATAAAAAATGTAACCCGTGGATGTCTATAAAAACAGACAGAATTTTCCAGTCTACGCGAGTTGGATTATATATATATACAGGGTGGGCCTGAAAGGCGTACGATTTTAAAAACACTCTTGTGTTTGAAGCTTCAGAGAGGGGACTGCGCGGGTGGTGGGGTTAAGTAGCCCGGTTCTGGGAAATTTAGTCGCGATGGATCACTTCACAGGAGCGCAACGTGCATTCTGCGTTAAACATTATTACAAAAATGGCGATTCGTGCGTTATTGTTCGGCGTTTATTTCAGCGTGAGTTTGGATTACATGACCTAAATCAGTGTCCGAACGAAAGTGTGATTCGATCGTGGGCCAGAAAGTTCGAAGCTACTGGTTCGACTCTCAAACAGAAGCCTGCGGGACGTCCAAGGTCAACGAGAACAGAAGACGCAATTGAACAAGTTAGATCTTCAGTTCAACGTAATCCTGCTAAATCGACTCGAAAGCGTTCAGCCGAACTTGCGGTATCCAGAACATCTTTGCGTCGCATTTTGTTGAAAGATCTGAAATTGCACCCGTATAAAATTCAAGTTGTGCAGGAATTACAGCCAAATGATCCAATTTTACGAAGAGCCTTTGTTCAAACAATGTTGGAACGCTTTCGGAGTGTCAACAATATTCTGTTCTCCGACGAAGCCCATTTTCACATGAATGGGCATGTGAATAAACAGAATTGCCGTTACTGGGCTGCAGAGAACCCACGTGCAAAACACCAAAAGCCTCTGCATTCGCCAAAAGTAACCGTTTGGGCGGCCATGTCAGCGCACGGAATTATCGGACCCTACTTCTTCGAAAATCGACAAGGCCAATCTGTCACTGTAAATTCTGACCGATACATAGCCATGTTAAGGGATTTTTTCTTTCCACAACTGCAACAATTTGAAGCCTATAATCGTGCGACATGGTTTCAACAAGATGGCGCGACATGCCATACAGCTAATGCCTCTTTGACGGTCGTAAACGAGATGTTTGCTGGGAAACTGATATCGCGCCGAGGTGACATTGCATGGCCTCCTAGAAGTCCAGATCTAACGCCACTGGACTTTTTTTTGTGGGGATATCTAAAAAGTAGAGTCTACTCTAATAACCCAGCCACGATTAACCAGTTGAAGACCAATATCCGGGAAGAAATGGCAGCTATTCCCCGTGCAATGTGCCAGCGAGTTTTTACCAATTTGAGGTTCAGATTCGAAGAATGTTTGCAGCGCGATGGTGCACACCTGGATGACGTTATTTTCAAGAAATGAATTTCCCAGATGTAAATTTTTATAGAAATAAAAATTTGTATGTGAATTGTACTTAGTTTTTTTTTAATGATTTTTTCAAATTCGTAATTATTTCTGGCCCACCTTGTATATATATATAAGGAATATATTCCATTTTAAGGAATTAATACATCTATATAAGGGTGTAAATCTGTGGTAATAAATCCAAGTAAACAAATGCATCGCCGTTGAAGATAATGCATCTAGACTTATATTACAAAATTTGCATTTTGATTAAGACGGAGTGTGTGGCGGTTCAGGGGAGGGGTAAGGGAGGACGAAAATGAAAAATAACACGGACGCGTGAATTTATTGCTCCTCGAGGTATTTAATCAAATCACCACCAATTTACTAATAACTTAATCTGGAACGCAAATACGAGCAGTATATATGTGTAAAGGCGACTGGTGCATAAATCATGCTGGAAGGGAAAGCTCGATGCACGATGGAGGGAAGGAGGGTGGGACTTTGGTAATTTATTAGTAGTTAATTCTAAGGAGTGTTCGATTTTATGTGCATAGTTCGCAACGCTAATCACCTAATATGAGACAAAAAAGTATAAATGGGGGAGATGGTCACTAATCATTTGCTAGCGTATAAGGATAGTCGTTACAGAGTGCGGCCAAATATATATTTAATTATATCTTATTTTCCTTAACACAAAAAAATTAATTATTTCTCAAACGAATAAAGTGATTATCAAGACCCCGGATGTTACAAAAATAACATACTCTAACTAATATTATTTACCTCTAATTTGTCACAAATTAGAAGTAAATATGTTACGAAGAAAAACTTGTGTTGCATTATTATTTTTTTTTTTCAAAATGTTATAAATTATCTAATAGTCAAATTTTTAATAACTTTATTTTTCTCTATTTATAACAATGGCTTCGTTATCTTTTATAAAAGTTAATCGTTTCGCAATTTATTTAATTTTCGGCAAATTATGAAATATTCAGTTTTGAAATAAATTTATTTCTTCATTCTATATCGCAGTGGTTCTGATCATTTCTTTTGAAATTCCTAATTAAAAAAATAAATGCTAAAAAAATTCTCTTCACAACTTATCTACAACTAATTTACGACAAATTACTAACTACTGCAATTTTAAATTACCTCATATTTTACCTAACTTTTCCGAAGTCACATATTTTTTTTTATTTTTTCAAAAATAAATGCGATATTTTCTTCTTTACAACTTATTTATTACTAATTTATGACAAATTATTTACTAATCAGATTTTCAATGTTTTCACAAGAAATCGCTATGACATTACTGAGTTTTATAAGAACTTTATGTCATTTTATTTACAAATAATCCTAATCTAATAATTTCTCTGCCTTAATCTAATTTATAATATTAATAAGAGAAAGATATACAAACAATTATATTACTTTTTTTTTCTTGACAAGTTGTAATTGGTATTAAAAAGTTATATATTACTTTAATTTGAGGGAAACAATCTTTATTTCAAGAAAGTACAAAGAATATTTACAAATTACAATACATTTTCCCGTAAAACTTCTATCGACCTGCGGTATTTCTGCCTGAATTTATATTTAATTTGTTTTTTGTTTTTTTCGACTATGAATTTAATGTCTTTTTATATCATGATCGCTATTGTACGATTAAAATAATGAAACGAATTGGTGTAGGGTATTGCTAGGGAATTTACTTTAAATATTATATGAATTATACGAAGTATTACTCTAACATCGTTACTGATTCCTTAAATAATAAAATATAACCTTTGAAGATGAAAATTCTAATTTTCTTTCCTTAAATAATATCTTGACACTGTACACTGTAAGATTGTTCGGCTCTAGTTCGATGATTTGAACAGTTTTTTTTAAATTTTATAGATCGAATCTAATGTAGAAATTCCACCTTTGGGGCGTGACTAAAACAATTATTTCCAAACTTCTTTGCGATTAAGTCTCCAGTCTAAACTTTCTGTTTTTTCTTACAGTGCTTTTCTAGTCACATAAAAATATATTAATAAATAAGAAAAATACACTATTGTGAGTAATAGGCCTTAATTATGTGATATATTACAAAAAAATCTACATTATCAAACCGCCACTACACAACATTCTCAATATATCCATATAGTTTCATCAAACATAACGGTTGCAATTACACAACAACAAAAATTCAAACGCAAAACTTTAAACGTATATACAACTTATAAGTTACCAGTAATGTTAAATAAAAATAATTCGAAAATAAAAATAATTCTCCCTTTGGCTACTACGATATTTTGACTTATGTTACATAAGTACGTTTTGTCCATTTTTGAACATTTGTTTTATGTTACATAAGTACTTAAAACAAATGTTCAAAAATGGAAAAAAGTACTTATGTAACATAAGTCAAAATGTCGCAGGAAATAAAGAGGAAATAATCAATTAATTATTTTCGAATTCCTTTTACTTAATTTATTTAAATAACTGTGATCAAGTGAATACATATTTTTTTCTATTACTAGTGATATGCTGAAGACTTAATTTGCATCCATATGGTTTTCATAATCCTATGATATCGACGCCTTAATGAAAACATCTAAAATGTCATTTTTTTTTTAAATTTCGCATTTTTCGATACTTCATAGGGGAAACTACCCTATATAAATACCACTAAGCCGTTTTACATAGGCGAATTTTTTGATCAATTTGTCGCTCATCAAAGTCAAGAGTACAGAAAATAACTCCAGGCAAGCAGCTGTGCAGTCAGGATGATAATGTAATGCAGATCGACTTATCGACGAATGTAAGTTCTTAGAAGAGTCCGCAGAGGGCGAGGAGATGAAAATACCTAAATCTAAACGAAAGCTTCTATGCTTGCGTTTGGAAGCTGAAACGCAAGCACCTAAATTGTGAAGCAAAAACAGTGTTCATCTCAACGTTCCTGCCAGATAGCATATTTAATGAAGAATTCACCTATATTTTGAAAGTAATGGAAACCCTTGGAATCAACATCAGCTCGCAAGCGAAGATGTACCAGGTGCAGATCGTGAGAGTCGCGAGTGATCTCACCTCAATCCAGCAGCCCATCCTGCAACGGTATCATGACCTGCAGGTGCAGCAGGATTTTTTTCTAGAAGAGGAAGGGTTCCTGTATGGAGCTGCCCGCTGGTCGGAAAGATTTCTTTTTTAGTCTATCCAACGAATCAACTTGCGTTTTGTCCGAGGTTTAGTTTCCGTAGAACTTAATGTAGATTCATCCCTATTGCAATAGCAAGATGGTCAAGGACTGCAAAAATTTACTCGTTTGCGTGCGATATAAGGAGAAACTCAAATGCTAACGACCTCGCAAGGAAGCAGGCAAAAGTGAGGGACCCATCTATCGAACTTCCGCCGATATCGCCCTTGCGGAATGCAACAGATTTTTGATCGATCAAATGATGTCTTTGGTCAACCTAAGATAGACGGAAGAGGACACGTGTCACACAACGAGGCAGTTATGGCCAATGTGTGATATAGAAAATAGCAAAAGATTGATTGCACTTAGCGGAATCGATATAAGGAATACTGTGGGCATCATCACAGCACACTGTCTTCTATGCAGACACGCACACAAGATGAGTCTCAAACACAATGATTTTTTTTTCAGAGAATGTCTGGATGAGAATTAAGAAACAGTACTCCACTATCTGGGACAATGTCTTGCTCTTGAGGGAACTAAGGACCTCAGTTTGCACTATGCAAATGAGCTGCTCACATAAGATTGTATAATGGGAAGGATCTATATCTCTATGGTACCACAATGGGCCCTAAGAGCCTAAGTAATGCTGGGCTGTTGCCATTGAAACCTAATCTAACCTAATGTAGATTCATAATTAATACTTAATTTTATGTTTAAGATTACGGAAAGTGCCGGTACCTTTCCGGCCACAATTACTTTTTGTACTCGATGAAAAAAAAAAAACGCAAGGTGTTTTAGTCTTTCAAAAAAATAAAAACCGTCTATAAAAGGCCGTCGGAACTGTAATACCTCCTTAAGAATTAAAAAATAAAAGATTATTCTATAAAAATATCCTAAATAAGATAGAGTAGCTGTTTCAAGAATCATGTATTTTATTGGCAACTTAAACTGAACAGCTTAGAGGATACCTTCCGCTGATTGTTGGAGTAAACACTGATGTCTTTTCTATTTGTGGAGAAAAAAAAGGCGCCACTTCATTTACTTCTTCCCACTTTAGAAGATATTTACCCCAGCTATTGAACTAGGTAATGTCTTTCATATATATTATCAACAGCTTTAAATTCCAAAACTTTTAGCGTCACTTTCTTAAGTCTGAGGCTTTGGATTTACACTATTCATTAAATTTGGTCGTCTTTCGCGTTTTGGGTTAAGATTGGAAAATTTCAGAAAGTTAGTCGTCATCTCAGGTTACTCACACGTTTTTTTCTTTTCTTTTTTTTTTTTTTTTGTGATACAATGAGGAATTATCTTCTTCTGCGAGATGATAGACCTTTCCATTTGATTCGAAAATTCGACGTAATACGCTCTTCTAGAAAATCTGTACGTCGCTTCGAAATACACTTAAAAGTGTATTTGCAGTAAAGCAGATAAAAAATATCACGAAAGACGAATTAGATAGAAACACTCGAATTTATCTGTCAGTGTCGGGTGATGACTCCTGAATAAAGCGCGATATTTCAATCCCCTACGACATTATTTCGCTAATGGGAAGTTTTTAATGTCGCCGCAAAGTCATCTTTTTGTCAAGTATGTAAACTGAGTTTCTACGGGTACTCCTGGGTATGAAGGATGGCTGAATCCGACATACTAAGGAATGTGTTCTCAATCATCACGGAAGTAGTCAGAATTGCATGAAGTTAAGTACAAATATTAAGTTGGGGAAGACGACACGAAAATCTTCACAACTCTCCTGACCATTCCCATTCGAAATGGCAGTTGGTAGAAGTGTGCCTATCACTTATACTAGCTGCAAGCAAAAGCTGAATTCCACTAAAATCCGCCGTCGCTCGCAAAAAAGTCTCATCTATGAGGCACTATTTTTTTGCTAATTCTAATTTAAAATCTAGTCTCAGGTATTTAAGTGTTTTTTTTGCCCAATACATATTAAACAAAGTAAATCTAAGTTGAGGATAAAAATCAATCGAGGTTATTTAAGTTAGTCATTTGCTTTATCATAACGTCGAGACGTAATTGTCGCGTAAAACTTAACTACAATCTAATAGTGGCTTTATTATGTAATACTAATTAAACCATCGTTAATTCTGTCGTAACACAAATAATAAAAAGTCTACTATACTTGAGATTGCGATAAAGGTTATTTACATGGGTGGTTGTTTAATTCAATATTTTTGCGTTCGTTTATTACTCTGACATTTAAATAATTAGCCAAAAATAATAATTATAAAAATATTAGAAGAATAACTATTCAACATAACATTGAAATAAATGCATGTTGAAGATCATTAAGAATAATATATCTAGATTTTTGTTAATGAGGAATAAAATATCTTGAATTGATTTAATACTTGACACTTGGTGAAACATGTTGAAATACTTTAGTAAAAGATTACTTATTCTTTTACTAGCACTTAGTTTGTCTCAGAAATTAAATTAAAAACATAACTAATCGTGTTAAGGCCTCTTTCGTCTTTTACAGCATAAACAAGAATATAACAAGCCAGAAATAATAATTTGAATAAATTAAATAAAATGAATTTGAAAATAATTAATAAATTATTTCCCTATTAGTCATCAAGTACTTTAAAACAAATATCCATTAGAACAACTACTTCTCTTGCATATACCAGTCCAGATATTGAATTACAGAATGTACACTTGCTTTTGTATAATGGTGACATATTGTATAATGAAACAATTCTTGATTCGAGAATATTTAATGCAAAGAATAAACGTAATATAAGGGTTTCGGTGTCTATCATAATTTGTCGTAACGTAAGTAAAAAATGGTGATGTGTCCATCATGGTACTTTCCCCGGTCAATACGGTCAAATAAGTTTCTGATTGAAAATTTAATAGGAAAGCAAAATGATTAATAGAAAAAATTGATTGTTGTCTTTAAAAGTTAAAACCTAGTATTTAGAAGAATATTGTAATTAAGTGTGTTATTTCTTACCTTACAATGTGTTGAAATCATTTATCCACACTCTTCTTCATTTTTTCAAACTTTGCGAATGTGCTGAATACGACGGCACTTTGACGTTTTATTTGTCATTAAAATAATTATTTCAATAATTAAAATCTCTAAAGGAATTTATCAGGTAAACGCTTATAAAATGAGGTCCTACGATAAAAGTTTTATAACAGAAATTATTTATTTTCCAAGATCTAAACATTTTATTTGAAACATTTTTCTATCCGAATTAAAAAATGAAAAATTGCTAAGACTAAAGTTGCACTTAATGAATTTTGATTTTGACCAAAAGCTTTTCAGATCATTCCACTGTTATAAAAAGCTTAGATATAAAGTTTGGGCTTAATCCATTTAGCTGTTTATGCGCTATCGCGGAAACACACAGACACACACACAGACATTTTTCAAACCTCGATGGAATGGACTCAGGGGACCTCAAAACGTGCATATTTGTTGAAATCATCAATACTTTCCCTTGGACCGGGGAAAGTAAAAATAGCTACTGCGACTTTTTTACTTAGGTAATAATTCATTAATTAATTTTATCTATTTATTAATTTATTTAATATAATATAAAATAATAGGGCAGAAAGACCTCTGGTCAATAGCCCAGACAGACTAACACCGGCATGTATTGTAATTATTTATATTGTTATATTGTTGATTATCTTTATAGTCTCAATAAAGATATATGTGTGTATATATATATAAAATACACATTTAATGAAACGTTCAGTCACCATTCATCTAGCGTATGGATAACTAGTGATGGCCATTTCGGTTTTTCTAACCTCATCAGACTAGTGTGTTCCATGTGCAATGCCTTGATGAAGGCGACTGAACTGAAATTGTACTGGAGTTATATACCCGATATTAATCATAATAAATTAAAGATGACGCAAGCGCCACCTTTTGCCTAATTTCAAGTGGCCATCACTAGTTATCCATACGCTAGATGAATGGTGACTGAACGTTTCATTAAATGTGAATTTCGTTTTCCTTGTTTGCTTAAACAGGACAAGTTCGCCTTCCTTTAGTGGACGAAACAATGATTCTCGGTCGTCTACCTTGTAGACCCAAATCGTTGACGATGCCACTTGAAATTAGGCAAAAGGTGGCGCTTGCGTCGTCTTTAATTTATTATGATTAATATATAAAATAATTTATTTTATTCAAATATATTTTTTAAATAACTGTGACCTAGTTATTGTTCATAAAAATTGGGTTGTAAATATATTTTTTTCTAATTATATATGGAGTAATGAAATTTTAAATTTCGAAATAGAATATTTAATTAGTTTCAAATTTAAGAATGAACGTAATGAAATATTTCTTTCTCAAATTATAAATTACGTATTTTAAATCCTGTTTCGTCACGCGATTAATACGCAGACAATAAAAAAATATAATATAACTATATTTTAATAATGGAAAGGTTTGGTTTTTTTTTCTTTTGTACACCTACAGGCTTAATTGAAAGTAAAAAAAACTGTTTTTTAAACACGCAATTCCACCTACGGCAATCTACGATCTCTAAACAACACGAAAAAATATTTTATGGTAGCGCAAACTCTCGCACAGGTAAACATTCCACTTGAGTCCCGCTTTTTTTACCCCAAGAATAAAAATAATTGGCCATATTTCAAGGCCGTAAACCCGACTTGAAACGCAATGATTCCGAACGTATTTACTCAGCGGGTATGGGTTGAATATTTTATAATAAAACATTATCTACGGACCCTCTGGAGGTCCTCGTCGGGGATGCCCTTTATTGAGGGGCCATAAACGGGAATCTTTAGAGGGCTGTTGAGACCCCCGGCTTGTAAACTCGCATCAGGGCCAGGATTTAATCGAGTTTGATCACTTTAGCATTCGATGTATATATGTGTGTATATATATAAAAAAACGGATAGTAGAAAGAGAGAGGGAGACGAGTAGGAGGAGTACTTGATTAAGGTATATCTTATTTAGGGAGTGGAGGTGCTTTTTATGGCGGCCACTTTTTGACCCTAACGAACAAGAAAAAAATCTTTATTTTATATACATGTAGTTTGAGCGGATGATGAGGGGAGGCTAGTTTTTTTTTTTTTTTTTCGATTGAGAAATTTATTCTACTGGTTTTATTTTGCTACCCTAACGAACAAGAAGAAAGTCATTATTTTATGATTTGTAGATTCTGCGCATCGTGAGAGAATTTTATCGCTTATCAAGTAATTATTTAAAAAGTGTTTTTGGAAATGTTTATAAATGGTACGTTTAATTTCGAAATTGGCTAAGAAGTAGATGAAAATTCTGCTTAATTGATAATATATTAAGCAGAATTTTGTTCTTTTCTTATTCCGTTAACTTAATAAAAATTTATTATGAGAAAATGTGTTTAAATAGTGACTGCAATTACATTTTATATTGAATTATTTCCTAACTTATCCCGAAATAAAACATATATACAAAATAATCTTTATTTATGAACTTGCAGCAAAATATTGATTGAATAATATAATACATAATTAATAATGTAAAATTCACAAATTGACTATCGACCAAAGGTCTTTGACCCAGTAATAAAATATTTATATTAAAAATTAAACTTGAAATCAACATATTACAATCACTTAATCAGTGATTATAATGCACAAATGAGGCAATTGAATAGTTTTATTGTCGTTGCATTTCTTTTCACATAACCAACAAATTAAAAGCACGTATTATAAGATTTCACGAAAATCTTGCTTTGACCTAAAACACATAAGTTGATTTACACACAGTAAATTCATGAAAAATTAAATTTGAAAGCACATAATAATTAAAAGTCCATGAATTTACTGTGTGTAAATCAACTTATGTATTTTAGGCCAAGGCACGATTTTCGTGAAATCTTGTAATTCGTGCTTTTAATTTGTTGGTAATGTGAAAGGAAATGACAATAAAACTATTCAGTTAACTTATTTTTGCATTACAATCACTGATTAAGTTAGAAATATTTGCGTTTTTACAAAATTCTTTATGATGTGCTAATTCAAGGGTTTATATTTTGAGAAAGTTATAAATTTATTTGACAAGTTATGATATATACGTCACGTTAATAATCAAGTACCAATTTCTCAAAAATGCAATGATAAAAATTCCCCGCTGTTGAAATATTTCTTCAAGTGTTCGTAGCAGGCACACCTTAAATTTGGATATTTAAAAAAACAGACAGAAGTAATAGCGTTTGAAAGAATCAAAGTTACAAAATAAATATTTAGTAACACTAAAACCAAACTTTTTTAAAGACTTATAGTATTGTTAATTAATACATTTTCAAAAGAGTATACAAATGGCTATAATATTATAATAATATTTTTATGTTTTAACTTAAACATTCATGCGACATCAAGTGCCCATTCTATATACAATGCAATATCCAGTGGAATATTTGCTCAAAAAGTAGTTATTACAATAGATATTTTAGTAGCACTAATGTTAATAAATCAATTGTTTCAGTACTGAAGGAAAAATAATAATTATATGTTATTAATTTTAAAGTCCTTATAATTTAATTAAAATTTATAAAACAAATATTTAATGTTCGTTATATATATATATAAGTTATATTATGAAGTTAATGTCATCTCGCTTTGATTAAAATAATGCAAATTTATATATATTCTATAATTAATATTATTTGACCTAGTGAAAGAGATCCGAGAGAGCATTAGGTATGTCGACAGAAAACGTTCAAGACGTAAATATTTATGAGCAATATTTGTATTCCATCGCATTCAGACGAATCGAAAATATTCCAGAACTATGTATATAAAACGGCGAGTAAATACGTGATGTTATACACTGGACCGCCCCAAAACGCATTAGAGAACGTTCCATTCCTATATATATATTTTTTTCGTCCGTCTGCAAATATGTTAAGTATCTGTCATATAGGGATGCCATATATTTTTTTTAATAAATGATTTATCATGATATAAAAATATACAATGTATACATTACGTTTTTTTATAAATTAATTTGTATCTGAAGCATATAAATATATCATATATATAATTTAGTCAATAGTAAATACGATGAAAATTAATTAAAAATTAGATAATTTATAACGATCATCTACGATTTTTTTAAATTTTAATTTGAAGTATCTAAAGATCAAAATAGCATGTTTGAAATTGTTTTAAATTGATTGAGTGAGTTACGTGAAGATCAAATGTAATTGACAAAAAGCACTAATATTCTTTCTTTACACATTTATTTTTATTCCATATGTACATTTCGGGCACAATGTGACCATTATCAATGGATTAATATTTTGATTTTTTGTATTAATTTTAGAAAATACATATATTAGAGAAAGTATAAATATCGCAATTATTTTATAATTATTTTAAAATGTACGTTCAATTACAAAATAACCCAAAGAAGACCACTTACTACGAAAAGTATTGAGCGAACCACTAATCAATACTCTCGTCGGCGATCTCCACCAACTACTCCAATAATTCCGCGGGACGATATTACACTAAATTTAATAACACGAACCGACAAAACGAACGCCTTCGATTTCTGAATTGGCATTACAGATAGCAGTACGAACAAAACCAGAAGGAGTCCCGGAATAGAAATAGGATCCAATTAATAGAAACATCAAGAATATAGTAGTAGTTGCGTCCAAGATCAGAGAAAGTATTCCGTTCTGACAGAGATGTTAAAATGGTTATCAGTGGCACTACAATTGCCTAAATCCGTCGGGAAACTACCAATAGCGGCTATAAAACTAGCGAACACGTTACCCCGCCCTGTCGCAAACCCCACGAGACAAAGAAATCAACTTTGGATTCACTGTTCTTTACCCCCTTCTACTCCCCGATATCTTAACTATATAAATATTCCCCAACACCTTCGCTCTGTAAATAATTCCGGATACCCCCTCATAATAAATTATCCCGGAAACGCCATAGAGACAAAAACCATCGACGTAATCACCAGAAATTTACCGCATCGAATGAACTTCGTCCGAATTCGAGTTCATCCGCGTTTCACGGTCCGAGTTTCACCCACGAGAAAGACGTTTTACCAAGCGCAAACCCACTGTGTTTACCCCCAGATATTGCATGTAAGTGTTATTACCAGTGGTTGTGCGCGAAAGAATAATATTGTGCCTGTTGGATTTACATGCAGACAACAATTTTATTCATCTCGATGTCACTGAACAAATACGTTCTACGAAGATAAAAACAAACCTGGTAGTGCTGAATGCAACATCGGAAATCACAGGTTCATCAACAGTCAAATTTCAACTAGATACGCAGCAATTTCAGGAAGAATTACTAATTATGACTGATTTGAGAAATTAAGCGATTCTTGGAACAGGGCTCTTCTTGAAACACGATGTCGTTGTATATTGCAATAAGTTCTGCGTACACATCGGCACAGGATTACGACTATCCGATGAACGGATTTCAATTCGAAATTAGAACCACAGCGAAGTTTACATCTGTATCATGGTTTTGAAGAAACACCGCAACATTATTCAATGATCTAGTACGACGGTTTGCATATACGTTCATACCAAAACTCCTGTGTGCTCAGCGGGCGAGAATAATAGAGCAAAAAATCCAGCTAACGACTACGAAGCCGATCAGAATTCGACCAATTGCATCAATCCTGCCAAAAAGCAGAAAATCGATCGATAAGTCAACGAGTTACGTTTCTAGCGAATAATTGAGCTATTTAACAGTCCATATATGTCGTTGATTGTAGTGAAGAAGAAAGATGAGGACAATCGCATCTGCATTAATAATCGTAAAATCAATGAGGTGACCATATCAAAACCGACACCAATGCCATACAGAAAGCGCTTAGGGATCTGGGAAATGCCACTATTTTCTCCACTTTGGATTTAAAAAAAGAAATATTTTCTATTGTGAAGGCTTCTACTTTATTATACATGTTTAAATATGATAATAAAAACACTTCTAAACTTTGTTTTATATAACACTCTATTTTTACTTGTGACTGCAGTTTCCATTTTATCCAGGTATACCATTGTAAAACCGTGGATCATCCCTGAGAGCACTTTTTGGATATTAAGTGCTGGATTATCCTTACGAGCACTTCGTGGGACGCTAAGCGTTGGAAAGTCGAGGAGGAGACTTAAGATTAGGATGTGACAACAAATTCTCTTACGGAAAGAAAGCGCTGGAGTACTTAGGACACATGGTCGATGTACACAGAACACATCGAACAAATAAAGAATTACCCGAAACCAAAAACACGACGTCAGCTCGCAAATTTCTTAGATTATGTAATTGGATTCGGCAGTATGTTCAAGACTTTGTAAGCATAGTAGCCCCACTAAATGATTTAACTCTCCCCGCAAGATCATTTAAATGGAATCTATAAGCTACAGCAGCAATGGAAACATTGAATGAACCTATTCAGCAACCACTCCAGCTTCATCGTCCCCTACTCGGTTTACAGTACACTCTGCAGAGTGATGGATCACAAATTGGCATTTATGTAGTACTGTTTCAAATCTATAAACAAGGAGAGAAGAGGAAATTGAATGATTTTTTTTCTAATAATTTTATTTAAAAATTATTTATTAATTTTATTTTTTTAATTATTATTGTCATCCACGATTTTTTTTAAGTTTATGAATATTATGTTAAGACCAAAACACATTTTTATGCCGTTTTTAATTATTTAAATTGAATCACTGCAATAAGTAATGTCAACTTTAAATTCAACTATGTTTAAAAGTGTTACAACTACGTCTATAACTTTGAAATCACCATGCAACTTATCGTTAAGCTGTATCATTTACAATAAAATCAGATGGAGGCCAGCTAAAGGTTAAAATTAGCATTATGCTGGAATGTCAAAACCGATTGAGACAGTAAGCGGTAATGTATATTTTTCTATTGTTTGCTAGTTTCGGTTAAACAACTATTATCAAAGAAATACAAAGAATAAATTGTGACTGAAAAACGCATCATCCTTTTTTACCACTTCTATTTAAATATATTTATACAATAAACATATATTTAAATGAAAGTGGTAAAAAACATAGTACGTCAACTTCATTGAAATTAATTACCACAAAGTAACGGTCGAAATCATCATTTTTTTCAAAGGATAATTATTTACCTTCGTATTTCTTTGGCAATGTCAGAAACATATATAAAAACAGTGAAACAATACTAAAGTGTTTTATTAAAAATCCTTATTACAGAACTAGTAATGTTCACCAATTGTTAGATGAGTCAAAAGTGAATAGTTTAGACTCTCTTTACTTATTGTAAGTATGTTCTATCCAAAAAATACTTAATTCTATCCAAATTGATAATATATGATCTATATGATCTACAATAAATATTCACTGTCAAGTTTTCCTAAGTGGTATAGTGTTTGAATACGATGCAAGCAAAATCCGGCGATTAAAGGTAAACATAATTAACTAATTGGAAAATTTAATGGAAGTAGGTGCAAGTGGTCAATAGACCACCGTACCGCCTGGAGGAGAAGGAGCCAAGCAGCCAGTGCAGCTCCTGTCAGCACAGCGCTCATCATTCCCAAATTTCCGATATTGTTTAAAATTCGAAAATATGTTTTAGGTACAAATTGCATCAAATCATTTACTTCACAATATAAAATTATTTTCGCATATGCAACAACAAATATGTATGACGTATACAAATGTAAAGTAAATGATTTCATGCAACTTATGTTTTCTTTTTATAATATTAAATGAAATATCGAGCTTTCATTTATCGCTGAGACACCATGAATATTTGGTAAAGGTGGAATATTTAGTAATTAAAAATAATATCAAAAACTTTGAAAAAACAAAACATATAAAATATATATTGTACCTGACATTTGAACGTTATTATAAATATCTGTATTTTCGTTTTAAGAAATAATGTATTAGACCATAAGCGTATATTTTTTAACCAGTTTTCATATTTTTACTAGACAAGTAAAAAATAATAATTTTGTACATTTATTCTAATTATTGAATAATATGAACAAAACACAACCCTTCGGTCACTATCCACCAATTAACTCATGCATACATGACAGTTCAGCTAGCTAACATAGTTTTAATTTGCAAATCACCATAAATGGTCGATGGTCCATGACAGACTACTAACACAATTGTACAAATTGTTATAATAAATTTTGTAAAATTTTGTTGTCATATTGTCTGAATAAAGATGTTTGTATATATATGAACAAAAGATAAAAATGAAATGGATACAAAACAAACAATAAAAAATAACATAAACGAATACTTATTTCAAATAACTGCCAGGAAGCGAACCCATATGTTTTTAAAATTTTACCATTCAAACGATTTCTTGTTTTTATCATAAGCGTTGCTGCTTTTGAAAACAGATAAGCCAACGGGTGACATATTTTCTTGCAATTTTATATAAGGCGGGGTAAATACTTCGAGTATCTTCCCAGAATTCGAATAGATTTTCCCTCAAATCACTCACACCGTTTGATAAATATCAACCTATTTAAAAATGATTGTTTTTTCTTATTTTATGATACTGCTAACTCATAGTGAGTATTCTAAAAGTATTCTTTATCTTCAGTTGAACAACTCGAACTGGATAATAATTTTAGACTATTACATTCTATTTTGCAAGAGCTGTCGATTCAGTAAGATGTATATTCTTAAATCATGCATCTAAAATCGTATTGACTGAAAGAAGATATTTTGTTAAAACGTTTATTAATTATCTAACAAAGCTATCCTTTTTTTTTTCATTATCTTATAATAATAGAAACAAATACAATGGAGATAGTTTTGTAATTGGCTATTCAAGCAATTGATCATTAGTATGATTTTACCTAAAATTAAGTATTTCTCTTCAGAAACCTCTTTTATTAACGTTTCAAAAAAGTTTTATAGCATTCGCAAGCCCTTTCACCTTAGCAATGTCACTGGATGAAAGTATTGGTGGTGATTTTTTTTAATAAAATACTTGCTATATAAAAAAGCAAAACGCGACCCAACTTGTTATATGTTAAATACCACCTTGTTTTAACGTCCTAAATAAAATTAACTTTAGCCATGTTCCTTCTTTTAGAGAATGCCGAAATTTATCAGATGCATTTGTGATTTTCTTAATAATTGATAATCTCCCTTATTTTCCAAAAATATGTTTGAGGTTATGTTATAGACCATTAGAGAGAGTACATATAATCTGATCGTAGAGGGCGCCCGGCAACAAATTTTGTTGTACATTTGGTATATCGAAACAAAAATCATCGATATTATTTTCCGATATTTCAAATCGATATTTCTATATTATCTATATATCGTTACTATCCCTAGCTACAACGCAGAGCAAGGTGATACATATGATAATAATATCTAAATCCAAATTTGTGCATTTAATGCTCTACACTGTAAATTATTAAATTTATGCTACGAAATATTTCGTTTCATGGGATTTACTTCACAATAAGACTTTGATTTGATATTTGACCAAGTTTTTTTAATTAAGATTAATGGAAAGCACCAAAAATGTATAGATTAAATGCTGCTATACGTACAAAAATCATTAATAATAATGCAAATTTTGCTTTGATATTAAAATACGCAATGGAGTAATGAAAAATTGTTTATTTCATTGTGGTTTATACAAAATTTTTCATGTGACAAAAAAAGATGGGAAAACTGAAACGCTACTAGATATAATTGATCAATTTATAAGAAAAATGTAGGAGGCGTCAAATATTGTGAATGTTGCTAATTTGCATAGTTGTTGTTTAAATTCTTATTAAAATTCCGTTTAGTATATAAATTAATCACTGTACGTCTTCGTAAGTTATATTTGATGGAACATTAACATAATTCTCGTAAAATAATTAACGTTAACGTAAATAAAATCTTAATTGATATAGATGAGCATAATAACAGCGACAGCATTAGATATCAGGTAGTTGGCACGCAAACAGCGAGTTACGCGTAACTGGTGCAAATTTATAAAATTTCTATTTATATGCAGATATGCGCTCGGCGGGGGTAGTTTAAAACCCCCTAATTTAGTTGAAAACAAGAGGTGAATCACCCCATGTGAATACCACAACTGTACATACACACAGTAAAACCATTATGCATTTCTCTTTCAAATTGCTTTTATAATCCCCCATAAATATCGCTTAATCATATAAACTGGAAACCGCGGCGGTGTTTTCCACGTGGACATTTAATTTTATCTGAGATAAGGGGGGTGATCTTCGGGTGCACTCAGGAATACTGCTGGGATGATAATGGTAACCGGCCGTTATCGTCGTACATCTTTACGCGCGCACAAAAAAAGAACGAACGGTTACGGCGGCGGCTAAATTGCGTAGGTGGTAACTTTTTATGGTAACGGGTAAACATGCTCTTTGCATTTATTCCGCCACGCACGCACATTTTTCATGAAGTTTTCGGGAATAAAGCGAGACCGGGGCTCTAACGAGGAAACACCGACGGTTTTATGAAAGCGAATATTTTAAGCCTAACAAAGTGTGAAATTATTCAAATACGTTTCGAGTTTTTTTTTACACAGCGGCTCTCGACGTGTGTTTCACCTGATATTACCGATGCAAGATTACCGATGCCATTTGTGAATTCCTGCAATTACGAGTGGAGAACAAAGGGATTTTTTTCAGTATGTAATTTTTAATATTACACGTGCAAACACCGATTTTTAATATTCATTTTGAGCACAATGGGGATTAAAAATTCTAGGACTTCGGGTGTATTAAAATTTAATCTCTTTTATTATGATTGTAATTGAAATGAACAATTCATTTACGATACACAAATTATATATTATTTTTTTTTATTATTCTAGAGTACATCGACAAAATAGTGCAAATTAGGTTAAGAGGCAAATAACAAAATTAATTAACCAATTAATAATTCGAATACTTTTCAAAAATGTATTTGTAGAAAAGACATTAATCAGGGGAATAATCAAAATAACCTCAAATTTTCAGTGGAGTTAAGAAAACAATTCCCATTCGCTGATTTTTTATTGCTATTTGACATTTCTGCTTATTTATTGAGAATTGCGTCAACGCATAGTATGTCCATTGATTTAAACAAATGAAAATTCAAGCTATAATTATCACTATTCGCAAAAGGAATTTATTGACCAGGTAAAGGAACTTGAAATTAGATTATTATTCTGGTTTACCATCTGAAAAAGGGCACTTGTTAATTAGAAATTGTATTTCGTTGCTACCATTCCAATATTATGTTTTTTTAGACATTTATGAAAAATATTTATATATTCTAATAAATTGTTCTTAAACATATTAAATTCATTATGAATTTCCACAAAAATAAACAGTGAAAATTATCGAATTTTTTATGCAATTTAAAATTTTGGGTTGAATTAAAAGATACCTATTAAAACACTTTCTCAATTAATATGAAATAATCCTCATACTATAATCTTAATCATTAGCCAAGTTGTCTCTACTACTAGCTGCTAATATCGCTGACATATATGTTTCTATAAAGCGGATTTCATTTTTTAACATTTATTGAATTTAGACTGTTAGTAATGATGCAGAAAAGAAGTTTTCGTTCTTATATATACAAAACTCTTTATTCAAACCATTCACATTTTACGATATATACATTTAATATAAACATTTCATTATGGTGTTAGTATGTACTGGGCCATCGACCAGAGGTTTTTCTACGCGGTTTAGAATTTATGGTGAAGTGAAAAAAAATATGTGCTAGTTAGCTGAACTCTCATGATTCATGGTGAGTGTAGGATGCAAGTATTTGCAAATGATTTTTGAGTTTCAGGATATACAATATTTTGTGAGAAAATGTTGATTACCCCGATAATCAACATTTTCTCACAAAATATTGTAATTGCAAACTTTTAAGAGAGGTTTAATCGGGTGGGATATTGAAATAACTTCAGTGGATTCGTATAGGTACTCGTAAGGATTCTTAGAAAGGAACTTTTGGCTACTTGGATTTGGTAAGGAGAGGATGGTTTTATTTGAATAAAAAGGATGATAAATTTAATTACAAGTTCAACCACCATTCATCTAACATATGGATAACTGATGAACATTTTAATGTTTTTTGTTCTCATAAATAAGACAAGTTTTAAAAGTGGACGAAATAATGATTCGGTCGCTTACCTTCTAGACCCAAATTGTTGACGATGCCGCATGTAATTAGGCAAAAGATGGTGTTTGTGTTATCTTTTTAATTATATGATTTATAGATGAGTGTAGCTGTTTTGACACGTATGCCCTCTTATTTGTAAGTCAATGACCTAATATGCCAGGTCAGTTTTAATGCGTAAAATGTTGGACTTGAAAGATTTTGTTCTTAATAACTCAATTTAAAATAAACAATCACCCAGATGAAGTTATACTCTAATAATCAATGATTTGTCATCCAGAAAGTTAAACAGGTTCAACATGTTGAAGAAATTGTCCATAATAGTAATATAGAATATTCAAATATATATTGGATAAGAAACAGTAAATAATGAAGTCAACACATTTTGAGGAAAGTTTTGAAATAATTTTAATAATGTTCAACAAAATTTTGATTATCATTAAAAATATTTAAATGCATAATTATTATATCTACAATAATTCTTCAACCAAACGGTACCTTCTTCAAATGAATTAGCTTACAACTGAAATATTCTTTGTCTTCAATGATATAATGGAAGATCGTTGTTTAAATAAATATAAGATTATAAAATAGCATTGGAAATATAAACCTTTTGTCTTATACACAATTTTTATTTCACAGACCGGCAATATAAAAATTATGTCTAAGAAAAATAAGATTTTGGCTGCTACATTTATTAACCTATTTATGAAAATTCAATACCTCTTGTAGTCACTTTGATAATGGTTGTGTGACCTAAACTATTCAGTGCTTAATATTAATAAACAAAAAAACTGAAAGTGTTTTTATTTTAAAAAAATCCCGCATACAGTGTTCCTACGGTACATTTTTTAATATAAAAATACACCTAACTTTTTTATTTTTTCTATTATTTTACTTTAATGACTAATTTCAATTAAACGGTAATCAAAAAATAAAATAAAAGAGATATGAAACAAAGCTTTTCATTTTATATTTCAAAATTGAAAATGTACGACGAAGTGAACGCCTCCAAAATTCAATGATTTGTTTTAAAACTTAGAACAAATTAAAATCACATTAAATTTCAATAACTTTTAATTCTCGATCAGAAAAGGAGGCGAAAGAATTGAAAATTAAATATAGAAATATTATCTGAAAAAAATGCAATTGACGGAAATCGCACAATGTTTCATGGGGCAACAACTTTTCCACCTAGTAATGAAGCACTGATTACGCCTTTCTCATTTTCAAGTACTTTTTCGACGAAGAACAAAAGTAGCTGAAAGTAACACATACGCAGTTCAACAGGATATGAATAAACCTGCTAACAGTACAGAGTAAAACGTCTTTCAATACATTGGCATTTGCCTGTACATGTCTCTTGTACATATGCCCGATATAAGAAGGATTGGTCTACTAATCTTGCATTTGATAAAATCAGAAATACTATGAGCTACAATAATTATTTGAAAATAAGACGCTACATTCACTTCAATGGCAATAATTCTATGGTCCCAAGAGACAATCCGAAACATGATCACCTGCATAATCTTAGAGCTATCATCGATATGCTGAATGTAAATTTTCCACTACAACAATGCCTAAGTGTCGACGAGCAATTGTGTGCAACAAAAAGCAGGCATTATATAAAACAATACTTTCCCAACCACACCACACAAATGTGGCTACAAGCTGTATATGCTCTGTGGATCAGATGGCTTCTCGTATAAATTTGAAATTTTACTGGAGATGAAAATTTTCCGAAGTACAGACAAAAAGAAGAGCCCGACTTGGGATCATATGCCAATATCGTCGTACGCATGTGCCGAAATGTGCCCAGCAACCAAAACTGCAGGGTATATTTTGATAATTTCTACAGTTGGATACCGCTTGCATTTCATTTAGCCCAAAGAGGAATACATACGCCGTTAGAAGGCGAAGAATCCCTAACTGCAAACTGCCGAATGAAAAAGAAATGGCATCTAGTCCTTGAGTAACTTCACATGAGTTTGTTAGCAACGTTGATGGTGTGGAAATATTGTCGGTAACATGGAAAGATATTAGGATCGTGACATTTGTAGCCTCCTTCGCTGGCCAATTGCCCTTGTCTGAGGTGAAACGTTTCAACAAAAAATCTAGGAGATCTGTTGATGTCCCATGTCCTATGGCAGTGAACATATTGGGGGAGCTGATTTACTGGACTGCCTTATCGGACCCTATAAAATACGATTGTTTTACCACCTAATCGACATTACTGCAATAAATTCTTGGGTGTTCGAAAAATCAAAAAATCAGTGAACAACGCGGTGAGAAATATATTCGTTTGGCACAACTCCGTGCAGAAATAGCTTATTGTCTGAGCCAACAAAGCGGTACATCAGTGAAAAATGGACGGCCCAGTGAATTGGAAAAGGAGATTCAAGGGAAAAAATGACGGTCTGCCACGACAGCATACGTTCCCCCTAAATATGTGCGTCAAGATGCGGTCAACCATTGACCAAGCAATGAGGAGACGAGACAACGATGCAAAATGCCAGGGTGTAAATCGTTTTCATTTATAAAATGCTCAAAATGTGCCCTGCATTTGTGTTTGAATAAAAATAATAACTGAAAAAAAAAACTCACCCTGTATAACTTAACTTTTCTCTCTCATTGATTGTATCAAAAGTTTTCCATAAATATATTAAAAGATAGTACGGTTTCCCAAGTAATCAATTATTTCCACGTATATATTAATAAAGAACAGTTTTATTATTTCTCGTGTTAGTTATTATAAAGTTTTTATATTTATGAAACGGAAAAATGATTTTTGAATAACGATATTAGCATAAATGTATTAGCTTTCTTAAGAAAATCCAAGTTTGTATTTTGTATATCTATTCCTCAGAATTAATTTTTTAATAATATGCGTGGATTTTATTATTTAGTTATCGCAAATATGTTTGATTTATTATTGTGGGGCATAGTTTGAATCTTGGTTCATGAAATAACTACAAAAATTCACGATGCCTTGATTTATTGAATACGCTATTTAAATATCTCTCATTTGCTTATGTTCTTCTGCAATTAATAAATAATTATACATTTTATGTTTTTTTTTTTTCTTCACGTCAAGGAAGTGGCAAGGCTAACAGCGGAAAGACTCAGAGCCATGAGCACGTGGTAAAGACTAAATCTGACAGAAAGCCATAAGTAAATCTTGACCTGGGGCCCAACTTTAACTAGCACACTAGATCTGAAGATCTCGTCATTTAACTTTAATAATAAATTTATCATAAACAAAAATTGATCATCAGTAGGAGTGGACTGCACAATATATACTGATGGATCTAAAACACACATCAGATGTGGTGCTGGGGCGTTTTTCAAGGACACTAAGTATAACATTTTTGACACCCCTGGATGAAAATGCCACGGTACACAGACAGATATATATGCGATTATGGAGAGCACTAACATTATTCTGAAGATTGCTACGAATATTAAAGCGACTTAAGACATAAAGCAAACCTAAAATAAATTTACTCCTAATACACAGATGTATAAAGTGACTAAATGAGTCTGTGGAAGGAAACTCATTAACCCTAACGTAGACTAAAAGCCACAGCGAAGGAAATGCAGACATATAGAACACAATTCAAATGCTAACAAGATAAAAATAGAACTGACGTCCAAGGCTCTAGCAAAACTAATAAAGGCATTCACCTCCAAGAAGCAGGAAGAGAGATGAAGGAAACTATCAACGAGTGGCCAGACAAAAAACTATCTTCCAAAACCCGACCTTAAAGAGAACTCTCTTTGAACACTCCAGAATTCTAATCGGTTATATTACCGTTGACTAAGGCTTTCGGAAGCACCTTCCAAGAATGGACATTGAAGGCGACGACCTATGTAGAGGACGCAACGAAGAAATGGAAACAGCAGGGCATATACTTCACAAATTCCCAGCACTGTCAAGCATAAGAAATTCCAAAAGAAGCGAGAATCCCCAAAATCGTAAAGGCCACAGTTAGAGATTGAAACACGATCAAATACTGGAAATAGCCAGGCTGACCGACTGGCTCTAGCCCTTTGATTGGGAGGCACTACAATGGGCCAGAGGTTATGGCCCACGTGGGCGCGGCATACTTGCTGCCCTCCCTCCCCTTGATCTTTAATCCATAGTTGATTAAATTGAATATTTTAAAATTGTTTATATTTGTTTTATTTCAAATAAAATTAATAAATGAGATGTATCGTTGAATTTGATTTGAGTGTTACGTGAAATGAGATATATGTTATCACCTTTATACATTTTTATTAACAGAAAAATGTGAAAATACAACTCACAAGAAATAATCAATGTAAGTAATTGTTTTTATTTGAAAAAAAAAAAATCCTAACAAATCATTCTATTGTTCGATGTCGAATTCATTCGTGTTCTTTTGTTTGAAATTTCCATTTAAATAATATCTAGCAATAAATCAACTAGACCGTTTTAAATAAATCACTTGTTGTATTTAAATAATTAAGCTATTTTAGATTTAAAAGGGTTGCCTAAATGAAAAAAAAAATACATACACCCCTGGCATTATTCTTCACCCTCAACCCGAGAGAAAAAAAAAAACATTTACAGGTCTGAAATGAACTTGCATTAATCACACAAACATATACATACAAACACACTGAAACTTACATACACACACGGAACGCACACAATACCCGCAGAAAAAAAAGCGAGAGAAAATAAAGCGCACGAGTTATTGCTTCGCCTCCGCGATGATGAAGTCGTAACTGTCAAAGCGAATTACCGGCGCTCCCCGGATATATATATATTTTTTATATTTCGATTTTTTTCCTTTCCTTTTGAGTTCTTTTAAGGCCGGTTTAATTTCCACGGCCGTTTCTAATTTTCCCCGATTCCGCATAAATTACAGGGCGCGAAGGAGCGCGATATGGGGGGTGTGGGGGACGGAGGGAAGGAGAGAACGGTTGGGTTTTCCTCCAGTTTATCATAATTTCCAGTATTATTTTCTTTCGGGCTTGGAGCGTTTTATTTTCTCGGGGAGAGGGAGATTAGATTTCGCGCTGGATGGAATTGAATCGGATTGAGTGAATGAGTGCGCTTGTGCTGAGATTTTTTCCTCTTCTTATTTTTTTTTTGCGGATTGAATATCGCACATTTCAATTCAAAATGTTGATTATTGTATTGGACGTAACGTTACTTCGGTAGTTAAATTAATTACATGTTTTGAACAGTATTTCCCAAAGTAAGGGTTGCGACACACTAGTGGGCCGCCCTCACCATTGTATACGTGAATTAAAATAAAAGTATTTAATAAAATGTTCAACCACCAGTCGCATAACCAGCATATAAATAACTGGTGAAGGCTATTTCGGTTTTCCGAACCTCATCAGTGGTTCCATCTGCAATGCCTTGATGAAGGCGGTTGCACATTTTATTAAATGAATTTAGTTTCATTTAATAAAACGAAAAACACGACAAGTTCACCATCCTGTACTGTACGAAACAACGATTCTCGGTTGTCTACCTTGTAGACTCGAATCGTTTACGATGCCACATGAAATTAGGCAAAATATAACGCTTAGTAATTACATTTTAAAAATACTAAAACTAGAATAAATCAGAATAATTAATCAAAGAGATCCTAAAACGATATTTTAAACATATGAATTGTAGTTTCAGTTATAAAGTTAATCACAAAATAAAATGAATAAAGAAATATAAATGAAGTAATCATCTTAAAAAAATCGTTTATAATATATTATAGAATTTTGGGGTCAATGTTTTAAATGTATTTTTAAAGTTTCTATTGTAAAATTTAATATAATGTATATAAAAATATATTCTTCAAAATGATTTCCTTTAAAAAGGCACATCTGTTGATATATATATCATGGTACAAATTTCACTACAATCAATTAATTTAATTGAAACTTTATATACTTTTAAAAAACAGCCTCGAAGAAACGCATTGTATAACAAAAATAATACAAGTGCAATTAAAATGTCAAATATTAGCCTTGGCTGTTAATAAATGCTATAATATTAAAAAGAGTATTATTGTGTTCAATCATTGAATAGTGGTTAAATAGACATATAGAACTGTTAAAAATGTCTAACTTTTAGATTAAGCTGTAAAATAATATTGTTTATTAATTTAAATGCAAAAGTGTATCAACATAGAAATAAATGATATGATCATAATATGTGCGTATACAAGTAATCAGGAAATATATAAAATTAACATATTTTCGAATATGCTAATGTTGTTAATGTTATTTGCTATTAAATAAGTTGGTACTGTATTTTGAAAAGTTTAACAGATTTAAATGTTTTGTCATAAATACATACTCATATGAAAAGAAAAAAAAAAAAAACGGGTCATTGTGTGATTTTAAAAACAAACGGTATTTTCATTTAGTACTTCGAATAAAATTTAGTGTATCACAATCAATGAGACTCCGAGTTTTTTTGCCTGTCTTCCTAAACCATTCAAGTACTTTTTGGTAGGAAGACTGACATGACAGAATCTGAACACATACCACAGGATTTTTCCATCTGCTACAAAAGCAACAGTTTTTTCACTATCTTCTGCACTTAGAACCATTATCAACATACCAATCAGCTCATGGAATGAACGTTAATTGAAAACAAATCAACTCACCTTGATCCTCTGTGCATAATATCTAATGAGCAATAGGAGAAGAACATATACCTTTAAATTTCGTTTTCGCTTATTAATGTTCATTAAATAAAATACCATGGGCTTTCTACTTCACTCTTCAAGACAGCGATCGAATAAGTCAAATCTTCTTTTAACTTGCAATACCTCAAATCGCTAGTTTCTTAAGCTTAACTGTTATTTCAAATAGTATAGTATACGTATTTGTTTTATTTGATTGATTTATTTTATTGGACTGTAAGAGCATTGAGTATCGGGGAAATTACATCAAGTGAATTTAATTTACAAATCCAATTTAATACGAAGTAATTAATGAGAAAGAAGTGCCCGATATGTTATAATTTCTGTTGATGTAGTATCCAATTAATAATAGATTGTACAATTCCTGAATGTTGAGATATTTGCCAAATATTTACTTTAGATAAATACGTTCCTTACAACAGGTGTTTGATTTTTTTCTTAAAATCCGCATGTCCAATGGGTTGGTCCAAAATAATATGTAAAAAAAAAACATTGTCTAAATTGTTCTTCCTATCTTTGCTTTTGTTCCACTATAGGAAAGAACTATTCCTACAAAAAATGGTGCATTTGAAGCAAAATTAGGGGTTGCTGTGGTTTTTCAGCGATAGAAAATACTGAATTAAATGTGTTTTTCACAAACGACAATCAGTTAGTACATAAAATAGTTAACATGTTAACAATCTTTTTCCGGCCAGTTGTCATAAATAACGGCCGCTGCAACTAGATCATCTACAGAAGTGTGGCTGATTAGACAGTCACCTCAAACACGATAGTGATAAATGGCAATGCTATTTTTTAAAAGGAGACGTTCTCCGAAAGTTTTATTTTCACCACTTGTATGAGAATCCAGGAGTAAAGAAGAGTATCCGTCATACTACCGAAGATGTACTTATTTATTTACACTCAAAGAATTAAGCATGCTGAAAAGATACTTTAAAAGTAGGTAGATAAGTACTTCTTTTTAAAGAATAACAAAGTATCAGATTTTTTTTATATTTGCGTAAAACAGCATCTCTTCAAGATAGATTTTTATGACCTATTCGATATTTCGTCCAAAGATACCCTGCAGATGATGACAAATGAAGAGGACAAATCATTTCTGTCAACTCAGAGAGAGAACATACTAAACTAATGCATGGCAGGTGTCGACATGTATCTGATAAAGAAGGAGAAGAGAAAATGAGAAAGGGAAATTAAGGCCCAGGAGATTCCGAAGTAAAGAGGTAAACAGTGAACATGTTCTATCCAGTACTGGATTACAGGATGATGTAGATGCAGCTCTGTCTCATCTTCGTCTGATGATGAGTTCGAAATGACTTCGTCCAGTTCTCGCACATCAACCAACCAGGAAAAGAAGGTCCTCAGTGAAAATATTATTTCTACTGTAAACCGCGTTAACCTTTCCAACTTTAAAAGATTATTCGTTCTAGAAGCAGTAGTTCAATCTCTCGGTCACCCAGTAACAGAGATGACAGTACTATATGACGGACACGCAGAAAATTCGTGCAGCTGTGACTACGAGAGATCAGAACTTCTTCTCCGTACTATATTCAGACAGTAAGCTGCTTCAAAACATTGCCGGTGGAAAGCACAAGGTAGATAGAATGGCAATAATTGTAACTGAAGGTGGAATGGAGAATCTCGTTACAGTCCCCGAGATTTGTAGCGGGACTAGCCAAAAACAAGCAAACTTTTGCCAGCGTAGACTGAATAACTAGAGACTAAAAACTCATTTATAGGGACTCATCTCTTCCAGTATTAGAAGCAGTTATCTCGATACTGCTTCTAGTACTGGACTTAAAAGTAGTGTGGTATGTTACTTGAAAAAAGCGCTTTAGAATAAACTTTTATGGATTGCATGTAAGCATTACGTATTCCAAGGGCGTGGGTTCCCACGTTTTTGGCGTTGTATTCGGATGCAGTGAAACTTTGCTTGTAGCAACAGTGGCCCCAAATGAAAAAAAAAAAAAATCACTTCAGGAAGCAATTGCTCATTATTGCTACAAGATGTAATTTCTACTAGGGTAGTCTCTTCAATACTATCTACATCAATAAGCATCGTGAAGGGCTAAAGCAATGAAAACCCAGCAGCCCAGAGATAATCGAGATAATCATCTCTAGCTATTGAAACTTTTTTTGAGAAACTTCGAGTACGGAATTGGGTACGAACTTCATAGCCCCTAGAGTAGTATCCAGAGCCCTTTGGATGGCTAACAAAGAGAAGAAAAGCATCACTGACTACCGCTTGTTTGTTTGACTTATTTACGGAAGGTACTAGAACGATGCTTCACTAGCTGAACGAGCTCCACTGAACGACGTAAAGCTTCTAACTCAAATAGAGGCCTATCCTAATCAGGTAATCAGAGATGCTGCAGTACTTGTCTGAAAAATTTGTGGGATTGGTCATATTTGATCCTTAGGATAAAGCTACAATTAAGAACGAAATGGTGAAGAATATGCAGCACCCAAGATTGGAGAAGAATTTCAAAAGATTGGAAGGTGGGGCTGGCCGTATTTGATCCTCACGTTAAAGCTGGACGGTGGAACGGCCCTGTTTGAACCTCAGGTTAAAGCCACAATTAAGAAGAATATAGTGAATACTCTGCAATACCTTGAGATGGACAAGAATCTCAAAAGATTGGATAGTGGGACTGCTCTATTTGAATCTCAGGTTAAAGCAACAATTAAGAAGAAAATAGTGAAGAATCTGCAACACCCAACAATGGAGAACAATTTCACAATTTCAAAAGATTGGACGGTGGGACTAGCCCTATTTGATCTTCAAGATAAAGCTACAATTAAGAAGAAAATAGTGAGAAGTCTGCAACACCCTATAATGGAGAAGAATCTCAAAAGATTGAACGATGGTACGGCCCTATTTGATTTTCAGGTTAAAGCTACAATTAAGAAGGAAATGGTGAAGAATCTGTAATGCCCTACGATGAAGGGGAATCTCAAAAGATTAAATGGTGGGACGGCCCTATTTGATCCGAAGATTAAAGCTACAATTAAGAAGGAAATGGTGAAGAATCTGCAACACCCTGCAATGGAGAAAAAACTTAAAAGATTGAACGGTGGGTCGGCTCTATTTGATCCTCAAGTTAAAGCTACAATTAGGAAGAAATGGTGAAGAATTTGTAGCACCCAATAATAGAGAAGAATCTCAAAAGATTGAAAGGTGTGACTAGCCCTATTTGATCCTTAGGTTAAAGCTACAATTAAGAAGAAAATGGTTAAAAATCTGAAGCACCCAACAATGAAAGGAAACTGAAAAGATTGGAAAGTCGAGCATTCAAATACTTAAGTCTTCTTGATACCTACGCCACAAAGCGTATAATGGAATTCTTCGATCTCTTCGATAATGGACAAGAAAGAGCTTTGTCATTTCTGGATAAGGATCCTGCAGAATTGATTAAATTACATTAAAATGTTGCAGAAGGTTCGTAAGATGAAAGTGATTATTAAAACTAATATTAAATGGAAAAAGGACAACCTTGGGGAGAATCGATTTTCCAACATTTTTGGGAACAACCTAATATCCAATTTCAAGAAATTTAAATTTTTAAACCATATAAAAGAGTCAGGTTCCATTCAAGAAACCGGTTTTCCCTCTGACGAGCTTTTGCTGGTTTTCTTTGTAATTCAAAATATTCATTCCCTTTGCAATTGTCAACATGTTTGGATAGTAGTAATGCAATGTACTTAATCTTACTTAATCGGCTGTCGTATAACTAACACAGCTTGAAAGTGAGTGCAAAACAGTTTTCATGCGGACGTAATATAATATAATAATATTGTTAATACCAATACTGAAAGTTACGTGACAAGCGATTTTTTATAAAATACGGTAGTTCATCAAATGTCATTTATCCTCCTCCTTTTATCGTATCGGGATTGAAAACAAATATTGTTTATTATTACTTTTTATTTATTTTTATTTTTGTCCACCTATCATGAAATAAAAAATTATAACTTCTTTTCTTGTGGACCGAAAAAAACTGATTCTATAATGAAATAATTGTGATTTGTAATAGATGTTATTTTCGTATAGTTACAAGTTTGGGTTAAAAGCTTTTGGATTAACATCCGTTTTATTAAATAAAAGAAGTGTAAAGGTATTTTACTCACCGTTATGTACGAGCAGTGTGGAATCCCTGGCTAGGGCTAATTCGGAATCAGTGAGCGTGGCGTCGGAGGCGTTCTCCGAGGAGGGTGTGTCGCTCAACCCCGCCGGCTGCTGGTACAGGGGGTGCTGGTAGGTGTGCGAAGAACCGTACCTCCGGGGCGATTCCTCACCTTCTGACCCGCTAACACTGTACGCGGGATATAACCTCCCCTTGCCTGCAACAATCGAGCGAAAAGAAACAAATAAATAACCGACCCACCACGTTCTGGATGCAGATGAATTATTCAGTCCGTGCACTCACTCCAAAACAAACACTTTATTTTTCCAGTTTTTTTGTATTCCTTGTTGTTGTATAAATAAAAGTCCCGTTGAAATATTTAAATCTATTTGAATAAATCCGGTGCATTTCCTGCGAATTGTATAAAAATAAAAAATAAAATATTATACACTTTTTTAGTAGATTTACAATTGTCTAACCTAAATATTTATTAATTTATCAAATGGCAATTGATCGTCTTTTTGTCTCGCTTCATCTGCTAAGACACACCAGTCTATAATTAATTATTTTATAGTTGAAATGATACTTTAAAGTTATATATAATCAGCTGGAAGTTTTTTTTTAATGGAATAATCTAAATGCGGTTATTCATGTATTGAAATGATAAATTAGCTAAATGCTCGTTCCTTTGAATACATGAACCAATGCAGCATTTCTTATTCTTTCTGTACTCACAGCAATATAATTATAACAATAGCAATATAATTATAACAATAGGTGACATAAATTATATTATTCAGTAGCTCCTTTTAGATGAGCTTTAAAAATACACCCAGAAAACAGAAACACAAATCTTTGTACAATGCAGTGTTTTCAAATATGTACCTTGTTACTTCAATAGGGTAAAATCGGCACAACATGACAGTTTTTACATATAGTCTTTTGACACATTTGTAGTAGAAGGTGTGACAATTATTTCAATGGCTTCAGTTTCATTAGAAAATTGCATTAAAATAATAAGAATCCACCATTAAAATGTTTTTTTGTTGAAATTAAAAACTATGGATAAAGAAGTAAAAGCCTCAACTAACAATAAATTATCTAAAGGTGTAATAATCCAGATTAAACCATTCATTTTGTTTCTGCCCCGAGATAAAATTTTACTAGTATAAAAATTGTTTAGATCCGCATTAAAATAAACAGAAATTAATTACTCGTGTACATTTCAGCCATTCACCGCTATATTTCAGCAGTTGGCGAGCAATTAAAAAAATAAACCACATCCGCTATGTATACCTGAGTCGGAAGTTATATGAAGGAAAAGCATGAACTTTATCGTGAAAATATTTATACCGTCCCACATTCTCCGGCTTGAATAATTTAGCACGAGCAGCTGCGTTTATCAGATTTAAGTATTTTTATGTAGCGACCTATATTCCTCCAACTGGTCTCTTAAATACACGTTACATGCTGTGCATGCATATGAGCAATAGACATTATGAATTCTCTTGACAATGATTGCATAAATCGGAACTTGTATCTGACAATTCTGCGATTCCGGATTTTATTGCGGGGGATTTTTTTACGGGCGTTTTATTTCTGCTTTGAATCGTTCAAATTAAATTAATTATATCCGTATTATTATTTGCTACATGAAACAAAGTGAATATTTAAATAATGTGAAGTATTTATCAAATTTCATATACCGATAAAACAAATTTTCACGCAACAAACTTATTAAGCGTATCAAAAAAATAACGCAGTATATTAATTAAATGAAAGACACATTGTAAAATAAATACGAATAGATTATTAAAAATCAACCAATAAAACAATTAAATACAGATTCAGTTGAGCAATTTTAAATTCTCGACTAGTTCGGGGTTATCAAGAGAATACAAAATTTTAGTTTATTTAAATTTCTATGGATATTTAGATTTTAAATATATTGATTTTATAAATTTACTTGTGGGACAGGCAAAATAATTTCTGTCCCAGCATTTGCATACAAAGTGGAAAAAATACCACTAAAACGATACATTTTTCTTTGAATTATTATTATTTTATTGAATCATACAGTACACAGGATTGGTTTATATTGAGAATTGCACATAAAATAAATGGCTTCCACGACTTTACAAATATATACGCACTTTTTTTTCTAAAAATGTTATGACCATTTTGCATTAATCTGGTTGAAATGTCATTGATATAGGGTTGAATTTTCTTCTTCAATGCTCGCGTGCTTACAGGCCTATAGACCTTTGATTTTAAATAACTCTATACAAATAAATCCATTCGTGTTAAGTCGCACAACATAGGGAGCAATTTCTTATCATAAAAATGAAAGAGTGTAGTCCAGGAAATATCTCATGCAGTAATTGAATTGTTTCACGGGAAAAATTGTTGACACTATATTCGCTCTATAACATGTAAAGATTATTTTTAAAATAAGGATTAATTATATTTTTAAAGTCTAGGAATGTTGATTCTGCATTGTGGACAATAATAAAAAAAAATCAAGAAGCTCTCTACAGCGTATTCTCATTGAAAATCTCTGTTTTTATAATATCAGAGTCGATTAACACAAGAACTGAAGCCTAATAATGGACGACATTACATGTCATTGACACTACATGTCTGTAACTCTATTATGATGTCACGATATCGAAGACTGGTAACATTGACAGATAGACAAGCTTCATTAAAAAAAATGATCCAATAGTGCATTCACAGTAAAATTAGCACCTAACCGTGGGTGCATTTGTCTTCGTTAATCATAATTTGTTTTCCAAAACTCTAAATGCAAAAAATTGACAATTTTAAAGCCATTAAAGTAAACATATGCTGAAAATAATTTGGTTAGAAAAATCGCTATACGCTTCTTGATGATTCTGAATAATCCATTCAACGAATCCTCTTCGCTATGCATGATCATTACCCTTCAATTCATGTGTCAATCCAAATTTTTAATTATTGAAATATAGATGTTCAGTGACAATACGGAGTAGATAGCTTCTTGATTTTTTTTCATTATTGTCCATAATGCAGAATTAAAATTCCTGGACTTCAGTCTAAATTAGAACCTATTGACTAGAACGACATGTAGTGTATCGTCCACTTCACTATTACTAGGCGTCAGGTTTTGTGTCAATCCAAATTTGTAATAATAGAAACAGAGATCTTCAATGAGAATATGCTGTAGAAAGCTTCTTTAAATGTTTCATTGTTGTCCACAATGCAAAATTAAAATTCCTGGACTTCAAAAATGTATATAATCCTTATTTCAAAAATACTTTTACATGTTATAAATTGCAAATAGTGTCAATAATTTCGAAAACACTTTTACGCACTGCTTTCATATTGACATAAGGGATTATCCTTGCATGACTAGTATCTTTAACATCAGTAATTGATCCAGTATGCCTGATTTTTTTAACAATTATCAAAGTAATTGTTGACAAAGATACCTCACTGTTACGACGATATTTTGTACGCAATTTCAAACTATGGTCCATGACTATTATTATTTCGAAAAATTCGCTTTCAATGATGAAAACACGCTCTTTTATCGCAGAAGATCCCAAATCTTAAAACTGTACTGTACAGTATTTTTTTTAAGATTTGATACTTTACTGCAGTTTTTATATCGTATCCTTGTAAAATGGAATTCTCCACATTTGAAAAATATTAAATTATAATAATATATACAAACATCTTTATTCAGACAATATGACCACAAAATTTTACATTATATTTATTATAACAATATGTACAATTGTGTTAGTAGTCTGGGCTATCGACTTATAATAATATTTTTAATGTTCCACAAAAAAACAATAGGACAGATTACAAAAATTACAAATTTTATCTAAATACAAAATGTATTTCACCTATAAATGTGAATAAACAACAAACGATAATATAAGATGTCACCAAACAATTCGTTGGCATTACGACAAATATGCGTTAGTGAAGCTAATATATCTAGTAATAAGGTAAATTTAATTAAAATTAGATGGGAGGAATAATAAAACATTTTTAGAGAGTAAATATTCACAGTCGAATTTGTTATAGAGTATTTTCCATATAAATTAAAGACGACGTAAACGCCACCTTTTGCCTAATTTCAAGTGGCATATTTAATGAAACGTTATTGAATATTTTCCATATGTTTAGCACTGGAGGCCTTTCAACGAAAAAAAGAAAGAAGAAAAGTAATGGTTTTATGATTTCAGAAGATGAACATCGCCCTTTTCTTTTCATTGTAACATATTAGATATTGAAGTTTAAATGAAACTGTCTAAATTATCAACACTAATAAAAACTATGACGTTTGCAACTCCAACTATTGTAATTTATATAATTGAACTATTTACAGATGCTAAATTATAACGTAGTAAAAAAATAATATATTTTAATGTGATTTAGACAAATCAATTGAAATAAATTTCCATAATTATGAATCCAATAATTGTTCTTAATGTTCCTCGTATGATCTAGACCGTAAGAACAAAGTAAAGTAAGTTCTACTACCAACAATTTTTTATTGTTAGTGAATTTCCAAAGTACATTTCGATTACTTTTAATATCAGATTCAATTCTTGTAACCCAAGTGAGCTATAGTAATTCTTTAATTACAAAATTGCTTCGCGCCGAATTGCTAAAGTAAGGCAACCGGTACAGGTAGGTTTGGGAAGAGAGTCAGATTAAATATAATGATTTAACTAAAGCAAATTTGCAGTCAACTGGGAACAAGATAAATTTCATAAATTTAATCATTTCAAATTATTTTTATTTAATTTATTTCACAATAATGTATATTTTAAAGCTTCATATTTTTTTTATAAAATACGTAACGCCAGCAACGAGCCAGGAACGAATAAAAAGAGTCATTTTTCATAGTCCCTTGATTGTTTTCATACTAGAGTCAATATGAGCCATATTCGAATCGTAAGATGACTTAATTTGTATTTTGAACTAAGATCCAGTAGTCACTCAAAGTGGAATTTTACGAAATCCTTATATAAAAAAACTCAATTTTGAAGAATTGGCTTTATTTTTTTAAATTGATTTTTATATTATATGGATTTGTTAAAACTTCAGTTTTAATGAAACAGTTTCAAAAAAACGCAAAATTTAAACAATCTGATAATATCATCTCATTCTACATATATTAAAACCTGGGATCCTAGATTACTGAAAAGATTCGATAAATAACTTTCCCAAAATTAATTCGTAAAATTGAACAATTTTAAATGAGTAAAATACGGTGAAAAAATGCGCTTCACAAAAAATATATATTACAGTTAATATGAGAAATAATGAGTTCAATTTTTTATTTGAATGAGTACGTATATTGTACTTTAAAATTCTGATTTTTTTAAGATATCTTTTAAAGTGATAGCAATATTAATTTTTTTTAATTTTATAACTGATTTTTCAACTTTGGAAAGGTTAACATATTTTTGGGGGGGATGGCTCAAACTTTAGTTCACACAATGATAATCTGCAGACATTTTTCTATAAGACCAAGTCAAATTAATATTAAAATTGATCAAATTAAGGGAGATGTGATTTTTTTTTTAAATTGTATTCGTAATTATAGGCCGATGCGCCTGAAATTGCATTCAACGGTTCACCGCTTACAAACATTCACATGCCCAAATTTAAAAACAATCTTATCTTCCTTAATTTGATCGCTTATTGTAAATTAAAATAAAAATTAAAAAATCAATATATCCATTCATGTAAATATCCATAGAAATTTTAATAAAACAAATTTTAAATTTTCTTGAAAATGGGCTAATAACCCGAAACTAGTCGAGAATTTAAAGTTATTCAATCTAATCTGTGTTTTATTGGTTGATTTTTAATAATTTATTCATATTTATTTCATAAAATATGAACTACCAATGTCTAAATATTAAAACCATTAACAATGAATTGCAATTTTTATTATGGGAACAGTCGCTATTTAAGGCTTGAAAATTGGAAAGTTAGAATTTAATTTTAAGATAAAGCGTTTTTGAATTTTGTTTCCTTTATTCCTGTAGATTGGATACAAAAATATATAAACCATAAATGAATAACATGGCTATTACGGTGGTAACTTTGACCTGTATAGACAAATTTGAATAACTTCAAAAGATATACTCTTTGTTTTCGAAAAATACATTAATTCAATTCTAAAGCAATTTCCTAACACATTGTTGTAAAATTTTTGAAGGTTTTTAGAAGGTTTGTTTTTGTCTGCTATTTAAACGGAGGATATAGAAGTTTAATAGAGAGAGCAAATACGGATCGTTTATTCTGTGATGAATTAATTTGTATACAAATATGATTTGCGACAAAATTCTTCTATATTGAAGTGAAGCAATTCCAAACTCACTTTCGAGTACATTCAATGGATAACCCTGCTCAGGATAAACATTAAAATATAAATATTTCAGGAATTTTCTCTGAATCTTATCGATTTCTAGTGCGTATACTTTGTACTTAGGGCTCCAAACTATTGAACAATATATAATGTAAATATTACTCTCAAGAAAACTTTACGTTTATGTTGAGCAAATAACTTTAATTCTAAAAATAATTTAATTATTTATTTTATGTTATGTTTTTTTAATATGTAAATTTTTTTATTTCATATAAAAAATATATTGTTAAAGAATGTTCTTAGAATACAAAAAAGGTGAAAATATATAGGGTGTTCCATTTTACCCAATTATCTCAATAAATTGAACACTGTAAATTTAAAATATAAAAAAATCACAGTTTGTTTATATTCAATAAACTATTATTTGAATGAAATAAATATGAATAAATTATTAAAAATCAACGAATAAAACACAGATTAGAGATTTTTTTTTAATTCTCTTGAAAATGGGCTGATAACCCGACACTAGTCGAGAATTTAAAGTTATTCAATCTAATCTGTGTTTTATTGGTTGATTTTTAATAATTTATTCATATTTATTTCATACAATATGAACTACCAATGTCTAAATATTAAAACCATTAACAATGAATTGCAATTTTTATTATGGGAACAGTCGCTATTGAAGGCTTGAAAATTGGAAAGTTAGAATTTAATTTTAATTTTAAAATAAAGCGTTTTTGAATTTTGTTTCCTTTATTCTTGTAGATTGGATACAAAAATATATAAACTATAAATGAATAACATGGCTATTACGGTGGTAACTTTGACATTTTTCCCAATTATCTCAATAAATTGAACACTGTAAATTTAAAATATAAAAAATCACAGTTTGTTTATATTCAATAAACTATTATTTGAAATAATTTTTGAGACAGTTTGAGAATTATTTAGATGTTTCGGTAATTTTGACCAACAATTGGCGTTCTAAAAATATTCTGTTTATATATAATAAATAAATATTGTTATAGTCTGTCCGGGCTATCGACCTGGGGTCTTTCTGCCCAATTCCGTTTATTTTACTTCATTATTCTAAATATGGTACTTTATTCACGAATGGATTTTTGATTTGTTGCCTGAAGTATATAACTAATTTATTGGTGTCAATAAATCAAAAACAAAATATTGTTTGGTTTTAAATGATGGTGATGACAACCAGGAAAATGGACTATTTTTCTTTAGATACTATTTATTAATAAAATAAATATAAATTGTATGGATAAGGATAGAACAAACAATTCGAAATATGCTTATTCTCTCAATTTCTGGCTAGTCGTTAGAAATTTTATATGAATAAATTATTTCTCGAATAAAGAATATTGAAATTATTTCGTCATTGTTATAAGTTAAATTAATTGTTGACTTAACCCCTGATGAAATATGTTTATGTATTAAGCATTTTTAAATAATCACAGGCTCAGTTTCATAACTGTAATTTTAAATAATCTAAATTGTGAACATAGTCAATTGTTTATTTGAAAGTTTTAAAAATCGTATTTATAATCGTTTATTTATTAATATATGTTAAATGAGAAGTCAGGGTAAGTCTAATTTAATATATATAAATGTATAAGCGATTCAATACACGAATTTTAAAGTTACGAGGGTTGCCGAAGTGTGAAAGAGTTGAATTTATATATCAAATCAAAATTAATCAAATAACACGTGTTTAAATATACAAATTTGGGATACGAATTGTTTTCGATACAGTGCAAAATACACGCGCACGTAATTCGCTATACCATGTTTATGATCGATCCACATATCCTTATCAATGCGACCAACTCAGCCGTAAGTCCGCTTACAATAGCAACCAATCAATGCTCCTTTTGACCATTATCGGAACACATGTCAACACACAGGAGCATTATACAAATCAAACCGTATTAGTGGCCACAGTCCGGCTAATGAGTGAACGGGACACTTCAATGGACATTTTTTATTCGCTAACGTGTATTTATTTATGGCTTTTGCGTGCACGTATTATATATTGAAATATAGACAACATGTAATAAACAGTTTGGCCTTAAAAACCACTAAAGACCATACTTTTATTATGTCTAATATCAAAATACATACATCATTGAAAACTTTTGTTTGTTTTTGCGTTACTTACAATCTTAAAATATTATCTAAACAATATAAATGTATGTATATAATTATATATAAATCAACAATTATATAACAGAACATAATTTAAGTATTTATTTATCAACGGAAATCTTTGTACAAAATATATAATATATAAAAGTAACTTAAAATAAACATAACATAAACCAAAAGAATAGAGTGTAAAACATAACAATAAATTCTTAAAATAAATCAAATTGTAAGTGGATAAATAAAAACAACAATTGACATGCCCATTAATCAATTTAAATCCGTAACAGAAATCAAGCCCTGCATGAAAATAGATTTAATGTAAGAATGTTTCCAAAAGGTTGGGAACACTCCGGTATTAATAGATTTATTGAATAATAATTCAATAGGGGTACTTAGAGAATAAATACATTGCTTTTAAAAAAATAAGTGGGTAAACCATTTGGTCAATCAAATTATTTATTGAATTAAATATGTCAGAGGATTTAAGACAGAACATTGCGCAAGAGATTTTATGATTAAAATTAAATATTGGAGTATCAATTAGGTCCTCCGTGTAAACAGTGCAAAATAATCAGCAAAATAATCAACACATGATCTTCCCGCATTGCATTGTTTATCATTAAAATACATTTTATTTGGAAAATTTTTATATTTTTGCACTCGTTGACAAAAGACCGGAACACTTTGGAATTAACTTTAATGGTATCTTCAGATTTCCGAATATAAGATTCATAATTTTTTTTGCTTAAATTACAACAGGTCAATCTATGATTTCTGAAGGTTTCATAATGACTTACACTACCCCTATTTTTAAAAGTAGTATCAGCTTTTTTAATAGATATAACTAAATTGATGAGTTAACAATTAAATCATTTTGGGTAGTTTGATGATTTATAATAACGAGTAGACACATACAGTGAGAGGGAAGAGTTAATGATTCTATGGAAATCATTTAAGTTACAAAATATTATTAATGGCGCAGTAACCAGCAGATTTAAAATAATAATAAAAATAATCAGTGCATAAAGGACGAAATAAAATAGAAAAATTAAGGCCAATATAAAAGCAGATATGATGATAATAATTGTTATGTAAATAATCGATGTTTTAATATTAATATTAGGAATTGTTTAGTAAGTTTCACTTGGTTTGTATTACACGCAAACATTTTATTTTTCGACTAGTTTCGGCACTTTGCCATTATCACGAATATTATTAATAAATATTAATGTTATCTAAATTGGAAAATCAAGAAATTTGCCGCGTTCATTAGAAATCACATTTATAATAAACGCGGGGGATTTTGACGTAAATTATTAAAATTAAAAGAGTTACTAAATGTATTTGTATACTGGGATGTTTTTAAATCTGACAATAGTTTATATCCTGCAAAATTCTAAACTGCGGTCGGTAAATTATAATCACCACAGGAAATGTAATCAGAATTAGGATTATCTAAGAAGATATGATCAATAGCAATCGCATATTGTTTATATATATCCAAAGGAGACCAAGGTGATATATAAGAAGGGCCTAATATTAATGTATCATTAACTTCAACAAATAAACACTATAAAGAGCCTCCGCCTCTACTTTTAGAACTAGTTCTGGTCCTGTCTATGATTAATATAGTTCAGTAGATTGAGTTTAGAATTCATCATGGAATCATCGAAACTCGTTTCAATAAGTATTATGACATCATATACATAGCAGCTCACCTTTAGATGGAAATCACGATTTATTTATTTATTTATTTATTTCAACATTCTGAAAGTAATGACTGCTTATTGACTATACTGGGAACTCCACTTCTAAATTTATTGGTCAAGTCAGTTTTATTCTGTCTTTTTGACATTAGCATGAGTAATTACTTGTAGGTCGATTTATTTTAGACTACGTTTTTTTTAAGGATTGAAGAGATCTTCAGATTTTCTATATGGTTTATACCTATTTTTTTTTTTCATTATCAATATCCCACGAGTTTTCAACGGGCTTTAAATTCTTTAAATTATAACGGCCAGTTTATTAAATTAATGTTTTCTTTATTTAACAAGACTTTCATAAGTACAGTAATAAGTTTTGGATCATAGCCATACCGAAATAAACAGTTTAGTGAATATATAATAATCTATTCAATTTTTATTACATTCTATAATATGTAAACACATATTTTTTTTATTTTATTAATAAATTTTTAATAATCTATTCATATTTATTGTTACAATATGAATTACCAATGTATAAATATTAATGTCGGATTTCACCAACTCCAATTAAGTTATTCGAAAATGTAATTTATTTGTCAAATAAATTTGACATTTATAGTTTCATCAACGTCAAATAACACTATTCATTGAATAAAACGGTTAATAAAGTAATCATATAAATTTCTCCTGTTAAAAGTTATTTAGAGATTTCTAACCTGAAATTCGTTACGTTTTCCTTATATTGCAACTGACTACTATCCTCGACAGCAATGAATAACAGATAAGTGATATTCAAATTTAAGGTTAAAGGATCATGAAGTTAAATTTTGTCAACATTTATTGATTTTTTCGTCCTCATCTTCTTCTTCCGATGATGATGAACACTTTCAATAACCGCATCCGCATATAATATTGGAAAGAAGCAATCTGTTTGCTGATGACCATATGAAATGTAAGAAAAGATTTAAATTATCAAAACAATGTGTCGAAGAAATTTTAACTTTAATAGGAAACAATTTAATATATATCGAAATTTTCCAGTAAATGCAATGAGTTTGTTGCTTATTGCATTAAATTTCTTTTTAATTTAAACCATTTAATGAATCTAATCCAACTGTATGCCGAATTATAAAACAGGTTACACATTAAATTACAATGCTTCACCCACAATTAATTTACTTACCTCAGAATAAAAATGAATTAGTCAAATTCCAAAACGACTTTTATATGATGTGGTTTTCCACGAGTTTTCTGCGCAAAAGATTGTACTCATATTCATATACAGTCACCAGGTGGCAATAATGGTGAATTATATAGGAATCGTAAAGGATGGTTTTCCATGAATGTGCAAGTAGTATGCGATGGAAAATTGAAAATCAGAGATATTGTTGCAAGATTCCCTGGAAGTATGCATGATTCCACGATTTTTAATGACTGTATCATTTAGGAGACAGTGGATATGGCTGTAGAAAATATTTATTGACTCCACTGCTAAATCCACAAACGCGCTCTGAAAATGCATATAATTCCGTACAGATTAAAACCAGAAATACGGTGGAACGTACAGTGGCTAAATGACCACCGTATCCAAGTATTGCCTTGGCCTGCGAAGAGCCCTGATCTCAATCCAATTGAGAATGTTTGGGGATACCTACAAAAAAAGATTTACTCCAGAGATTTTAGACCTAGGAATGCAGATGAAATTCACGAAATTGTTGAAAATGCATGGGAGGATTTGGCTGACAACTACAATATGAGGAATCTAGTTTCATCCATGAGTACACGTTTGGTAAAAGTTATCACAGCAAATGGTGGTCCTACAAAATATTAATTTCATAATTTCTACTTGTATTAAGAATAAATATGTTTAGCATTGTAATTAGCAATTGAATAATAGTCCTTTAAAACCTAAGTTACGCCACTGTTAAGAGTTCTGATAAATCTGTACAAAATAAGACAATTTCTCTATGACAACAAAATACCGTTCACATTTCGTCGGCCGCCATTGTACATTTGAGATTCTTAAAAGGCGTTTTCCATGCCTGTCTCTAGGAAAGAGATTGAAAATTGAGACGATATTGTCTGTAATAGTGTGCTGCATAATATTTGTGTTAATGTGAATGATATTTCACCGAATGAAGTTCCAGATGTAATTATACCTGCATTTGAAGAACCAGAAAATGTTTTGCCATATGAAGTAAATAATAAATACATGCCATAATAGCAATAATAAATACAATATTTACAAATAATTTCAACTTTAGAATATTATTTTTGTATTTTTTTTAACAAATTAAGTTACAATAACTTAAATTAATTGATTTTATAGTTGTTCTAATGCCAATTTTTCTTTTTCTTAAATTATATTTAAAATTTCATTTTTTTGTGTCGTTCAATTTTCATTCTCAATACTTCCTCTTAAAAATGAGTAGAACTACATTTTTTTAAGACTTAATATAGGACTTGGTTTCGACGAAGAAGCGAAATTTTGCCATTCAGATGAGTATTCTTGCAAATGGGGCTCTTCAATTTCCTCTTCAATATCTTCCATATTCGTATCTATTGTTTCTTATTATTGTTTGATTAGAAAAAACATATTAATTATTTCAAATTACCTTCACGCACATTTCACCATTTCCAAACGGTGACCTTATAAGGGAGTTTCTGTTATGGTGTGGGCAGGTATTTCTTCAGAGGCACATGCCGACCTTATTTTTGTAGAAAATGGTGCTTTAAATGCACATGGATACGTGGAAAAATATTGTGCAAGAAGCTGTTGTACTATTTTCTCATTTTATTGGAGATTACTTTATTTTAATGCACGACAATGCTAGACCACATGTGGCAGGTGTGGTGACACGCTTCTTAAATAAAATCGGCATTGAAACAATAGATTGGCCAAAAAGCAGTCCAGATCTCAATCCAAGCACATTTGCGATAAACTCCAAAGACGTATTCATAGTCGTTCAGCCTTGCCGGAGACCCTCCAAGAGCTAAAATTAACACTCCAAGAAAAATTACATGCAATACCTCAAGATTTTTTAACAGCTTTAATTAATTCAGTACCTCGTCGGTTACGCGATGTGATTCAAGCACAAGGAGGACATACGCGCTATGAGACATCGTTGGGTTGTCGGTTAAAATACCAATGTGGAATTTTTTAATGAATATTAAAATCGGTATTTTGCACCATTTCATACTTTTTTAAATTAAATTTCAATTTGCGTTAATCTGTTTCTCTTTTCGGTTAATTTCTATTCAATAATGAATATTCCTTTCGATTAAAATCATTATTAAATTAAACTTAGTATTATATTAGTTATTTTGTATTTTTTCTCGATGGCTTGTTTTTTTTACCAGTACTTAATGTTTAATTCGTCTCTCTTTTAATACCTTGAAATCAAAACTGTTGTATTAAGTACTAATAAATGATTTGTACTAATGACTATGTGTTCATGTGTAATGTAAGATATTGATATTAAAAGAATAATTAATATATACAGAAGATAACCTCATTTTTCACTATAACACATGTCACATGATTAGTGTTTCTCATTTTTATTTTGTTACAGTTGATTCGCAAATTGTGTGTCTCTTCTGGTGCTTTTTGTTCCCTTTGTTAGATAATAGAGACGTAAAAGTGTGTGCGTTTTTCGTATTCAGAATAAATATGACGGTATTCACTCGACTCTCGACAATCATGCGAAGGCCCACGGGAGCAGTGCGAATTACGTCAGCGGATTCTCTCGGGGATGGCGCAGAGGATGACAGTGGCGTGCATGCCATAAGGCACCCGCCGGAGGATGTGACGTGCAAGATGAGCGATGAGCGATGGAGGATAAAGGATGAAGGATGACGAGGTGCGAGGCATAATGCCACCCTTGGGACTAACAGCTGATTGCTCCATGCAACGACACGGAGAATCAAAAAATACAAATTATTTTATCACGTAAAAAAAGTCTGTATTCAATTATAATAGGAAGAATGATTGTCCTTCCGTCATAAATTTCAGAAATACATTTTATTATGTTGGGTTTATTGTGTTATTTCTCTTTCTTATTCGTTAATGCAATATGACCAATAATTACTACGAAAGAAATTAAATATTGAAACTGATTTATGATTGCTATTATTAATTAATGCATTAAATTTATTATTAATTTATCTCAAACTTATTTTACTATATGCTATGTATATCTATGTATTCTATAATTTTTATATTTTTTCCCATACATTCAAAGGAAGAAGAAAAATATGCATTTAATTAATAAACTAAAATACCAATTACAGAGATATTAAAAATATCTTGATTGAAAGAGAAAACAAAATCATAGAATTTAGTAAATGGATTTCTTTAAAAAAGTATTTAAATATTTCATTAAAAAAATACATAAAGGCCAATTTTCTACAATTAAATAAAATATATAAATTAAACGGCTACTATTCATAAACATTATTTCCTGACAATTTCCTTCATTTAATTGAGATAATATACGGGGTGTGCCGTTAATGTGCGGAAATGGCTTATTCTCTCAAATTCCTGGAATCAAAATCCAAGTAAATATTTATTACCCACGCCCCAACCATAACAAAAGCTGTTGGCGTTCTACATGGACTGATAGACGATCTGCAAATCTGGTATACGAAATAGAGAATCTCAATAAATCCCAACAAAACCCAACTACTTATTTCCTTCCACCGCCATAGTAATAATTATCCTAATCAAATTAAAATTAATAATCACTCCATATCTCCTTCACCCACCTGTAAGTACCTTGGTGTAACTTTAGATCCAAAACTCTCCTTCATCAACCATTCCCATAACCTCAAAGCCAAAGTTAAGAGCAGGGCTAAGCATTTTAAAGCCCTCACATATAAAGATAAATTTCAACAGCTACATATACAAAAATGATTTGTCGACCCCTGATCGAATATACAGCTATTCTATTTCACAACCTCCACCCACAAGTTTTAAAAAATCTCCAGGTTCCGGAAAGGTCAGCCCTTAGAGCGTTAACAAAAATCAGACAACCGAAAAACTCACTCCATAATCCATCTAACTTCCTCCTGTATGAAGCCTGTAAAATCACTCCCATCTCAGATCGATTAAAAACCCTTTCCTTAAAATTTACCGTTAATCCCAACATTACACCCATTATCCAACAGTTGTGCATTCCTCGTAACCCTGACATCACTCACAAATTCATTAATCCCTCATTAACAATTCATCAATTCATTACATCAAATTTACCGGACCAAGATATATACAGTTAGTGATCAAACAGTGACAAAAGTCAAAATGTCGCAGTAGCCAAAGAGGAAATAATTTATTTATTAATTTCACATTCTTTTTATTTAATTTATATTAATGAGGTACCGTACTCTTTTGGAGTTTTCGTACTTTTTCTTAGAGAGATTAATGCAATATGATCGAGATCTGTTCTCCTCTAGAATGCATTGATTTTTTTCTTTACTTTTCATTTTGCTGGCACCAGTGAATAAAAATAAATAAAACAAAATATGAGTTATTATCTATTAAGTGAGTATAAATGTTTACTACGGAACATAATGTTTTCCTTGTCGAAAGCTACTGCGAAAATAGGTCAAAGAGACAAAATCAAGAATGGGCGCATTCATTCAAATCGAGTATTGAAGAATTCCGCGCTGCATTTCTCGCCATTGCAGTTTCCTACGACGACTTGCGACATGCTATTTAAGAATGTGTTTTAAGTTTCTTGAAACAGGAGTTCTAAATAGACGACATGGCGGTATCAGACCAACGAAACTGACGGCTGAAAATATCGCAAACATAGAGAAATGAATAAATTGCCTAAGACTTACACCGTAAGTAGAATTTTCATATAGAATATGCCAATCAATTCTTAAGTAAGATCTTTACAAATTTCCGTATAATATTGGTTGTGTGCAAGAACTTCGGCTTCTTGATTACCAAAACGGTATTAATCATTACTCCAGGAAAATTTAGTGAGTGCGTTTAACAATATAAAACAAACAGTGGCGTTGTATTTAAATTATGAACAACACTTTCAATATTTGTTATAGATTGTATGCCCTAATAACTGTAAATTGTACTTATTATAATCAAATACATTATTGTTATTCCTCAATTTGTTAGAATAATATAACCTATAGTGTGCGGTTACTTTTATTACAACATCATTTTTTTAATTAAAAAATGGCGATGTGTCCGTCATAGTACTTTCCCCGGCGAATTCGATAAAATACGTTTTTGAAAGAAAATTTAATAGAAAAGAAAAAAAATATTAATTGAAAAAATGTATTGTTGTTTTATAAAGCACGTTTTATTTGACAAAAATATAATTATTTAAATAATTAAAGTCTTCACAGCCAACATAATGACGATTATAAAAATACTTGTTTATTTCTAAGGGAATTTATCAGGTAGATGAAATTCTTCCGCTTATAAAATAAAAACTAAAGGTCCTACAATAAAACTTTTCTAACAACAATTATTTATTTTTTAACATCTATAACTTTTATTTGAAACATTTTTCTATCCAAATTAAAAAATTAAAAATCGCTAATAGTAAAGTTGCACTTAATGAGTTTTGATTTTAACCAAAAGCTTTTCAGACCATTCCACTGTTATAGAAACTTTAGATATGAAGTTTGGGTTTAATCTATTTAGCCGTTTATGCGCTATCGCGGAAACACACAGACACACACACAGACATTTTTCAAAACTCGATGGAATGGACTCAGGGGACCTCAAAACATTTGTTGAAATTGACGACTAGAAAATTTGTACGATCACAATACTTTCTCTTGGACAAGGGTCCGGGGAAAGTAAAAATGCAAAGCACTCCATGTTCATAAACAAATTTGCAAATTTACATCCATGTTTTTCTTACTCTATCTATTTCTAACATATTAAATATTCCTGCATTCCTTAGGTCCGTCGGATACAAATGACCAATAAAAACCCTAAAAACGTCAAAATCAACATAGGTCCTTCGGTCTTCCATCTGCCTCTGGGAATTCTTCTTCTACTTTTGCTGCCCATTTCTCTATTACTTAATAAATGTACCTTGTTTAAGTTCTTTTTCTATTTTAAAACTTTCTGCATTTTCAGTCTGCCTGTTTCTTTGATTTAGTATCAAACATTGTCATAATTATGATGTTTCATAATGTAATAGATGAAATATATTTATTATGTTTTTACCATTATTTATTCATTTTATTACACGGCAAGTGTTTCAACAGGAATTTCTGTGATTATCAAGTGGTAACAAAAATTTCAAATATACAGACTTATGGTTCTAGAAAATTAATTAAATAATAGTTAGTATTATTCACTTAATGAATTACTCTGGATTTATTTTTAGATACGGTTGAAAGCCTACTTAAAATTAACGAATAGCATTCAAAATTATGTATTTAACTGAAAGTAGTCTCTAATACCTCTTTTATACTGCGTATTGCATCTACTGTTGATTTTGTTTTATAATTATTGGTAATAACCCGACACCAAATGGCAAAAGGGATTACTGATCATATACATATATATATAATTGCAATCTACTATTTTCTTTGCATTTTCATTATTTGTATATATTTTATTGAATTAATATTAGTAATTTGTAAGTTATCCTTCATAATGTTGCTTAATATGTAGGAATTATTTCTTTACGTTTACATATTTATCTTATTAGAAGTTTCTACTTACATTTTATCTCCTTATTACTTTATTAGTTCTATCATTATATTTTCAAGGGGCTTTTCATTTATCGCTTCCAAGATAGCCTCTATTTTCTTCATTTTTTATTTCCTCTACACTTCCTTTTTATAAGCATATATACATTTTTATTAATCATTAAATTTACATGAAGATAAAAATTACTGATATAGTCTAGTGTTAAATGGCTTATGATTATTTTTTTCGTTATACCTTTTGCGTTTTTATTCTTATAATTTCCTTTTACTCTTTTAAGCTTGTTTAGTTTTTCTAATTAATTTATTTAATTACGTTGTATTTTGGTTTATTTTTGCATTATTTCCATTTATCCATAACCTTCCATTTTTTTATATAAAGTGCTACATAAGGCATTCCCCTATTCATTGTTGTATTGTGCGTATGATTTTTTTTTTTCATTGTTTCCTATTTATTCGGAATGCTATTTTCAATGATTTCGTACTAAATAATTTTAACATTTCCAATTGCAAGGTTTGTGCTTTTTCCGTTTTGCGACAATTTACTTCATTATTGCAACTACCATAAAGTGCATGTTCTTACATCAGAGATGCTTTGCGTTGTTCTTTCTTTGTAATGGCATGGCCTATTATGGTTATCGTACTTTTGTCGGAGTGACATCCGAGCAATTTTATGTTCTTTCTTGGGTTTGAATTTCGTGCTCATTATTTCTATTCGTTATCATTGCTAGTGACACCGCTCATACCCGTTATTGTTGGAGTTGTATATACAGGGTGAGTTTTTTCTATGGGGATCTCTGAAACTATAAGAGATAGAAAAACGGTTAAATGGGGAAAGAAGTGTAGTTTTATAAGACGAATAAAATGACACTTTCAAAATATTTGAAAAAGTCAAGGGTAACTAGATATTTTGAAAAAAGTAAAATGTGTCAATTTTTTGAAATCAATATATCTCTATTATTATCATAGATAGAAAAAAACTGTAAAGGACAAAGTTGTACAAAATTTTACACAGATTAATAACAACAAATCAAAAAAAAATTTCGCCCATATTTTGGGAGATATGACACAAACTTACCTTTTTTTAAATGGAAACAATCTGGTTTTATTTTTTTCCCTTTAATCCGATATAACATATGCCATAGTTATTTTTAAAATAAAATAAGTTACAGTCGTTTTTAATTTTACCATACACCAAAAAATAGTTGGCCATGAAAAACAATTGCGGTTGTTTATAGCAACGTAGCAAATCAATATTTAATTTATTATCTTTCTTTAGATTTGTCAAAAGTCAAGCAAATAATTCTGAAATTATCAAAATAATAATAGAATAAAATTTTAAATATTACATAAGATGCTCAAAAAGTCCACCATTATTATTATGGCATAAAGTACATCTTTTTAAAATCGAATTTATGGCTTTTTTGACTTTTCTTCTGTCAATAGAATAAAATGTTTCAAGTACAGCTGGTCTAAGATCCTCCACGGATTGATATGATTGTTGATACACTTTGTTCTTCACATAACACCACAGAAAAAAAGTCTAAAACGGATAGGTCGGGTAATCTAGGTGGCCATAGGATTGGTCCATTTCTTCCCACCCATAAATTAGGAAGACCATCATTTAAATAGTTTCGCACAGCCAACGTGCTATGAGGTGAAGCTCCGTCGTATTGAAACCACTTCAATCTTGCCAGTACTGATAAATTTAAATCATCGAGCATATCTTCAAATGTTTCTTGAAGAACACGAAGGTAATCATTTCCATTCAATGTGTTATCGAAAATATATGGGCCGAGAATTCTCGATCCGAACACACCGCACCGCACCATACATTAAATCCAAATTTAATTTGTGGTCTCGTGGATTCTCCTGACTCCAAACATGTTCATTGTGCCGGTTAAAAATCCCACAATTAGTAAATTGCGTTTCATCTGTCCAAATTATTTCTGTAGGGAACGTATTATCTTGCCTCTTGGCACATGTTTTTGTACCACATACAGAAGACCATTCTCTTATTGGTATCACCGTCATGTAAATTTTGTGAAATTGATACCTTATATGGGTTATATTTATGTTTTTTTTTTTCAAAACTCGTACTACAGTCCGTTGAGATATGCTTGCTTCTGTTGCAATTTGTCTGGTCGATGTGGATGGATCTATCATCGCCAATGCTAATACGTTTATTTCCGAAACATCATTAATTTCGTTTTTTTTTTTTTTCAAGTTTCGGCTTTGTAAAGGATCCGTACTCACCCAAATTGTGGTAAATTCTTCTGAATGTTGGTAAAGATGGCTGCCGACGATCGATATATTGATTATAATATTGTTCTGCAGCATCCGCAGCGTTTTTATTACACTGAATGTAACAAACAAGCATATCACGCTTTTTTTCGTTGGGAAAATTCACCAAAAAAATACAAAACAAACTTATCCAAACAAACCAAATATGGAAATGAATTAATGTGTGTTTAGAATAAACAACTGCAATTGTTTTACTTTTGTCTTTTTCATGGCTAACTATTTTTTGGTGTATGGTAAAATTAAAAACGACTGTAACTTATTTTATTTTAAAAATAACTATGGCATATGTTATATCGGATTAAAGGGAAAAAAATATCCCTTTTAATAAAGTGATAGCCAACTATTGTTTCCATTTAAAAAAAAGGTAAGTTTGTGTCATATCTCCCAAAATATGGGCGAAAATTTTTTTTTTATTTTTTGTTATTAATCTGTGTAAAATTTTGTACAACTTTGTCCTTTACAGTTTTTTTCTATCTATGATAATAATAGAGATATATTGATTTCAAAAAATTGACACATTTTACTTTTTTCAAAATATCTAGTTACCCTTGACTTTTTCAAATATTTTGAAAGTGTCATTTTATTCGTCTTATAAAACTACACTTCTTTCCCCATTTAACCGTTTTTCTATCTCTTATAGTTTCCGAGATCCCCATAGAGAACATCGAAAAAAACTCACCCTGTATATATATATATATATATTTCCATACAACTTCACTTATGTAATCTTCGTCAATTTAAAATCTCTTAAAATAACACCGTTATTCTTGTTTTGGCAATTCTTTGGAAAAGTTATCCTTTTCCTTACCTTGTGACACTTCGGTTGCGGTGTATTCCTTGCAACTTCAATTATGTAATCTTTTTTATGAGTTTGATAAAATCTAGTATAACAACGTCGTACCGATCGATTTGAAATTACCCACGGATTTATAGTCGCGGATTCGCGCGGATCCTCCACCATGGTAGAGACCATATTTTAAAATTGATTAACAGTTTATAAACGAATGAAAATAACCGAATTATAGAAGAGTTGTGACAACACATATCTAACTTAATTTTAAATAATTTTTACTTTCAATTATTAGCATCTAATCTAGACATATGAGATTCAAGGTCCAAAACAAAGATGTTTATTAATGTTGAGGAAGTTGATTTTGCTACTAGATTGTTGCTAAAGGTCTACTTAAGGATTTAAACCAATAAAATCAGGGATATGTATTTCATAACTTTTTAAAACCGATTTTAACGCTCCGCCACGGATTCCGTATAGAGAGACGAACTTTTCCAAAAGGAGGTATTTTTTGTTCCTGTTATATGAAGCATATTTTTGTTCATTTCCCATACACCTTTCCATCGTACTTCCTATAAATTTGTATATTTATCTTACAATTTCTTCTTTTATTCCATCTCTCAATAATATTTTAATGTTCTATGTACACATTCTGATTCTATTTTTTTTTTCTCTCAATTTTGTTGTGTTATCTTTTCGTGATTGTCCTCTATGTATTTTATCGAAAAAACGATGAACTCTATCTGCGCAATCAAAAAGGAAGGATTCATCGAAGAAGATGGTGAATATACTCTTGATAATCATTAAAAAAAAGTGTTCAATTACTATGTTACTTCTTTTATAATCAAGCACATTTTTAACAATAATGTTATGAAAGTTTTAATAATAAATTGTACCATTTTAAAAGAAATGTATGTGTATTATAGTACAGGCTTTTAGAAGAAGAAGAAAAAATTAAGTTATACGTTACCCTCGAAATGAAGTAATATATACAGTGCGTATTGATTTTTATGTTATCAATTTCAACCCCCTTTCTGACATGTACGTATGTGTATACGTAGTATATAGGGTGAGTAAATTAATTGGAACTTCATTGTGAAGTCTATCGAAATGAAATCAGGACTTACTTAAGCGCGTGTCCTCTATGAATATTGAATCAGACAACTCCAGCCTCTATAAATACAGATTACTCGGGAGCGCTGGGCGGCGCAGCACGCGATTAGATAGTTATCAGTTGCTGACAGTGGCGTATGTTTACTGCAGTAACTTATACGAGCCGCATTGTTCGGGGAGCAGCGCTGTGCTCCGCTGACCCTCTTTGGTATTCCGGAAGCGCGGTGGCCTTATATCTCTGTATATCAATCACTGATCAGATGCGCTCGCAGAATTCAAAATTTCGGAATATGTGTCAATCCGTTAATGTGCGATTAACCCCATGATGGATCGCCCCGAGGCGCGCAATTCCCGGCTCTCAGCTTCCAACCCCCTCGCTCGGTTTATTTACATCGAATTAACGCCACGCGCTCGTCGGTTAATTTCTTTTTAAAAACCCGCACGCACACAGAGAAAGAGTTGAGTGAAAAATAAAATTACAAAAAAAGTCAGTCAGCGCGCGCGATGTAATCGGTGTGTATAACGAGATTTAGCCGAGGCCGAGTCATGTTCGTCAAGTGTAAATTATTCATGGACTTGCATAACTAACACTGCTAAACCGATCGTTGTGGAATGATTAGAGAGGAATGCCGATAGTGGCTCGTGGTGGTTAATAGGAATTCGGATAAATAAGGACGCGTCCACTGCTGTTTACCCCCTTCCCACCCCTCCTTCCCTTGTTCTACTCTAAATCCACTGAGCATGGGCGTGGATGTGGATGTGCGGGGGAAGCTAAATTACTTTTTCCCATCTCTATTCAAATATGCAAACACTCTTTTATAAAAGCTTTGTAATTGAATAAGGCCCCTGTTTGGAATCAGCAGTGTGCGCCAATTTCAGGTTGCTGAAATAGCAAATGGAAAATAGTTCATCACTTAATTTACACCGTAATTAAGTTTCATAAAATAGTTCATCTCATCTCAATTTTAATGATCCAATTAATCATGTATCTGCGTTCATAGTCGTCAATTGACATTTAAGACAAAAAACAAATATTTTATTCTTATTTTAGGTAACTTTCAATAGCAATAGGAAAAACTACAAAAAAACAATATTCTAATTAGCTCTAGGACTAAAAAATCACTCCACAAATTTATTAACAACGTCACGAAACTAAAAAATACATGTGCTCTTATCTGTGTAATTCCATTTATGGAGGTTTTCCTTATATCTACCAATTTGGCATCTCAATTTGTTAAGGGCCTTCCAAGTGCGCCGGTCTAGTTATTTTCCGGACGGAAGTTTTTCAGTTGCATTCCAGTTATCAGTAGATTCATTTACTAATCTGTTAGCCCATTCTTGCTGTCGTGTCGCATTCACACTTTGTAATCGGGGTTGAACAATTTTCCAAAAACTTCATCTGGATCTGAATCTGGCTATTCAGCTATGAGGTCTGAGGTCTTGTTTTGACGTGTGCATTCTTTCGTAGCTATTGTTCCGCGTCTGATTGGTGGTGGGGTTTTGCTTGCTGGCATATACATCTGTTCGATGTCAGCAGGCTTTAGATAATTCTGTAGCTATCGTTTAGTACAGCATCCAACTTATTGGCATGCGCAGTTCTTCTCCATACGGGACATGCGAATTCAGCTAGGGCTAAGCAGAGGATCTTACTTAGGGCACATGGGTCAGCTCTTCATTTAGAGATTTTTTCCTATGTGTTTTTCATGAACAGTGTTAGAACGTTAAGATATTCTCCAGTAACGACTTTTATTTTTACGTCAAATGCATATACGATTATTCTTCATCTCGTATGCTCTCGAATTTTAGTACATCATTTAGAATAAAAATCTATAATAGTGTGGAAAGGACTCGACCTCTGTGTATCAATTGTTGAGTTAATATTACGTTCAATGAGAAACTATGATTTGTCGGTTTAGAGCTAATAAAACTTAATTCGATTTTATCTTGTAAAGAGCTCCTTTTATATATTAATAAACGTCTTTATTAAATTAAAAAGTGTGTGACATAGAGTGCGTTTAGTGCTTTTCTTTAAAAATTTTCTGTAGAGTATATTCTTCTTAAACTATTATAAACTCGCTTAATAAATATATTGACTGATATAATTCTTAAAACGCTAATCACATAGGATTAATCCTAGGTTGCGTAGGGATTCCACAATTAATATAGAGATCTTATCGAGTTGAATATTTAATGATTGTCTAGCATCAGGCAGGAATTTCTTAGGGCATGGTTTTTATTATGATTAGCTATGATCAAGGTACTCTAGGAAAATTAATACAAACATTGTGTATCATCAGCATACTGAACGCAGTAGCAAAAACGATGAGTAAATAGAAAATAAAAGAGGACCCAAATTTGAGCCTCGAGGCACGACCACAATAAAATTTAATTGATTGGATGTGATTTATTTTATTCCCACCTGCCGTCGACAATCAAAAATAAAACTGCTGACTAGGTCTAGTGAATTTGGATCAAGGCCGATATATTTCAGCTTTACTGATACGTTTACTTTATTATAATTTTAATTTTGTTAACAAGAGAGAGCGGTTGAGAGTATCAAACGCCTTACTATAATCAACTAGTATGACAAGTCAGTAATCCTCTGTCAGTAGCGTTAATTATGTCATTGGTTACTTTCATTAAAGAAGTTGAACATCTATGAGCAGATTTTAAAGCCATACTGGTTGGTGGGAAGAATATTATTATCCTCTAAAAAACCAATCAACTGATCTTTCATTATAGTTTAAAGGAATTTAGGAAATACGGGTAAAATACTAATGCATTATATTATTATTGGTTACCATCTTCCTCGAGGAAAAACGCTCGTTTTCAAGACAACAATTATGTGTGTTAAATATTGGGTAACGTTGAAATATATCGGCCTTGTCTTACTAATTCGGCATATAATAACCTCTATCTATCTACCGACACATCAAAACTATATAATTTTTTTAACACTGCAGGAATAACATGTCACTCGATACGGAATACGGAATTATTCAGAAACGTTGCCGCACACACTATCGAAGACCGCTATCCTCACATAATTGTCAACCTTTCTGTTTAGCGTTTTCGATAGGGAATAAGGAATAATGTTATATTTTAAATGAAAGGAATGGTAATATGCATCCAGATAGGTTTAAGTTAAGAGAAAGCATAGTGGAAAATGCAACAGACCATCAAGCAGTTACCATTACCTTCCTCGAATGAAGACTCAGCTTTTTCATAAGCTTTGATAAACGTAAACATTTACTCATTCTGAACTTCGATAATAAGGATTTGATTAAATAAAATTTCATTATTCGGTGTTATGTTAAGGTGGTCTGCGTCTCGTACGGCCTTTCGAAATTACCTCGACCTAACTGTATAGACGGTCAGTGTAGAAACGGATCCGTTTTTTTTTTTTTTTTTCAGGAAGAGCAAAGAAATGCAAATTTCCAGTCGTTTGGTCAGATCATTAGGGATCCAATTTTCGAGATTTCTTTTTAAGCACTTCTTTTAACAGGCGTTAAACTGTTAACTCTTCAATTTCTCTGTGATATCCTTTTTGTTTGGCAATTGTTCCTAGGTGACCATGTGGTTCATTTTCAATACTCATATTATTTTTTCTAGTGGAGTAATTGTATAATTATAGGATGACGGATTTATTCTTTGTAGCGACAAAAACTTGTACCTCGCACTTTTTGACATTTAATATAATGCCACTTTCTTTATACTATGAAGTAATTAAGTTTAAATCCCTTCGAAGCTTTAAGCCGTAATTTTGGGCTACATATTCATATTTTCCGTAGCATTTAAAAACTTATGTTTACTACTGCATTGTCCAAAACAAATGCAAAGATGATGAATAAATAACTGTTAGAAATTACCTGCAAGCTGCGACTCCTTCATGATTCTGTCTAAACATCGTTAACAAATATATGTACCGCTCATATTTGATTTAAAAATATAGGTACCTTTATTATATTTACCATGTTATGCTAAATGTGATTGAATCATACTTATGGTTTGTCTCGTAATTATTAATTATATTATTATCTCGTATAATTTCCCTTTTCGGCAATATGTACTTATTTAATTATTTATTTAAAACATGAATTAAATGCAAAGAATTTGAAATTCAATTTATTTTAAATAACTGTGACCATGTGAATGAATCCTTTTTTTATTATGATATAAACATAACTAATAATGATTAATAAGCGCCTGATTTATGAACCTCACCCGATTTATGTCTCAGAACGAAACTTAAATTGTCGTCGTTTTGTCAATTTATATTCTGTCCGACTAGTATAATATTTGATTTCGGAAACACACTTTTTAATACATAAAATATATTGTTAAATTCATAATCTGGTTATATTAAAAAAATGTAATTCGGGTTAAAAATTCATTAATTGTTATACATCGTTAATAATGAAAACCTCTTTATTTTTCTTTCTATAACTGAAATTTATTTAGTTACTATAGTTTCTACATCATTAAGGCGTAATTATCAAACTGCCAGTCTAGTAATGAGTCGAGAATATCGGTTTGATACGCGTTAATGACGCAGAAACTAGAGTCTCAAAATAAATTTCAATTACGTAGATAAAATTGAGTGTTTTGATTGAAAATAATTAAAATGTAATTGTGCCAAACACTCCATCATATTATAAATAATTAAGATTTGATATTAGTCTATCAAACCAATATTAAATTAATTACACATTATGGTACAAACAAATAAATACTAAATATTGGTAAACTACTTTTGTAATTATTTTTTATTGCCACATAATTTTTACGTAATTATAAACAAATACTGTCAAATCTGCAATTAGGTTATATAATATAAATACAATCATGCATTAAGCAATGTAAATTCGTGTAGATGAGGCTTTATGTTCGCCTCTTATAAATGCTAAACAGTAATTGCTTGGCTGAGTGCTCAAATAATCGAATCGAATCGCAGCTACCACTTGACCTGTTTCCAAGTTTAATTTGCCTCAGTATGCGAAACCTTTATTTATTTGTAACGGCAGCAGGGGGTGTTGAAGCCTAAGCCGAAACCGATACCACCGGCACGTGAGAATTTTAATAAATAACCCGGAGCCCGGCGCAAAAATTATTACGCAACCCCCCGGAAACGTAAACAACTCACGCGGGGGTGGATTAATTAGAGAACGTGAAAAGCGAAGGCCTCCTCATTCTTAGGTGCACGGGGGAATCCTTATAATTTGTATAAAGTAGTTTGCGGATTAATCATATGGTAGAGGAAGGATTAGGCGGGAGTTTCCAAAACCCACCCCACGCCGACCCCCCGAACCCCCGAATGGCAACGGCTCCCCGCGAGCGAACCCTCGTATTGATCCTGCAGACCACGAGAATGGGAGTCACCCCGCGGTTCGACACGGCTCGGAAATCTTCGCAGCCACTCGATTTAACAACTAGCCCCCATGCCAGTGTCCCGAGGCTGAAATCCCATCCGTGCCCTTCACACTTTAACTACAAATACATTTTCTAGAACATCATAAATTGATTCATCGATTTATTTTCACCGCGTAAATAAAATAATCCGGAAGTAAATCTTCTTTTTTTTTCGCTTCTCTCCATCCCCCCTGAGGGTGCTGGGGCACTTTAACTCGAGCCACTGTCCATGATCTCGAGGCCTTCATAAATAAACCACCTTCTTCCACCCCAATCAATTACTCGGAGTATTCAATCCCGCAAAATAAAACAAAAAAAAATATTTATAGCGGTTTATTTTTTCTAATCTATATATTTATTTTGTGACAATTAGGGAGTTGGTGGCTAAAGAATTGCCCCCGCTATCCATCTTAATGTCGCGATCTGTTATTAGGAATCAGTCGTCCGGACAAGAAACGCCCGGACGGGGAATCTTCTTGATGAATGGCCGCAATTTGCTAAAACGCAACACCAATTAAAAAGTTAAATGTAATTAATTAATAACTCTAACGTGTATTTCTCCGCAAAATCAGAAGTCAATTTGTGTCGATATACAAGTCAAATCAATCAAAGAATGAATCTTTATAATCGCTTAGAGTTTCTTTTTTAGATGATTTAGTCTGACAACTACTGTTGTTGCTTAACATTCAAATCAGTGCACCATAGATATGTACAATTAACGTCTAATTAACGGTCGCGTCTTTTATAGACCTATTTATCATTCCGAATATTTATTAACATTAGAATTATTATTAAAAAGCCACATGAACTGTAGTTCAATAATTTCACGAAAACACCTTACTTCTTAATGTTGTTAAATCAAGTGACAGAAATAACTCCTTGTATTGGTCTTTAAACAAAATCAATTTTATAACTAATATTTAATAAAATGTTTAGCCACCATAGCGTACGGATAACTCACTAGTTATCAACCATTTCGGTTTTTTGAACCTCATCAGACTAGTGTGTTCCATGTACAATGCCTTGATGAAGACGGGTGAACGGATTTTGTATTGTAGTTATATACCTGATATTAATCATAGTATATGAAAGACAACGCAAGCGCCATCTTTAGCCTAATTTCATGTGGCATCGTCAACGATTTGGGTCTACAAGGCAGACGACTGAGAATCATTCGAGAATGATTTCCTTGTAGACCCAAATCGTTGACGATGCTACATGAAATTAGGCCAAAGATGGCGTTTGCATTGTCTTTAATTATTTATTATAATTAATATATTTGTTACATTAATTATTATATATGTTTCTTTTGCACAGTGATATTTATGGAATCCTACTGAACAAAATGTTAGAAATTTTATACGTACACCATAGCAACATTGATCTTATTGTGAAGTCACATCGCGATTCTATCGGTTAAGAATTTTAATTATAAATCTGTATTATAAAGAATTACAATATAATAAATTTATTGAAATTATAACTGACAGATTAAAATGCGGGAGTGGAAAAATATTAAACGTTAATATAACATTTATAATGCCCAATTTAATGAGTGGACATATATCGTTTTTTCATAGCCCTCATATTTTAAACACCCCACCTTCTAACATCATCAATCTTTACTAAAATTACAAATAATTTAATAAAGCACAGCTGTCCATTTTAAAAATACAAAATAATTATTTATCGCTAATTACTCTTTTTGTTAAACATTATTTAACCTAAACATACTTTTAAACTATTTTGCACTAAGTGCACGGCGCAAAGAACTTACAGATGCTATAAACATATCAAAGCCAGCTACATTTATAAATTTATTAGCGTGCCTTAATATGTGTGTGATAGTAGACTGCTTCGCACAATCAGTTATGTTGAATGGTATAAGAAAAATAGATGCATTTCGCGAAGGACGAGCGGGAACGTTGAGACTAAAAAGCTGTAAAAGATCAAGATACTTTCAATCATTATATGTAAGAAAAACAATTAATAGCATACAAAAATGGTTGTCTTTTTAATTTCGAACAACATAATTTTTTAATATTAGCATCGAATAAAAATAGAATTACGCACAAAAAAATGAATTTTCTATTTAATTGCACAACTTTGCAATACATTTCAATGCATAGTGGTAAAAAAGGCGACTCTATAAAGAGGAAGAGTAATAAAAAAATAATGGTAGTACTGGAAGAAAAAAAAATCTGTTTTTAAAAAATATTTTACACCTTTACAACCGAAACTAAAAATAGTGTAACAGAGCCCTTATATAACTTATTGCACTATGGTATAATAAATCCTACAAGAAAATATATACCTAAAATGAAAATTGGCGAGAATAATCCAAGATGTCGAAGCGCTATTAAAAATAGAAAATTCATAAAATGATTAAGGCAGTGTTGATTGGAGTATTACTGTTGAAGGAATTGCAATATGTATGAATGTTTGGATAAAAGAAGCGTTATATTCAGATTTCCCCAATCCTTTCATCATAAATAATGTACTCAGAAAACAACAAAAACTGGAGAAATTATTTATGCTACCTCTCTTAGACTAATATGGATTATAACAGAAATATGCTAATGACAAAATTGACAAGTTAAAGTCTATAATAATTATGAATTAGTCCGAAATGGCTAAAAAACGATAGCATCATAATTTTATATAAACTGTTTGTCAAGGGCCGAGTTGTAATTTACAGGTTGTGAAAATTACTAAAAACAACTACAGTTGAAAATTAATAGGTACTCACTTACCTATAGAGAGTGCGTATATAAGGTAAGCAAAATATGGAAGTAAGATAAATAGGAAAGAGTATTTATTCATTTCGTCACAGTTATTTAAATAAATTAAACAAATAATTATTTAATCTATAGAATAAAGAAATAAGTTCCCAAAAAAAGGACAGGGGTAAGGGAAAATAAATATATATATAAATAATGGAGTACTACTAAATGGACTAGCAGTAGGTCAAGTCTATCTCTAGCCAGGAGGCACGTAAACAATCAAGAAGATGGATTCATATTTTATTTTTCATACAATTTTGTAGACCATTTATTAAAACCAATATAAAAAAGAAAGAACTCTGCAGTTTCATTTCATTGTATAAAATCAGCTGTAGTGTGTGAAAATTATTTCAATTAATTTCATTCTTTCCGGGTTATTATTACTCATGAAAAAGCAAGTGTCAAATATAACTTTCTTGAGCCGTGCGCAATAGTGATCAGTCAGTCTGCATCAACTGTAGCCTAATTACGGAATTGTGTTTATTAAATACATATATGTAAATTGTTTATGTTAAATAAGGAAGTTTACAAAAACACTTCAAGAATTAAATTTCTCGTGATTTGAGTTGATATATTAAATAAAAATGATTTGAAAATAATTAATAAATTATTTCCACATTTAGCTCTCTGACTTTTGACTTACGCTACGTAAGTACATTAAACAAATGAACATTAAAACAACTACTTCCCGGGCAAATACCCACGCCGGACATTGAATTACATAATGAACACCTGCTGTTGCACATCAATAAAATATTGCATAATGCAACAAATTTTGATCCGAGAAAAATTTAATGTAAAAACAACAAAAGGAACGTTACTTAATATAAGGCCATCTGCAGACATGTGTTTCGGGATCTATCCCTCGTCAGTACAGCTATGCCTTACATAATTTAAAGATGTTAAAATAAATCAATTAAATTAATTCAAATACAATCACCAAAATTAAATCAATTGTATTAAATCAAATTAAACTAAATCAATTTAAATTAAATTAAACCAAATTAATTCAATTTAAATCAAAACCGAATAAAATTAAACGAAAAGAATTGAATCAAATTAATTAAAAAGAGCGACCCTCACCTGCCGCGCGCTGTGATAGTAATGGCGGGGAGAGGAAGGACGTGCGTTCTTGTATTGTTGTTATCGTAAATTCACAAAAAAACTCCTCTCGATTTTGATTTGAATAAATGCCTCGCTGGTTATTATATTAAGTAACGTTCATTTTGTTGTTTTTACATTAATTTTTTCTCGGGTCAAAATTTTTTTGCATTATGCAACATTTTATTGATGTGCAACAGCAGGTGTACATTATGTAATTCAATTTCCGGCGTGGGTTTTTGCCCGGGAAGTAGTTGTTTTAATGTCCATTTGTTTAACGTACTTACATAGTGTAAGTCAAAAGTCACAGAGCTAACTGTGGAATTAATTTATTAATTATTTTCAAAAAATATTTTTATTTAATATATTTAAATAACTGTGACCACGTGGATGAATACTCTTTTCTATTTATATTTGAGTTGATGCTAAGAAGACCAAATGAAATGCAGTCATTGCATACAAGTAAGGAAGGTGATGGTACCGAGTGTGCATTAAAAAATAGGGGCAATTTAAGATCTTATAGCTATTATTCATGAATTGCTGCGGAAAGCCTACTTTAGGATAACGTTGTTAATATTATTTATATTTAAAATAATGAAAATAAAGTCAGTGGGGGCAAGAATGGGGGTTATTGAATAATGCTTGGTAACCAGTAAAAAACACATAATTGTTCATTTAAATAAACGAGATTTTAAAATGAAGTGTGCTATTTTGTTCTATGTTTTTCATAATCAAAAACAAGTCAAAATGAACAGAGAAGTGACGTCACGCACTTGCGTACTTTCAGCTTTTGGCTCCACTTCATGCGCAATTTTCATACTTGTTTAAAGTTTTTAATTTCCACACTAGTTGTGTAATGTACTAGTTTACAATATAGTACAATAATTGTAAAATAAAAGTAGTACAAAATGTTACGTGTTTTTCTGTTTACTAAATTGAAAATATTGTTAATCTACAGCGAAATAAACGTTTCTGAAAGTCAACAAATAATATACTATTTATTATTTCTACTGAGTTTATTGACTTTAGTCTCGTGTCGATAAAAATATTCTCCAACTTCTTAATTATCTACAATAGCTACTATTTGATATTCCCTTTTTCCACATAGAATTTCATTGCCAGATATTGTAGACAATTTTATATAAAATTTCATTGGGAACTATCAGATAGGAATCAAATTCTCTTGCTTCAGGTATTCTCTACATAAATTAATTTTAAACATTAGTTTTAGGATAATATGCTGAAGTAAATAAAGAAAAATAAACGAACTTCAATGGCCACAAGGAAGAGTCTGTTGAAATTATTGTATAGGGACGATCTCCTACATGAATTGAAAGTAAGTACTTATGGAAATATAAATACGAAAATATGTCTAATGTAATTGTCTTACCGTAGGGCAAGTAAGTATTTAGTATTTACAAATTTCTAATGAATTCTAGATAATATATCATTATATCGAATATTTTTCTTAGCCAATAGAATTAATCTATAAATCTAACCAGCTTTGATTTTGTTATTCAAATATACATCTTATTTAATTATAACGCGATTATATAATTGAGTGTTATTAACATACATCTTAATTTTTTCAAATTAGCAATATACATATAACAATTACGGGACTGATTTGTATCACAAATTCCCAACACGTGTCTGGAGATGACACATTCTCACATTTTTGTATTAAAAAAAAAAGATTAAAAAACATTGCTTTATCAGTATTACTGAGACGCAACGGCCAATTACTAGTTGAAAATAAATAATTTATCTGTAAAACAAACCAAGTGAATTCAATAATAAAAAAAACCTATATATTAACAAAAATGTTTTACCATTAGATCAATGAGAAACAAATTAATCATATATCTATTGTATAATTCAATTCTCCGCCTGGATATTTGCGCGGGAAGTAGTTGTTTCTACTACTAAATATGCAGGCTGGAATATTAGAGTGGAGTGTTCGAAATCTCGGAGTCTACTCCGGAGTCCATATGAGAGAATTCATTCGCATATGAATCAACGTGAACGTGATGGAAACATCTCCCATTCACAATAATTTATTTACCTAATTTGGAATTTTATTTTCATCTAAATAAAATATATTTAATTAATGACCTTAAGTCTTTAATCTTTTAATAGAAAATTAAAATATTTATCATTACATGCAAAAATAATTATTACAATTTAACCTGCTTGCATAAGAGAAGTGCGCGAGATGAGCAGTCGCACCAAAGCCAAGTATACGTATGAATCTAGGAGTCATCCCCACTCCGATATTGCGGCCTATATATTTTGAGGACTCTGTTTCAATAGATTTTTTCTTTGGTACTTTGCAACTCCATTAATTACAGAGCGATTGAATGAGAATAATTAATTCCATAGTTATTTTCGATTAATTTTCTTTTTAATTAATATAAATTAATATATCGGACACTTTTTTCTCATTAATCACTTGATAAAATATTGTTAATACTAAATTAAACTGATAACTTAAATTCACTTCGTTTAGTTTTAGGTATGTAAGTAAAACAAACAATATTTAAATTTAAGTTAGAATATTTTTTAAATGAATAGATCAATAAACTAAGAACAAAAGATAATTATAATTGTACTTTTTTATTTAAGTGTTTGTTAGTATTCCTGTTATAGTGGAAAATATAATGAATCCAATTTAAATTAAAATCAAAACGATAATGCACCGAAGTGCTTCAGTAAATTTGCGGGTAATGAAAAAGGATTAGATCTCTATTTTTTGAGCAATTAAACCAACAGCCCGCGGTATTTTATTAACGCCTATCGAACGACGCTTCCGAGCGCGTATATATTTGTCCCATTTTCCGGAAATCGTGGATTTATATCGGATTTTTGGACGTGAGTGGATTTATTACTTTCAATAACTGATATATAGGATAACTTAACGTCGCCGGATACTAGAACTAAAGTGAACCGTCGAATTATCTACGAGCGTAAAAATCAACAAATAAATCTCATCCAAAATCCGCTGGGAAATCTTATTCTATTTAAGAAAAGACGAAATGTTTATTGTTCTCCTATTTTAAAATCTAACGTTGTTAAATTTTGTTTTAAAATCTAAATCAATGCTAATAAAACTCAATGATATAACCACGTTATAATTAAACTATTAGTATAATAATACAATAATATTTTTTATATATATTTTCTGCACTGTTTTTTTTTTTCTCTTAATTTTAATTAAAATTACATTATTATTCAAATAATGAAAACATATTTTAAACTTTGTTCCTCTAACTGATATTTACTTAGTGACCATAGTTTCGACGTTATTGCCAAATTTAGAATAATTTTACAAGAGTAATTACATAACAGATACACAATGGTGAATAAATTTTCTTTTTCAATATTTTATAAATTGAAAGTAAATGTAATAATAACTATGAATATATTATTAAAACATCTACAAATGAAATAAATAAAAAGACATATAATGCATAGTTTTTGCTATTGAATGTACATGTATCTTTATCTCTATAAATCATTGGTTATTAAATTGTTACGGATAATCAATATAATATTTATTAAATCAAAATCGAAACAGAATTTAAACGATAATCAAAATGAATCGAATTAGAGAACAAATGTCATAAAAATTAGCCGCTTAATATTTAATCTTTACAATGATAGCCCTCGCAAACAAAAGTCCGTCCCATTAAATCAATACTAGTAGTTGGAAAGTTAAACCCATTCAGGCCGACATTAACATTTCAACATCGCATTAATTTAATTCACTGGTAACTGTAGTCTCATTCAATATGTATCGAGGAATAAAGACCTCCAGCATTCGGAACATTTATCATTCATGTTATTGATCTGCATGTATTAATGGTGTGCCCAACGACGACGTCTAGGACGGTGAGTGTGTGTTGTGTTTCTGTATGTGTGGTGTTCTCTCACAGCGAGACATCCGAATCGAAAATAAATGTTCCCACACAATTCTGTACATCTGATTGAATTAAAAATAAATGCATTGTGTGGTAGTAAATAATAAGGACGTTTACTTATATTACATGTTCGGAAATAAATTGCTTTAGATAAACATATTATATTTCATGCAAATGTTCAATATTTAATCATAAAATGAAGTATAATTGCAAATCTGGAACATTACAACTTCCATCATATATGTGTTTATCTCTTCAATGCTTTATCTACTAACTCAGAAAATCGTCCACGTAGTTTTTACCACCCAGAGATCGATTTTATCATCATTTAAAACATATAGGTTACACCCAATTAGAAAAGATTTATGGGTTTTGAAAGAAAAGGTTGATTGACAAAAGAATGCGATTTAACTTAGATGAACTAAGAGAGTTCCTGAGATAGACGGTGTAATTTGGTTTAAACTTTTTATTTTAAAATATTTACATGAATCGCGCTTCTAGTGATAAAAACTGCGTGGAAAGTTTGCTGCGTTTTGATTGTCAAGATTGCGTGAACAATTTGATGCATATCCTATGTAGTTTCGTTTACTTACTGTCATGGAAACAATGCTTTTTAAAAAAAGGCGAAAATTTATATCATTTAATTAATTTAAAGACTAGCATAAACCAAAATAAACCTTCCCTTTGAATTTGGAATGGATTTCATAATTTATAAGATTCAATTGGATTTGCGGTATTCAGTAATCCGCCAATTTTATAATTTAGTTTATGCACACCACGTAAACTTATAACCATATTTTGAGAATTGAGGTTTCTCAGTTCAGTGTTTTCTTCGATTTTTATTATTAGCACAGACTTCAGACTTTGGTTTGTTTCGGTAATTGAGGTTGAATAAAAATATAACACTAGGTATGCTTTTGTTATTATTGCCTTTACTTCAAGTTATCAATTTTTGATTTAAATACGCACCATTTGAAAGATTGTCAATATAAAGGTCGCATTTAAAATATGGATGCAACAGGGTTATTATCAAATTCGTCAGCTGATTAATGCAAACGCATAACCGTCAAGTATGACGCAAGTTAAAAGTTAATTTGAAATATATTGTTATAAAGTTTGCTAAAAACGTAGATTTTGTGGTTATTTGTCTCGATATGTTTGTGATATCGATCACTTAAACACATTTATAAGTTCATTAATAAATCATTACTTAATACACCGTTATCGTTACTCGCAGACGAAGCAAAAAAAAAAACGCGTAATTTCGTTGCAACAACCATTTTACAATTTTCGCTGACAGCGTCGTTCAGAAGGTGTACAATTAAATAAAATTTTAAGTAATGGTGCTGACTTTTTGTATGCTTTAGTCATTATGTCAATAACCCATTATTTTAGGGGGATTTTCTTTGATTTTGGCTAGTTTGCTTTGACCTCGTGTCATAGATAATAGGTGGTGGTCAGGGGTTAATAACCCAAATTTTAATGACTGATTAAAAAAAAACAAATAACGTTTTATCAACACTGGAACAAGATTAAGCGTTATTTTCATTGTTTCTATTCAAATCTGAGTCGAGGATGTTTTTTGTTGAGTTAGATAAAAGGGCGCATCGTTCGCATTCGTCGCTGAATTCGATCTTTTACACATGAAATCGCAGTTGGGACGGTAAGCTTAATTAAATTAATTTAACATCTTTAAAATCTTATAAGGCAGGGATGTACTGACGAGGAATAGATCCCGAAACACGTGTCCCCAAATGGCCTTATATTACCTAAGGTTCTTTTTCCTACCATTAATTATTCTCGAATCAAAAATTGTTGCATTATACATTATGCTATTGTTACGCATAAGAAAGTGTTCATTATGTAATTCACCTGGAGGGGTACATGCCCAAGAGTTGTTTGAATAGATATTTGTCTTAAAGTACTTACGTAATATAAGTAAAAAAAAGTCGCAGAGGCTCAAGAGGGAATAATTCATTAGTTATTTTCAAATAATTTTTATTTTATTTGTTTAATATTTTTATGAAGGCTGAAAGACCTCCGGTCGATTGCCGTTTCCCTGAAGTACATTGTATGTATATATAAATTGTTGGTTTTAAATTTTCTGTATAAAAATATAAATTTGTTGGTTACTTTTGAGAATAAAGATGTTTATATACATTTTTTTGATAATTCACTTACTTATTCGTTTAGTATTGTATTGTAGTGTAGTGTATGTTTATATTCGAAAAACAACTTCTAGATCCATTGTTACCACTTCAGAACCAACTGAATTGACACACCACAACAGTTCTTCACTATTTTGCAACTATTATATCCTAATCAAAATTTAATAATAATAGTTATTATTGTTCTTTCTTTGGTTCAACAATTAGATTAATTATTTATCAATTAAAATGTTTCTTGTAAATTATAAGTGCTGATTGTAATGTACGTAAATTTATTTCGTTTTTAATATATTGATGACAGAGATAACCATTTGAACAAGAAACAATGACTTCTGCTGTACGTAAATAAAATATTTTTAACCTATTTATACAATAGGATAACCCAATTAGAGAACACATTTCTGAAGACGGAATATGAGGTAAAATACATATAAGTACTAAAATCCGACAACCTAATAACCCCTTACATTATCCTTCAAACAAATAAATACAAATATCCCAAATATTAAAAGACCACCTTGAACACCATTCAATAAAGTTTGACTCAAATACCTACATATCTCAAGTAATTAAACACCTCGGCATTTTTCGTAATCCTATTATTTCACTAAAAGTTAAATTCCTCTTTAGTACCATCTACGGGTTCATTAACGCGAATAATTCTAAATTTGACAAAACATAAATTAACGGACACAGACACGTAAATACAATAAATTTACAGAAAAATTGTCAGAAAGACCTCTGGTCGATAACCATTTCGCGACTGGTTTTTACTGTATGATATTGTATAATAGTTTTGTATTGTATGTATATTGTAAGTATTAGTCCTGAATAAAGATTTATATATATACATATAAATAATTGAATAAATAAATAACTTAATAACTATAGTAAATAAAAAAAAAACTAAGAAAAAAATGTCACTAAATTGTTTTTCCACGCACTTACATAATACGCCGTAATACATTGGTAAGCGCATTGATTGGAGCCCTAGCGAAAATTTCAGGTAAATCGATTTCTCCGCCTAAAAGTTGCACATCGCAGATTTCTTCTATCGGCGAACGACTCCATGTAGTGACGCTGATGAAGATCATCTTGAGAGATTCTAATTGGTGGATAAGAACGGTCAAGTTTAAACGAGATAAATTTTAAAAATCGATGAATGCGATCCAACAAAAGTGAGTGAGTAGCATAAATAGGAAACTAGATTAAACTATTATATTCCAATTTACTCAACACAAAGGCGGAATAGAGAGCTTTTTATTGGAAAGCTAACATGAACCTAAAGCCTTTGGCGTATTTCTTCGGACATATTGAATATGACGTTTAAAGGTGAATTGGTTGTCAAAAGTAATTCCTAAATATTTGAACGTGGTACATTTCGATAAAGAGATTCCGTTGATTTTATAACTTGATTCAAGTGAAGTACGAGTGGGGCAATAATTAACCACACAACATTTGTTGATATTCAGTACTAAACTAACACTCTTACACCAGTCAGCAATTTCATTTGAATTCGATTGTAGAGTGATTACATCATTCCAAGGATTATCCTTTAGATACATTTTAGGATCATGAGCATATTCCTATTCTAATTACGATTATATTGTAATTATTACGAAAAACAATAAAATTAACCATTACGACTAGAACTCTCGTTATTAAAATAATCTCACGCAGCTCCCGAAGAAAGTGTATAATTTGGTGACATCAATCCATAGCACAGCAACTAGAGCGACAATAAGCGAGGGCAACTCGCTGCATGTGAAAATTATTTAAAAAGTAACTTCGGCATTTAAAGCAAATCACTAAGAAAATATAATATGAAAATAAATGAAAACAAAACCAAGGTAATAGTGATTGGAAAGGAAACAGACACATTGAACATAGAAATAAAAGGCAAACAAATCGAACAAGTAAATGAATTTAAGTACTTGGAGGTCACAATACAAGATAGTGGAAAATATGAGACATTACTGCAAGAATCAGTAAAATGGGGAGACTATACACTATGAGCCAAAACTTACTACACAACAAATATATTCCGAAGAAGGCAAAACTGATAATTTCCGAGACGTCCCATAGTAACATATGGATGTGAAACTTGGATACTAAGCAAGACAGGGATAGTGGGGACACATGATAAGTATGAACGGGAAAAGGATAGTTAAGAAGATGTGGACCATGTAAGACACAAATCAAGAGAGGAAAGGGACGACCTAAGGAAGAGTGTGATAACATAATTGCCAAAACCCTCGCCGAAAGAAGACTCGCAATCACAGACGCTAAGAAGACAGCAATGAATATGGCGAAATGGAAACATCTAATTGTGGTATAAAAGGGTTATGATTATATATATATATATATATACATACATATATTATGATCCACGAAGGGAATCTATTCTAAACAATAATTGAAAATAATAAAATATAACATATATGTTACTCATCAGATTCATTGAAAACAAAATATTTAGGAATAGACATTGAAAACATTCAAAAGTAATAACGTTTTATAGTTTGTGTTTGTAACGTAAAAGGTGCGATTATAATTGCATTTTGCAAGATTAATAGTCAGATATTTTTCCGCGACTAATGATTAATAGTGATTACACGATTTTAGCATGGTAATAAGAAAATTAAAGCCCACCAGGGGGGTGCAAAAATCGATGAGCGTTTTATACATTTTTTCCCTAGCGGTACCGAAAGACAAATTATCCAATTTGTTTCCCAGATTTCAGATACATTCTTGAACACTTAATAAACCCGGCTAAATCGCTTGTCATAAAAATAATGCGTTAGGAAAAGAATTTCAATTTCTCCTCTGCGAGGGTGAAATATATGTGGTGTAGAAATGGCAGTGTTTAGGTGAGTGGCGAGGGGAGGGGAGGGGCGAGAGGCAGCCACCGGTAAACGTGACTTATAACGGGGATAAATCAGCCCGTTGAATATTGCATGCCGGGGCAGGGATGGGGATCGGGACTCGAACGGACCTGGATCACCGTATGACAGTTGCAGGAGTGCCCGGCAGTGTTCTGTCTGGAACACGCGGGAACAATGCGGGATGAGACCGTTAAAACGGAGCCCGTGAGAGGGAGAGTAGACTGATTAGAAAATTATATAACTAGATACAGTTTTCCTAAATGTATCGGTTTGAAATCTTGTCATTGCTAATATTCAAGAACAATACTATGTTGGACAAAATCGAGTAAATTTATTAAGGTTGCGGTTTAGTAGAAAGATATAGCAGAAAATATAATCGCCAGTTTCTAGGATTTATTAACATGAACATATACTTAATTTTTGTATATATAAGTTAGCTATCGCTCACACAATACATTTTATTCACTTATTATTATACAAACTCTTTGCTACAGATCCATAAGCATTCTGCATCTGCACATTCTTACGCTTCCATTTATAGATACAATTGTAATTGTTAAATATATTAATCCGATATATTATTTTAGTTCTGCAATTAGCCTCTTAGAATTAAGTGGTGTACGAATAAAAACCTTAAAAAAAACGCAATTTCGATCGGGTAAAATAATTTATATATAAAGAAAAATAAATGGGTCCAAATTTTAAGATAATTGTTGTTACAGCAATTCTCTAATTTATGTTAGAAAGAAAAATTATAAGATATAATGAAATTAATGAGCAATGAATGTAAAGTTATTTAAATGTAGAATATATTTATTTATTTTTTTACGGAATCTCCATTTCACAAAAAAATATTCTATTTACAAAAAAATAATAATAAATAAAATTAGCCCATTTTTAATAGAATTAAAAATGGGCTGATAACCCGAAACTAGTCGAAAATTTATTATTATTTAATTTGAGCTGTATTTTATTTATTTTATAGGTAGACTTTTAATAATCTATTCATATTTATTTTATAAAAAATTGTATATTTTTGATTTAAAAATTATAATAAAGAAGATCCAGTTTGCCCGTATCTAATTTATATTTAAATTAATTACATTTGTAGTAATGTTTGCAATAATTCAATGTAACGACATGCTCTGAAACGCAGAATTGCCCTGGAAACAAAAACCTTAATTTAATGCACAACTCGTACAAAACCAAAACCTCACAAGCAAATTACATCAACGCGACGAATAAATCCCAGGTGTGTAAACTTAATGAAATTGTGGACATGTGTGGCATAAATCCGATCTTAAATACCAATGGCGTTTATCTTGTTTAGCAGATAAGGAACCCCTTGTCATGTAAGTAGCTAGTTAGTTAGCTCAGACCTGCTGTAACTCGTACAACCTGCATTGCTTTAATCGTATGCACAAACACGTGGCGAGTTAGTAAGTCTGAGAGAGGAGAAGCAAGGGATGGAAAGGGGGGTTAGGTATGTTGCTCAAACATCGCAATCAGGATTCGTCTACATAATTAGCTCTCTCTCGGTACGGCGATATAACTTATACACATACGGGGCTTTAGTAATTACTCATGTAAACGCGAACGAGCGGTGTGCAGCCATGTAGTCGGAATTTCGAAATTTCAGTGGGTGGGACATAAATTTTCGGGTGGCGGGAAAAAGTTGTGCAGTTTGCTCAGTGTGTGTGTGTGTGTGGATAAAGGAATGGCGTTTTAAAGTTTGACAGTGGATGCGGAGAGCACTCGCATGTATTGCGGTAATAATTTTTGATTAAACTTTGTGCATAAGTTGAATTAGGAGGAAGCGTAAAGTGGGGATTGTACACTTTGTAACACCTGCACTGGTGCTGTAGGTTTAATTTTAAGCCTCGGATATATTGCTTTAATCCAAGTTTGTCACCTCTTTTTTTAATATTATTTAAGCCATTGTGACTTTAACAGCCCTTTTAAGTACTTTATTAAATTATTGGCCCCATATAACTTCAACTCTAATAATTAAAAGCAGACACTAAATCTATAAAAGATATAAAATAATTATAACATATTTTTTATATATTCCATATCAGACTAAACAGTTTTAATTGACTTTCTGAAAACCTCAACTTCTATCATTTAATTTGAGTTGTGTATGATATATATATATACAGGGTGGCGCAAGATTCCGATGAAGTCCAATATCTCAGTTATTTAGAAATTTACAAAAAGATATTACTGACATAATTTGTAGCTACTGCAAAACTTCACATTTTAAAATTGGTTTCATATATACAGGGTGTCCAATAATCACGTGACGTATCAAACATATGATTTTTTAAATGGAATGCTATATTTTTTATGTCGATTTTAGATTCTACGCTTAAAATTAATCATTTTTGCCATAAGGTTTATTAGGTCAGTTTTTAATATTTTAAAAGTTATAAACAATTTAAGGTTGAAATCAATGGAAGATTGGGGCCTTATTTTTCAAAAATGAAAAACGATGTAAACTTTCTGTTAACGCAATTTAATCTAAAAAATGCTTAATAATATAAGGAATAATCGTTACCATAAAGCAAATGTTGTGTACAGGGTGACACAATACGCAAAATGATTTTTTTCTTTTTTCACTTAAATGGAACACCCTATATTTTTTACACTATTTCAATAAAAAATTGATTGTTCTTTAATTTTTGTATAATAAATTATACCCCTTACCATTTTTAACAATTTCAATTCAAAGTACAAAATTATAAGTTTCGTTTATAATCTATAATTTAAGTAGGCTATAATTAAAACAAATGCAATTCATAATCGTTTTCTGATATTTAATAACATACTTACTCCCTAACCTAAAAGGATGTTCAAATGACAATCGATATTTAAAGGCGCATGCAAAATATAAAGATATTAGTTGCTCAACGATTATTTAGCGAGTTATAATGGTTATTGGGACATATTTTTTAAGAAAGAAATTGTAAAATGTTTGAATGCTATTGAATTAAAAAAATGTGAATGTGTGAAATAAATACATAAAAATGTTAACAAAATATAATGATATAAATATTTTATAATTTCACTTAGTATCTATTTTCGGTTTTTCAGTCAACATGAATTGTTTAAATAAATCAATTTAATAAGAATATAGGAATATTTTAAATATTTTTCGAATAATAACCAAAAAATATAGTTGTTGTTAGTTTTTAGTGTTACAAAATATAACGTAAAATGTACTTTACTTACTAATTATAATATTAAGCGTTGAAAGTTACTAAATAAATTGGTTGTTCTGGCGCGGCCTACTTTGGTTAAAAATTCTATACCAAATTATTTAATCAAATGCAATTTTGGAGAATAAATTGATGATAATAATAGGAATCGTAAAATCTGTGTAAAAATAAGTTATTAATATTAACATACCTTAATAGAAAAAATAACTTCCAACCCATTCCTGGTGAATCGAAAACCAACTCCACCTCCACCACTCACTAATTACCACTTGTTCATAAACAAAAATAAATCGCGTTTTTAATTATTAATAATTTCTAACGTTAAAAATTAAACCGGAATAATGAACATTGCGTGTTTTCGGACGCCTGAATCGAAATGCAAGAGCGCAATTATCGCAAATCAAGAAAAAAAAAAAACGATCGATGACTCACTCCGAGAACGCATTCCTGAGATAAGAAGATTCGTTTTACCTGGATCCTGGCGCACAGCCAAGAACATACCTATTTAAATTGTTGTATTTTCAATATTATCGCATATTGAAATAATTACAGCTTAATATTTATTTACTTTTTTTTATTAAATTTTCATTTATCCGTGGTAAAAAAAATATGTATGAATTATGATGTATTTTAATTAATACACGTGATTATTCGTTTCACTAAATTATTTTATATTTGTGTTCGCGTAACTTTCACAACTAAATAAATTAGTTGTTCTGGCACGGCCTACTTTGATTAAAAATTCTATACCAAATTTGTATTTGAGATTAAATATCTCAAAAACGGCAAACGGTAGCTATTTAATACGTTATATAAAAAATGAAGAGTGATTAATTTTCTATTAAAATAGCATAAAAATATAGGGTGTCCCATTTAAGTAAAAAGAGAAAAAAATAATTTTGCGTATTGCTTCACCTTGTATATAAAAATTTGTTTTAAGATAAAAAAGAGTATTTCTTTTATTATTAAGTATTTTTGCATTTGTATGGCGTTGACAGAATGTTTATTTCATTTTTCATTATTGAAATATTAGGCTCTAAACATCTATCGATTTCAACATTTATTTGTTTATAACTTTTAAACTATGAAAAATTGACTTATTAAATCTTATATAAAAAATGATTATTTTTAAACGCAGAATCGAAAATCTTCATAAAAAATATATCATTCCATTTAAAAAAACATATGTTTGATACGTTACGTGATTATTGGACACCTTGTATATATGAAACTAATTTTAAAATGTGAATTTTGACAGTAGCTACTAATAATGTGAGTAACATTTTTTTGCACATTTCTTTATAACTGAGATATTGGACTTCATCGTAATCTTGCGCCACCCTGTATATATATATATATATATATATACAGAGAGGTTTTTTTATCAGTATACATTGCAGGTATACACTACCCCTTAGTCTATACCTGCAAAAACGCGAGTCAAACGCACTGAACCGATTGATATGTGTATGTTTAGTTGACTGTTTGGCATATGTGTGTTCAGTTGTGTTATAGGCAACTAAACATACATGCATTAATGCATTTGACTCGCGTATTTTGCAGGTATACATAGGGGAAATGTATACTGATAAAAAAAGCTCTCTGTATATATATATTATTAATTTGATAAAATTCCCCAAACAAAAAATTAAAATAATTATAAAATTTAATTGAACAGAATTTTCACAAAATATAATAGAAATTTAAACAATATTTAATCTTGGACGAAAAAATAGCTGAAAAATAACTTAAAATCAATAAATTATAATTTCAAATTATATCTAATAATTCTTCGATGTGTCCATAATTCCTTACAAAACTTGAATTAAAGAAAATAAATATTTTAAAAATAAGCAAAATCTTAACCAAACAAAATAAATAAAACTGCGTACGTATACGATTTTAATTAATTGCATTGAATTAAATAGAAAAAAAAAACGTCTTGTGGAACTTTCTTAAATTTTTACAAAATTATAAATTTGTAATTAAACTGTAAATAATATGATAAAAGATTAAATTTCCTGTTAAATGAAATAAAATCATGCTCAAAAAATATGAATAGTGCCGCTTGGGTTCCATTGATCATTACATGTTATATTAATAAAATAAGCACTAATAACGTTTTTTAAAACTTTATTTGATTCCACAACGTTGATGATGTTTTGCCATTAAATCTAATTTTTCATTGTTAATTTTATTATGTCCCACATCATTTTACACTAGTATTAATTTCACATGTGAGATTGAACATAATAATTTATTACCATTTTTAGATATCGTCATTTCAAGAAATAATAATAAATTATATTTTCAAATATACAGAAAACCCACGCACAATTTTAATTGACTCCTTTCCTCCAATAAAATATAAATTAGCTTCATTCAACTTCTTCATCCACAGAGCCTTCAGTATCCCTTTATCCACGAAAAATAGAGAGAAAGAATTCAACATCATTCATAGCATAGCAAGAAATCTTAAATAAAACCCATACACCATAAACAAATTAATTAAAAACATGAATTTAAAATTAATCTCTGTATCGCCACCCTACTTACACCAATCGCCCACAAAACAGATAAAATATTCGTAAAATTATTCCCGAAGTTGGAAAGTCATTTCAATAAATTATATAAAAAATACAACCTAACACCCGCGTTTTATGTAAATTCTAAACTTCGGCAAGTTATAGGGAACATATTTAACAAACCAGATGATCTTGTCCAATCTGGTATATATTCTACTAATTGTGATAAAGATTATATTGTTCAAACACAGAGAAACCTTAACATCAGATTCAAAGAGCATTTCGCACATGTCAAACATTTAAACTATGAAAAATCCACAGTAGCTAACCATTTATTGAAAACCGGTTACAAAATAACAATTAACAATATTAAATTACTAAAACAGTCACAAATTATCAATTAAAAATGCTGGAAGCCATTCAAATAAAAAAATAAAACTAAAGTTATATGAAATTTGATTTAAGACCACTTCACAACACACTGTTTAATTGTATTATCTTAATTCGTGTTTTTTTTTTTTTCACTTTACTGGGCTGGTACCGCCACTCTCGTCCCTCATTCGCTTTGACCCGTCTCTTAAATCACGTCGTTTTTTTTCCTATTTTTACTTCCACCGCCGTTGTAATATAATCCGCCAGTCTATATGCCACGTTATATTTCTGTTTTGTATTAAGTGTTAATCAATTGATGATGGTCACACTGTTTCCAAACTGTACATTTGGTAAATCAAATAAAGTGTCAAGAATGGTTATTAGTGCTTTATTTATCAAATTAATTTGATTTCCACATAACTTACTCAATCAAATTTAAATTATATGATAATTCTATTAAGGGGAGGTTCTCAATCTAACGCCTGAAAATGGGTCAACTTTGGGATTTTTTTTTTGTTGAAGTCGAAATCTCCCTATCAGAGTGTCAGAAATAAAAAACAGCAGTTAACACAGTAAATTGACTTTTTTGGGCCTTGCCGTTTGCCTGTTTTCAAAATTCGAAATAGACTTTTTTAGACTTTGATTAACATAAAATCTGTCAAAAATAATTTTTTGGTCAAATGCCTGCCATTTTCTTTTTTCGATCTTTTATAATCGGACCACGGCAACACCCCCCAAATTCAATTTACTATGTTATAGAAAAAGATTATCAGAATCTGTTTCGATTTGCGCGCAGAATGTTTCCGGTTAAAGACCATAACCGCCATTTTAGATGTGTTTTTGTTATCTAAAAAATTGGAATCTTATAGTCCATTGTATAGCCAATACAACTGATAAAACCCTATTTCAAAATATTCATTCCACTTCGAGAAAAAAATTCTAAAGATTTTTCAGGCGTCATGTCCAGAACCTCGCCTGAAAAGAATTACTAAAATATTAATTATTATTTCTACATCCATTAATCAAAAACTTATTAAAAATGATAATAAAAACAATTATTTCAAGTTTATAAACTTTAATTAATTATTTTCTATTGGGTTAATGCAACACGGAATTACTTAACATAAACACTTAAAATCTAGCCATTTAAACAACAACTTATCAGGCAAATCCACCGCCGGACATATTGCAATAACTTAAAAACAATTTGTATTTATCTATATTAATTATTTTTTAAAAATAATTTATTTTAAAAGATCTTTTCTATCATTAAAAAAATATATCCTAACTCATACTCTTAGATAAATGTCGATTTACATTAAATATTACTAAATCGAGTAATCTCACAAGAGATAAGTTAATGGAAAAACTTAAATCCTGTTAATTTTTTCGTAGATTTTGGTGAACGTCTGGAATAAAGTTCCAATGTTTCATTGAAACTTATTCCAGAAATTGAAATTGAGAACTATGGAAGCTTGTACTTTGTTAAACATGTTGATTAAAATAACCAAAACACTGCAGTTATAATAATAAATAATTTGTGTTATACAAACAAAGTTGTGTTTTATTTATTTTAATTTGAAATCATTTCCAGTTCAGCAGCATACACATTTACTAAAATATAGAGACTACACCATAACAGAATATTACAATATTGATCTAACAAAAGAGCAATAGATTAATTTAATGGCAGATAGGGGTTGATTGTACAGACTGTCTAATACCTGCATTGTAACTGTTTATGTTATATAATTTTTAATTATTTGTATATATTTAATGATGCCATTTGAAACTAGCCTAAAGACGGCGCTTGCGCTATATTTACAATTATTTTTATAGTCTCAATAAAGATGTGTGTTCCAGGTTGATTAATTTGGTAATTTTTAAATACAAATCCCAAGGTTCAGAAAACGTTCTTTGTAATTAATGTGCTGATTAAAGATTGTTATATCATAAAAAATTACACCTATACCGTTAATACAGCCAACGTCCATTAAGTTGGAATTACATAATTTAAAATTGAAATAAATTATTTTTAAAAGATTTTCGTTAAAATTTAATGTATTTATATTTCGGAATATTTAAAGCCATAGAAGCTAATGGAATAAGTGCTAAAACTAAAGAAAAAAGTAAGGAATGGTTTGATAAAGAATGTAAACGATTACTGGAGAAAAGGAACAAAGTAAGACTCGATTTGATAAGGGTACGTTCAGAAACAAATATTACAATATTTACAGAAATTAGAAATTAAACAAAAAAGTGATGAGAGAGAAAAAAGAGGAAACATGGACGAAAAGTTAAAAACAGTTATAAATAAAGAACTAACTAATAAATCAATCAGAAACTACAAAATCAAAGGAGGGACATAAAATATATCAATCAGTACCATAGAACAGAGATTAAGAAGGACAAATACTAGGAGAAGTACAGGAAAGAGTGGAAACATGGGCGAAGTATTTCCAACAGCTGTTAAATGGAGAAGACGAAACGACAGGTCATGAAGAGCCACAGATAGTTGAAGCGAACAAGAATTAGAAGAGATAACAAATGAGGAGGTATTAGAAGAAATAAACAATTTAAAAAATTAAAAAAGAATTAGGTCAAAATGGCATCCCAGCAGAAATGATCAAATACGAAGGAGATGGGCTTCATAAAAAGGAATGCAGAATTATACACAGGATATGGACGGAAGAAGAAATGCCAAGCCGGTGAAATGAGGCGGTGGTTTGTACTAAAAAATGATGACAGAAATAAATGCAAAACTTTCAAAGTGATCGCTTAGTTGTATGTAGTATCCAAAATTTTTACACGTATACTAAGATATAGGCTGAATCAATACCAAGAAAAAATAATAGGGGACTATCAAGAGAGATTTAGAAAGAGAACGGGGACAACGGAGCAAATATTTTATTTGAAGATGGTCATGCATAAGAGCTATGAACATAAACTAGGATTACACGCATTATTCATCGATTTTACGCAAGCGTATGATTCGATCCGAACAGAGAATATGTGCAATGCCTTACTCAGCCTAGGAGTGCTTATAAAGTTAACAAAACTAATAAAAATGACCCTGAAAAGCACGTACAATAAAGTTGTGATAGAAAGAAACTTAAGAAGTTTTTAGGAAATCAAGGCCTAAGATAAGGAGATATACAATCGACACTACTCTTCAGCGTAGGATTTGAGAAAATAGTAATAGAGAGTAAAATGCAGGTGAAAGGGATTATTTATCATCATAAACAGCAAAAGGTTGCAAGATATCTACTTACGAGATAAAAGAAGGAATTGGAAAAAAAGTATTTTGCGAACTAGTTGAGGCTGCAGAAAATTATGGGTTGAAAGTAAATGAAACGAAAACAAAATATATGGTACTCAGGCAGCCAATAGGATAGGAAAAGAAATATGTAGAATTCGAAAGGGGAAATACAAAATTTAAAATCGAGCAGGTGGAGGATTTCGAGTACCTAGGGGCGACGTTGTGATATATAAATGAAGAAGTACAAAAACCTGTGGCAAAAGGTAGTAGAACAGCAGGAACTCTCAGAAAATTACTAAGAGCAAACACATTTATAAATTAGTGAAAATGAGAATATACAGAACCGTGATACGGTCTACGGTAATTTATGGATACGAGGTTTGGACATAAGAAAAGTCCTATGAAAGAAAGACCTTGCGAACGATTTTAGGAGGAATACGTTCGGAGGAAGGGCAATGGAGGAGATGAGGTGACCGAAATGCAAAGAAAAAGCAAGCATAAGTCGATACATAAAAACACAAAGAGCAAGGTGGCTGGGACATGTGTGTGGTTGAAACATTTGAAATTTTCCTACACTATATAAAATTGTTAGAACATTCCTGTAGTCGTTTACAAACGATTTATTTATTTACTGAAATATGGCGGTATTTTGACGTTTTATTTGATATAAAAATAATTGTTTATTTTTAAGGGACAGGGGATGAAATGTTACGTAACATAAAGTATTTTTTTTTTTTTAATATCTACAACTTTTATTTTAAACATTTTTCTATCCCAATAAAAAGTAAAGTTGCACTTAATGAGTTTTTATTCCACTGTTATAAAAAGCTTAGTTTCAATCTGTTTAGCCAGACTTTTTTCAAAATTCGACGGAATGGTCTTATGTCACCTTAAAATATGCATATTCGTTAAGATTGACCATTCGAACATTTTTACGATCATAATGCTTTGCCTTGGACAGGGGTCCGGGAAAAATATAAACGCATTAGATGACAGTGTTTTCAGTTGAATACCAGAATCCCCACGAACAGGTTCTATTAGACAATTTTCACAATTTGCGATCTAATACATAAGAAGGAATTAATTCATTATTGTGTTATGTAACTCAAAATACTCAAAGAGAAGTTAGTGTATATAGAATCAATTTGATCCGAAGTTATTTTGACTTGATTGAAATTTATAAAACAGAACGTATCTTCGAAATGAGTTACAGTTTTGGTCGAACGAGTTTGAATGAACACCATATGACCTGCTGGACAAACTACTTGAGGCAAATTATAATCTCACACTATATAATATATATATATATATGGTCTGTATGGCATTCCGCATTATTATTATTTTCAACTGCTGAACAATAATCGATTATTTTTCTAACTAAAGAGTATTATTCTAATAAAAAGACGCAAATGAAAATGTGTAGATTTCTAATAGCCACAGATATTTCTTATATTTAGATTTGAAGTACGGAATATACCATAGAAAATGAGATATTTCACTACAGCTAAAATAACACTTCTTCCATATTTCTTTCCTGATTGGAAAGAATTACGGATATACCGACTGATATTGTAGTTTTCAAATCCAGACACAACATCGAAAATATCAGCTGTCAATCAAATTTCAATAAGAATAACACCATCATAATTATATATCATAATTGATCCTATTAATATGAATAGAAAAAAAGATATATTCACATGGTTACTCTTATTTAAAATAAATTAAATAAAAATAATTTGAAAATAATTAATAAATTATTCCCTCTTTAGGTACTGTGAAATTTTGACTTACGTTATGTTAAATCGCACAGAAGCTTCGAATGTTCCAAAGAAATACGCGGGATCAAACTCGAATAAATGCGTCAACATGTTACGCCCTCGAAAATCTACGTTATAACATAATAAACCTCTACGGGGAGAATATTCTGCATTCCACGCGTAAATTTGAAAAACTACGCACTAAACATTCGAAGCTTCTATACGATTTAACATTCTTATCAAGATGCCGAGACCAGAAAGTAACGCCCAATTTCGTCAAACTCAAATACCACACAGACAACGACAAAACAAGACGGATTTTATCCAGAACAAGTAAATGCCTCCTGAGAGAATCAATACAACGAAAACGAGCAGAAATTAACCAAGTAGGTACAACACTATATAACCTACACCTTCATCTCAGCAATTTAATTCAAGCACCTATTTGGAATATAATTTAGAGCAGAAAACAGCAAAGAATTAAAATCAAAAAGTCAAAAACTAAAATTTGATAAACTTCAATCGCACAATAAAGAAAAACCTCCTGAATGTCAAACAAAAACTGTATATAATCTTTCAAACAAAATACTAAACGAAATTGAAACCCAAGTTCTTTCTAAAGGTTTTAACTTTGCAGTATCACCTAAATTTATTCCAAATGAGGACATTATCTGTAATATTGAATCCGGTATAAAAGATCTAGACAACGTTGCTGCTGAGAACATTCGCCAAGAAGTAGCGACTATTTAAAAAAAAAGCTAAACCACCACCAAGTAACCTAACAAAAAAAAAAAAGAAATATCAGCACTTAAATCACTAAAAGAAGATACATCAATTATAATTCTTCCTGCAGACAAAGGCAATTCCACGGTCGTTATGCAAACAGAGGAATATGAAAACAAAATGTGTTCCCTATTAGAGAACTCAACATACAAAAAGATAGAAACCGATCCAATCACATACTTGGAAAAAACAACCAAATCAAAAATAAAAAAAACTCCAAAATTGATAAAAATACAGCGTTGAAACTAATTCCCAGAGAAAAATCTTCTATTTCCCCCAAAATTTATGGCGTACCAAAAATACACAAGGAAGGTGTTCCTTTACGACCAATTGTCTCAGGAATTGGTTCCCCGACAGTGAAATTAGCAGCTTACATAGCTAAAAAATGGCAACCACTAACGGAAGACGCTGTGACTTATACATTATCAACTCCACAGATTTTATAAATAAAATTAAAGATCTAACTTTGGATAGAAATGACATATTGGTAAGTTTCGATGTTAAATCTCTCTTCACCCAAATTCCAATCGACGAGACCTTAACAATAATAAAAAACAAGTACAATCAGCCAACTGAAATTTTAGATTTAGCTTCACACTGCCTTAAAAATACGATTTTCACATACAAAGGACAAAAATTTAAACAGTTGGAAGGTGCACCAATGGAGGGGATCCCATTCGCCAATAGTTGCAAATTTGTTCATGATAGATTTCGAAACAAAAGCATTAAATTCCTCGCCGTTCAAACCTAAACTTTGGCTACGATATGTGGATGACACGTTCGTAATTTGGCAACATTGTATTATAAATCTCAACCATTTTTTATCTCATTTAAATAATATTCACAACAAAATTCAGTTTACAATGGAAGTTGAAAAAAATAATCGTTTACCGTTTCTGGACACTCTAATTATCCGAAATCCTAATGGACAACTAATTTACACCGTTTACCGAATACCCACACACACAAACAGATACTTAAATGCGATGTCACATCACCATCCAGCTCAAATAGCGTCAGTAGCCAAAACACTTTTAAAAAGAGCACGTACATTGTCCGACCAACACTACTTAAATAAAGAAATAACCAATGTTAAAAAGGCATTGATCTAAAATGGGTTTTCTAAAAAAACCGTAAATAAACTAAACAGGGACAGAAATCCAGAAGCAAGAAGAGAAAATCCTTGTTGCAGTGTTATCCTCCCTTACTTAAAAGGAACAACAGATAAAATCGGAAGAGTCCTCTCAAAACACAACATTAGAACTTGTTTCGATACTTATAAAAAAATTCAAACCTGGTTCGAACTCCAAAAGAAATTATACCACTTGAGGCTCAAGGAGTTTATGAAATCCCATGCGGTACATGTGAGAAAAGCTATATAGGACAAACAAACCGAAAAATGAGCACCCGTCGAGACGAACACATTCTGGCAATTAGAAAATCCGATCCACAATCATCTTTATTTCAACATGTCAAAATTTCAAATCATACAATTAATTTCGAAAAAAACAAGATTTTATAAGAGACTGATTTCTTCCATACAAGGATAATTAGAGAAGCAATTGAAATTGAAAAGAGGCCAAATAGTTTAAACAAAAGGGATGATGCCAAAAGACTACCACCAATTTGGAAAACATGTTTAAATTATAGTCAAAATTCACTATCTTCAGACAATTAAGAAATTCAAAATAAGTTCTCTTCAGATAATAATGTCGAAATTGAAACAGAGGGCACGAAGGATCAGAAAACAGAAGAATCACCAGAAGCCAAACAAGAAACACGAATATCTAGTAGCAATGCGTAGAAATCTAACAAGTTGTTGCTAGAGCAATATAATTAAATAGTTTATTCCTGAAGAAGATGACTGCGACGTCATCGAAACGTCGATCAGAAAATTTAATGGACCAGTTCCAAAGAAATACGCGGGATCAAACTCGAATAAATGCGTCAACATAAAAAAATAAACATTATATATTAGTCATATGTAATTTGTTGTTTGATTGAGGCTGTTACTTGGTGATGTGAATTTTAAATATAAATAATAAAATAAATCAAATAACAAGAATTTGAAACTATTCCCTCTTTAACTACTGTGACATTTTCACTTACGTTACGTAAGTACTTAAAAACAAATGGACAATTGCTGTAACATAGCAATAACATATTGAAGTTATTGTTATATAATTTTAAAATTGTTCCATTTCAACAATTGGTTAATGAAAGGGAAAATATTGTCTACATGCCTGTACCATATTCTTGGGAAATTAACTAAATTCGAAAGTGTTACAATCCATAACTAATTTACTCAAATCTATTTAAATTTTTATTTTATTTTCAGGGACTAAATTTTCGATGAAAAATATTTCTAAAAATATTAAAGTTTCATCAATTGGTATGCTCGGAAATAGTGATTGAACGTCAAAAGAAATACTTTTTTCCATTAAAGTGACGTTTGAAAGTTTATTTATTAAATCGAAAGAATTTTTAATTGAAAAATCATTTGTAATTTTGAAATTCTGTAACTTTAATTCTTAGCAATTTTGTATATTGGTGAATTAATATTTGAAACTATTCGCCTGAATGTATTATCTTGTTTATGATTTTTTGATAAACCATTTAATTTTGAAAGCTTTGGATTAGTGACTTTGATTTTGTCAATTAATTTTTTATCCATCAAATAAGTTTAAGTCTTCAAAAAGTCATTAACACTAGCACGGTATAATTTTGTTCGATTCTCCCTTTCTTCTAAATATGGTCCATTTTTTATCATATCTTCAATTTGTTTAACATAATCTGATTTATCCAGTATCACGATGAATAGGAATGAGAAAGGACAATCATTTTTATTTAAATAATTAAAGCCTCAACAACCAACATAAAGAAGATTAGAAGATATGTTTCCTATTTATTGAAAAAAAAAAAGATTTATGTTTGCTTATTGACTTTATTTATTTAAATTTGCTTTAAAATTTAGAAATACTCGATTACTAATACTACTCGATTTTGCCCAACACTCCAAAGATTATTTATAATTGCCATGCTACTGACCCATATAATTCGTTTGATTAGAAAATTTAAATTTATTGCACTAGTAAACGTTTTTCATTTCTGTATGTATCTACTAATGTTTAGAGTGTATTCATACCTAAAAAAAGGGTCAGAATGGGCCACGTTTCACCAATAATATCATGTATAGGTAATGTAAATCACTTTGTTATATAATTTTTATATATTTTATATTAGTTACCCAAATGACCTGTTTCAGTTTCAATTTGCATATCTTTATTTCTATATTTAAGTTGATTTATGAGATTAATCTTTACTATATGTTTCACCTAGTCCCGTATTTTCGCTATAACAGCCACCCAAATTGCATTTTAATTGCAAATGAAGTCAACAAAAGAAAATATTCTTCAATTTAATATTATCCGAGTGGATGTTGATGTCATCCAACTAGAACAGGGAACAGAATTCGGGGTGGATATGGCAGCCCTCTGACATATTTAAAGCTAGCTGTCACATTTGGAGAACACAATGCTCATATCTCGGGCGACGCCTTATCTTCGGCTATTTGGCAGGGGCTCTAATCGCGCCCGTCCCTATCCTCATCCACATCCTCGCCGACAATCGCAACGGCCTAAATACATATATGCACGCGAGCACAAATCACTTCCGAATCGTGAATTAACAATATTCGAAAACCGGGGGAAAACTGCGCGACATGTTTATACTTTGTACGAATGCGAATGCGGATCCGTGTGTGCATGTGTCGGGGATTTTACGATCAAATTCGACAATGTTTATGCGGCAGTTAGCTTTCAGACGGCCCGGGGGCACTCGTCCGTTTGGCGTTTGATCGTCCGTACACCCTCTAACATATCACACCAACATGTCAACATGTAATTAAACGAAATGGTTTAAATGTCGGACTGTCGGGGTTTAGCACAATTTACAAGCGCTTGTCCATTTTAACATAAAGATTTCTATTGAATTTTAAATAAGGTTTCCAATTAATTTCGTATTATGACCAATAAAACAAAATACGGACATTAAATTACATACACACATAAATTGGAAGTAATCAATAAAAAAATAATTAATTACTTTCCTTCTAGCTACTCCTAAGTGAAGAAAAAGAAAAATAAAACGCTATGGAATATAACGCCATCTATAGACACGTGTTTAGGGATTAAAATGGTTTAAATTTAAATTTAATTGTTAAACATACCATATATTTGATATATTTTAAATAAATTTAACCAGTTGAAAATTGTTTTCTATTAAATATAACTTAATAAACAGACAGAGCGAGTGTACAGTCTGGAACTATGGGAATATTATTAAACGTTTTTGAAAAAAAAAATCCTAGAAGACGTTAATTTTTATTTTGAATGAGATCTTTTACTGTAATTGTCACAAGGATCGTCTTTTGTTTTTAAGATATGACGTAAGAGATAATTTGTTTAAATAAAAACCGTACGTTTTATGCTGAATTTAGAAAGAGCATGAAATTCTAAGACCAAATACGCTAAAAAAAACAATGATACTGTATTTTGAAATATTCGTGATTGTTACTTTTAAAGTTTTGAAACAGAAAACCTAACAATCAAGAGTTCCAAGTTTTAATAAAAAAATAGTTGTCATCTAACAATTGCTGTTAAAATGATGACAATTCTTCATCAGCTTGTTTATCTTCTTTTTAATGAAGTATGATTTTCTCCAATGAGCCACTAACGAAATATTCGACGATCATTTTTTATTTTAATATTTAAATCTAAGATGTACACACACAGACGTTTATATGTTTTTTTGTGTGGTTTTTATCTAACTAAATAAATAATGGTACAATATCGTGAAAAAGAGCGAATTGAAATTTTAATATTGAGAGGATGTGGCGGTTGTACTGGAACATATTAAGAGGTTTGTGAGCAATTCAATAACAGGTACCCTGATAAAAAAAAACTATCACAAGAGCGACAGTTTCCACAATGGAAAGATAGATATCTCGTCCAACAAACGAACGAGGTACAGAGTTAGATATTCCCCATGGGACTACAAGAGAACTAACATCAAAAACATTTCTCAAAGGTCAATTATAACACACAAAATTCAATTAGTGCATGTCAGAAAGTCAATAATCCTGATCGTAGAACAGACTTCTGCGAGATAATGATCATACTTTGTAATATCGATGCGACTTTTAAAATCGAATCATTTTTTATGACGAAGCAAATGGAACAGTGAATCGTTATAACTATCGATATTGGGTACCTGAAAATTTGCACTTGATGGACTAAACGTACACGTTGTTTCCTCAAAAAGTTAACGTTTGGGCGAGAATTATTGAGGATAGAATTCTAGGCCCATTTTTTATAAGAGGATTCATTGACAAACGAAAAGTATTTGTATTTAATTACTGCTCTTTCGGTGCTTTATCCGGTTAAAATCCAGATTTGCTAAACGATACATTATGGTTTCAGCAAGATAGGGTTTCGGCACATTTTATTATTGGTGTTAAGAATTATATAATTGATTTTTTTCCTACCAGATGGATTGGTATAAGGGGAGCCGTTGAGTAGTCTCCGAGATCAATTGACTTAATTCCGATAGATTTCATTTTACGAGGCTATCTAAAGAGTAAGGTTTACACAAACCACCCACAGCAAAGAATTTTCACAGTAGTAAAATTCATTCTACTCGAAAGTTTAGTTAAAGTTCGTGTAGAAATTTAGCACGAACTTAGGTACTGCCTTGCACAAAAAGGTGGTTAGATTGAACATTTAATTTAATTCTTTTTCTTTATTTTGTTATTTTTTTGTATTTCATAATTATCGCAATACACGTAATGGAAAAGTAAGCATGCTATCAAATTATTTACCCACCTACGTTTTTTCAATTTTGTGTGTTTATTACATCTTAAGAAAGAAAAGTATCATACTTTTAACGTATTTGGTATTATAATGATCTTTCCAAATTCAACATAAAAAATAATGTTTCTATTTTAAAAAATATCGCTTACATCATAAAAGACGATCCTTAAGTGACAATTACAGCAAAATATATCTTAATGAATTTAAATATTTAAGTGTTTGAAGATTTTTTCAAAAACATTTACGAAAAGATTTATTGCGATTGTTTGAGATTTTACATTTGTGTATAAACGTTGTTACAGTTGCAGGATTAAGTTCTAAAATAATACAAAAAAGTAAAACGAAATATCCTTACACCAAAATAATATTCGATTATTATTAGATAAAAAAAAAATCAAAATGATGAAAAAATTTAAGCGCAAGGTTTTCAGAATTTGTATTGACTTAACGGGGTTTCAGATAATAGAATACAATTTCACAATAAAGGCGATGTAGGTTAGATGAACTACGAGTTTTTCGAGATAGAAGCTGCTGAAAATTGTGCTTAGACTATTGTAATTGGGCGTAGAGTATTTGTTTTTGAGGGATTAGAGCTTCTGCATTTTTAAACTGTTTTGAAACTGGAGAAAATAACTATGAAAATGGGCTTCAAACAGACCAGTTCAACATAATAGCAAGCGGCTTTTTTCTAATTTTGCAAAATTATTCTGAAACTAAAGGTGAGAACTATATTTACTTCGAAGCATATTCCAAAATATATTCCCATAGTATTTTTTTTTTTTTCTAAGGAATTAGTTATAGTTGTAATTTCCCTTACACTATGGGATTGCAAAATATTTATAAATTTAATGTCATCTGTCAGCCTACAAATCACTACAGAGACGGCTGAATCTATAAGATTCTCTGTTGGGAAAACATGGGAATAAGGTAATATAAGTTGAGAATTGAAAAGATTAGTATTGAAAATACTGAGAATGCTAAAAAATAATTTTGGTTTTGTAGAAAAATTTAAAAAATCTATATTGCACAGTTGAATGCGATCACCCCATGGAAAATCTTTCGACTTTCTGACATTTCCATTTGTATAGGAAATGGCTACCAACATTGTTAAGTTGTTGTTAAGTACTGAAGAAAGGATTCTAAGAATTTTTATTCAAGTTGTTATTTTAAATAGCAAACCCTATACATAATTTTCTAAAATTCCCCACTCAATTGCCTACACACTCATGGATTTATATCCAAATAGCTTTTACAATTTGTGAGTTAAAAGTATATTTGTCAAAAATTGATCTCAAAATGGTGTTTTGAAAAATAGCTATAACTTCTAGTAGGAACAAGATGGACAGACGAGCGGCAACTTGAATTTTTACTAATAGATCCCGCTAGAATAAAAAAAATAACATCTGTCAATTTTGACAATAGGTTTTTCAAAAATGTAAATATTTCAGTACCCACTTAGAAACATCATAATTCAATTTTTCAAATAGAATAACCAATATTTTATCACTTAGAGCAATAGGATAGACAATTTACAACATAAAAGTATTATATATCCCTATAACCAAAGCAAGTAGTTTTTGAGTTTTCACTAAAACGAATCTGAAAAAAAAATCCAACGGGTAAGCATATATATATATATATATATATATTTGAATACCCGCATGCGTACGCCATCTAACACCGCGGAAAGGAAATGTATTTTATGTTAGCTAGACATGAGATTTTAAGGGAGCTAGCTAGGTTGCATTCAACCCTGCAATGTACATTTTTAAATTTTTGTTCTTGGTTAAGAAACCCGTTATTCTTGGCCTACCCTGTATATATTTTATTCCTGTAGCTATCGCTCTGGCAACTTCGTGAATACGAACTCATAAAACTCCTGATTCACATCATAAAAAAACTGACAGGTGCGGTTTTTGGAACAACTTTCACTAATATTAATAGGTTGAACTAATGTCACCATTGCTGAAAATTGTTTAATTCAAAAAGCTATAATAGTAATAATAAAAATATTCTCTTCGCAGCGCTCTTAGCGGTCCACCTGGCAGTGACGACCATATTTAATAATAATTAGAGAGAAAACGATAAGGTAGCTGAGAACGAGCATGAGGACTGCCCTCATGATATGGAGTCAGTGAAGGAAGAGAAATCGAGATAGGACGAGCTAAGCTTCATGAACTTCCCTGAGATACTCGCCTCCCTTCCCAAGTCCGCCAAGCGCCGCATCAAGGCGATCAAGAAACGTTAGTTTGAGCAAACCTCGGTCGAGACTAAATGCTTCGAGGAAGTGCACACGCTCGAGTGCAAGTATCACTGGATTTATGCGCCAACAACATTGTAGTCTCACAAAACTGATCTCGTTCTGATTGTTTTCGATATGGTTGAAGATGATTGATCACACTTGGATCGTCGTTTTCTAATGATCTTACTGTATATGACCCATTTTTCATCAACAATGATGATTCGTATCAAAAAAGGGTCCAGTTCATTGCAGTTGAAATTAATATCAATGTGGATTTGTTGTGTTGATATTAGGCGCGCAACTAAGCTCCCGCTGTTTCTCGAGAAGTGACTCTAATAGTAAGTGCTAGTTGATTGTAATATAACCAACCGTCATGAACCAAGTCTAAACATATGGTAAACAAACAGCTTTGACACATTAGTGATTTTGTTGTTGCGTTATATACTTTTGGTTGTGTGAAAATGTTTGATTCTGTGAAAAATAATAGTCGTTTGCCGGAATTGTTGCTTTTCTTTTTCATTTGAATAAAACGTTGGCTTAAGCGCATCGAGAACTCAAAAAATTTATGGAGATACTGCTCTAAGGTAAGAATGTGACGTGATTTATTCCGTTACTTCAAAGATAGTGATTTTAATGTTGATGTCGTTTTCGTGAAGGAGGGCCAAAAACCTTCGAAGACGCTGAATTTTAGGCATTGCTCGATTAGGATCCGTGCCAAATTGAAGAAGAACTTGGGATTATCCGCCAAGCAGTTTCCAAGCGATTGCATACGAAAAATGGTTCTACAAAATGACAAAACCTCACGTTGGCAAACCCGTTAAAACCAACTTAGAAACGCTCAACTGGGAAGTCCCACCCCACCCGTCATATTTCCTAAATATTGCGTAGCCCGATTGTTACTTGTTTCGTCCGGTTAATCGGCAGTTCCGTTCATATGAAGACATCTCAAAATGGCTTGATTTGTGGATAGCCTCAAAATACGAACACTTCTAACGTGACGGTATTCGAGCTATACCAGAAAGATAGGAAAAAGTTGTCACTAGCGATGGGAAATATTTTGAATCATTCATTTGTAACATTGTTTTCACAATAAAGTTGCAGTTTCATAAAAAAAAACAAAGAAAAACAGTGAGAACTTAGCTGCGCACCTAATGGAATTTCTTTTAATTCGCCTACCTTATTTGCAATCTCAGGATGATGATTCACTCTAATTATGGTTGTCATCTAGTGATCATCAATTTCATTTGGCGGATCAGAGAGTTGATCATCTTTTAGGTAAAAATGACCATAACGGATTTTATTTAAAACCTAAAACTTAAATAACAAATTTAATAAAATGTTCAACCATTCATCTAGCGTATGGATAACTAGTGCTAGCCATTTCGGTTTTTCGAACCTCATCAGACTAGATGGCGCTTGCGTTGTCATTCATTTATTATGAAATAACAAAGTTGATTTTTAAATCAAGTATATTGAGTAGAATAAATTTATCAGAAACGTGCTTTGTAACAAAGTCTATCATATGGGCGAGGAACATTATTTCTAACAGTGATACAATTACTAGTCTCGTCAGATGGTATGGATTTGTTCATATGAGTATTCATATTATTAATTGTTTTATTTATTTCATCTAAAAGTTAATCCTTATCATATGAAGGTATTGAGAAACTGTATCTCCGTAATCTGAATAAGGACATTAAATAATTTTTTACATGTAATGTAATGTCATGGTCATGTTCAAACTTATATGTTGCATTATTTTGTCTCACGAAGTTTCATTTGAAAATATTCATGGTAAAAATTAATTCTTTTTTCAATATCTATAAAAATTCTGTGTTTTCTATGGCGCTTCTATGTGCATTTCCAGCGCTACTGTAGCGCGCCTGAATGGTTTTTAAGTTAAACTCCGAATATAAAAGCGGACAACAAAATACATTAAAGCTGCGATTTTACGCCTAATAAACGGTACGATTAACGATAGAGTTTTTACAAAATGTGTTTATTTATTTTATTCCAACTTTGATTTTTCCACCTAGCGGCAAACATTTGAACTTCTAGATATTGTTCCACAATAAAAATGATGGCTTCGCACTAAATTTGTTCTCATTGACTATTTTATAAGATTAAGGAGTATACAAATAATAATTTTATGATTGTATTAAATATGGATATTAAGAGGAAGACTTTCCACTTATAATCAGATATATTTAATATAGATTAAATGTATTTTTATATATTAATTTAATCTAAAACAATATTTTCTTCACTTTTTTTGTTTTTAAAAAGTAGAAATTATCTGATGTCGTTCATCAGTAAATAAGCTAAGCTGGGGCGTTGAAGTTTATGAAATAATGCTTTCTAACTATCACGATAAGAGGAAACGCATGATTACTGGAGATGAGAATTGGGTGAATGCGACACACACCAAAGTCGTTAAAAAATCAAAGTCAATTTATTGTCAGTTTTCGTCGATTATGTCACATTGCATTATGAATTCCTTGCGCCGGTATAAATATCAACAAAGAATATTATTTGAGCATTATGCGTCATTTGCGTCAAGTTATTCGCTAAAAAAGACCAGATTTGTGGAAAGACAACTTTGTTTGGGGCTTTGATATGTCGCATTATCAAAGCGCAAAAAATATGTTCACACACTGCATTGATTTTATTTGAGTCTATCGTCAAAACATGCGACTAGTATTAATCCACGATCACGGTATTCGCCTGCTTTAGCTTCGTTTGACTTCTGGTTATTCGCTAAATTCAAAAGGCTGCTTTGGTTACACAGTTTTTAGTCGATTGAGGAGATAAAAGCAGAAGCGAAGAAGGTGTTGAAGGCCTTTCTGGAAAAAGACTACTTTGAGTACTTCAAGAAGTGAAACAAAAAAAAACCGTTGGAATAAGTATGCCAATCCCTCCTCTTGCCCTGGAACTCTGTGCGACCATTAGAGCCTGGGGGACGGGGGTTGTTAATATCTAACTAGTCCATATTATCAGCACTATCTTCAGAGCTAAGGTCCATCGTTTCTGGTTTCTGTCTAGATTCAGCCAGACTATGTCTTAGCTCGCCGTCTTCGTTTTGTTCGTCACCAGATCCCACACAGGACATTGTAATTATGTGGTTTTATAAAATATTCGTAAGAATAAAAAGAAACGTTTGATGAGCGACATTTAGTGTTAGGTAATATTTGTATGCTATACTGCAAATAGATTTTTAAGAATAAATACGATTTTTCACTCTACAACAAGATTTTGGAATTTTTTTTGGACACAATAGTATATATCCATGAGTCAAAATATTTCCTGTATATTTAATTTAAGAGATTAGGATGCAGTTAATTAAATCCAATAGATTTCTTCAAAAAATATATTTTATTATAATTATTTTTTATTATTTTAATTTCTTTTTTCATTTAAAGTTCAAAACAATCCTAACGCGAAAATTGTCGCATTATCAATCCACCAAACAACAAATGGAACAGAGTAACGCGAATTAATCCCGGACCGGCCTCCCTTTTGCTTTCGAACAGATTGCAATTTCAGATACAAGCACAATCCAACAAAAACCGCCCCCCGCGCCCCTTCTGTTTAATGACTCAAATTTAATATCAGCGATCGCGATATAATAGTGCAATGATTTAGTTCGGGAAATTGCCGCGGGCCCCGCAGATTATTTATTAACGCCTCGTCTTCATTCAGCCGCGAATTGCAGAGCAAGAGAGAGAGAGACAGAAAGGGGGTTACAAGCCGTCAGCGGAAATTACAAACAGCCGCATCGGCACTCAAACCATCCCCCGCACGCCGCCCCACACGCTCTCCGTCTCCCTCGCGCGCCCTTTAACTGAAACAACGAAGTTGAATCGTGGAGTTGTTTATATAAATGTCTGGGTTCAGTGTGGAGCAAGAAAATTGTCCGCCGAGCGATTGAGTTATTTATTGGTGGCGGTTTTAAAAAGAATTTAAAACGTTGGAGGAGATGTAATGGAAAATAATTATGAACATAAATAAAATTGCACTATATTTATAGCTTAGTTGATTGATAATTTAGTCAGATATTTTAAACACATGACCACCTCATAAATTAATTAAATTAAAAACATAGTGAATTTTTTTCTACTAAAATTATTTTCAGCTGTGAATGTCAACTGCCCTGAGTTTTCAGTACTAAATTTTATCTTTGGTTAGATTGAACCCGATTTATTCCATATCCAGATTTAATCTTTCAGACGAAGAAAAGCTTTTATGCTTTATGCTTGACAGTTCGATGGAAATAATAAATTATTGAATCATGTTTGTTAACCACCAAATATGAAAATGTAGTAAAATAATGATTGTTTTTTATTGCCAACCCCAGATAGTTAAGATTAATCACTCGGGATATTCAATCGGTTTTTGATATTGAAAGTCAAGCAGACAATTCCTCGAAGAAAGTCCGCCTTCCGGAAGACGCTCCAAATGAAAATCTGGATATTATTTGTTTGAAACTTTTCCTCGCAGCTATCAAAACGAGTGAGAAAATCATATATTTTTTTAACATCTCGTGTATTTTGACAGTTAGGAAAAATTATTACAAATAAAACTTGTTGAGAATTCAAATGTCCACTACTTGTGTTTGAACACATTATTAGTAACACTCGAGACAGACAAGATATAGATGTTTTAAACATTAATTTTAAGGTTATGTTCGAACGCCTCACTCATTTTATCAGCTACGAAAAAAAAAAAAAAAACAATGATTCTCGGTCGTCTACTTTGTAGACCCAAATCGTTGACGATGCCACTTGAAATTAGGCAAAAGGTGGCAAAAGGTTATGATTAAAGTCATTTACTTTTTCATTATAAACGTTTTTCATTTGAAAAGTTTTTTTCTTGGTTATAAATTGAATTTGCATAAAGCGTTTAATATCAATAAATTAACACTTGGTTTATCCCTTTCTTCACTTAGATGTTCATTTCGTTCACAATGTGGATATTATCAATATTTTTTTGGCTGGGGAGAGAGAGGGAATAGAGAAGGGAGGGTGGCATTAGATGTTAGAATTTTGAGAATGTAAATGAAGGATGCGTCCTAATGACGCTAAAAGTTATGTCGGCAACGTGTTGAACTGTGCAGATAAAAGGTTGTGTGATTCGATATTTTTACGATCACTATACATTCCCTTCGACAGGGGTCCGGAGAAAGTAAAAATAAAACTAAAAGGTCCTTTTTTATATGACCTTTCCAATTTGATATTCTAAGAATTTAGTATTTGTAATGAAAGTTGTGTGTTTTAGGTTAAAAAAGATTTGTTCGCGTAATCTTTTAGTTTGTTGGTTTGATCAAGGAAAATTGCAACGAATCAATTAATTCATTTCTGTACAAACTTTTACAAGCTGATTTTGTCAGGACCAAAATTTGAGAGTTTTAAATAAATTTGACAAGCTATGATTTATTTATTAAGTTGAAAATCGGCGATAAAAGTTCCCTGCTATTACAACGGGCCTAAAGATGTCTCTAAAGCACGGTCCAGATCCCACGTTTCCACAACGTCTTGTCTACACAGTTCAATATGTTGCAGACATAACTTTGCGTGTGGTTAGGAAAACTGTGCAGTTTTCAGAACTACACGGGGCAGTACGCCTGCAGCGATAACTTTGGTCGGAAGGCATATTAATCCGTTAATGTAGGCAATCTTTATAACTTGTTCCAGTTGCTACTAATTTTAAAGTTTCTGTCAGCCTTTCGTGTAGTGGTATTATTGTTCTCATACAAGTATTTTTTTAATTATATGCGGTGACTAAGTCCTATAAATCAGTATATGTTTGTATGTCTATTCTAAAGTAGTTCCGCCAATCATCAGGAAATTCAGGAAGTAATTTAATGTGGAAAAAGTGATTTATTTTTAGAAGCCATTTCCCCAACCACTTGGAAGGCCATGTAGTTTTGAAACGTTCCATTTATTTCTTTTTTCTTTATAAGACAACATACAAAATTGACTAGAGTAGTACTTTATCGCGGAAACATTGGTAATAAAATATGTACCATGTGGACGCTCTTATTTTTCAACGTTTTCATTCCGTTTTAAGACTGTTTAGACAAAACGTTATGTAAGACGTAGGGTCTAGAAATACACTTCAAATTTGCTCATTCTAAAAAATAGACACTTTATTGTGTAAAGATTTTTTTTTTAATTTAAATAAAGATAAAAATTTGAATGATACGTTAAATATTTGTTTCTTTCTTAATCTTATCCTCTTTTACCCGTATTGGGTGTCGAGGTTACGTTAAATATTTACAATTATTTATTTATTTAAATACACAGGTTATACCATTTTTCATAATATGTTATTGCACACAGTGCTTACAGTAGAATATATAATAAATATTATATTCAAACATTGTTGAAATAAGTAATTTATAAATCCTGTTAAGCCTCATAAGTTTCCAGCATTAAAAGCGTTAATTAAAAGGACTTAACGATTTCTCCAGACTACAACCGGAAAACTTTCCCCCTTTTTTTCTCCCCGTAAAACTCCAGACCTCCGGTTATCGATTCAGCAGCGCCGGAAGGTAGTTTTAAACGATTTTTCTGATTTATGGACGCATCCATTTCAGCGCCGATAAATTTTTACAGCCACAACTTACCCCCCATCCCACCGCACTCTCGCCCTCTCTGAAAGTATAAAATATTTCAGCGGCCGCATTTATCCGGGTCAATTTCCAGCCGTGAGTGAAACAGTCGAAAAACGCGGGGAGGCGATTAGCACTTCGAACAAAACGAAAGGGTGGCTGTTCTTCAGTTATGACCTACCCGTTCGGAGAAACTTTCCAGACTCAAAGTTTAATTTGAATGCGCAAAAAGGGTTTTCGAAAGGATGGCGTACTTAGCCGGCGGCGGCGGTATTGCGTTTTCTCGAAGAGGGGATTTTTTCTAGATAATTATTGGTTTCTCTGAATTCAGGATGTCTGAGCGACGAAAGGTCATTTGGCTTTTGTTTTTTTTTTTACTGTGTTTTATCCGCTTTTTTACCACTATTACTAACAAGTATCAAAAAACCTAATTATACAGGGTGAGCCATCTCGCTTGTCGTTAAAAATTCCACTGAATGTAAAATTATTTGCATATATACAGGATGATCCATTTCACAGTGTTGATATCAATTTTGTTAGTTTAAATTGAACAGCTTATATATTATATTTTTATTCAAATAAGGTCACAATTAAAAAAAAAAACGAAGTTTGAGGTTATAACTCAAAAACCAAAAATGATAAATAAAATGTGGTAACATATTCGAAGTCAGCATTGCTACGTAATGATTTTGGGCGCCGATTTGCTCAGGCTCAGGGTTGCGGGAAACGCAGTATTTTTGAGTAAAAGACTGTTTTAAACATATAAATATACCCTGGTTTATTTCACGCACCCGTTTACAATAAAGTATTTAACTAACCTAACACTAGGCTGGGTAAATCGTTTAATATCACACTATTATTGGTCGCGCCAAAGGTTGTCGACAATTGTTTTAAGAAATTCACGATTCGCACAAGTGATCACAAAGAACGTCGGGAAGCAAATGGCAAAGCTCTGCTAAAAGGTCGATTAAAGCAAAAATGCGCAAAAAACAAAATAATTCAGCGCGAATATTAAAAAATGTTAAGGAATTACGCTACAACATAAAATGTTGTATTAAGAAAGTGTTCAATTTCTCGCAGAAATATTTGCATGTAACAAGTCAAATTACAAATATCTTGAAAAAATATGTATCCCAAGAAACCCCAACATAACACTTAAATACAAAAACCCGCCGATAACCCTTTACGAATACACATACTTCTTTTAGACTACTTTCCCACTTTGGTATCGAAACAAACGCAGTTCCACATCAAACCTCTGGCAGAAAGACTTATGGTCGATAGCCCTTGTGAAAAGGAAACATTTTTATGGGTTCTGTTAAAGAATGTTTTAAGTTTATTTATTGTATTTCCTTTTTTCAGTAAAGATAATATAGTATTAAAAAGTATTTGTTGTTTGATTATTATTTTATTTAAAAGATAAATTATAAATATATTTATTTTATTTAATATATAATGTATACTTTAAATATAATAATATCAAGTAATATTAATTAATTTCCTATATATTAATTACACAAAATTGTAATCCATGCTTCGTTATCTGTACATTTATTATACACAAAATTATCAAACAAGTTTTCGGCGTGGGGTTGTGTAATACCTACCCCTCTTTTTGCGTCGGTCGGAGAAAAGGGGTCGTTTCGATTTTCAGACAATTGTTACGGCCTGATACGGCGATTAATATGCGTGCGAAAATTAATTAAATCGCCACAATTACACCAGGAAATTGGAAAAGCCCGCCGCTTCCGCGTTACAATGCGCAAATATTTGTTTATTTATCGATAGTTTCGTAATTTTCCGTTATTACCGTTTGTTTTCAATTTCACTCGATATTTGTATGTTCGTATCGTGGATTCGTTGTAATTTAAATTTGTTTTCGAGCCGATCGCTGCTTGCGTATCTTTAAATCACAGATGTTTATAAAGCGAATTATTTATTTAATTATTATTAAAATAAATGCAGTGTTAAAAATAATAAGAGTTAATGACTTGCTTTTACAATCGTTTGGTAAAAAGTTATTTCTCTGATAGTCTTAGTTTTGCATTTGATTACTGGCGAAAACGACTATTTTTACGTGTGATTCGATCCACCCGAGGATTAAATTTTGCCGGAGCATAAGATAAAATAATGGAGAAGTAATATGACTCGCACTTAACACCACGTAATATCATTTATATTGGTATTTTATCAATTATTAACATAGCATATTGTAAACATGCGTGCGCCTAAGTGTGATTGAAAATATATTTATTATAATTATTATTTACATTACAAAAAATATGGTGTTTGTATTTTAAATTACGCAAATGTATATCACCGCCTAAAATAGTACTTGTGAATTCATAAATATTTAATTGACTGACGCCTGGTTTGTCAAACATCACAGGATCAGGCTCAGATACATAACTGCTCAAGACAGATTTGAGTGAATGGTACCAAAGCAATGTCGGCGGTTTATATGTACAGGCAAATAGACATTCACCTGCAATGTCCATATTTAAATCATACTAAAGTAAAATGACGCATTTCATGAACAATTATATTATATAGACCATAGGCTGGGCCACGAATAACGGCCATTAACAGTTTTCGGGGTTTCTGATCGCGGAAAATTTTGAAAAAAATCTACATACACGGTTGAATGCGACCACCCTATGGTAAAAATTTTGACTTTTGGTTGTACCGAAAATGGCTACCAACTTTGTTATTTTAAATGGAACACCCTATATTTTAATTTTGTTTCGAATCCCGCGTTCAATTGCCTTACCACTCATATAGTGTCTACATAACTCTTACAGTTTTTGAGATAAAAATTTATTTGTCAAAACCTCAAATTGACGTTTCGAAAAATGCCTTTAACTTCGAGTAGGAACAAGATAGATAGACTAATGACATCTTGAATTGTTAGTCATAGATCCATTTAGAATAAAAAACATCTGTCAATTTTGGCAATAGGTGTGTCAAATAATTAATCTCATTTGCAACATAAAAGTATTATGCATCCCAATATCTAGAGCAAGTAGTTTTAGAGTCATTTCGAAATATCTTTCTAAAATTTTGTACAATTGAGCAATTCCTGTACGATTCACACGTGCACCATAGTAAGCTACTGTCAATATTCGCCGCACCGAATCTGGAAAAAGTCATTTCAAATGTGCCAATATTTTTCAACCCTTTTAATGGCCGTTATTCGTGGCCCACCCTATATATATATATATATATAAGTTACCTGACGCCAACACAATGGACTCCATTTATTATTATGAATAGAATTAATTGTTCATTTATACATACTCTGTAAATTGATTACGCTGTTAATTGTTATCTTATGCTTATTCGTCACTTTATTGTAATATAAATTGTATTTTCCATTGTAATAATTTAGATACGTATTAGAGTTAGAACGTGTAACGTCGTTGTTAAAAAATAAATTCCTTTTTAAAAAAACAAATCGTGGAACAGTAAAGTTAATTGGCGCAGTCGGTAGGATCCCGAAAAGTGACACTTCGTTCATCTTTTCCTTTCGCGGATTAATTCGGGATTTATTCACGGTGGACATCAACCTTCAGAGTGGCCCTCCGAACATTGAGCAGCCCAGACAATTTCTCGTCCTGAAAGAACGGGTGAACTGGTTCCAGAGATCTTTGAGCGGACATCAAAGTAATCCATGGAATTAATATTTTTACTGTAAGTTTCACAAGTTGATTTGTTATCGCGTTAAAATCATAATTTATTTTTAACAAGCTCTGATTCGTATTCTCACATTAATAATCAAAATTTATTCCCACTAATAATTTACAAAAAATAATAAAAATGGCTATTGCACTAAGACCCGAATATTTGCAAATGATTCCTGAGTTCAGGGGGGAACCAGAACTTTTGCCTAGATTTATAGAAGTTTGTGAAAGACTTTTAAATAGATTTTTTAATGAGCAAGATAATAATGATTTCATAAATGAGTATCTTTTGACAACAATAGCTTCAAAAATTAAAGGGGAAGCTGCAATCAATATTGCATCATGTGCAGTTAATAATTGGAATTCTTTAAAAAATGCACTATTAAATTCTTATGGTGATAAACGGGATCACTTTACATTAAATTATGAAATGTGTTTATTAAAACAAAAAAATGACGAAACTGTCTTCGATTTTTATAACAAAATTCAAACTATTTTAAATTTACAAGTAGCTTATATAAATAATCATATTAATAATTTAGAAGAAAGAAGATATTTGCGAACATTTTTTAATACTAATGCGTTAAAAGTTTTATTAAGAGGATTAAAAGAACCAATAGGATCACAAATGAGGGTCAAAAACCCTGCAGATTTAAATACAGCATTAAATATGCTGACAAATGACTTTCAAATGGAGGTTACAATGAACAATGCCACAGATAAAGATAAGGAAAAAAGTGCAACTAATTTCAAACGCTTGCGATGCAAACATTCCGATAATTCTTATCGACAAAGTAACAATTATAATAACCCACGTATTAATCATTCTAATAATTATTATCCTAATCGGAATAATTTATTATTTAATCAGCGAAATTCTAATTCTTTTTATCCAAAACCGTTTAATAGAAATAATAATAATAATTATAATCAAAATCCTCATAGACCGAATACTTCAAATAATCCACAAAATTTCGCAAATCAAACACCAATGTCAGTCAGCTCTGGACGACACACAGCTACTCCAAATAAAAACCAAATGTATAATATTGATGATCAAGATAATTTTTTAGACAACACAGCCTCGGAAGAAAATCCTTCGAACTAATGGGAATATTTAATAATTATAGCGAACTTCCTTTTATATTTGACCCCCAAAATAAAATTAAAATTTTGATAGACTCCGGAAGTTCAAGATCTTTTGTAAATCCAAAAATTGCCAAAAAATTGTTTAAGAATAATATAAAATATGAACCTTTTCAAGTGGCCAGCGCACATGGTACCACTTTAGGAAAACAAAGTACACTAATTCCTTTAACACAATTGTTAAAATCTAAATATGCAAATCTTAAATTTTATCTTTTTGACTTTCACTCTAATTTCGATGCCCTGTTGGGAATGGATAATTTAAAATATATACAAGCAATAATAAATATTGATAAACAAATATTAACTACCCCTAAGTGTGAAATAACACTAAATTTTGGTAATGTTCGTGAAACCCCGGATACGAAGTGCATAGTAGTACCCGCAAGGTCCGAACAAATAATTGAGGTAGATATAAATAATATAAGTAATGGCGATGTAATAATTCCGCATATAAAATTAAATAATTTAGAAATTCCAGAGTGTATAAGTCGTGTTAAAAATAATAAAGCTATCTGTACAATATTAAATAAAGGTGAAAAAGATGAAAATGTTTATGTTAAAAAACCGGTTACTGTAGACCCTATCAGCGAATATGATTGGGAATTACAAAACGGAAATAAAAAAGAAAGTAATATTAATACGTTAAATTATCAAAAAATTAAGAAGAAGAGAAAAATGTTATTATAAATTTAATCAAAGAATATGCAGATATATTTCATATGGAAAATAATAAACTTACATTTACAAATAAAATAAAACATGCAATCAAAACTTCTGATGAATTACCTATATATACTAAATCATATCGATATCCTCATATTCATAAAATAGAGGTTGATAATCAAATTAAAAATATGCTTAACCAAGGAGTAATTAGGCCTTCCTTTAGTCCGTGGTCCTCTCCAATTTGGGTGGTCCCCAAAAAATTGGATGCTTCGGGAAAACGCAAATGGCGTGTAGTTATTGATTATAGGAAATTAAACGAAAAAACTATAGGTGATAGGTATCCCTTACCAAATATTAATGATTTATTAGATAAATTAGGACGATCACAATATTTTACTACATTGGATTTAGCCTCGGGTTTTCACCAGGTAGAAATTGAAAATGATATACACAAAACAGCATTTAACACTGAAAATGGACATTATGAGTTTTTGCGAATGCCATTTGGTTTAAAAAACGCCCCTGCTACTTTTCAGAGGGTTATGGATAATATTTTAAGAGGAATACAAAATGAAAAATGTCTTGTGTACATGGATGATATAATTATATTTAGTACTAGTTTACAGGAACATGTAAATAGATTAAAAGAAGTTTTTGATCGTCTTAGGGATTCAAATTTAAAAATACAACTAGACAAATCCGAATTTTTACGAAAAGAGGTATCTTATTTAGGACATATTGTAACACCTTCTGGAGTTAAACAAAACCCAGAAAAAATTAAAGCCATTCAAAATTTTACTATTCCAAAAACTGTTAAACAAATTAAAGGATTTCTTGGATTATTAGGCTACTATAGAAAATTTATAAAAGATTTTGCAAAATTAACAAAACCTCTAACAAAAAGATTAAAAAAGGATGCAATTATTAATATAAATGACTCTGATTATAAGGATTGTTTCGACTTATGTAAAAATGTTCTTACGAATGAACCCTTGCTTCAGTATCCAGATTTTAGTAAACCTTTTATTTTAACCACAGACGCAAGTAATTTTGCGATCGGTGCCGTGTTATCCCAAGGTAAAATAGGAAACGATTTACCAATAGCTTATGCAAGCCGTACTTTAAATAATTCAGAAATTAATTACTCAACCATTGAAAAAGAACTTCTTGCCATTGTATGGTCGGTTAAATATTTTAGACCTTATTTGTATGGTCGAACATTCCAAATAGTTTGTGATCATAAGCCCCTTCAGTGGCTCATGAATGTAAAAGAGCCCAATTCAAAATTAGTACGGTGGAGATTAAAACTCTCCGAATATGATTATTCGATAGTATATAAAAAAGGTGCCTTAAATAAAAATGCAGATTTTTTGTCTAGGATAGAAATTAATGTAAATGATGATACTGAAAAATTAGAAACTACAAATGTAGGAGAAGAAATTGAATCAATAATAGCACAAATGGGAGATTCACAAATAGATTTAGATGATAATGAAATAAATGAAATTCTTTATAATGATACAGTGCACACAAATGTTGAAAACCCTATTCTTAATATACCCATTCTAGAAAAAGCTGTAAATTATGGAAATAATCAAATTATAATTTCAGAGGTAAATTATGCCCCTTCGCCTCCAATAGTTAGGCTATTATTCAATAATAAAAAACAACGTATAAACGTACAATTTTCAAAAATAGATTTTGATAAAAATGTAATAGATTTCATAAAGGAATATGTAGTTCCAAATATTAAATATTATTTATACTTTGAAAGCCCTATTTATGAGAAATTTTGTACAACAATGCAAAAATATTTTAAAAATTCTGTGAGTAATTTTATTAAATGTACTGAATTGCTTTGTGACGTAGAAAGCAATGACGAAATAGATAATACAATACGTATGTATCATGAAGGAAAATGTAATCATCGTGGTATTGATGAAACAGAAGCACAAATTAAAAGACGTTTCTACTGGCCTGACCAGAGACGAACAATTCAAAATTTCATTAATCAATGCGAAATCTGTCTCGTTAGCAAATATGACAGAAAACCCTTAAAATTAAAATTTAATATAACTCCAACTGCTGCGAAACCCTTCGAAATAGTGCATATAGACACTATTGCATTAGAAAAAGTTAAATTTCTTACTATAATAGATTCCTTCTCAAAATATACGCAACTTTATAAATTAAACTCACAACAAGCAATAGAAATTGCTAATAAATTAATTACATTTTTTACTCATCATGGTATACCCGAACAAATTATTTCAGACAATCATTTAGAATTTAAAAATACAATAATTAAAGAATTACTTGAAATACATGGAGTAAAATTACATTTTATTAGTTCTCAACATCCTGAATCCAATGGGATTGTTGAAAGAGTTCACTCTACTATTATTGAGCATATACGTTTATTAAATAATCAAGATTCTTCAAAGAAAGACCCTATAGAATATAAAATAAATTATGCACTTCTTGCATATAATAACTCTATTCACTCCACAACGAAATTTAAACCTTCTGAAATAATTTCAGGACATTTAGATGTCAATGACCCATTTAATATTGATATTGAAAGTAGGTTAGTAAATAATTATATTGTTAATCATAGAGATAAAATAAAACTGTTTTATGAAAAAATTAATGAACGTCTTGAGACAAATAAAGAAAAAATTATTACAAAACATAATGAAACTCATGAAGAATTACCTAAATCAGTTTCAACTAAAGTATTTATCAAAAATAAACAAAAGCAGGCAAAAACAAAAAATAAATATAAACAAGAAAATATTACAGAAATAAACCCTGAATTAAAAACAGCAAAAATTAAAGCTAAACATCATAACGTTGTAGAAAAAATTCATTTATCAAATATCAAAAGACCTAGAGTCCAAACTCATAAATATCCCAGCTATAAAGATTTTATAAATTATATGTCTAGTAACGATAAACTGTTAAATAAAAATATAGAAGAAAATAATGAAAGTTTATTTTGTGCACCAGATAATTATTCTTTAGCTCACTGTGTAAGTGCAGATTTACATATGAACGCAGGAATTGCATTATGTTTTAAAACAAAATTTAAACAAATTGAAACTTTAAAGGATCAAAATCCAAAAATTAATTCGATATGTCATCTTAAAGATCATAATCGATATATTCTTTATTTAGTAACAAAAAATAAATATTATGAAAAACCCACATATGAAGACTTTTACAATACAATACTTAATTTAAAGCAATTCTGCATAAAAAATAAAATTATAAATTTAGCTGTACCTAAATTAGGATGTGGTCTAGATAAACTTGATTACAATCAAATAAAATTAATGTTACAGTATATTTTCAATGATACAAAAATTAAAGTGCACGTTTTTCTAAATAAAACTATAGACGACGATTCTCTTGCAGGTCCGTCTTCGTCTTCCTGACGCGAGGTGCAGAAATAAAAAATGTTACGAAAAATTTGGGAATAATTCCTGTAAATTTGGGACCCGCTAAACTACAAAAAACTGAACACACTTTTGTACATTATTATGACCTTATGCCTGTATATAAGGAATTTGAAAATTTAAACACACAATATTCATTTTTAATTTCAACAATACAAAATATATCAACGTTCACCAAAATGTTTGATAATTATAACAAAACAATTAAATATACTCAAAATAAAATTTCTAATAAGATTTTTGATATTAAACTTCAATCAATTAAGAAAAATAGAAATAAAAGAGGATTGATTGATGGACTTGGAACAATAGTGAAAACCGTTACCGGGAATTTAGATGCAAATGATGGAAAAAGAATTGACCAAATATTAAATCATATAAAATTAAATCAGAAAACTATTTATAATCAATTACAAATGCGATATAGCATAAATCAAGTATTTATTGAAAAATTTAATGAAACTCTACAAGATATTGAACATAATGAATTAATGTTAAAGTCAAAAATCTTAAAACTAAATGTTCTTCTAAAACATGAAGTAGAACATCAAAATATACTCTTTGCTAAGGATTTATTTAATCAACTTATTATATTATACAATGTAATTTTAAGTATTTTAGAAGATATAGAAAATTCACTTTCTTTTTGCAAATTAGGATTGTTACACCCTAGCATAATAAGGCCAAATGAACTATATAAAGAAATTGAAAAAATATCATTATATTATAATGAGCAACTCCCTTTTGAACTTAAGGTTGAAAATATATTCGATTTTGAAATGGCCATGAAGATAAATTGTAAATTGGAAAATAGAAAAATTAACTATTTCCTTTCAATTCCTATTAATTATGAAAACGATTTTGAGCTTTTCCACTTAAATCCTGTTCCTACAAGGATCGAATCAGACTTTGTTACTATTGTACCCGATATTAAATATTTAATCAAATCAAAAGCCGAAAATAAAATTTGGCCACTGAGTCGCTTGTGTAACGAAGGTAATAAATATTATCAATGTCCGGATCATCTGCTTATGAATCATCACGCTGAATGCGAGAAAACAATTCTACTACATGAAGACAACCGAAATTGCCAATTTACTAAATTAAATATTAGTTCAAATCACTTGGAAATCATTCCCGATATAAATCAATATTTATCTGTATTTCCAAACCAAGAAGACATCAAAGTCGAGTGCCAAAAGGAAACGCATACAACGTCCCTAGTTGGCATCCATTTAATCAAGGAAAATGGATGCAAAATTAAATTCAGAAATCACCAAATTAGATTTCTGGAATCTGCTATTGGAATCCCAATGCTTATCGACAACCCACAAATTAAATTCGAAAAATCGAACTTCAATGGAATTACTGTCAATATGAAGAAATTAAATCTACAAGAACTACCAGTTCTTCAACCGATGCCTTCTATGGTTCAACAACCTGATATTTTAACACCAAGCATTTGGACTACAACCCTGTACATTGCTGTCTTCATCATCGCCGCCTATTTCATCATCAGATGGATACGAGGAAGGAAAAATCAAGGACACCAAGAAGGTCCCAGGGTCCACTTCCAACTTCCTGGCGACGCCAGAATCTAAGGGGGGAGGAGTTACCTGACGCCAACACAATGGACTCCATTTATTATTATGAATAGAATTAATTGTTCATTTATACATACTCTGTAAATTGATTACGCTGTTAATTGTTATCTTATGCTTATTCGTCACTTTATTGTAATATAAATTGTATTTTCCATTGTAATAATTTAGATACGTATTAGAGTTAGAACGTGTAACGTCGTTGTTAAAAAATAAATTCCTTTTTAAAAAAACAAATCGTGGAACAGTAAAGTTAATTTATATATATATATATATATATATGTATATATGTAAAGAGATAGAATATTGGATGAACCTTCTTCTATTGCAAAGATCATGCTACCCAAATCATTCCGCCACAAAAAGAAGGTAAGGTAAATAAAAAAGAGCTACAATAAATAAACGTTGCTTTAACTTTAGTTCTCATTTGATGGAATGCAGAAGAGTTATATTGTTAATTTATTGTATATAAAATTATCTGTAGAAATAAAGATGATATATATATATAAATATATGTATACGATGGAATTTATTAAGAATTTATCTAAAAATTCATTGCTATAGTATTTTGTCAATTGCCACATTGTTGTTTTTTTAAGATGACAAAAAGAATTGTATGTACTCAGAAATGAAAAGTAGAACTGTTTTTACCATTACAAAACTTAACTCTGATAATATTGTGGTTTTTATTTTTTTGCCTTTTGTACCTTTAGGTATAAGACTTACGTCTTATATTGTGCCATCTTGGTACAATTGTCTCCACTGTTTCATGTCTAGTGTTTTGTCCTTTTTTTCCATTTCACGGTATACCTTTCTTTCTCCTACTTCTTTAACTCCAGCAATCCATATTTCTTATGGTTTTCCTTAACATTTTTGCTGTTTTACGAGCTTAAAATTTATTTTTTAGTCGTTCTTGCATCTTTCATTCAACATATATGTCCAAAGCTTCTTAGTTGTCTCTCGATAATTTTTTCGTTTATATATTCGATCATTAAACTTTGCTTGTACGTTTCGTTCCTTATTCTCTCTTTATTTGTTTTTTTCAATTTTCTAGAAAAACCGAAAATTTTTGTCTGTTACCTTCTGTGTTACCATTCACTCTTCGCTGTTAGACATTATTGTTAGTCTTATGAATTGTTATTTAATAAATATATATTTATTTTCAAGTTGAAAGAGGATAAAGTGAAGTCAGAAATTACGAGATATACGCTGAGTATGAAAACTCTTCTGCGGGAACCGAGCATTTACTTTTTCTCGTCATCTGGACACCATGCTTTTTCCGCCGCTTTCTCTGACTGACCAGCTCTTGTGTGTTCGTGATTCCATATAAATTAGCAGGCTCATTTGAGGGGGGACGTTTTGTTGTTTCTAATTACTGATAGGATTTATTATTTACGATTTATTATTTACAAACAAAAAAATACATCCAAGTGCATAAACGACAAGTTTTCTTTATAAAAATCTATTTAGCTTTTGGTCTTGGCAAAAGTTTCAAGATTTTATGGAATAAAAACAAAACGGACAATATTATTTTTACAAATAGCAAGGAGCATTCATTGACTTGGTCATAGTTATTTAAATAAATTAAATAAAAATGAGTTAAAAATTATTGATTAATTATTTTTACATTTTATCGACATATATGTGTGTTTAAAGACTCCATTTCTTATCGGCAGGTTTGAATTAACGCTTGTTTATTCTTTGCATAAATATGGAGTTGGAATTAATTGTTGTGTTGATTTTGAAGAATATTAAAAAATATTCACATAAAATGATTGCTAATAATAAAATATTTCGATCAAAACAATGTCAACCCAATAATCAAATCAGATTTTCAGATTTTATCGACCTAATAGATTTAATTCTAAAACATAATTATTTCTCATTAAATAAAAAAGTTAATATGCAATGGGTTCGCCCCTAAGCCCGTTGCAAGCCGACATTTTTATGAATAACCTCACTAATAGAATATTTTACTCACCCCAATGCAAAAAACACATCAAATGCTGTTATAGATACGTAGATGATATTCTTGCATGCTTCGATGGTACTGACAGGCAAATTAAACAGGTCCTCGCAATTTATTCGAGTAGTTAGGTTTTTTTTTTAGAGCATTATGAAGGAGATTTAGTTTGTCAAATATATGTGGGATTCCGGATAATAAAGCTAGGTAATCTTTTAATCAACTCTTTTTTAATGAATTGGGTAATAGTTCTTTATAATTAATCCATTAAGTTTACAGTAGAAGCAGAATAAAATAACAAGATTAACTTTTTAGACACTAACACTAACTAAAACTAATAACAAACTTTCATTTGATATTTGCTGGAAACCCACCTTCACAGATACAATTATTCACGTTATCCATATAAACATAAAATAGCGAGTTTCAAAAATCTCCTTAGCCTTGAATCGAGAGAAGAAGAAATAAACACAATAAAGCAAATTGCTATTAATAAGGACTATTCAGAGCAACTTATATTTAAATTAATTAATAACTTTCAATGCAAACAACTACAAAAATAAATAGATATACGCCATTAGCCCAAACACGGAAAAAAAAAAACGTACAAAAAAAAAATCGGTATACGAATTGCATCTCGGTTCACCGATGTTATTAAGTTGGCTGAATAAGATGATCTACAAACCAATGGACTCCTTTTTGTTTAATAATAATAATAAAATTTATTTATTCAAAAGATATAAAAAATACAATAATAAAAAAATGGTGATATATCCACCATGGCATTTTCACCGGCGAATTCGGTCAAATAAGTTTTTGATTGAAAATTTAATAGGAAAGATGTTTTATTTGACATAAATATAATTATTCAAATAAAAAAAGTCTCTACAGCCAACATAAAGTAGATTATAAAAATAATTGTTTAGTTCTAAGGGAATCTATGAAGTAAATGAAATTCTTCCGCTTATAAAATAAAAATTAAAGGTCCTACAAAAAAGGTGTATAACAAAAAATATTTATTTTTTCAAGATCTACAACTTTTGTTTGAAACATTTTTCTATTTGAATTAAAAAATGAAAATCGCTTAGAGTAAAGTAGCACATGAGTTTTGGTTGTGACCAAAAGATCTTTCTACTCTTCTAAAAAGTTTGGATATAAAGTTAGGGTTTAATCCATTTAGCCGTTTATGCGCTATCGGGCAAACACAAGGACATTTTTCAAAACTCGAAACTGAAATGGACTCGGGGGACCTAAAAACGTTCATATTTGTTGAAATTGGCGATTCGAAAATTTTTACGATCACAATACTTTCACTTGGACAGGGTCCGGGGAACGTAAAAATATCCAAAATAAACAAACAGTAATATTTAAACACGTTCAATAACTAACTTAATTCAAATTCAACCATATACAGGGTGTTCAAAAAGTATGGGAACGGTTAAATATTTTGTGAAGGGTTTACTTGGTTAATATGAAATTTGGAACATGTATTTCTCTAACTTATATCTATTTATGACAATTTTTTCAAGATACGGCGCCAATTTAATATTTTTAATGGGCACGAGTCTTCAAAATTATACTCATTTGACATCTTATTCTTTTATTTATAGGACAGTTTAATTATTTGTTTCTAAATATTATCTCAAATTGATGCTACAAATAGATCCGAATATGTTCAACCGTTTCTATATTTTTAACCACCTTGTGTATAGATTGCAAAGAAAATATATTTGATTATTATTGGAGAACTAATGCAGCATATGTTTCAAGACATAGCTTGAGATCGAAGTACATTTGACTTGAGACCTGTTTGACAAACGAGGCATTAATGTTAGTTCCCATTACAAAAAGATATGATGGTTATTATCACGCTGCACAATTGAGCACAATTGCTCGATTAATTATTAATTGGATTATCGGTGTCTAGAAAGTTTTTATCTATAAAAAAAAACAATATGCTGTTAATGTAAAAACATTTTCTATTCAAATAAATTAAATAAAAAGAATGTAAAAATATGTTTTATTTATTTTTTTAAAATAACTGTGACCAAATGAATAAATCCTTTTTCTATTATTAATTTTTTTAATCTATTCCTGTTTTTTTCATATTCTTTATCGGAAATACTGCATTAATTTAAGTTCATTATGAGTACTTATTTAAGTTAGTTTTATTTTCCACCGACTCTTTAACTTTACCGAAAATTACTACAAAAAAAGACCAAGATAAAGAAAGTGTCGCCGGTATTTTTATGTGGATCGTAAAACGTAATTGTACAGATGGCGTCTGAGAAAAAAAGGACGCATTAAAGTACGCTTTTAGTGCCCTTCTAGTGATGGCATGTAATAAAGCTATTTTCAATATTGTGAAAAAAAAAAAATACCGGCATTCCCACGTACAGGGGGATGTAAACAGCACGCCCGCTCTAATATTAAGTGAAAACCGAGTGTGGCGTCAACAAATTGCTAGTATTTAACTGAACACATTCCAAATATGCCGTAATTAATAACGGGTTCAGTTTACGTTTCAACTTCACCTATTGTCCAATAACAATTCCCGGCGCGTGGGCGTATTTTGAAATTGTTCGCATTTGTATATTAAAAGATCAATAATTGCAATGTGATGAATGTTAATTTATCTTAACGCATACGAGATTTAACACATTTTTTGTAATTACTTTAAGGAGAATTTTAAATATAATTTATATTTGCAACAAATATCAAAAACATTATGAGTCATGTACATACTTTAAATTTGAATATAAATAAACGTTACCAAGGTGGAAAGACCATTGATTGACAGCCAATTAACATATATAAATTATACATTTGATTTCGTACCACCGGCACTCGCTACGCACGATCCCCACCAAAGGAAACGGACCGCTCAGAGGGTGCGTCCAACGATTACACGACGAAATGGCCGTAAACCCATTTAAATATATAGTATGCGAACTCGCCAAGGCACGCTACGACGAGCTCACCACGGCACGTTCTCCACGTTACCCGATGTTACTCCTTGCGGCCCGACAACATTAGACCTGGAGCACATTACGCCGGAGACGACACCACGCTAACCTTAAATATCTGCACCTGTATACTTTCTTATTTCTGGAAATAAACTGTTACATCCACGCCGAATTCTCTTGGATACAACGAATACCAAACGAAGCAACCCCACATTTATTTTGTATTTTTTGCTGTATATATCTGTTAATAAAGATTATTATTTATCGCTACTCAATAATTTTCCTATGGAAACAAATTTAGTTGATCACTATTTAACGATTAACAAAATATGCATATAGCGGCTGTAGATTACTATTTTCTAGATAATTTGATAAGTGACACGGAATAGCTCGATTATTAATTTACTCCGCGAACAAAAAGCCTCGCCTTCAGTTCGACTGCTACATATTCACTCGGATGATAGTATAATAATCTAAGCGCGAACAACACACTTTTATCATGAGAGCCATATTAACATTTGGGTTGCAACTGATTTTTATTATACAACAGACAAGTATTATTATCTAGAAGGTCGAAATTAACTCTGGTTTGTGGCTTTTCGTTGGAGTTTGAGCCATTATACGTCCATTATATACTGCCTAATTTTAATAAATGTAATACATTTTACTAGGTTGGTCAATAGCCCAGAAAAAAAAAACATGTCTTTTAATTATTTATATATTTTTTGTATAATCTGAATATAGTGTAAATAAAGATGTGTGTTCTATATTTTTAGTCAATTCTAGCCAATGAGAGTATTCCATCGGTACCGATGTGGAAAGAAATATGACTAAGTTATACGACTTTTTTGCGATGTGCCATGATACGACTTGAATGTCAATCAATCGCAAACACTACATATTTTCTCGGAATATATAAATTAATAGCGCTTATAAACGCCGAAAGTTTAATCATTTCCAAGTATTGTATTTTTCTTTCATACAAGTCAAGAGTAACCATTATTTGAACTCATGTTTTCAATATATATACTATTATTTAATATCGAAATAGATCGGTATTAAAAAACAACTTATTTCTTCTTGTAGTGGAATATATAGAGTTGTATATTATAAAATTAAATAATTTGCATTTATTTCTCTGCAAGGTTAAGATAGAAATACAAGTTATTTAATAATTTCATTGTTAATAAATTATTTAAAAAAATATTATTGCGCCATAGGTAATCGCTGCGCTAATGTAAAACAAAATTAGACAAATTATGTCATAAAAGTGAAAGTTATACTTTAAATATTATATATTGAATATGGTTTGCATTAATAAAAAAATTAGGTATATATTTTTTTAGTTTTACTAATATACAGAGAGCTTTTTTTAACAGTATACATTTCCCCTATGTATACCTGCAAAATACGCGAGTCAAACGCATTGATGTGTGTGTGTTTAGTTGCCTATAACAGGCAATTGGATACACATATGCCAAATAAGCAACTAAACATACACACATTGCGTTTGACTCGCGTTTTTTTTTATGCAGGTATACACTTCCCATAATGTATACTGATAAAAAAACCTCTCTGTATATATATATATGCATAAAAATATTGCATGAAAATTCATAAATATCAAATTTCTGATAAAATTAACGTTGAATAAGAAATCGCCCCCTCACGGATCAATAATTTACGGGAACAATTTGTTGAGACGAAATCACTTCTAATTTCATTACGGCAACGAAAACGCGGACATAAAAAATGCACGCGTATCACGAAACCAATCGATTTCTCGGGGGTTTGAGAAACTCGTTAAATATTGAGCCGCCGTGGAAATGGCAAACTCCCGCGTCGCCGCTTTCCGTATGTACGTGTGTTTGTTAATAAAATAATAATGGCGGGATTAAATTGCACTATGCACGTCAACAAAATATGTATTAACTTTCACGTAAGCCTCTTTATTCGATTCATGTAAAATTAATTGACGGGGAAATATAATTAATTAGCTTGGTGCGTTGTTGATATTTAGATTCAATTTTGAGTAGAGGATAAATAAAATTATTTAAAGCTTAACGTATTTTTTAATTAATTATTTTCTAAAATGATATAGATGCCAATTACCTCACAAACTAATCAATATTTTAGAAAATATCATTTTCGTAAGAAATTTATGATAAAATGTTAAAAACGCGTATCTCTTATTTTTCTTCGAGAAGGGGTTTCTCAAGGGCCACTGCTTTATAATTTTTACTTTATGCTATTCAGGTTCCAGACATCCAAACATTTTCAATTGGTGCTTACTCTTTCCTATTTAAAAAAATTAAATAATATCTCTTCAAAAATGAATTCCAAAATATTATTCATTCTAGGTACTTTTAATGTGATTGATTATATTTTTTTAATACAATTGCAACTAAAATTATCGTTACTAAAACCCATCTAAAGGTAGACTGAGTTGAGTTTCAGTTTACGCATCATATGGCTATCATTTTCGTTGATAAAAAAATATTGTATTTGATCATACACTTACACTCTCTTTTATTTTATGTGTATACAACACAACCTTAATTGACATAATCCTTAGAATAAAGACGGTTTTCATTGTTTTTGACTGTCCTTTGTAAATATATTAGCAATAAAAAGAATATCTAGCTATAAGATGGTGCGCAAGTAACAAATACTTTGTAAAACCAATTACCGAAATTTCCTACATTGCTGGATGTTTGACACATGCTCCTAGTGAACGCAAGACGGTTGATAGATTTTGAATCCATCAGGGCAGGCGATTTCGCCGTTATCCCCGAACAAAATAACATCGAGAGATGAGAAGTTTCAGAGAACAGTCGCAACATTTTTGATATTGTAAATTTTGTATCAACGAAGGGTTCAGACAAGGAGGTGTGATGAGTCCAGAATTATTCATTACAATTATGAACAATGTCCTACAAGAAACTAAGAAGCATGTAAAAAAAGTAAACATAGGATTTAATAATCTAAAACCTTTAGCTTTGCTTTGCCCCTTTGCGGGTGATGTGATGATAGGTGTACCAAGAGAAAAAGACCTGAAAGGTTGCCTAATGATATGACAAAAAGACTTCGGAAAAGAAACCTAACCGTCAACATCACTAAAACAAAGGTAATGGTTATAGGACATGACAACAGTAGAATTATTTTAACATAAACAACCAAGGATTTGAGCAAGTCAACCAATGCAATACCTCGTACTTATAATGGAAATAAACATGGAACAGGAAACAAATACAAGAATTAGCTCTGCCACTAGAATTTTCTTCTCGTTAAGTAACTCCTTTATCGGAAATAAAGATATCAACAGGAAAATAAACAGTACACAAAGCAGTATTCAGACCAATACTAACGTACGGTTGCGAATCGTGGGTTCTCACATAGCAAGATGCAAGCCATAGATATGAAGATCCTGAGAAGAGTGAAAGGTATAACCAGGTGAGAGAGAATCAGAAATGAGGCACTCCAGGAAGAATTAGGAGTAGAATCTATAGCAGACAGAATAGATTTGAACCAACTGAAACTGTTTGGACATTTATGCAGGATTGGTAATGGAAGACAAGTGAAAAACATGTAGCAGGCGAAGGGAGGAAAAAATACATGGATCGATCAAACAACAGTAATCCAAAAGAAAAGAAATGTAAACTGGAACGAAGCGGAGAAGATTGCAAAAAAAATAAGAAGGGGTGGTCCAAATTCGTGTGCGCAAGAGATAAACAGGGATTATTAAAATAGAATAAAGGTAGACAAGGCAACATATTTTGTAAATATTTTGATGTTTGAGTAAATTACGAGATAAATTCAATTTATATTTTTTATTATATTTAGCTAATTGGCCCTTCCAATTGAAGATTTTAAATTAACGAAATTCCTGACAGTTGGTCCAAGTCTACAAATATGTAATCGAAAATCCTGAGTTTCACAGATTAATAGCTCCGCATTCCTGCGCTGTAACTTTTGATAACAAACTGCAGAAATGAGAGTATTGTGTTGTACCATCTATGGCCATTTCTACCGTATCCCAAAAACCTATTTTAGTTTCTACTGCCAGGAAAATACAGAGGGGAAACAATGAACTCGCGGAATGATCCCTCGGAGCTGTTTGTATTAAGGTGTTTTCCTGTGGGAAGCACAAATCTTACGAAAGTTGCCATTGGGAAAAAACTCACACAGAGTTGTTTGTGCGGATCGAGAATTAAGATGACAGATTGTTCCATACTTATTTGGCAATAAGATAAGATTTATATTAAATCATTATCTTGCGGTTTTCATAGCTGTGATTAAATTTGCCATTATGCGAATGATTGTGAAAAATAGTCATTATAGTGATTATAAACGAACCCTAGCCATGCAAAAAAGATCTCCCACCTGCGAAGACACTTTTAAGATGGTGCTGGAGTGCAGTATGCACGTTTGCAAAGATTGATGCACGTAAAAAATGCATGGCTTGTATGGAAATAATTGTGAAATCTTACAGATGTGGTATGCATAAAAAAGAAATCCAGTGCAAGAAGCAGTATTTCTGTATTATGGATTGTAATAAGTAAACTTGTAATAGAAACTATTGAGATTGGAATTGTCCCCATTGAGAGAAACCGTGCGAGTTTACTTTGAACTGCATGTAACCGAGTTTCTTGTTATCCATCCAATTAAATTAAACTATCTCGTAGATAGCTACCTCAATCGCCGTACCTTGTGGGAAAAAACCGTACCAAAGTATTTACAATTTAGCACGTTTCCGTCAAAAATAACATCAGAAATCTAAAGAGCCTGCCACTTTGGTAATTGTCCACCGTGCAACAAAGCGAGGCTAAAGTGTCCACACTTATACCCAGCACCTGGTCATACTTGGTTGTTAGTTAAAATCAATAAGCAGAAAGCCTGTGTACCTTCGAAAGAAAAAAAAAGACAGACTTTGAAAAAAGAAGCATTGTGTTATTCCAAAACCAGTTACTTGCTTAGTCGCACATAAAACATGCAATTATCGTTTCTTTATGTCAAAATATTCAAGTTGTCACAGAAATTGCGAGAAAATTTTTAAATTCGGTAACCACATATCTTTTGAAGATTTCACATAGTTAGACAGAGACCTGTCTAATTGGGAAATATAACGTAAAAATTATAAATCTGGACACAATAAAGAGCAGCCACAAAAAGCACACATCCATAACTAAAGCTGTGCAATATGGAACAATGTCCTCCCTGAAATCAAATCCACCATTACGCAGCTCTGGCTCACTCGTGGTTTAATTTTCTGAATCATTGTAAAACATAAAGTACCGTATATTTAACCCTGGACTAAGCTGTGCTCTCGTTGAAATGCAGCGGCTGTGAAGTTTTGCGAGGCCCAATTTTTTCCTGAGTAGTAGGTTTCTCAAATAGAAATAACGAGTGAATACAATATATAGTGCCTTCATTTCACTTAAGTATGGACTCGAATGCATTAAGCGAAGGTTTGAACTGTGATGTGCTCTGCGCAAATTTATCACAGCATACGACAATTCATGCAGTATCATCCCAGATGTGTCCATGTATTCTGGATGCCTGTAACACGTAGTCGTAGTTGTCTTCGCCATTCTTATCCTCGAAGAAGTTGTTTATTGTCTTCTGCCGATAACGGTCGTGGCATTTTTTGACAACATTTTGTAAATACTTTGGTGTTTGAATAAACTTCTAATAAAGCATATTGAAACCTGTTTTTTTTTTTCATATCATGGAAAAGTTCAGGTCTATCTTTCTAGACATAGATTTTTATTGAGAGAAATAAAAAACAATGTAAAAAATATTGGGCGAAAGAAAAGTAAAGAATTTGGTTATTTTCACTTAAGAAAAAAAAGTCAACTAGGCGAAGATGAGTTTATTGAAACACATAACAGTAAAAGATGATATAACCAGGTTTAATAGTAGAATCAAGTAGATAATTTTCTTGTACTAACTTCACTAACAAAATTATTGCTTTCGTTGCACTTATTTCCAACTCCACGTCGCCACGAGACACGAAAACGTGGTTAAAGAGAGTATGGCTTAGGCGGGGACTGATCGTATTGATACACGCGTGTGTTAAGTTTTTGGTATGCATCTGCGAGTGCTGGGGACTTTATCATTGAAAATTAACCGAGCCTTACATTTCAACCAAATGGACGCGATGACTAAAAAGTGTTGCAAAGCCGTGCGAATTAATGTCCTAAAAATAAGCGCGGTGTAGAAGAGAGTGAAACTTACTTGCTACTGCAAATGGATCAAAAAATCTTGAATGTAATGAAGAGTACACCAAGAAATTGAAAGATGAAAAGAAAATCAAAGAACGCGGAGAAGATGAAAGGATAGCTTAAGAAGAGCAGTGACAAGAAGCTTGTGGATGAAACAAACGAAAGGAAGTACTGGGTATTTATTTCAAAGGTGTTTGTGGTTGCAGTTTTATTTATGTTAATATTCATTAACCCTCTGTCGGGCGCACTTGATCTGACAGGCACAAACCAGGAATATTGCTCATCAGCTCGGATTCGCAATTTTAAAACCAGTGCCTACCAAGCACATTGTGGCTGAACTCGGGGAACCAGAATTGCGCCGGACGCAGAGAATTATCCTGTTATGCATAGGATCAAAATGTTTATGATTTTGTGTTACATCTTTTTAAAATATTATTTTGTTTAAATTTAGCATTTAAAAATTTAATTCAGTTAGAATAAATAATTTTGTTTTTCCTTTTTTAGCCTCGGATACGCGTCTATATGGGCGGCTCTCAGAAAAAAAATATTTGATTTGGGCGATTAAAATATCCGACGCATATTTTGAAAATACTATTAGAATCACACCTATTACTCTTTCATATTTAGTATTTTAAAATCATTTGTTTTGTATGCACTGTAATTGATTACATTAATAAAAAAACAAATCGACCCTAAGATTTAGACGCGCGATTATACACAAAAAAATCCCCTCACTAAAACGAACGCTCCCGTTCAGTGTGTTTTTGTTTGCATAATTTTCTTTGTGTATTTTCAAGGGTGCTAAACGTTCTGTAAATAATTAAGAAAAATTTCACGCGAAGGAAAAAAAAACACGATTTGTCCGCGACAAAGCTGACAGCTTAAAAGCGGACCCCCGATCGACGGCCGATATTTCGCGATTGGCAAATTTTTATTTATTCCCTTCTCGTCGCCCGTTCCACTTCTCGGCCTTCCGTGCAATTAATTTTTCCGAGGGCGCGCGGCGGGGGTTTAATTAATTTATCTCCTGCGATGTCAGGATGTGAACAAAAAAGAAAATAAAATAAAAAACGAGGAGAGTGGGCGCGAAAAGTGGGGGATGAAATATGGGATCTATTAAAAATGTGGCGGCAATAAAAATATCTCTTCAACGGTTCTTTTTTGTTCACGCGTAAGATTGCGGGATTAATATTTATATCACATAAGATTAAAAGAACAATAAATTGTATTTATTCAAAAATTTTACATAACTTTAATTTTATAGATTATTCTATATAGGGATATTTTAAACTATAGGTCGGGATTCAAATTAAGTCGCTTAGCTAGATTTATAAATCATAATGCAAATTAAATATAAATAATATAAATTATTAATAACTGAGGCTTCAACTTTGTTATACATTGTTTATCAATTTAATAAAACACTTTAAACTTTGTTTGTATAACACTAAATTATATTTATTGTGACTATAGTCTTCAACAATTTACACGTGTCATTATCAAACTAAAATGTTTGAAAATGACAAGTGTAAATTGTTGAAACCTTAGTCATAATAAAAATAATTTAGTGTTATGCACAGTTTAAACTATTTTATTAAATTTAATAAAATAAAATAAAATAAAATGAGTGCTTTTGATTATTTTGGCGACACCCTATCCGCGTTGCGAAAATCTTTGCCTTGTTAATGATATACACTATGATATTTAATATCTGTGTCAGCTGTTTAATTGGTTTTTGCAAAAAGCTGTATGCTGTTAAATAAATAAAAATAAATTAAAAAAAATCTTTCTAAAGAAATACTAAAACTATAAATTATTTTTAAATGAACGTACTTTATGGTTAAAGTAATCTATTTTTTAACTTAAAGTTGCGGTTTAGTAGAAAGAGATAGGTATTAAGTAAAGTTGGTACTAAACGATCCTTGAGTTTAGTTACATCAGGACTTAATTATACCGGACGTATCATTTAATCTGAGAAATCAAAATAACTCGAAAAATACACATCGTACGAAAAAAAAAAAAAAAAAACGTTACAAGACAAAAAATAATCTTTCATTAAAGAACATCATCCTTTTCTAAATTCAGCTCCCTGCTGCCCCCTTAGTGGGTGAGGTTGGGGTCAGCTTTGAAATTTCTAATTGGAATATCCATTTTTTATTCAAGAATAAGATTGAAAGTTTTCTTACATTTTTAATCAATTCGTTAGAAAGAAAATTAATATGAAATTATTTGAATGTGAAATGCATGAAATTTTCATTAATGTTAGGAATTCGATTAACCTCAAGTTACTAGAATAAAAATATGGTGATTCAAACGTACTTATCTATATTTAAATAAACTCTGCGTCAAGCCGGAATTTATTTTCAAAGTTAAACAAAATATTATTTATTTTATTATACAAATGCTTCAGTCGATTTTTATAAAAGTTTATTGTAAGGCAAGAAAATTATAAAATTATTAGAAATAAATAATGAAATGATTATGTAAAATTTAGCGAAACATGGTGAAAATATTTACCACCCTTTAATTCTTTAAAAAAAAAATATTTAATAAAATCTAATAAAAATATGATTCTGATTGCTTTTCATAATCGTTTTTGATTTTTAATTAAAAATTGTTTTATTATTAAAACAATTTTTAATAACTCCTACATATTTTAAGATTACTTAAGATATAACACAATATTTTCTGCCAAATCTATAGTAATCAGTAAATCATCAAAAATATTTATATATACTTATTTCATATTTATATAGAGTCGCGTAAAAACAATCAAAGTAGGATTATGAATTACAAAAAGGTTTTCCTGATGCAGCTGCACCTTTTGTAAAATACTGATATTGATTTGTATAATTTAATTGAAAATATCACCAGGATTTATTAACCCTTAATAGTTTTTTTATTAACAACTCTCTTTATAAAAAAAATGTGATATTTATATTGAAATAACATTTCAACCATTTATTTTATATTAATAATTTCATTCGTAAATTATTTAAAATTCTTTTTTTGCTTACATAAAACCTACTTCACATATAATTTCACAGGCAAACCCATATCATACCTGGCGCAGGTGTAAATATATCTTATTTCACCCTTGTTACGTTTTTTTAACAGCACAAAAAATCCTGTTATCCCATCGTCAGTGCCCCTTCTCCTTTATTAAATGCCTGATTCTTTTATTATGAAAATTATTGCATTACCATCGAGGAAAAAAGGCAAACTCGGCGTGAATTCACGAAACACAATGGAATTATCATTTGCGATCCGAGCGTAAGTTCGACCACCTTGAAGGGCAAATGCGCCCTTTGTGCGGCGAGGAAAAGAAGCGAAAAAATTTCGGCCTTTGTACTTTGTGAGGGAAGCAGCAGTCAATCAAGGTGAAGGGCTTGATTTCGGGGAGAGTAATTAATCAAAAGGTTCGAGTTTGTACGGGGAACACACTGGGATTATAATTAAGAACAGTGTATGTTTTATAAAACTCTTTTTTGTATGCGTAATTACTATTGATTTTTGTACCCGTTACAATTTTGCAGAATTAATAAGGGCTTAAAATGTTGTTATATTAAGTTTGCGATTATAAATTGTAATTAGAAGCTACACAGTACAAGATAAAAAAACTACTCCAAGTGATATATTTCTGTATATGAGAATTAATAATAACAATAATAAATGTCTCTTTATTGAATTATCTGTACATATTGTAACGAAAGTAAAAGAATAAACTGGAGACATCACTCTAGAACGTTCCACAGAGCGCGCGACGGTAAACACGGCGTCATCGAAAGTTGACAGTGTGTTGTAAATAAATGTGTTAAGTGTATTGTAAACAAATAAATGGATATTGTTTTACTTATTTCCGAGTCTAATTAAACCCGATTTCGTAACAATATATTATACAATTGAACTATGTAATTGTAGGCTAAATTCAGTTCGTATTGTAACTCACACACTTAATATATAAAAGAATATATATATTCAGGGTGAGTCATTTAAGTGCCCGTCTTCAATATCTCCCTTATCTCTCACCCTGTATATATGATTATTCTTAGAAAGAGAAAAAAAATGTATTGATATATATATATATATATATATATATATATATATATATATATATATATATTATATATTTTAATACAATTAATATTCGACGGCAATAAAGTATACCCAGATTTAAAAATAAAATTTAATTGTGCTCCTCATTCCTTTCTAGAAATATGATAAACGCGTACATCGTAAAAGCCTGTTCCCGCCCCTTTCTCGTGCCATTTCGTGGATTTTTATTTAAGTAACGTTGGCGTTTCGCATGTAACGATGATAATCTCGAACAAGTAAGGAATGTTCGTGAGAGTGTATTATTTATGCATAATGTCTGTGTCGCGCCCATTAATTTATGTAAGACCGCGGAAAGGCACGATAACCGGGGAAAATAATTTGTCTGCACCGCGAGCCAAAAACACCCGACGAGAGCCCCACTCCAACGTCTCTCAGGCCAGACGACCGACTATCAATTAATCACCGAGAGTGTTGATAAAAGTATAAGTGCAAAAAAAAAAAATAAGAAGGAGCGGGAAGGACGAAGGATCGGAGAAACGGTGAAACAAAAGCCTGTGAAATATAATATGAAAAAAATGAGAACGCAGAATTAAGAGGCTGATTCAGATTCACATCAATGATTTGTAAGTGCATAACGTTTTAAGAAAGCGCAATTATTAATAAGAAGTAAAGCAAAAACTTGTATTAGTGATATAATGGTTGAAAAGTATGCATCGAATAAATAATGGTTTTGATCAAAATTGTTTGAATAAAAAAAAAGAATAATAATTTGCACCAAAATAGTTTACTTTTATATTAGTAGTTTTCTTGGCCGTTTCATGACATATAACAAAAAAAATGTTCGATAGTTTGCAACAATCCCAATATCCCAATTAATTTTGTGTGATACTGACGATGATTATTAGTATTTTTCTTGTTTTTTTTTTTTGTAAGTACCGTATTAACGTGACGTTAGTTTAAGATTAATTCATTCGCCTTGCATATAAGGGTAGGTCAGAGAAATGAATCTGAGCATGCAATAAAAAGAGGGTACTCATTTGTAAGAAAAATGTGGGTATCATTTAAGATAAATATTGATAAAACGGACATGATTTACACATTTGCAGTTATTTAAATTTCAATGAAATTACGCCGAGTCGATATTTTTACTTTCGAACCAATAATTTTGTACATTGCATTTGTCGGTCATGCGATTATTTTCATCTGAGATCCCGATAAAGACGGTAAGTAAAAATTATTTAACAACTAAGAGCTTAGAGGACAAAATGTACCAATGAGGGATGAATCCCGAAACGCGTACCTACAGATAGCTTTATAATTATTATTTATGGTTTCCTTTCGTTAAATATTTTCGACTCAAAACGTTACAATGCACCGTAGTACTTGTATGAAACAACCAATTATATATTGTATAATCCAATGTCCGGCAGGGTATTTGTCCGGGAAGTAGTTTTTTAATATATCTTTGTAAAAAACTTACAGTGTAAATAATTTTTGGCAGTTGGAAAAAGGGATTGATCGAATTTTATTGATCATTGCAAGAAAAATGCCTTGTTTAATTTCATTGTAAAATAAATATTTAATAAGTTGTCAACTACTTTTCTTAATTCGATGTGTACTTTTTGAAAAGATTCCTAACCATTTTCAAATGGAACAGCAAATAGACTGGACGTTACGGGCTTTCTCTTTCCAAAAACGGGATATGTGATAAATATAGAAGATCAATGTAATAGGACGAAATGATTCAAGACGCAAATTCCAGACAAGGCATCAAATTAAAATTAATTAAAGCCATTGAGGATGAGAATATGATGTCGGACGGAAAAAATCATAAAGCTATAGTTTCCGGAGCCACGAAGACCAAAATTACGAGATGAGTAAAGCGAGATTAAGATTATATAGAAACAAAAATGACTGATTTCAAGGCAGACATAAATAATAAGGTGAGAGGGGCTCAAGTTCTGGATCTTGAAATTCCGAAATGTAAGGTAAGAATAGGCACGGGATCTCATTGAACAAATTCCGTTGAAAATAAGCATAAGGACGTAACAGCCTTTACGTAAAGGCGAACCAGACAATCATTGTTTATTTTACTTAATACTTAAATGCAGAGAGAAATTACAGTACCGATAACTTTAAATATCTTACATCTATAAAATTCGCGTTTAAGGATCATTGGACATATAAAATTAAAATTGGGTAATAAGCACAGTTGATAATGTTAAACTGATTTCATAAATGCTCGAGGTAATAATTTCAGTGTGCTGCAAACTCAGAAATAAACTTTAGTGTCTATTAAGTATTCAAAAATGTGTAGAAAGAAAATGGTAATACATTTTTTAAAAGGTACAGGTAAGCCCAGTACTCATCGGCATATGCCAAATTTAAATTTTGATCTTTCCAATCACCAGTTATTCTGCTTGTCCCAACTCTAGAGTCCTCTTCAAATCAACCACATATAGATTATTCAATTATTCATGTGGTTGATTTAGAGAGGACCCTAGATTTGGGACAAGCAGAAGGACTGGTGGTTGGAAAGACCAATATTTTGAGTTTGGTATTTGCTGATGATGTGATGTGCTGGCGAAATCGTTTAGTGAAATAAGGCAGAGCTGTACTGATGAGGGATGACGTTCGAAACACTTGTCTGCAGATAGCCTTGTATTATATATATTCTAATATTTTCGTTGCATATTCTAAATCACAAATTGATTCATGATATAATTTCTTATTGCCATGCAACAGCAAATTTGCATTAGGTAATTAAATATCTGAGGGGGTTTAGGCCCAAAAAGTAGTTGTTTTATTGCACATTTGTTTTAAAAGACTTACGTTTAAATTTAAAAAAAGTTTGAACTACATTTCACTGTATCCTGGTTAGTGGTGAATATGGTTAAAAGAATATAGAAGATTTTTCTGAAGGAATGGAAGTTGAACTTAGTATTTAGTATGAAATAGAGAGTGGGTAGAAAAAGTAACTTAGTTTAAATACTCCGGCTTTGTTTTTTACTGAAACGGGATATAAAGTGAAGCAAATTGAGGCTATTTGCAAGTAAGCATGAGTGGTGATGGAGAGAGAACTACGGAGGATATTATAGTTTGGTGAAATGCATGTATTAAATCAATCTAAGTATTAGGTATTGAGGTGTGAAGTATATATGCAGGGAGAGTGGAAAGAAAAAAAGTTAGGCCTGAAGAACGCAAATCTGGGATACACACCTAAAAATGTTACTTACAAAATTGATAGTCAAAACACATATAAACTAATTTTTGAAATGTGAAGATTAACTGTAGCTATAAATTGTGTAACTAATATTAATTTTTATTATATTCCCTAAATGGTATTGAATGTAATAGAATATATATATATTGTGAGATTTGAAGAAGATTGAATGAGCCGGAAGGAATGTAGGTTTGAAATAGAGGCATGGATGAGTTCTTATAAAAAATGGAGTCAGATGAATGAAAACCTAACTTCGATTCAAAAAAGAAATAAATATAATTGAACGAACGGCAATGTCTGTAAGGGGTGTAAATAAAGGTTCACGAATAGGTAAAGGTTCGCAGCAGCAGCGATTTTGAGAGCAAAGAAGATGCAAATTCGGCAAAATAAAATTGAATCTAATCAGTTCTATCCAAACTATAAGATATTATGAATATTTCATACTATTACTTGTGGTTTTAATGCTCTAGAAAGATAATATCTAGTACCAAGTAATAATTAGATGTGAAAAATAAATGTAATATAGGGTAATATTGTAAATAACCACTTCATTTACTTTATTATTTTAAAGCAATATTTTAGCAGTATAAGCTTGGTTTTAGTGTCTTAGGGCGTTTTGGAGGGATCGGACGTAAGTATGTTAAAATTTTTATTATACTTTAACTAATATTTATTTAAATAAGACATGATTAAAGCGTCACTATCAGACAGATTAATGAATAAAGTTTTAATTACTTTGAATTTAAAAATAGCAAAAGAAGTTTCACTATAATAAACACCCCAGTTCATTATTTCGAATAAGTTTCTCATTTAATGCACCAACAAAATCAATTAAATTTCATGTTTGTATATCCTCATGTGAATTTAAATTAAAACGATTACAAACGAAATTGAGTGTTCGGAATATCCATCGAGGGAGGGATAGGCGCGCTCCACCTAAATTTCGCCCCCGCTTCCATAAATACGATTCAAATTCGATTATGTGAAAGGTGCATGCCGTATCGTGAGGGGCCTCGCAGAAGGGCAGGAAATGAGAAAAACCACATATACACGGCAAAAACCATTCGGCTTTATTATTCCAACTCGAAAAGATGAACTTAATCCACTCGGAGATCGAATAATTGAATCAAAGCACCGTTTCCTCCTTCCCGTCCTGCACGGCGCGAATATCTAAAACATGTCTGGCGCTGGCTCACAACAAATGTTTTTCTTACATTCCTCCTAACAGGATTATGCAACTCGCGCGGTGTTATTGCGAGGACACATTTGTTTATTTTGCTGGGTTTTATATTTACAGGCGAGGGCCGTAATCAAAAATCGATGGGGCGCGCAAAAAGGGAGATAAAGGACCGTCATGTTTGGTGATGATCTCGCGTCGTTCTTTTTTTTTTTTTTCTTCGCTCTGTTCGATCTGAGGGTTTGGGTAAAATTGCTGATTAGGAAAAGCTGTCGTAATGGAAAACGATAATCGAAGATGGCCCGCGTTCATTCTATTTTTTCTCTATTTCCAGGTTGGGAATTTACTGGGGTTTTACGTGTGTCGTCTTCGAATCACCTTATCGGTGTAAGGCTAGATTGGGAGGTTTTTTCTAGTCGAGAATTCCATCTTCTTACAGGTTATTTATTAAATCTTTAAAGATAAGATACTGATAACTTCCTAAATATATATATGTTACAAATATCGATTTACAATAAATTCACGTAGCATAGCGTGCTAGTGATATATAAATAAACAAGGGAAATAAACTAAATAAATTTTAAAAATCAATAGGGTATATCTTAAATAGCCTTTTCACTAAACATTTTATGTAACATGTTGAAATATTTTAGTATACGTATAAATATTTTAAATTTATTTATTCTTACACGAAAATATTTCAACAAATATGGTATCTTCACAATTGTTCCATTAATTTTCAAATTCGTAGACATCACCATCTTTGTGGTTCCGTATCTGGTTCATTGGTTAATACCGAAAATGTTTTTTTTTTTAGTAAATGATGCAAAATATATTGTAGTGACGTACTTATGGGCTATCCATAATAGGTCTTTCTGCCCTGTATGAATTTATGGTGATTTTCAAATTAAAACTATGCTAGCTATTTAAAATTATTTTAACAAATATATAAATATTTCAAGTATCTTCAGAATTATTTTAATTATTTCATTAATTTTCAAATTCTTGGATATTTTTATGTAAATTTGTTCGGGTTTGGCATGTAATTTTACAAAAATTACTGCCTACGTGCCAATTCCTCGTTTGGGGAAATTTTAACAGTTGGTTCGCAGCCCATCGGAACGATCTTCGTGGAAATGCGGCCGGACAACGAGACCGAGGATGCTTGCGCCCTCTAACACGTTTTGCATGTTGGGTTGCCTACGTTTGTATTTTCCACGGGGTTTATCATAACCTTAAAATTGTGATGACTTGTACAGCCATGGAAAAATAAAGAAGCTCTAACCAAAAAAACTGTCCATCTTGTTATTTCCAAAATCGTAACAACTAAGTGCTCTTACAAAGCACAAAATACAGCAAGTTAAAAACAAAAATATTCAAACTTAAAGACAAAATATTACAGTTGTAATTTTTCCACTTTCTCTTCACGGCAGATATAACACACATCCAGACTCGTGTATATTCCCGATTCAGGGTTCTTCAGACCCATTTTTTAAATATTATAGCTTTAAACTTTCCACTTCCCCTTCGCCACACATAATTCATATCTCTAATCCTTACACTTAGATTGAATTAATATTGATTTTCAAATTATCGGGAATCACTATCCTCGTGGATACGTGTTAAGTTCATAGGTTAATACCATAAAATATTTTTTAAGTAACTCAAAGACAAAATATACAGTACTAACATATTATTAGAACAAAAATATATAGTGGTAACATTTTACTACTATATATTTTGTCGAAGATGGAAAAGTCGACAAATCTGAAACAAATGAAAAAATGTGAAGAGACCATATTTTTATATTGGTGGAAAAATTTTAGTTTAAGAGGAAACCTTCTGTAAAATTAAAAAAAAATAAAATAAAAAAAATTCTTTCATAAATCAATGCTATAACGTCTAGAGAACATGCCTTTGAAAGGATAAAGCCACTGTAGATTATTTTATGAGTTACAGCCATTTTGATGAACTCTTATGAGGTGCTAAACTGCCCGCTAAAAGCGCTCATGGAAATCATGGTCTGTTACCCTTTGGCGTAAGTACTATAGTGACATACTGGAGATAAATATGTATCTGTTACGTAAACATCTCGTAAATTTCGAATTTTTTGTGCGTACAACGTAAATATTTGTACGATTATTCAAAAATGGACAAGAACAATCCAAACTATCGGCCCAACCCTTGCAAGACAAAGTTTCAAGGAAATAAATATTCGAGCAATGAAAATAGGGAAGAATCAACGAATACACAACGTGAGTGAGTGAGTGGTTTCAAGCTTGGCTAATCTGGACAACGAGGTAGGCTTCAAAATTACGATGAAATGTGTGTGCGGCTTCTTTTTCGTTTAGTCTGATCCGCTGATTCGAAATGGATACGATATAAATACAAGAATCGTTCTTGTAATGAGAATGTTGGATCTAGAATGCAAAGAAATCAATATCTTCTGTGGCTTGATGGATTTAATTGCGGGTTTGCCCTCATCTATTTATAATATTGTGGTGAAGTACCTTCTGGAAGCGTGCGAAAACAATCAGTGATTGAAGAAAAGGCAAAGACTAAAGAAAGGGGAGAATCTGAAAATTATTTTAAAGTATGTGGAGACAGTTCGTGGAAAAAGCAGGGATTATCATCTTTGTTCGTTGTTGCAAGATTAATCGGCACTTAACAGGCAAAGTCATTGATTTTGTGGTCGAAGGGTCTTATTGCCAAGCGTGTACTTTTTTGAAATATAAGAAAAATGCCCAAAATGTCAAGATCTTCTCGAAGAACATTCACTGGTCTGTCAATTAAACCACACTGGTGGAGCTGGCGCAATGGAAGTGAAAGCGATGACTGAAATGTTTTTCTGGTTTGAAAAACAATTCGACGTGAAGTACAGTATTTATATCGGCGACGGAGATACGAAGACCTTCAAATCCGAAGACGTATCAAAAAGTGAATACGTCGGTCACGTTGAAAAACGAATGGGCAATTGATTGCGAAATATAAAAAAGAAACAAAAACTCGGGGGTGAGGAAAATTGACAAATGCTCTTATACAAAAATTGATTATCTATTATGGATTGGCAATACGACGAAACAGTGACAGTATTGATGAAATGAAAAAATGTTATTATGGGAATCTACATTCGCATGACTTAGACTGATGAAAATCCGCGGTACAATCATTGCCCCGCCGGAGAGAATTCTTGGTGTAAATTTCGCGTCTCGTAGGCCACCAATTCATCGTACAAACACCTCTAACCTTTTTACCCAAACGTCGCGCAACACATTCTGCCAATTTACAAGGAACTATCCAGAAAATATTTAATGCAACGATGTCTGGGAGGCAACACTCATAACGTTAATGAAAGCTTGAACGCGACGGTGTGGCATTTGATCCCAAAACACCTTAACTGTGGAATGAATTTTATGAAAATTGCTACCACTATCGCCAAGATCACCTTCATTGAATTATTTAATTTCGTTGTGAGAGTGATGTAGGAGATGAATATCGTCCTTGGTACCCGGTGTTACCAGTTTTGCAACGAATATGAGGGACACCGCATTGAACGCCAGAAGCACCATAGCCGACTTTCCGCAGAAAAAGCGCCAACCAGCGACGATCTACTAAAGGAGTTCGAAGAAGAGGATATTTACTATGGTCCAGGGAGAGCAAGTATACTAAACATGTGTTTTTTTGTACTTGAATTTTGAAATGCTTTTCCTTAATAAAGAGGTTTCATTTACATTTTATTGCTTTGTTAGGTAAATGTTTGTAATTGATATCTTCTCAACAAAGTTCATTTGTTTCATTAGCATACTTTTTTATTATTGAAGTTGAAAAAACATGTTGAAAATAATGAGTTTTTTTTTTCTATTCATTTTTTATGAAAACAATATTTTTTGTTGCCGGATTTAGCTTAATTGAATATATTCAATTAAACATTCAATTTAGCAGGCACTTTTTTCAAATTTTATGATTATTTTTTCTCTATTTTTAATTTTTTTGGTGACTGATATTTCATTTAAGTATAGTTAATTAAATGCAAATGGCGCGAAAAATATTCGTTCATTTTTCTTCTTCCAAACCATTCCTAAAATTCCGTGTCGAGTTCTTAAATTAAAACCGTAATATTTATTTTATATATATATATATATATATATATATATATATTACTGAACCCGACACAGATACATGAGGATCTTTCCCCAGAACTCCGTGGATGTTTAAATTAAGTCAGTTTTTCGAGTTTTAAGATTAAACGAAGGGACAACGTTTCTTCTAGAATTGTTCGTTCGTAAGTTTTCATAAATAATTGGATATATTATTGCTGTCTACTTTGCTACTCAGGTTAGCCGTATTGCAGTGTAGTACGGCATATTAAATAGCTGTTAATCTTATAACAAGAATTTAAAATTATCACAGAATTATTTTTAGAGTTCTGTGATATTAAATATTCTAATTTGACATAAATGGCAACAAACCTGAAAATCCTGTAAGAAAGAAATAATTATTTGCAACTGTAACCAATAAATATCAATATAAAACTAACTACGTTCACAAACTCAATAAAATCATAAACTACAAATAATTCTTCTCGTTTCACACATTCGAAAATACGACAACGACCAAACACACAACAATAAATACGATTTAATTTTGAATAATTTTGATGTTTTCTTTGATCCTTACCCGAAGTCGGAAGAAACATTTCTAGATCTCAAAAATCCTTCGGCTCAATTTTTTTCGAGCTAGCACTGAACTACACGACCGCTTTGCATATTCGTAATCCTTTAACCGGAAAGAAAAAACCGCCCGGCGTCACCTGGATAACAAAGAAAGAGAAAAGTGTTCGTAATTCATAAAAAATAATTTTGTGGTTTGCTACGTGCAGAAAATAAATGGAATTGGAATAAAATGATTGCAATTTGTATGGATAAAGGTGCGGGTGCAAATTATGCATGCTATTCCTAAAATTATACTTTTTTCGAAGAATATTTTATTCCGTTTATTCATTATTCAAAATTTAATAATTCAATACATTTTGGGTGGTTGAATTCTAAATATTTTGTTAATCACACTTATTGAGCTAATGAATAATTTATATTTTTATAGTTCCATACAATTAATATGTAAAAATATATATACAGGATCTGGAATCTAATATCACACACTATCCGAAATAATTTTAGTTTTATTTTATTATAAAAATAAGCGAAATTGTTCCATACTTCCGAAATCATTTCGTAATGAGTATAAAATAATTGTTAATACTTCAAATTATGAGAAATTGTCTGCAAATAATTTGAAAAAATCTTACAAAAATCCCAGTAATCTCATTTCAAACAGGTTCAATGGTTAGGTCATTTAACATTTCTATTATTTTGATATTTAGCAACTGATGAATGTTGATGTATAATCATTCATCATTGCTAAATATCAATATAACATAAGTGTCAAATGCAGTACTCAAAGTCAAAATTAACTCAAGCCTTCCATCTGACAGTTATACAGGTAGAAAACCAACACTAAGACTACAATTAATTTTGAATTTAAGTAGAGCATTTATGGAGACCACTGTGAAAAATCTAATAAGAAATTGTTAAATAATAACAATTTCTTATTAGATTTTTTGTTCCTATCCTGAAAGATATTCTTATTTTGTAGTAGCCTCAATCAGGTTGATTATTACCACTTTTGTCTTTTTTTTACCTGAACCACTTCCCAACCTATTTGTGTGTAATGTTGATTTCAATTATTTAAATTTTGCAGATTACAGAATCTTAGTCTACAAAATTTAAGAAATAAAAATTAATATTACATCAAATTTGATATTTATTAAATATATTAAGAATATACGTTTTTTAATAAATAAATTTATAAAAGAAATAACTTGGTGTGTTTTAGGATGAAACAAGAAAATAAACCAAGTGAATGAGATATAATTTAATAAAATTAAATTAAGATCATTCCTCTATTTTTTTATCACTTTATTTATAATGAGTATAAACAAATATTCTATTCACATAAATATTTAATGATTAAAGTTTTAAAAATGTATGACAGTCACATTTATTTATTTCAAACCAACTGCCAAAGGCAAATTACAGGATTAGTGTAATACATTTACTGTTATATATTATTATTAATAATAAAAAGATTTATAATATCGAATATTAAATAATACAGATATAATGAGTGATTATTTATGAAACAAACATTAATAAAAACACGAAAGGGAAAAAAACACGAAACAAAAGAAAAAAACATATAATATTATTCAGCGAACGTAATATTATTACGAAATAACAATGTTAATATTAAATAAATCTGTGTTAAAAAAAACGTATTTTTAGCGTTCGAGATCGATAGAAGGAGCGAATTTATGGTGAATATTTCATAAACGCAGATAAAAGATCCATGATGTGTAGAAATGTCATCGATGGAGTGACTAGAAATAATTTGAAATCTATATATTGAGTGTTTCATTATTTTCTGCAGTAATTATAAAAAAAATAGCGGTGCATATTTGCAAACAATTCGTTTTGACCAACGCTTCTAATGATACATTTTAAAAGACCAACCCCTAAAGAAATGCGGGCAACTTTGAAATATTAAATTGGTATACATATTTTCATATAATAGATTTGAATGTCCTAAATAAAACTGCAAAATCTACAAGATCCGATGGGAACGAAAGCGCGTAAAAATATTGAACAAATTTGTAACATGACCAGATATGTTAATGTTAGTTTTAAATATGACGAAACATAGGAAGAAAGCGGAATACATAAAGTAAGAAAATTTTGATTCGGAGAGGAGAGGCTCGTCGTTACTCTGACGGATGAGTGAGGTCGGTGTTTCTGATTTTCACACACTTGAAGTTGATTTCAAAAGAGATAAGGTAATTTAAAAGTTAAATAAATACAATTAAAGACGCAATCACACGCACCAGTGTATTTACGTGTAGAGTAGTCCTGACTTGGTACTACAGGGTAGTTTTCTCGCTAGTAAATTTAACGAAAGAATCGCAGCAACGTGTGAGTATAATGCCACATACGAGAATGTAATGTTCCCGCTAGTCAATTGGCCACTGACGCGTAAGGTCGTTCCAAACAAGCACTGCAAGGTAGAACTCCATCTAGTTTGTTGTGTTACTTACACATTTAAAAAATATTCCGTGATAAAGTTTCAAGTAAGAATGATTCAAATCACCGAGGTATGTACAAATTATCAGAAAGAAAATAAGTGAGGGGTTTGAAAGTTAAAGTGAATTGCTCTGAGAATGGTTGCTTTTAGCGTTTTTTTTTTTTTTCATCCATGCGATGCGAATGTTGAGCAAAATCGCCAAGTTCCCACACATTTTTTGTTTAGCTTAACTCATCATGCACATAGTTTTTAAATAAAAGTAAAGGGTGAGAGAATTGTAAATGTAATATTTAAATATTATATTATATTATATATATATATATAAATATACTCTGCATACGTTAAGCTCACTTTTTGAGTTTTATTAACTGCCCACAAAGTAAGTATCGATAATGCGAATTGGCGCAGACAACGAACCAGGCCATGTAATCATGGGTTACAACGATAAAGAAAAGAACGTAAGTAAAGATAAGTTTTGCAATTTGACAATACAGGGGGTCGAACTATTTCATGTGTAAAGTGTTTAATTTGCTAGTTTTCTTGTTTAATTTCTTCTCATATGCTTGTTCTATTTCTCCTCCACAAGAACCTAACCGATAACCTAAAATTAAGGGTTACTATAAACGCCATGTGTAGAAGTATGAAACCGGAATTTCCATAGTGATGGTGATGGACCGTATGACCGCTTCTGAAGCTCCATCACCTCCATCTAACAGCTGACAATAATTATGAACACAGAACCAAATTTTCATACACCGTTATATTTTGCTATAATCTTAAACACGTCGAGTTTTGTGCGAATTACGATTTGCGGACGGCATTGAATTTCTTTTGTCATTTATAGAAAACTGCTGCAGAATCGCATCGAATACTTGTCGAAGCTTACGGTAAACATGCTCTTAGAAAATACAATGTTTCAGATGGTTCACAAAAGGCTATGAATTTGACGTAATAAACGAAGACCGAGGAAAACCACCGGAAAAATCTCACAACAAAACAAATAGAAGGTTTTTTTTTGTTTGAAAACAAAAAATTGCAAGCCTTATTGGATGAAGATGATACTAAAACTCAACAATAATTCCCGAATCAATTGCGTCGCAAATCATGGCTGAGTCCAAAATAATGATATCCACTGCAAGACAAAATCTCTTTGGAAAGAAGACTCTGTGTTTGGTGCGGTCAGAAGGGTGTAATATATTGTGAGTTACTTAAACCTGGTGTCATCTACCAACAGCAAATGGTCGATTTAAATTGAGCATTACATGAAAAACGACCGGACAATGTTCTGTATTTTATATAAATTGAAGTACAGAGAAAATAAATTAAATTTTTTAACGTTTTTATTTTCAAACAAAGCGAAATAATGAGAAAACGTCCTTATGTTGTGATATTGTTTTAAATAAATAATATTTGACAATATTAGAGAAAACGGTCTTGAGATAAAATTCTCATATTTTTTATGCTCTAATTATATTTGCGATTAGGCATCCAGTTTACTTTTTATGAGTTGCCTCCTATTGTGAAAATACTTGAAATAATTATTTAATAAATATTATTAATATTATTTATTAACATATGAAAGCGTTGCTGCTAAGTTTTTAACTTATTAAAATATGTACAATTTTATAATTGGTTAAAAAGCCATCATTGGGCAGAAAAAATCTGGTCGTATGGTCTGGATAGACAAATACTTTAATTTTGTATATACTTTATGTAATTATTTGATTTTTTCTACTCATATTAAATAATGTTTAAATTACTAATATATTTTGAATGGAGAAAATTGTCCATTATTCATATGGTTTATTAATATTTCATTACTCTACAGTGTTCACCAATCATATGACGAAATTTTTCATTACACAATTTTTGTTTGTTTTAATTTTATAAAATGGTTTAATGCAGTAGCAAAATCTATAAATAAATTTAATTTCAAATGTCAAATATCGACAATCCAGTTCCAGTTATGTATGGTTTTGTGTAAAATGGACAGTGAAGACCTTTGAGAAAAAGATAATATGGATATTGAAACAATTGCTAAGAATATCACCCTTAATTTACTGCCAGTGAAATCCCGGGAAAAAATATGAAACGATAATATAATTTAATGCAATACAATAATGCGTATTTACTTAATACGAGTTGAAAAAGTATAATATACAACTCATGAGAAAGGCATTATTCACTCAGATAAATTACAATTGATATTTATCTTCTTGAATAATATCCAGACTTTCTCACTCGTTGAACAATATACTATTGTATATTTAGCCATAAAATATTGTAAAAATGAATTTTCTAAAGTGAAGTTATCAACGATAAAATAAGATAATATTAGTAGCAAAACTTTAAATAAATTCGTATACTCATTTATCTTCCATTTATAGCATAGATTAATCTAAAATTGCTTTATTTACGTCTCATATACCTCGCGTTGTTTACGTTGAGCTATTTAAAAATAAAAGTATTTTACGTTCCCTTTTACTGCAGATAGATCGTTAGATGGACTCAAAAGGGCTTTAGCAGATTTCGGCCGGCCTATAACGGTGTACTGATTAAATCTGGGCGCATTGTATTAAGGGAAATGGGTTAATTTTACGCCCATGTACCTCCGGGGAATGGAGCTAGAGGGAAATTACAATACAGGCAGCCGACCCCCACAGTTTTCCACCCTACTTTTCCGCAGAAAGAGAGATGTTATCGTCCAAAACTGCGATATTGGCCTTTAATTTAATCCCGCCAATTGAAAACCTCGCGTCAAAAAGGCAATAGCAATTCAAGACGCTGGAGAGGATGTTCATGTGGGTGTGTGTGTGTGTATTGTACGGGGGGTGTAATATTGCATAGAGGGTGGTTTTACTTTATTACGGGAGACACTCCCTTCTTGTTCCGCGTGTGCACGGCCATAAATTTGCATGTGTATGTATATGAAATAAATTATGGAGCTTTACTGGTTTTGGTTAGTCTGGGCCTGGGATAATCAATTGTTTCATTATGTATTCTAAATAATTAATCAAGGGATTAAAACAAAATCAAACCGCACGTAAAGCTCTATCCCCAACTAAATATACTTAATACTATTTAATGACACCTATTTACATACATTTTAGATTAATAGTAATTTATTATGCAGTTTACTATGCATATTCAGAACGCGAGTCAATGAATTCTAATGAAAATTGAGTGCCATGATATTAATTTGAATAAAAATATACTTTCGTTATTATTACCACATTATTATAACCATTACACAAAAAACAAAAGTGTAATCACTTCACAACTTTTATTAATGACCATATATGATACAATCTACAGAAGACCTATTAGTACCTAAAGTATAATTTAAAGCATTATATCAAGCAATTAACCACTAGGGTGTCGATTTTTGTAAAGATTTTTTATTGTTTCAAACGAACTTAATTGTTAATAAATTCAATTTTGAGAAAACATCGGCAATACTAATCATATGGAATCAATAATAAAGAATTAAATTTTATTTTTATTTGATTTATTTATTCATTAATTTAAATTCATTAAATTAATTTTATCTATATGCATTTCATAAAAATATTATATAAATTCAGAAATAAGAAAGACACATAAAATTTCTTTGAGACATAAACGGCGTTACAACTACATAGTATAAATTGTATAATTACATTAATTATAATTAATTGTTATTGATAAATTCATTCGAAATACACTGTCAATAGGAAATATTTTCAATTGTTTTTAAGTCACTACATATCTATTTATTGACAATTCAGCTGGTATTTTATTACATACTAATAATTCAGAAGAAATAAACAATTTTTCAAGCATTGAGCATTACGTCATAGCTCAAAGCTTGAAAATATCACCAGCAAATATGTGATATTTTCCATATGAATCCTAATTTATTTTCAAGCACATAAATTCAATATGTTTTGGCATAAATATGTTCTTTCAAGACAAAATATTTGCCTGATTATTCTCATTTGAGAAACAAATAATTTCGTTATGTCTGATCTGCCCTACAGATATTCTTATTTTTATATAAAAGTTACTACGAATACAAAAATATCGTTCGAATGAAAGCTATATGGTTTGAAGTAATAAATCAGAATGCAATATATTGCAATAATATGCAATACCAAAAGGGGGGAATACCAACCGAGCAATCAGTGAAGAATGCTGTCTCGGATGGTATTTGGGTGCAAGGAATGGGAGGCGGACTCGAGATGTGCATCGAGTCCTCAATTTTCAATCTCCTCTTCGAGGAGAGGGCATCGGTAGCGCGATCAGCAAGTGTCCCTCGAAGGGACACTTGCGTGTCCCAGCACAACATCTACGACGCCACAGCTTTGGACAGACAGAATTTTGTAAAACCCTAAAACTATCATTTCCATGAAGGCTACACCCGTGGCAAGAGCCGCGTCCCCAAAATATAAATCTCTCATCATCAAACATCACCCATCCACCCTTTGGAATAGGAAAAAGTAGATACCCCAAAAAAATTTCGACAAATAGTTCGAAAAAAAAAAAATGCTCCAGAATGTACAGTTGTCATAAGCTGATGGCTAAGGGAAGAAAAGAAATTCGATTATAATTGTCTTTATTGGTATTTTATTGTATTTGAATAGTATTTACATTTAAGGAAAAATTATCTAAATTGTTCCTTAATTCTAAATACAAAATAATTGCAATATTAAGAAAACGTCTATTCTCGACGATCCACTTACAATTCGAAACTGTTATTGATAGTGTAGTGCAGGGAGTAATGAAAATGGAAACTTGGAAAGGGAATATGGCTGCTCAATAATTAGTAGTGGTAGTAGATACAGTCCAGCGTATATTAAATGGCAAGACCAGTCCATCGGCTTCATTATGTTGACCTATGCAATATATTAGATTAAGTCACCTTGTCGACTGATATTGACACTGATGTCGACTTGGGTCAAATGTATTATGCATTCCATTCTCGATGTATTGATTTCACCCTTTTACATCTTGAACAAAACTTCACTGTGCCTTAATTTATTAAATCATGATTTATATATTATTGCATTTTTCACTTTCCCTGGACCCCTGTCCAAGGGAAAGTATTGTGATCGTAAAAATTTTCAAACCGCCAATTTCAACAAATATGCATATTTTGAGGTCCATCGAGTTTTGAGAAAAATGTCTGTGTTTGTGTCTGTGTGTCTGTGTGTTTCCGCGATAGCGCATAAACGGCTTAATGGATTAAGCCCAAACTTTATATCTAAGCTTTATATAACAGTGGAATGATCTGAAAAGCTTTTGGTTAGAATCAAAACTCATTAAGTGGAACTTTACTTTTAGATTTTTTTAATTTTTTAATTAGAATAGAAAAATGTTTGAAATGAAAGTTTTAGATCTTGGAATATAAATAATTTCTGTTATAAAACTTTTATTGTAGGACCTCCGGTTTCCATTTTATAAGCGGAAGAATTTCGTTTACCTGATAAATTCCCTTAGAGATTTTAGTTGTTGAGATAATTATTTTAATGACAAATAAAACGTCAAAGTGCCGTCATATTCAGCACATTCGCCTTCAATTTGAAAATATGAAGAAAAGTGTGGATAAATGATTTTAACCCATTATAAGGTAAGAAATAACACACTTAATTATAATATTCTTCTAAATACTCGGCTTTAACTTTAAAAGACAATAATAATTTTTTCAATTAATTATTTTACTTTCCTATTAAATTTTCAATCAGAAACTTATTTCATCGTATTTACCGGGGAAAGTACCATGATGGACACATCACCATTTTTTAGTTTTTGGATTATAAATTTGTACAATTATTAATTAATTCTAAATAAATACAAAACTGCAAAAAATCGTCATTCTCGGGGATCCACTTATAATTTGTAATTGTTATTGATAGTTTAGTGTAGGATGTATTGAGAAGAAAAAAAAAACAACTTGAAAATGGAATATTGTTAAATCCCCAATTATTAGTATTAATAGATATAATGGAGCGTATATTAAATGCCAAGGCTCATCGGCTTCTCTATGTTGACCTATGCAATATATTAGATTAAGCCACCTTGTCGGCTGATATTGACACTGATGTCGACTTGGGTCAAATGCATTATGCATTTCATCCTCGATGTATTGATATCATGTTTTTGCAATCGTATACCAAACAAAAGCCTCATTCTTCATTAAATGGCAGTGAATGAGTACGTTTTTTTTAATTAGTGTATTATAAATAGCTTAATGGATTATCTTTAGTTTGATAAAAAACTATATTTAATCTAGTAATGAAAACACTCCTTAACTTTTTAACTGAAATTTTATTTAGAATATTAATAATGTCGAAATTATAATCACCAAATTATAATAATAATAATCTTTATTGTGTGTTCACCATACAAAGTTAATTCTTCAATTGAATATGTATAAGCAGTTTTTTTGCAATTGTTTCTTAAATACGTTTAAACTTATTTTTTCCGCATGTAGTGGGGATTTTTTATGTTATTCCATTGAAAATTTATAAATATAAATATTAGAAGAATTTCAGGTGCCTTAATAATGTATTTTGCTATTTATAGTGTCAGTATGTTCAGTTTTATACACGTGTATTAATAATTGAAGTAGGTTTAATATTTTTTCAGTTTTAAATATTATTCTGGACGAGTCTCTATATTTTATTTTGAATATTAGCCTTAAAATTCGTTTCTATACAATGCAGACCTTTATTGCATCTGACATATGCATCTGCATATATATATATATATATATATATATATTATATTTGTTAAGCTGTATAAAACAAATTATGTTTTATTTAATTTATTCACTAGATTAAAAATATAAGCATTCCATTAAAGATTTTTGTAAATTTGTAATCCTAGAAACAATGTTACTTCTCTGAATTTTGTTTTATTAAAATTATTAATTCTGAAGGATGGATGTGGTAGTTGTAAATTTGAAAAAAAAAGACTGTTTTGGAATAGTTACGTTCACACCAGTTTTTAAATTGATTTAGCGTAATATTTAGGAAGGTTGTTTATAAATAATATGAAGAGAAGTGGGCCTGCCGCAGTTCATTCCGGTACCCCTAATGTTATAAGAGTCTGATATTGAAGTATTCAACTTAATAGCAATTTTCTTATTATTGAGGAAGGACCTAAACAAGTCACATCTTCATAATGCATTTAGTTTTTGTAATTTAAAATCAAATTCTTTACTATCAAACGCCTTTTATAAATAAATAAAAAAAGTTTCTAGGACACTAGAACACCATTTTTGTTAATAATAGAAAGACGATTTTAGTCACGTTTGCCTCCTTAGTTAAGGGTTCCTTAAAAGTTAAGAAAAGAATAGTAGAGATTGGATTTCACCGTTCATATAAAATTTCCGCTTAGTTAAGTACTTAAACAAGGCGGTACAAACAGGCACAAGTCACACTTATTTAAATAAGTTAAATAAAAAGGAACTCGAAAATAATTAATAAATCATTTCCTCTTTGGCTACTGTGATATTTAAACATACGTTCAATAATGGACATTTGCTGTTGCATAACAATAACATATTGCATAATGCAAAATTTTTCTATATATTACGTATTTTTTTTAGCATTACATTTTTTTCGATTAAAAAAATATTGCATTATACAAATATGTTATTGTTATGCAATAGCAAATTTTCATTATTGAACATTTGTTTAAAGTACTTATATAGCATAAGCCACAATATCACAGTAGCTAAAGAGGAAATACTTTATTAATTAATTTCGAGTTCTTTTTATTTAATCTATTAATTTTTGTTGTCACTCATATTGTGATTTGTAGAACGGTTGATTTGTTTTGGCGGAAACCATTTTGTTCATCACTATATTTCTTGATTTTAACAATAAATACTATATATATATATATATATGTATTTTTAAATTACAGTCAATGATTTTTGAAAAAAAAAAAAAAACTTAAAAGGGAGATAAGCCTGCGATTTTTAAGCTGAAGGGAATCTCCCTTTTTAAGTATAGGTATTACCATCGATATTTTCAGATTATCAGGGAGAAAAACTTAGCCTAGTGATATTGACCGATTAATTAAAGTGACAAGAACTGGTGCTATTTCATGACAGCGCTTGGTATTAGTGTACTAGGGACACCGATAGAAGGTTTGTTTCTATATTTCTCTATTGATTTTATGACATCTGCAGTAACTGGTTTAAAATATATCCTTGGAACATTTTTTGAATAGATTTTATCTACAGTGCAGACAGTAGATAGATTTCATTTAAAATATTTATTCTTTATTGTCATTATACTAGTTGAAAAATACTGGACAACTCTTTTCTATCTGTGATTTCAGTAGCATTTACAATGATTTTATTAGAGACATTTGATTTTTTTTATTGAAGTTTTGGTTTGTTAGTTAACGAAATTACTCGTAGTTCTTATAATATTTGAAGAGGATGATATAAAATTCGAGTAATCTTGTTTTTTTTTTGCAAGGATAATTACCTTTTTTATAGTTTTATATCTACTATTTATGTGATTAGAATTATTGTTTTTACGTATCCAATTCAAATCTCCATTTGCTTCAACTCTTAAATCATAAGTCTACCATGGAATATTTTTTGAACGTTCTATTAACATTCGCATTTCTGTCAGGAAAACATTCTTTAAAGCATTTACAGAAACATATCCAAAAATATTCAGTTACAGTTACATTCACAAAGTTAAAAAATGTTTTCATTAATCAAATGACGATGTAAAACGAACTAGAAGCCTTGACAATTTATAAGTTAGATTTTATCTCATTAAAGTTATTTTAATTGCAGAAACATAAAGTTTACTTTAAACCAAATTAAATAAAGAAAATAAGAATCGATATAATATAAAAACATTCGGCCTTTTGCTAGATTTCTTCTGTAAATAAAGAAAATAATATCAAGACGGAAAACCGAGTTGGAGGAGAGTCAGCGACATTTATGCTGTTCCAAGAGACTACAATTAAGAGTTCAGATATAGAAGGGTGGGTCTCGAATAACGCCCATTTCAGGAGTTTCCGGAGTTTGAGTTAAAAAAATATTTGTCAAATATTGACCTGAAAATGGTTATAACTTCTAATAGGAATAGGATAGAGAGTCAAACGGCATCCTGAAATGTTTCTAATAGATCTTTTTAGAATTAAAATCTATGTCTATTGGCAGTTGATATTTTAAAAATGTCAATATTTCTGTGCCCACTTAAATAATAATTTAACACAATTGCTGGCACCCGTAATCTTTTAATGGACATTATTCGTGGCCCTACTTGTATATATAGGGTATCTGTTTTACGAGCTCAACTATGAGGATCTAGGTTATTTAAAGAGATACGAAGTCGGTTAAATTAGGGCAATTTTGCGCATTTTCGGACTTTGCAAGATGGCGTATTAAAAATTACAAAATTCTGATTACTTCCGGAAATATCCGGAAAAAAAGCGAAATTTCGGGAAAAGGTTTTAATTTTTTCTGGACTTATTTGAAGAGATGATTGAAAATGACTGACACATTGTTTTTCTCCCTTACAACATTGCGGAGTCAAAGTTTTTCTCGCCATATTGTTTTTTTTTATATTTTTGAATCTAGATTTATTTCTGGTTACGATGATATATCACATGTTCAGATTCAGACTTGCAGCTTGGAGGAAATATGAAAAATCCTTTTTTTTGTGAAGAGTGCCTTGTGTATAACATGCATGCCTTTGTTTTGATAAATAAATTATTAACACTACGAGTGGATTTCGCCTGACGTCATCTATATTTACAAATTTTTACAAATTAGGGGTATCTACAGCAGTATCCAGAAAGGCAACAATATGCCCAAGATTACTTTCTGTTAGTTCATCGAAATATAGCCTAGTTTGGAGCATTTTCTAATCCAAAAAAGCAGCACAGGATTTTCCATTAGGTCCAAGATAATTCATCTACATCCACAAGAGCGATAGTTGATTCATCAGGCAGTTTGGAGAGTCTTGAAAAAACAAAAATTTCGCTCCTTTAAAATTCACATATCTAAAGTGTTGCTTCCAGGAGATGCTTAACGGCGAGTGGCGTTTTGCAGAAGTATTATGTTACGTTTGAAGCAAAATCCCCATTTTCTCTCCAAAGTGACCTTCACTGACAAGTGCAAGTTTACCAACTCAGGCTTATTCAATTGATACAATGAACATGTCTGGTCTACTTTGGATTGAATGTATTCGTTTGCCTGTTTGGCGATATGATTATTGGCCCTTACATTTTCGAAGAACATTTGACCGCAGATGGGTATTTGCAGTTTTTAAGACTGACTATATAGACGAAAACATTTGTATCGACTGTTTGAATAACTTTTGATTTCAACAGGATGGTGCTCCGCCACACATTGTAAATAATGAAAATATTCGTTGGCCGTCACGTTTACCAGATTATATATTTATTTATGAGGAACTATGAAAGATTTTATTTATAAATCTGTACTAACATTCACGAGTTACGAATGAACACCATAATCACTTTGAAGACCAAAATAAGAAGACAAGATGTTTTAAGATCAATGTAGAAAATAAAACGACGCATGCGACTGCTGTGCTTGGAAGTGGCCAAACCTTGGAGCATCTCCTGTAATGGATTTATATACATATTTTTTTCTTGATATTTAGTTTTACCTTATGTTGTAAATTAAAAACGTTGATTCTAGAAACATCCAATCGAAATGTCAATAATTTATTACAAGGTATTCTTCGTAAAAATGTATTTTCCATATTTCCTCCAAGTCTAAACCTTAATGTGTGACACATCATCGTAACCAGAAACGAACACCCTGTAGATGCTTAGATGAAAACTTCTTAATTAATTATTTCTCACAATTAATTAAGTTAATTTTGATCTGATTATATTTAATCATATTTGTTAAAAATAAGAGAAAACTATTATTTGTGTCACTTCTGCTTGCAGAAAGTATAAAACCAGTAAGCATTCGCTCAGAGTCCATTTACAACTATAGTACATTTAGATTAAGTTTCGGATGTAAAAGAATCCCGACGCCCCCTATTGATGTCAATATAATATGATATTATGTTTGCTTTAAATTGTTTACGATTAGATATATACATCGTAATATTCAGACAATAATATTATATAATATACAGTTATATAATACAATTACAAGTTTGTATGAAGGTTAGTCTGCCTGGGATATCAACCTGAGGTCTTTCTGCCCCTTTAGTATTAGATTATTTGTAATTTATCGCAGTCTTAAGTTATATATTTATCTATTATACATTTATGTTTTATTTTAATTATTATAGGTTAAAGACCACCATGATAAAGATATTATTTATAAATCTGAATGAACAATGCCTGACACAGCTATACTTTGTATAACAAAGTGAAAGAGAATAATTACATTTCCATTTGATTGAATCGACCAATGACATAAATAATCGAGGCCGGTAAATTGGGAGTGGTTTTAGTCGGAAGTCTCCTGGTTAAAACATAGGAGTCCGGCACTATGTTACGTCCGTAAATATAGGGTTTTCATAAAGTAAGAACAATATTTTAAATGTAGAATTTTAAGAAATTTAAATGGAATCTAGTTGCTTCAATAGTGGGATTTCACTATACATATGGAGAACAAAAGAGTTGTTATGACAACTATTAATACAAGTGTCGAACAAAATCGACTCAAGTTAGAGTAGAATTGTTAAATATTTTTTATAAACAAATTTAAAAAAAATCCAAATTGGTCTTTGCTCAATTTATTTTTTCTAAAAAAAATTACCCGCTCCATTTGAAAAGCATTTTTTTCTTTCTTTATTTTTTTTAATCATTTGAATACTTGTATTTTGCTGACAATTGATGAACACAATGAATCTGTGTGTATGTTTTATACAAAATACAGATTGATAGTCAATGCACTAGAGAGCGAATATGTGCAATTCAACTAGATGTGTTCATTAATGCTGTGTATAACTTGAAGGAACAATTGGTGACTTTGCAACAATAACGTGGAGATTATATCGGACATTTGCGGTAACTAATAGTGGACATAAGAAATCCCATTATTTAAGCAAAATAAATTTCGTTGCTTCAATTTGTTAAAAATATATAATACATTAAAATAAACCTCTCATTACCTAATTAAAATTACCAAACTAACGAGAAAATATAGTAACATAAAAAAATGTATTCCATATTTCTGTAGACAAATATTAGATTATAATATAAAATGTTCAGATTTTAACATTAAACATCAACAGATTTATTTGCTACATGAACCAATGTAGTACTTTCCACACTTTCTGTATTATTAACGAAATGCATCAAATGGGTGACGTTTCAAATTTATTTAGAAGAAACATCATTTCGGATAGAAGAGATTATTTTATTCACTTGGTCAAAGTTATTTAAATTATATTATATAAAAAGTATTTGAAAATGATTAATTTACTCAATTGAATAATTAATAAAATAAATAAATTAATAAATGTTCAATTTCTTCAAAGTACTTACGTAATGTAAGTCAAACAAAATCACATAGCTAAATAAATATTAATCTATTTACCATCCAATTGAAGAAATTAATTGTTATAATAAAAACACTTCAAGCATTAGTTTATTTTATTTTTATGTATGACTGCAGTTTCGGAAAATTCATCTTGTCATTATCTGAATTTTACGAAACTGAAGTCATAAGTAAAAATAAAGTTTTATACAAACTTTCAGAAGTAGAGGTAGATGTAGGTATTTTAAAATAGCAAACTAATTATTTTAAATACTTTTTATTTTATTTACAATTAATGAATTCAAATTTGTCTTTTTTAAATTTGATGATGTAGAAATAATTAATTTCCTTCTAAATATAATTAATCACATACAGAGAGTTTTATGTAACACCGAACATACTAGAATGTACTCAATGTAAATTTCCCTATGTTCGAATTGTTCAGGAACGCATCAAAGCATTGGGTGCGATGTGATTGGTTACGATTTCTAATGTCAACTATTATGTCAAGTGCAACATGTATAATTATGAATATTATACTTAACCGAAATGCATACCATAAATATCTTATCCTTCTTTGTATACATTAAAATATGTCCAACTCATCGTCTACTTCTGCTTTAAGAGCCAGAACATATCACTTGCTTGCGATAACTGACAAGTGTAAGTCATTTTTGACGGAAAAGGGTGTACTTTGGGTTGACTATATTATTTTTAGAAATAATAGCCAATCACATCGCACTCAATGCTTTGATACGTTCCTGAACAAATCGAACATAGGAAAATTTACATTGAGTACATTCTAGTATGTTCGGTGTTACATAAAACTCTCTGTATATACATAAAAGCCGGCATTTTTCCGCATCTCATTAATAATGGATTTAATACTTTACTAACCGCCAAAGGTTAAATTTTGGCCATTCCTAAAATCGATTTTAATTTCAAAGTATAAATAAAATTTTAAATGGGAATTAGTGAATGAGTTTAGATTGAAATTATATATATGTATATATTTAATCTATAAAAGCTTCAATAAATGTTGGATTATTAAAGTATTAAATCAAACACTCTTAATAGTTTCATGTAAGGGAGAATTCAATCATTGGAGAGAATTTATATTGTGTTGGTTATGAATAAGAAATTGTATTTTCTTTAACTTATTTTTATAGATTTTGTAGTGAAAATATGTTCACACAGTTAGATTGGATAACGTCGACTTTGTAGGTAAAAGTCAGCATAAGCTGTTATTGTAAAATTATCTTCGTGAAAGATATGCACTCGAAATACTTTTATGTTGGAGGGCTTTCAGACGGTGCAGTGTGTTTGAAGATACGGTATCTTATATGTGTATTGTTGGGGAATATGACGGCAATTCATGGGCTGCCACAATCGAACCTTCCCTACACACACACACACACACATCCCCATATATAAAAGCTACAATATCAAGCGTGAGCCGGTGTGCGCCTGGCAGATATCAAAAAAGCTTTCTTTGGTAAACGGGAAACGGAAATTAAGTTGAACCCGAAATCCCTTTCCATCCCACTCCTAATAAACCACCTGATTTGCAGTTCGCCTCGTTCCATCATCATCAAATGAAATTAGCTTTGGAAGCGGTATGGAAGACCCCGTTCGCTGTCGCCGGCGTGATTTATCCAAAATAACCATTCTGCGCGAATCAATAGTCCACAAGGGAATAAAACAAAAAATAATTTCCCGCGCAAACTGTCAGCGTGCTAACAATCGTGACATCAAGTTTTACTTTTAATTCGAACTGCGTCCCCTTTAATCACAAGCGCCAAAAAAAAAGAAAGGAAAGAAGCGCGCGCTCGATACAAAAGGGGGGAAATTGTGTGCACATCATTTCCCCCATTTTTTCGTAATTACAAACTTTGTGCTGCCATTAAGTTCCACGGTCACGGAAAACTACTCCACCACGGGTAGTGTATGTACGAATGCGATTTAAACTTCAACTGGTTTTGTCTATACCGGTGGGAACGTTTTGCAGATAAGCTCCACTGTTTTAACTGTGGGCGAAATAATGCGGATTATAAACGCTGAACACCGGAATAAATTCGAAGGTTACAACAAAGCAACTTCTTGTGGGCGCTTAGTGTTCCAATAAATACTGCAGAATGGTTCGTATTGAAACGGATTTACTCTTTGTGTGCATACAATCGCACGTACAAATACAGTCATTTATAAAGTGTTAATTGAGGTGAGATTAAAATATTAATAGTAAGAAAAAAATAAATTAAAATAATCTGTAAATCGGGCGATTCATAATAAATGAGTTAGGGGAAAGGATTTTAGATTTAACTTAAATTGCATTCCCGGCTTAAGCTTACGAAAAAAAGCTTTTTTGATATCTCTTCTGTTCAATTTATATTTATAAATTATAATGTAATGTTTTTGTTAAGCTTGAATATTCCCTTGAATTTAAACCATTCTATTTTTTGACTGATCGTGTTTTTTTTTTTTCATGATATGTCTGTATTGGTATTGTTAATAATCACAGTGCTTTTTTAATACACAATAATAAGTAAAGTAAGGGATTAATCCATCGGTAAATTTATTTTGCATTTCACTATAACGGTGTTTTATTTAAAAATGTGAACCATTCGCTTTATGTTGCAAGCAAATGGGTTTAACTGTATCATCTATTATGATATGTCTTTATTGCAAAATCCATAAAAATCGCCATGTATTGTTTATAGTAAATGCTAATATTCAATATGTGTATAATCTCAATAAATATTTATGTTATATATATGTAATATGTTAAAGAAAGAAAGAAAGAAAAATATATTCTTCATAACCAACACACGATATAATCCCTCCCTTGATTGAATTCTCGCCAACATCAAACTATTGAGAGCGTATTATTTAATATTAATTTAATATTATAACTGGTTATTTAAATTTTATTATAATTATTTACCAGGACAGCAAGACCTCTGCTCGATTGCCCAGACAGATTATAATTGTACCTGTATCTAGATGTATTTTAATTATATATGTTGTATTGTTTTGTGTTATTTGTATATTCTGAATAAAGATGTGTGTGTAAATTTATGTAACATTTGATTTTAGCTACTCTTCCGCAATATAATGTAGCTAACAAAAAATAAAGACTGGGTGAAGATGGCAAGTTTAATATTAATTCAGCTCTAAAGGACAGAACAACGTGTTTTCCTTTGTGATTTTTTTTTTTTTGAAAATAAAGAAAATTTTCTGAAATTATGAAATTAGCTTTGCTAATCATAATAATTACCGCTTTTGGATTCAAAGAAAATATAGTCCTATGATATCTCAAGCCCAAAAATCATACCAAGAAGAGAATCACTTGAGGATTCTCGAAAATCGAATGCACTTACGTTTCACTGTTTGGTGTACATTTTGGGCTGGAGAAATCGTAGGACCATACTTTTCCAATAATGTAGTTGGTGTTACTGCGAATTCTTAATACTTAAATTAGATTAAATTCATATAAAGTATATGTGGTTTCAACAAATTGGCGCTACGTGTCATGCAATCCAATCTTTACATAAGGGATTTTCCAGGTCGTACATTCATTTCTGCAATCCTGTGATTTAACATCATTATATTCTTTTCTGTTTTTTTTTTAAGTCATCAGCATGTCTAAATCCTGCCGTGAATTGAAAATTTAGTTTCAAGTGAAATTCTAGCCTATTCATGTAAAAAAAACAAACGAAATAAAGGGTGATTTTATTTAATGCGTCCGAAATTTAAATTAAAATTAAACAACAACTAAAGTAGATATGTTGAAAATATTTATTTTATTTTTAGGATTATACAATGGCATCAATGTTTAAAAACATTTTCGTCCGCCGCGGCTACTTGACGAACTTTTTAGAGAAATTGGGGCCTTATGTTTTTGTTATCGTCATGGACCAAAGATTTAACATAACCCCAAAGAAAATAATCTAAAGGCGTTAAGTCACATAACCTTGGTGGTGGTTTAACAGATCCGTTCCTAGAAATTATTTTCCCACCGAATTGTACCCTCAAGAAATCCATGGTTGCGCTACCTATGTAACTTGTAGCTCCGTCTTGTTAGAACCATATCTCTTCAATAGCAATTTCATTCAAATTCGGAATTATATAATTATTGATCATCGCTGTGTACGCTTCCCATTAACGGTAACATGCTTTCCAGCTTGATTTTTGAAAAAATACGGCCCTATGATGTCTTCGGAGTAAAATCCGGACCATAGGGTGCATTTTTCTGTATGGAACGGAAATTATTGAATCATTTTTGGATTATATTCACTCCAATAGCGACTGTTTATTTACGTAACTATTTAGCCAAAAATTATTGCGGCTTGATTTCTTGGACAACTTACATCTTGTAAGACACTAGACTAAGAACAGTCGAACAATAAAGCCCAACTTTCTGCGAACGTCGACGAATTAACAATCTTGGATCTTCATCAACACCATCAGCAACAGAAGCGATAGTTTCTTGGGCACGAACTTATTTTAGCAGCGTAAAATCCGTTAGAAATTTGTGGATAATTCGGTGAATACATCGCTCGGTTGGGTGATTATGTGCACCATAAAATTAGCGAAGTGTTCTATAAGTTCGTTGCACAGAACTTTGGTTTTAATAATAAATTTCGATAACTTGTAAGCGTTTTTCTGATTTTGAACGTTTCGTGATTATTTGCCAGACTATACTAAAAGAGTTTGATACTAGTAGCGCGCAAATAGAGAGTTTGACAGCGATCTCTAACTGAAGTTTGGACACACTAAAAAATCACTCTTTATATCTACGTTATGCTGAATAATAGATAGTGTATCGTCATTTTATTTAAAGGTAATATGATAATTTATGTGAGGTGTTGGAAAAAAACTTATTTATATAACGTGATGCCATTCTTGGTACTGCAAATTAAATAGTAACCGTTAACCAATTTATATAAATCCAGTATACAAATATATTTATGCCTCTTATAAACAGAATCAAGATTACATTCATTTAAGAGTTCATAGAATTGCTTGAATTTGCGACCACCAACCAATTTGAATGCGTTGTTAGTAATTGTTTGAATGTGTAAGTTGAAAATTGATTAAGTAAGTTACGTGAAGATCAAATGTAATTAATAAAAAAGCACCAATATCCTTTCTTTACACTTTTTTATTCCATATGTATCCATTGATAATGTTCGAAATATATATATGAAATAAAAATAAAAGTATAAAAGTGTGAAGAAAGGATATTAGTCCCCTTTTTTTATCAATTGTAAGTTGAAACATAGATTTTTATCAAAAAACATCCGCAAGGTCTTTAAATTCATCTGTTCTTTTGATTGAGGTACAAGCAAATGAATAATCAGACATTGTTGGATTCAGAATTCAATAATATATAGTTAAGCGGTTAAGCAGTATACCATCACCAGAATATTAATTATTTAAACCTTTGAGATTATTTTGTAATATAAACCAACCATCCATAGATGGCTGTGCTTGAACGACTGCTTATAAATCCCTATACTCCAAATTTCTACGGAAATGTTAAAAAAGTTCTTATCGTCAAGCGCAATATCGGTTTCCATATGGCTCCACACTGTCTCGCTTCGCCTGTTCTACATGACAGCAAGCTTTTATGGGCCTATTTTTAGAATTTTTTAACACCAAATAATTACATTTAATGAAACGTTCAGTCACCATTCATCTAGCGTATGGATAACTAGTGATGGCCATTTCGGTTATCCATACGTTAGATGAATGGTGACTGAACGTTTCATTAAATGTGAATTTCGTTTTCCTTGTTTGATTAAACAGGACAAGTTCGCCTTCCTTTAGTGGACGAAACAATGATTCTCGGTCGTCTACCTTGTAGACCCAAATCGTTGACGATGCCACTTGAAATTAGGCAAAAGGTGGCGCTTGCGTCGTCTTTAATTATTTATGACCAAATAATTAACTTATTTTTCATTTTAGATTCTTTTTTCAAATAAATGATATTTTAGTTATTTATTAATAAATATTTTTTGTAAGTTAGCTCGCACAATCTGGTAATATTTTATATAACTTTTATTTTAAAACATGTTTTTCTAAATTGAATAATAATAGAGAAATCTGGCGACAAAATTTATACATAGTAGCTGTACAAGAATGAGAGATATAACCTATTTAAGTGACGTTTCATGATTTATTTTGTAAGTATTAAGAACATTAATTGTTTTTGAGCTAATACTGTATCTATTCAGGCACGCGATTAAGTTATTATGAGGGATTTGATCAAAAGGCTTTTGTGAAATATGTTTACAAAACGTAAATTTGTTAGCCAGCATCTAAGTTTTGAGATATTAACTCAGTAATATTTAATAAGTTTGACTGGGTAGGTCGTCTTTTAACGAATTTATGCATGCTGAATAGCAGATATTGACCCCCCAACTTGCACATAAATTTTCTCGATTAAAATACTTTCAAATATTTTTGAATAATTAGAAATTAATGAGATAGGGCGGTAGTTGTCAATAATATTACGATTGTATTTTTTTGACAAAGAAGAAATTTTCCACTTTTTAATATTAATTGAACATATGGTTTAAAAGCTTCAACCAAAACTGTCCTTAAGGAAGAATGATGGAATCATTCAGTCTAGGTTTCAACTTGCTCAAATGTTTGATTACAATGTCTTCATCTATTTTAATATTTTCAAAAGTGGACAAGTTATTGCTGTTAATGTAAACTTCACTAAAGTGGAAAAGGGGGACTCGATGACTTCATCTCCATGTAGTTGGACGCATGCTAGGTATTCTATAATTACGCCTTTTTTTGTTGACGTGCAACCAAATGCGGGACATTTCTTCTACGTCGTCTTCTACTCTAAGGAGGTGTTTAGAGTAAGATACTTTGAAATTCTTCTTTAAAAATGTTCACGAAATGTTACAGTTAGCATGTTTTTTCTTAAGTTAATGTCGAATCCGATTTTTTACGCAATAATTGTCTAATTTCTTTGTTACATCAGTAAGGTAGAGAGTGAGAGGCTTTAAATACTTCGGCAGTGGAACATTATGACCTAACTAATTATATAATTTAGAATTATTATATATATATGCGGAATCGACTGTAATAGTAGAAAATAGATCAGACCAGTCAACTTCGGCAATATCTATATGCTGACATTGTCGAAGTTGACAGCTGTAAATTATATAATTTCAAAGCGGGTTCATTTAATGAAGATAATGCGATGATTATGCGAGTATTTGTAATCCATGACAGGGTAGTTGTTATCCTCGTTCAGTAAAATATCACTATTGAAACTTCTCTACGTGATCCATTGAAACTTTCTCTACGTATCCAAAATACGTCAGTTGTCACTGGTAACTCTGTTTAGTTGTCTCATATCATAAGTGATAAAAAATCAATAATGCGTTAGGTTGAAGCCACCAAAAAGTAATAATTTATCGGTATTTAAATTATGCTGAATGAATTCGGAGAGCTTTAAATATTCAGTTATTCCAGTGTAAGGTGATATGTATACACACACGATTATAATAACATAAATGTATATTGGAAGTATACTCGTACAGCTAATAAGTCTATAACAGATATATTCCATGACAAACTGATCTCCTCGCATTTGTAATATTCATTGAATAAGAACACCAACCCTTTTAGTATTAAGTCCAACACGATGAAACTATAGTGCAATACTTCTTAAAAAGTATTCACTGCTAAGTATTCCATCTGTAAGCCACGTTTCAGTTAAAGTTATAATGAAATTATCACAGGCGAGTGTGTTTAAGAATATTTGTTTCGTTTTGGTATTTAGACCCCAAACGTTTTGGTGATATATTGAAAGTATACTCTGCTGGGCAATTAGTTATACCAACAAATAAGTGGAGTTATTTTGCCCGATACGCTGTTCCATACATAACTTTATCTCATGTGCTTTATGTTTCAACAAAAGAAAAAGAATGCAGTTGAATGGTTGTATAAAACATATAAAAATAATGCAAAAACATGCGTTTTCAATTTATGTAAAATTAAATGAAATATTGAGAGCATTTTGGAACACACTTTATTATTTACCAATAATTGAACCACTTAAAAGCAATCCCTTTCTTTTATTTGGATTGTAATTCCACCAAAAGCTAATATTTTATTCTAAAACTATTTTCTAATGAAGAAATAGAATGGATCTTTGTATTAAATTACTGTATTTTCTCATTAGGATGATAATATAAAGAATTGTTTGTTGTTTTTTGATTTCCATAGAATTTATTTCTGCAATACTGCAAGCATCAACGACAATGCTCTATTTTATTTAATTTGAACAAATTTGAGTTTTAGAATTTTTTGTAGTTTTTTTAGAATTTGCTACTATTATAAATTTGAGTAATTTTGATTAAATAATTAGCAAACACGTATCTGAATTATTAAATGTTGCCACTTGGAAGAGTACAAGTACTGCATGCATTACCCCATTTTTCGTCTTGGTATTAATTTCTTTGATTAGTGGCGACGTCATGTCTAACGAAAGTCGTTCCTTATTTTGAATAAATTAATTAATAGTATTAAAGTAATCTTCTTTATGTTGGTTGTTGGTCGTGGAGACTTAAATTATTTAAATAAAAATTGTTGTTCTTTTTCCTACTTATTTTTTATTAAACTAGATATATTTCGAAAACATAGTTAGCTAAATATATCCAGTTTAAATAATTATTAAAGTAATTGGAATATTTAAACATATTATTCGGAGAAAAAAAGAACTAATAATTCTGATATAAAAATCTATAATTTTTTTCTTCATCCGTATGAATTGTTTCTTCAATGAATATTCATAATTTATATTTGCCCGCGCCAGTGTGTGCTTTTTTCATAATTAAATCTAGCAAATACATCATCTGTAAAATTAAAGTATAAATAACCCCGGCGTACACTCTTCTCCCCCGGAAAACCGAAACAAACACGTAAATATTCCGCGGCAAATGAAGTAACGCGACGGTAATTATTCACAAATTGACATTGATGAATTATTGCGTACGTATAATTAATTTATTCTGGCACAATTTCAAACGCCGCCCGAAAGGGTGTATCCCTTGAATTTGGATCACTAACGAAATTCATAACGCGAACAAAGAAATATCTTGTTATTCTTACAAGTATTATTATTAAAATTTTTATTACAGATAAATAACGGCTATTCCTTTCTCTATTACTTTATTGAATTGCCAAATATATTTCACATATTAGGGGCTATTCTATAAGGGAAATGTTAAGTTTAACTTATAAGTTATTTTTTAATATCACAGTCGAAGCAATTTTTGTAATATATATAAATACATATAATGTGAAATTAATTAATAACGTACACGTTAAATTTAGCATTTTCCTGAATGGAAAATAGTCTCAATTATCCGCCAGTATTCGAAATACAATATGATAGGGAATTTGTCTCCTCTATATTTGATTCTTTTCTTTCTTTTACAATTATTGGCACCACTTATTTATTCACTCGTACTAAAAAATTGTGAAATAAAGAAAAACGCTTTACGTCAAGTCACATGTGTCATTTATGAAATCAAATTCTTCAATTTTTTAGAACAACATAACCTATATCGTGAAGTTACTTTCATTTCCAACATTTTTTTATATAAAAAAAAAACAAAGCACTGTAGAGAAAAAAAAAAAAGAAAAAAAAAATATCGATCGTATATCTCATTAAAATAGTAGAGAAGGAAATAACAATTATTTGATTTTATAATATACAACTGTACATATTCCACTCCAAGAATAACTTAAAATACTCTTTGTTGATTGTCATGCTATGATAATTCAATAAAAAATACTTAATTTATACAATATTAATTTTTAGAAAATCTGAATGTATACATTATACTAGATTGCAGCAAAAGATGTGATAAACAACAGATAATGCGATACGTTAATTAATTTCCAATAAATAATCCAAATAAAAAATATTTTATTCCTGTTTGTAACGTCTTACGATGTTACTGAAATTATAAATATGTATATGGACCTTATTATTATTCTGTAAAAAAATAGGTAAAAGTAATTCAACTCTTAATTAACAACACAATTTTATGAATTTTATAACTTGCTTAAAAGCATTTTTTAATAAAATAAATCATATACCAGACGGAAAGACCACAGGTCAAAAGCCAATTAAGGAATATTAATTATATATTTGATTTTGTAATTTTCATCATGTTAAATAGTTTTTTTTTTTTTCGCATATATCTGTTAATTAAGATTATACATTATATATATATAGATCATTTACATCCATTTGATTAATACTTTAAAAATGATACTTAGTACATTACATTATGGTCATTTTGTAAAATTTATATTTCTTTAAATACATTTTTCTAAATATATAAATGTATATATAGCTTATTCCTAAAATTTTCTGCGATACACTGTACCAGAATATTATCATATATTTTCTGATGAAGAACGAAATATAAATGCGGTCATTTGGTGTGAAATGTAGAAAAAAATTCTACACGATGAATGCTTCTCTGAAAGATGAATGAAAAATGATGAAAGTCTGTTGTTTGTAACAACAGACTTTCATCCATTTATTTAAATTTATTTTTATCCATATTATTTTTTTTAAATTTTGTAATAACACTTTTATTAAGAAACGTTTTGCGTTTACATAATTAATAATGTCAATATCTCTATAAACGTTCACAGTCAATCTTAGTATTTTAGATATTTGATAATTTGAATATTGTGGTGATGGATTATTATGTATGTGTAATATTTAATATTATGTAACAATAATTTAGTTTCAGTAATATGTAAAATATTATCACTTTCACAAATCATTAAACACCGAAAAACATTCTTTGTCCGACAACACTCGCGCGCCTTATTGATATTCATTCCTTCCGCAAAAGCAACCGATTGTGGTTGGGGCGAAACTTTCAACTAGTATATCATCGATCAAATAAAACTGTGATTCAAACAACTTTCACGCAGCCACGTATAACATTTACACCGCCCGCCCCTCCGGGACGGCAATAAAAATGCAAAATAAAATAAAAAAGAGAAACTAGGAGATAATGGCCGCCGGACTTCCTGCGGGAACCCCTTTTTCCGGTCCCTGGATTTCCTTCAAAACAATTGCGGCCATAAACTAATAAATATCAATGCGTGGTCATTTATTTCGCCCTTCGGACGTTTATTTCGGTGCACCCTTGTTCGCCGGGACAGGCAAATATTTATAGGCTTAAAACGTATTAAATTAAATAATCTTCGGGCGGAATCTATGTACTTAGGTGGCCGATCGTATGTTTTACTTTAAAACTTGTATTAAACTACAAATAAAAAGATTTTCTCATTCAAATAGATAAATAAACATCTTAGTTCAGATAATAGATAAATACACATAAGAATATTTAGAAACGTAAAAAGAATTGATAGCTAAATTCTGTTCTTTCATGAGAGAAAACGTGGGATGTAATTGTGTATTGTAAACCTGTTTTAAAATCAGGGGGATTTTCATCATATTTTTCGAGACGTTTGTAATCGGCTGCCTACGTGATATTGTTGTTTGTTATTTGCAGAATAATTTAAAATTATTGATGTAATAACGCATGATAACACAATCATTTTCAGACTAAATGGGATCAATAAAATTAATTCTTGAATCTTGAAGGCGTTCACTTCGTGCTATGTTTTCAATTTTGATGTAAAGAAAACTTTTTTATACCACTTTAATATTACTGTATTATTATCAGACTTAGTTTGATAATGATTACCGTGTAATTGAAACTAGTCACTAAAATAAAAATTAAAGTGTTTTCTTTACATGAGAATTGAAAATGTACCACTAAGTGAACGTCTCCAAGAATTAAAATTATTGATCACATTTAGTGTGAAAATGATTCTTTTTTTCCTACAACGAAACTTTCATATAGTAGCATCTTGGTGTAAATCAAATAATTTAATTTTTAATACATGATAAATTACGGTAATGTAATAAATGGAAATAAGGTTATTGTAGAGTAACTAAATTTAAAGATCTGGATATCCTAACAACTAAATGGTGTCAACAGTTATTTCGTGGTAATCTATTATATCAATTATGTTTCACTTGTCTAGGTATCATGTTTGGCCACAAATTATCTTTTTTTTATAACCTAATTGACAGTACGGTATCAACAAACAATAGTATATTTTGATTTAATTTTCGCAATTCATAACTGTTTTCTTTACGTACCTTTTTATTTATTATCTTAAACAATGTTATTGATTGTCCTGAGTTTTAAAAGAATATTTTATCGAAATTCCCATTATTTTGCCACTTATTATACTTCATTGTCCATCAGTCGATCGTTCGATAATTTCCTATATCAAATAGAAATCTTTCTTTTTTCGTATTGAAAATCTTTCTTCTTCGCAAAGTATTCCCATTTTTTTTTATTAATTAATTATCAATAATTGTATTACTTTTGAGTTTGCTTTTAAACATTACAGGTGTACTTTTATTTTCATGTTTATAAATAAATAATAACAATGTAAATCAAACAACCGTTTTTTTAAGTTTCATAAAATTTATTGTAGACACTGCTGCAATACATTGGCAACGTCGATGGCACTCATGCAAATGAAAATCTGCCTAATGATGCCACAGTATTCTCCAACAAATTTTAGCAAATAGTGTAATATGAAGTTTCATCCTTAAGTAGAACCCTCGACCATCGATTAAATAAATAATCATTAGAAATCCAATAATCCCTATGATTTAAATTAAAAACAGGAAACCATTCGTATACATTAATTAGTCCACAACCAAAGTACCATCCTCGCTCCTAATGTACCATATGATCGAGAACTTTTCTCCTCTAGAGTCTTTGATTTTTTCTTTATTTGACATTTTATAGGCACCAGTAAAAAAAATAATAAAACATCACTTGTGTTATTAATTATCAAATAAAATTCTTCAATTTATTAAAATAACATAGCGTGTGGTTACTTTTACTGACTACATCATTTTTAATAAAAAAAAATCAAAGCACACTAAATGACAACAGTTCTCTATTAATATAATAGAACTAACGCGGTAGATCGCCTGACCTGAAATAAAATTTTATAAAGCCAACCTGCCTAAAATGAATAGTAATTTACATATTTTCTTGCATTTATTACTAGACCACTTCTAAAATAAAAATACAGTAATTAACAAGGCATAATTTTACGACCCCGTGTTGATATTGGAGATTTCAATTCAAACAAACACAAAGTATAAAGAGCTCTCGTTTTTTTAATATGAATCTCTAATTGTATCCACACTAATACACTTTCTACATTTGGTATGTCTTAAACTCAATACATTACCCCCGATGTTCGAATGTACACCAGCAGCATAAAATATTTAATTACCCTTCCCGGTTTAACTCCTTCAATTATTTAGAACTAAATGCTTTTATACCCAATAATAATTTTAATTTAAAAACTGCGATATACAAAAATTACTAATTGATATGACCAATTTTAACGAATTTCAAGCACATCCATTGCCATTTTCGACACGTTGTTATCAACTGTGTTTCCCAAAAATATCTTCACTTATACTAAACCATCATTCTAATACCCGTTGCCCAAATGCATCCTCAGATTGATCAAATACAAAAGACATCTGGATAGGAATATTAAATAAAAGTGACAAACAAGCAATGAAGTGTAAATTAAATTCTCTTAACAAGTTATTTTCAAATACTAATAGAATAATACAAAAATGGCAGATAGACCTCCGGTCGATAGTCTATGACATAGTACTAACCCATTGATATATATTGTAAATAAAAATATTTGTAGAGAATTGTAATTCTGCTGTCTGAATAAATATGTTTGTATATAATACAAAAAGATAAATGGATAACAGTTTGCGAATAAATTAATTTTTCTTCATGAAATTTCTTAATGCACTATTTGTAAATGTAAGGATTTTCGTGTCAGGGCGAGATAAATGAAAGTTGGACAAAAACGAACATTCTGTGTTAAATCATCCTACAAGAGCTTTGTAATTTTGTAATTAAGTCTAGATTGCTGAAAATATTTCGTTTATAAATAAAAATGTTTGTTGAAATGAAGGCGTAGAGTCTTTTTAAGTTAAAAGTGTACAATTTTACCTTTTGTAAACAAGTAAAACAATAGCTAAATCTGGAAGGAGCTAGTCTCGCGTAACGGCAGTGCAGCCAATACAAACATTGAAAATAATCCAATACAGTAAATAAAACAACAGTTTTTAAGTTTCACATTTTGTTTTATTGTAACAATGTCTCTGCAATACATTTTTTTAACTTTGTTTTATTTATATATATAGTGAAGCAATTAATAAATTACAAGGAAAATATTGTAGGATTAAATACAAAAAGAGTAAGAAAGTAACACAACTGTACATATTGTTATTATAATTTTTGTAATTTTTTGTTATCATATTATCTGAATAAAGGTGGTAGTATATACAAAAATACTAACACAATGCAACAGTTAAGGAATCCTGAAACCATCATGTTAACAAATGTTTCGGCAAAAAAAGCTGACATTTTTGCAGGCTACTATAAAAAACATTTTCTTTTCAGAAATGCCAAAATCACCGACATATGACAATGTTCTTTAAAAGACAATAAACTTCTGGCATTCGTTGTTCACAAACTATAATTCCATCATAATTTCTATCCTACCACATAGCGATCGCCCTATATAAAGGAAACAAATCGTCGCCAGATTGTGATACCGTGCCTCTATTACAGATCCATGAATATATATATATATTCTCAGTATATAAATTTCTATACAAATATCAATCCTTACTCAGAGAATGAAAGCATTGGAGAATAACACCAACTAGACGCATCTAGCTACTTCCTATTATAAAAAAATATGACCCATGAATCCTTTATGATGCATTGGTCAAATTACAGTTCCTTGTTGATCAATACAACCCAACTCTTGTCTCCTGAAATAAGATACAAAATCCTTCCCCCTCAATTTTAACTTTCAACAGCCAAACCTAGAACACTGAATTAAAAAAAAACTGCAATAATTTTCTTTCATATCAAAAATACAATTTATTTCGTCTCGTACATGGAAACTCCGTTCAAATGCCATTTCCTTAATATGCCATACCTACTTAATCTTATTGATAATTTCCTCAAAATATATCCACAAAATGACGCATCCACAATAACTTTTTTCGATCTAACTCTACCCAATAAGGTACCCTTCAAGGATATCCTCTCTTCTATACAATCTTTATATCTATGTCTTAAACCTATCCGCCTACATTCTGAAATTTCAGATACTATAGCTATAATCGCGCTCTATTTTATTCACCCTGAAGCTCTTTCCACATTTCAGGAGCGAATTCATATTCGCAATCGCTATTATCCACAAAATGGAGAATTTCCATCCTTGACAATATATCTATACCTTTTATCTTATTACCCCTCATGTCTATTTTTAATATTAATACCAACAACTTCGACCGCCATAGCACCCATCTGCAAATATCTTAGTGATTCTTTTTGTGGTGTGCGAGTGGAAACCAAGTGATGAAGGACGTGTGGGATTTCCTTTGAACAGATACTGAACGGAGGCCTAACCACTAAAACCCCTCCCACTTCAGGCGTCATTGGCCGGTCGCAAGTTACATAAATTTGTTAAATAAATAAATTGCGTTTAATTAAATATTCAACCACCATTTATTTAGCGTAAGGACAACTAGTGATGGCTATTTCGATTTTTCGAACCTTCTCAGACTAGCGTGTTCCATGTGATGAAGGCGGCTGAACAGATCTTGTATTGTGGTTATATACCTGATGTTAATCAGGTAGCCATCTTTCACCTAATTGCATGTAGCATCGTCAACAATTCTAGTCAACAAGGTAGACAACCGAGAATCGTTGTTTCGTCCTCTAAAGGAAGGCGAACTTGTGCTGTTTATGGACATTTAGTGGACGAAACAACGATTCTCTTTTGTTTACCTTGTAGACTCGAATCGTTGACGTGAAATTAGGCGAGAGATGGCGCTTATGTCGTCTTTTATTTAATACGATAAATTAATTCTGAGTTAAAATTACAACTATTATCATAGACTCATAAAATTAATAACACAAATGGATAGAGAAATAATTTATTACTAACCCACAAAACTATTTTTTCAAACAAGTCGTCGTCTCTTATAAAAAAATAGTCGTCCTGATGTTCTGTAGCTGATTGGCTAACGCACTTTTTTGTCTCGGATTTTTAGTTTGATTCGAGCCCGCACCAGACCAGTTAACTCCCCGATAATTTTTCTGACGATTAAATTTTCTGCTTCATCGAAATTGACGCGTAGCGCTGAATATTCCAGAAAAGATGAACTCAGGTCAGATTCGTATGTCCGATCTTAAGTTATCAGGATCTGCTTCCTCCTAATAAGATTCATTGGGTAATATATGGTATTGACCAACTGTGTATTTAACGAGTAACTGCTTCGTCTCTATTAGCTTGCATTTCTGCTGCCATCTGAAGCAGAGCATCTATAGCATCAGATCGTATGGTCGGACTACGTAGTCGGTTACTTTTCCGAGAGCTGCATGGGGAGCGGTAGTATCTCCAGGAGTCCACTCGAAGACAATTGTCTTGATGGTCTGATGCAGCGCAGCATAGATTTATTGGACTAAGGGGTTGTACGAAGAATGGGAAAATACCCTCCAACGCACTAAGAGAGTCGAAACAAACGAATAATAACTACTGATCCTGCTTTTTGCAGTACTGCAGGGTTTATAAATTAGTTCTCGAGCTATCCATATAAACCGCACGAGGTCAAGTATTCTTCGAGCATGCTCATAAGTCGTGCCTCAAATACTGCTGGAGCAATATTATCTTCGAACCAAAACGTCCCCTTAAACTCCATCCTTAATTAATAATCCAGAATAGCGTAATTTCGTCATTTTGGGACATTAACATACGCTAATTAAGGAATCTCCACTAAACTGCCAGTCATATTTATAAAATGATCTTATCCCCTGCTGGACTACGATGCAAACCTTTACCACAATTTATTTCTTCCAATCCTCAATTACATGAAGATGGTAGAACGTTCAGCCTTTAGAATCCTCACAGAAATACAACAACCCTTTTATAAACCCTCCAATATATTGCTATATGACAAAATATGATGTTATTCAAATAGCACAAAGATTTACCTAATTATCAATAAAATCACATAAGAAAAATCATTTTAAAAACGAAAAATTATAAAATATAATATCAGTCCAATTCGCAACTCACAATCCACCGTTTATCTATTCATTTTACCTGCAACAATTAGGTAGCCATTTCGATAACCATTTAAATTCTAAATTAATATATTGTAAAATTGTGCATATTTTCATTTAGACTATACAGATAATTTTAACAAAATCAGATAAATAATTACAATACATATATGTGATATTCTGTGTGGTCTGTCGACCAGGGGTCTTTCTGCCCTGTCATGAATTTATGATGAAGTTAAAGAAAAATCTATACTAGCTAGCTGTACGGTCCTGATGATTCTCGCAAATTAATTGATTAATGGTAATGATAAGATGTTTGTCTTTAGGAAGGATGTTAGGATTACGAAAGAATACAGAATTTTGTAAGAAGGGGTTGGTTATCATAATTATTGGCAACATTTTACTTATGGCTATTATATTCTGGGATATGGATGGAATTTGCTTATATAATTTAACAATATGTTATTTTTATTATGAATTTTATAAATTCGCATGTTTAATTATATATATAAATAATTAGTAAAATAATATTTGGATTAAACGTACGAAAGTTTTTTTTTATTAATTTCTTTATTCTCAATGGCTTTTTAATAAATCCCCTATTTGAACAATGCAAATCCATTCAGAGGAAATTATACGAATTAAAGTCTTGAGTGTGCGACGCGGTCCGATAACGCGGGGGAAAATCGGAATTAAATAATAAAAAACAATGTAATCTCCGCCCCGGAGGCGATTCCCAGTAGGAAACACCGTGTATCCTCCCGTGTATAAGAGAAATAGTAAAATAACTTCGTCGATGCATGAATGTTTGATCGTGTCTACCGTGCGGAACTTTCCAAACAGTAAACATTCACAAAGTTTGGATTAGGGTGTGAGCCTTGCTCCCCACCCCTGCAACGGAAAAAGGCGCTCTCAAAGTAAAAATTAATACAAACGATGATTAAAAAATCTGCATACAAGGGTGGATCGGGGGGTAAGGGGTGGTTTTTTGCGTCCCCGTGTTCCCGCGACGAGCGACGGCTGTTTTATGGCCGTCCGGGGACCGTCAGGGAGGCATTCACATGTAAAATGGCAAGGCCTGAAATTAAATATCAAACAAGTATTTAGACGTCGTCTCTCTCTTCCGCTTCCCCCCTCGCTCCACCTCTAACTCGTGCCCTTTGCATAAATTACTTATTTGTATGCATATGAAGATTCGTCACTTTAAATTAATTAATATGCAAATTGGCTTTTAAAGTATTCAATTTCGACTCGATTGCAGGCACTCGAATCTTGGAAAGTTACTCGGTGATATTGAGGTTCTCTAATGGACTCTGACTGACTGAATAAGTTTATTAAGTTGTCAGCAATCACTTTTTTTAATTCTAATTGCGATATCCTGAAAATTTAAGAGTAGCTTAAGAAATTTTTAAATGAAACAAATTTAATAATGACTTTAAGCCAAAATAATTTAATTATAATTGTAATCAAATTTATTTGATCATTCCCAGTAATTTTTCCTTGCTTAATTTCATTGTATATTTTATCATTTCTAAGTTAATTAAAATATAATTATTAGGTAGATGTGTTCAAATTGGTATTAAAAAATTACGACAATAATTTTTAGAAAAGTATAAAAAATACCTTACTTATACTGATAATTTTATTAAATCAAATTAAATTATTTTGCTGAACATGAGTGTGCCTCAAAAACTTCCCGAAGCAATTACCGAAATCACCTGAGTGGTTTCAAGTTCGTTGACAGCGAAATTAACACAAAATATGAGTAAGAGTATGCCGATTGTGAAATGTTACAAACATATTTGGCATGGTTGGTATGACAAAAGTTGTCATTTCAATTTGTTGATAAGGATTATTAAATAATATCAATATTCATTTGTAAACTTGTAATATTTGTCAAAATTAGTAATTTCACATGCGAGTAGTTTAAAAATATAATCTTACTTGATTATTATTGTCGTTTGATAAATTGACATACATATAAAATTAAAAATAAGTGTTATAAGTTTTGAAATGATTTTAATAAAGTTAATGCTTCTGGCGCTACATATTGGGTAAAAAATGGATTGAAAATGATCTATGAAAATCGAAATAAATTCCAGAAAGTCGAAAAAAAAAATGGAACTTAAAAAGCGCTATTGTTTATTACACAAATGATTTTAATGTTAAAGAATATGTTTTCTATGTTTAGACAATTATTTAAAGAAATAAAAAAATATAACAAAAAAATAAAAAATAAAAAAAAGATAAAATGATGGTAACTACTAATAATTTCTACTTAACGTCTTCAAAAGACACGGCTTTCAGCCGATCCGACACCGCTCCCATCTATCATTCGCTTAATAGGCCCGTCAAAGTTTCGATAAAGTACGCTTGCGTTTTTTTTTTCTGTTCAGTGTGTGTGTGGCGGGAAATTAACGGTAATTTCGGAAATCGCTAAGCGCAAAAAATGGCCCTGTAGGGGTGTAATTTGCGACGAAATTTCTGAGCTGTAATTTACGTTTTTGCTCTTTAACGAAATATTTGAAATACCCCATTACCCACTAAGCGCATTTCTTTTTATTAGTTTTAAGAAGAATAGTGTGCTAGTAGGAAAATAGTTAATCATAAGAATTTATCTGCTAATGACAAAATAGTTATCATTATTATTTTATTCAAAAGGTTTGTACTTAAATACATTTAGTATTAAATAAGAAAAAAAGGAAAATTGTAAAATAATTAAACTCCTGGACAAAATTGACGCACCACTCATATTTTTCTCGATAATGTTTATTTATTGATAACTCACTTTTTTATGGATATTAAAGGTATTTTTAGCGAAAGAAAATTACATCGTGGTATAATATTTAATATTCTCAGTATTCAATGTTTTCAATTAAGATATTAAACAAGCAAAATCCCTTGCCACAAATGAATAAATCACATAATTTGCGGGTATGTGTATCTTATAGTTGTGTGTGTTGGTGTTGTAGTGTGGGTGGGATTTCGGGCAGCAGCGAAAGGATGCAATTTATAGTTTGCCAGTTGAAGCGGATAGTTTAACGAGTTTTTGCACTGAATCAATTAAGAGTTTGGCCGACAGTTAAAATCTGGCCGCAGCGGATAAGTGGGCCTCGAGGTGGCGGCTTCTGCCCTTTCTCCCGCCCCCGCACACGCAGGACCACTCAAAGATGGCGGTCGGAATTCAATTAGCGAAAGATAGGTACAATGCCACACACTTAAAGAGAAAGAGAGACGGCGAGAACGACGGTGGAAATCAAAGGTTTGTATTACCTCTGCGAACTAGGAATTGCCAGCGCGTGAAGAGGAAACACAATTTTATTGGGGTATTTTTACAAGAAAAATTTGTGATAGTTGAAATAACAGAGGAAAGGAAACGTTGATTCTTTAAATTGTTTCTCTCACCAACATACATTTAAAAGCATTATTGTTATATCGTAAAGAAAAGGCCACATTTTCTATTTAACTTTTATTATTATTTTTTAAACGTTTAAGGCCCGCTTCTACAATTGATAGTTACACTTTCGGTAATTTAACGTAGAGTCAAAGCTTGGGAGGTGATTCTACAATTGTGAGGTAAAGCGTTATTAGGACGAACGGAGTGGTACCACTCCGGTATTTTCACCCGTGCTCGGAGCATGAGATAAACCTGAAGTCAGACCGAGCGCGCAGCCGCGCATCGTCCAGAACAGAAACGTCCTTAATGTTTTGGTTGGTTATGACTCGCTCGTATTGTGGATTTTTGCTTTGTTTTATTGTATTGTTAGTGATTTTAGTGTTTTGTTAAATTTTATATTGTTAGTGTACATCGTGTTTAGAGCTTTTTTAGTACAGGTTCAGTTATTTGTATTTCATAAAATAGGTTATGTTAGATTGCTAAATATTAGCTTTTATTCGGGGCTATTACGGACAGAAAATGTTAATTTTAACGTGTATGTTATCATCACAGTCTAAGCAGCTATTGTAATAAATATGTATTAATAAAATGTGAAATTAATTAATAACGTACACGTTAAACTTATTAAAAATGATTTCCTTTTATAGGGGTTACTGAAGGGTGAATGCATAACGTGAAAATATATTTATCATCGTTTAGGTAGTTTTTAACTCTTGTTAGAAACATGCATAATATTAGATAATTTGTTCATGTCAGTTTTAATCTTTTTATTGGAACTTTAAAATTGGAAATAAATGTATAACCAATCAAATTTAAATAACTGTATATTTTTGATTGTTTTGAAGTCAAAATTATTAATTATTTATTGTTGTTACATTAGAAATAGTTGGTTGATATATTTATCTATTTTATAAATTAAAAATTATCTAGTTATTAATATCTATGGTATTCTTCAATTCTTTTATTTTAAATAGCTGTGACCAAGTGAATAAATCTTTTTTTCTATTGTATTTGAAAATCGTTTTGAAATCTAAATTAGATTTTTAATACCGTTTTATATAGTTTTGAAATTAAATTTATATTCTTTATGGTATTTATCAAATTTAACCACTAAAGAAAACTGTATTTTAGAATTTTAGTAGTTGAGCTTCCGACCGCAGTTGGCGCGATTATTTATAGAGTTGTCAACATTCACCATCTCGACTAAGTTTTCTATGGTTTTGACGCCAGCTGACCAGCTGGTCGCGCATGCGTATTTTTGTCAACTGATTGGTAAATTTGAAACGATTGTAGAATCGGATCGCTGCTTACTAATCAGTTAAACTAAAATACTTAATACCGAAGGTCTACGCTGCCAAAGCTATTACTATCAATTGTAGAAGTGGCCCTAAAAAAAATATAATTACAAATATCAATGAATTTTTATACAATATTCTTTAAAATATTTATAAGTAATTAATATTTAGTGTTAGTCTATCTGAGCTACCGACCAAAGGTTTTTCTGTCATAAGTATTAATAAATTATTAAAAATCTACGAATAAAATATAATAAAAAATATACATTAAATTAATTTGCTTTAGCTTTACATTATCGATCCGTTTTTGCTTATTAGGAACAGATTTCTAAAATGTTTATTTGGTTGATTTTTATTATTAATCCATATATATTAATATAATATAAATTATCGATGATTATATATTGGAAAAAGAAATTAATAATTTTATTAAAATTCAATTTCTAAAGGATATTAATTTAAATTTCTAATTTTCTAAATATGTAAATTGAAAAATCAATATTTCAAATTCCACCAAACCTCTTCAGCTTGTAACAGAATATCCTGAGCCAATTTCCTGATAAATCTCTAACACAATTCAAGCGGGAGTTTTCTCCGTTTTGCGAGTGACACTATGAAATTAGTTTTCGAGTAAGTACACGTACACAGAGACACACATTCATAGACACATATATTATAATTCATTGGGCTATGTGAATCGTCGAGAATTACGCGACTCTCGGCCATCGACCATGGGCTGATTATAAAGCTTAATTGCATCTGGAGCTAGAGCAGACAACGGCCATTGTGAATCAGAGTGCAGGGAATTACAGATAATAGGCTGGCGCGGGGATCGTCTGGGGATGTACGGGGGCCAGCCGACCTCATCCGCCCCATAACTTCCCCCGAAATCCACCCAGGTTCAGAATTCTGCCTTGTTTAACTAGAGCAAACTGCAGATGTGATACGATCAAAATTTTAGGAATGATAATTTCAAGATTAATAATAATTGATATGATTAAATAAAAATAATCTGAATATAATTAATAAAATATTCTCTCTTGTGACATTTTGACTTACGTTACATTAAAATAAATGTAAAATAATGGACACTTCTTGTTGAATAACAATAAAATGTTGTATAATGCAACAGTTTGATTCAAAATAATTTAATTTCTGGAACCAAAATATGATTCTTTGACCAAACTTATCTATATACAAAAGTTAACCGTTACGCCAGAAGTCATTTTCAAACTTAAACAAACAAAACAGAAAATTACGAAAAATACGGCCACTTGCAGGCATGTCAAAGTTATGCCTTAAATTATGTAATTTTCTATAATGGATTATGTTTATTAACATAGTAATACTATGCGTTAACCTTTTTTTATACTAAACACAAATTTTAATTAAAAAGAATATAAATGTACCAAAATATTTTTTTTTAATAAAAACGCTGATTCACTTTCTCTGTAAGAGTGTGTTTGATAATGAGAAGTTAACATCGTTGAAACTATAGTCACTAAAAAAATATAGTTATAAAATCAAAGTGAATCAGTTTTTTTATTAAAACTTAAAATAATGTATAACGGAGTAGAAATCTCTATCATCAATAATATAAAAAATAATGATATAATTCCATTTAGAAATAAATCTTTATGTGTAGCTTCTCCTACACGATTGGAAACTAATCTGAGACCCAGATGCGTTTAATTCAGAATTATTTTATTGATTTCTTTTTTTTTTCAGAAACAGAAAATATTGAATGAAACAAAGAAAAGCAGAAAAAAAATAATAACAGCAGTTGAAAGGACTTCATCCGCGTGTTCATGTGTTCATGCCCGTATTCCTCTGCGTATTCGTATTCAGCACCTGTTCTCGGTTCTCAATTTCGCTGTAAAATCTGCACTCTTCCACGTACATCCACGGGGGCTACCCCTTATTATTTAGAGTCGTTGCGTGCCGTCATAATTCAAGTTCTTTCTTCTGTGGATGTAGGAAGTCGTTTCCGCTAACTTTATGTCTTTCATATTTCTTCATTTGCGCCCCAGACACGGTTCTGCTCATAGACTCGTTTTACTTTCTTTCTCCCCATTATTCCCCGCATTTGTTTGCTTTACTCGGGGATCCGCCCGTATGCTTTTTAATGCACGCATTTGTATACCTCACCATTAGTTTTCTCTATGTTTTCCTTATTTTTTGTTTCCTTGTTTGTTTGTTTTAATTCTAAACCAAGATGACAATAAACTGAGCTTGAAGGAAACAGGAAACGTTGCGGATTCGCAAGAGAGTTTTACGTAAACGTTCTTTGTTTCATTAAATGTGGATTTCCTAATGAGGATATAAGAATTTTAATCTGTATAGTTTTAAGGAGTTGTACTTACATTGAATTCCAGGTTATATCTGTATTTATTTTCAACTCATTACACAAATAATTACATGAGGCGTTTATTTTGAACGAGGGAATGTCCATTGTACGATAAATTAAATTAAAAAAATGCGGGTAATATAAATCTTTTTTCTTGCGAAATGACGGTTTGTCGATAGCCTATTTACTGCATTGATAACGTTATTAATTAATTTTTATATACCCGGCACTCGAAAGGGTATAAGAGTTATATGATAATATATATATATTAATTGTTCTATAATTACGGAACTCTAAATTGTAAATATATATTTTCTGTAAAAAAAATATTGCTTCTATTCCTTTTTTATTTCTGACGTTAAATTTGTTTTCCCAATAAAATAAATAAAACACACATACTTGTTTGTAACACATCAATTCACTCGACCAGATCAATTATTCCTTCATGACTGAAATCGGAGCCTACATTTAAATTGTTTAATAACGATTGCATAAAGACAAAACTTAACAAGATCAAAAAAGCTCCATGGAAATATTATTGCAAGGGAAAATCAACAGAGTGTGTTAAAGAAGGAAATGTACTCCTTTTAAAGTTTCTGCATCAGGTAACATAGGAAGAGCAACTAACCCAAAATAATAGATGCAAATGATAACAAATTATACACAAAAACCGCCTTTAAAAGAAATATATACATATATGTTCTACTTAATACATGCATTAAGGTTTCAAAAATATAATAAATTTTGATTTATAATCTAATTTCTCAATTTGTACCTTATCTAAAGACGTTTATTCCGTATGACCTGACAGTACTATATTTTAGTAATGTTGAATGATTTATTTTAATGAATTAATTGTACACAATTTTAAGCATTTATTTTTTATTAGTGTCATGTTTCTCTGCAATAAAATTCTTAAAAGGTATTGATGATAAAAATTAATACATCGGACATATGTTGTAAAATTAAATCATGTAAAATTTAATCAATATTTTTTATCATTATAAAAAAAGTTTTTTGAAATGCAGATGGTGAAACATAATTTATGTCAATTAACACAAAAAGTTCCTTATTTTACCCCAAATTATAATACATTTCATTAACACATCAATAAATTTGCTAAATAAATTTGGTTTATTTTAGAAAACAAAAAAAGCAAACATCTGAAGTAATAATTCATAATAACTTATTATTATAAATTATTAATTCAAATGTTTTTTTTGTTTTCTAAAAGCGCGGAAGATGGGAGGCCTAGGAGGCGGGCACTCAGTTTTCGAAGAAGAACAAGCTGTATTAAAAACAAATCCCAATAAAAAGAAACCAAATCCACCTGCTAGCTAGCAACCTGCAGTATACAATGCTGGTACCAGTGGAAGACACACTAAACGTATGAAATGGCACAAAGAATTAAATTCAGATGATATTCGTGCTTTCTTCTATGTAAACGAGTGTCGTGATGAGCCATCAGTTCACGCGGAATTTTCACAACTACACCCAGAATTGACACTTTCCAAGAAAAACATCACTGATGGAAAAAATGTAATATTAAAAATAAATATCAGCTGAAGAGATATATTTGCTGTGAAGCTGGAAGAATGCTAACGCAAGATCAAATTTACAGACTTTTAGTGTAAATTGTTGAAACAATGGTCACTAAATATAAAATTCTGTTACACAAAGTTAAAAAGTGTTTTATTATAATCTTACGCAATGTATAACGAAGTAGAATTTACAGTCAAATTACAGAAGATATCACGCAGCCAAATAACATAAATATGGACGACAATGGAAACAACTGTGTCAAGCTGACACGGAAGAAGAATCTCTAACAGAAATATTTTTGAATACTCTCAAATTCTATGAAAACACTGTCCACTAAACCGACCAAAAACCTACAATTAATCAATAGACCAAATACAAAGAAAAACCTTCGGTGTATAAATACAGCACTCTCTAAACGTCTGAATGATATTTCAGATTTATGTGAAATATTTCTTACCATTTACGCTGCAGGAGCAACAACCATACAACCAAACCACCAAAAACTAATTCGGTTGACTAAATAAGTTACAAATCAGGTTATCCAATGAACCGTTTGGAAGATTCGCCTACGTGGAGAAATTGATCAGCTCCGGAAAAAGGTTGACATAATAACGAATATCTTAAAGGAACTAAATGAAAAAAAAAAAAAAAACAGAGAGAATGTCCAAAATTATATAAGCGCCTAAGATCTAATTTAACACTCCTGACCACAGAAAAACGATACTATGGGACAAACAAAATAAAAATGTAAATAATCTATTTCACTCATGAAAAATACACATCTATAACAAAATCAATGCTACCAACACCGAATCCTCTGCCACTAATGTAAATAACGCTGAATTTCTAGAGTTATGGAGGTATTTATGGTCAGAATCAATTGAAGCTGACGGCCCATGAATCGATAAAGTAATTGCTGATACAGAAGATCTAATTGAAATGCCAATTGTCTCAATTACAGTGAAATATGTTCATAAATCATTGAAAAGGACCATTAATTGGAAGGCTCTAGGACCTGAAGCTCTGCAAAACTTTTAGCTCAAACAATTTGCTACATGTTACGCTCCATTGACTCACAACTTCTGTAAAATCATTAAAAACCCAGGTAATTTTCCAGCATTTACTGGAACAACTTACCTAATTCTTAAAAAAAGAAGATCTCAAAAGCCCTGCAAACCACCGACCTATAACTTGCCTCTCACTGTTCTATAAACTACTTACTACTCTCATCAATAATAAAATCTATTCACATTGTGAGACCAACAACGTTTTTTTTTTCTTTCGATTATAAGGGCCGAATCAGAAAAACTTTAGGCTGCCAAGAACAACTCACAATTGATGCAGTAATTATGAGAAACGCATATCTAGATAAGCAAAATTTACACGCATGCTAAATTGACCACTATAAAGCTTTCGACTCTGTGCCCCATAACTGGCTAATAAAAATATTGGAAATTTACAAACTATGTCCAAAAATTCAATTACTTCTACTTAATCTGATGAGTAGACGGAAAACATCTTTTAACATTAATCGAACCAGTATGGGAGAAGTTAACATAACTAGAAGAATAGACCAATGGTACTCCCTCAGTGCAAAGTGGTTTTGTTTGGCACTGAACCCCTTTATCTAACCATGTAATGAAGTAAAATACCACAAACTACTTTATGTGGATGACCGGAAGCTGTACTCAGAATCTAAGTCTCGATTGAGTTCTTCAATGTATACTAATAAGGTATTCAGTTAAGACATAGCCATACGGTTTGGGCTGGATAAATGTGCCACAGTTTATAGTTTCCATCTTGAAGGGTACGCTTGATCACATAGACGAAGCGCTGATGAATATTGATTATCTCTCCCCGGGTGATGTATATAAGTACTTGGGTATCCGCCGTCAAAGCAGAGTTCATAAGTCTAGACTAACGGAACTATGAAATTCAAAACTAAACTCGAGAAATATGTTCAAAGCCAAGCCTTAACTTACTTTTTTGGGATCATACATTGGAGCAACACTGACCTTGAAGATTTAGATTGATTAAGAGAATACTAACTAAATTTAACCTACACCATCCTTGATCAGCAGTGGAACGTTTATACTTGCTTCGTTCTGAAGGAGATCGGAGTCTAATTAATATCTTCCCTATTAATCGAGGTGGCTGATAGTTGTTGAAAGTTTATATTTATCACTTTAAAGTAAACACACACACACATAAAAAGTTAAATAATAATAATAATAATAAAGATAAAATATCCAGAGCTCAACAAAATGGTGTCTATTTGTTAAGTTGTGGTGATTGCCCGAAAGTATACATAGGCCAAACGGGGAGAGCATTTCAAGAACGGATAAAGGAGCATAAAACCAGCTTTGAGAAGAAGAAAAACAATTGAACGTATTCAAACCACCTGTTAGAAGAAAGCTACACATCCAGAGGAAAGGAAGAAAACTGAACAGAAACCATGGAAATAAATAAAAGAAAATTCAGCGGACCACTATTAAACGATCAGACAGTTATAAATAACTCCCCATTAACTAATTTAAAATTTGTAACCCCCACCCTTCCTACTTACTTGCTCCCCCTATTTATTATTTGTAAATTAGGTTAAGCTAATCACTTGTTCTTTACCTGAAGAAGCCACAAGGTGGCAAAGCAATTGTAGTAAAATACAAAATAAACATATTTTGAAAGTTATAACAAACGTGTTTACTTTCAAGTGATAATATCTTCCCACTTTGCAAACGATATGAAATAAATATGCGTTAAGATTTCCAGCATCATCCTCTTCCAAAAATGCAAGGAATTGTGACCAATAACCGCTCATACACTCCCTGAAGTAGATAAATAACACCAATTAATGCCAGCGAGAATATCGGCCTAGAAAAGTATGATCCTCCGAATCAACAGCTAAGCAGAGGTCGGCCCAAAATAATAATCCATTTCTTTAATATTTAGTTTTTTTTATTTAGTTTATTTTAGAAAGAGGAATATTTAAATTAACAATACATAATAATAATAAGCACATGGACTGCCAACCCTGACAAGAGCGAAAGGGCCTGTGATGGGAGGTTGAGTGGACGGGTACCAATAAAACAACAACATGCTATTACATAAGATAAGAAATGTACATAAGGCAAATAGGAAACTATAAATAATATTCTAGAAAAAAAATTGAAATAACAATTTAAATGTAAATAATATAACGTTAAAATTTGACTAAAATTATAATTAGATTGGATAGTTAGGTCATTGCTTAAACTGCATAAATTCCTTAATGCCATAGAAGGCCCGCCACATTAAAAAAATTCTTTATTCTTTGTTTGAACACAGAAAATGAATTAATATTTTCAGGCAACATTGAAATAGTTTTTAAAGATGTAAATTTTTAATTATTCAAATTTCATATTTTTATTAATTAATATAATAAACTATGTTGATATATATATTGTATTAAAATAAAACAAGCATACTCTGAATCGGTGTATGTTAATGTTATCAAAATTTGCTTATATATGTTATACTATTTCAATTAATAATTCCTTGTATGGTTTTCTGTCCAATTTTCAAGGTAATCACTGATTTTTAAATAAAATTAATTGATTTATGCCCGAACCATTTAATGCTTGCCAACAATTAGCCCCATAAAACCAATTCTAATCGAAATTAAAAAATAGACCAGGATTTACAACTATGTAATATGTAACTATATAGTTTTTCAGTTTACGTGAAGTGTAATCGCAAATAAAAGGACTGTTGTTGATAATAAGCATTTTGTGTGTCGAAATGTACATCTAACATAAAAATAAATTATGAAGTAAGGGATAACAGTCTTTTAATTTGTGATATATCGTGTAAATGAACATTTCCTGTTTAAAATTATATAGAAACAATTTAATAAATGTTTTAAAATGATTGGTAATTTTTTTACTTCGTTTTTTAGTATTAAGATGAATCATTTGCCTTAAGTCTTTCATTTTTTGTTTAAAAAAAAAATAATATACATTTATGTGATAATATGCATTACTCATAGCAGTAAATGTTAAAAATAATGTTAAACTGAAAACATGTTTAAACTAATTGACCATGAAATCATATAAATTTCTTATTAGTATACAATTATTGATAGTTATAATAAGTATAGTAACAAAAATACATTTTAATGAGGATTAAAATTAAAATACATTACTTTGGTTATTATAACTACAAATAATTGTATACTAATACGAAATTTATATGATTTCATTTATTTATTTACGGAATCTCTATTTTACAGTATGTATTTCATTAACAAAATGTAATAAATAAAATCCTAAGTCTAATTGATGTATTGAGTCCGAAAATGGACGATAGGAAGTTAGGCATTAACATTCACCTAGAATTTCCCGAAAATTATCAAAACTTAACCAAGGGGAGATTTTATATAAGCGGTGCTATTCAATCGTCACTATTAACTTCTCATTTCTAAGGCAACTCTTAGTAATATAACATAAAACTTTTGCATTGTTAGTTATTAATTTTACTTATGAAAAACTCGAAATATTTGTTGTGGATTTAAATTTTTGTTATATAAATTACACATTTTATAGTAATTTTATTATATGCGGTTACTTAGACACAGTATCCTTTTATTGGTGAAAAATAATCAAAATCGCTTTAACATTTCATAATACGTTTTAAATGGCAATCCTAATATAATTCTAAAAATAGATACGTATTGTGTATTTTTAGAATAGATTTTTTTAAATCCTAATAACACTCATTTAAAGGTTGTAAATCCATTCCAATTAAAGCCCGATCCGAAAGCTCGCAAATTTCTTTTTTCCGACATTTCAGATGACTAAAATTGATCAATAGCCCGTGTTGTACAGCCGAAAGCGTATCCCTAATTGCGAACTGACTGGGACCGTTGATTTCCCCTTCAATTTAGTTAGTTTAGCGACGAATTGACCAGAGCTCTCTCTCTCTCTCTCCCTCACGCTCTTTGCGAAACTGTTTGCTTTGCTGATTCCGCCGGAGCCCGGCCATCACCAACCAACCTTGCGGACGGATCGAAAGGCAAAGTGGAAACTCACCTGAAACAGAAAGAAAAAAAGAGGCATGAAATCAACGGTTCGTAACTCTGGGATTTGATTAGTAGGAATTCATTTGTATGTAACGCGTGAGTTATTTTTATTTATTTCCAGTTGACGTTGTGTGCGTCGTGTGTTTTTTTTTCTTTTTCGATTTTTGGGCAAACAGGAAATTGCTAATGGTCTTAGTCTATCAGAGGGGAAGCGCTACACAAATAGAATACTGATTACTTTTATGTATTGAATTATTTCGAAGTTTTGTTTATACTGATTAAGAATTTTCGAAGTAGTTTATAGATTTTGATGGGAAATATCGATCTTGAAACAAATAGTGCAATGCGGAGGAGACCGCCAGGAATTGGAAGCGCGGCATTGGCATCTCACAGCAACAGCAACCTAGGTATGCAGAAATTCACACGCAACACACATACATACACACACATGGCGCATTGTAATCGAGTTAAGGCGATTAAAATATATAATTGATATACGCCGCGTAATAATTCGATGCAAATTGCGACCGTGTTACGTCCTCCAAAGCCGTTTATACAAACTGAATAATAAATTAAAGGGTTAATTGAGGCGGCCATGATATCGACGGAGTGCTATCAGTATCGCGCCGTGCCCATGGAAATGGGATTTAAAGCGCGCGCTTGATGGGAGCTGATTTATTATGTGTTATAGGCCTCGTTTAATCTATGATAAAATTAACACCGCGCGCGCTCTCGTCAGAAATCTCCATCTCCTTTATCAATTTACGGGGCCATTCATCAACCCCCGAGGCTCCCGAACAAAGACAACACCAACCGCGATCGATCCTCGGCTATCTTTCATAATTCAGGAATAATATCGATTCCTAACAACCGTAGAGATGAGAATGCATTAAATTATTTAAAGGCAATACTTGAAATTGTTTATTAAAACTGATACAAGTTAAGGTATTGATAAAAAAAACAGTCATGCTTTTAATATTCGCAAGTCCTTTGTACGAAATAATTATTTTAATACACATTATTACACTAATTAAGTATAATTGGTTTTCCAAATAAAAAAAAGTCAATGACTTATGAATTACGATTCATAACAAGCTGTAAAGCTGAGCGTTTTGAATCATCATCAAATGATACCACACGTTGATTGACCATATTATTTTGTCTATTTGTAGACTAAACACATTGACCAATGGTCCAGAAATTAATTAAACTCTTCTAGAATTTAGAAGAATTCATATAATGAGACGAATGATGGAAAAGTACCAGGAATATAAAATTGGAATATAACACATATTTGTCGACTTTAAACAAGTATTCGATAGTAACCAAACAATGTACGAAAGAGTGTTTTTTCTGGGTATTCCAAGGAAGATAATGCTATCAGGAGTTGAAACTGTTATCGCTATACAAATTAGGTTGTCTGAGAGCTTTGATATAAATAGCGAATTCAGACAAGGAGATGCATTGTCCACATTGTTATTTAATCTCACCTCAGAAATAGTAATTATGGAGACAAAAACCTCGGAAAATATTAGACGTGACATAAAACAAGTACGGGCATATCCGAACGACATTCGCTAGGAATAAGAGCAGCTTGAAGGACGCAATAGAACAACTTGATAGGGAAGCAAGAAAAGTGAGATTGTACACTAACACTTCGAAAATTAACTACATGAAAAAATGACAGAACATCACAGGGAATTGAAAAACAAATAAATATTAATGATTTACAGATTTGCGGAAGTTGAGTCCTTCATTTATCTGGGATTGGTACTAAACACCACCAATAGGATCTCTCAATTTTTTAGTTAATATAGAAGAATCTCAGCGGGGGAAAGAACCAATTATGCAAACAAAAAATTGCTGTCATGTAGAATCTTAAGTAGAATAACAAACCTATGAATTTACAGAACGTTAATATTACCAGTAATAAAAGTAATGCGAGACTCGGACATTAGCAAATAACGAAAATAAACTAAGAATAATGGAAAGAAGAGTATTGAGAAAGATATTCGGACCAGTGCTGGAGGAAGACAATACGTGGAGATTACGGATGAACCATAAGTTTTATGAGTTAATTGGAGGGGCGGATTTTGTAGTATTATTCAAGGCTCAAAGGCTGCAATCGTTCGGACATATAATGTGATAAATTGATGGGAGTACGGATAATGAATATTATCTAATGGAAGAGACGTATGGAAGAAAGAGGAGATTGGAGGCACGTGGTAGAGCTGCAAGATTGGTATATATATATATATATATATATTTATGAGGTAGACCCATCTACTTATTACCACTTTATGATTTTGATGACGTGAAAGGAGTTCGTACACAGTTAATTGTCGGTAAGAAAAATTAGTATTTTATGAAATATTTATTGTTATAAAATACATTTGCTTGACTCCTTCAAAACTCAAATTTGGTTTATATTTTATGTATATGATATTTGATTATTTCTATGAAATGAGAAATTATGCACACGTCTACAAAGATACTGAAGTGAAGGGTAAAGTAATACGTTTGTAGCAGTGTTCACAATAAAAATCGTGTAAATCAAACACGCATTCTAAATAAATATGAATGTGATGTTTTAAGAGGAAGCAATATTGTTGTAATTTTTTTAGCATTTCACGGTAATATTCGATATAATTATATTTAACAAATAAAATTATTAATCCGTAATTCTTGTTTTGATCATTATTGAAAAGTAATTATTTTGAAGAGACATATATAGATTTTACATAATAAATGAAAGACGACGCAAGCGTCATCTTTCGCCTAATTTCATGTGGCATCGTCGATAGTTATCCATACGCTAGAAGAATGGTGGCTGAACATTTCATTAAATAGATTTTACATATCCAAATAATGATTTCAACTGACTGTGTAAATATATGCATACAAAAGAACATTAGTTAATGACTTGTTTCGCACACGTCTCATCCCCTAGTTATAATCCTTGTGTTTTAGTTTTAAGTTTGAATTTGTTTTTGAGGCAGAACTGATTCGGACTTTTCGTTAATAGTGATAAATGTAATAATTGAGTAAAGTTTTAAAATCAGTATAAGTTAACGTTTGAGCTGAGATTTACTGTTGTTGACTTCTCGTCAACGCGACCCGCAACATGTTACCAAAAGCGTGGAGCTTTAGAGAAGTGATAAAAATATAGGATACAAATAGATGTTGGTTCGATTTCGATTTTACATATTTAATATTTAAAGGTTTATATTTATCCAATTATTAATTACATTTTTTACTTTTAATATAAATGTTTTATTAAACATCGCTAGAAAATGTAAGGCAAACAAAATAGGAAATATCAATTTATTTTCTTTAGAAATTTTAACAAAGAATTATAATTTATTTCAATACTACACCAACAACACAAATCAAACCATTATTTCGGATAAATAAGATAAATTATTCATATTTAACAAAAAAATATGTGTATTAAAAGCGTACATATTTATAAGCTTCGAAAATTGTGAATAGATGTCTCACACACATCCATAGGCAAATTTCATATCGGACTCGATCATTCTGTAAGCGTTCGATCGCTCCGCAAAAGAGAAAAAAGAAAACCCCCCAGCTTAGGTTTCAAAAGGGATACTTTTTCATCAAAAATCTCGGTTTGGGGCCAGTTGGAACTGGAACGAAAAACGTTTTTATTATTCCGCTCTATGTTGGGATGAAATATTATTGTTGAATAAAACATAATATTATTGATAATGTTCCTGACATAAAATCATGAAGACCTAATATAAAAAAAATGCTGCCTACATATAATTTAAAATAAAGAAGTAAAATAAGGAATATGATATAATTATAATTATAATTATTAATTAAATAAGGTGAAAATCTTTGCAATGAATTAATAAAAAATAATTATAGAGAAAAGAATTTGAAATTATTAAATTATTTCCATTATTGAACTTTTTTTAAAAATACTTATGTAACATGAATCAAAATGTCACAATAGCTAAAGAAGAAATAATTAATTGATTAATTATTTTCAATTTTTTTTTTTTCATTTATTAAAAAATAATTATTTTTCACTGCAGCAGTAACTTTGTATTGTAAGTACTAACTGTTAATTTTTTAGCCTTATATTTTATTATAAATCGTAATTCGTAATTAAAATGTGTTAAATTTAATTTTGAAATTAATATTTGTCGCGCATAATTTTATCAATATCAGAGTGATAATGAAGCGTTAATAATGCCCAAGCCATAGTCTCAAAAAAAGTTCACTTATACAAAGTCAAAGTGTTTACATTATTATAAATAAAATAAATAAACTGCAATCAAATGAATATATTATTTTCATTTGTAATAAGTGTATAATTCTAATTTCTAAAATTGTATTGACATTAGAATAGCGTACAATTCTTTGCTTGAAATTTTATTTAAAATGGGAAATAATGCAAAATAATGAAAGGAATTATTTTCTTAATGGGTTTACAATCAATCTACTATCAACGAAATAAAATGGGCTGGACTAGACGCATCTAATTGCATATGCTAAAAATAAGCGATCCGCCCATCAGAAAACGCTGTGACATTACATCGATAAAATCCACTTAAAATTGTGAACTTCACATATGCATTTTATTTTATTCCACAGATATGGCGGCATATTGTAAATTATTTTGTGACAAGATATTGCAATGTGCAAAATGCGACAGACAATATTCCAATTTAAGTAATATTTATATCAAATATTAAGAATATAATTATTTTAGACGGAATAAAATTTACTGGATAATTAAGGAAATTTAGTTAAATATTCTTTGATATTTATACATCTCTATCCGAATAATTCATAATATTGTTTGAACCTACAAATTTTTATGTATTTATTATTTCAAGCAAAGAATTGCACTTTGTTGATACTGATGAAATTCTCATTAAAATTGTATAAAACAACTTTATTATATATATATATATATATATATATATATATATATATATTATATTCAAATAATAAAATTTATCTATATATAAAAAGGAAAAACCTCCGAACTTTTTGCTTTCGCCATGTCAGTAAAATTCCGAGCGGAAAGCAATATAAACTTGGGAGCACTTTTAGTTTATGTAAATTAATTATAATCACAAAGATTCCACTCCCCCATCATCCCGAATTGTGCTCGGAGTGCATTTTCTCTCTTTCCCCTCCCCAGAAGGAGCGACCCCCAGAGTTTCGAACTCTAATTAGTATTATTTTAGATTAAGATAAATGCCTTATTAACTCGTTACACGTCGCGAATTCATTCCGTGTGTATTAATATAATCGGGCCCGGAGTTTTGCTCGAATTGTTTCTTAATTACCGCCGCTTATTCCTTACTTCTGTTTCATAATGAATGTCGAAACCGGCCCCGCGCCACCACCCACATAAACGCGCAAGAAATTTATGAGAGTACAAATGGATTTTCCGTGTTGATCAAATTTCGGATAAAGTTTTGTTTAAATAAAGTATAATTGTTTCTATCTGTGAATAATTGAATGATTATTGTAGAGCTTAAAATTTAAAGTAATTATTAACGTAACTGTCGGCCACATTCGATTTTATGTCATCAAATCAATTATTTACACATCAATGACAAATGGACATTCCACCACTGATAAAACTAAACAGAAAATCATTCTTCATTTCTTCATTACAAAAAGGCTGATTGAAAATCAAAAATTATAAAAAAGATGGCATTCTTTTAAAACTGTCATGAAATAGAATTCTATTTTTATTTTTTACAGCAGTTTTAAAAGAATGCTATGTTTTATAATAATTGATTTTCAATTAGAGATTCAATTAGAGATTAATACTGATGTAGAGGCATTTAAAAACTTTTTGAAATTTATTGTAATTTTAAGGGGTAATACCGCGACTGTTCAAAAATAATAATAAAAAAATGCATAATAATCAGATGACAATCTTGAATGAAAATTATGTGATTAATGAAAATTTTAAATTAGTTCTTTCAAATCAAAACGAATATTTCTTCCTTATTCAGACAGATAGGGTTAAAATAGTAATATATCTTAAAAAAGTATTTATTTAATATTTATCTTCTTGAATAATAGCCTACTTTCTCACTCATTGACCAATATACCAATTTTTCCTACTTAATTTTTTAATATGTATAAAATAATGAAATCGTTGAACCTCTCAAACCCTTTGTACAGTTTCAATACTAAGATAAGGAAAACTACTACTAAACAATAAAACGCATTTTCCTTTCGAAATCTGTTCTAATTTAATTAGGATGGAATTAATTTTAATTTCGAAATATTCTACATGTAAAACACAACGATTTTTCCCGTTTTCATTATTTTATATCAGAACTGCGTGGGAACGAAAGACTAGTACTTTCTGTATTGCGGTGAAATTATCAACATTTCGTTTCGTGTTTTGCAATAAACCTAAAGCCTACACATTTTTTGTTGATAAATGATTCAATAAGCGGTTCGTATTATACAATCACAGGAAATTGCAATACGCAGGCAGTATTAGGACATATTAGAACGTATTCCCACCCATGTTAAAACCATCTGGCGTTCAACTCTTAAATATCAAATACTTTCATTAGATTACAACAATTTTATACACCAACTAATTTCGTAATATTACAACATTTTCGTGTGCATTTAGATTAAACTGAATATATAGCAGAAAATTATTAAAATTTGAGTTATAGATATAAATATTGTTACAAAAAGAAAACGTAATCATTCGGTTCTGATTAGAAAAAGGATTAAAGACATTTTTGCCTTATTTCAATAATCTAAATTGAAACATTCGTGTCTGCACTTAATGTATTAATACACAGTTTAATTACAATGGATCATAAATTGAATATATTTTTCCTCATTTATGTATCACTAAAAATATTTATGCATCTATAATTCCAATATCATCCTAAAAGAAGTCACCCCGCCATTCACTCCCAATAAATAAAACTTATTAATTTAAATAGTAAAAATAATTTAAAAATAATTAATTTTTAATAAATTATTTTCCCTTTAGCTATTGCGACTTTTTGACCTGCGTTACCTAAATCCTATTAAAAAAATGATTTTCAATTAGGACATAACAATTTTGTATTTGAAAAGAACACAGAATAAATGAAATATCCAACTGAAATTTATTCCAACATATTTAAATTTAAAATCGAATTCGAATATGCAAATGTGCTCTCTGTGGTCACAGAGCAGATTTGCATGCATTCTTTGGAGCCAAAATTCCAGCAGTCTTAGATACCGTCTGAGTGCTGGAAATACATACATAAACGTTGGTTATATATAAATAGAAAAGAGTATTTACCCACTTGGTCGCAGTTATTTAAATAAATCAAATAAAAATGATTTGAAAGTAGTTAATAAATTATTTCCACATTTAGCTCTGTGACTTTTGACTTACGCTACATGAGTAAAACATGTCAAAATGTAACAGTAGCTAAAGAGGGAATAATTTATAAATTATTTTCAAATTTGTTTTATTTAATTTGTATGTAATGTAGTTATTAAGTTAAAGCACTTCAATATAGGCATAAATACAAAAATCACAAATTAAAAATTTAAATGAATCAAATATTCTCGCTTTTCACAGTGTTAATTAATAAAGTACAAGAAACCATTACTTTTATCATTATTTCGTGAAAATAATAGCGAATAAATATGAGCCGTTTAAAATGTAAATTATAATTGTTAAGGGTGTGATTAGGAAAGCAACCTCCCGAAACAAAGGAATTTAGTAGTGAATGTCAATAAAATAATTCTACTATTTTAGATATTTTATATATAACAGCAATTACAGAATCTAACATTACCGCAATTGCAATTGGAATTATAAAACAAACCGTTTGATTTTTTTTATTTTATAAATTGGGGAGAGATTTAGGACGGTGCATAACGAACACCCGAAACACCCGGGAGGTTCATTATTAACGTCCCCAAAGGGGTAAGTCGACGCCGTGCAGAGCCAATCAATGATATCGGTCGGATTCTGGAAACCGCACTGGGCATTCAGAGATGAGTTAACGCTCCCGGGCGATTGCCAATGAAAATAGTTAATCGTATTTATTGCATGAAAAATTGCATGCACTTATCGGATAATTTGTTATACGACCGGTGGGATATCCTATCCGATAAATTGATGTGCGTTAGTGGTTAGTGTGCCGCGGTGTCAAAGATCATTTGTCGCAGCTAAGTCGGAGTTATTGATATATTTTGATGCGTCCGGATGATTGGATAATCGATGATTTTTGGAAAACGCACCGAATTAATTTTATTGTCTACATAAATTATGCCGTTGTGAAATAATATGCTTCATAAAATCAGTCGGTAAACGAGCGCGCATTGTGGAACCACCGTTTAAATTATTTTAATACGTAATTAAATTCTGCATTATGCATGATCATTCGTCGGTACATATTAATTTTTGATTCGATGAAGTTGTACGTCCGAATACTGCATTAATTGTTTATGAACAACAAATTGTTCAGGTAATTAGGTGCTTACGATAAATTATGTTTCATACACATAAACAATACCATATCAAATAACCGAGCCAATGCGTCATTGTTTTTAACATAAAAAATGTGCTATCCATCATGGTAGTTTCCCAGGTGAATTCGTTCAAATAAATAGCTGAATGATAGTTTAATAATAAATTTACAATTATTGCATGAAAAAAATCGTTATTATCTTTGTGTTACAATTTATTTACCCTAAAACATTTTAATAAAAATTTGCAAAACTATTTCCAATTTATTGAAACTTTTTTTAGTCGTTCGTGAAAAAAATACTGAGTTATATGTATATGCAAATTATTCGCATATATATTTCCCAAATGACCAAATTGAAGTAATATAATAATCATGTAATTTTCTGTAAACATAAGTTTCTACATTTCAATTATTTGTAACAACTCGAAAATGACAGAAATTTCTATTGTCTAATAAATTTAATTAATAATCATAAAAATATTATAAATATAATAATAGAAAAAGGATTAATTCGCTTAGTCACAGGTTATTTAAATAAAGTAGATGTTTAGCTACAGCTAAAATTAAAATAATTTATTAATTAATTATTTCCAAATTCATTTATTTAATTTATTATAGATAAATAATATGTTTCTAATGGATTACCGAAAAAAAAGTATAAAATCATTTAAATATTATAATTTTGATGAATTATATAAAGTTTGATAATGCTTAATGACGTTGATATAATAATATTAGTAATACTAGTTATTGAATAAAAAATGTTTACAATACCAAAATAAATACACCACCCTGTATAATACATAAACTTCTTGATGGGTGGAAAAAAGTTTAGGCCATAAAAGCCCAAAAATTATTGTTTATGTCTACATTACGCCAAGGAGTACCAATAAAAAAATACCAAACAAACTTAAATTATGGTTCCAAATAAATAAAATAAAAACAAGCTCGTTGTGAATCTTAATTCGCAAATGCGAGCGTAATATGTGTAAGCATAAAAAAATAAATAGCAATAAAAACCAGTGCTTAATTGAACCCCGTGAATATTTCATGCCGTAAAGCTTTTAATATTTTCAGAGGCGGAGGGACTTTCCCGCGTGTATATTTGATGACGTGCATATTTTACGCACGAAAAAAAAAATAAACCGTCGCGTAGTTTTATTTTATTCCACGTTATGAAAAGTAGTAACATAAAATTGAAAAATCACCATCGTTATTCGCGGGGAGTCATTTTAACGTAATTGGATTTTATTTCCTCTCTCCCAAACATCCATCCCTCGTTACTTAGTTTCGATGCCGTACTCCACGTACTATATTCTGCGGCGAGGCATTTTAATTTAATGAAACGTTATTATATGTTTTTTTTTTGCGCGAAGTGATGCACTTTGATGTGTAATTTAATAGGTTTGCTCATCTCGTTTCGGGCGCAGTCTGAGGATGCGGGGGTTGGTTTTAAGGCCTCTCTCGGTGGTGCTTGACCCCTCGACGTATGAACTCGACTCCGAAAATGCAACCCCTCGTCGGTCTGGGGTTTAAAGAGAGAGCCGGATCTCGAGCCTATTTTCCACTCAACACTCGAGCTCCAGACGGAAACTTTACAACGCCCTTGGAAAATTTACGTTGATTAAATCAGCACACGTGTGAGGAAAATCCTCGAGCGAGACTCATATTTCAATTAGAGAAAGTTTCTTTTTTTATAATCAAATGTAGAAAAGTTTGTATTTCATTAGGAAGAAATGGTAGTATTCAAAATAAGTTTGAAATAGTAATAATAATGATATGCACCAAATTTTCATCATGTGTAACTAGTGCACAAAAAATCATAAATATAACATATATTTTAGTTTTATTCTATACAGTAAAATTACACTGAACTTTATGAATTCCACAATTATTACAAATATTATTACTCTGTAATCTTCCTTTAAGGCACTCTGAATTGGCAATTAATGTTGATAAAAAAATAATATTATATTAAACTTGTAAACTAAATTCACTTCGTTTAGTTTTACTTATGTTTAATAATGTTCTACCAAGTGATTAATGAGAAAAAGTTATTGAATTTCATGTTATTATCAAAATGCCATTCTGTTCAAATCATTAAAATTTTGATTGTTTTAAAAATATATTTTAGAAAAGTGTTGTTCATTAACAAGTGAAAATAGTGCTGAAACCCACCTTTGGCCCAGAAAAAAAAAATTGTCAAATATATTTAGAAATAATTACCACTAAAATTAAGGCACGTATCCTATTGTTTAAAGAATTATTGTGGCTGCTACTTAAATAATTCTTTTACGTTATTTTGTACTTCTCTGTTCGACCGAAAACGATTACCTTTTAACGCTTTTTCAGTGGCTGAAAGATATGAAAATCGCAAAGTGATAAATCAAGACTATATGGTGGATGCTCTAATAACGTCCACTTATTTCGTTGTAGATTTTCTTTTACTACTTTGGCAACATGAGGTCGAACATTGTCATGCAGCAGAATGACACCATTTGAGAGCTTCCCTGGACGTTTATTGCTTGATGGAGCTTGTTCAAAGTTTAATTATACAGGTTTGCATTGTTACGTACTCTAGGTTCTGTAAACTCTGTGAGCGAGTGTCCTTCATTTTCGAAAAACTGTTAACATGACAGTGCCTGCAGAAAGTTGAACCATAAATTTCTTTTGTCGTGTAGGACTTGCATAAAAAGGAATTTCGTGTGCTAAGAAAGCATTGCTTTTTGGCAAAAAAAGAAATTACTGTTGAAGCCAAGGCTTGTCTTGATAAACATTTTTCAGACTCTGCACCAGGAAAATCAGCCATTGAGAAGTGGTTTGCTAAGTTTAAACGAGGCTAAATGAGCACCAAGGACGGTGCACGCAGTGGACGGCCCAAAGAGGCTGCTACCGACGAACACATTAAAAAAGTCGACAACAAAATTTTGGATAACCGCAAATTGAAGTTGATCAATATAACTGAGACTCTAAAGATATCATAGGGAAGTGTCGGACCTATGGTGAGTGATTATTTAACAATGCGAAAGCTTCGTTCAAAATGAATGCTACGCGAACTCACAATCGACCAGAAACAACAATTGATACTAGGTAGTGTTTTTAACTGTTCTATCGTATTAAAACAAAATTTTTACGTCAACATGTGACAATGGATGAAACATGGCTCCATAATTTTACATCGGAGACCAAACAACATTTAGCCGAGTGGACTGTACGTGATTAACCGACCCCAAAGCGTGGAAAGGCTCAATAGTCGACTGGAAAGTTTATGGCATCATTATTTAGGGATGCGCATGGTATAACATTCATTGACTATCTTAAAAAGGGAAAAAACCTTTAACATTAACTATTACATAGCGTTATTGGAGCATTTGAGGAACGAAATCCAAAAAAAAAAAAACGGCCCCATTTGAAAAATAAAGAAAGTGCTGTTTCATCAAAACAATACACTGTTCACAAACAAACAAAAGAAACACGATGGCAAAATTGCATAAATTGGGCTTCGAATTATTTCCGTATTGACCGTTTTCTCCAGATCTGCCCCCAGCGACTTTTTTGTTCTCAGACATCATGAGAATGATTGCTAAAAAAAAAAAAAAATAGCGTCGATGAAGAGGTAATGCCAGAAACTGAGGCCTATTTTGAAATTAAAGACAAATCGTATTATAAAAATGGTACCGAAAAAATTGTATGACAGCTATAATCGTTGTATCGCCCTCAAAGGTAACTATTTTGAATAATAAAATCCCATTTTACAAAACAATTCTATGTTAGCCCAACTATTATGATATGTTATTCGAACAAATTGATTTGATTAATAATGACACACATGACGATTTATTGGTTCCATTAAAATATAAAATAAACAAAAAATCAAATCACTCTAGAGGAGAAAAGTTTTCCATCATATAGTATTAATTATTTTCGTATAAGGCTGTACCAGAGGCCATTATAATTTCTAACCTAACTCTTTAAAACTGTACGTAAGTCAGTTGATTTTGTAACAATTAAAGAATAATCAATTTAAATAATTAATTGTTAAATTAATCGAACGTACCGTTCCGTCGGCGATCTCCATTGTAAATGATCGATTCCAATGACGGATGCGAATACTACGCGCGTTTTTAATTGTCCTTTCGTCAGAATTAACTGAAATCTCTAAACACGTGTCTATAGATAGCCTTATATTACGAAATATTTGTTTTTTGCATTAAATATTATTATTATCAAAAATTGTTCCATTAATAATTAATTATTTTCAAATTATTTTTTATTTAATTTATTTTAAATAAATGTGACAATGTGAATAAATCCTATTTTCCGATTCTTGTGTATTTTAATGTTCAATTTAATTCCTTGTTTTTTATCATTTTATTTTTATATATAGATATTAATATGGGACACTTCCCTCGTGCTTTTGTGTATGAACTAATTCAGCCCAAATTCCGATATTAATTCCTGTACTTGCACGAGACAAGACGTTTTAAGGGGACTTAAATGCTAATCCGTGATTAAGTTGATGCACGTCAAAATTTAAAAGGGGGGAGGGCGCCCTTTCCTAAATAAACCCGCTAGTTACGCTACTAATACCACCGGATTTGTCAAACTATAATAGTTTTAAATATACGACGACATAGAATTCACGTTTTATGAAAACAGTTTATTTTTTTTGTATGAAGGTATTAATTTGAAGCGAACGAAAATAAATGATAATAAATCTATATATTCAGTTATGCAAACAAACTCGTGCATTAGTTTTAACTACGTTATATTATTGTAAAGTAGACCTAATACAATTTGTTAATTGTTGAATTAAGAATTAAGAAATTGTATTCGGGCTAGTATTTTTCATGAATAATTGAAAATTATAAAATATCAAAACAATATTTTTTTTAAATAAAAGTAAAAGCATCAATAATTTACAGAATAATTAATACAAATTTCCATGCAAATTTAATATAATTAGTAATTTTAATATTAAAACATTTGTAATTCATATTATATAAAATAAATATGAAGAGATTATTAAAAATCAACCAATAAAACAATTAAACACAGATCTGATTAAATGACTTTAAATCCTCTACTAGTTTCGGGTTTTTAGAGCATTTTCAAGAGAATTTAAAATTTAAATTTTAAATAACCCGAAACAAGTCGAGAATTTAAAGTTATTCAATCTAATCTGTGTTTAATTGTTATATTGGTTGATTTTTAATAATCTCTTCATATTTATTTTATTAAATTTCCATATTACACATCGGTAGTATTAAAAGCGAATCTGTAATATGTAATGAAACAATATTCTATTATGTAACAAATCAATATGAAATTGGGATCATTTTATTTTTAAATATATATATAATCATTTTTATTGTAGAATTTATATTAGGTATAATACAACATATTTTATATAATATTCTTACTAAACGGCTTTCGGCCATTGGTCTTTCAGCCAGTTTAAAAAATGAAAGACTTCCGGTTTCATGTTTCGAATTCAGAATATGATTTTGTAAATGATTGAACGTATATTTATTTATACGAATAAAGATGTTTCGTTAGTTATGTATTATTACTTACTGAGACTAACAGTTTTTAATTATTGTCGTTATGCCCTCTAGTAAAAAAATATTCATTATTTAAACATCAAGCGCAAAAAAAAAAACATATATCAACAAAACCTACTACTATTTTTCCTTTCCTGAAATTGTCTACCTTTTGTCGCATATTGTACACAGGTGTGTGCATGTTGGGATTTGCCTGGAAGGGCTTTAATCTCCGGAAGGTTTTAATTATGGTCCTAATTAGAGCCGGCGCAGAAATATGTATCACTTAGTCTTATTGGAATATCTCGACGTAGACGAGAGACACGTCGAGAGAACTGCTCACACGTCTGGCACTCGCTCTAGCCGGGGAATTTTAGGGAGACAATCGCTAGGGAAATCTCGATTCAGCGCCATTGTGCGATCCCTTTTCGCAGAGAACGCGTTTGTTACAGTTTTAGGAGAAGAAGAGGAAAAATATATACATGGAAGGGAGATGAATGATAACTTGTTATTGGGAGGGGTTCAATGAATGTGTAATTTGATAGATAAAAAATTGTGGTGAATTTTTATTTCTGTATTATAAGTACAATTGAAATTATACAAACTTTGATACAAAATAGGCTTGTTAGTTTATTCAGCCAAAATTTGATCTTATTTGACGATTTCATGTCTTTTATTAGTTTTTTTAATAATGCGGTTCGTGCAAAATGTGTACAAAATTTAGCGACATTAAATGTAATAAATAAACCTTGTGAATGAGATTCGTACATGTCTTTCATGTCTAATTTATTATTTTTTTGTTTGCAAAATAATAATATTAATAATAATAGTATTTATTCACACTTTACAAACATACATGAAAATTTTTGTACATAGAAATGTCATGAAAGATTCATTAATATTTATATATTATAAAAATAATGGTGATATTCAGTGTCCTGATATCCTTTCTGAACTAAATTTCTATTTTAAACGTGATTTTAAAATATCTCGCCACAAACCCATATTTAGAATACCTTTCGCCAGAACTAACACGGGTTTTTATAAGAGCATCATTTTGTTTTTACAAACTATCTTTCTGATAATTTATGCAAATATTGACTTATTTTCTATATCAGATAAACAAAATATACACCAATTGAAGGCTATTGATTGTCCAAAACATAACTATTTTAAATTGATCAACTATTAACATTTTAGAACTTATAATAAATTTCATTAAATGTGAATTTTAGAACTTATTCAAAATTAATTAAATGTAATGTTATTAAATGACTATATATATTGATTGTTAATTATTTGTAAGAATGGATTTTCCTTCAAAAAAAGTTATTACTTTATAAGATGTGGTTATACAAACAAGATTATTTATATGTTGTTCTGTTAACCAACTGCTTTTTTTTCTGGACTGGAACAAGCAAATCGTAGATCTCGAATCAAAGAAAGATGGACGAGATACAAGTATATATGTTTATATAATTATTTTTGAAATAAGCATTTATTTACTTTCATTTAAAATTAAGATTAGATGTATAGTCAAGATATTCTTTTATTTATCCATATATAATCAACTGTCGGTTTCTTCTAATCCACTCTTGATAATGTTGTAATATGGGAAACTAGTAGAGTACTTTTTTTACGTCGCAATTGATTATTTTTTTATATGTACAACTGTTATTTGGAAGATGCGTTTAATTATATTTTTTATTAAAGTGCATAAAACCGTTGTGATGAACAATTTTAATTCTTCTATATTATTTTTTTTAATTTTGTTATCTAAAATATTCGTGGTTTATTATTATTACTTTTTTTAATATATTTGTGAAATAAACCAAGTGATTTTTATATACTCCCCTTTAATCCTTAAATATTTTCACCATGTTTTACCAAATATTATTTTATTCAATATAACCCTTATTCAGTTTATAAAGTTAAATTACATTTTATTAAATATTAATATAAGGTTATGTTCAATAAGATGAAAATGCTCTTTTTGTGTTGATTCAATTTCTGGCCTAACTTGTGACAAATATTTTTGTATTATAACAAATTTTAATTAAGTATTTATATAGTTTTGGTACGCTAACGATTGCTTAAAAGAAGTAACGTATCTTCAGCAATAATAAAACTACCAAAACAATAATTCAATTTATACAAATATAGCAAATGTTTTGTTGTTCAATATTTCATTTTTATTATAATTAAATTTTCATATTGCCATTGACCATATTTGTAGAATTAAATATGGTTTTACAAAAAAAAAACATGTTCAACGACAAAAAATCCATTTATAAATAATTACCTGTTGAGTTGTTGATTGTTTCATCGGATTCTGCTGCCCATATGGCGTTTCTACCTGTGAGCGGTCAGTCAGGTTTTAAATTTTTGCTTTAAAAAAGGTACCGACGGACAGAGCAAAACAATAGTAATTATAACCCTTGATGGGTAACATGTGCTCGACGTCAAACTTATTATATAAAACATATGTTATATGAAAAAAATGAAATTAACGGAAATGCCAACGTTTTTTCGGATAATTACAATATTTCATGCAAGGATATACGGATGTGATTTTTGTATTAGGGTTGCGGTTTTTTTAATAAACATAAGTGTTTTTTTATTCCTCCACTTGTTTTGATTTTTTTTTGTGTTGGTGGAAGCAACGAAATTTATCTTAATCTTATCCAGTAACCGTATTAGTGTTTCACCTTATGCGCTAAAGCTTGACTTAAAAGGCGGAAAGAACCCTTACAATACATCATGTAATATGTTATGTTATATGTAGATATTGTTTTTTGTTTATCAATAAAGATGGTTTTCTTAAACTTCTTAATACATCCTTGTATCTAATTTACATTTAATTACAATTGTGCGACTGATAATAGTAAATACACTCGAGTAAAAATGTAAGTATCCGGAGGCTGTTTCCTCACACAGTTTTTAATGTTTTTTTATAATAAAATGAAATTGCTTAAACTATTTATTATGGCTCTTAATATTTTAATATTATTAAGTATAGAATACGAAAGAATTCAAAATAGAATATATATATATATATACCAAAGTTGATTCGAGTTAAAATATTATTAGTACGAGTAAAATATTACTTCGAATAATAGAAAATAAATACTTATACTTAGTAAAATTTTTGTAAACATTCTTTTTTAATGCAAAAAGATAAAAAAATGTAAATTTTAGATATCAAAAGTAACTACAAAAATGTTATACATATTTTTTATATGTATATCATTTTTTGTTGTTATTCTATTAATATTTCAAAATAACAATTCTTATGTTTAAAAATAATAAATACAAATGATATAATCGATGTTATTTTTTAAAGTTGTCATTGAGCATAGTGAATTTTGAAAGAATTATATTTTAAAAATACAAAAATTATTATATTAGAAGTATTAATATAAATGAGAGTTATACTATTTGACGATTACTATGAAATTATAATTATTTTATATCTTAAATATAAACATCTCATTATAAAATCTGAAATATATTTTTACATTATCACTTACAACCTAATAACATTAGAAATAGAGACTACAAAAAAGGTGAATCTTTTTGTAGTTTTTGTTTCAATAAATCTTTATAAATATAGTTTCATAAAGAGTAAATACTTTAAAGTAAATGAAAAAATCGCTCTAATATTTTACTTAGCACCTTGATTAAAAAATAAGAAAAATATGTTCTTGTATACAACTCAATTTTTAAAAAGTCGAATAAAATATGAATGCTATTTTTTTGTAGATTGACTATAAATATTAATTTATTATATTTTAATTTTAAACACTTAAAATATATCTATCATTAATATAAGTCGATTTTACACATCACCAAATTTGTTTTTTCTTCTTTTTCAAAATAAAATAAAATCATAAGTGTGGTCTGTTATGGTTCTCAAGTTTTTAGTATACAATAATTAAGGTTTAAAATATAATATCGACAAATCAAAAATGATTCAAGTTAAAATACGTATTTATTCTAATGCACAATAAACTAAAACCAATTAAAAGAAACATATTAATTTTTTATAATTACAAAATTTGAATGCAAGTTTTTTCGAAATTATTATTTTTACAAAACACGTGATTTGTAAGATTTAAACATTTCAGAAGTATTGGGTTATTGGTATCATGATGATCCTTCGTCATAATAAATAATATCTTATTTTAAATTTGCAAGCACATATAAATTAATGTTTTTTTATAAACGTTAAATGCTCTATCAATCAATAATTATTTTTAATTAGCAAACCCAAATAATCATGAATAGCTGCTATCATCACAATAATTTGAATTAATTAAATGAAAATATTCAATTTCCCTATCCTAAAACCTAATCTACCTACTCTACCCTATTATATCACATCAGCAAAACCACTCCTATCCAATTCCGACTACAATTCTGCCTTTAATCATATTCACCTAGATCTGCTATGGCCATTTTGTATTCTTCTTAATAAGAACATAATTGCCTACTGTAAATATTCCTTTACCTCAATTAATAAGTTTATTACATTTTTCCATAACATTAGCAATCATGACAATCGAATTACCCCTTTATTCTGACTAATAGATCGAAATTAGCATTCATGACCCATTTACAATTAATTTAAAATTAAAATCGACCCATGATCGATAGCCATTAAGCAATTAATTAAGTTTTGTGTGATATACTTAATCAATTATTGATTTGTCCTTCTAAACTTAATTGTTAATAAAGATTGTTATATATATATTCAATATTTAACAAAAATAATTATTTCCCGTCTCGTGATTTGCGGTAAGCTTCAAAGTTAAATCGTTTTTTTTTTTTTTTTTTCAAAATGGATCCAATCATCAGAGGTAATCCATTTTGACCATAAAAATAGACATATAATTAAAATCAAGGGTAATAATTTTACAAAAGATGTGGACTAGTTGTTTAATTAATAATAATTATTATTATTATCTACGGAAATCTCAAATAAACAAATAAATGAAGAATATAAATACTTTTAAAATATTAACTAAAGCATAAACCCATAATGTGTGAATGTATAACCACATAATAATGTAGAAATATCACAAAAAACTATACTGCAATCAAGTCCTCTGTCTTAAATAGTTTAATATTAGACAATAATTTGAAAAATATAAGTAACAAATCATAGTGATCTGACCTGAATGATTTATAATAAATTACGTAGATAAATAATGAACAAAATAAATTTGCATGTATATACTGCCTTAAAAATATAGAACATCTAGAATGTATTGGACGATTTTAATGAAATTTACAGAATTTGATGATTTCAATGAACCATACCGATGATCAAAAAAAAGTTGGCTTGGTTCTTATTTAATATTATTTTTTTTTTATTTCTTATGAAGAGCTGGTGATTTTTTAAAGTAGCTGCTTATAATATACTAGTAGGCTGTGATTACTTTGACGTTTTAGTTTGTAAAATTGTAAAAAATGCCTCTTGTTCATTTTCGTGCACAATATCACCATTTAAGTGATTTTGATAGAAGTATCATTGATATGCGTATCAATATTGCCTAAAGAATAAAAAAATCTTCGCTGCCATCGGCGGTATTTTCATCAAACATGCCAACTGTATATTTGGAACCCTCTGTATCGAATGACGATGACAGGAATATTCTAGATACTCTAGAAATCGAGTTATGGCAGCCATACTGGATTTTTACACAATTAGGTAGACCAAAAAAAGCTTTTCGAAAAGTAACACACATATCCTCTGATTTCCAAAAAACCTGTAGAAATTTAAAATTGAATGTAAATATTTCCTTAAATCGCGAATGCTTTGAAAAACAATTTTAAGAATAAGAGCGATCACAAGTAAGTATTCAGAGTAGTTGTTTCTTGGTTTAATTAATCATGTACACCGACGAGGAAAAGCAGGACATGTACTAAGTCTACATTCGGCCCAACAGAAATGGTATTGGCAGCTGAATCATACGAAAATATGTATCCAGAGAGACGACAACAACATAGTTCGATGTATGTTTCAACGGTTTTCGAAGAATTTGGTGATTTGTGGTAAATTTAGAAGACAGGGTAATGGTAAAGATATTAATCTGATCGAAGTAAAAATGTTAGCCCACGTTATGATTGATCCATTGATCAATGAATATCTAAACATTGCGGTATTGAAGACTCACATGAGTAAGATTATAAAACAATATAATTATCACGATTAAAAATTAAGTTTGCAATTGGTTTCGGGAAAAATTGCGACACGGTAATAATTTTTCAAGAAAAATATTATGAAGCGATTAGTAATTATTCTCAAATTCCGTAATCTTTAATAGAAAAGACCTGTACTACCACCCAACGCGAATTCTCGTTTAATGAGAGAAACGAGGCCGCAAGTCTGATGCACTTTATACGTATGGTATTTTAGAATAATGCTATTTTTCGTCCATTTTCCTCGATAGACGTTTAAATGGTGCTGTATATTTAATTTTTTGCAGAAAAATTTAGAAGGTATGTTAGAGGAATTGCCACTACAACTCCCGTATCGTTGGCGATTATTTAAATGCACGGTTTCCTAACTCATGACTCGGCACGTTTGGTCGCCACGACCGCCCTGATTAAATCGTTTTTATTATTTTTGTCGAGCACGGAAAAAGATCTTGTTATTCAACCGATATTGAAGATATTGAAAATCTCCGACTGAAAATCAGAAATGCAATGGTCTCCATTTAGAAGCAATCTATCAAAAAAGCATTTAATGAAATATTCTTAGGACCAATCTTTGCATTAGGCAAAATTTGAACAATTTAAATAATTGGTTTTCAAAGCATTTTCGATTTAAGCAAATATTTACATTCATTTTTAAATTTCTGCATTTTTTTTGAAATCAGAGATTATGTGTGTCACCATAAAATTCAATATGGCTGCCATAATAAATAAAAAAATTGAAAATCGTAACTCAAAATCTCGAGTACCTAGAATATTTCTGTCGACGATATTCGATACAGAGAGTTCAAAACTATATATTACATGTTAAGGAATATAAGTACAAATTAACAGTAATTAAGCATAATACTTCTATTGCTTGAACTTTCCATTGAAATATGATGGTGATGTTAATTTCATTAAAGTTGCGACGTGACTGTTTCTATTGGCCCACTCTAATTGCAATTTATTTCGAATCACACTTCATATTAAATCTCGACAATAAAAAAGATTTAATAAAAGCCGCCTCCGCCCACGCCTCAGCATTACCATTTAACGTTCGTGCGCGCCCCCGTTTTGATCACGTGCGTAATTGTTTGTGGTCATTTTCCCTCTCCCCCTTTGACAGTGGAAGGCCAATTTGCCGTAATGTAACTTTTCAAGAAAACGACCGAAGGAGGAAGGGTGGCTTAACGGACTGCGACCGCAGACTAGTGACCATTATGAATGCGTAGGGCGAAGCCCCGGCCTGAAAGGGCACCAACTATTAATTTGTTCTAATCTGAAGACTTGCAAAGGAGCTGATTTACATACTGGCAAGATAACTAACTAACCAACTCGTACGAGAAAGGGGTTTTGATTATTATTGTTTATGTACTCCTTGTATATGGTTGAATTAATTATTGCTCGTTTTCTACAAAGTATTTTACAATAATAATAAGTTTATTGCCCGATTATAGAGAAATATTAAATACATCAAGTCGCAATAATATTTATAATAGTATCTCATCAAAAATTGAACATAGATGGTTAATTAAATAAGTCACATACACGATTTTAACTGGGATAAAACCGATTGGGTGGCGTACAAAATTTATTAATTGCATATTGAATCTAATGGTAGCGCTTTATCATTTCAATTACAGGTGAATTACTGTGACGATTGGTACAAGGTATGGATTGTGTAAAAGTGTAGGAATGTCGAGAGGATGGTCTGGGAATCTATAGTTTCTTAATATTCAAACTAAATTAGAGATATCAATTTTAGTGGCATTAAGCAGAATTGTTATTTAGCATATATAGTCTTAAACAGTTTTTAAAGCCCTTATTGTTTGAAAGGAAATACATATACATACAGAAATATATAACAACTTGTCACGTTCTTTTGTATTATCCTTGAAAATACTGAATCTGGTCGTGTTAATAAAATATCCAATAAATGGAACAAAACAAGTGTAATTTACTTATGCTTATGCTAAAGTATTTCAACAAATTTCATGAATAAATAAAACAGCTATTCAATATATACTTATACACCATATGATCGAGAACTTTTCTTACATTGATGTTTTTATTTAAAAAAATAATTCTGGTAAAAAATAAAGCACAAACTATAAGTTATGTAATTTTTTAATGTTAATAATAAATTTATTACCTAATAGGAAACTGAAGCTGAGATGGATTACACAAAATAATAAGACAAAAAATAATATAAATTCAAATATAGATATTGTAACAAATTAAAAAAAAATGATGATTTGATAGTCAATGACGCATGTGCCGTTTTATTTGTTTTTATTCACTGATTTTTTTCTTTTTTTATTATTTTACATTTTATTAGAGCACACAAAATGTTCTCGAACATATTGTATACATACACGCTTATATACGCTTATATAATTCTTACGTAACTTCTTAGGATGAAAGAAATATTTAGAAAAAAAGTCACATGAATACACATATATAAGTAAACAACATTTACATCCATAAAAAAGTCTAACATCAGAATCAGAAATACACACGCCGTAAACATCCTTTAACGAACCTCATAACCCGGTAATGTCCCTAAAAGTGTACCTCCTTTCCTATCTCCATCTCCCTCCGAAAAGGTGATAGTTACAAGATGTAATCAGTAAGGTGTGACTAGGTCTAATGGATGACCATTAAAGATGTGACTCATTCCGGCGGATAGTTACTGCCCCCGCTATAAAAAAGATATTAAATATCTTCGGACGGAGATAAACTGGTTTTTGTTGCGCGCAGCATTTTAATGGGGATGCTATTGCCATTAGCCATGCATGGATTTTGACGGAGTTAAAAAACCACATTGTATTCACTGGCACGATCGGGTGTAAACAGACAAATGGATTTCCTTATTGCCCTTTTCTTTCATTATAGGCACACGTTTCCGATTATAATAAAAATGTTATGTGCGCGCTCCGTTAGTTATTAGTTTTCTGCTTGAATTCAAAATTTCTTGTCTATTAGTCATGCACAATACACAGAAAAGAACATTAATTTCACCGTATACCTATTGTACGAAATTTACGAAGAAAATTACTATTTCTATTGAATGTGGCTATTGGACGTGAACAAATTGAAATTTAAATACGAGAGTTGAGTTATAAAAATAAATGTTGCTTTTTGTTGAGCAATTTGTATTAGAACTACGAAAACAATTTTTTATATATATATATTAAAAAAAATATTATTATCACAAATTAATGGGGTAATTGAATAAAGTTTAGATTTGAATACAATTACTCATTAAACATGTGCACAAAAAAATAAATGTCAAAAAATTAAATTAAGGCAGAAAAGGCGAAATTTCGATATTTTTTTCTCGAAAGCGAAACTAACTAGATAAAATCCAGTTTATTTGATATACATTTGTCGTCCATTTAGAATTTCTCCGAAGGTCCTGAGTGCCAGTAACACAGCTTCCAGTAGAAGAAATAATAATTTGAGATACAGAAAGCATTTGAAATAAAAAAATCCAATTACGTTACATTTAAAATAAATACATAATTCTGTTGTTGAGCGTTCAATGTTGAGACAAAATGGCGGCCTCCTGCGTAGAAAAGTGCTTTTTTGGGTCTAAAATTCTGTCTTTGGTCGACTGTAAAAAATATAAAATAAATAATGAAAGAAATCCGAATGATTAACGACCAGAAAAAAAATGTTTAGAATACGAGACAAAAAGCCCCTGCCATACTGAATGAATACACGGTGAGTTATCGCCGTCACCAATTTTGAAAATGTGGTTTCAAGATATTCGCGTGTAAAGATTTGAGATGTCTCGACTAACTTTGTATGGGCTGGCATAACTTCCACAATTTGTATCCAATCATAACTTATTAGGAAATAATCTTAAATTGTACTTACTTTCGAATTCTGGGATAAAAAAAACACTGTTTTTTGATCCAATTTTAAATTTTCTCCTATTCGATCGGAAAATATTGAGTGAAGTCAGGTAACGCAATATTAAAATTACTGATATGCACTTATGTAGAAATCGTAACTTGTGATTGTGTGTAATTGTCATAGGCCTGAATCCGGTCTCTGTCTCCAATATTTTATTTTTTATTATTTGTTTGATCTTCTCTTTAGTAATGTTCTCAAGAAGTGAAAATTTTAATATCCTTATGTTCAATTAAAAAAAAAAAAAAATACATACCCAAAAATTTAAAAAAATGACATTTGATATATAAGTCGAAAACAATTGAAAATGGACAAATTTTGATAAGATACATGATATTAGCACTAAAATTGAGGCATATATTATTTTTTTATATCTTTAATATTAATGGTACTTCACTTTAAGAAGCCATAAAAAATGGGACACCCTGTATACTGTTCTCTTTTTAAATAGTTTTAAATAGTTTCCATTATTTGTTTACGCTTTGTTTGTATTCTAAGCGTTTCAATTTCATGCATTGACCTTATTTGTCATTCCTTAGTTTCTTTAGTGTTTTGTAGTTCTACAAATTTGTTGTTTATAGAATTTTATTAATTTTGCTTTGTTAATATCTATCTTCTATCATGTTGCCTGTTTTTTTATATTTGTTTTTTTAGTTTGTCTCACACCCTGGTTTCACTGAACCTATTATTGTCGTTTTTGTTTACGCTTTGTGTGTTTGTTTGAATTTCTGATTCTAGTAATTAATTTATTCTTTCATTTTTTCTGTTTCTTTACTTTTTAACTTGTATGCGTCATAATATGTTTTTTCGCCTTTCACTTCCTGCTCTTTTGTTTTTTCTTTTATTTTGTCAGCTATTAGCAGCTACAGCTACAAGAAGATAATGTTTTTACATTAATTTTATTAATTGTTTGTTATATGTTTATTTTATTTATCTTTTCTACCTAAATGTCATCTATAATGAACAACACAATCGAGGGGAAGTATAGTTTAGTTCACTTGTGTATTTATGATTTTTCTTATATTCAAAAATATATCGAGCGTATAACAAAAATCGACGACGAAGTTGGCGTTGGAAGTCTCGAGACATGTCTGTACTAAGATCACACGCGCACGCGTAAAGAACTGGTTGTCATGTTGACCGCAACCAGCATTTCACGCGTGTGATTTTAGTACGTACATGACTTGAGACTTCCAACGCCAACTTCGTCATCGATTTTTGTTATATGCTCGATATAACATCTTTATTGAGGTTTTGATACAATTTAGTTATAATACAATATTTAATTTAATACGAACTAAATGACTATCGACCATTGGTCTTTCAGCCATCAAAACATATTTAGTATTGGATTTCGTTTTAAACAATATTCAAATATTCTTTTTATATTATTATTTCTGTGATCTTCGCCATGTCTTGTCAGTATTGTACCACATTTATCATCCTAATTTCCTACTCGTCCATCGGTACCACAGTATAGCATTTTTAAATACATTTTCAATGACGTATCTATCACAAGTAATGCCATTACAAATGGGTGCGCAAGTGTAATTATAATTTCGGTTTCTATTACTTCTTATTTCTTCTTTCCCCATGTTTCAATGTTTGCTATAATAGTTGTCTCTTTGCCCTTATTTATTTTAATTGTCGTTTGTATTTTGAATATGAAGTTTAAATTAAGCAATGGAAAAAAATAAAAAAATGCAAGTACTCTATAATAGAGTGTTTTCAAAACAGGAAGGCAGCGGTGTATTCAGTTTAAACTTTTCTATTTAGTCTTTTCAATATAATTAAAATAAAACGTTTAAAATATCACAAAAATTCATAAATCGAAATTGAAATAATATCTAAATTTTAATGAAGAAACATTTACTGAAAATATTATATTAGAATTTTCAAATTAGATTATTTTGCATTCAATATCAAAAAAAAAACGGAACTGGTTTTCAACAATAAGTTAAGTTCGATTATTTATTCTGATCTTAGATCTCCTCTTTTGAAAATGCACGTAAGTTTTATTTGCAGAAATAATAATTTAATAATATTATTGTTTAGTTCATGTAAATCGTATATTTTTTATTTAAGTGAAGATTTCCATTGCGTTGTTTTTACCACACAACGACTTAAGAAATAACGAGAAAATTCATCGAGGAAAATACATAAGAATAAATAGTTAATAAAAGAATGTCATATAAATATAATTCACTTTATTTTCCGTTTCATTCAAAAGCAGAATTCCATAACTTAACATGAAATAGGGTAATTCAATAAAACTTTTTTTACCCTCTTTGATATCTATCATATATTTTATCGTCGTAATCATATTCTTAAATCTAGTGTGTAATCTGGACGTAGGTGTAATTTATAAAATCGCTGTTAATACCGTGTAATCTTCCATTAGGCAAGACGTTCATTATGTGATTATTTATTCCGAGGCCGCTTTAAAAACCTTTTAATCCCGAGCCATAACATCAATGGATATTGTATGTTCGATGAATTCACACAAAGGATAATAACCGTGTTTAACATAATTCGTCGTGAGAATTAAGGGCTGCGGATAAATAGTGTACTTAAGTTTTTTTTGGCATATACGACGAATGTACTCAGTGGAAAATTATAGTATCGTATTCAGATTGTTATTTACGAAGCTTATAATAAATTTAAATGCTCAATAAACGATTTATGGAGTTTATAAGTAATATACTAATTTTTGAAAAATTAAGCTTTTTACAATGTTCCTACTTCTAGAATTAATCACAATAACATAATAATTGGTCTTATTCACTTTTATACAGAGTATCCCGTTAATGTTGGGAAATGGCTTAACCTGAAGTTCCTGGGACCAAAGAGATATGACTTATCGATATACAATTAATTGTTAAAGCGAAATTCATCTTCAAGCTTAAACAAAATAATATTAATTTTATTTATAACAATTAAATGCGTTATCCTATTTGAATGAAATTTACTATGGTTTAATATGATAATATAACACATCATCTGAGTTAATATAAGTACCATCACTTGATGGTAAGTTTTAAATATAACATAACCTAGAAATAAATACCTAAATATTTCTTTTGTGACAGAAGCAATAATATATTTTTTGTCTGTTTTCGATAATTTGCACAAATTGGTCGGAAAAAATAAAATGCGAAATAATTCCTTCAATGTATTTGATAAAATGCGAATCTAGTTACCCCGAAAACGTAAATAAATGTGACTTATTAGTTATTTATATAAATATTACTTTAAATATTTGCTATAAATTTAGTTTTTGAATCATTACTTATTTATTAACATGTTAACATGTTAAATTTTATTCTCTTTAAAAATAAATGTGTCCAGAATGCCTTGGGTAAATAAGAAATAATTCAATAACCACATTTATAACAAATATTTAATGTAATAATTACATTAATTACTGACAAGTCACATATTTTACGATTTCCGGGTAACTAGATTCGCATTTAACAAAATAAATAGAAGGGATTAATTTGAATTTTATTTTTTTACAACTAAATTGTGCAAATGATCGAAATTTATAAAATATTTATTTATAGGTTATGTTACATTTTACACTTACCATCAAGTGATGGTACTCATATTAACTGAAATGATGTGTTATATTATCTTATTAAATCATGGTAAATTTCATTCAAATCGAATAAAGCATTCAATTGTTATTAATAAAACAAATAATATTTTGTTTAAGTTTTAAGATGAATTCCGGCTTAACGGCTAACTTATGTATATAGATAAGTTCGATTTAATCGTCATATTTTGGTCCCAGGAACCTGAGGTTAAGCCATTTCCAAACATTAATGTGTACATACTGGGAGTCAGTATATACCCACATCTTTATTCAGACCATACAAATAATACAAAATAATTTAATATAAATAATTACTATACACGTAGATGTTAGTCTGTCTGGGCTATCGACGAGATGTCTTTGTGTCCATTCATTTTTTTGTTATATTAAACAGTTTAGGTTTTTATTTGTTGAAACTGTATTCTTGTTTAAATAAAGTAAACATACTCACGTGTATAGATTCCAAATTATTTTTATTATTATCTCACAAGAATTGTTTCGCTTCACAGTATCATCATCAGGTAAAGCTGTTAATGATATGATCATTAACATTAACATCTTCACCTGATGAAACTATATACACGATTGTCTTTACTTTATGTAAACATATTTTATTATTAAATTAATTGACATGATGGTTAAAACTTTTCAGGACTTTTAAAGAGTATTTAATTAGTACAAATTTCTGGATTTTTTTCCTGAAAATTGTTGATCATTTTAAGTAAATCAGTGCATGAGTTTAATACAAACAATAGATTAAAAAAAGCAAAAATTTCATTACAAATATTTAATGCTTCCCCGGCTGAATTTAAACGTTGTTTAATTTTTGACCGGCGCACGGTTTTAAGCGAATATTCCATCGTAAACCCCGAAATTGCGCCCAGGGAAAATTAATTCTAGGCCCGAATAGAAATACTCACACAGCCAAACATTATTCCCAAGCCGCAGCGCAATAAATATTATATAATAATTACGGTGATAAATTCGGTAGTTAATGGAATAAATTAGGAGCATTTAAATTAAATTAATGTTGTCTGGCTACAACGTTCGCAGAATTCGCTTTTCTGATAAATTTACAGCGCGTGCTAACAACTGGAAAGCAAAGTTTTTCAGCGAAATTACAATTACGTAAAATGGTTGGGTCTTATATTTTTATTTGAGGATGATAATGAGTCGTAACAGGAAGTTCATAAATGTATATTTCTTTATACATCAATTTATGTTTCTAAAGAAAGCACATTTCATTGAATCCATAAAATTAATTTCTATAGAAATTAATTGAAAATAAAAAAAAGATTTCACTCAGTGTTTTTACTTTCCCCGGACCCCCTGTCCAAGGGAAAGTATTGTGATCGTGAAAATTTTCGAACCGCCAATTTCAACAAATATGCACGTTTTGAGGTCCCCTGAGTCCATTCCATCGAGTTTTGAAAAATGTCTGTGTGTGTGTCTGTGTGTCTGTGTGTTTCCGCGATAGCGCCTAAACGGCTAAATGGATTAAGACCAAACTTTATATCTAAGCTTTATATTACAGTGGAATGATCTGAAAAGCTTTTGGTTAGAATCAAAACTCATTAAGTGCAACTTTACTCTTAGCAATTTTTCATTTTTTAATTCGGATAGAAAAATGTTTCAAATAAAAGTTTTAGATCTTGGAAAATAAATAATTTCTGTTATAAAACTTTTATTGTAGGACCTCCGGTTTTCATTTTATAAGCATTTATCTGATAAATTCCCTTAGAGATTTTAATTATTGAAATAATTATTTTAATGACAAATAAAACGTCAAAGTGCCGTCAAATTCAACTTATCATTCGCAAACGCCTCCAGTTTGCAAAAATGAAGAAGAGTGTGAAGGAATGATTTGAACCTATTGTAAGGTAAGAAATAACACACTTAATTACAATATTCTTCTAAATACTCGGGTTTAACTTTAAAAGATAACAATCACTTTTTTCTATTAATCATTTTGCTTTCCTATTAAATTTTCTATCAGAAACTTATTTGACCGTATTCACCGGGGAAAGTGCCATGATGGACACATCACCATTTTTTTTATTTTATTTTAAATTAGTTTCCATATAAATGGATTAATTGTTGATATAGAGAATTTGTGAATTAAACGAAATGTGCTTTATTTAGCAACAAACAATTTTATTATATTATTCGCCATGAAAATTATTTTATTTACATAAGAAATAAATAAAAGATTACATCCATTCTATTCCGTCTCAATGAGAAAATAAAGATTTTTAAAACAAAAAACTTAAAAATGAAGTTTTCGGCAGCTTTTGTTTAAAACGTTTCTTCGCATCTGCTAAAACGAATAAGATAATAGTTTTCAACTTTTCATAAATACATTTTTAAGAGTTAGGAAAAACAGTTTCAAATAAAACTTGTTGTGAATTCAATTGTCTATGACTTTTTTGAACAAATGTTTCCTTATTTAAGTTAATTATGCATGTATGGGTATAATTTATAGGTTGAGTGGGATGAGGTGTTGTATTTTTAGATATACATATATGTTATTCTACGTTGTAGTATAGTATATTGCTAAATATCGACATTTTAAACATTAATGTTAAGGTTATGTTAAAAAACAATTATAACTGTCTGAAGAAAACTAGTCTGAAATACTTCAGATGGAACTGTCTTTAGAAATAATACTAAATATTACTTCAAATATTTGAATATAGAATTTTTTTTGAGGAAAAGTAAATTACTTTCAGCGTTGAGGAATTTACAGTAATATAATAAAAGTCTCTAGAATCAAATTAATCTAGGATGTGTGAAGAAATGTTATTAGTGCTTTATTTATCAATTTAGGATGTTACCTTTAAAATTACCATTTAGGACTTCTGTTTCAAACTCAGTTCGGAGGACTATCTTAGTTCATAAAAATTGTAGAAATAAAATTTAAAAAATTGAGAAATATTTATAAAAATACACGGAAAATATCAAACAGTATTTTATCAAAGATAATTAATTTTAAACAAATTATATATTTTACAAAACTCGATATTTTAATTAAACAACCGAAATACCTCCATAATAACTAATTAACTTTATCGAACATGCAATTCGCGTACTGTTAACAAACGCGAATCTGTGTATTTACAAACTCGCACTATTCCAATAACAAAACTCACCTGCGGGTTGTAGGTGAAATCAATATGGGAGATTATTAGAGATTATTATTAGTGTATATATAGGACAGAGGAGGTAACACACCGAGCAAATACCCTCTCGACAATTTGCATTAACGAAACATGAAATAACACCGAAAAATCGATAAATCCATAGCGAGCTCGCGGGCCGAAGCCGGGGAAATTATTTACGCCCCGAAACGACGACGAAGGTGATTAGAATATTCATCGCTCCCGGTTTTAATTACATCTTCAGACATTCACGCTTGTTACGTTGATTCCTCGGTTGGTAATTAAATGTAATTGTTTGTGAATCCGTAATTGTGCGGTGTTTGGATTATTTATTATTGATGCACAAATTATACCTTTTCTTACACATATCACTGAATATTTATATATGCATTCACTAAATTATTTTGAAATAAATGCTATTAGAATCACACTTTTATTATAAACACAAAATTAAATTTAATGATTTTTAAATAATCGCAAATTTTTACTGAAACTCGATTTTATTTCATCTGGTATTAAAAATATTTTCAATTATTAGGTTAATTTAATATTGAATAAAATACTGTATAAATTTTAGCAAATAATGCAAAGAGTGATTATTTTCTTTCAATAAAAATTGTTAATTAATATCAACACACGATTGGATAACTAATGTTGAGTGAATGGAACACCCATTTGAAATGCCTTGATTAGGGTAGTTGAATGGATGATGTGCTATGTTTTAAAACACTGATTTATATTTTTTTTTTATATTTTATTTAGCCTACACCAGTGTTTTCCAACCAACACTGTAACCTTTTTTATTGTTTCATTGCATCTGTTATTACCCTGCATATGATGTTACACATCTTCGAGTTAGAAGCTTTTTGCATTGATAACCATATTTTTGTATCAGTAGAGAGCTCAGTTATACTACTGTGTAATACTTTAGGTACTTCCTCAGTTGTTCCTAGTATGATTGGTACTACTACAATTGCTGCTTCCAGTCCCCACATCTGCTTAATTTCACCTGTTTCAGGTAAGCATTTTACCTTTCTTTTTTATGCGTTCTCCAAGAGTGGTACGAGTGTGTCAATTATATATGTTTTTCTTTCTTTCTGTGTGAAGCAAGACTATTTTTGAAACATTGCTTGTGATGGGTTTTCTTGTTATACTTTTTCTATCCGAAAGTAACTTTACAGCGTCATTTTCCAATACTGATATAAGTTCACATAAGTAGTATGGCTCTGTAACATTCTGTTCGGGTATATGCATTTTAATGAGCTCTTAGTGAATGCTGCATTACAAATCAGGTCGTGAAGTAGTATCCAATAAGAGCTCATTACTTTTGCTTATTATTATGGCAATCTGGATGGTCCTCAAGTGCGAGTAATTTACATGCGCTAATTAATTCTTTCGATGATACTTATTCTTTCAATGGCAGATGCGGCATGTTTTGACTGTGGGTAGCTTCAATATTCGTACCGGCAGACCTCCTGTCCAAACCAACGGATATCGTGTCCAGGAGATTAGAGTTCGAAAGACTGTTTAAGGTGTTGATTGAAGACCCCAAAACGGCTTCGAAAAAAGTCAGTGAGTTTTATCAAGGAATATCAGAGATCAAAAGAGATGCAGATGCCACTCCTCTAGGACCAGAGCCGTTTTGCGGGCTCCCCATGATGCACCGAAGATCAGTGGTGTGAAAATGGGAAAAGGTAAGTACTGTAACAACATCATAGGTTTACATCAATCAAAACGGCTGATCAGATTAGATCACATCATGAGGTGCTTAAACTTACAAGGAACGAACTGAGAACATTCACGGAACTCATAATAGGGCACTGTGCCCTCTGGTACCATTTGTGAAAAATGGGAAAAGAGGAAAGTGGAAGCTGCAGGCTATCTGATTCGGCAAATGAAATGACCGAGCATTTACTCTACTTTTGTGACGCGATTGCCCACAAGCTTCTTTTACACTTCGACAAGGATAGTTTGTCCCGAAGAAAGTCATCAGGTTCATAGAGTACGTGGAACTTCTTGGGAAGTGATTGGGAAAGAGCAGAACTATAGATATTATAGATCGCAGTTCAAGAGAGGCTAACATAACTCACAATGGCCATATATAACCTATAACCTCTAATATTCGTGCTCTGTAGGATCTGATTGGTATTACGAAGAATCAGGTCGTAATGTAGTATTAACTATATTGCTATTGCTCATAATTATGGTATTCTTGATAGTCCTTAGTTGTTAGTACCTTACCTCCTCTAATTAATTATTCTGGTGATACTTCTTCTTTCTTTGGTACATATAGAATATTCAGTTTGTGGGATCTAGTTGATGTTACGGTTACGGTTTTGTGGGAGGTACGCCTACAGCGCAGGCACATATAGGCCACGTTAGGATCTTAATTCTTTCTCCATGTAGGGTATCAGAGACCACTAGCAGTACTATGCAGATTCCTGATATTCGCCATTTCTGGCCATTCCTCACCCAGTATGGATTCTCTACTGAACTGTAGCGCTATACAATATCTAAGTATATGTTCCGCTGTTTTGTCTTCCAAGCAACACACTCTACAATCTGGTGATTCTACAATCCACAATATGTGGAGGGGTGTTCAGAGTTTGCAGTGTTTTATTAGAAAAACAAATTTTCTTTGGACAGCCGCAGATATTGCTGATTTTTCATTTGGGTACCGCAGTATGTTGTGTCATCCTATATAAATCTAATTTTCTATAAAATATAAGCATGTAATGACTCATTTATGAAACTTAAAGATGGACGTATCGGTGTGCCGAGCACGTGAATAATCATTCTCCGGCCAATACATCAGCCTTCTTGTCCCCAATGTCAATACTGTGCTCTCTCGCCCAGGAGATCTCGACTCTGTTGTACACTGAGGCCTTCCTGAGTTTATTTTATCACTCTTTAAATGTCTCTGAGCAGGTGTAATTTCTCCTCAGAGTCTGTCTGGAGTATTAATTGATCCTGGATAGCAATCATTGTCCTTCTAATTCTTTAAATATGTTACCTTTTGTTACAAACAAATTGATGGAATAGTTTTCTGTATTTTCCATGCCTATGTTTCTGTTTTCACTTATTTGGAGATCTTCTGAGCCGTTAATTTTGTTTAGGGTCGTATTTTCCTTTAGACAGATCAAGTCATGGATTAAACAGATAAAGTAATGTCTGTTTTTTGTGATTTTGATTGACATGTAATGTCTGTAAGTGATGAGTTTTTTAATATCAATTTGTATATAAGTCTATTGTCCATCTATTAAATTGAGGGTTTAAATACAGAATTAATATTAATATATGAAGTCAGGGAATTTTTAATATGTTCTTGATATAGTCCGGTTTTCAACATCGATTTGATGCTAGAGTGTACTCTTCTTTGTTGACAACAATAACAGCGTTTCTTCTGTTTGATTTCAGGAACAAAACATTTTTTTCTTTCAACGATTTTATTGTTTTGAATTCGGTGTTTCCTTCCTTGATCATGCTTTTCGGCTTTCAAATGAGTGTTTCAAACCTTTTTTCAAAGAAATGAAATAAAAATTATATGAAAATAATTATTTAATTCATTTAAATAACTGTAACCAAGTTAATTAATACTCTTTTCTTTTTTAAAAGCTTTATTTCTTCGTTATTGAAGTTATTATATTCTCTCAGGTTTCTTTCTTCTTAGTTTAGCGTTTAGCTGGTTTTAAGTGTTGTTTGTTTACGACAAGTGTGTCTGGAATGAAATTCACCTATTTGAAATTTTGATCTACGTTGTTTTTACTTGAACGCCAATTATAATAAGTCTTTATTGTGTTTGCAAGTTCTTACTTTTATAAACTTAGGAAACACTTGCCTTGTTAAATACGTTTATAGAAAGTAAATGTCTGCACTGCTGAATTCTATTTTTGTTTAAAGTTTAAAGAACTTATCTGGCATTGATATAAATTGTATTTAAGCTTTATATTAAGATTCGGAAGGAAATAAAGAAAGCCTACGCTTTTCTCAACAAAGCTATGTATTTACAACATAGCCGTTGAATTACATGGTTTTATAATAGCGAGTACAAGATACTACTTGCCACAGTCAGCTAACCATAACAGCAGACAAGGAATGCATTAATAGCAGCATCATGAAATACGCATCGACCAAGGAACAATGGGTGCTGTCACATATAAACGAACACAGAAATTTCAGGAAGGAAAATTTAAAAAGAAATCTCACGCCACCAGAAACATATGTAAATAGAATTTGTTTATATTGTAAAGAAAGTAAGGGTGTTTCATCTAAACTTAAAAAAAAGAACAACTAGGGAAAAATGCGTAGTTAGAGACTATTAGTAGCGATACTATTACATTACAAGAATATAAAATTAGAGAAGCAATTAAATCAATCATTAAATTTTTAGATAATCTGGAAATTGATATATGTTGTTAAAGTGATAAAAATCGAGTTCCAAAAATTTTTAATTTATATACTGGCGCTGGATTATTACTTTCTGTTAAACGACAGAGATTGTATGATTCCCTCCTTGACTTTGACAAATTTAAGAAATATAATCTCCTAAAGTTCAAACAGAACAAACAATTCGTTGAAAGAGTGGATAAATTGTATTCTCTAATGACAACTGACCACCCCAACAATGTCAAAACATTTTTATTTGGACTCGTGTGCGCAAAATGAACTGACGTATTTCAAATGGACGGTGACGCACTAATAATAACTAAAACTTGTAAGCAAGACATTAAAATGTTCGAATCAGCAAAACCAGTACACGTGTAAATAAAAAAATTGGAGAACTGTTGAAAAATGATATAATAAAAAAATAAGATCTAAATTTTCTTCGCCAATATTATTGTGCAAAAATAATAGATATCTATGGAAATAAATAATAAAAATGGAGAGCGGTTATTGATTACAGATTCCTGAATAATAAAATAGATTTCCTCTGCCAAATATATCAGAAATATTAGATTCATTATCCTGAGTATTATATTTTCATAATTTATATACATTTTTTTTAATTTTATTTAAAGATGTCTGATTTAAACGGCAGAGACGAGTGTACTAAATAAATAATCAAAGCAATTAAATTCTATGATTCTTCTTTGATATTAACAAACAAAACTTTTGCTACATATAATCCTATAAGGATCAAACAGGATAATCTGTTGAATGAGTACTTTTACGGGTCTTCGCTTATCTCTTCGATTAATGATAGTTGGTAGGTTATACATTCGATCGTGAATTATTGCATTAGTTCTGGGATCTTTGAGATATTTGTATATTCATTAAAAAAATCTATCAAAACATGAAATTAATTACGACATATTCGTTACATTCGCCGTTAAATCCCAACCGTTTATGCAATGAAAATTCTACAATTTACATAATTTGTAATGAAATTGACTTTGTTTTTGAAGGTATCGATTAACCCGACGCCAATATACAATTCCATTTGAACCGTGGCGGATCGAAATTAAACGAATTCATTATAAATCAACTGCACTATTAATAATTCCTTGTAATTTAACGTGTATTTTACAGAAGTGATTCCATTTGATCCCGTCGCTGACCCTTTCGGAATTATTGTAAATACTGTTAAACACACAAACACCAGTTTCAATTAAGGCTATTATTTGTAAAAGCCGTGTACCCAATGAATGTTTATTGGTATCGGCGAAATTTGAAAATGAATTAATTTTCTAAGACTCCTTTCAGTCTTATTAAGAAAAAAAAAAAAACAATAATTAATAATAAATTTACAAAATCACTCTACAATCTTTTCAACTTTTTTTGCCTTAAACAAAAAAATCAATAATTCTGATAACATACCCCTTCCTAAAAATTCTCTATGCCCCGTAACAATAATAACCTTACTAAATACATACATCCTCATATCACCATTCTGCTTAGATTTTTCCTTTGGCTTCATCGTAAATTTATGACAAGATAGAAAGACCTTTGCTCGATAGCTCAGACGAACTAACATCTACATGTATTGTAATTATGTTATATCGTTTTTTTTTACAATCTGTATAGTCTGAATAATGATATGTGTATATAAATTTAGAATATTTCATTTTTATAATTCCTACTGCATTCTCATAATACATTTGAGAAATAAAATTAATTCCATAATATTTTAACTTTTGAATAAGAAAATTTCACTTAAAAAATATATTTGTCCGATGATAATTAAAAGGTCATCTGAATGTTTAACAGAATTTCTAACAACAATATTGAATATTATAGGTTTGTTCATAACATGAACTGATTGCATGCATCTTCAACATGCACTGAAGTTTGTTAGTTTAAGTCAGTATAGTGAACTGAATGAAACTAACAAACTTCATTGCATAATGAAATTTATACTATAAATTGCACTATGATACTTTCAGTATGGAACCTATCATAGTGCAATTTATATTTGTCATACTGGATTACTCTTATTGGTATGTATTTATAATATAACACTCGCAGTTGAATGAGATTATATTTATTTGCTGGCTTGATACTTTTTGCAGCATTGATTTGTGTCGTCTACACTTTTTAGTATCATGCATTTTTCTATTGTATGGTCAGTGGTTTCTTGTTGTAGCTGGGATTTTTTGCAGAAGCAATTAATAATAGGAGGGTGTTATCAGAATTACCTGGCCTGTTATATATGGTGGTAGCTGTTTCAAAATACTGTCCATGGTAGAAAGTGCCAACCTTATAAAACTTAATTTCAATGTTTGGCATCAAGCGCCTCCGTGGAGAATGTCTCCGTGGCTATTGCGTTATTTTTAAAGCACTGTCACGGAAGGTGCAACCGAGAATACCCTTTGCGACTTCTTCAGCTGGCCGGGGATTTACCTTGATTTCCCATAAAAGCGAGAGAGTTCAGATATTGCCGGAAAACAAGCAGGAAAATCGCTACCGTCCAACGGCAGCAATAAGGCCAGGGGAACTTATTTAATCCTGGACTTACCCTTTCAACGGACGATTTAGCCAGCATAATGACTGTGCAACCAAATTCTAAAACCTACTCCTCGATTTTGAAGTACTAAAGACAGAATAAGACCAATTAGAATCATCTGAAGCAGCCCCCCTCGCCCCAACCCGAATTCGTTTATTCGTCGAACGATAACTCCACTGAAAACTCGTCAACCGAACTTTTGCACCCACCGCAAATCTACCGCAAAGTATTTGTTTGGCAACAATTAGTAATGAACGTTCTTGGTAAATTTGTAAACATGGAAAAAAATCGACATCGTTATGTGATGCATTACTTTTACTTGAAAGGCCTAAGTCCAACCAATATAAAAACGGAGCTAGATTCTAGTCTAGGGGAGTCTGCTCCTTCATTTGTCACAGTAATATGGCAGAGTTTAAACGAGTCCATACAAGCTGTTAAAACGAACATCGCAAAAAAATCCACAAAATGCTATTAAAGCTATGGATATTTCAAAAAGTGTTGTATATTGCACATTGACTGAACATTTGGAGGTGAGAAAGCTATGTGCAAGATGGGTGCCGCAATTACTCAAAATGGAATGGCGAAGTTTCACAGCAATAAAGCCTAGTTTTTTCGTCGTTTCATAACCATTAATAAAACATGGGTCCTTCAGTATACGACGAAAACGAAGAAACGGTCAAACCAATAGTCTAAATAAGGAGAATTGGCTCCAAAGAACGCAAAGACAGTTCCATGTGCAAGCAAGGTTTTGGCGTTAGTTTTTTAGGATGCCAATGAGAAAATATTTGTTGTTTACCTTCAGAAAGAAATAACGACGAACGGCAAATATTATACGAATTTATTGCAGCATTTGAATGATGAAATCAAGAAAATAAAAACAGCTGCATTTGGGAAAAAAGAAAGTTTCATTTCATCAAGACATTACACCATAATAATATAATGCCGGGGATGCGTTGGGCCCGTACCGTACCTGCTGAACACTTGCTCTTCGCGTAACTTGATATATATTTTGTTATCGATGACCAAAAGTAGCATGTGCGAATGCTACGTAGTGTTTCATCATGTATGTACGACAAAGACATCCAGGCTTCGTCGTGCAAACGGTACAAGACTCGGGGAGGGGGCGGCTGCCGGATCGTAGAGTAGCCTGTCGTGATCGTCCGTTGGCTAGTGAAACAACGTCTACGATTTCGTATGTTTAGTTTTTTTCCGGCCATTCATCGTGATTTTGATTTTCTAATATTTACATCATCCACATCATCCACTTGTTGGGCTTCTTCGACAATCTGGGTAGCTGGCACCTCTACGATGTTCAGTGAGGGTTTCACAAAAAAGTGTAACAAGGAGTTTCAACAAGTAAAAGCAAGGCTGGACCATTGGATGCGGTGTGTATCCACACACGGGGCGGGAGTAAATATGAGATACTAGTGCTGCTTCTTGCGGTAGTATTTCTAACGATTGTGTGCATTGTTTACACCCTGGAAACCTCATTTACATATTAGAATTAGCGACAAGTGTTGTTAGCAGTTAGCTTTTTAATCTAAATTTATTATAATTGAGCGATCGTTTTTAAATGGTGTCTAATTTTAGAGAGGTATTTCAGCGTCACTCGAAACTCTTCGCATAAATTGGGAGTGCTTAACTGGATTTTAAATATAATGTCAATTAGTTTGCATACTCAAATGGTCAAATGGTGGTCACCCCCTCGCGGCACTTTGCAAGCATGTTGCACCTTCCTTCCCATTTCCAAACTTGAAAAAAGGGTTGGTGGTAAAAGATTTGGCAACATTGAAGGGGTAGAGTCTGCGGTTGATGGCTATTTTGAGGAGATCGGTGCTTCTCACCATAAAAAGAGTATCGAACATCGATGAAAAATGTGTACCAAGCTAAAAGAGAAGGATGTAGAGAAATAAAGGTATTTTTAACATTTTTTTTGTATTTTCTGGGTACATCGTACATATATTATCAATAATTCATACAGAAAAAATGTAAAAATTAACATATTTACTTTTTAGTCTCTTGCGGGTACCTCTTGTATTTTATATTCCTAGTATGGAAGGAAGTATTGTATAACTCTTAATACTAAACATTTTCTTAATTCATTTTTGTCATATCTATTAAAATAAAGATACTTTAGTCTTGACGATTTTTTAGAATTCGGTCAAAAAACACCCTGTATTTTTTCAATATCTTAGTTTGAGACTAAGCGAGAGTGATCCTCAGAACATAAAGATTCAACTCCAAAAAAAGAAAAAAATGTTATTTACACCATATGTGCACTCAATCCGTGGACACACTGTAGATAATAGTCATATAATTTTATGACCATTTTTCAAATTTTTCTTTTCGTTTTTCTCTCAAAAGAGGTTTATTAATGTGTATGTTTTCTCTGCTCGTTGTAATTATTATTAGCCATAACGTTTATCTCTCGTTAGTGTATGATTTTAAAATTATTCCTTATGTTTCTTCTACTATAAGTACAGATAAAGTTGACTACGGAAAATAATTGTAATATAACCACAAATTAATTACCTTCGATTTTCATTTAAATGCATTTTCCACGGAATTCAATATCAATACTTAACCATTATTCAACTTCCAATACCCTAACCAGACTCGCACATTAAGCTTCCCCTTCCAGAAAACTCTTCAATCGAATTACAGTTAATTGCGGAATTGGCCATTAGAAAAATCATAAAACTAATTACTGATTACGGCGGGGATCATTCGAAATGTATTTAATTAAAATTAATGGACGCCGCTCCTCCCGCCCCCCTCCCGCAAAAGTGTGAAGTAAAGCAGGCACCCCCGGTTTAAACGAAACCAATTCCACCCTCTCCGGATGGATAGCCGGGGGCCGTAAAAATTTCCTCGGCGTTTGTAGAATTCGCCGAAGTATCGGCAAGTTCAACGCTCCATAAAATTCGCAAAACTCGATGGACGCAACTGAATGGGCGAGATAAGCTTTTCTATCGCCATTTATTATTCGGATTTCCTACCCTTTGGCCGTGATATTGTTGGAATTTCATGGTCGCTATTATAATTAAATATTATTATATCAGTTCTTTTCAATTATTCAATATATAGTAAGCAAAAAATAAATATTTATTTAAACACGAATCATAACTTAGTATTATAGTTTCCTACAACAATTTCATATAGGAATTGGTTTTAATATAAATGGGTAAAGTCGGCCTTTTCATTCTGTTGTCGCTGCAAAATTAAGTATGTAACAATTATGACTAAATACTACACTTACTTATAACGATCTGGTATGGAATGGATTTTTAAAAGAAATAGATAAAGTAGGTCTTTTCATTCTGTTTTGTCACTGTAAAATTAAGTATGTGAAAATTTTCTTAAATTGTCTTATAGTACTAATATTGGTAACTGTCCTCGATTTATTAAACACTTATAATAAATTGCTTTCTAACGTTAGCTACCCAAATTTCCTCAGAAATTGAACGAAATAATAACTGAAAACCAAGTGGTGGCAGACCAACGAAACAGGCGAATAAAAATATTACAGATGTAGAGGAATAAGTTAATATTTCGCTCAAAGATCTACTGGATAACTTTCATAGCAAATACATTTTTTTATGGAACATGTGAGTTAATTATATTATCTTAATATTAATCAGGTTTTGTTGGACCATTTTGGGATTCAATGAACAAATTAGATTCTGGATTTTATTTATTAGTTAAATAAAATGAAACAAAGATGATTCACACGTTTGCCGTTATTTAAATTACAATAAAATTAAACAAGGAAAATTTCTGGCAATGATCAATAAAATTCGATCAATCCCTTTTTCCAACTGCAAAAAAATACTTACACTGTAAGTTTTACAAACATCTATTGAAACAGCTACTTCCCGAGCATTTACCCCGCCGGACATTGGATTACACAATAAATATTTGTTGTTGCATAGAAGTACTACTGCGAATTGCAACGATTTAAGTCGAAATTATTTAATGAAAGGAAACAACAAATAATAGTTACAAGGCTATCTCTAGACACGTGTTTCGGGATTTCATCCCTCATCAGTACAGCTATGCCCTGTAAGCCCTTAGTTGTTAAACAATTTTTAATTAATTTTTACGTACCGTCTTCAACAAGATCGCAGATGGAAGTGATCGCGGTGAAGGACGCGCGCATTGAGCGGTTCCGAGCAAAAAACAATATCGACTCGGCGTGAGAAAAAACAGCATCGTTTTCAATTAAATTAAATAAAATGAAACAAAGATGATTCACACGTTTGCAGTTATTTATTAGTTTTTGGAAATGAAATGTATATTGTGAAATTGAGATTCCGTGAATAAAAAAAATATATATTTTCTTTATAAAACTCCTCTCATATAATGAAGGAACAACGCGGCCCGCGTTTTCACAATAAGCTGGCCCTTTTTAGCTTTACCAACAATATTTTTTACTACATATGCACCAATTAAAATAGAAGAAATACTTTGTATACTAAAAATCGATCCATTTTTGGCCGACAGTTTTGAAATTTACCGTTTTACAGCTGTAGAATATCTGCCAACTCAGAGTCAAATATTCCTGTATTTTAAATTACGTTAAGATCTACTGGTGTGAACTATTATATATTAATGTATGTATTTTTATTCTTGATTATTATGTAGTTTTATTCTTGATTATATTATAACATCATATAACATGAGGTTTCTTACTATCGACATTTTTTAAAAACACAAAATTCAAAGCATTTTCAAGGAGAAAAGTTTTTAAATAAAATTGTAGTTAATTAGTATATTTAAATAAACTGACTTTCGAATATTATATTTTATTTATACAAATCTAAAATATCATTCAATTGCAATAAATTTCGTTCAGATATTTGGTCTGTTTTTTTTTTAACAAATAAAGGGTTTAATTCCTTAATTTGTAAATTGAACTAATATCATCTAACATATTTTTGACAATTTTTTTAATATCTATCAGATTTGTTGGTTACGGAAATATTTCATATATTAATAATTACTTTTTTAATTCGCAAGAAAAGCAGCTTCCTTGGGTAATATTCATTTATATAAACTTAATAACGCATTTATTTTAATAAATTTCATTAGTAGAAATCGTATATTGAAACAAATTTATTAAAAAAATGCGTAAATCCATTTTTTTATATATATTTGACAATTTCTGAAAAACTATCATATTTTATGGGGATAAAAACATGTCATAAATTATTAATTAGTTTTTAATTCATAAGAAAAACAGTCCCCTTGGGTAACACAAAAACACCCTTCCTATATTTTTTTATGTCCACATCTAAAAGGAAGCGGAGGCAATTATCCTGAGAATTGTTGATTGAAAACAAACGGTAATTACAAGACCTAGTCTTTCACGAAACACACGCTCACAAACAAGAAGGAAAAAAACTTTTCGAATTCCGCATTCTAAATATATAAAGGGAGTTATCCTAATTATAACAATACCGCGGGTCTTTCGTGTTTCCCGTCTTTCCTTTTTTTAATGCATCCCCTCGCCGCTCGGGGAAGAAACTTGATTAAGGGACTTTCCCCCAATTACTTACGGTTTCGGCAAATATATAATTACAATGAAAAAAAGTAACTTCAAACAGATTAGAGGGAAAACGTAAGTAAGCACTTGAAAGAGAAAAGACTGGCGGGCGGGTGGAGGATGAGCGCGGTTTCTATTCTTTTTTTTTGGAAAGTTTCATCCCCCTTTTCTCCATATAAATATGCTAATTCTAATTAGGTTACGTTCCGCGTGAAATTGAAATCATTGCTTCTTTTCTTATATTTCTTTAATGGACTTATATTATTTCTTTTCTTTTTCTAGAATTGGAAATTAAAATTAACATATTTTTGTGTAACATATAATTCTGGAAAGGTATAGCGCTAACAAAAACACAATTATGTTCTTTATGTAATTGCTGAACAGTTATACCCATGCCAGTAAAGAAGCAAAGAAAATACGTATATTTAGAACAGAAATACCTCGACTATACCCCAGACAATTACATACATTTTTACAAACATTAAAATTAATTATATACAATAATTGAGTATCAAATACTTCCATTTTATTGTGTATAATTAATATTAATGTTTGTAAAAATCTGTGTAATTGTCTGAATAAATATATATATTACATACATATACCGGGTGTACCATTTAACCTGACAAATCAAAATAACTCGATAAAAACGCATCGTACGAAAAAATGTTAGGAGGCCAAAAATTAATGGTCATCTTACTGTTCTAAATTCAGGCCCCTGCTGCCCCCCATGTGGGCGGAGCGGGGAATAACTTTGAAATTTCAAATTGGAACCCACATTTTATTGAAGAATCGAATTCTAGGGATAAAAATACATAAGATTTTATTGAAACATTATTTTTATTCATTGAAGATGGTGCTATAATCGCAAAAATTAAATTTAAAATAAATAAAAGATTAGTGGCTTTTTACGCATTATTTTCTTCACTTCCGCCAGTAGAAAATTGATTACCAACTCTAACGAATGAAGAACATGATCTTACTTTTTTCAAGAAAACGCTCAGATAAAAATTAATTGATTTTTATTTATGGCGAATGTAGGAGAAAATTCGATGATGCTATCAATTTGTATGGTGAGCGTTTTCTTGAAAAAGTAAGACATATTCTTTACAGTTGTTAATCAATTTTCTACTGATGGAAGTTTAGAACCAAAGAAAATAATGCATAAAAAGCCACTAACCTTTATTTTTTATAAATTTTAGTTTTGCGATTACAGCGCCTTCTGCAATGAATAAAAATAATGTGTCAATAAAATCTTATGAATTTTTATTTTTATTTATTTCAAAGTTGTTCCCCGTCCCGCCCATATAGGGGGCAGCAGGGGTCTGAATTTAGAACAGTATGATGTCCCCTTAGGAAACATTAATTTTTAGTATCGTAACATTTTTTCGTACGATGCGTATTTATCGAGTTATTTTTATTTGTCAGGTTAAATGGTGCACCCGGTATTTTATATTATATAAAATACATTTTAAAGAATATTAAACAATGGTATATTTTACATCATGGGGAAGGAACGCATATTTTTTATTGCAATGTTAAACGTAAAGGCACCTACGACTACAACAAGTTGGACTTTTTGCAGAAAGCACAATACAAATACGAAATTCGTTAAATTTTTCATTTTTTATGTATGACTTTAACAGTGGCATTGTTGATATAATATATTCATGTATCTTTTGCCTCTAATGGCTGAATTATTTACTTATGCCTCAAAAGAAAATGGTGACACATTTACTTCTGAAGCATTAGTTGAATGACGACGTACATACTAATGCGAGTAATGAAAGTAGTTTTGTGCTTAAACTACTCTACTTTTCACTGAAATTATAAAATTGAAAATTGTTGGCAACATAGTTCTTTTTACATTACAAATGAGGAATGCAATAAGAATTGCTATTATTTATGTCACTTATTTTATGGTTGTTTTATTTGAACATTTCTGTCAGTGTCAGTAAAATTAACATACATGTGATTTATGAGTGATGCATTTTTTATGGATTTTAAACGCGCATCAGGTGTTGATAATAGATGACGGACACGTTTTAATATCCATGTGATCATTCATCTAGATGATGCAGATAGAGGCCCATTCTTTCAGGGACGTTGCCGCACTGACACGGCGATTTATCGCTTAATTAAATGAGTTAATTACGGCCGGACTAATCGATTGGAAACCATAGCCACCTACCAACCTACCTAGCTACCTACCTCCACGCACACACTTTTCACGCTATAACTCGAAAAGTTCCAAACTAATTTAGCGAGTAATTCTGCAAGAGAGCATCCAGTGCATTATTTTATGTAGTACATGTTGCGGTCAGCCCGGTCCGGTAATTTTAGGCAATTTGTCGGCGCTGCACCGGGCCAGACCGGACCGGACCCTAGTACTCGTAATACCGTCACATAAAACTAATAACACGACACCCTCGCCATACACTAATATACATGTACTTTAATGAAATTCTCCGTACTCCGTAAACACAATTGTAACAGCGGGCCCTAACAGCTCGTAATATACAGACTAAGAAATTTCCTGCGTTCACGATATTGCTTTAATATACCCTCATTTAAAATTTAATTGGAGTTAATTGTTGATGTTGTAATTGTGTTTGTTCGCTTCTTTTTTTTTTTGCTCATTTACTTTATTTTATCCGCTAAAGCTTAATTGTTCTGCTTCATCCCGCTTAATTATTCTTATCCCTTTTTTAGATAAACAAAATAGGGACATGCAACAATATGGGTTATAAGATTGGGGTTTTAAGATTTTATGACGTGGGAAATAGTTAAATTCTCTCTAGCGAATTTAATATGCACATTTATTCGTATTTTGACTCATTGATCCTTCGTTCTGGGGCTGATTTACTTAGTTTTCAAAAAGTTTTTAAGATAAACAGATGTAAAAATAGGGTTTCCTCGTACATAGCCATCAATAAATTAGCCTGGCTACTTAATATACGTTTTTGGAGTTATTTCTTCTTGTCTCTGCATTTAAGTTTGCTCTGTTGAAAATGTTAAATAAACTGTTATTACTCGACAAACTCCTATAACTATTTTTGTCAAATGTAAGAAGTTATTCTACGCGAAGTGTACTAATTTTGATTCAGTTGAATATAAGTCCATAATGAGCAATGCCATGAAAATTTGTATTTATTTGACATACAATTGTAGCTGTAATGAAATCAGCGCGCTCAAATAATAGTGAACCTAGTTCATACATTGAAATAGGGAAAAGAGTGAGACAAGGATGCAATATGTCTCCCTTGCTCTTAATATGTACAGTGAATATTTTTTTAAAGCATTAATATGACAAAAAGAATTGCAGAGGACGCCATCATTATAAAATATATCACTTAAGAACTTCAAAGACTACTAACAAGTACGTTTTGCGAACGATTTTGATTAATAATTAATGCAAAAAAGACTAAATATATGGTATTAACAAAATACTAAATACACAAGGAAATATGTACTTACGGGGTAACAACTGGAAAGAGTTCAAAATACAGATACCTAGATACATGGATCATAGAAAATAACAACCAAACAACAGAAATAAGAGCAAGAATAGAGGTAGCAACAAGTGCATTTATAAAACTGAAAACAATCCTCTGTAGCATAAATCTCACAATAGAAATAAGAGTGAGAGCATTAAGGTATAATATGTCTGCAGTGCTATTATATGAACAAGAGAGTTGGATACTGAAACAAGAGCATATTGACAAATTACAATATTTCGAAATGTAGTATTTTGGATGTTTTGCATACCCTGGACGAAGAGGAAAACGAACGTGCAAATATTATGAGAAATGGGTAAATAATGCGAAATAATAAACAACACAAAGAGAAGAAAGCTACAATATCTGGGATATAATGAGAAAACTTAGGAATATGATACTCAAAATGATCATACAGAGTAAGATACAAGGAAAAATAAATATTGGTGGAAGGAGAATTTTGTGGTTGCTGAATTTGGGGGACTCATCTAAATGCAGTTCATTGATATTTATAATGGTATAAGACGGCATGAGAAGATGAAAGAATTGTGACCAAAAATATAATTTATGAAATGTTTTAATGAATTTAAATAACTTACAGTGCGAAGAACATTCCATAATACCTTAATAAGGCTAGTATGAAAAGGAAGCTGACTTGGTAGCACCAACGCTAAATGGCCAGGTGCTCGAGTTATCCGAAGAGGCCAAGTAAAATAGTGCTGTGGTCGCAACTTATGGCAGTAAAGCTCATTATCACCTATGACTGCCAGGTCTGGTTGCAAAGGATTGTATGCATTGGAGTCACGGGAGCCATGCACATAACTCCAACGACAAGCATTCAAAGGCAAGCGGATATTTATGATTTCGGACAGCCAGGTAGTCCTAGTGAGTCTAAAAACTAACAGCTTAGATTTTAGGGTTGCCCGGCAATGGAAGCCGACCCTCAATTAACTGGCGAAGGAAAATAGACGAACATTATCTCCCGGACACTAGGTAATAGAGGGTAACGAAAACGCCGACGCTCTTATTAAAAAAAACGGGGTCGCAGCTCCCTTGATGGTACCAGAATCTACTATGGGTTTATCAAAGCCGACTTTAGGTAAATGGCCAGAGAATGGGAAGATGAACAGAAGCGAATCCACGGAATAAAGACTTCAGGGTTAAGGCAAACCAAAATACACATGGAGTATACGACAGAATGGACCAAAAAGTTCTTGCGCCTCTCCAAAACAGAGTCATTAGAATTATGGTATGGTGTCATCTTTACAAGATGGGTAAAACAGCGCAAACTACTTGTAGGTAATGTGACTCGGCGGAGGAAAACACTAAGCACATAACATGCACTAGGACATAAAAAGAACCAGGAATCTCAAAGAAATCCTGGACTTCGCAAGAGGTAGGGTTCCTTACAGATTAGAGGCGAAAGGGTAGGTACAATGGACCTCATTGATCGTGGTGCAGGAATTCTAAACAGCCAAACGAACTCGTGCATGAAAAAAACATGGTATGAGTGAATTAAATGATACTTTCATAAATGGTCGTATTAATACATTTTTTGTAAGAAATGTACTAAAACACAATAACAATAATATATCACAGTTGGACCATTATGTCAAAATAAATATTTATTTTAATAATCAAATAATTCATATGAAATTCTAAATATTCGTAACAACATTGCAAAATGTTTTTTTTTTTTTCATTTTGTTATAAACACCGAATTCAAACACATTGCAATCGACATTTTGAGACGACGTATATATAAGAAAGTATTTTTTTTCTACAATAAGAGATCTAGAAAAAAAAACACCTTAAATAAAAAAGAATGTTATTTAAATGTAAGAAAGGTATATTTTATTTATTTATATTATCGTTTATTTATTGATAATATATGTAATTGACTTTGTTTGTCATATTTGCATATCACCGTTTTTTTGTTTATATTATGTAGTAATATTTTATATTCAAAATAATAATAAGGTCAGAAAGTCCTCTGGTCGATGGCCTAGACACTCTAACACCTACATGTATTAATTTTTATCTATGGAAGGAGAAAATCCATTTACGGAGTGAGTCGTGTCGAGAGTGTCGGACTCCTAGATTTTGTCTAGGAGACACCTACTAAAAACTCCTCCCACCCTGTCTTTTGAAGTTAGCCATACTTAAACTTATCACAGATTTTCTACAACTAGTATTACATAACTAGTATTACAGTGGAATATCACACAACATATATATATATATATAAACGTAAACCTAAATCATAATATTTGCAGTGTATGCTCTGACTGTTATTGTGCCCTATTTAACTTACAACCTAATATCACAGAGCCATAATCCTAAAATAAATAAAAACCTAAAGCTACAATAAATAAAATAAAACTTAAATCTACAAATAAATACACCTATAACAATAATAAATTAACTTAACCTTAAACAAGTTAAAACCTAAAAGTAATATCACAGAGAGACGGCATCGGGGTTGTAAAAGGACCCCGATGACGGGAATCTTAAAACTTAACCTAAATGTCCCAGAGTTGTAAAAGGACTCCGGGACGGACGAAACGAAACAAATCAAGAAACACACCACAACACATAATAATAATTTAAGACGAATACACATCACGAAAACAAAACACCAAAGTGACACCGAAGTTGTAAAGGGACTACGATGTCACTGTACACAAAACGAAATAAATTATTAATAAATTAACACAAGAGACAAGGACAAATCGCTATAATCGCTTCAATAATCTCGTTTCGCGTAGAAATTGTATACACAATTCTGTGGCGGAAATACTGGCAAATGATCAGGGGTCATTTGCCAGTATTTCCGCCACAGTACCACCAAGCCTCAGCCTATTGCGTATAACCGCATAAGCTGGACATTCTAGCAACAAATGCTCCACCGTCAACCGGTCGTGACACAGTTCGCATGTTGGCTCTTCATCGCCGGTAAGGAGGTATGAGGAAGTTAAGTTGGTATGCCCTATGCGAAGACGGCACAGGGCAACCTCCTCTCTCCTCGTTAATGTAACCGGCGTACGCCAAGCAGTCACGGAGAGCTTAACAGACCGTAATTTGCTCTCGGAGCGTTCCCAACTCTCTTGCCAATCCTCTAAAAGTTTATTTTTGATGTACCCTTTTACGTCATCAGGTCTCACGGGTACATCATCTACGTCGTCCGATTCCGCTGACTGACGGGCAGCATTGTTTGCCAGCTCATTCCCCTCGATTCCTACATGGCCCGGAGTCCAGACGAAAACGATCGTCTTTCGCATCCGGGACATTTCAAAAATCGAGGCTTGTATGAGCTGGACTAATGGATCGACGGAGTATAATGACGCTATACTCTGGATGGCACTTAGAGAGTCGGTACAAACAAGGAATGAGCTATGGTGGTTATGTATTAGAGAGAAGCGAAGAGCTTGGTAAATAGCATAGAGTTCAGCGGTGTACACGCTGGCGCACTCGTGTAGTGACCACGAGTGTGGGATGCCATCAATAACGATAGCAGAGCCATGCTATATTGTTAAAATTATCTCTATAGGTAATAAATATAGAGATTTCTAAAATCAAGTCTTTTAATTATGAAAGGATATCCATCTATGTTTCTATAAAATTTATAGATACTGCTATAACATGCTCATTTGTTCCGTGTATGAGTTTAGAAATTACGGTAAATCTTTTCTTCAGTTATTGAAAACAACACCGTGATGAAACTCATTTAATTTGGCGTCCCCATAATTATTAGTAATTCTAATCAAGAACTTAATCACTTATAAATGTAAAAATCAATTAATGAAACAAAAACAATCTTCTCCTTGTACGAATACCTTAAACGTAGGAAACGTTAATTATTATTTCGTTTCTATTTACGACATACTTAGATTGAAACGTTAAATAAAATCCCATGCAGGTTATCAAAAAACGTCAAACATCAATCAAATTAATTCATGACATATATCACCCCTTGAAAATTTCATGTTTTAAGTAGAACTATTTTTTATTAACCAAATGTCGAGTTCTACATCCAAAAAGAACAACCTATATTTAACGCTCATCAACGTTAACGTGACAGGTAAGTGAAAACTTTTCAAATAATTCAACAACTTTTATCACAGGCATGTTTCTGCTTTGTTTATAATTTAAATATGAATTGAAGAAAAAATGGTTTAAGTTTCCATAAACTTATAATCAATGGATCACTGTTATATTCAATTGATATTTAAAATAAATCGCTTTATTTATGATTTTGTATGTCCGGAAGGGAAATAATTAATTTCATATTTAATTTATTGTAACATAATAGTTATACAGATTTAAATTACTATATTAATTAATGCGTTCAAAACCTGCCTACCGACTCACCACCGCTTGAACAAGGGGTTGAAATCGACAAGGGTGGTGAATAAATTTACACCAGAATAATAGATCAATTTGAACTGTCATATTGTAAAAATTTAATATAAAATTGTTTTTATAATATTTAAGAAAAAAATTACAAATTCTGCATTGATAAATGTTTTTTTTTAATTAAATACCATTCTTGTTATTTCACATATGGGTTTTATTTAAATAAAAATATGGTTTAGAAATTATGTTTCCATTTTCTGCGGTATAGATTAACGCTTATATATTAATATAAATTATATATTCTAAATAATTTATTTAACAAAATGTTCAACAAGCATTCATCTCATTAATAAGTGGTATTGTCAACAATTTTGATCTACAAAGTGGAAAACCGAGAATCGTAATTTCGTCCATCAAAGAACGGTGAAATTTTCCTGTTTATGAGGAAAGGAAGCGAAATTATTCATTTAATAAAATATTCAACTACATCTGGCGTTTGGATAACTGGTGATAACCATTTCGGTCTTTCGGACTTCGTCAAATTAGTGTATTTAATGTGCAGTGCCTTGATGAAGGTAATTAAACGAATATTGTATTGTGATTAAATAATATTGGCCTGAAGAGGTCCAAAAGACCGAAATAAAAGCCATCAGTTAATATTGATTATTAAATTAAACAAAAAGAACTTGAAAATGATAAATTATGTCCTCTTTTGCATCTGTCATTTTTGACTTACGTCATGTAAGTACATTAAAACAACTAGCCAGGTATTGAATTACATAATGGATAATTGCTGTTGCACATTAATAAAATTTTGTATTATGCATTTTTTTTTGATTCGAGAATATTTAATATAGCGATTAAAAAAGGCAACAAAAACTAATATAAGGCCATCTGCAGACACATGTTTCGGGATCTATCCCTAGTCAGGACAGCTCTGCTTTACACAATTTCGACATGTTAAATTAATTAAATTCAACTGAATTAATTGTATTAAATAAAAAATTAAGCGCAAATCTTCAACTTTTCAATTTTTTATTTCATTTAGTTTATTTCAAAAATAAATGGTCATATAAGTGAATAAATACACTTACACTTACACTATTTATATTATTTGTAACTCAATTACAGAACAATATTTAATAAAAGGAAAAAAAAACAAAATGTTTTAGGGTAACATAGTATTATTAAGTGAAAATATCGACAAAGTGTTTATCAGAGCACTTGCACAGCACATATACTGTAGGATATTGGATTTTGATGCTGACAGTTGAAACGTCGTTCAAGATCTTGTAAATATCCCAGGAACTCTGGGATATAATAATTCCGGGTTATCTATTATACTGTCAATGTGGTTATCTATAAAATTAACAAAGCGAATATTCCTTCTCTGACAAAGGGAGATTATATTATAAATTAAACAGATCAACTAGCTGGATTCCAATTGGTGGATATGCTCGATCCAGTTTAAATGATAGAAATTTCAAAAATCGTCCATGAATACTATCCAATATTAATGATTGAGAAGCATTGATAGTACACCATATTAAGCTATTGTACTTCAATTTACTTCGTACAAATGCAGTGAAGAGAGACTTTTGCTTTTGTGGCACTTGCTCGTAATGAGTCAATATGTATTTGTGATCAAATACGATTCTTCTCGATCATTGGCCAGTGAAGGCCGTCACGGGATTTAGGGTTTGACGTATAGAAGTGGGCCCATGGTACACTAGAGTTATGAACATATTAATATTATTATAATTTAAGTTTATTTACGATCAAATGTTTAAATAGAATTTGAAATGTACTATGTGTTGGATTATAAGCAAACTTGTTATTGATATGGGTAGGAGTACACCATTTTTAGGTAGTTTTGATATTAATTATTTGGAATTATATTCAGAACATTCTAATACCATATGATTGACATCCGCACTCTTTTTCCCACATATGCAATCAACCGTTGGATGTACATGATTTTTTTTAAGATGAACGGGGTAGCAAGCATGATAGCATCTCATTCTCATTATTGACGCTTCAAACTACCTGGGGAACTCTGCTTTGCCCTAAACTACCAAATATAATCATATTTAGTAGTCCAGGCTGAGGTACTTTATAGTGTGATTTATTTAATGAATTTTCTTTATTATATTGTTCCATCCATTCCCGCTTTGCTACTGATTATATATATTGTTTTGCATCATCTGTTTGACCTTTTACGATTTGGTCTACTATTTCATTGCTATATATACCACTATGATATTAGTCTAAATAAATTGTATTTCATTCTTCTCTCTTAGATGTTATATATCTTATCAATTTAGTTTTATGGTATATTTCTATAGCTCTCATACTAGTTTTAGAGTCTGTGCATATTGAATATTTTGTGTATTGCTGATCTTCCATAATGTTTTCAATATTTTTATAAATCGCAATCAGCTGAGAAGCATAAATAGTTATATGTTCTCCTAATTATAATATACTTTTTAAATTAGATTTTTTGATAATAAAAAGGACAACTTACACCATAACCTTTTTTTTTAAATTCAAATGCATAGATTATTTCTGAATCTGGATATTTTTCCACAATAAGTGGACCAGGACAAGAGCCTTGTGGGAAACCCTTTGTATATTTTTGTAAAATACGCAGCATAAAAGCTAGATAAGTGGTGGTTAAATATTTTATTAAATGCATAATTTCGTTTCCCAGTCTCATAAACAGGGCCTGTTCGCTTTCCTCAGAGATTTTCGGACGTCTTCCTTATAGAAGATGCCTGTTAAACATTAGCCAAAATATGGCACTTTGTATAGCATAAAGCGCCATATTTCCAAAAATATAATTTTATTATATGATCTTGTGTTTTTTTTACAATCCACCACCCACCAACATCATAGCTGACTAATTACTAAAACTTACTTCAACAGATAAATCAGGACCCAAACCACGCAAATCGACTTCACCTCAAATCAAACATAAATCGGGGACGGCCACAGGTAAACCTAGAAGTGACTCGAAGAAATCATCGTCGAAAAATCACAGTGCTGATAAGAAAGGCGCGCCGCTGGTGACGCAGTTCATACACGATCAAAGTTTCTATCATGTAATCAAAAAGCAAATCAACGATTACTGCAAACAGAAAGGCTGGAACACTGCCAAAGGGAAGTCGAAGAAAGCTGGAAAAGCCGTGGAAAAGAAAGATGACGACGAAGAACCGAGCTGCTCAAAAGAAGGCGCCAAAGAAAAGAAAAAGGGTTTTAAAATTATGAATGGGACCGTTGCGTTGAAATCGATTAAATAAAGTAATTTTGAAACTTTACTACGATTAATATTTCTAATGTTTAAGCCTGGGCAGTTCTATATGATTTGCATATCAAGTATAATTGACGAATTGTGAAATAGTTTTGATAAATAGAGAAATCTATTAACATATAGTGAATTATAATTGAAAAATAGCAAATATAATAAAAAAATCATCTTTCATATATTGCCACACACAATTGAAAAACCCATTAAAAATATTCACTTCTGACTCATGTAATACTTGGTGAAACATGGTTTAAAATACAAAAAAAACCTTTTTGTATTTCTTTTTTAATGGTCGCTTGACCGAAACTAATCAGAAAAATAAATAAAAATTGTGAAACAACAATCAAGTATTTATTTAAAGAAAACCTTTATTCATTGAAAAACGCTGTATATATTTTATATTGTAATATCTATCATTTAGAAAGATTTTTTTAGTAATAAGCGATTTATTTTTATTGATAAAATACTAATAACTGTTTTTTAATTAAATTGGATCTCCTTTTCTAGTTACTGTTTAACATTTCACTCGTAAAATCGATACGAATGTTTAGATAAAACTGTATTTATTATCTTCGATAATTAGTAACCCCTCTGGAATCCATAATAGCCACCAATAAAAGCACTTTGCGCTATGACTATTTGAATATTTATTATAATTAGGCGCATCTCGTAAACTATTAGATAATTACACAGCGGTTTAACAGTCGTTCAATTAGAACTAATGTCGCACGAGGACATTATAATTCCAATCAATATGTAATTATTGCGCTTATTAGGAGTTGTAATTAATTACCCGCCACGACTTGGGTGTCAATTAAACACCTCGGGCGTGTTGTGTGTGTATGTTACGCATAGCGACGCATTTAAAATGGATGTTATATGTTATCATAGCATGTCACTGATTGTTATATATACATACGATATTATTATGCGAAACTTATACAGTAAGGATTTTATTTTATTTAAGATTGCCCTGAGTTTAATTTAATTTGTATTCGTTTAATGAGTGAAATTAAATTTATGTCATAAACCACCAGAAAGTGTTCTTTACAATTTCAAACTTATCCAAAGATTATTGTTTGTAGCAATATTTATCAATACTAATATTTCACTGATTGTGTTGACTTTATGCAAGCAATGAATGGGCATGGATATTTATTCGATTTAATTGCGTATAGGGTTATGTTCAGTAAAATAAAATCCTCATTGTATATATTTTTACATGAAAAAGAGGAAGGTATGCAGGAGATCAAATATATGATAATAAAATATTATATATTTAATTATAAAAATTTTTGGTTGAATATTTCATTAAGCACCTTTTTCATAATTATCTAGTAAAGCGTTCTTAAATTACTAAAACGTTAATCATTTGATGGCGACATAATGTGTTGTTAATGGTATAGTCAAAATATTTTATCCTATACCGAAAATTGTTTAATCCTCAGATAGATAGAATCAATCCGAATAATCTCAGTGTTATTGTTAATGAATCACAAAAATTATCTCTCCAGCAAATAGATATATTTCACCCGACAATTGATAATGAAGGTCCAAGACATATTTTTTGTAAACACCATACTGATTAAATTAAATATAAATTAATAAATTATTATCTCTCTTTAGCTACTGTGACATTTTGACCTATATTACATAAGTACTTTAACAAATGTCCAATAATGGACATTTGTTGTTACATAACAATAACATATTGTATAATACAACAATTTTTGAATAAATAAATAAATAAATAACAGTGAACAAGTGAATAGATCCTTTTTTTTTTCTATTACCATACGGATTCATAAATTGATTTATATCAAGAATTATGAACGACCTTGGAGTTTGTGTCTTAATAACTTGTAAATTAACTAAGATGTATTTCTCATGGTCGCCGATATTGTCCACAGTTAGTTTTAGTAACTCGTCTCGGCGACAAGCACCATACAATCCAAAGATAAGCAAAACTTTAAACAATAGAAATGAATCGTCCGAAGCTTCCAAAATAAATTTACGGCAATTTTCCATTGACGATACTTTATATATCTTTGGTACATGGCTGACGGCCTGGCATTTTAAAAATGCCATCACCTTTCTAATCCTGGATATATCACTATCGCTATTAATAATAAGAGATTTCTTTAGCATTGAAAACTTAGTCCACAAACACGAGTATTTTGATAAATCAGTATGCCAATACAACAGTTTCTGATGACTGATGACGTTTTTCTTTCTCCATTCATCAAATTGCATTAGTTTATTTTGATATCGGCATCGCGATTTTTCTGATATTAACCTAAAACTGACTTCTTCTATCTCTTGCCTTATTTTCTCAGGTAAATGCATTTCTTTATAGCAGTACATATGAGCTTAAGCAATTATTATTTATCTAACATTTATTTTGTTCTAAATTGATTGAAACAATATATCATGAAATATAGATCTGAGATTTTTCATCAAAATACATTAATTCAATTTTAGTATACCATAAAACATTATCCGATGCTAAAATTTACGCGTTCGCACGGATAACAAGCTAACAAGCTCGTTTGTTAGATACCATGCTCGCGCGTAAATTTGTGAGCAATGGACTTGCAATGTAAATTATTATATTAATAACTAATACAATTTACAAGCATTAAGGCATTCACAAATATGCAGAGGTAAAAAGTAGAAATGAAATGTGAATATAGACTTGGTGCAAATAAACAACCAGCATTTCACACGTGTGATCTTAGTACAGACATGGCTCGAGACTTCCAACGTAAACTTCGTCGTCAATTTTTGTTATACGCTCGATATATATGGTGTTTTAGAAATCAACTCTTTAATTCGGTGATATTGTTTACGTTCAACCATCTAGGGTTATCAACAATAATCATTAGATTTTCACATTTGATGATTTACAAACTTGATAGATATTTGTGAGATATTTAGTATTTATGTCGAATTGTCATACATTGTTGGACTTAATAGCAGTTTTACAAATATCATTATAATATAGAAATATATTTTTCGTTTGAGTGACTAAAACCGGATAAGAAATAAATCAAGCTGGGTAATGGCCCAGTTATCCCAACGAAAATTTAATACTTCCAACTTAGGACAGTTCACATTGATCGCTCAGTATGATCATAATCATAAAAGTACAGTAGGACACGTCCCAATTTCACATAAATTATGAAGTAATAAATTAATGCTGATTTAATAAATGCTACCAAAGTTAGTGTAGACTGTTTCAACTTAATGTTCACCATCCAAATCATTTGATGCAAACTATTTATACTCAAAATAAATTAGTTCTCATTGTCCTAACTTGTTTTTAAAAGCTAGTTGATTTGTTGCAATTATATCTAATATATTAAGTATAGTACAATGTATACAAATCCTACTGTAAATATGAATAGTATCCATCTTACAAGATTTATAAATTGGGATAATGAAGCTAGATTTCCAATTAGATGGTACAAAAATAAGCATAAGTAATTTATGAAATAAACAGTTTAGAGAAATATAAACAATTTTAAAACTAAATGTGGAAAATATTAAAATTATAAAGATTCAACCAGCCTCATTTTCGTCGCTGAAAAAATAATAACACCGTAAATTGAAGATGAGAATAACTATAAAATAGGAAACAATATTTTAGAAGTATTGTTCATTAAAACAATTGTATTGCTTTTTATTAATTAATTTATAGTATGTTTGAACTGTAAGAATTATTCGGATAATACGAATAACTACTATCAGCATTCACATCCTCACATCATAAGATTGGAATAAAGTTTGTCATTTTAAGATTATTTTTTAAGATACACAGGAGGATTTTATTGTTTCTGCCTTCAGTATATAATCTTTATGACTAAGTTTAGTAAGTTTCATAAGCGGGAGACTTTGCATTTATCCTAATTATATATATAATAATTATTTTTTTATGTCTAAAAAATGTTGAAAAATATCAATCTTTCTGTCTGCAAAAACACTCAAACTTTTTTTTAACTGCTTTGTATTTTTTTTTTTTTCAAAACTAACAAATCGCTAACTTTCTGCAACATACAAAATAGATTGATTTTCTTAATCATATTCAATACAATTTCATATATGGGGTTAGAATTTAATTGACCTCAAAATTGTAAGAGAAGTGCCAGTTGTATATTGTTTTGTCTGTAGGGTTAAAATTGCACATACACTGAATAAATAAACAATTTCAGTTTATCATATTTGTCAAAATCTAGTAAACCATCAAATTGAAAAATTCATATTAAATTAATGTTTTGTAAAGAAACGTGTGCAAATATATAAAACTCTCATTCAATTTTAACGGCTAGTGTCTCCACCACGTCTGAAGACGTATCTAGATCTCAAACTGCGTCTTGATCACTAGCCTCGATTTTTTATATTGCACCACAGAATCCACGTTAGAGTTTGAAAACGCTCATTTCGAACGCTCAAGCTGATAATAATTTTCGTTTTTGACTTATAGATTGTCTTTATGAAGAGTGGGAAGTTTAAAATAGCCAATCAGAAAGCCACTTTTACCTAGACATATCTAGGCTTGTGTCTGACACGAGCTTGACAAATCAGTGTCTTAAGTCACATTGGATAAATCGGAAGAAACCAATTAGCACGAACTCTTAATAAATGAATCACTTCAAAAATAATTTCAATAATGATTTTTATAATTTTACAATTTACATCATATTTATTAAAACAAATATTTAACATCGTCCAACAAAAAAAAAAAAATAATAAAATTACAGCGTTTGTCGGAACGCACGGTTTGTTTATTAAAACGAATTATTGCGTTTCAGTTATTGAGTTATGATAACGTCATTGAATCAGATTATTGTGCGTTTTCGCACATTTATATTTTCCTGTAAAATTCACAATACGTGCGCGTAGTGACTATAAAACATACGCTATATCTGTATGGATATGCGGATAAATAATTACTAATTTTGTTATTACCGTAAATAAACAATGTAATGTATTTATTATTATTTGACGGTGTGAAATGAGGTGTAACAAGCAATTTTGTATTTTTGATAGTGTATAAAATGTAAACTGATTGTTAATAAAAAGAGATTAATTTTCTTTTTAAAATTTCTCTATTGATAATTTGCATTAAATTTAAGAGAATCGTTTCTTACACTATTTTGAGTACCAAATTTGACAAATACAAAGTATAAGCTATAGATAATAAATGCTTCATATTTATAATGAAATATGTTTTTATAGAAAATATACACATATTTTTATATACCCATATACACAAAATTGGATAAGAATTAGATTATTTTATTAGATAACACGACGCAATAAAATTGTATTTATTGATTTATTTTCATTGTCCGAATTTTATTCCGATTTTTTAAATAATCAACTCCATGTATTGTTTTTTTTTAAGATTCCAATGGGAAATATAATGCGGATAATGAAAATATAAAATAAAGACGATAAAAATACTTTATTTTATTTGTTTGAGGAGGGCGCGGATGTTTTTACGCGCCACTAAAAAAATATTATAACTGGAAAGGTTTTATGTAGTAAACCTGCAATAAAAGCGAATATCACCAATTTTCCCCCTTCCTTATATAAATATACTATATGTTTTCTAAGCCGCCTCGGGTTGTGTCTGCACCTTCGTTCCACAAAATAAGTTTTTTTTTTATGTAAGCCGAAACAATAATAAATGTGTTTATTATTTATTTTGCGATATGTTTGCATCACTATTTCTTCAAGGCAATATATTTAGCCGTTTTTTGTGAAAAAGATAAAAAAAACACATTTTTCATAAATTATATCAATGAATTAAGGGGATATTTAAAGGTTTCTTTTATTGGATTTATGTTTCTGTTATTACTTTTCCCGGACCTATGTACAAGGGAAAGTTTTGTGTGATCGTAAAAAAAATCGAATCGCCAATTTCAATGTGTTTCCGCTATAGCGCATAAACGGCTAAACGGATTGAACCGAAAGATAATAGCCAAGCTTTTTATTTTAGTAGAATGTTCTAAAAAGCTTTTGGTTAGAATCAAAATCTATGAAGTGCAACTTTCTCTTAGCGATTTTTTTTAAACTAAATACTTTTTGTTAAATAACTTTTTATCCTAAGACCCTTGGTTTTCATCTTATAAGGGGAAGTGTTTCGTGTGCTGCATGAAGTCCCTTAAAAATAAACAATTAAAAATTAACAATTACTTTTACATTAAGACATCAAAATGCCGTCATAATTCATACATCTTTCGCAAACGTCTCCAGAATATTCAAGAAATGAAAAATAGTGTGGAGAAACTTTGAGAATCTATTTTAAGGTAAGAAATAACAAACTAAATTGTAATATTATTCTAAATACTCGGCTTTAACTTTAAAAGACATTTCTTTCAATTAATAATATTTCCTTTACTATTAAATATAAATATTCATTCAAAAACTCGTTTGACCGATTTCACCGGGGAAAGTACAATTATAAACATATCACTATTTTTAATTTGAAAATGTTTACAAAAACATTTGTTCTCTTTATATTTGAAAGTGAAATAAACTACAGAATGTAAAACTGTAATACTGTGGCACATTATTATTCAGTAGTGTGCGAATTAATGTGAACAATAAATTTTCTTGTATTTTTAATAGTTAGCTACTTTGTTGCTTCGAAAATATTAGACGTAATATGCCATTTATCATAACCTCAAATCAAGCGTAATATTATCAATACAAGCAATGTGTATTTGTTATAATTAGTAGTTGTAATTAGTATTGTAAGTATTTGCTATTGGAGAGAAGACATGTCACGTTGTTTTACAAAATGGATATTACGCCGAGGAAACGTCTAAAAGTTGTAGCATTAAAAGAGTATACTACTATGACAAAAAAAAAAATATTTCGAAAGAGTGTAGAGTAAGTTTGGGAGTAATGAAAAAAATCTTAAACTAAAGATTGAAACGGGATCATTTGAACTTTAGAGAAAAGGCAAGTGTGGAAGAAAGAGGAAAGCAACTGCGTGAGATGAAGCGTATATACTTAGAAAATGGAAAATTAACCCTATGAAAACTAGTTTCGAGTTACAACAACACCTGACTGCTCGTGGAGTCACAATTCCTGATTCTACACTACGTAGGAAATCGAGAAGCAAGGCAATTCGACAATAGAAAAAGCAATTGATAATTGCTCCAGTGATGAAAAAGAGGCTTCTCTGGGCTAAGAAATATGTAACCTGGACTAGATGATTGAAGGAAGGTGCTGTTTTTAGATGAGGCACCCTTTTTAGTACAGGGCCAGCGGTTACCATACGTCAGAAAATCGAAGGACCAAAATCTTAGAACCGCTCAAGTTGATTAGACAGTGAAATATCCTCACAATAGTTTTGGGTCGTTTCTCTTATATATTGGACCCGGATCTGTTTTGCCAATTGAGAGAAAGATGAATAGTGACAAATACAAATATTTACTCGATCAAAAATCAGCTAATTATATAGACACGTTGTTCCAGATGGTAAAGCAATTTTCCAGAAAAAATCAGCTCAGTGCCACAAATCAGAGAAATTGATAAAATATTTTAATTATAGTAATATTACTTGCATGGAAATTCACCAGATTTAAATCCAATTGAGAATTTGTAAAGCAAGGCTTCGAAAAGTGGATTGTACAACGAAACAGAAAATGATAGTTTCTGCAAAGGAAGTGATGAAATGTTGTTGTAAAACTACAAGAAACTGATCGATTATATACTAAATGGAATACAACAAGTATTTTCCGTCAAATGGGGACATATTTCCAAATAAAATTGAGATTAAACAATATGAAATTATTTATTTGAAACCTTTTATAAATAACAATATCGTCTTTTCTAATATTTCACCTCTATTTATATTAATTCGCACAGTACTCTACTAATGATTATGTTTTCACATTAAAGAAATCTATAACAAGAAAATAAAGTATTTAAATATGAAACGAATTTTAAAAATAATTAATGTAAATTAATTATTTACTCATTGTTGACTAATTAGAAAATAATTAATTGATGCAACAATGACTTATGAAATATCAGTAGTTAAATATGCATTGAAACAACAACTTCCCGAAAAAATACCCCACCTTATATTTGCTGTTTCACGATAACAGCACAACGAATATATTCTATATAAAAATAAAAAAATAACATTAACTACAGTTCTTTCCGGTCATGAATTTGTGATGATACAAAGAAAAAAAAATGCATTTAATTATTATTAAACCATTATTAATTATGTAATTAAAAATTAGGTATTTTTGGGTGTTTTTAAAATATTGACAAACATCTGAAAGATTTCTTCGATACGATCTTTTTACTTACCAATGAATATAAAACATCACAAAAATAAACTCGGACCGCCATGCGCGCTTAATTAACTCCCCGTCATTTCTCGCTCCGACTCCTAAGTTTTTTTTTTTTTCGAGTGAGTGACAAAATACAAATCTCTCGAGGAGACATTCATTCCCCCGATATAAATAACTAAACTAGACAATTTCCCTACTTAATACATAAACACTTTATCAATTTCCCTCGGCCATTCGGTTTAAAATTGAAATTTCCGCGTGGGCGCCGTGAAATTAATTAAATAGATGCGCGCCGGACAATTAATGACCGAAATGATATATGCGACTCGAATGAAGAGTTGTTATCTAATGGCCGGGGTATTAAAGAGGAAGATTCTTATTTGGATTAACATTTTTCGCGTGGGCTTTGAGTGGATGATGGGTCGGAATCGGAGCGAGTGTAATTAAAGAAGAAAAAAAATGTATATTTTTTTGTTGATGGTTTCGATTTGAATTATATTTTGTTATTACGTAATATTAGAATGCCAGAAAACATTCAATTTAAATATAATTAATCCAACCTTAATATATCTTTCTTATACCTACACATAATTAAAATATATATAGAACTTTTTTATTCAGATAATTCACGGATACAAATAAATACATTCAATAATAATAATATGTATTAAATGAAACGAAAAGAATTTGGAAATAATTAATTTACTCAATTCAATAATTAATTATATATTTTCTCAACCATGTGACTTACATTACGAAAATACTTGAAAAAGAACAAATATCCATTGAAAAACTACTTATCAGACATATACATTATTGGGTATATTACATATACATATTATTCTTTATTTCTGAGACTTCCATTGAATTACATCACAATATTTACGTCATTACAATCAGTTGCAACTAGTTAAGCCTCAAGAAATGGCCATCAACCATCGGTTTTTCTACCTAGTAAATATATTTATTTGTATTAGTGATTATTCTGAATAAATTATTCATATATATATATATATATATTTCATAAAAATATGAAATCAAAATTAATTCAATTTAAACGGTGTTTTACAACAATAACAAATATATCTAATATAAATTGCAAAAAAAGACGTTACATTTTTTATAGCCTCTATTTGCATAACTATTTCTATAGTAATACAAAACAATATGTAAAGTATCATTGTAATAACATCAATACTACTATGTAATGTACCCCTGTACATTTTTATTATTATTATTATTTATATTATTATTATTTCTGTTATTGTTATCATTCATTTTTTATTTTTCTTATTGCTGCAAAAAAATCAATTAATATATTTCAAGATGTAAATATCATTAGGTATTATCTCGCACAGATAACATTGGAACGACAAATAAGTCATTAAATCTATTTCAAAAATTTTTCATTTTAAATCAAATCATAAATAAATATTATTAATATCCGTCTGCGAAATCAGTTTCATTATATAAATATGTTTCTTTTTCTTATTTATATTTTGCTTTCCAATGTTATGCATGCCTAATTATTTTTTAATATATTATTATCACCCAAAAAGGGTGGGGTTGTTCTGGTGTTGAGGAGAATAATTCCACCTTTTCAAGCCAGACTCACTCGAGCCTTGTGACTGCAAACGCATATTTAAAACCAATTGCCTTAATAAACGTATTTTGTCCTATTAGTTGACTTTAAGTTATACAACAACCAGTCAAGGGAATAATAAAGAATCAACGAACTTCTGTCATCAAAAGGCAAATTGATGAAACCAGAAGGCACGTTACAACTGCAGGTATTATTAAAGAACTTAAATCAACAATTTCTACGTTCTTCAATGTATAATTTCACTCATTTCGATCCACCCATTTAAACAACCATTTACACACACTATTTTAAATGAGAGGATTGAAAAGAGGAGCGAAATTACACAAATTAGACGGAAATGATTTAAAGGAATTCCAATTGTAGAAATAATTCGTAGCTTCTAAGTCTGCATTTTGAAGAGTCGAGAAAAACGAGATAAAAAATGCAAGGCGAGTGTTTGCCATTAGGAAACGTTTGAAACGATCCGAAGATTCCACGTTTTTCCCATGATTTAGTATGCGAGCAAAACTAATAATTACAGTGCCTCTGACGTTAACTCGGGGTGTGAGAGAGCACACGTAACACGCGATAATAACGCGGTATGTGGTAAATAAACCCACTAAATAATTTACGAGGGGATTTTGCATAATACCATACCAAACGCACGCCCACCTTATCAGGCCTGTGGAAATGTTATTATAAAACTTACACCGCGCACGATTTTGTTGCTCGGTGAAACTGAAGAGCTTTTGATAAGGTTTATAAATACACACGTAACTGTGGAAAATTCGATAGTATTGTTACGTTTATAAGAATAGAACAAATTCAAGGTTTTATTACTCAGTCTCAAATCTTAGCACGTAATTATTTTTTTAACAAACATAATCTTAATATAATACATATACAGGGTGTTTCACCGAGAAATTACATTAAAAGTATGTGGATTTCTTATTGCTGGATTATAATGACGTTTTTACAGTTTATTTAAATAAATCATTGCTTAGAGAATCAATTATCAACTTGGAAAATATGCTACATTTTTCTATTACATAAAAAATAAGAAATATCAATCTCGATTCAGTCGGAAATATCAAAGTTTTTTTGATAATTTAGTTACTAAATAACTTTTTTTGCATATGCAAACATGTATTGATTAATGAGGAGCATGGATTCCGCAATGGAAGATCAACTTCCACAAATTTATGATTATATGAGACATTCTTATCGAATGCCTTTGAAAATAGTAGGGTGTTTCAAATTCGAATCTCACCATGGGGATCTCGCTCTCGTTAAGATTTTGCACTTTTGCAGAATTTCATGCTAATAAATATCCCGTTGAAAAAACTGGGAAAGTGTTTGTTTGTTTTTAAGAAAAATGAAAAAAAAAAAAACTTAAAAAATGCTATTTTCTTTTTATACTTATTTAAAGCAATATTTCAATACAATGAAGACATTCTTATAGCACTTTTTAATGGTCTAATCGCTAGCGTGATAATTGTACTAATAGCATGTTTCGTTTCTTCTGGACCATCATCAACTTTCTTATTTCTTAGGGTATGACGCCCTAAGAAATATAAAAGTTGGTTTTTTATCATATCAAAATCCTCTATTTTTTCTGATTACAATGATACCACATATGATATCTTTATTGTGATAAATTAACACAGTCTTAACAAAATATTTGTTTAATACTAAGAAATCACACATGCCATAACATTTAAAATAATTAATTCAAAATATAATGTAACTTGTAGCTTTGTGTATATAATATTTATAAAAAAAGTTTTGCAATATAGCAAAAATTTACATTATGATTTTTTTTACTAACTAAATGTTACTTTAAAAAATGTAATATGCTAATATTATTTATTTAATTAGTTGACAGATAAACCATTTTACAAATTAAAAACACATTAAAATATACATACACGTGTGCACATTTATACATACAAGCGTAAACAAAATAAACACAATAATATGAAACAACATACTAAATTTGAAAAGTTTAAAGTACAAGTTTCAAATTATACATCACAAATTAAAATTTACAGATATTGATACGTTTAAGCATTTCTTTAATGCACGATTGCAAATTGCATTAATATGGTGAGCAAAATATAATTTGTTATCAAAGATTATACCCAAGTCTCTGAAACTAGTCACTTGTTTGAGGTAAAGGCCATCAATTGTATAATTAAACTGAATGACGTTTTTTTTTTCTTAGAGAAGGTCATTCATTTGCATTTCTCAACATTAAAAAATAAGTGATTGTTGAGGCACCAATTATACACTGAGGTTAAATCTTCGTGTAGCAATACGCAATCATTAAAGGATTTAATCTCTTTATACAGTTTTAGATCGTCTGCAAAAAGAAGAAACGATTAGTGTTTTATAACTTGAGCAATATCATTGATGAAAAGTGAAAATAATGACGGACCACAGTGCCACCCTTGGGGAACATCTGAAGGCACTTGAATTGTTTTTGACAAATATTTTTTTATTGTAATATTAATAAAAAATATTAACACTAAACATATTTATATCCAAAAAAACAGCCTAAGCAGCCTTTTAAATTATTTATTGTAGTATAAAAATACCCTCTAGAAAAATTAATAATAATAGGAATAGAAATTATTAATGTTTTATAATCTCCTAATTGCTCAATAATATTTTATGTTCTGACTATACACATTAGATCAAACATGTATGCTAAATGAATATTAGGAAGGTCTCATATTCAAACTTTGTTTTGTCTTTAAATCACCGAAAACTTTATAAAATATTGTACATTTATGAATTCTAAAAATACTCTCAAATGTAACTATTTGAATATTTAATAAATAATAATATTTAATTTTAATATTTGACAATCAATGACAATGATATCCATCTAGTTGCTGTAAATGAGTGCTTCTTTAGTGAAAATAAATAAAAATTCAAAAAAGAACATAACTAATAACTATAAAGGTATGATAAATTAAATCCTTGTAATCAGAAGAAATAGAGGATTTTAATCTAATAAAAAACGAATATGGCGTCCATAAGAAATGAGAAAGTTGATGATGGTCCAGAAGAAAAGAAACATGCTATTAGTAAAATGAGTATCCCATCGATTAGACCATAAAAAAATGCTACAAGAAATTTTGCTTCAAATAACAAACATATAAATAAAAAAAATCGATTTTTTCAGTTGTTTCTCTTTTAGTTTTTTCTTTAAACAAAGAAATTTAGCACAATTTTCTCAGCGGAATATTAATCAGCATGGAATTCTGTAAAAGTACCAAATTTAAACCTACCCTCTATCTCTTTTAATAAGCGAGATCCCCATGGTGAGACTCGAATTTGAAACACTGTATACAGATTTGATAATATTATTATTACACGAAATTAAATTACTAGGATCTCATGACACTGTTTGTAAATGGATTAAACAATTTTTAATGGGTCGCAGTTAATGTATCTCGATAAAGATTTATTAATGTTCCCTCTGGTGTTCCGCAAGGTTCCCATTGTGGTCCAATTTTATTCCTTATTTATATTAATGGCGTATCGCTGTTCATAAAGTATTTGCAATATTTGTTGTTTGCAGACGACCTCAAATTATTTATAGAAATTTAGTTCCCACATGACTGTTTATTACTTCAAAAAGGATTTGATTTTGTTTATAATTGGTGCTGTCAAAATCAGCTATATTTTAATTTATATAAATGTAAGTGCTACCTTATACAAACAGTAGTTATCACGTAGCTAATAACTCTCCAACGCGGAAGATTCCGATAGGGCGACCATTATCGCTCGTGTCATTCAATTTTAAGCGTGCTGTCAATTTACTCTTAGGCAAAAGCACTTGTAAAGTAAACTCAAAATTGTTGAAAGTTTGTGATTTTCATCCAAGACACTTTCTTAGCTGTAATAAAAATTAGCGTCATAACAATGGTATCGACTTTGAACAAATTTTTATTAAAAAGAAAATACCAATTTGCATAAATAGTAAACATTTTAATACAATATATTAATTGGAAGTCCATATACTTTTAATGTGCGTTCACGGTGGGTCACCCTGTATATAACATACAATACAATTCTAATAATTTACAGGGATTTCATTCTTCTTTCTGTATTTAGAGATTTTGAATTAATTCCATGCTATTGACTGATGGTCGTTTTTTTTATTTCGTTTTTATGAGGTATTCTCTTTGTTGTACTCTATTCCATTTTTTATTTGGAAATATGTTTTTTTATTATCAATTTAAAAGCAATCTAGTTTTTTACATATATTGGTAGTATATTCATAGATATTCGTTGAATTTATTTGTTGGAAATTGATGTCCACTTTTATTTAAATTAATTTGAAAGAAAATTGATTGATTTTCAAAATTGGGTTTATTTTCAACACTCAATAGATAAAAATAATAATAAAATGTAAAGGAACATATTCACTTAATCTGCAGATAATTATTGTCGAGAAAAACGCTCGAACAAGTCGATAAGTATTTTTAACTGCGCATCTGTTCAACTAAAAATGGTACAGAATGTCCCCTAAACAAATGCATATGAACAACATACATATGCTAACACTAACATTTTAAGTTAGTTTTTGTAAACGGAACACCCTATATATTAATATATTGTTTGGATTATTTGAGGTATTCTAGGCAATTTTTGTAAATATTGTCATATATGTACTTTTAACTATTAAGGAAATATTGACAGATAAAACAACCTTACTCAGTGTAATCATTACGAAAATAACACATTTATTATTCCATTAAATTTTATTCAGGTGATCATTTTTTGGAAAAAAGCTCGGAGACTTCGATTAGTATTTTTAATTTTGCATCTTTCGGACTAAAAAATTTGTATACAGGGTATCTCACAAACAAATGCCGATACAAAGTTATATTTTTGAACACCTTATATTTTATTACACATTTAGATTCTTTGGAAAATTCGAGAATTTTGTTGTGGATTTTGTTCCATTCCTATCTTCAACTGTTCACAAAATAATGGCATTATTCCATAATTCTATGTCAAACATTAAAAAAATGAACCATTACAACGATGACTTGCATCACATCACAGTTGTAATGGGACGCAAGTAATTTTAAATAAAAATTTACAGTAATATATCACACACAAAATGACAATATAAGAATAATAGCAAATGTCAAATAGCTGATTTAACATAATTTAACAATCTACAATATTTCGTAAACAGTTGAAGATAGGTATAGAGTGGTGTGTACGGAAAGTATCTGGAATTCTCTCAAGAATCCAAAAATCGAATAATATATAGGGTGTTCCATTTATATAAAACTTTGTATCAGCATTTTTTCTTGGACCTTTCATTGTGAACGCACTGCATATATACAAAAAATAGTATTATGGAGGTTGGTAAATACTTCCAAAATCTTGGATTTTGACAGATAGGTTTGTTCGTTGAGGAGGCATCCTGTTCTTTTTTAAATCTATTAACCTTCAGGTTTTTAATAGATTTCTTTTTTTTTTCTTTTTTTTATTACGGAGTCTCCTGAAATCTATATTAATGTTATGGTTTTCTTCCAGATAGTTTGCAAATGTAGATGTTTTTTTTGGTTGTTTCATCCATACGTCTCTTTTTTATCTTTCATCTTCTTTCCGAACGATATTTTGGGTCAGCCATTACACCTTATTTATTTATTTATGTATTTAAAGGATTTGCCTCTTGAACCAATATAATTAATAATATTTATGTATAATAGATTGCAGAACAAAAATAAAGAAATAATAACAACAACAAGAAAAAAAATAATTGGTGCACCTTTCCTTCTTAACATATAGACTCCATCTTTCTTGACTTTGCCTTTATGTCTTTATTTTTTTTTACAATTTATCCTAGGTTCTTGATAGTTTTATATGCAGTATTTTTTTATGTTCTTGTGTGTTCCGATTTAGCGCTTAAGGAATTACCACCTTCGTGTCGAAACGAAATTTTTGATTATTATTATTTATTCTATAATAAACAAGTTATAACTTCAGCGCCCGTATACTGACCGCTGGGAGTCTACCCTGTTCCCAGGAAGGTTAGTATTCATTCCTGGAACGCCAACATCGATTAATCCTCGGATTTTTCAGCACTTCTAGAGTGCGACTTTTCTTCAGAGTAAAAAAAGGACTCCCTGGATCAGAGAGAGATAGCAGATAACCATCACAACATCCGGAGAAAAAAATAATTTTTCCTTTATATATTTTTGTAAATATTTTTAATCATTACCAAACTAACAGTTGTAATACTGTTAGTTTGGTAATGCAAAACGTGAAAAATTTTTTTTCGTTTTTTCTTTGTTCTAAGAATTCCATGGCATTAAAACACACAAACATCCCAACTATTTTCTATTGTTAATTATTAAAATAAAATTGTTAAATAATTAAATTTCCACTGTATGTAACGAAATTAAAAGTTTTTATGTAACGAAAATACTTAACTGGTTTATACCACTTTTATTTTACTTTTGTGTCTAGTTTCAATTACACGATAATCATATCAAATTAGTTTGAGTCAGTAAATTAAAATGAAAGTGGTATAAAAAAGTTAAGTGTTTTCTTTGTATCAAAATTGAAAATATACCACGAAGCGAACGCCTATAATAGCGTTAATAATAATTTATATTTATTTTTTCTTTATTAAATTAAATAAAAAGAAGTTGAAAATAATTAATTAATAAATTATTTTGCCTTTAGCTACTATGACAATATCATTCTTTTTATTTAATTTATTTAAATAACTGTGCCCAAGTGAATAAATCCTTTTTCTATTAATGTCTTTACTATTTTAATTATAATATTGTGATTATAGTTAATTGTTTTTGCAATTGCACACAAAATTTCTTCAAACAATTTAAAAAATTGAAAATGTCAAATTCTCCACAATTGAAAATGTACAAAAAGATCTAGTAAACTTTTAAATTTCGATTTTACTCGCTTAAACCAAAAATTATTAAAATTAATTGATTTGATTTAATAATTTGCCTTTATCTGACTTTTAAAACCATCACATTTGCGTATTTAATTTAGTTTATATGTTCATTTATTCGTCAATTAAAAAAATATAAATGCACATATAATATTTTAAAAATAAAGAAGTGAAGAAAGGAATGTAATATAAATGTTACTATTAATTTTATGCTTCTTTTTAGAAATTTTTTATTTTTATATACAAACATTATGTTTAATTTGTTTGTTTATATTTTTTCCTTTATTCATTTATAGTTGTAGCAGAATTTCTAATATACTAATCTGTTGTAATTCTTGGTGTTTTAACTAGAGGTGGGCAAAGTCGATCTTTTCGATCTTTCTTGTTACTGCAAAATTAAGTATATGACAATTTTATTAATGCAACATATTTTACATTTGTAAATAATTCTTACTCAATGAATTTATTTATTTAAATTTGTTCATTTAGAAATACGTGATTAACTAATATCATTCGATTTTTCCCAACACTAGTTTTAACATTTTTTGGGTTTTTCTCAGATCAGTATTATTTTCATTCAACTTATAAGCTATACTAAAATTGTTTTCTTATCGGGTTAGATAAATACTTATTCATGTTTCTTATTGCAGTTGTATATATTTTATGAGTTGTATTTCACATATAAAGTTTTTCTGTTTGTTTCACAACAAATATTTTATTGTTTTAATTTCTTCAATTTAGTATTTTTGATATTACTTTTTTTTATTGTGGTATTTACATTTATTTTTTCGTTTGTTTATTACTAGAGTGTTTTTTTATGTACCTCATTTCTAGTACTTTCATATGTTCCTACAGTTTTTGGGGCTTTCTACCCTACTATAAAATGCAGATATATTCTCCGTAGATATGTATTTTTTCTATTAGATTTATTTCAAATATATGGCTTGATTTAGAATTTTACTTCTGTAGCTCCCCTGTATGTGTTAATTCCTATAATGCCCTTTTTATGAGAATTAATAAAAAGAATAACATCGAAATATTAAAAACGTTTCTTTGTAGCTGGTCAGCTTTAACATGCCTCTTAAATCTTTTACCTACAAACTGGATAGTGTATATCCTATTAGGAGTTTTGATCATATTGGATTATTATGACGCCACAACACATCACCGCTATCTTCTCGACTAGATATGTTAAACGCTAAATTTCTGTGGAAACTAGTATATAATGAAATTGATTGTCCTTACTTATTAGCTAAATTACATTTTCAAGTCTCAAGGACCTCATCATTGCTGTACATTCAAAAAGTGAACATCAGGAACAAACATAATGTAGCGGGCACCCATCACTTTTTGGCATTGATACACATTATGTATCAATGCCAAAAAGCTATTGGATTATTTACGGAATTTATTTTATACTAAATATATGTAGCATAGAAAATATAAAATGTCTATTTTTAATTTGTTTTTTTTTATGATACTCGCCATGTACATATGAATGTATTATTTTCATATAAATGATTATACCGTTGGAAATTTTTTGTGGGGGGAGGGGCTGTGGATGGGGAAAATCCATTTATGGACTAAGTGTCCGATTCCTCTCGATCTGAGAAATTACCGATTAAAAACCTCTTCCACTTACCAGCATCGACTGCCAGGGTTTGTTTCGTATAAAGCAGAAAAAATTGTCTTCCTGAAAAATTCCTGTACAAATAAATAGTCATTGTTATGTCAAAAAATACATGTTTCACGAATTTTTCAAAACTTTTAAAGAAATGAAAAATAGTGTGGGGAAGTCATTGTAAGGTAAGAAATGAAATAAATTACCATTTTTACAAATATACCGCTTTATCTTTAAAAAACAACAATCTATTTTTCATTTAATAATTTTTCATTAACTATTAAATGTTCACTGAAAAACATATTGGACTGAATTCCCCGGCGAAAGTACTATACTAATACTAATGTGTAATATGTAATCTCTGTTTAGGTTAGATCGAATATAATTTGGTTTGGTTTATTTAATTCTTAATACAAAGTAATGAATACTTTGTAAATTTATTCTATTATTTTTAGAGGTGTTGTTCCTTTTTAACTCCAATTATTATATGTCGCTTAGGCTTAAATGGAATTTGGATTTTCTATAAGTCTGTTAAAGTTTTTATATTTATTTGTTGTTTGGTTATTAGTTTTCGTTAATTTTCACCGTTAATAGTTCGAAGTTATTTACAATTTAATTAGCTTTAACTTAAAAACTGATTATATTTCTAGAAGTCACTTCAAAAGTCGCGCGCGTGTGTTGCATGTGTGAAATTGACAATGTTATCCCTTTCGATTGCTAGGATAAAAATGAACGGTGATAAATTTAAAGTATTGCCTTGAATAATCCGCCATCGAATCTGCCATAAAAATGTATTTTTCTTAGAGGCTCGGAAACAATTGATGGCGAGCAAAATAAATGGAAGGGCGAGTCGACAAAAAAAGAAAGGTATAGAGAGAGAAACGAATAGAAGCGGACCACGTCTCGCAAATTTATCTTTAAGGTTTTTGAGGATTTTTTTTATGCGCGAGAGAAGTTTTATAAAATTGAATAACTAAAAAAAGGGAAAAGAAAAGAAAGGCGAGGGAAATGTAAAGGGGATTGGATCACAGAATATGTTTTATGTGTGGGTAGGTAAGTTACGATAGTTATACTTTCAGATTCAATATTTCTGATAGTTGTATATTATGTCAATAAATAAATCTTAATCGTGGCTATTATGTAGGGGAAATGTTATGTTTAACGTGTATCTTATTAATTTAATTCATATTTTTCGTATATATATATATATATACGAATTAAAATAGCTGTTTAGATTGTGATGATAAAAAATAACATACACATTAAACTTAACATTCCTTTTGCGGAATAGCCCCGAATATATCATATTTTATAAATAGTAGAGATTAGCAAAGTCGATCTTTTTGATCGTTTTAGTCATTGTAAAATTAAGTATATTACAATTTTCTTAATGTTATTTAAAATATTAATATTGGAAAGTGTGACCTATTTATTTATAAACTCAAATTTATTATTATTCAATAACTTCAGATACTTAAAATTGGTTATTCAGAAATACTTCATTATTAAATTTAATCGATTTTGCCCAAGACCAACACTAATAAGTAGTAGGAAACTCCATCGTTCGCCTTATTTGACAATGATAAACTGACAAACTAAAATGTATTTATCCACCCAAAAGAGGGCTAACTTACCCTTTAAAAAAAAACATTAAATCAAGTTGAACAAAATTGTTAATTCTAAATATTAAATTAATTATTTGAAAATAAATTATTTACCGTGTATTTAAATTTATTTCTTTTCTGGAAATCGTTACAAAATAAAGCTTAAAAAAATATTGAATTATCAATGCCTCTCCGAATAATTTAGTAAAGGTGGTTTTCAAATATCTGAATGATTTCTTTTTATTCTTTGTGAATTTTTTTAAAAGAATATGTTGGTTAGATTAAAATATTGAAAATATATTAACATGTAACATAATTGGCTAACTTTATGACTGTGACATATTCATTTGTGGCTGTCTACATATATTAAATTAGTTACATTTTCCATGCAAATTATAATCGCGATTCCGGATGAAAAGCCGCGAGCACATTGTATTATGAAAGAATCGTTAATATTAAAACGTTAAAAGTGCTTTTTGCAAGTTGAAACGTCGAGGATTATACCAGTATCAGGGAGAGAGAAAAAAATGGAGAGGAAGTAAAGGAAAAGAGGCAGAGAAAATGGAATATGGTCGGTGGCTCGGCGAGGTGATGAAAAATTCAGGTGCAGAAATCTTTTATATGAAACAGCATAAAAGCGTTTAAAATGCGGCTGGATATTTATGCAGAGGGAGGGGGCAAGTCGCAACGGGGGTAGGCACTAGACACAAGGACGGGGCATCTGCACGTTCCTTTTACATCTATCATCGCTATCTCCTCCATTCGTAACCCGAGGCCGAACTCGCACACACACACATTTCTGAATCTTTTTAGTTTTTAGTACTTTTCTCCCCTTTATCTCATCCACCGATGCGAAACTTTTTTCCCCGTATAAATTCGTGAAGATATAACGTCATCGTCAAATCATCCCCCTTCGCGCATACGGGGTGGACTCTTTTTTTTCTGGGAGAGAGAAAGAGAAGCGATCGATGAACGCAGAAATTTATCCTCTTGTTTTCGTGGAACTAAAGTAATCTGCTAGATGCTAGATAAACATTTCAGCGGGCCTTTGTTTACTTCTTCAGGGCACAAAGCGTCTATTTTAACTATTCCTTTTGTTTTATTTTCTTCTTCGGCGAAATGCGAGGCTTTAATTCGTACGACATATGCTCATTCTCACATGATACCGCTCAAATGCTTTTTAGAAAAGAAAGAGAACTTGAAAATAATTAGACCTAAAAAAAGAACAGTTGCTTTTACAGTTTTGTTTAATTTTAAATCTGTTTTAATTTTATTGTAAAATAAATCTTAATAAAGCCTAATAATTGTCGGCTTTTTTTTTCAATTGGAGTTTTAAATCAATTTCTTCTTAAATAGGTCAATATCATCAAAGAATTGTATAATTAAATAAAATATTTACTAAATTGATAAAAAGGCCAAATATAGCGCACAGTTCTTTATAAATTTCTAACTTATGAAATATGTATTTTTTAATATTATTAACCGATAGTTACTTCACAATATCCACATTCTTTCTGGCGATTTCGATTTCTGGAAATGATGTATATTTTACGGCCAAAGTGATTATATAGCGATTATACATAATCACTTGACATTATTGATAATCGCTAAATTGTTTAGTTACTTTAATTTTTTACTTCGTCCACATATTATTTATAATAGCTAGTATGAATTGGGCAAAGTAATAAATTTGTAGTGAACTATTTTCTTAAAATTAAAATATAAATACTTCACATTCGCATATGATATTTCGAGGCGACGCGGCGAATGATGGTACAGAATATGAAAAACCGTTTTAACATAAAAGTCTGTCAACGTATTACAAACAAAGGCAGAAATAACAAATTGGTAACAAGTGATGAGTATATATCCTTAATCATAAAAGTAAAAGAAACGAAGAACAAGACTGCTAAGAAACCTGAAGATTATAAGCGTTTTTTCAAGAAACAATGTTGTTAAAATTAGAACACCAGAAAAAATAATAACTACTGTGAAAAAAAAACGAAGGTAATACAATTATTTACAACGTTCACTTAGATGAAACGACTATCACATTAGAATTGGACATGGCGGTCGAATCAGAATGATGAAAGAGCTATACAAATTTAACTGCTGAAATCGTCATAATTAATTTGAACCTCTGTGAACCATGTCAGAAAAAAAAAGTTTACGAAAAAAAGGACTCGTCGTGAAGCCGATTTCCAGCAACGAGCTGAATTTAAGATATCAAACATACTTGATAGATCACCTTACTAAATTCAATCAGTTGGGAACTTTAAAAAATAAAGGAACGGAAGACATAGCACATCACTTGCTGGACTTCTTTACCATTTTCTGAGCACCAAGCATTTGGCAAAGCAACAATGGGAAACAATTTACAAACAAAGTCGTTGGAGAAGTATGTGCTATGTGGCCGAAATTGATAATCGTACATGGTAAGACTCGACAGTTTCAATCACAAGGATTTATTGAAAGAGCTAACCAATATATAGAAAAAATGATCTATACATGGCTGGATTCTAGCAAGACTATGGAATGGTCTGAAGGACTAGATTCATTCAATTTATGAAAGATCGACCCTACCACGCAGGAATAAATCGTACTCATTACGAAGCAATGTTTGGTTGTCAAACCAAGGTCGGATTAAATACTTTTCTTCAACAAGACTCACTGGAAGGACTTTTAACAGAAGAAGAGCTGGATTTATTGAATCATAACCAAGTTGACAAAGAGAAGTAAACTTACGGAGGTTTCAAACACTGACTCGCTTGCTAAACATTTTATAGAAGATGTGCTCGAGCTTATTTTAAACAAGTTGATTAGAAGAGGATGGCCAAAACGGATGAATCTCCGTCATTGTGGTTGAAAACAATAACCATTTGGATACAATAGATATATCAAATCATCAGCAAAATTAGGAAGGAGTACCAAAAACAAGCCGACTTTCTCTTCGGTCAAATACCCCGTTGCCATTCAAGGTGCATGAAAACTTTTCATCTAGTCGGCCAAGGATTTCAGCACTATAATTAAAAAAAATAATTAGTTAAAATTGATTACATTTTTATAAATATGCACTTCTAATAGATGCTAATATAAATAGTCCAAAATTTATGTAACTCAAAATATTACAAGAGTCTCGCTTGCAAATTTAAATAAATACAAATGGTCCACCGGTAAATGAATACACTTTTTTAATTCAACATTGTATTTATGTTTATATCAATGTCTACGTTATATTACTATTTAGTAGAAAATTATTTTCATATTAGATAGGTAGATTACGTTACTACATATATTTACTTACAATATAACTTAAATAAAGTAAAAGTTATTGTTTCATTAGTCTGACAAAATTCTACTAGTTATTATATATACTGGCTAGATTAATTGATTAATACTACCCTAAGAATTATTTGGCTTATATTTCGTAGAAATTTTTTGTCGTCGCTGGATTATATACATAATTGCTGGATTAATCACTTTGGCTGTAACATATAAATATAATAACCAAACAATATACTTATATTGGTTCTTTTTGTATTGCAATGTAAAGTTCATATCATTCTAGATATTCCAATAAATCCAATCCATTCCATTTACGATAAAAAAGTAAACGGTGTAAGAATATTGCTTAGTTTTATGATCATAAATTAATAATCAATGCGTCCATTTCAACAATTACTTAACACCAATTAAATATTATTTGGTATTACACATAAGATTTGAAATAATTGTTTCGTTTAAATGTTCCTCGGAAATGCTGATTAATCTCATTCAGAAATCGTTGATTAATTCTTGGAATATTTCTCGTTGGAGACAACATTTAAATTACTTTAATGTATGAATCAGTGTAACTTTTAATAATGACAAGACATATAAGAACCTTTAAAATTTATAGAAAAAAGAATTTAATTATTTAAATAAATTAAATAAAAAGAATTTGAAAATAATTTGTAATAACAATAATAATAATATTTTGAATATAATTAATATTGATGTGACATTTGTAATTCAGAATGTCATATTAGCTAAGTAGGAAATAATTTAATAATTACTTTCAAATTCTTTTTATTTAATTTATTTAAAATTCCAATTCTCAAATCAGTAATCGTTATCGATTCTTAAACTGAATAATTTATCAATAGGATTATTTTAGGATTCTCTCTTTAGCCACTGTGACATTTGTAATTCAGAATGTCATATTAGCTAAGTAAGAAATAATTTAATAATTACTTTCAAATTCTTTTTATTTAATTTATTTAAAATTGCTATTCTTAAATCAGTATTTGTTACTATTGATTCTTAAAATGAATAATTTATCAATGGGATTATTTTAAGATTATCAATGCAAAACATCTAAAACGCTTCACGTTTTAGATCATCATAACAAGTTCAAGTAGGTCTCAATAAAATTAAATGAAACGTATGTTGATACTAACTGAACTTAAGCAATTTCAAAATTATATTAAAAAAAATCAAATTGTTAAAATTTCTATTTACTATTGTTATTATAGTCAGGTTTATAGGGATAGTTAAAATTATTTGCAGCTCCTTTGATTTTTCCAATCACCATGGAGAAACACTCTTGAGCCATTAGGACTGCTTATTTGATAAAATATTTTAATTAAACTAAAATGAATAGACTCCATCAATTCATCTAATCTATTCAATATACCATAGGATCACATGTACAGTGAAATCTCATTATTGAAACAACTATATTCCATTTAATTGTTACTGCTAGCTCAATTTCTTAAAATTATACACGTTTAAATTATGCCCCTTACTTTATGATAAACCCTTTTTTACACATTATTCTCAATTGTAATTTATAATTTAGTATTTATGTTACCAATGAAAGCACTCGCAATCTAGGCTTCATAATTCACAACTGCAAGGACTTTAATTTTAACGCTATACATTGTTTAATGCCCTGGTATTAAGTAAAATTAATTATTGTCTTTGCGTTCGGGTACCCGAACATTAGATATATGTTGCAACGCTTAAGAAAGCACAAAGGAGTTTTCTTCGCCACTTGTACTTTCGAAAGCATGGATAAAATCCTTCCGTTCACGTTACACATAATAAACTCTTGTTTGAATTCTTTTCAATAATTTCAGTATGCTGCTAAAGAAAAGAATTCGAGACAAATATTTTCTGAGTATTTATGATCGCCATATATTTATAAAATAAAATATATTTATATTACAGGGTCTCAAAACATGATTTATTTACATTACATTTTAGATAGTGAATTTAGTAATCGAGTCTTTTTGAATTTCCAATTTTAAGTAGCTAAAGTTAATAAATAATAATAAATTGGAGTTTATTGATAAATAGGTGTCACTTTTCAACATTAATAACATAAATAACTTTAAGAAATTTGGCGTATGCTTCATTTTGCAGTGACATAATTGATCGGAAAGATCAATTTTGCTCTTTTGTATTCGATATTCTAAACCAGAATGATTACAGGATTTTTTGAAAGATATTTAATTAATCACTAATATAAGTTCAATTTGTGATTATAAAAATAATAAAATGGAATTAATTATCCAATACATCATTAATATCTCCCAAAAGAATGTTAGAATGTTTAATACTATCTAAAAAGTAATTGTAATCGCCAAAATATAGTTTATATGTTTGTCCATCTATCGAGTTAAAACTAATTTTTAAAAATCACCTTTCTTTAGTGTAATAAACTAAAATTCTCGGTCGTCTACCTTATAGACCCAAATTATTGACGATGCCACCTGAAATTAGGCAAAAGATGGCGCTTCTTCTATCTTTCTAATTATGTGATTCAAATAAATTATATATTTTCTTGTTCTATTCGATTGAAAAAAAAAACTGTGATCGCCATTTTTTTCTTTCCTACCTCATCGAATCAGTTTATTTCATATGCAATGGCTTGATGAAGGTAGTTGAACGAATGTTGTTTTGTGATTAAACAGTGATACGAATTATATAATTGATTGTACGTCGAATAAACTGGTCTGACGAAGTCCGACAGAACTGGCCATCACCAGTTATCTAAACGCTAGATGAAGGGAGATTGAACATTATAGAAAATTAATTTATTTTGTTCCTTGGTCTTTTAATTCTGACAATTTCGCCTTCCTTTAGTGAAGCAAATAACGAATCTCGGTCGTTTATCCTTGTAAAGCCAAATTATTGACGTGGCCACTTATTAATTAGGAAAAAGGTGGCTTTGTGCTTTTTTTTTTTTTCAAAAAGAATGTGTTCGCATTTAAAAATGCAAATTAATAAAACCCATCTTGATTATTTTAAAGTATATTTTTATTTAATTTTAAATTAAACATTCCTTATATTGATTAAAAGGAACTGATATATATCCTACTATACCAAGAAAAAGTTGTCCTTTTGATTAGTAATATTAAAAATTCTCCAAATTCAAGTGGGAAACAGCAACATCAAAAATGCATTTTCTCCTATTAATTAATTTTGTTTCTTTTATAAGTATTCATCCGGTATACATTATATTACATTTCTTGTTATTTTATATTATCTTCATTATCCTGTAAGTGGTTTATTAATTATAAACCTACTAGAACATACATAATCATCTTAATTGAGATATTTGATGTTATATTAATTTACAAAATATCGCACATTGATTTACAAGATAGCTCTCGGCCATTAGTATTTCTGCCGACAATCCTTATAAGTCATTTATGTGTGATGATATGAACTCATTATTGGTGGAATTGAAGATGTTTGAATTTTGGAGGGATGTTAGGATTTCTTGTAACGCATAGAAGATTTAAAAGTTCTAGGGTAAGAGGTTTGTGGCATTTTTTTAGGATAGATGGGCAATTTGTTGAGATTAGGAGATAGAACTGTTTTTTTTACAAATGAATGAATTGGAGGGGTTGCAAGGTGTTGTTTGGATGTTGGATTTTTGTAAGAATTTTGAATTTGTATCTATTATTATTATTTTCCATTCTTTTCCAGCTATTTGGCGTGCGGTGTTATTCTAGTGAGGAAACAATTCAGTTTATCTCACTAGTTCAACAACTTTCGGACAATATGGTATTTTTACAGCAAGACTGTATGTTGCCTAACATTAATTACACTGTCAGACAGTCGGCCATCCTTGATGTTGTCTTTTGGATTATTGTTTACTATTCCTTCAACTGATATTACCAAGGGGTATATTTTTACGCTCTTGAGATTCCATGATTTTTTTTTATTTCATAAGCCAGATTTCGTATTTACGATTTTTTTCCCTCTCCATCTTTTAGATGCTATGTGACAGGGACACTGTAATATCTATGATCTTGGTAGTTTGTTTTAACTTATATATAAGTATTACGTCTGGTCTATCGTAGTCTACTGAACTGATCGGTCGCAATAGGTCGGTTCCAGTATAGTATTTACAGACTCCAATACTGGCTGTGGGGTGTATTTGTAGTAGGGTGGTGGCTCACTATAGAGAAGATTATTTATTTTTACTATCTGTTGGTATATCAGTTTAGCAAACTGATTGTGTCTTCCTAAGTAGACGGAATTTGCGAGTGTGGGGCATCCGGCCACCATATATTCTATTGTCTCCCAAGCACTTCCGCATTTTCGATATTTATCCTCTACTTTCAACTTTAAACAATGTTTCTCGCAATTTTTAGTTTTGGTCACTGTGTCTTGTATTGTCATTACAAACCCCTCGGTTTCTAGGTAAAGTTGTCCTCGCATGAGCCATTTAAATGATGTTTGACAAACAACTTCGTTAGTTTGAATTGGTTTAGGGTATCTTACATGGATTGCCTTTTCCGCCCATTGTATATCTAATACCCATTGTTTTCCTGACATATACTTTTCATCATTTCACTCCTACCTGCCTTAAATCTTTTTCGCATATCATCTTCCAAGCGAAAGCATAAGTTCTTAATATTTACAAGTTCCCTCTCTCCATATTTTCTTCTTATTATTATTATTATATAAAAAACAATGTAATTATTTCAAAAAATGTGATAATAGATTTTTTTTCTTTTAATCGGAAAAACTATTTTGGGCAACAACTTCTATTATTTTGTTAATTGTTGAGCCTTCTATTTTATTACACATTGTTTTTCAATTTTAATAAATAAAACACTCTTATATTTCATTTATATAACTCGGATTGTTTTATTGTTGACTATAGTTTTGATAATGACCCGTTAAGGTTATCGAAACTATGGTCAACAATAAAACAATCCGAGTTATTCAAACGAAGTAAAAAGGGTTTATTTTTTTAAAAATTTCTATTATTAACTGAGATAGTATTTTAATCCGAAAAGTAACTTCAAACGAAGACTATTAAACAGAGAAAGACGGCTAGACTTCATGAGAATGAAGTCATATAACTCGAAGGATATGTAAAATTAATTATTAAGATATGGGAATGGGTAGAGCTATTTTGGACAAAGTGTAAAGATAAAAAAAGAAATACGTTCGAAAGGCGTAGTTGTAACACTGCTCAAAGTTCTTCTTTGTATCTGTTTCAGCTAAGCTAATTACATAGAAGGTAGTTTACTCTGCAATAAACGCTTTTTGAATAATCAACGTAAAAAATATCAAGTGGCTTTTTGCGATCAAATTAATACTGCAATCAATTACATTACAGTTTACAAATAGTTCTAGAAATTTATTGATGTGAACATGTAGCTGTATCCATTGTGACTATAAGGCTAAAATTAGAAATAGAAAATAGAAGAAGACTATTTGAGGTTTAATATATATTTAATTAGAAAATTTCAACATAAATAAAGAAAATATAATTGTCGAAAAAAATAAATAAAACAACATCGATCCCAACCGCTCGAATCGATTTTGTTTTATTTTATTGTATTGTATTCGCGTGTATAGAGGAAAGATAATATGATTTTGGATGCGGTTTCACCGTTTCAAATATTAATATAATAAAAAAATTATTTGTTTCCATCAGATAGATATACGGTAGGTTCTAGAAGCTTTTTTGGTTCACTTTTGTTTTTTGTTGTTAAATCATCAATATTGTTATGAAGTTGTTTAATCAACGTATAATTTAATGGTTTTATGTTTTAGAAAAACAATATGTATTTATATGTTTTCAATGAAAATATATAAAATCTTTATTTTTGAAAGTTACATTAAATTATATCAAAATATTTACATCATTGCAATAATTTACAAATCGTTAAGCCTCGGAAAATAGCAATTTACTATCGATCTTCCTGCCTATTTTTATAATGTAAGCGTGAAATAAATTATAATTTAAATAATATAAACTACAAAAAATCGATTTCGATTACTAGTATTATGGAAAATAAAAAAAAATATAGATACTTTCTTACTTTCTTTACAAATCTAAGAAGGCAAAGAAAAAAAAAATCATACGATCTTAAAGTAATCGAGTCTAGTATAAATAATTTATGGTCAATGTTATTTGTTTAGTATACAATTTATTTTTTTAATAAATACGAATCTTTAAGCAAACAAGTAGGAAGTTATATCGCTCCTCTTGATCTGTCGTTAAAGTAACTACGTTAATTTAAATCAAATAAAAATAATTCGTAAAATAAATTTACTCAAATAATTAATCTACAAGTGAGTACAATCAATAAAACAAACATATATTGCATAACAATTATTTGTGTAATGCAATTTTTTTTTATTCGAAAATATTTAATAAAACAAAAACAATGCAGTTGTTTAATAATTTTCTAGAACGTATTACGTTATTTCACAAACACCACTTCAAGAAGAAAACAAAACTTTTACGGTTCAGATTTTCCTTACTTCTAGTATAGATTTCGAAGCAATTTGAGTCAGAAAATGATTAAAAAACATTTTTTATTCATTTTACCTTATGTATTTTATATTAAATTTTAATTATAAAATACGTGACAATTTATATAAACGTAACATAAATTTTCATATCTGAACATAGATAAATTTTCATTAAACTATCTCTCAAACATTAAAAAATCTAAATTTATCTGTTGAAAATTAAATATTGTGCGTCACTTCTCTTATGGTTCGAAAAAATTTTATCAATGAAATGAGCATACGTTTTCACTATTATTACTTTTAATTTTTTCACCACTTTATCCATTGAGTAATCAGTTAAAAAATATAGAAACAAATTTCATTGAAAAATATTTTGAAAATCTATCTTCAACGTTAATTTTAGTAAATTCTAATAAACTGTTTATTAGTGAAGACTAAATATGCCCAGAATGTCTTTATGAAAGTTATTTTTTTTTTTTTTGACAAAGTAGAACCTTAATATGTTAAATTAAAAACGTACTTAATTATTGTTTAACATTGTAATGCGAACTCAAAATATATAAAAAATTGTTAAATTAAATACATTATGCCACTGCAAAAGATACAAGCAACCTTTTTAAAATCATTTTCTATGCACAAACGGATTCATTATTTTTACTAGCAACAACTGTACACTTCTTTGATAGTTATTTAGTAAAAATAATTTTCTAATGCAACAGTAGGGCGCTTTTCGATCCCTTGGAAATTTATCTTGGGTCTTGTAGAATCTTAGAACGGGTCCTTGAAATATTCATACAGAAGGAAACAAATTTAAGGGAGTTTTATAGCATTTAAAAGAAAATAAAAACTAGCAATAGAAATTACAAAAAAAACATAAAAGGAACAGTTTGAGACAAAGTAGAGAGATAAAGATAATATATATTATGTTCCAATAAATAAAAAGGATAGAGAATTTGGTATAAATGATAAGAAGAACTTTACTTATTGTCCTACTAATTTTAGGAATATTTACTCCATTTAAAATACCCTCTACAAATAGCAATTTGAACTGACAAACTCGGAGAGAATTTAAATTCTTTTACAAGTTCATTTTAAGTTATCGTGTTTTCATACTCACAAAATTAATTATTTTTTTGTTAGCGTTTCTCCTTTTTTAGTGTCCTTTTTTTCACGTATTTTATTTGTGGACATCCACTTAAGTTAAGTTTACGCTCAGGTAAATCACGGGCGTCCGCTTTAATTACCGGACGGATTGTTTTTTCGGAGTGAGAGCGCCAAGATTTTTCCGAAATAAAAACCTCTCCGCGGTGCGTTCGGGCCCATTTATTTCCGGAACGCGCTCGTATTTCACCGCGTTAACCATGAATTCCGGCGCATTGTTGTGGAGGGATTTTTAATTTAAGGAATCCACTTCCCTATTCATTATCATAATGTGGAAACTTTTCCGCAAAAAGAGAAAGAGTGGGGGAGAGAGCGAGAGCAGAATAAAAAACAAAGTTTTCACCCCGCTTTTTGTTTTATTTTTCAGGACGCGGACCCCTGGGAAAACAAACATGTATTATTAAAAAAAGAGCGCGAGGCTTGTTTTATTAATTCGGAATTAGCATATTATTTTTTTATAGAAAGTTTCTTTATGTATATTATATCGTTAAATAAAAACAATACAAATTTACAAATTATAAAATATTTACAAAAAAATCCCATTTTCAATATTTTAGTAATTCCAATATTAAATATAATGAATATATGACAACAGGAATGTTACACAAGAATGGGTAAATTAATAAAAGCTAGATGCCATTTATTAATTTGCTTATTCTTGTGTAATATTCCTGTTGCCAGATATTCTTTACATTACTTTTAGCCATTTTAATTTGCTAGTTTTTATATTTGATTTTATCTTGTGTTGTATTTTATTTTTTAAATAATAGTTATTACCACTGGCGTATGTATGGCGAGATTTTAATAAATGATAAAAAAACGTTTTTGTAACGCTGTAACAAACATTAAACGTTATTTTCATTTTGGTGAAATATTACTAAAATGTGTGTTCAGTGGGTTATTTATTTGTTTTTTTTTAATTTTATTTCATTTATATCATTATATATTATTAAGAGTAAGATGTTTTAATCACACAGTATCGAAACTCATTTAAAATATGGCGTATTCCATAAGATATGCCATGCTTTTATGAGACACCCTTTATATGCGAAAATCGATTTTGAAAAAAATAAACCATTTAGCCGTAAAGCTATTCGGCGCGCACGCTGAGACACCCTATATTTATATATTACTAAAGCTCCTTCAACTTAATGTAAAACAAAAACGAGTACTTAACATTATTATTGAAGAATAGGCCCGATTGTTCTTTTATTAATTCAAATCGCGAAATGAATCCCAAACAAAATAGATACTGGGCCTGTTATTATATTACACGTTATTAAATATACATAAACAGTTTAAAATTACAAATATATTTGTGGCAAAGGTTTTTTTTCATTGTTCTTGTCGTGAGATTTTATAGTCATTCGTAACGATTTCCTTCCTTTTTCATTGTAATTGTTATAAGCTTTTATAGCCAATTCATAAACCTCCCACATTATTTTTTTTTGTATTTATCGGAGGGAAAATAACCGTGGTTTTCTGTATTGTACGTGTGGGTAGTGATGGGGCCTCATTATCAGAGGAGTGACATTAGTTTATCGTTCGTTTAATGCTGGTGATCCATCTTTCAGTTGTCAGATGCAGGTCTCGATCAACACGAAATCACACTTGCTCTGCAGATGAGCATCCCCTTACCAAAATAACGACTGAAAGGACGTGATTTATCCCACATGCATCACACACATTAACCACTAGTATAAAAAAAACAAATAGAAATAGAAACCATTAATGCGTATAATGATAAATCATTATCTTTTTATGACTAATTAAAATATAAAAAATATCTCTAATAAGAATTTCTATATAATTGTATCTTCATAAACAACCATTGGACAATGAAAATAAAATTTATCATATATTTGTCTTTCATTTATCCATGTACTATTTTAAGAATAGATATGAATTATTTGTAAACAAAATTACTTCGTTTATTTTACACTCTTAGTTTATTTTTTATTCTTAACAAATTTCTACAAAATGCAATCGTCACAAATCCATTTTTTTTTAAATTGTAACCTCATATTTTATTATGCAAAAATCACGGTAAAATATTTATAGTAATTGGAAGAAAATGATAATAAATTGAACAGAAATAATTTATAAGTTTGTATACTAATTGTCTGTATTTAAGTTCATGTAAAATTTTAATGAAGTATAGAGGTTTTCAAATACATTTTGATATATGTTACTATTTGTAGCAGTTTTTTTTTCTTTTTATAAAAAAAAACAGGGATGTATTTTATTCGTTTTAAAATAAGGAATAAAATTTAGGAACTGCCTTCATCTGTGGCAGCTTTCAATTTTCAAAATAATCATTGTAAATAAAAAATGCAATCTTTGGAAACCAACAAATTATTTACCTATTAAATAAGTGAAGCAAAAAATACTTGTTTTAAGAGAGTTGTTCAATTTAAATCAATAAACCCATATGTATAACTATCCAACGTTGTTTAATACTATCCAATAATTATTTAAATAGTGTTATATATTATAATTTGTTGTGTGGTGAGTGTGATCAATTGAATTGATGAGTTGGTACAATTTCAATGAAAACATAAGTCTTGTTCAAAATAAAATATAAAATGTCTTTGTTCGACCACTTTAAGAAATGAATTGCATCACCACCTTATGTATATATTTAAATTTACAGGGTGGGTTAAAATCATCTAAACACCTAAATATTTCTACAACTGTAAACAACTCAAAAAGTTTCGAATAAATATTTCGTGGATATAAACAAACTTTTGTTCAATATATTTTTAATACACAGTGTTTATTTTTATGACAACTCAGTAAACTTTCGTTTTTGTATTGGAACACCTTGAATAATTGAACATTTTTTATAATTATATAATTTTAGATTCCCGCTATTTGTATGAATATGTTTTCTACAAAATGCATTACTTTCAGTTATAATTAACAATTTTTAAGATAACACTTGTTTAAACATTTTCTTTAATTCTGTTATTTAATTTTGACTTAGTTCAAACAAATTTATTTGATAATAATAGAAAAAAGATTTATTCACTTGGTCACAGTTATTTAAATAAATTAAATAAAAAAAATTTGTAAATAAATAATTAATAAATTATTTCCTCATTCTATTTATCACTTCCAAGTTCCCGAAAGATCCTCCCTAAGAACCCTTAACAAACTCAGGCATCCCAACAACCCACTCCACAATCCTTCCAACGATCCCACCCATATCCCAACGTATATTATTCTTAAGTAAAAAAGATGCGAATAATTCTGATAAACTACCCCTTCTTGCAAAATTCTGTATTCCCTGTAACCTTAATATCCTTCCTAAATAAAAATATCCTACCATAACCATTCATCAATTCATCTGAGCAAATCATCAGGACAGTTCAGCTCACATTCTCTATTTAATTTTATTCACTAAAAAAAGTATTAATAATCGTGTAAAAAATGTTCACGTGAAATAATACATGTTGCTACCACTTTAACTAAGCGCATATCTACAAATAATATCGAAAAACTGCTATTGATCAAGTGTTAAAAAAAAAATAAATAGATGTTCTAGGCTTGTTAAAGGGTTGAAAATGTTGTAGAGTACTTAACTAGCTTTCTAATGAACAGAATTTTATTCGTAAAAATGAACAATTTTATTTTAAGACGAATTAATATCAAGTAGACTTTTTCATTAATGATTTACCTACATATATTAGGTATGTTAAATTCTTGTTTTTTGCGGATTATCTATTAAAATAGTTTTATATTAACACAATAGAAAAAGATACTCATATTATAGTGATTCAATTTGCAACTTTTCTGAATCTTGATATTTTCTCCAAATATTGTTAGTTTGATCACAAAATAAAATAATACATTCGTTCATTTGTCATAATTGGTTACTATTTGTTAAGAAATTCAAGTTGTTGTTGTATTTTGTTGGTCATGCTAATGGAAATAGGTTATTATTTTATATTTTTTTGTGATTAAACGAACAATTTTAGAAGAATATACCAAGAGACAGAAAAGTTAAAGTTTGAATCGCTTCAATTAAGTTAATTTTTGAAACAGATAAAATTAAACGTTTTAAAAAAATTCTGATTTTATATATAATATACACTATATATTAAGCAACTAATCGAATCAAAAGGGCAAAGAATACAATTTATCTCTATACCCCTTTAAGGATGGGAATTCAAAGACGTAACTTTAGTAGAAAATATGAGTTATCAGATCTTAAAATTGTATCACTCACGTGATTGAGGCAAACTGATTTATGCTTTTATTTAAATTTATTGTTAATCGATTGTAGGCTACGAATTATTTGAATTTATAAAATTCTATATACCATGAAGAATCACTAAGTCTCTTAGTTTATGCAACTATTTGTCAAAATGAATCACGCACAAAACTGCCCATTATATCGTATATTTAAGTTAACGAATTTCTTTTGTTAACCCCACAGTGTATTTTGTTTTTGTTGATTTTAGTGGTTTTAATTTTAAATTCATTTTTATACGTATAGCTATCGAATATATATAATGTTATATTTTCTTTATATTTATTTAATTTATTATTAACCCTGTAAATGGTGTTTATCCTAATAAAGTTATTATTAATAATTAATAATAACTTTAAGTTTATTATATTTAATTGCAAATATAAAATAGCGACCATCATTGCATGCATACAAATATGGGCGTTTTAACTTTCCATTGGTTGTTTATTTATGAATGTGTAGTATGTACTATCAAAAACAAACATAACAGTACAAAGCACGTACAACTATTACACTACGTAGAGTAATAATTTATATGTGAATTCTGTTAGGTTGGCCGAGTTTCAAACTGCGGTGCGTTATTGTAAAATCAAATTCAACAATATTTTGTATAAAAATATTATTAATTTACCTCTGAACTAATGTAATTATTATTTAAATAATGCTATTTTAAATACATCTAGTTGAAATTGTGCGAGACTTGAAATTTAGTTACAAATGAATTCCAGTAAAGAATTATATAATTCTCAAAATTTTGCCAAAATCGCAATTATATATTATAATAAATTTTGTAATTTTTTGTTGTCATATGTTCTGAATAATACATGTTTGTATCACAATTTTACGATTATTATTGTTTTTTTTTTATTTACTACACCGTGAAGTGGATGCCTCCAATATACAATTTAATTATGTATATAGTTATACGTAATTAAATTTTATACTCCACAGTACATTTTCAATTTAGTAAATATAAAAACATTTAACTTTTCATACTATTTTTATTTTATACTCGTGACTAGTTTCGATAATAATTAATCATATCATTTGAGATAGGAAAAGTCGTTTCTTTCAATAATCGAAAACGAATTAATCGATTAATTTTAATAGTAAAATGATGATTTAATCGTTTCTATGAGTTTAAATAAGTTAATAAAATAGCTATTTCTTGGAAGTATTTTCAAATTACACTTTTATTGTTTGATGTAGGCATTTACTTCATGGAACATTTTTTAAATTCTTTTATATATATTATTTTAACTCTAATAGTCGTAAAATAAAATTAATGTTTTATAAATAAAATAAAACTTTGTTACCACAAAATAGTGGTAAAACAACGTTTTATTTTGTTATTTATATTAAATTATACTTTAACTATTTTTGAAATTTTCAAATAAATCGATTATTTAAATAGTCGATTTTGCTAATCACTAATCATTATCAAACTATTAACATAAATATATAATCATTCAAGGAAGAACCTATTTTTTATTTCGGCTCAGGTATACAGTTCTTTTTATTCATTATTAATCGTTTTGGGCATTCGCGTGGAAATAATCGCACGTGGGATGGAGATTCAATGGCTAATCACAAAACGAAATGTTTATAATGAGGCAGTGCACGGCGTTCATGCGATTGAAGAAATTTAAATAGATACGTTAATAACAAAGAACCGAGTGGATTTATTGTGATTCAGTGTCCAGTGTGGGCTGAAACGAGCCGGATTTAATGCCTTTCGGGATTACGTCGTGCCGTTCAATCACCGAGGGCTCGCTTTTCAATGAAATTTTAATACACTCCGTTTTAAATTAATGATAAGTTATCGCCGTGACCATTTTTATAAGCTCGGATTGCTTAAGCAATTTGAAAATTGAAGAGTGAACATCTATGTTAATGCCGTGAAACTCAATATCATAACGATGTAATAATATAAATAAAGAAATACTTCCTTTTGTTTCACTTCATTATTTACATTTTATTATACTTCAGATTATACAATGTTTCATTAAGGGATTAGCCAGAAATGTATTCAATGAATGCTGAATAAAACTATTTATTAATTAATGTGTGATTGATATATTGAAAACAGAGTTTATTCCTAACTACCTAAACTCAAAACAAATTACTACTAATATAAAATATTTTGTTATAAATTTAACTTCCAGACATACTAAAATCAATAATGGAAACATAAAAACGAAAAAAATCTTTAATTTTGGACTTATCGAACACTTGGTAAAACATATTTTAACACTGATTTAATAAAACACTTAGTTTTTGTTTTACTGTTTTTTTTTATTATATATAAACTGACTAGTTTCGGTAAAAATTATAAATAAAAGTAAACTAAACTACTAGGAAAATTTTCACATCAATAACGCCATTAAAAAAGGATTATACGTAACTAATGACAATCTGGAAATGTTTAACACCCTGCTGCTTGACATGTTTGTCTCTTGACGTCATAATAATTAATCATTTATGAATCTTAGTACATCCTTATAATTACATCGAGAATGGTTGCCTGGCCGAAAAGAATCAGTTTTTATAACAGAAAAAAGAAAACAGTGAAACAAAAACCAAGTGTTTTGTTAAATCTTTAGTTAACGTTATAAACGAAGGATTTGTTTTAATTATACTAAATAAATTTCTGAAATGTATGCACTGAAACTAAATAATAGCAAATATTTGTGGCCTGAATGAAATACACGTTTTCGAATCGTAACATGTAAATTATGAATAATAGAATGTGCTGAAGGTTAGCCTGTAATAATAATTGAAAGCAAATAAAAAATCAAGGGACTAAGTAAATAAATTAAGAATAATATAATCGTAATTTTACTTTATTTATTTATTGTTTTTACTTAACGGAGACAATTTCTTATAGTATATGTATGTTACTATATTGATAATATTTTATTAATAAAAAATGAAAAGAATTGACTTACAAAATTCAATTTATTTGCGTACAAATTATTTACATTTTTATTATGGCTAACACAAAAAGTGCGCCGTGTACTAAGTGTAAAATAGTGTATTATTTTATTTATTGTAACTATCAAATAAAATAATACACGGCGCATTTTTTGTGTTAGCCATAATAAAAATGTAAATAATTTGTACGCAAATAAATTGAATCTTGTTATTAAATTCTTTTCATTTTTTATCAAAAAAATATTATCAATTTCCTTAACATATTTACTACTTATAATCAACTTCTTATTTAATCGTATACCTCAGGTATAAAACCCACGGGTTTGCTTTCTTGAGATATGTATACTGGAAAACCCACGCCAATAAAAGGCCGAAAAAACAAGAAACAAGACGAACGCCCGATGCCGACGTCAGCTTCCCATGCATTCAATACGAGACGTCGCAATGATTTATGGGAATATATTAAATTAACCATCGTCGCAATTAAATGTAATTACCGGCTATTCCATCTAAGGAATTAAACTGTTTATAAATACGTCTGTAAATCCATTAAGTGAATATACGGTATGTATCTATAAGGTTTACGTATTGGTTACTTTTATTTTTTGGATGTACGGGAGTGGAAAGTTCGTTTTATGTGACCATACATGGGTGTTCGGTTATATGACCAATTTATTGTGAATGCATTTGTGTGGATGTGAATGTAGATTTTACAGTTAATTTATTTGAATTATTTAGAGTTGTAACCCGAATGTACTTTTAAAACCGCCCGCAAAAAAGCGACTAATATTTATTTGAACAAATATTATTTAAGAAATCAATGAATTCTAGTTTGAAATAGAAATATGAAAATGCATTTTATTTTAACTTAATTTACTATAGAATGTCTATTCTGCATTGAAATATTGTTTCAAATAACAATGATATAAATAAAAAGGAAAATCGCATTTTATGCATTTTATAGAATTTATTTATTAAAATGTTGTTTCCTGTTCTCATAAACAGAACAAGTTTGCCTTCCTTTACTGGACAAAACGATTCTCGGTTGTCTACCTTATAGACTCGAATCGTTGACGATGCCACATGAAATTAGGAAAAATATGGAGCTTGCGTCGTCTTAAATTTATTATGATTCGCATTTTATTGTTTTTTATTTTATTTTATTTAATTAAAAAAAAAACTTGACCCAGTTTTTCAACGGAATATTAATCAGCATGAAATTCAGCCAAAATTAAACATGCCCTTTATAAGAAATAATAAGCGAGATTTCCATGGCGAGACTCGAATTTGAAACAAATATTTTTCATTTATAAATTGCTGTCCAACGTTATACGCGCTTAATTATATTTTAATATATTATCACCCGAAGAGGGAGGGGTTGGTCCGGCGCTGAGGAGATCAACTTCACTTTTCGGGTCAGACATTAACCAGCACTTCGTGAGTGAATACTAAGAAAATCAGCATTTCTAATATTTCTCAGTGGCAAAATTGAACAAGACATAGCAAAGTATTACAGTTGTAAAGTGTATCTTTAAAATCAGTTTTAAGAAATAAAAAGTATTAAGTTATGATCGCGAACATACGAGTTTTACTGATCACGTCAACTTGATCCAAAAGCCGTTCACAGCCAATCTGAGGAAATCATAATAAAGAACTAGTAACATTCTGTCACCAATAAGATAAACTGGCTGAAGTCAGAACATCACGTTACGGTAGCCTGTATTTTAATTATTTAAACGTTTTGTAGGAAGCACAGTTTATGACTTACTTTGATGTATATTTCAAATTCATGGAATATATAAGTTAAATCAACATTCCTTGTTTCTGTTATATGTTCTTATCTAAACACCACTACATTTTTTTTATATTTATTAACGAGGTGCTAAATTGTGATTACTTGATATATGCTGACGACATCAAACTTAAAAGTCATACACAATGAATTATATTGCGTAGTGTTTCAACATTACTTACAACGCCTCACGTTATGGTACCCAATCAACGGTCTGTCAATCAATGCCTCCAAAATATATTTTGGGTTACATTAGAATACGTAATTGGACACTATTTTATGAACTGAATAATGATGCAACTCGCAACTCATATTACTATCAGCGGCATATTACTATCAGCTGAAATTCAATGATAGAATTAAGAATGCCATTATACAATGCTCACTGGCATTCATCGCTCGTAATTGTAAAGATTTTAAATTTAACAAAACTGTTAGAATATTATTTAATATACTCTTCCATCAGCTAGCTAGCATAGTTTTAATTTGCAAATCACCATAAATTCATACAGGGCAGAAAGACCTAGCCCATGACAGACGACTAACACAATTGTACATATTATTATAATAAATTTTGTAAATTTTTGTTGTCATATTGTCTGAATAAAGATGTTTGTATATATATATCCTCTTCCTACAATAAACCCTTAAAGAACACAACAAATAAAATAGACAAATAGTTTATAAAATAGCACCTTAAAATATACCCCGTTAACTCCTTCTTCCGTATGATATAATCCACTTAGTACCTGAATAATTGATACCGTATAGGCCCTACCACCAAGGCAAATACTTCGGAATCATCCTAGACAACAAGTTCTCCCTCAGGAAGCACACATTAACGATCAAACATAATGTAAAAAAAAACGAGCAAAATACTTCGGGGTACTTCCGTACAAATTCTCAGGAGTCACTATCGATACAAGCATGAAAATAAATGATGGAATACTTCTCTATCCTATACATCAATTCCTTTCCAACCACCCTCAAACAGCTCCAAGTTGCCGAACGCTCTGCATTAAGGTCCCTAACCAAAATTCGTCATCCATTAAATCCATTATACAATCCTATTCTACACCACAAAAATTACTCCTATCAACGAAAGAATGCGGTTTTCTTTCAATTTCAAAAATATTGAAAAACTGTTCTTTCCCTGAAACCCTAATAATCCCCCTAGATTCAAATTCCCACCATTAACAAAATTATTTACTATTTAAATACTATATACTGAAAATCTTTATTTCTGAGTATTACATTATATTATTTCATAATACATATAAATTTACACATTGTTAGACCTCAGAAAATGGCTGTCGACCGTCGGTCTTTCTGTTTGTCTCTGTCCAGTTCTTATCGTTTTAGTTAATCGTCATGATTGCTAACGCCATTGTCTAAATTCTCAGAATGAGATGAATCGTTAATGGGGGATGGGTATTTGTAGGATTAATATTTGGATTATGTGGGATGCAGAGGTGATTGATAATAGCGAATTTTAAGGGAAGGGTTTCAAGTCTGTGTTTAATGGGAGTAATTTTACACATTTCGTAGAGGGATACATTGGGTTGTGGAGAGGGTTAATAGGGTGTCTAATTTTTGTAAGCTGTCTAGGGCGCTGACTTCAAGATTTCTTAGAATTGTAGTGTAGGATTGCTGCGTATTCAAGCAGGGGTCGACATGTCGTTTTATAAATGTGGACTGCTGTTTCGATTGAAATGCCTTGGTTTTTATAAGTTAATGACCTAAAATGTCGAGCCCTGCTCTTAACGCTAATTTTGAGATTTTGGAAGTGATTGAAGAAAGTGAGTTTAGGATCTAGGTATTTACAGGAGGGGATGGCGGGATTGAGTGATTCGGAATAGTTATTCGTAATGGGGAATTTGTATGTGTGTGATAAGGGATCAGGAGTTGCGTTTTGTTGGGATTGATGGAATTTAAATATTATTTGTTTTTGACCACCTCAATCGCAGCATATCTATGCTGCGATTGAGGTGGAAAAAATATAATAAAAGTTTCTTACTTTATATATTTCTCGTAGAAATGATCGATATTCATCAAAAAATATCACATAAAAGGATCTTCTAATTGAATTCAATTATCCGCGTATTTATGATCGGCATAAATTCATTTCAATTAATGATTCAAATAAAATCAATCCAATATGAATTTGACAATGTAAATCTGTTGAGTCTGTATAATCATAATGTTCGACATATTTCTTCTAGGGGCAGCAGAAGCTACTATTACATAGTCTTAATCTCATGTATCAACATCATAAAGAAACACCATGACATACAATATAGAGTGGATTTCTACAACAATAATAGAACTGACTCTGTGCACAATCTACAAATGTGTCTGTAGTGTTTTTTTATTCTTATATCTATTTAAGCTATTTACTTTGTTATTAGACCATGTCCTTACAGAACAAATTTTACTAATATTATAATTAAAAAAATATCACGAATCTTATAAAGATATAATTTAAATTGTAAAAACTAGCTGTTTATTTCTTTTTCGAAAAGCGATATTTTAGAAACCAATTCAAGAAAATTTGAAGTTTAAATAATTAATTTCCCCTTAATTTTCGTAAAACACAAAGATGAGGAATATCAAATATTCATTTAATCACACATTCATCTCTTGCATTCAATTAATACATTTGTGCGAATTACCAGATAAGTTTAGAAGCTGGGAAAGATATTTGTACTTGAATTTTCATTATTAATCCGAAACAGCGTAGACAGACTCACAGCCCATATGGATAAATAAAACATTAATAATTATGAAAAATTGATTATTAACCTTATTACTAACGTTTATTTAAATTAATTGGTAATTGTATTATTTATTTGCATACACTTTTATGTGCAAATAATTAATAGAAATTAATTATTACGTTTTTTTCTCACAAATGTTTTAATTGTAAACTTATTATAAAATAATTATGTATTCAAACAACTAACAAAAACTTATTCCGAAAATTGATTTATACAACATATATCAACTGTTATAAGCGAGTAAAAAACACCATACGACAATGAATTGAATAGCGAACATTATTTTTTACAAAAAAGCGGAACGTTCTTTGTATAATAAAAAATGTACGAAATCCTTTACTGATAGTTTGATCCTCGTGTGGCTTAGTAAAAAGTCGATTATAAAAAAAATATGTTTATAATATTTCGTTTATAGTTTGTCATCTATTTGTTATATCATATTTGAGGTTATGGAAATTATATGTATATTTTTTTGTTTCGCCTTCCCAACTCTTTCTGTGGCAATTTTTTTTTTCTTGTATCGATCTTCTAAATAAATTTTCTCGTGCCGATTTTTGTGCTGAATAGTGTTTCCCTTTAATTTCTGTAATATTAATGAAAACATTTTTTACTTTTTTTCTACAAATGAAATTTATTTCGTGATCTATAATCAGTACCATTTCAACGTCATGCATAACAATGTATAATCTTGGGATTTTTTTTAATTTTTGTTAATTCCTTGACAATGGTAACTCGTCGAAACCAGTCGGAACTCAAATATAGTAAAATTGAAACGAATAACCAAGTGTCTTAATTAAAATACATCGTAATTATTAAATAGATTGCCATTATTCCAGTGCAATTTATTATGTCGTGTAAAAAAAATCTGTTGCGCAGTATATCCGCATGAATAATAAAAACATAGACTTTCAACATATTACTCGTGAATTCATCAAACCAGACGGACTCCCTTCCAAAGAATCCAATTGATTACAGATAAATATTGGTACAAAAAATTAAAACCGAATTGAAATATTCTTTACGAATGATGGATTTTTAATTTCACGGAGTGCTTCCTTTCCGGCGAGTGCAAATATCAAGGCGGAGAGGAATAAAGATTTGTGCATTAGTGATTCCTTAGAGCTTGGATCGATGCGAGACACTCCCTTTAATTGGCCGCTTTAATTAATTTATTATTAATTGAACGCGATTCGAGATTCCCTGATTCAGCATGAAAATGATCACGGAAACTCTGCCCGATGAATTATAAAAAAGGCGTCGCGGCGCGCGTTACGTGCGTGTTGTCTTTATCCACAAAGCGGCTAGAAACTTTTTTCTGGAAAGTATTTTTATCGTTGTTAATAGCATTGTTTTTTTATATATTTATATCACCACAAATCTATTTTTTAAGAATACAGTGGCTAATATAGAGAATGCTTAAAATTTGTAGACCTGTCAACGGGAGGGAAGGTACCTCACGCTGATTATCAACTAGCTCAGGTTGATTTAAAGACGAAGCAACTAACCTTTAAAACACAATTGGTTTTTAAATAATTTATTTACAAAAAAAATTAGCAAAAAAAAAAACAGAGAGAGCGGTCACACAGTGTACATGTTAGGTAGACCTGAGGTTGCGTCGGTGTCTGAATGGAGGCGGCGTTCAGGCGGCAGCTCGGCGTCCTGTGATCGGCGTCGGAATTCAGCGTCGGAGTCCGTGGGTTATTGCGTCGGGGTTGGATCCAGAGGCAGGAACAAACACTACCCTCGTAGTGTTGACGTCGAAGCGGTTGTACTGGCAACCTAGGTGCTTGGCGACGGTGTTGACTGCAGGAACGACGGCGGAATGGCCAACGTCGGCGTCGGGCTGAGTTTCCTAGAGTCGGCAGGTTCCTGAATTGGACTGGATCCGGCAACAGCAAAGGACACTACACTAGTAGCGTCGGTGTGGCGTCGAGACGGTTACACCAGTAACCGTGAAGCTCGGCGTTGGTGGACTTCAGGAAGCACTGGTCCTGGAGTCGACTTCTTCTGGCAGGAACGACGTCTGGAACATCTGGCGTCTGCGTCGGTCAGAGTTTCCTGTCTCAGAGAGAAGGTTAAATTTCGAGGAACAAAAGTTCCTCATGAATCCACATGCTGCCCCCTGTACAGCACCAGAGTGAACTGAAGATCTGGGTGGCTGCTCGGGCCCTAATTGCTGCACGATAATCCGGAGGGCCGGGCGGTGATCTTCCAACCTCGGGTCAGGTAAATGTTGACCCGATGGTTAATCCGCGGCGGCCGGCAGGTAGAGTGCTGGCCAAAACTCATTTTATAAAAAAAATTAAAATTGAAAATTTTAATTTCGTTGACGACGATTAAAATTAATCGCCGGTAACAGACCAAATTTAATTATATGGAAACGGCGTGACATTTATATTTGTCATTTTTTAGTACATTTAAATTAGAAATAAAAACATAGTCATTTAATTTATTCAATTTACGTATTAATTTATTATTAGGAAATTTCTTAAATTTTAATGATTACAATGAAAATTGAAGAAAAAAAAATGTACATACAAAACTGTGCATGTGAGATAATTTAATTAATTAATGATAATCTTTAGTAACAGATATATACAGCAAAAAATACTAAATAAATATTAAGAAATTACAAAACCAAATGTATATTTTATATCTGTTAATTGGCTATCGACCAATGGTCTTTCCACCTGGTTTCTTGTGTTTACGTCTTTGTCGTGAAAGTGGTATGGTGATTTTTAACCGTCTATGTCAGAAGTCATTGTCGGTAATGTTCGTAATTTAACTGTCATTAATGTGGCGAAGTGATGCAATGAATTCATGAAGAGTTATAGTGGGAAATTTACTTTTCGGGTTTATATTTTGATTATGTCGGATACATAGGGAATTCATCAGGTTAAGGTTTGTGGGTTTTGAGGCGGAGATAATTTATTAATACATTTATGACTATTTTGGTCGAATCATATTTTCTATTAAATTTGAATGAGTCTTTCCAATGTTATGATTAATTTAATTAAAAACGTTATTGTATAATAAATAATGTGTAAAAGTTATATGAGGATAGTTATAACTGATTTTTTTAAAATTAATGATGTTTTTATTATAATTAAGAATTTGTCTTAACTGAATATTATTTTTATTTAACATGCATGTGTACTTTGATTATGGGTTATTTAATTTATTTTTTGCTATTTGGTTTAAGATTATTTTTTTGGTTACTCTGTTTCTTGGTTTTAGCTGACATAATTAATATATTATTTTATATAACTTTTTTATAATTTAAAAAATCATTAATTTGGAACCACGACCTTTTTCTCAAAATAAAAAGTTGCCGTACGCGGTTTACGGTATATATCTGGTAATAATCTATTTATAAATAAATAGATTTTATTTATAAATAGATTATATAAATTGAATGACTTAAAATTTATCCTGGTACGATCTTAGGTTATTTACGATGCGAATTTTTAATAAATAAATATCTCTGTAATATTATTTTATGTTGAAAGATACTGATTATTATTGAAGCCTATTATTATCATTATTCGTGTACGTCGCTTTTCTTAAAAAATATTACCCGTCATCCGTTTACTTCCTCGAACAATTTGACGATGTTTACTTTTAAATTTTACCGTTATAAATATTTAATTTTTAATTATTCGCGGGAATAGCTGCTTAATATTTATATTTTGTAAAGGCATGGGATAATAAAAAAAGTGAAACATCACACAATGTAAATTTTCGAAAGACGATATTAATGAGTTTCCGTCGAGTCTTCCTCATTAAGGTCCTCGATAATAATAAAGCCTGATCATCGCGGGGATGGGGGAGACAAAGGGCTTTTTGATCGATATGGAAGCACCGTCTGAAGAGGCTCCTAATGATGGCGGAATCTTCGCGCCTTATTAATAAAAATTTCAAAGGGAAAAAAAGTAGGAAAAATATATTACTGTTATTAAAGATCGATAAAAATAAATATTTTCCAACCTGTAATGTTTAATGTTTTCTTATTAATTTATTATTTATTCTGAATCAATTGCGATTAAATAATTAAGAAAATATTTCTGAATAATTTATTATAATTAAAATAAATTATATATAAAAACAATATTATTAAGACAGTACATATTTTATGTTACAAACGTTTGTGATCTAAAATATACGTTGGTGATCTATCTGGGACCATTAATTTAAAGTGTGAATGGATTTCAGGGTGGTTTCATTTAATGTATTTTATTGATTGCCATGAAAAAGAATGTTTCATAATCATTATAATAAGAAGTTACTTTTTTCTGTGGTAAATTCTTATTATTCTAAATCAATATTTAAAAATTCAGTATAGTTAATTGCAGGTTCGTATACCTATATTTTTATGTATTTTTGTCTAATTAATACATGCATAATCTCAATTGACAAAGGTTATACAACATCTACATATAACATAAAATATTACATTGCATGCAGTAAAAGTCTGCCAATCGGCTATCGATCCGTCTGGATTTTGTATTGTCGTCCTTGTTAATTATATGGATAAAATGTGATGATCATTAACAATCTATGTCAAAAGTCTCTGTCGGATATGCACGTCACTTAAGTTAACTGAATTCGTGAAGGGTTAGACTGGGGAATTTACGTCTTGGACTTAAAGTTTTGTTGCGTGGAATGCATAGGGAGTTTATTAGTTCTATGTTTATGAGATTTCAGGTACTTTTTGAGATAAGAAGGAAAGTCTTTCTTTGATGGGAGTAATATTAGTGAGTACATATAGGAGTCGATTTGAAAGATTATTTAAACAATTCTGAGTGTGTCTGATCTTAGTTAGAACTGTAAGGGCTGATCTCTCGGCGACTTGCATGTTTTTCAAGGTAACTGGCTGGGGATGATAATAAAGGATTGTAAAGTGTCGATCATCCCCTGGAGAGTGCTCAGGGCTTTAGAAGGGTAGAAGCAAATGATATTAATGCTGTATCATCGGCATAAAGGAGGGGATAAGCAGTTTTATCGGTATATTTGGGATGAGAGTGGAATATGTCGTGTATTAGGCGATTATAAAGCAGCGGTGATAAGGGGGAACCTTAGGATAGACCTTGTTTGGGAGAAAAGGTTTTGGAGAAGGACTGAGGTATCTTAAGTTGAATCGTTTAGAAAGCTGTCAAGGAGATTAATCAAGTGTGGCGGGATATTCAGCGAGTTGAACTTGTATAGCAAGCCTCGATGCCAAACAGAGTCAAAAACGTTTTTAATATCTAAAAATAAGATGGTGGAACGCTTACCTTCGAAACTTGATATCTGACTGTTTGAGGTGATGATGAATAGAGAAAGTAGTGAATCTGGGTTCAAGAAAGCCGAAAGGATAACATAGGAGATGATTTTTAAAAGTTCGTTTTTAATTATGGACTCAAACAGCTTTCCTAAGACAGGGAGTATGGTGATAGGTCGAAAGCTGTTTGGATCTAAAGAGCTATTGCCGTGTTTGGGATTGCAGGTGATTGTCTCTTTTTTTATTTAGTTACAATTTTGTGGGTAGAATATATGTGGTTAAATATTTGAATAGTATAAATATGGATATTATTGGGAAGGAATATTAAGAAAAGTCTGGGAATATTATCATAACTAGCCGTATTTTTTTCTTTTATTAAGATTTGCAAAATATTCTTCTTCCTCTATCTCGTCATCTGAGGTGTAAGGTTGTATTTGTAGGTCATGTACCAGGAATTGACTAGTGTCAGAAAATTACCGTCATATTCTATATTGTTGCATCCACTATAATTGCACTGTTGCCAAATGCCTTTATCATCCTCGGCATTTTAGTACCGGCGGATGCCAGATCTTGTTTTTTTCCGGGGTGGTTAAGAAAAATCTTTATAGTAAAATCATGTATTGACGTTTATAGTAGAGGACAGCCAATAAATATAAAATATTTCATAGCATCAATAAAAATAAGTGATTATTATTTCTTAGGTGGGATAATCAATCATATAAATAGAAGTGATAGCTGACAATATGAGATATTGAACAGAGTAGAGATAACTACTAAGAAATGGACAAAATAATAATATGATGAAATATCTGCACTTCATATTTAACAATATAAAAAGAGAGCAGTAATAGAATGGGAAAAGACACGAAGGAGACTTCAACATAGACCAAATTCAATGATGAATAATTTAATTGCACTTATGAATGATGTGTCTGCTTATACGAGAGGTGGACATCGGTAAGATATTATCTACTCCAAGAAGAATGGATATTGAATCAGGGAAGAACTGGACTAGTTCACCCCTTTTGTGGTAGAAGGAAAAGATGAGGACGCGTTTCTCTTCCCAAAGGGTGTAATTAATTAGAAATCGGACCTACGCACGAACAAAGGCATCAAGACCGTAAAATGACTATTCACCTTCAAATAGTTCAACAGTAAATATTGTATTTGAAAATAATTAATAAATTATTTCCACTTTAGCTACTGTGACATTTTGACTTATGTCACATAAGTACTTTAACAAATGTCCAATAATGGACTGCATTAATGTGATGAATTGCTGCATCATACGATATGTTATAGTATGATGCAACAATTTTTTAATCAAAAATATTTAATGCAAAAAATAAAAGTTACTTAATATAAGGCTATCTGCAGACATGTGTTTCGGCATTTCATCTCTCATCAGTATAGCTGTGCTTTATATAATTGCAAAGTTGTTAATTAAATTAATTAATAACGCACCTCTGAGATCGTTAGAGGAACTTTTTTGGATTAAATATTTTCAATTCAAAAATTGTTGCGTTATACAATATGTTATTTATATAACAGGTCAAAATGTCGCAGTAGCTAAAGAGGGAATAATTTATTAATTATTTTTAAATTCTGTTTACTTAATTTATTAAAATAACTGTGACCAAGTGAACCAAGTGAATAATTCCTCTTTCTATTATTTGTAAATATTGTAATTTTTACATAATGGTTAGTTGTCCGAATAAATTACACAAATAACTTTAAAGGTAATTATTCGTTTTTAAAAATTATATGGTCCTTTTGAATGAAGGATTAAAATTAGGAGCGATGTGAACTTATCCACCAATTTCCGGACAGGAATTTTTGTGTTTTGCGCATCCACATGAATATTTTTCACCCATAAAATTATCATGATTTATGTCTATTTAAGGTCTTCTACGTTATCTAAAATTAAAAGTTGACTGCTTTCAATAGTTTTCTGAAGAATTCGTTCATTCAAAATTTGTATTTCTTTTTTTCTAGAACCAGTTGTAAGAACAATATTTAAAATTAAAAATGACTGCGTTAGGCGTACTTTCAATTCGATTTATATATTTTAGATATTGTTTCATGATTGTTTTTGTAGAAATAAGAACAATGTTCAAAGTCAAAATTGATTGCGATCAGTGTAATTTAAATTTAGTTTCATTTTTATCATGCTGTTAGTTGCCCTGGAGAATATTAAGAGAAACTAAATTTGGGGTACATATTTCAGTTATTATTTTTTTTTATTAATTTTTTCACTACCTCTTTACTGTCTAAAACAAGAATAATGTTTAAACTAAAAAATGGCAATGTTAGGCGCATTTTAAATTCAACGTCTCTCTTATCTTGGTGGTAGTTTTCCTGGGAAATATTCAGATATTTGTTGAAACTCCATACTTGTATAGATAGAACAAAACACTAACGTACATGACCCAATATACCACACCCACATATACAAGCGGATCACTGTGAAAGCTACCCAATGAAAAAAATGTTTGTCTAACGTAGTCATTTTTTTACTTTTAACGTTGTTCTTGTATTCAACTATTTACGGGGTCGTCGAAAAAATCATAAAATTATAACAGAAATATATACCCCAAATTTTCTTTCTCTAAATGGGACTACTACCAATAAGATAAGCCAAAAAAATTGAATTTAAAGTGCGCCTCACCTTGTCATTTTTGGCATTAAACGTTGCTCGTATATTCAGCAAATTACGAGGTCGGTGAAAAAACATCATAAAAAAACTACCCCAACAGCAATAAAAAAACAAAGAAAATGAATTTAAAATAAGCCTAACATAGTCAATTTTGACTTTGAATATTGCTCATATATTCCGCCAATTACGTGATGGATGAAAAAAAAAAATGCCAAAAATTATTAAAATATACAAGCTATTTTTTTTTTCTTAAAACAATTTAGAACACTACTGCCAATAACAATGATAACATAGACAATGAGTATAGTGTGCGCTTAAAGAAGTCATTTGTAACATTGAATATTGTTCTATTAACTAGCTTTGTATTTATATTATATTTTCAATGAATTCTTTATAATTCTATAGAAATCAGTCAACTTTAAAGTTTATATAACGTAGAAGACTGTAAAATAGACAAAGGGTGGTATCACTTACGATAAATTCGTTGCGGGAAATCGGTGGGTCACTTTACATCAGGAAAATTGGGTATTCTTGATGTAACTGGACCGTAACTGCATTGGATAGAATCATATCTAACATAACTCAAGTGGTTGCTATTGGCCAATTCAAGTCGTATACTATAAGACGCATTAGTTCGTTGTTCTTCAATTTATTTATAAATGTTTGAAGCATTTTAATTATCTTTTTGCGGATAATTCAAAGATATTCACTCATATAGCGGACAATACTTATCTTCCTTAACGTTCATTGTGATCTGAATGACTTATGTACGTGGATGTAATATCAATAACCAAGACCACAATTTAAGTCAGTGTTTTCTGTCATTTTCCTTCACAACTGTTAAGAGTCAAGTACAGATTCGATTAATAATCTAGATGTAATATTCTCCTCATCCTTGAATTTCTGATATCGTATTAAATGCGCGATCTCAAAAAAAAAAAAAATTGAAAAGCTGAGCAGATGTTCACCTCTTCATTGCTGAGCTTCATTACAATGTTAAATCGAAAAATTTTAACATCCGCAGTGATATAATATTATATGATTCTTTGGTAAGGTCGCATATTGAAACGACTCAGTGATTTGGAATCCTAATACACCACATCATATTAATACAATTGGGTGTGTATAACATAAATTCCTTAAATATAAGTACTGTAATTGATAATTAATAGGTTTTGTAGTTTGAACATAATTAATTTGTTTAAATTAGAGAGCTTTAATCAACGATTCGTTAACGCCGATATTACTTTTATTTCTATATTAGTAAACGGCTTTATGTCGTTACCTGAATTATTAATATTGATTAATATTCATGTTCCTCGTAGGAACTTGCGTAATTCTACAGTATTCGTTCTCGATAAACACCGTAAATTATATTTCAAGCATCTTTATTTTTTGTATTCCGTGTCAAATTAAATTTATATGGGTATAATTTATTTCCCATTAAAGTAAAAACCCATTCAAACCCATCCGAGTGGATTATTTTAACCACCTACATAATCCGCTCCAATTTTCGCGTAAAGAAAGTGTTACACCCCATTCTCCATCTGTCGGCGTTCTTTTTTTCCCTACCTGAGGGAAAACGGTAACGTCATTAACTTTTCCCCGGTTGTAAAAGCGCAGGCAGAAATTTTTATCTCGGGCAATTTAAAAAAATGAGCACCGAATCGCCACGTCTGGCCCGTACGTGCCCTCCTGAACTGATAATTTAGTAATAAAAAAGGAAATAATAAAAAGCGAAAAAAAAAAAAATGAGTGGATATTGTATGCGCGCTCTCTGTGCACGTAAATACAGGTGAGAGAGAAAAAAGTGGAAATAAAAATGCGCAGCACTCCGGGGCTCGTATGGCGTGTGTGTGTGTGCAACTTTATATGGGAGGATAAATATATTTATTTAATGCAGATAATGAATGCACGTGAACGTGTATGGCGTTTATTGTGCAGAAAAAATATTCTGCATACTTTCGGAAACTGAGGGAATATTCGGTTTTCGTGTGGAATTTCTCTTTTTGTTTCATTTTTAGGGGTTACATAATTGGTTTGACATTTAAGAAGTAATCATTCATTTTGGGTAAATATGATACAAATCAAGAGCCATGATTATATAAAAGCTGAAATGTATAATTTTGAAAAATTAAATTAGCGAAAGTAAAGATTTAAAAAAGTCATCATCCGACTATTTTGCATTATATTAAAAATCCTTTCTAGTTAGTTTCCTTAAAAAGTACTCATATTTGACAATTTTCTGTGGCTAAACTTAAAGTCATAGATCTATTAATCTTTGAGTATTGTATTTATTGGTGTTTTTTTTTTACTCCTATTCTTGCGGCACGACATAATTAACGTGTTCTCTAATTTGCATAGGAAATTCAACCCAGTTATCAAATGTTCAGCTAATTCAGCCTGAAAATGATCATACATTAATATAACGACGAACAGTATTATATAATTCCAACAACAATGATACAAACTTATATCACTAAACATGTCGCGTAATAATGACAGGAAAAGGAAGAAGTCGCACCAAAATTTTATGTATTTTGGTGCGACTTTCTTCCGTTTGAAATAAAAACAATTATTTCACTAACGTTAGTGAAACAAACCAAGTGTTTTTATTTGAAATTTTATTTTAATCATGTTTCACCAAGTGATTAATATGAGAACATAGTGAATGAGAAATACATAAATGTCAAAGCAAAATAAAATAATTCTTAGATTTTGGAGGCGTCCACTTCGTGGTAGATTTTCAATTTCTATGTAAAGAAAACACTTAACTTTATATATCAGTTTTATTTTTCTTCAGTGACTAGTTTTAATTACACGGTAATCATTATAAAACTAAGTTAGTTTGATAATGCAAAATTAAAGTGGAATAAAAAAGTTAACTGGAATTAAAAATAATTTGAAAATAATTAATTGATAAATTATTTTCGAATTCTTTTTATTTAAATTATTTAAATAACTGTGACGAACTGAATAAATCCTTTTTCTATTAAATTAATTAAAATAGCAAAAAGAATGGATCACATATTATTGCCAGTTTTCCGTGAATACAAATAAACTATAAAAATGTAATAATATTAGTATATGCCGTTTCGTGTCTAAAGAAGGAGATCGGAATTCAATTCTACAAAGCTATTTGAGAATAAAAAGAACTGTGAACATAATATTAACCGAGTTATTTTAGTTAGAGATAATCTATATTGAATATTTCTTTTTTTAATTAAATTTTTAATTATGTAATTGAAATTGTAATATTAATTAGAATTGTATGATAAAGTTCTTAACACTTATACAGTTTCATGCACTTAGCATGAAAGCGTGTAAAGCGAGCGCATAGTTTGACATCTTGTAATAAAGTTATATATTTGCTCAGTTGTCGATGGCGAATCCAGATAATTTTCAGGGCGGCATTTAATGACTTTAGTCCCAAGCCAAATATTAGTTCACGGTTAATGCCGGGCCCTTCAACTAAAATCCATACTCACACACAGACATACACACACACACACGTAGACGTCCACACATAAATAGATTCAATTCAAAACCGCTGTTAAAATATGCATTGCGGCACTATTTTCCCTTTTATCGTCGAATTAATTGCACCCCACGAATACATAATACTTTGGGCCTCGCTAATAGTTCCGCGTGGGATGAATGAAAGAATTTATAGAATGCGCCTTTTATGTAAATTTCAACATATTCTTGTGGCACGCCATAATTAACGTGTACTGTAATTTGCATAGGAAATTCAACCAGGTCGATTCATCATTTTTTCCTTGTTGATGTTCACAGACTATTAATGTTGTATTATAATAATTACCATTATTATTACGATGAATTAAAATAACAAAAGTTCCACAAACGTAAGAACAGAACGTTTCACACGGCATATAATATATTTTTATTTGCACCAAATATTCAGAATCTTTTATGAGGATGAATACGAAACAGAATATTTTATTTCCTTGTTTTATTTTCATTTTAAATTTTATATATGGACTAAAATATTCTCAATAGGTTGAAAGACCTCCGGTCGATAGCCGATTTATTTACAAAATATAATTCTAATTTTACATATTATTGTACATATACACATTTCAATAAAGATGGTTAGTTAGTTATACTCAATAAATAAAATTCAAATTTGCAAAAATTACAGTAACAACAAATGTTTATTGATTTTTTTATTGGCCTTTCTTAAAAAGAAGGTAAAATTTAAAAAAAAAAATCGATATTAGTTTTTATATACAAAAAAATCTATATTGGGACTATTACATATATTTTTACAATTATCAACCCTTTGCCGCATTATGTGCCCTAAATGATAAAAAAATGATTTTTTTATAATTTTAGCTCCACTCTTGTCTTAAATACATAAATTGTCATGGGGCAATTGAACAGTCAGTGGTACGTCATGTTAAGTGAATTCTTGTCGAATTTATTTCACGTGTTCACAGTTTGAAGGATCTGTTTTATTATAAACAAGTGTTTTTTTTTACAAACAAAAATATAATTCCATTGGCTAGTAATATTAGGTATCTATTCAGGTAAGTGTTATACATTGTAATCATAATGTATAAAAAATGTCAAAACAGCATTGTCCCACATATGGTATACCATGCAGTGACAGACTCTACATTATTTGTAGATTATTATATTTATGTGCGAATTCTAGATCATCCTAGTGAAAATCCGATCTCTCTGACGTGAATAGCATAGATTAGGAAATTATTGGCACCGGATAGTGAAAACGTGGAGCCTGACTTAAAAAAATATGGGGAACCAATTCATCAGATTTCAAGCAGAACTTTGTGAAAAAAGAAACAACCTAATAACGTCGATAACTGGGTAAATGAGAATCTGAGAAAAACTGAAAATGTAATTCAATTTACTGGTTATGAAAATTTGCCCACCTCGATTTTAAAATTAGAACAAACGAACCTATAGCCACTACAACAACTCTTAAGCTAACAAGCCAAGATAGAAACGCGCGAAATTGATCAATTCATAGGAATTGCTATTTATGTGTCCAACGTCTTTCTACTAGAAATTATTGGAATGTTGATATAGGTCATACAGCAGTAAATAATGCGAAGAGCTGTAATAGATTTGAAGAAATAAAACGTTTTTTACACTTCAGTAATAATGATCATGTAAATTAAATAAAAATTATTTGAAAATAATTAATAAATTATTTCCACATTTAGCTCTGTGACATTTTGATGAATGAATACTCTTTCATATTTATTTAATGATCACATAATTGAACAGGGCCAGCATGGACATGACAAATTCAAAATTAAACCGGTTCTTGACCATAGAAGAGAAGGACTAATACAATCCCTCAAAGAAGAATTTTCAGCTATTGATGAACAGATAATACCAACTAAGGCTGAAAGACAGCTAAAGCAGTATAACCTATAGAAAGCCACATAAACGTTTTATCTGGATTCAGCTATAATTTTGATCTTTATGCAGAATCCCAAAGCAATACTGTACCTACAGGGACATCATATCTTAGTATGTGTATTAATATTGATGTGAAATTATCGGATACCATAACAAAACATCATTACAAGTTACTTTTTGATAATTGATTTTCTAGCATTCCACCCACCCACCAATGTGAGTATTCTATCATTGGGAACCGAAAGACTGAATCGTCTTTCAGATGCAGCAAAAAAGTTGGAATAACCAATATAGACAATGTGTACCCCTGAAATGAAAATAATGTAACGAATGTGAAAGAAGAGCACTCTGAAATATTCCATCGAGCGCACAATAAGTGTACTCTAAATAAATAAATCGCCATTCTTTTACATATTTTCGAGTCTGATTAAACCCGATTTCGTAACAATAAAATCATTACTACCATGTCAACACATGCTGGTAGTCAACCGAAAGGAAAAAAAAGACACTAATTAAAAAGGAAAATGTCCATAAATTGATACCCTACCTCAACAGTGTCGTAACCTATAATAACTATATGGAAGGCAAAGATCTTCATTTTATTTTAAGATGTTACTGCTTAAGATTGGCTTTAAGAAATATTACTTGCGAATATGTTTCCATTTTATTGATATGACACTGGTCAATTGATACTCATTAGCTAAAAGAGCTAAGAAATTGCCTTATTTGCATACAAAACAGACTATGGCAGATGCTCTTTGCAAAACTGGAAAATTAGTCAGACAAAACAAAGTGGGAAGGCCGTTACGTGAAAGTCTTCAGCAGATGTATGACAGTAAAAGAAAAAAGGACCAACAATAGAAATACCCGAAGAAGACATTCGGCAGAGAGTTCTTGATAATTTACCATATTGGTAGGAGTCAGATCAACAGAGATGCAAATATCCGGACTGCATAAGAAAAACTATGTGTGTGCTAATAAAGATAGAAACTGTTATTTGCGGTTTCGTACGGAATATATTGTATATCTGAATAAATATTGAAGAAATTGTTTTTCATAAGTTGTATTATGATTTTATAGTTGCATAATGTTCAGTAAATACATAATATACAGTTGCTGTTATACATTAATAACATATTGCATCATGAAACAACTTTTAATCGGAGAAAAGTTCAACGTAACGAACAAAAAAGAATGTTGCATGATGCAATATGTAATTATTATTACTGAATATGTAACTGATATGCAACAGCAAGTGTACATTATGTAATTAAATATCTGGCGGGGTATTTGTCGTAGAAGTAGTTGTTTTAATGTTCATTTGTTTGCAGTATTTACGTAACGTAAGTCAGAATGTCATAGAGCTAAATGTGGAAATGATTTATTGTTTATTGATTACTTTCAAATCATTTTATTTAATTTCCAGCAACTTATTTCATACTTAATTAAGAAGTCTTGAAGTGGATGTCCCAAGGCGAGAAGAGAGCATTCAATCTCGTTAGGAATTTATTATTTTATGTACAATCGAGTGATTAAGGCAAGCCTACAAACATGCGTATTGAATTATCACAGACGGTACTTGCAGTCAGCTGGCGCAACATCTTTTATTCTAACTCTGTAATTCTTGCCTTATTTTTCTGGAAATAAAAATCAACTGCTATTTAAAACGAATTTTTTTTTGTTATATACAAAAAAAAATAAGAAAAATTTCTCAAAATGCTGCGAGTATATGTTATTGTTTACTTTAATTTCATAAATACAGGAAAGTTTAATTTTCGATTGTCTACGATACTTAATCTATTTCTAAATAAATGATTTAGTTGTGTAATCTATCGCAAAATGGGTTAAATTCGGAAAATAATCATTAATTAATTGAACTTTTTTTACATTTCTATTCAAATTTACAAAAATACATATTTTTTTTTTAAATAGAAAAATAGATTACAATACAATATAATACAACAACATCGCATACAAGATCTAGATATATACAATAGAATTGTCTTCAATTCAGTTAAATTGTAATACACTTTCAATAATAAAAATATGAGAAGGAACGACATGACAAAAAGCTTAACTGTTAAATTGAATTTTCGTTCATTAATACCTTTTTAATAATCATAATAAACTAGGCAATAAAGAGTATAAGTTCTGCTTTTTATTTAAAATATGATTTTAAGTTTTTCTAACCAATCTAGATCGATCATATCATGGATCGAATAATCGAGCAGTATTCGATCTGTTCTAACAACTTTATTCGATTGACTTTTTTTTCATCATTCATAATTTTCGGTATAAAATTAATTAAATAAATAATCCTTTTAAACATTTTTTCATTTCATATCGAGTCGTTCGATATTTTGAGCCGATTGAATTCTTAATAACGTATCTGTGGTGTTTTGGGTTGGTGTATTCTAATACAATAGAAATATTCTCTTAATTTTCACGATGTTTTTATTACTAATTGAAATTAATACAAATTCGATACGCACAAAAAGGAAATCTTTTACAATATGTAAATAAATAAAATAATTATAATTCAAGAGATGGCGTTTCTCTTCTATTGGCATAATTGAATTTTAAATTTGCCAATACATTAAAATATTAAAAAGCAAACTTAATTTTTTTCTTGAACTAAAAGAATATAATAATGTTTTTTATGTTTGATGTTTATTTTGTAACCTTTGCCTCGGTAATCTACAAAAATAAATTGCAATTCTAAATAATCTATTCAACACGAAAGTATTGATGATTGAACTTTTCTAATAATAAAAAATAAAGTATTAAATAAATTTATGCCATAAGTATTGCAAATAGAAATATTACTTTCGCACGAAAAAAAAAACGTGAGACTGAATTTAATTGCATTTTAAATAGGTTACTTAAGAAAAAATGAAGCAAAATTGTATTAAAGTTCAAAATGCGTCATCTCTAGTATTCTGTAAATATTAATTTGTTCGAAAAAAGAATAAGTAACTTTGTCTTTTATATTATTTCTTTATCGTCATATGAATGGAGTTACCTAATTTATCCTAAATTAAACCACCACAGTAGATATATTTGCAACATATGTTTTAATTCAATGTTAAATGGTACATAAACCATCATTACACAATGATCATTCCAACATTATCTAAATTTGCACTCTCTTTTTTCTTTCGACGCCCTCTGATTATCACATCCGGAGGAAATCTATCATAAAACATTACCTTCTGCATCTGCTTCATAACCTAAATCTCTTTATGGTCCTCGGCAATATTATTTAAATTAGTGCCACGCCATAAAACAATGCTTTGCCATACGCGGAACAAATTCCTAACAGGTTTTTTTTTGCGAACATTTTCACTTTCATAGGAATTATTTATTTTCAATAATTGATATCTGCTGCAAATTTTACCTGTTACACGAAAGTCTCTGTTCAATTGTTGACTGAGGGGAATTTGTAATATAAATAGAAAAGATTATTTATTCACTTGGTCACTGTTATTTAATAAATTAAAGAAAAATGATTTGAAAATAATTAATAGATTATATCCACATTTAGCTGTGAGGTAACGTATGTCAAAATGTCAAAGATTATTTAATTTGTAATTTGTAATTATTATAATTCATAAGAGTAAATAAAAGTACAGCTTCATTTCGGTTGTATCTTTTTTCGAGAGTAAACTGTTATTTATTCTTCTAATTATTCCGGCTTATTCTCTAAGTAAGCTGTGTCTATTGACGTTAATAAATACATGTTTCAAGTTAGTGTTTGTAGCAAAATATCGTTCAACCATCTTCATTTCTGTACATGAAGCTATCCGTACCATTTAATTTCTATTATAATGATGGTCAAAATGTTTCCATTGCGATTTAATTAAATAAAAAAAAAAATAAAGATATAAATTAAATTTGAATAGGTTTAACTAGTTTCGGCTTAATGCCATTATTTGAATAGGTTATTAAAAATCAAACAATAAAACAAATAGAAACACAGATTAAATTGCATAATTTTCAAATTCTCTGCTATTTGGGTTATCATCCCATTTTAAGACAATTTAAAATTTAAATTAATTATTTATTTTATTGGTTGATTTTTAATAATTTATTCATATTTAATTTATACAATATGAACTACAAATGTTTAAATATTAAAACAATTAATTTAAATAGAAGATAATTAATGAATTGATTTTTTTTTAATTGCTCTGCAATTTATAGGCTTACAAAGCAAGTATTAAAGAAAAACACATATCTATTGAATAACTACTTCCCTAGCTAATATCACACGAGGAATCAATCTCTAAATGTATAATATATTATTTTGAAAAAGTAATGTAACAGTATAAATTTTTCTAATTATGATTTTAGCAATAGGTTTAGACGCAACATTTTCCTTTGCACGATCAAAAATCTAAACTTATTGCTGAAATCATGATTGCATGCATTTAAACTGTAACAAATTGGTTTTTAATTCCCAATGCCTATTGGAAGTTAATTAATTTAATAATTCGTCCATAATATTAGAGAACGCCGAATATTAACGATATTAAAATGGGATGCAATTTATATTAAACACGCAATCCACCATTAATCCATGCAATTTTCGTATTTTTTTATTTTCCCAAATAATTCAAACTTAAAATATGCAATATCCGCAAATAAATTCAGTGGGTAATTAGTTTACAATTTGTACCGTGGATTGTGGGTCACGCATAATTTAATAATGCGCAACGATCAGCAATTTGTAATTAATTACTTCGTTAAAATTCGTTATGAATATCTATATTATAAAAAAAACGTGTTTCCGTGCGTTATTGATTGCAACGGATTTATATATTTTATTATTCGTTGATTTCGGCGCTTCCACGAATTAATTTCAAAATATCGTTGTTTTGTTTTAAATCAAATACAAACATGTGTATATTTTATAATTGTTATGTAAATTTTACGTTCTGCTTATACACGGTTTAGTTTTAAGAAATAAATAATATTGAATTAAATTTGTAATAGAAATTAAATATTTGTTAATGGTACACTATTTATAAACAAATCAACAGTTTTTTAAGTTTCACGAAATTTATTGTAGAGACACTGCTAGAACTATTTCGCCAACACAGTGGCGAACACAAGGCAGATTATATATACCTAAAAACAGGTAGATGAGTGGTTGGGTGAGGATTACAGTTGTTCTGGTAGTTGTTGATATTATGAGGTTTCATCAAATACAAGCCTCAACGATTGATTATTTTTTCACAGCGAAAGAAAGAATCTTGAAGAACCTACAAAGTGTTAAAATAATCATTCTGAAATTACATTATTTATAGTAATTATGCACTATTAACAATTCTCAGACATCTCACTAAACCCTTTACACTCCGTTTTCGCCATATTTGCGACATTGAAAATGAAATATGATAACTTCAGTTACATTTTGGCGTTTGCTTCCAGAAACATAACACTTTTCTTTTACATTGCATGTGTGTACTTTTAACTAATACAGTGCTGGAGTTATTGGTAATCCACGATCGGTGGATTAGACTGGAGTGAAAAGGATTAATTATTGCTAATTAATGCTGTTTTAAAGTCAGAAGACTTATACTCATACACACTGATTACTTCTGTGATTCTGTGACTTAATGTTACAAAATATGTATGTGTGATTAGTACCCGTATTTACTGACTGATAACACCACTGACGCAAAATGTAAATATCATCATTCAGCGCCATCTTAAAAAATTGTCAACTGCCGGTCGTTGAAGAATGCTGTCGCTTCTCTAGCGGGAACATCAAGATGTGCTGACCCAGGAGATGTCTTACTTTAGGGGACGACGGAGGGCTGCTGTGGTTCTCAATAAACTCGAAGGGAAAGGTAGTCAAAAACATCTACGATCAACAAGGATCTTCTGAAATCGTTTGCAATCGAGACTAAGATCAATTCCCTTAGTGATAAAATACTAAAACTTTTCAGTGAAGACAAGATGAACACCAACGTCTGCAACAACGATGACAAACATTAATATGTATGGAACTCCGCGGCAAATGACCGCTTTTCCTAGGGAGAAATCTTTCATCACCATGGAAGAAAAATCTCACGAGGTAATAACACCAACAAGCACATTCGTAGATTTGGCTGAGAAAAAAAAAAAAAACTCGTTATGACTAGAATGGGCGAAACATTCTAAATATAAGGAAAACAAAAAAAAAAACTTAAAAACGATGACAGTCAAATTTCAGACCAATTTATCGAGAGATTTATTTTGACAAATATTGATAGTTCATATTTATTTGCAATCATGGAGAAACAGCAATATCGAGCAATCATTCGATTTCTTTTTTTTTATAGAAAGACGTGTGAGAAATCAAGTTACATGCCGTTTATAAAGACCTTCGATGACTACCATCAGATAATGGTTTAATAAATTGGAGCACAGTCGAGTCTCAGTATTTGATGAAGAGCGCCCAGGCCGTCAGATTAAGGTGACTACCGAGGATATAGTTAATAAAATCGATATCGTGTTAGTAGATCGTCTCATCTCAATTGAACACATAGAAAATATCCCACACGAAAAACTAGACTCGAGAAAGCTGTCGGCGAGATGGGTATCGCGTTTGCTAACAATGGAGCAAAAACGTAATTGCTTGATAACTTAAGAACACTACTTGGACTTGTATGAGCGCAATCCGAAAGAGTTTCTACACCGTTTCGTGACTGTTGGTGAAAATAGGTTCCTCATTGCATACCGGAGAGAAAGAGTAGTTAAGCGAGCAAAAAACAGACCGAAAAAAGGGCGAAAAAGTCTAGTTTTTTTTTTCAGGGATTCGTAATTCATCATCTTCAGCGACTATTTAAAGAAAAGAAGGACAAAAAATCAGTTTTAGTTCTAAAGACATTGTATTGTTTTCTAAACAAAAAACTAAAATAATAGTAATAAAAATGGAAAAAGTTTAGCGAAAAACGATGATCTTCGAACAAGGAAGGAGATCATCTACAGAGGCCTATTTTGGACAGTTCGAAAAATCATATTTTTGGGATGGCTTGAAAAAGTTAAATATCTCTCGATGGAATGTCTCGAGTTGAAAGAAGACTACATAAAGAAATAAATAAAAAAAGTTGTGCGTGTTCTTTCCAGCAAAAAATATAGTCCTTTTAAATCCTGTTCTGTACCTGTATCAGGATTAAATAATAATAACTATAATAATAATAATACACATGACCCAAAGCTTGATGCTTCCGGGGAAAGAGATCTATATTAGTGTTTTAAAACCGCGCAGGAGTATCCGAGTGCTATAGGCATGGAATTTGGGTTGGACAAATATACACTTGTTCACTTAAAGAGAGGAGGAGCAGTGAATTTAGATATGATGCCTAGCTAGTCGACGGAAGCATTATGCATAATCTAAATTGCGGAGTGTCCTACGTATACCTAGGCATATCACGGCATCATGTACACGATGTGGTCGCTGTTAAAAACACTCTTTGCGGCATCTTGTCAAACAGATCTGGGCATCAGAGCTAACTGGAAAATACATGGACCTTACCACAAATATGCTTGCCATCCCTATTATTACGTACTCATTTGGAATCATCAAATGGATGAGAGACTAGTTGCGAGCCCTCGATACCAAAAAGCAGATGCACCTTTTCAGAAGCCTGCATCGTATGTTCCACGGTTATACCTTCCGCGCCATTTAGAAGGCCATGTGCTTTTAAATTTCGAGTGTCTGTATGACAGGATGGTTATTGGTACAGCCTATAGAATTATTAAGAGCTCTGATCCCCTGCTACAAATGGTGCCAGATCACAAACAGAACAGAAACATAATGCAACAATGGGCCAGAGTGGTCAGAATGATATACTAGCACTAAGCCCTGAGAGTGCCATATGAAAAAAACAATGCAATCCGTCTTATTTAAGAACACAGAGGATATTGGTTTGTCCAAACAGATCACATTCAGCTTTCTGCGGGCAGCTGGCCTGAAGTCGGAAAACGAGGGCTTTATTGTAGCCTGCCAAGATGGTGTACGTAATACCCGAGTCTATCGTAGCGGTATAATATGTCCCAATTTTCGTTGTAGGGCATCATGGGGCGCCGGAGACGATAATGAATCTACTATCATCCTGCGGTGCATATACGCCTTCGGTACCAGTACCGCCGTATTTGCCGGAGCATATTGAATTTGTTGTTGAGAATGAGGGATATTGGATTTACAGAAATTTCTCATTCGCAACACTAAGACATATCCAAGCAAATAAACCTAACTTGGTCCTCCTAGTCTACCATCTAAAAATAAAGTTTGTGGTCAAATTCTTTGCTCCTGCCGAGACAAACATCACTGCTAAAGAGAAGAAAATATTGAATTTAAACAGACTACACCCGGTATACCAAATAAAATTGGTCTCTTTGATTATCGGTACATTATGAGGGACCAACAAAACGTACGTAACAAATCCGAGTACAACACCGGCATCCCGTGAAAGAGAACGCCATTTAGTCGCAAACATACAGAAGACTGTTTCCTTGGGATGGCTTCTGCTACTCAGAGCACACACGTTTAGGTACCTCTAGTTGCCCTACTTCCAGGTTTTGAAGAGGCAACGGGGGCATATTATTGGCGCCCTTTCTACGGAAACCAGAGACGCACAAAAAATAATTTTAACTTTGATTTGGTTCTCATTGATCACTTGATGAAACATTTTAACTAATATTGAATTCGAAGTTAAAGGCACTTTGTTTCACTTATTTTTTTATTTTCCAACTAGTTTAGAGAAGGCTTTAAAATAAATAATGCCATCAAACCGGGAAAAAAACGTGGTTAATGTGTGCAAAGACATCTGACACTCCCCCATCCTCACTGCTATTACTACCTGATTGTATATATTAACCTGTAAAAATATTTTCTGTACACTATTTCCTTGATATTGACGATAAGTTGAAACAAGTTGAAAAATAAAAAAAAAAAAATAGTGAAACAAACCAAGTTCCATTAGTTTCGAATTCAATATTAGTTAAAATGTTTCATCAAGTGATCAATGAGAACCAAATCAAAGTAACTTTAATTGTATACCCAAGAAAATAATACAAAATATATCTTAAACGTGTACAAACTGGCCCAAAAGTAGATATACATTAGGTAAACAGATTATACTGGTATTTCTTTTGTTTCTAGTGTAAACTATGGCTGGAAATCTGAGCGAAGAGCATTGACAGTGGATCCTTAAGAACTACTGGAAGTACGAAAAAGTAGAGACCGTGCATAGTATATGGGAAAATGAATTTCATTTGCCCGCGCCGTTACGTCTAACGAATACCGCATCAGAAACTAGTTTGAGTTCCGTCACCAATGCATCGAAGTCAGGATGACCACGCGCGACATTGACACCGAAAAATAATATGAAGGTAGCTATTACATTCGTAAACAGTCCGAAGAAGTCCACGTGTCAATCGTCTCGGGAGATGGGTATCCTGAGATGATATTCTCAGTACAAAGTCGGATCACCAGCTGAATCTTAAGCCGTACCTCCCCATACTATTGCATGGCCTTCTTGAGGATAATCCTGACCGCAGATTACGGTTCTGTGAGAGAATACACAATTAACTGACTGAACAATTAGAGCTACTTTCGAAAATCGTGTGCATAGATGAAGCTTGTTTTAAATTGTCTAGTCACGTCAACATATATAACTTTGTATACTGGGCCAAAGAAAACTCACATGTCAGTTTGCAATTGAATCAGCCGGGCGTCACAGTGTGGGGTAGCATATCCTGCGATGGTGTAGTGGATTTTGTGTTTTTGATGGAACCGCTGATGGTCCCAAGTATCTGGACATGTTGATCAAAATTGTGGTGTCACAACTGCAAGCACGGCGAGACTTTGCGGAATTGTTCTTTCAACAGGACGGGGCCCCACCGCATTATTATTTGGCGGACCGCTAATACATGGATTGGGCATTTCCGCATCATTTGGATAGGGAGACTGCGGAGCATTGAGTGTCCACCTCGTTCCCAGGACTTAACTCTAATGGATTTTTTTTTCTGAGAAGTAGCAAAGGTTAGGTTTATTACAGAAAACATTCCATAGTACAACAATTAAAGAATTTCGTTTTAACTTGAATTTATGGCGCACAGTGTGTGAGAGTGTCGGGGATAGGTTGCACGAATGCATCAAAGCCGAAGGTGGACATTTTGAGTACCTTCGGAATTAAATATGTAATTAAACCTAATAATAATAAAAGTATTGCTGTATACTTTTTGGGCCAATCGATATAAATTTATATTAAAAATTCCATTATACTGATGGTTCCATTTTATGATATGGTTGACATACGTGGCATTTGTTTTCTTCTTATCTAACTGGTGAAACAATCATAGTTTCACCATTCCGGAAAGAACTGAGATGGATGAAAATTGTTTAAAGTCCGTAATCCCTCTATAAATAATGTCATTTCAGCATAATCATTTCCCACTTACAAAAAATTTAATGAGAAAATCCAAATTCAACGGATCGTAAGTAAATGACAAAACTTTATTTTAGTGTATATTCTCAATGTTAAGTAAATGGCAGATACTAAACATTTTGAAGATCCTAAAAATCAAACAAACGCAAATACACAAAGCAATAAACGCAAAAATAACTTCAAATAACATCTAGAAGAAAACAAAAGTATCTTATACAAATTTAACTGATAGATGACATCTTACTTAAAAAATAATCCTTTTCGGCATGAAACCATTACTTAAGACAAAACATGGATTCCCAATGGCAAAATGAAACTTGAAATATATTTAATAAATTCTATAATTAATAATTCTAGCATGCCTGATAGCGTTTTATGATGATCATTTGTTTCGATCAATGCATAACATTCTAACATGAATACGCTTCACTTACAAAATTGATATTATTCACTATTGGGTTCCAAAGAAGAATGCTTCCTCTGCGATGGAATCCCTGAATCGCCAGAAGGATGGACAAAATGTAATCAGTGATGGACAATACTTTTAATATTGAATTAATTCAATTGATCGTTAAAATAAGCTTATATACAAATATCTTTATTCAGACAATTACATTTTAACAAACATTGAGAATATACACTAAAATAAAGTTTTGTCGGTCCTGAGCCATCGACCAGAGGTCTTCGTGCTTTTATTTTAATTTTATTTTTCAAGCAATAAATGAAGTGAATTAAATCATTTCATAATTAAATAAATAAAAACACTTTTTCAGGCAAAAAATAGACCGAACTATATTATACACCCAATAAGTTCCATGTTACGGATCCCTATTTTCTTAGAACGATACTAATTTAATTCGTAAATTTATTTTTACCACTGTGGCGTGTATCCGAACGAGACGCGGTAGCATCAAGACATTGAAATAATATTTTTTCCGCGAAATAGAATTAAACGCGGAAAAACTAATTTCCTGCCGTCAGTTTGGGGAACAACCGCAAATCTCGCCACTCTGGGCCGCGCCAGCGCCAGGAATCGATTTCACTTTTCACTGGAATTTCAGAAACAAAGTCTCCGAAATTTGCATGCACATTCTATTCATTAAAAGGCAAACATTTCTTTGACCGTAGCAGTTGTAATTTTTAGTTTAATTGTTATATAACATACTTCTAATATTAAAGTAAATACTGATATATCATGGATCTTGTAAGAATTCATTTCGTAGTACATTTTTAATTTTGATATATCACTGCTTTTATTATTGTCTGGTCGTTAACGGGCAACGCTTTGAACATTTAACTAAGGATTAATTAATTAAATATTGTTATTTTCTCAATTGAATAAAATGCATTTGGTAATTATCATATCTATATTTATTAACCAATTTTGATATTTTTGTTGTATTCAGAATGAAAAAGTCAATAAATCGAGGTATCGCAAGGAGTAATAGAAAAAAATTGGTGATGTGTCCATCATGGTACTTTCCCCGGTGAATACGGTCAAATAAGTTTTTGATTGAAAATTTAATAGGAAAGCAAAATGATTAATAGAAAAAATTGATTGTTGTCTTTCAAAGTTAAAACCGAGTATTTAGAAGAATATTATAATTAAGTGTGTTATTTCTCACCTAACAATGGGTTGAAATCACTTCTCCACATTCTTCTTCATTTTTTCAAACTTTGCGAATATGCTGACGTGCTGGCAATTTGACGTTTTATTTGTCATTAAAATAATTATTAAAATCTCTAAGGGAATTTATCAGGAAAACGAAATTCTTTCGCTTATAAAATGAAATCCGGAGGTCCTACAATAAAAGTTTTATAACAGAAATTATTTATTTTCCAAGATCTAAAACTTTTATTTGAAACATTTTTCTATCCGAATTAAAAAATGAAAAATTGCTAAGAGTAAAGTTGCACTTAATGAGTTTTGATTCTAACCAAAAGCTTTTCAGATCATTCCACTCTTATATAAAGCTTATATATAAAGCTTGGGCTTAATCCATTCAGCCGTTTATGCGCTATCGCGGAAACACACAGACACACAGATACACACACAGACATTTTTCAAAACTCGATGGAATGGACTCAGGGGACCTCAAAACGTGCATATTTGTTGAAATTGGCGGTTCGAAAATTTTCACGATCACAATACTTTCCCTTGGACAGGGGTCCGGGGAAAGTAAAAATTATAGTACCTATGTAATATAAATCAAAATGTCACAGTAACTAAAGAGGAAATAATTTTTAAATTAATTATTTTCAAATTCTTTTTATTTGATCGGAAGGAGTACTTTGCTATTTGAATTTTTAAAATTGGGGATACTACCCCTTAGGGGTGAAGGGGACAAGTGTATGTCAGGATAGTAATTTAAAAATAAAAATCAACATGTCAGAGCATTTTTTTTTTGAAATATTTTTACTTACGATTTTATAGATTTTATCCGTTACTTTTGTGAGGTACTATATATTATTTATTTGGTAATCCAATTTAAATGCCTGTTTAACTAATTAGTTCAGGTTCTGTAATTCAATATTTAATTTTGAACTATTTAGAAAATTAGAAAGACAACATCTACAATGAAACGAACGAGCACCGTTACAACAGATCAAGATAACAATTGAACGCATAGCCCACACAGCCTGTCACTAGCCCGGTTCATAAATCATTAACTAATTGATATGTAAATGCACGCACAACAAGAATAATTAGGCGAAAGCTCCGTCCAATCCAAATCCAATTCAATTACCACGAAACGAACGAACGGACAAAAAAAAAGATAAATTCAACCCTCTCGTTTTTTTTATAGTCCGACATAAAACCACTATATGGTCCGCAGCATCAAGTACACCATGTGCGTCGTTTCGCTCTGCTTTTTTTTTAGCCCGGTCTTTCTGTCCCGAGGTAATTCTTTAAAAGGGAAGTCGAATTTAATGGAGCTAATACAAAGTGAATGAATCGAGGGAGTTAAAGATAAGGAAGTGTGCCTTTGTGAATTTATGGTAGCAACTTCTAGATTCGAGACGTCAGTCGGTCGATTGTGTCGCGGACGAGCTATCTTTTAAATAATGGCGATTATTCTTTTGTGCGGGGGCGGAATGCAGGGGGGTTTTATATTACGGCGTCCAATTAGGGGAAAGGGGAGTAATTCGTGTTAATGAATGACGCGCCAATGGTTATTAATTAAAAACGGCCGGGACGGAATTAACGTTCTCAAACAAGGTTGCCGACGATTTAGAGTGGGATTAAAGTGTGTGGATTCCTTGCACGTCTGAGCAGCTGCGGATATCTCCGTTTCTATTTGAATTTAAATGAAAAACTGATGCTGACATTTTTCTTCTACATCACCATTTGTCTCATTTTACCTATTAATATAAAGTAAACAATAATTATACAAATCATTTAATGTATCTATTCCTGTTCTACGTAATATAAATCTAAAATTTGATATAACAATTATGCTATAATTTACAATAATGAAACATATTCACACAGAAATTTATATTTACCGGTTTCTTAATTACGCCGCGAGTCCTTTTCTGTAAACTAATTAACTTCTGTAAATTTCTAAATAAAGAATAAATTTAATTAATTAACTTAAGTTTTTGCATTGCGCGATCATAATGTCGTAGATAAGACTCCAAGATGACTTAGCCAAATTCTCCTCAAGTTTTTGTCGTGCGTAACCAAAGTCCAAACCTTTTGATAAAAACATAATTGCGCAAATGTATACCGTTACAAATTGGTTTCTAATTATTTCTACCTATTAGAAGTTAATTAATTTATTAATAAACAATTTTGCTAAAATATGCAAAAGTAAAATTTATTCACGAAGAAGATATTTACCGGTTGATTTTTCTACTTTTTTTTAAGTAGAAATACGAACAAGTATATAAACATCAGACTGAGAATAATTCTTGTTATTGTTTTAGATTTCCGTTTATACTTAATCAATATATGTCTATTCATTTTAAACTTACTTATTTTTTTTGAATCCCAGCCCTTTTTTTCAATATTTGCCATTTCTGAATACAAAAATAATAAAAATATATAAACACATTATGGATTAAGAATTATTTCGATAAATAAAATTTAGTCCATCCAATTTTTGTAGGGTCCGGCCGGGCTGAATATGTGTTTAAAATACGGGAATTAAACATTCCCGTATTTTAAACAAAAATTCAATATTCACAAAATAATGCACTTTGGATTGACAGTTATTCCACAGCTATGACATTTAAGTAAAACCGCAAGTTTCAACATATTTAGTCAAAAGTGGATATATTTTTAGTTTAGAAAGAATACTTTCTATTTTAATTGAAGCATTTGTGGCAAAAAATGTAGGTTAAGCTTAGAAAGGCCGGTTTATTGTGACAACCCGGGCTGAAATAGTCCCATCCGGCCCTGAGTAAAGGACACATTGATTTTTTCTGAACTCGCAAATTCAAATTTGCAAAAAAATGATTATATATTCTGAAAGAGCACACATTATTTAAATAAATGATATTCAGTTAAAAAAAACCCAATTGAAATCTGACAAACAATTGCATATCCTAATAGAAAACACTTTATAATAGTGTTTTAACAAATAAAATTCGTTCACTTGGTCACAGTTATTTAAATATATTAAATAAATTGTTGCACATCAATAAAATATTGTATGCAACAAATTTTGATCCGAGAAAAATTTAATGTAAAAACCACAAAAGGAACGTTACTTAACATAAGGCCATCTGCAAGCACGTGTTTCGGGATCTATCCCTTGTCAGTACAGCTATGCCTTACATAATTTAAAGATGTTAAAATAAATCAATTAAATTAATTCAAATACAATCATTTAATTTTGCAAATCAATTATATTAAATCAAATTAAACTAAATCAATTTAAATTAAATTAAACCAAATTAATTCAATTTATATCAAAACCGAATAAAATTAAACGAAAATAATTGAATCAATTTAATTAAAAAGAGCGACCTTTTTTTGTGAATTTTCGATAACAGCAATACAAGAACGCACGTCCTTCTCTGCCCGTCATTACTATCACAGCGCGCGGCTATTAATATAGATAGAAAAGAGTATTCATTCACTTGGTCACAGTTATTTAAATATATTAAATAAATATGATTTGAAAATAATTAATAAATTATTTCCACATTTAGCTCTGTAATCAAAATTTGTTGCATTATACAATATTTTATTGATGTGCAACAGCAGGTGTACATTTTGTAATTCAATGTCCGGCGTGGGTATTTGCCCGGGAAGTAAATAAAATTCGGTCCGCCAAAAGTTTTACAGCGGTTGTAAAATAAAATTAATTTTAATCTCAGTATATAGTGCAGAACAAATTGCAAAATTTTGTAAACCCCTGCAAAACTTTCGACAAATTGATTTTTATTTATTTAAATAATATTGTGCTCTTTTAAGATATGCAACTTTTTTTAGGTTTGTATTGTCGAATTTTGTAGTTTGTCACGCACTTTTTGAGTTTATATGTGAAAATTCATTAAAATTTTTAAATGCCGAAAAACTTTTATTTGTCCGAGTTTTATTTGTTTAAACAGTTACTACTAAATATACAGGCCGGAATGTCATAGTGGGAAGAACTCCGAGATGCATACGTAAACCTGGCCTTGGAGCGCATGTTCGTCTCGCGTACTGCTCTAATGCAAGCAGTTTAAATTCTAACAATTATTTATGCATGTAATTGTATTGATGAATATTTATATTTTCAATAAAAAATAAAGACCTATGGTCATTAAATAAAATTATTTTATTTGGATGAAAATAAAATTCCAAATTAGGTAAAAAAATGATAATGAACGGGAAATATTTTCATCACGATGGTTCGTAGCCGAATGAATTCTCTCGCATGGATTCCGAGATTTCAATTTTCCCACTCCAATATTCCGGCCTGTATATTTAGTAGGCTCTAATTTGAACGATTCTGATTGGCCACGAATTTCAAGCCAGGAATCCGGTGCGCTGGCCATCTGACTGAACATAAAATTTTATTATTTTCTTAAACAATTGTTTCTAACTAAATCTTTACGAAACGCATTCGTAAATATTTGATACATGAATGGAAACACTTTGTATACTTTTCTTCATTTATTTTATTTATTAATAGATGTACATTTTGATCACTATGTGATCATTATCAACGTTTTATAAAGAATACTGTTCTTATGTATATTCATATAAGTATTTACAAAATAATTTAGAAAAATTAAAAAAACATTTATTTCAATTAAATTATTGCAGTAAGAATACGATGAAATTTATATAATTTTCAAATTTTGTAAACCCCTGCAAAACTTTCGACAAATTGATTTTTATTTATTTAAATAATATTGTGCTCTTTTAAGATATGCAACTTTTTTTAGGTTTGTATTGTCGAATTTTGTAGTTTGTCACGCACTTTTTGAGTTTATATGTGAAAATTCATTAAAATTTTTAAATGCCGAAAAACTTTTATTTGTCCGAGTTTTATTTGTTTAAACAGTTACTACTAAATATACAGGCCGGAATGTCATAGTGGGAAGAACTCCGAGATGCATACGTAAACCTGGCCTTGGAGCGCATGTTCGTCTCGCGTACTGCTCTAATGCAAGCAGTTTAAATTCTAACAATTATTTATGCATGTAATTGTATTGATGAATATTTATATTTTCAATAAAAAATAAAGACCTATGGTCATTAAATAAAATTATTTTATTTGGATGAAAATAAAATTCCAAATTAGGTAAAAAAATGATAATGAACGGGAAATATTTTCATCACGATGGTTCGTAGCCGAATGAATTCTCTCGCATGGATTCCGAGATTTCAATTTTCCCACTCCAATATTCCGGCCTGTATATTTAGTAGGCTCTAATTTGAACGATTCTGATTGGCCACGAATTTCAAGCCAGGAATCCGGTGCGCTGGCCATCTGACTGAACATAAAATTTTATTATTTTCTTAAACAATTGTTTCTAACTAAATCTTTACGAAACGCATTCGTAAATATTTGATACATGAATGGAAACACTTTGTATACTTTTCTTCATTTATTTTATTTATTAATAGATGTACATTTTGATCACTATGTGATCATTATCAACGTTTTATAAAGAATACTGTTCTTATGTATATTCATATAAGTATTTACAAAATAATTTAGAAAAATTAAAAAAAACATTTATTTCAATTAAATTATTGCAGTAAGAATACGATGAAATTTATATAATTTTCAAAGGTTCAAAAGTAATTGTTGGGCACTGTAAATATAACGATTGTAAAATAAAATTAAGTAATTCAATGAAAAATATTCATTAATTAAAAAAATATATATATATTTTTTATTTTCTTACTAAGGATTGAAGCCATTCATAGCGTTTCAAATATCATTTTTTTTTTTTTTTTGGAAAATAATATTTTTGATAAGCTAATATTTTAATAATAAATTTTCTATTAATATTAATTCACAACATAAGTGGAATATTCAGCATTCAACAATCAAAAATCGTACAATGTGTAATGAAACAAAATTTGATGTTTAGTCAGATGGTGAAAGCACCGGATTCGTGGCTGAAAATACAGCCAGTATCGATAATTGCCAGACTAAACTTACAATTTGTCCCTCATTATGTGAATAATTTTGTAATTTACATTTTCTCATCCGTACGAAAATTAAGTGGACAAACGTTTTTTTTTTTGAAGTAATTATTTGTCATATGATGTGTTCATATGTGTGTTTTATTTTTCAGATTCAGAAATGGCGAATATTGAAAAAAAAGAGTTGAAATTTCGGGGTATTATGTTAAATTTATATTGAATGAAATCTGAATGATAATAATAATAATAATAACTTTATTGACCAACATAAAGAGGACAAAAATAATAAATATAATACTGTTAATTAAATCATAAAACAAACAAAACATATTGTATGTTTTCTTTCTTTTATTTCGTAATAAAAAGTACAAAAAAAACTTAGAAAATTAAAGATAACCAAAAAGTCAAATAATTTATTAGCATTTTTGTTTATTATGTGTATTATATTCGTCCTAGCATTTTAATAATTCAATGCAAAAATCGTAGTTGTACCTTAAAAATAACATAATTATTTTGATTTTTCAATCTATTGCTAGATTATATTACTAACTTTACGGCCATCTAAATTTAAAAGATATGTTGGTTCCGAATGCCATCAATTTCAAATGGTTCTAAAGTAACATTTTCTTTTAATTTCTTAAAAGAAAATGTATTCAAAATGCAGACAAACTTAAAAACACAAATTTAATTTACTTTTAACTTTGTGAATTTCATGTTTATATATAAATCAATAATAACACTTCACGTGAACTCAAAACCCATTTATTTATATATAAATAATGAAATAAACAAAAATCATTATATATATAAGAACGCTGACATTTACAATGTTTTTCATTGGTTATATTTGAGTTTGATTAAATTGGTTAACGACATTAAAATAAAAATTACTAAATTCATCCCAAATCAATATTACGCCACATGAATTTTGTATTTTAGGTTATGTTGATTTCGCAAGGCAATATAAATCAAAATTGGACACATATAGAGAAACATTAATATGGATAGATTATTAAAAATCTATCAATAGAATAAATAAAAACAAAACACCGATTAAAATGCATAATTTTCTCAACTAGTTTCGGATTATGGACTGATAGTCGAGAATTGATAATTATTAATTTTAATCTGTGTTTTTGTTTATTTTTATTGACAGATTTTTAATAATCTATATAATATATTGTTTATTACAAAATAATCCACTAATGTTTAAATATTGAAAGTATTAATTATATTACTGTTTTGGACTGGTACACTCACAGGACATGAAGTGTATAGAACATGAGTACACAAAAATACAATAAAATTTAAAAAAAAATCTAACAACTACCAGCCATTGAATAAGCATTGTTAGTTTTTTTTAACTACTAATAAATCTGATGGAATGAAAACAGGAGGTGCAGCATCATGTTTATTATTTATTTATTTATGGAATCTCAATTCTACAATATATATTTTATTTTCGAAAAAAGTAGTAAATAAAATTAAAAATCTAATTGGTGGATTGAATCCGAAAATGGTCCAACAAAACCTTATTAATATTAAGATAACATTAAAATAATTGTACAGACATCATTCAAAGTTTTATTTGTATATTTAATTTTTGTTGATGTCTTCTTAATTATACAAAAAAAAAACATAATTTTTTTATTAATAATTGGATGTACTTTTACTTGCATACATTTTTATATTTCTAATACATCCGATAAAATGTTTACAAAGTAATTGCTAAAGTCAGTCATGCCACATAATTTTAAAAACATATGAAATATTTATATAATTTTGGAAGGGAATATAGAACCTGAGACACTAAAATATGTTGAAACAAATGCGATGAAATAGTGTGTTGGTAACGCGTACTGTTACTATTTCATTGAATTTCCAGAAAACTTTCTAGGTCCTAAGCATAAGTATTTCAAAATAAAGTTACGACAAGTCTTATCATGAAGGATTTATTAATAAGTTGTTCAATCACCATTAATCTGGCGTATGAATAAGTGAATATAGTCATTTCGGGTTTTTGAACCTCATCAGACCCAAATCGTTGACAATGCCACTTGAAAATAGGCAATAGATGGCGCTTATGTTGTCTTCCATTTATTGGATTTTATTAAACCAATCGAAAGAATTACAGCATCCATAGATTACATTTTTTGTTTTCTTAAAATGTAAGTATCGGTTTCACTAAAAACAAAATGAGGAATATTTATCTACATATATTCCTGATTTTGGGTTTGGGTAATACTGATTTTTTACCACTTATTATTTTTTTATACTGATGATCATAGCCGATAATTTACTTTTTTCCCAACATAGAGCGCAATAACTTTATAAAAAATCGTGCTAAGGATTTATAAAATTAAACTTTGTAAGTATTACAAAAGTTTAATGTGATGTAAATAATTAATTTAAATTTACTTTACACGGTTTAGATTTCGTTCACAAAAAGCTGGACCTGAATCAGGAAACCGTAACGCTTGATTCCTAATAGTTTACCACTTGGCTTAACGTGCTCAAGAAAACTCTATTAATCCTGACTATTCACCCTTGTGCAAGGGGTATAATTGTGCAGTTAAACGAACTCTTTCAGCCCCGGTCCAATTTATCACACGCATTCCTTTCGTGAAATTTGTTACGCATTACACACACAAAGAAGGGGGTTGAAATTAAAAGTACTCGCTTAATACACGACGTGTAAGTTTCGCCATTCATAACAAATGATTAATGATAATTGCCGCGGAATCTCCCCCCTTTACGTATGAAGTTATAAATTGCTAGTATGGAGGAGGGAGGGGGGAAGGTGGGCTGCGGGGGGTTATAGATTTATTACATTCCGTTTTTGTTTACAAAGGGGTGGAAAACGGTTTTCGGCGTTATCAGTTTTGGATGTGATGAGGAAAACATCGCGTCAGTTCGAACGTTGCGCGTTGGAACTTCGTGTGTGGCTGGAAGCGAACGAAGAACGAGAAGGCTCGTCTCGCGTTTCGTTTTGTCGTACTAATTGCCCGCTGTTTGCTTCTTCCTGTTCCCAGATATCCATTCGACGATGAGTTATGTATTGGGGAGGCAAGAAAAACGGCGCGCGAGTTAATTTAAGACATTCTTTACTAATGACGCGCGGTTCTATAATCACGCTGTAAATATGGCTTTAACCGTGGCTTTAAGTCAACAACCATATATTTCTCGAGATTAAGGGAATTGAAGTTCCAAAAACAATTATTTTTACCTCACCATATGTAATACAATTAAAAAAAACAACTGATTTACTATTTTTGAAAACAGGAATGTTATCTAAATATCACGTATGTCCCAAATCAAAATCTTCTTCTTCTTCACCTGAAGAAGCTACAGCGTAACGAAACAATCGTAGTGAAATTAATGAAAAGTTGAAATCTTAAACAAATTGTTTTTGATAAAAAGTAAAATCTTCTTTTATAAAAAAATCGTTTATAATTATTTCTACAAAATTCTAACTGAATTTAAAGCAAAAAAATACATTCATTTATTTATAAAGTAACTATTACTAGTAAATATAAATGTTTTGTTATTTTCAATCAAATAATATGAATATTTATTCAGACTAGATAGTCTCAGTAAATGAATTATTTTAAATGGTTAGTCTAATATACTTAATATGCTATTTTCGTATTGATTTAATTTATTCTCCGACTCTTTGTCTTGTAAATTTGCTTTTATACAATTAACTTTAGGTTAAACTTTCCATTTAGTATTAGTAAATTCATATCCCTAGGGCTATAAGTGATGACACCATTGATTTTAGGTTTAGTATGAGGCCATTCTATAGTTACAAAATCAACAGGAAATGAGTAAATTCACATCCCTAACGATATAAGTGATGACATTCACAAATAAACAAGAGTGTTTATTACATTTACGCTACAACTATGTTTCGATTAATTCTTAATCAGGAAGAAAGGGAAATTAAAATGAATATTAACTCAGAATCAAAATTCAGTTTAATTCATCACTTCACTTTATTAGTTTATCTAAACTGTCTAATTATTAAAAATGAGCATGTTGTGTCTAGAAATGCACATATAACGGTGAAAACTAATAAAGTGAAGATATTTGTTGGTGAGTACGTGAAATTTTCTTGATAGAAATATTATATTATTATCTTCACTTGTTTATTTTAAAATACAATTAGTATATTTCGAGCACTATGTGCTTTTTATCAATTAATTTTTTTTATAAAATTCACAATAAAAAAGTATAAAGTGAAGTAAACAATTAAACTGAATTTTGATTATCTATTATTATTGAAACATTTCACATAAACCATAAATAATCTATGCACAAAGTGATTGACATAGATTAAGAATATCACTGTTAACTTTATAGTATTAATATATATTATCTAATTTTATATATTTTATATACTTTGCACATTTCACAATAAAAAAAAAAACACTTGTACTTTTCACAACACAATTTCATAAGATTTTTCCATGATGCTCTATATTTGAAATTGTTCGAAAATTATTATTTTAATAGAAGATAATTTAAATGAATTAAAAAAAAAATTGTATTCAAAAAGTAGACAAACTTAAAAACATAAATAAAAATTGATTTCTATTAAAAATATTATACTTCTATTTTCATTTAAATATAAACTATTTTTATAAATTAATTTAGGATACTTTTTGAAAATTCTTTTTAATTTTCTAAGTAGTGTACTAATAAATCAATTCTATTTATCTGAATAAAGTTTCCGTCACATTGAAAACGAATATTACTGTAGAAAAATAATTTTCAAATTATTGCTGAAAAAATATAAGAGTTAAGTGGTAACTTAGTATAAATAAAATTTTGAATAATTTCGTGATAGTTGAAAGTTGAAAATAACACAATTTTTCATAATTTTATTTACACTAAGTGAATATGTATTTTCGACATCTTAACGCCTTATCAATCAACCTATTGAATTGTAGCTCTTACATTTTACACCAAAATGTAATTGTTTAACAGGATATTTATCAATTACGTTCAAAAATTCATGACTTTAACTTAAAGTAATACATTTTGGCTCTCCTTGATATTCAAATAAGTCGACATTATTTTTTTTTTGTATAATGTAAATAATCACTCACCTTTAGCGTTACAGTACAAATAAATTCAATTGAAACTCCCCGATTCGTTTCCGTATACTTCGGAATTATTCATCGACTCACCTGCAACAGAAAGAGAGAGAATACTTAAGTTAATTGGGGCAGAGCAAAAATGAGGGTAGTTCTTGATTATGTGGAAACTCCGTGAGTGACAAGCGGGGTTCGCATGCCCAACGGAGTCGATTACGGGGAGGCGGTTGCGTGCCGTTTAATAACAAATCTGACCGACGGCAATCATTTTCTAACTCGAACGTTATTGTTCTGCTAGGTCAGGCTTGATATGCAAAAATCGAAAAACAGGGTAGCTTGATTTTTTTTTAAATTAGTTAATAATTTGATAATAACAGATATTTATTAATAAATACGCTCTGTATAGTTTATCGTAATACTTTAGATTTTTGGAATAAACTTAGTTTTCAACTTCTAAGTATGTTCTAGATGTTTTAAACAATACAATAAATTAAGCCCGAAATAAACACCATCGACCAATACTGTGAATGGTTGAATATTTTATTAAATGATATTTGCAACCTGTTCTCATAAAAAGGATAAGTTCGCCTTCGCCTTTAGTGGACGATACAACATTTCGCGGTCAACAGACCCAAGTTGTTAACGAGCCCACTAATAAATTAGGCAAAAGATGGCGCTCTGTCATCTTTTTAACAAAAAAAAATAATTATAACATCTATACTAAAATAGAATTTCTACATGTAAAAACCTTCACTGTCAAAAATCTCAATTATACTTATAAATCATTTATTAAAATAATATAAAGTTTGAATTATTTTAATCTGTAATATCCTCTATATAACTAATTTAGTTATTAAGATGTATGGTACATTAAACAATTTCTATATCTTTATAGCTACATTTTAAAAATATTATTATCAGTCATCAACATTTTTACATAATACTTAAATTAATATTATGTGTTTTAGTTTTCGTGTATACGTTTTTTATTATAATTATTTGCATATAATAAGATATGCTAGAGTTAAACATTTTGCTTAAATATCCTTGAAAGAATATGAGTGGAGTTGGTATACGTTTTCCAATGGACAATTCAAAAAATCCTATGTTCGGAAAATGGCTGTCGACCAGAGATCATTCCGCCGTATAATAAATAAATAAATAATATTTATCAATTGATATTACACCTTTATAAGTTAATACAGAATATTACATGAACAAATTTTATAATCTATCTAGAATATACAAAAATGGATAGAAGAAGAAATATATATATATATATATATATATATATGTACATAAAATGCAGAACACAGCATACAATAATATTAGTGGCATTATATATGACAGATATTATCATTAATTTATGCTTAGACTGATATATATTTAATTAGATATCACTTTTTGAAGTTTTTGCAGTAATATAAGAATTCAATATATTTAATGAAATTTAAGTGAATAATCATTAATCGCCACGTTTACCAATCGGTGAGATAGCTCGTTGGATTATATGAAAATTCATTAAGAATTATTGATCTTGTTTGATTGTGACTAAATTAATATTTATTCTAGTGTACACATGTCATTAACATCTCCGCTGTAGTACCAAGCTACCCCTACATTTTAAAGCCTTAATAATCATTACTATAATATAAGAGGTAAATGAATGCCGGCATCGAATGTGGTTTCCAGATCATTTATTATATATCCATTATATAGTGTGGTAGATAAATATGAGGCAAAAATTGAACGGGTTATTTCTTAGTTGATTATAATAATATTCTGTTATATGATGATTTTTGCAAAAAAAAATATTTCGAAGATACAGGGTAAACTAAATTTGCGACAACCATTTTCGATAATTGTTGAAATTATTAATCAAAATAATTGTAATATACCAATGATGTAATTAAATTCAAGTTGATATTTTTTCGATTGTGATTTCTTGGAACGGCTGTTTTATCTACAAGTGGATTTGATCGCCGCGTCTTTTGTCGTCACCTATATCGGTCGCGCCTGTTTAGATTGAGTGGCATATGGCTGTTTGATGTATCTTTAAGAGTTAGTGATATACTAAGCGAAAATTTGCAAATATTTTGAATGTAAGCCATTGGAAAGATTGGAAAATTCTTAAGGATAATTTGTAGTATTCATACCACATTCAACTTGTTCAGGTACTATTACCTGCTGATTTTCTTCCACACATTAGTCATAAATGTTTTCAAAATCCAATGACATAATGCAATACGTGGAAGAAAATCAGCGGATGACAGTACCTGAAATACGTTGAATGTGGTATGAATACAACAATTCCCTCAACTACTGGCACACATTTTTTATAGCGATGAAGGCCAAAAGAAGTATAGGAATTTAAGAATAACCATGTATGGGCAGTTGAAAATCCACATGAGTTGAAAATAATATTCAAATGATATCACTTTCCAACATAATTTTTCATTGAATGTTTCGTATGGAATTATAAGCGATTATCTAATTTAACTGGTATTTCTACCAACAAAACTAACTGGTGAGGTGTATATTAACTTTTTTTAAGAAACACTACCTGACTTTACGGAGGATGTACCATTGACGATAAGATTTGTAATGTGGTTTATACATGAATGTGAACCACCACATTTCAGTTTATTTGTATTTTGAACAGCAACATACGGCGATCGCTGGGTTGGTCGAGGTGGGCCACATGTATGGCCTGCTCGATACCCAAACTTAAGCCCCCTGGATAATTTCGTATAGGGATATCTGAAGTCGGATAATTGCTGGGTGTAACTCAATTAGAAACGACCCTGGTCTGTTTAAAAGAGTTCGGCAGATAATAACGAAAAGATTGATCCAAGCTGTAGGAAGTCATTTCGAACATTTATTATAGATTTGGCAACTTTATATGTACCTTTTGTTAATAACAAAAACATGTTTTGTTTGCCCTGTATCTTTGAAATAAAGGAGATTTTCAAAAATCATCATTAGGCGAAATATTCTTTTAATAGAACAAGGAATAACTCCTACACCTTTTTCCGCAAGGTTATCTAACACCCTATATGCATTTTGTACATTTTTTATATTCATTAAAAATGTAGTAATAAAAATGAATAGATTATTAAAATTCTAGAAATAAAGTAAATAAAACACACATTAAATTAAATTGAGTATGAGCTGATAACCCGAAACTAGTAGAATTTTTAAAGTTATTCAATTGTGCTTGATATAATTTTGGTAGATTTTTAATAATCTATTCTTATTTATTATTGCTAGATGAACTACCAATGTTTAAATATTAAAAGTAATTAATTATTAAAGATGCAAATTAATTGATAATGTGTATAAATCTTTTTAATATAAACACTATAATAAGATACCACCACCATATGATTGATGCAATTTCCAAGTTGGATCTTACATACAACAACTTCTTCATTATGTTTATATTGCTGCAATCACTACACGTCGGATTTATGAATCGTAACATTTTGTAACTTTTTCAAAATAAATTTTCAATGTTCTGGGCGAACATTAAAAATCTATAGTAGAGGAGAGGGTTTTGCATAATGACAGATTCATTCTCAATCCATTAGTTTTACATCATCAGTCAATTTCAATAAGACCATTGTAACATTTATCGCTCTCAGAGCTAATACTGTTTGCATATAGCATAATAGTCTGCTATATGCAGACGAGTATATATACCATATAATTTATAGATACAATTAGTTGAAATTTGATCCTTGCGTAACCTTTATGGTAGCTATATATTGCTTGAGGCTATACCCTTATATAAACGTATTGTCTTGATTCTTTAAAAAATAAGTGCCACTAACGTGAGATAATTACTTATTAGAAGTTAATATTGATAAATTTTTACATTGCGTACGTACATTCGGGAAATGATGATAATTCTTTTATGAGCCATTAGATTTTTTTTTTAAAATTTTAAATTTAAATCTATAATTAAACAGAATAAATTAATTCATAAATTTATAATGTTTAATTATAGATTTGTATTAATTCGGATAGATACAATAACTGGAAAACCGAATGAATTTAAATTGAACAAACGGTTCAAAAACTGTTTTAAGACTAGAGTAAAACGTATCTATATCTTCATTAATATCTTAATTCGACAAAACGATATTCCAGTCAATAACATGGATGTAAAAATTTTACCAAGGTGAAAAAAAAATGTACAAATATATTTTAGAGTATCAATAAAAAAATGTAATATTATACGCACACTGTATGACACAATAGGGTAATCAGATGCATATATAGACGTATTCGTTACCGTCATAAAACATAAATTTAAGAAAACACATTTACTTAGTCACAGTTATTTAAATTAAATTAAAAAAGAGAATTTTAAAATAATTAATTTACTCAATTGAATAATTAATTATTTTATATTTAAATTCATTGAAACAAATACTTCTCGGGCAAATATCCTGTCAGATATTGAACTACATGATGGACATTTGCTGCTGTATAATAGTAACATATTGTATAATGCAACATTTTTTGATTCGAGAATATTTAAAACAAAGAACAAATTTAAACGACACGTAATATAAGGCCATATGCAGACACGGGTTTCGGAATTATCCCTCGTCATCTGGTCCATGCTGCGATCTTGATAAAATAAGTAATTAATTATTCAATTTTGTAAATTAAATATTTGCAATTTTTTTATTCTTCTAGAGGTGAACAATGGAGGTAGACACTTCTCAGTTGATTTTGAAGAAACACCACTACCATTAATTTATAGCAATACACATAGTTTTCTACACCATTATCCAAGCATAAAAGTAAAGATTAAAAGCATTTTTAACAGTTATCACATTCTCGCTACCAATTTTATCACGGCTAGCCGATTGATCGCAACTGTAAATTTTATAATTAGAAAACTTATGTTGACTGTATTAATATTTTTCAAACAACCAGGTCTCGTCAAGAATTAAGACATCGTATCTGAAGAGTGAACATTATTAGTAAGATCTTTTTAAATTAAGCTTTAGTAGTAGCAGTTAACATAGATATATTTTATATACACTTAAGAAAATTTATCAAAATTGTATTGAATCGTGTTACAAGATATAATATGCTTCTATGAATATCATTAGTGGTATCCAATGAGACATTTTATTATCAGGAAGTCATGAATCATAATCTGCGTCTTTATTTTCTAAAGACACAAGACGTGCTTCAATATTACGAAATCTATTTTCAAGTGGCGTTTATAACAGCATTAAATGAGACCCAAAACAATTTAAAATAATATATGTATAGAGGTATAAATATATAGTAGGATTTTATAAAATTAAAGTTTGACACTTATAAATCACATAAACCACTTCTAGAGCTTCTAATACATTTACCATATACGACGTTGCATTTTACATAAGTATTAGAAGTGATCTTTTAGTACAAAGTTCACAAATTTTTATAATTTTTGAATCGATATTTCAAAATTTAGTATTTAGAACAAATAATAATAAAGCCAGGAAGAGAATAATAGCGACACGTACTTTGCACCCACTCTATTTTTTGGTAGTGTCTAATAAAAACAATATATATAAGACAATTGACCACATAAAATAGAAATAAAAACTAATTAATAAATATCCGAGGAATTAACTTAGAAATCTAACTGCATAATCGAATTTTATGGGTTAAAATTGAATAAATGTAATTAAATTAATAATTACTTACAGATTATATTTTATTAAAAACGAAAACTGCATTGATATATTTTAAAACAAAAATTAATTTGTATAAAATGTTACTACTATAAAAACTCACTAAAATCGTATAAAAATTCAATGTTCAGGAAATTCGAGACAATACACAACTACAATTATGTTGTCCAAAATACTTAACATTAGTGCTAAATGAACTTTCAGCTATTAAATTCTAAGATAACCTCGTTATTTCAAATTATTAATTTCCTTAAAAAAATTGTTTAAAATTATAATTTACTTAATCGAATAATTAATAAATTATTTTCCCTATATTAATAAAGGGAAATTAATAATTTCGTTACAAAGTGAGATTTTTATTTCAAATTTTAAAAAATCAATAAATGTTTAATTGATTAATTGAAGTCAATATATTCAATAAATAAATAAAATTTAGCTTATGGTAAATATAATAAATTAATGCGATATATTTGAGATTAACCGAAAATTTTTTGAAATATATTAATACGGGTTTTCTAAAATATATATTGAATGAATGGAATAATTTCTTCGTTTATCAGGGTTCTTATGTTAGGATTATTAATTAATTGCTAAATTACACAGTAAATTTTAGAGGATTTTCACTTTATATGCAATAAAATAATACAGTATTACACAAGAAGTTCATAGAAAAATTAAATAATAAAATAATAATAATTTAAATTACCTATTTGTGTAAAACTATTTCATACAGGAGAACATTTTTCTGCGAAAATTATTTAAACAAAATGCAAAGCGTTTTAGATTTGAATACATTTTTTTTATAAACAATATATATATATATTTATAAATAATTGTTAGTATAAGAGTATTTTTTCATTTAGCATTTTTCGCAATACGATTTTCCGGTACATAAAATATATCGTAACAGAAATATAATTTACACCATTTTAATACACCATTCATCAACAAACTCCATTCGTGCCAAACAATTTAAAGAAAGAATGGGCAAATTAGTTTATATCAAATTGTTTGGCAAGAATAACCTTTTGTTGACGGAGCACCCATTAAAACCAGAACCGGCGTCCCCCCATTTCATGCAAGCGTATTTTTATGCAATGTAATTGTGCATACATTTTATGTGGAAATTTGTATGTAAATACATTTGGCGAGAGGATGAGACGGCGGTTTTGTCGTCTAGTAGGGAAACGACCTGAGTGATGCGCCCAAAAAGCGCCAGATTTATCAATTTGGCATATTGAACGTGAAGCGATGGCTGGATTAATGATTGGACGGGGGAGGAAGGAGAAAGAATGAGGGTGAGCACACTGCCCGATTGTGTGTTGAGAATTGAGTGATGAGTACACAGGTGGATAGATGCTAGATCATTAATTTCTTACAATGTGTTCCGGATTTTTTTTCTTGCTTTTTATTGTCGGCGCATTTCTCGTTTATGTTTTTAATTAAAAATAAAGTTATTGAAAAAAAAAGCATTAAAAATTAGTCTGAAGAATGAAACATATATTGAACAGATTTAATTAAACGAAATGGTTTTCTGAAAACAAAAATATACAGGTTGTCTTCTAAAAAACGCTGCAGAACATCAAAAATAAAAAAAATCGATTTAACAAAAATCTTTAATCTTAATTGAGTTTAACATTAATAAATTCAAATAACGGATTCAAATGGAATTACTTTGTATTATAAATGCTCATTAATTTAATTTTGCTACATATTTCTCTCTTTTTTGTGTGTGCAAATTATTCTTGTAATTTTTTGTTGTGTTCATTATTTCGAAGTTCGTTCCTAGCGTTTCCACGTGCAGCACAGGTGCTAAATTTTTTCGCTTTAAACGAAGGTTATTTAGCATCCCTCGCTCGCTTCCGGTTTAACGAAACTAAAGATGGAATCGAGGGAGGAATCACGCACGTTTCCGGTTTACTAATACCGCACGGTTGGATTCATTTGCGGTCGAGACGGATTCGTGCTTTGGACAGGAATCGTTTCACGTGAGCTCAGTGCAAGGCGTTTTATATATCCCAATTGATTTTCCTTCAATTACACAACAAAGAAATAAAAGAGAGAGAAGAATTTAATGATCTAAAGCAGAAACAATTTGACTTATAGTTTTTATTTGTTAATTGATTGATAAATTAGCGCTTTATCATAGACAAAAATATATATTTTCTCTGTGTGATATTATTAGATAGTTTTTATTAAAGTATTTAAAAACACTTCGTATGCGAAATCTAATTACATATAATTAAAATAAGAAGCGATGTAAGGAATTCAGTAATTTATTCATAAAAAGACTCACTACGAAATATCCCTAGTTTATGTATATATAGGCTTTTAATTCATCACTTTTTTTTCGTAAATAGCATTTAATTGCAACTGCAAAAACTTAACAATCAATAATAATTAGCAGTAATTATTATAAAATTACGAATTTTAAAGAGGATAATTGGTCATGTACTGTTAACGGCGAAAAATATTAAATTTAATATTTTATTGTTGTGAAACAATACCTTTCAAAAATATAATTTTATTCTATTGCAAATATTATTGACTGTTAAGTTTTTTCTGTTTTCGAAATGGTGGATCAATGAAAATTTGTGTAATAGGAATAACAAAAATAATAAAAATAACGAAAAATGCTTTAACCAAACCCAAAAATTATATATATATATATATTATTTTCAGTATTTGCAGTTTATTCAATTATTATAATCATTATGATTAGAACTTTTCAGATTTTCAAAATGTTTGCATTATATAGGGTGAGTCACCGAAGTGCCCGTCTTTCATATTACCTTAGTATGTATAAAAAAAGCGTTTCTCCATCTGAAAATACAAAAAAGTAATGAGTTTTTGGTATACCACTGCAACTGTCGTTTTTTTTTTAATGTTTTTCTGCAGTAACGGCTAGTCAAACTGCTGACCATGTTAAAATAACTAATGACTAAAATATAATATATAGTGTTCTATATATATGAAAATAATTTTACATTAAGCAGTGAAGTAAGTTTTATTAATACATTAATGCTGAATTTCTAACAGCAAAGGAGATATCAAAGACTGGCATTTCGGTGACTCACCCTGTATATTTTAAATTTAATAAAATTCATTTGCTTTTGTATTATATAATAATGTCTAAAATATAATCACTCAAATGTATTAAATATTTTTGTTCAGTATTTATATTTTATTCAATTATTATCCAAATATTTCGATGACCAGAAATATAACGTTGTAATCATAATGATTGTAATAATTGAATTAATTATAAATACTGCAATAAATGTACCGGGTGTCCAAAATAAGAAAGATCACCGGCTATTTCTCAGGAATAGTAAGTCCTAGAGCTTTCAAATAACAAATATTAATAAAAATGACCATGAGAAAATGCTGGAAATAATTTTCAAGTTCGTATCTCGTTACAAATTCCGACCTTCCCCCACCCTTTACTTCAAGACTAAGACAAAAAAGTCTGTAATATTTTTGACTCATGAACTCATCATTTTTAAAAATGTGTGTTCATTGCGCTCCTTACCGGAAGAGTTATGAACTTGAAAATTATTTCCAGCATTTTCCCATAGTCACTTTTATTAACATTTTTTTATTTGAAAGCTCTAGGACTCGCTTTTTTCTAAGATATAGCCGGTGATCTTTCTTCTTCGGACACCCGGTACATAAATTTCAATGATTAAATGTTGGATATTTTAATTTAAAGGAAGAATGGCATGGTTGTTTATATCTCCAAATGCGACTCAGACCTTTTTCTTTAATCCGATGTCGTCAAATTATATGAATCATTGATTAAAAAAAAAATAATAATAATAATCCCATTTACTACAACCAATCCCTTCCCACAAATTTAGCTTCCTTTCGAATAGATCCACATCCTCCCACTTGCGATCATAACATCTAACATACAAACAGCTTACCTTGATAGTAAATTTCCTGCTCTATTTTTTAGACATAGATTCTGTATGAGACAGAAGTCTGCTTTATAAATGCCACTCTCTTAACCTCCCATAAAATCCTTTTACATATCGCCAACAATTTATTATCAAACAGAACCCAATATGTAAAAATCCAAAATACATCTTCCCGAATATTCTATTAAGAACAGGGAATTCCTCAAGACTCACTACTATTCCCATTATTGTATAATATAAATTGTAGCGACCGTTATAACCACAATCCTGCATATTTTAATCCTAACTCTACAATACGCCAACGACATCGCCCTAATAGTCTATCAATTCAATATTCTCAAAGCCCTACAAACATTACAGAGACTAATAGACTCTCATGAGCAATGGTTCGTAAAATGGAGGATCAATAATTAAGTTTCAGAAAACACACGCAAATAACAAAAAAATAAACACCAGAGCTACAAAATAAATTTCTCACCAATAATAAAACGAAGATTAATGTGACATAATCCTATATTCTTTTTCATATAACAATAAAACTAACTTATATTTTTAAGTATAATAAATGTGCAGCCGCCGCAGGCAATTGCAAAGTAAATAATTGGAAAATACTGCGAATTTAAAAATGTTTTGCATACAATTGAAATAACAAATTAAATAAAAATAACGTAAATATTGTATTAATGACATGCTTGTATGATTTTTATGGTGACAAAAAGTCTTGATATCCTTTTTGTCCCGTTCACAATTTGAAATGAAAATCCCATAAATAAGCGTTGTTATTTCCTAGTTTATATCGTGCAAATTTTAATAATCTGTATCTTGAGGGTATTAGATCATTACTGATGACTATACCGGATTGCTTTAGTCGACGTCTGCTTTTTAATATCATCTTAGCAGAATTGGGAGAAAAAAAAAAAACATTGGCGATAACTTCAATTCAAGTCAGTGAACGCTCCTCTCTCAGATCCCACTATAAAATCCGATATCCACTACATAACCTATCCAACGACCTTCTTTATAGTTTAGCAGAAATCACCCAAATCATGACTAACCATGCCATACGCTATTTCAAACTATAACACCTCTAAATAACCATATTACTAAATAATAGATAGATAGATAGATAGATAATATTTGGGTGGCCTTATGGCCTGTACCACCGCGACCTTTTCAGATCTATTGTGGATCCCATGTATCTTAGATGATTAGCTCTAGCTTCGCATCCTTGATTAGCCCAATTAACCCTGACAGTGAGTCTTGGGTATACTTTTCTGGACTTGGTTTTGTGTCCCCTATCTGTTGATGTCTGATACCGGATAGGGCTTCACAATGACACAGAATGTGAAGGGGGTCTTCTTCCTCTTCTTCACAGAATCTGCAGATCGAATCTTCAGATAGGCCTAACTTGCTCATGTGCTTGTTTAGCCTGCAGTGTCCTGTCAGTAGACCTACTATCGCTCTGACCATTTTCCTGTCTTGCTTGAGGAGGTCTGTTGTTAGTTTTGGCGTTCTTCCTTTGAGGAATACCTTCGCCTGCCTAAGACCTGGTGTGCTCGTCCACCAAGTTTGGGCCCGTGTCTCCGTCCATTTTTGTATGGATTGTTTAACTGCTGCTTTAGTGATACCGCAGGAGGGTTGTGGCCCTATGAATGGCTTTGACGAGCCTTGTTTGGCCAGTTCGTCTGCCTTTTCATTGCCTATTTGACCCGAATGCCCTGGGATCCACACCAGTGTCACTTTTTTCTGTGCTCCGACTTCATTGAGAGTATTTACACAGTCCCACACTAGCTTTGACTTGACCTGTGTGTTTCCTAGTGCTCTAAGTAGCGCCTGGCTATCCGAGAATATGGCTATAGATCGACTTTTACTGTCATGCCTTGCTATCTCTCGGATGCAATGATGGACCGCGATTGCCTCTGCTTGGAACACTGTAGTATCTTCTGCTAGGCTTATCGCGATCCTTGTCTTACTTTTTGAGTTGTAAATTCCGGCTCCTGTTCCATTGTTGCCTTTGGAGCCGTCCGTATACCAGTTTGATTCCGCCTTGAAGGGGGAGCCTACCGCCCATTCCTCTTTAGACGGAATCAATACTCTGTATTTGTTGTCGAAATTATATTTCGTCACCATGGCATCGCTGGGCATTCCTGTTATGGGACACGCTTTTAGCTCTTCTTCCAGCCTTTGGTGTATTTTCCCGTGTAGTCGGTTAATGGGTGCCGGTCCTTGCATCACTCTGTATGCTACCGACCTGGCTTCTCCCTGAATAAAGATGTGGAGTGGTGGTAAGCCAAGGATTACCTCCAGGGCTGCCGTTGGGGTAGTGCTTAAGGCCCCCGTGGCACTGAGACATGCTAGTCTCTGTGTGCTATTTAGGAGCCTTATCGTCCCCTTTTGCTCTGTCCTTGGCCACCACACCACAGCTCCGTAGGTTATCATGGGTCTGATCACCCTTGTATATAACCATAGGGTCATTCTGGGGTTTAACCCCCAGTTTTTTCCGCACATTCTACGACACCTTCCCAATGCTATTGATGCTTTTTTGGTGGTGTTTATAATGTGCGATTTCCACGACATTTTGTTGTCGAAGATTACTCCAAGGTATTTCGCTTCCTTCACAAAGGAAATTACTTTACCTCCGAGCGTTGGTGGCCTGAGTCCTTCCAACGCCCTTCTCTTTGTATAGACGACCACTTGTGTCTTCCCTGGATTAACCGACAGTTGTTCTTGTCGGCACCACCTATCCACTATATCTATGGCCCTTTGTGTCCGCTGTGAAATGGTTGCTGCGAACCGGCCTTTAGATATAATTGCCAGGTCATCCGCATACCCTAGGCATGGGATGTCCTCTTCGGACAATTTCCTCAAGAGGTCGTCTACCAATGTCGCCCACAGCAGCGGAGACAGTACGCCTCCCTGTGGGCAGCCACCCCCCGCTCTGGCTTCGATAGAATGTCCCCCCAGAGTGGATATGATCGTCCTTTTCTCTAGGCTGGCCCTAATCCATCGGCAGAAACTCGGTGGTACTCCCTTCTTGGCCTGTGCCTCTATAATGGAGTCCGTGGTCACATTGTTGAACGCTCCCTCAATGTCCAAAAATGTGACCATAGCTATCTCTTTGTCCTCCATGGACTTTGAGATAAGCCAACGCTGAATCTGTAGATTTTCCGGGTTGGTACGCGTATTGACGGTCACTTAGGGGTTGTTCCCTTAGTACCTCGTCCCGTATGTGTCTGTCCACCAGTCTCTCCATTGTTTTTAGTAGGAATGAGGAAAGAATCACTAAATAATAGTCTGACAAAACATTATATTATATATTAAACAAAATATATCTGTGCCAGAAGGGTTAATGACAGAAATTAAAATGATATTTCTTTAAATTACTTTTATATCTACGAATTGTAGACATTTCGATGTACAACATCGAGGTATAATTTAAATTAATTAAATATAATATAAATGTGAAAATTCGTAGTATTTCTTATACAATTTATATAATAAAGCTGTTTTCTATCAATATAATGATTTATGAATAGAATTATAGGTTTATTATTCACCGATTGGTTCTTTTGAATATTTACTTTATATTTTTTTGTATTTTATTAATATATATATATAAAACAAATTCTTGAGTGGAGTTATATGCAAGATTACAAAGAATTTTTACTTTAAATTTATAGAAATTAACCAATGTACTGCTCTACCCGAATATTGTTAAACTATTTATATCTAATTTGTTTATTATATTTAATAAAATTGTAAAATGTAAGTACGAAAATATTTATAAAAGTTCATTTCACCATCTGTTATTGTTGAAGTGAATTAATTGCCCTGTCAAAACGTAATAATCCCGCTTATCAATGGGCGGACGAATGCGGCAATAATGGCGCAAGATTTCCGAAAGATAAATCCGGCCGCGATTGTCAGGCCGCATTATAAATTGTTGTCATGGGGGACAACGGCTCGACAAATTCCCTAATTTCATTATATTTCTTGAAATATCGATTCCCGCGACCGACCAAGGTAAAGAAAATATGGCGGGTGGCTAAAAGGATTTGTCATCCTTAATCCGAGTTGAAACGAGTTCGAAATGAAAGAGACAAAGGCAATCAGGAGATAAAAGAAGTGTCGCGTTCTAGTTCCGGATTGGGCCCCCGTCCTATTGCGGGAAAAATTCTCTCTTTGTTTTTGTTTTCCCCTTTTTTTTTCGGCGCCAACTTTCCCGGCAACTAACTAGAAGTGCTAAGTAAGGTGCAGAGTGCAAAGAAGTTGTTCCGATTTTTCGTTGATATATTCATTATAGTTGCAAGGAAAAGTACAAGTGTTTAAAACATAAATTGTATAGTTTTATTGCAGAAAATAAAATGTTACATATTTTCGAAATTATATTTTTCAATAAATGATTTTTTAATGTATATTTGTTGATCAAATTAATACATACGTAGTTAATTAATCATATCTATTAACAAATTATGGTTTTATACATTTTTGGATTGCATTACGTTCATCACATTTATGTGATTATTAAAAAATGCCATTACTAACGAAAATCTTTGTTTCCGGTCTATCTTTAAAGACCGAAATTATTTTACTTTAATTGTAATGTCATTTTTGTTTGCTGAATTAATTTGTATTTTTCGTGTGAGTGAAAACACTATAATGCATAGCAAACTACCGACACTACATGAAAATCAATCACAACTAATGTTTGAAATTTGTGCATGCGCGCATTGGCTGCGAAGGAATTTGATAAAAAAATAAACTTTTTTTGTACATTCTCGACGCATTCTCGGCGGGTATAAAAAAAAACGAGTTTATTTGTGTGAAGCAGGTATATTTTAAATAGAAGTGATAACTAAGTCAAGTGAGATAAATGTGTGAATGTTTTTTTATTAGGTGTTGCACTTTTTATACTTTTTTACAGCGATAGAAATATAAACTTTATGTATGATATCACAAGCATTCAATTAATTCAATTTAGTGCAGAACAAACGAAGAGGCTGCAAGCGAGTATTTATAAATTCAATTTTTTCATTCATGCAAACTCTTTCTTTATTCTTCTATGGTAGAGGCTGTTATTCTATGAAACTCCATTTCGAATGTATTGAATTCAAGCAAACGTTTTTTAGGTTTCACAATATTTAATAGTAAATACATTGCAACTACAATTGTTTCGATACACAGTATCATGTAATTACATCAACTACCTAATGATGATACTGTGTATAGAAACAATTGCAGTAATAGTGTATCTACTATTAAACTTTCTTTATCAATTGAAGGTCTTAAAACAATTTATTGTATTAATTTTCATTGATGTATTATTTTTTAATATTCGTTTAAAATGAAAGAAATGTCCTTAAAATTATTTAAAACAAAATCTATTTTGATTTTATATTCAACGAAAATATATTTTTAAATATGTAAAACAATTAAGAACTAAAATAATTTTCATTTGAAGTCGAAAATTAGCTTGTTTAAAATAAATAATTTATTTTTTTTCTCAAATTAAATAGCGGAAACTTAAAACTTATCCAATAATTAGAAAATATTTCAATTGAAATAAAAATAATATATACGAAAAAGAGTAATTAAATTTCAGGAGTATATATTTATACATAATTTTCTTTTTGAATATTAAAATACATAAATTGTGCCAATTAGTGACATTTATTATTGATTATCCCTTGCTTTAAGTGACGATAAAATAATTGTAAATAGTCCATATAAATAGGAACAGTAAAAATGTTGCGAATATCCGTTTTCCACTCCCCCTTCCTCTCTTAAACTAATCGCTACTTAAATCTGTATTGTTTATGCGTATTTAACACGATCATGTGATAATCGTTGTGGGGGTCTTGCCTTGTCACGCGACTTCGTCACGACCGCATACATCTCCACATCCGGTTGTCAGCAGGCACAATACACAACACCTGACGTTATCGCGATCGTCTACCTGCTTATTTTCGTGTCAATTTGCATAGCGTTTGTTGTTTACTTGCTTTTCCGAAAATTGGGGTAAGGGGAAGGCCAATTTACACAGTATATTTATTGATTGTTATGATGACTCTCGTATGATTTCTACTGGAACTCTTTATTTCGGAAAGAAAAAATACGGTTATTTAAAATTTTATACAAGATAAATAATTGAAGACACTGTAAGGTTAAGTAGTTTTTAGTTTAGGTAAATAGTTATGTTGGTTTGTACTAGTTCCAGAAGTCGAACATCCTTTCATAATTTCCTGGCCTTACAAAATCAAATTTTAAATTACAATGAAAACTGAACAAGAATAAACTACTTATCATATACTTACAAACTTATAAAATGTGGTCATTTAAAGTGTGACTATCTTCAGATAGTGTGATTTATTAGATAAATAATATAAATAAAATATATTGAGATCTTCTTCGTAACGCCTCAGGAGTTCGTTAAAATACTAAATGTAGGTTTATAAATTAGTATTATTCTCATGGAAAAGAAATATTTCTGATGATATTTGAACCCATGACCACCGATTGCTGGTCGAATGCACTACCAACTATACCACAATTTTTAGGAAATAATCTTAAATATACATACTTTCGAATTCCGCAGTAGAAAAATGATTTTTTGAAAGTATGCACTCCTTAAGTATAAATTCAGTCAAATTTATTTTTTGCGATTTGTGATCGACTCGAAATAACATTTTAATTACAAATAAATATAAATTGAAATAAAAGTTTAAGTTTTGCAATTTTACACCCAGTGCGGTATTTTTACTGATATCAATCTGAAATTACATCAACAGGGTTTCTAGAAGTAACACACTCAACGTTGCTTTAATTTAAAAATGCAATGATTTTTGTTTAAATCGTAGCAAAACGTTTTCAAGTAGTTCTGAATGTCATCGTCAATTGCATCGAAGGTGTGAGTAAAAAACACTACTTATAAAGTCACCTTTAAAAAGAGTATCATTTTTTTTTTCTGCCTGACATTGAGTGGTAGTTACTAAATTAGTCATTGTCGGTGACATGAATTCATGTTGGGATTGAAATTTGAAACTAGAGATACCTTTAATATATCTTTATGCAATTCAATTTCAAGATCTTTTGCTAAGTTTAATAGTATACTAACAGGTTTTCATTGGGTACGGAATTTACACGAAGGTGTAACCTGATTATAATAAAACAAATGGGATGACCAAATACGTATCTACAGTTGCGGATCAGGAATCTCAGTACTCTGAAGTAATAATAATTGGAAGCATAACGCAAGCGCCATCTATTGCTAATTTCAAGTGGTATCGTCAACAATTTGGGTCCACAAGGTAGACGACCGAGAATCATTATATCGTCTACTAAAGTAAGGCGAACTTGTCCTGTTTATGAGAAGAGAAAACGAAATCCATTTAATAAAATTCATACTTGATATCTGTAAAGTTTCATCAACATTTAAAAATGGTGTAGTAGTGAAGTAAATATGTAAAAATATTTACTAAAATATTTTGATTAAAGCTTTTTTGGCAATTTTACATAAATTAGAAATTCGAAAAAAGTTATTTTTTTATTATTGTTACATCAAAAACCGATTTTCAACTTCCTCCGCTCCGCCGAGAAAATTAAACCTAGATTTAGATATTCCGTTGTCACTTTATATTCAGACCGTTTGTGGAACTTTCCGAAACAATGTGTGCCTTTTGAAAGTCTCCGGCCCGCCGAAATTGCGTAAGCGGTGTTTCGGATGCGGGAGTCCGGAGTCGCATCCCCGGCGAATGATCCGCACGATTACATGATTTACAATTTATCACCGGGACATTTATTTAACTCCGGCCGTTTACGGTACGTTTCAGACGGAACCCAATTCACATTTCAATTCACTCCCTGGATATTACTCATGCTGAATTTTGATTCACCGCGGGCGATGCATTAATTACGATCCGCGTGATACCATCAATTCCACTTTAAGGACTCGACTCGGCTCGCACGCAGTTTGTGCAATGATCGATACTGTTCGTCTTGATCTATTGCACTAGATTTTTTTTTTCAAAAATTACTCGCGTTAAAATTGTCAAACAATCACGACAATAAATGAAAATAATTTTAAATTGATTAATTTACCGAATTCAATAATTAATAAATTATTTTTTGTTTAGCTACTGCGTTTTTTTTGACTTATTCAAGTGAGTAAATTAATAATTTCCAAATTCTTATTATTTAATTTATTGATAAAACTGTGACCACCTGTAAGTACTTTGGAATAACCCTAGACCCGAAGTTAACTTTCATCAATCAATCCCAAAATCTCAAAGCAAGCGTTAAGAGCAGGGCTCGACAGTTTAGATCACTCACGTACAAACATAAAGGAATTTCTACAAAAACAACAGTACACATATATAAGATCATATGTCAACACCTGCTTGAATACGCGGCTATTCTGCACCACAATCTTCGCCCTAACATCCTAAGAACTTAGAAGTCGGTGACTGCTTAGCACTTAGAGTGCTTATAAAAATTAGACACTATAATAATCCTCTCCACAAATAGTAAATACTATTTTCTATTATAATTGCGATAACATCTTGGCGAAAAGGCTTCTGGTCAATAGTCATTTATAAAAATAAAAATATACTACTTTATGTATTATTTTAAACTATTGTACGGTAAAAAAAGATATTTACTACGACTCCTGGTAATATATTTTGTTTGCAAATTAATAAAATACTATAATTATAGAAAAAACTCAATTTTGAATTATTTTGATAATGGGCTGATAAGCTGAAACTAGAATTTAATGAATTTCAATTTAATCTATGTTTTATTTATTTTATTCGTAGATTCTTAATAATCTATTCATATTTATTATATAAAAAATATTTATTACAATTATTTACAATAAATATGAAACAATTTCTAAAAAAATTACTTAAATAATTAATAAAAAATAAGTATTTACTTAAAGATAAATTTCCATTGAAACAACTACTTCCTAGCAAATTGTCCCGCCAAACATTGGATTATACAGTATTTCTTGCCAACGTTATGTATTTTGGTTTCGCAAAAGCTAAAGGTAAACTATATGTTTTATTATATATAGTAATAGTTAATTTTTATTAATTATTTTGGAATTCCTTTTCCTACTTAATGATTTATTAATGTTCTATCTTTAATTTATAGATTATTGAGTTAGAAAAAAAGTAAATCACATTATTATTCCTCCGTTATATTCTTATAAAATACATATTTTGGTTACACTATGGAATAATCACTTTACTCTCTAATTTTTAGGAGCGCTTGCAATTGTTTGATACGTTATCGTTAAGTGTAATTCTTTATTAAAAACGCTAATTATAGTATAAATATGCATAAAGCAAATTTCAATTATCGTCGCAGTGCTTAAAAGTACCGACTCGCATGGTAAACTGTACTTTTGTATGCACGTAGCCCTTTAATAATTTACCCATTTAAGGCGCGCCCTCAATATTCAGCCCATTTCTGGGTATAATTGTTTGGCACACTCGCAACACTAATTATTGGGATTGCATGTGCTCGGGGTCTTAAAGGTTTATTTATAGGAATGTTCTTGCCGGCAGTTTATAGTTTTAGAATGAGGTTGCAGAAATACACACATATACACACATATACATGCTCGCACACACACTCTCACACCCGGCGCTCAACGTAGAAAACGAGAAAATCGATATAAATTAAAATCGCAGTCAACGCTCGCTCCCGCGCGCGCCAACGATTCGAAGAACACGAAACGCTGCACTGCGGAAATCAGGATTTTGTTTATATTATACTAAAAAAATAATTGTAATTTTTGATTTCACCCCTAAGGTTAAATTCAATAATGTTACACAGTAAACATGTAATATTATGTAAATCAAAATGAAAAGTAAGGAATAAAAATTTATTACAATTACTTCACTTGTATTTTAAAAATATAATATTAAAAATTACTATTGATATAAATTAAATATGAATATATATTAAAAATCAACTAATAATAAAAAAAAAACACAAATTAAATTGAATATTTTTTAAATTCTCGACTAGTTTCGGGAATCTCTCTTGAAAATGGTCTGATATCCCGAAACTAGTCGCGAATTTAAAAATTATTTAATTCAATCTGTGTTTTTATTTCTTTTTTTTGTTGTTGGTTTTTAATAGCCTTTTCATATTTAATTTATACAATATGAACTGCCAATTTATAAATATTAAAACTATTAATTATAGATCATACAAATTTATATAAAACGAATAACATATTTACACTTATTTTAATCTCACATAATTTTTGTAAGTAATGATGGAATACGATCACATCATTTATGATTAACCATATTTATGAGCAAAAAAGAACATAATCTAAATAAAAAGATTTATTGGTCAATTGTGGTCCCGTATAACTTAAAATAATGTATAAGTTTTAGATATATATTTTTAAAACAACCAATGCAAATATTTATGACATTTTCTAGTATCATCGATCGAAAATAATTAAATAAATTCTCTGCAAACTGATAATAAAGGAAGCAACTCAAAATTTAGTAATCAATCGCTGTAGTTAAACAATTTCAAGAATGAAAAAATAATAATGAGCACTTCTAGTATAAAATGAATGAAAATAAGTATTGAAATGGCTATTGTTTCAGACAACAAAAGACGCTACAAAAGCTCGGGTTTAATGGAATTCTAAAAATAAAATGTTGTAAATAGAATATATATTTGTATTTAACGCTACGTGGAACTACTCAGTACAATTTCACGCTTTAGTTTTTATATATTAATAAATAAGCATAGGTTAAATTAAAGCAACAATTGAAATAGCGAGACTCAATTTCCTTTTTATATATTTTAAAATGTATTTGATTGAAGTCTTTAATTTACGTTTAAAAAATGTAACCTCGTTGAATATTTAATAATATTAATGTTTTTGTGAAAAATCTTTCGAGGAACTAATGTATATTGTTTAAAACAATTCAACAGATTTTATCTCGATTTTTATAAATTTATTATAATTGTCGTTCATTTATTTTATAGAAACGGAATACCTTCACCACAGCACAATCAAAGTTGTGAATCTTAATCATATGTTTATAATATATAAGGTATACAAGTGGGACAAAAAATGTAAAATAATCTTTAGATAGTTTGATTCGTTCATTAATTTTGAATAAATAATGTAAATATTCAAGAGGAAATGAAATATTTTGTTAGTTATTTATTGTATTTATTTATTATTATTACTTTATTAAAAACAAATCTGCCAATAAAGATTTATATATATAATATAAATAAAAAATATAACATGTATCTTTGTATACTGTATGTAAGTTCTTTTGCAAATAAAAATATTTTATATTTGATTATTATAAATAGAAAAGAGTATTCATTCACTTGGTCACAGTTATTTAAATATATTAAATAAAAATGATCTGAAAATAATTAATAAATTATTTCCGCATTTAGCTCTGTTTAACGTACTTACGTAACGTAAGTCAAAAGTCACAGAGCTAAATGTGGAAATAATTTATTAATTATTTTCAAATCATTTTTATCCCGAAATACGTGTCTGCAGATGGCCTTATATTAAGTAACGTTCCTTTTGTTATTTTTACATTAAATTTTTCTCGGATCAAAATTTTTTGCATTATGCAATATTTTATTAAGGTGCAACAGCAGGTGTACATTATGTAATTCAATGTCCGGCGTGGGTATTTGCACGGGAAGTAGTTGTTTTAATGTGCATTTGTTTAACGTACTTACGTAGCGTAAGTCAAAAGTCACAGAGCTAAATGTGGAAATAATTTATTAATTATTTTCAAATCATTTTTATTTAATATATTTGATTATTGTTTCACTTTTTGTTTATTAATAATAAGCACTACTTTTATCTGTCGTAATCTCTTTAATAATGGTGCTATGACCGAAACTAGTCAGTGCTTATTAATAAACAAAAGAGAGAAATAATAACCAAGTGTTTTTATTTGCAAAAAAAAACTATGTTTCGCCATGTGGTGTGGTAGATGAGTTCAATTAAAAAGTTCGTCTTTGTAATATATTACAAGTCTGTGTCTGGAAATTCATCTTATTTTCTATTTTTTTATATATAAAATCAATATAAATTGCAATCAATTACACAATTCAAAATTTTCAAATACATGCCCATGTTATGGATAACTCTGTATTTTCATATTTAATCTTTTGATGTATAGTTTATATATGACAATTTCTATATTTATTAGATTTATATTTATTATTTAATACTTGTTTGTTGTCTACCGTTACCAAAATTACATATTTTTTAAATTGGCCCGTGAGGAATCATAAGCACTACTAGAAATTATTACTTGAATCACTCTACTTCAAAATTCTAAAACATTTTTTCATCACCTTGTAATTAATTTTAAAATAACAAACCGCAAATAGCGTCAAATCAATAACCAGACTTAAAAATATTATATGTGCTGAAATTCCTGGGATTATTAATAAAACAAGCGTTTTATGGCATTGTTCTATTTATTTTACAATATAGTTACCTATAAAAACTTCGAAATACTCTTCGATTTCGCAGCGACTTCATTATTCGACATGAATCTTATTCTGTGGATTTAATTTGATTATAATTTTTGTGATTAAATCGGCGATTTTTTTTACAACTAAAACTTTGTAATTTTTGGTATATTTAATTCTTCCTTGTCTGACGCCCTAAGGGGCAAAAGGGGTAGCAGAGGAAGGAAGAATTCTTGTTATTTTGGTATTTTGTTGCAATATAATCTCTTTTTATATGTGGCATGAAAAAATGTTCGGTAACCTTCGATGTTGCTGTTTTTCTTTGGGATAGATCGCGGCACTCAAGCCATCTTGAAGCCATCGCTTGTGGTTTGGGAACAGAAAATAGTTGAATGATTGCAAGTCTGAAGAATACGGTATTTAATCAAATAATTCGAATCATAATTAGTTCAATTGGCCGATGTGTCTTTTATAAGAATGAGTATATCGATGCGTTATCGTGATGATTATTTTTCTTCCTCATATGGTGCCGATTTTTCTTAATTTCGTCGTTTAGTTTGCCTAATAACGCTGCATAATGAAATTATGTTTCTTTTAGCTAATTGCTGAAGAAAATTCCATTTGCATCATAAAAAAACGGAGGCCACAATTTTTGCGACCAACCGTTGTTTTTAGTAGCTTTTGTTGACTTTTCTGTTTCTTCAGCCACTCTGCAGACTATCTATAGCAATGGGCCATTTCATTTCATCATCAAGAGTTTCCTGGCTTTTCATAGCTTTTTCATCACCAACAAATTGTGCAAAATTTATTTCGCTTGTTCTTTTATGTTATTCACGACCTCAATCAACTAGTCTAAGATTAGTTATTGTCAACATATATAGTATTGATTCTGGACCAATGCATGGTTTTGCTATATCATTAATATTTGTTTATGTACGTGGGTATAGGCATATATATTTTTCAGAAGGAAAGGCGAATAAATAATTTTTGTCAATTTAAACACGTAAAATTTTGCAAATAAAATCGATTTCATTAACTTTTAAAAGTTGATGAAGTATAAATTTTTTCATAGATTTTTAAATTCTAAACATATTTCAATTCTTGTAGCTTTTGTCTAAAGTAAACAGGGGAGCAGGAATTTGAATTGTTTTTACATGTAAAATCCCTATGCATACCTGATTGCGTCAAAACCCGGTATATTCATAATAAATGTTTTGCATTAGATTTAAATTGTATTTATTGGCAAACATATTGAACGAGTTTCTCAACATGTTTCACTACAAATGTAATTTTTCTTTGATAAATTTGTTTGTTTGTATTAATGTTTTTCACTGTCTTGAAAAACAAACCATTAAGAGTACAATTTTTTTAATACAATTATATTGTTAGAAATAACAGGGATTTAAAGTAAAATCCTTTTTTGGTGAGGATTATACCCACAGAAAAGCATAGACTGTACTTTTTCCGCATTGTCAGTGTGAAAGCAGTTCGTAGTCGGCGGTTAGTAAAGCGTATTACTGCTAATGATCATCCCTTCGTCCGCAGGAAAAGGGGAGGGGAGGGGATCCGGGCGGGATTTCGGGGGGTGGTCGGATGAAGGGTTTTTTACACAGCGAGGCCGGAGAGTGTCGCATTAGCCAAACGCGCTGATTGTGTTTGCCGGTGTACACAGTCCGTCCTGCACACAATTGACATGTCATGTTTGCTGGCTCAATGATAAGTTTATTGCAAATCAACTATCTGCCAGTGGTATTATATTTACCCTTGATATGTACACAATCAATACTAATTCACTGGACGCAACCCATTAATATCGGATACATATATTTGTTTAGCTTAGCCGGTATACACACAGTGGAATACACTTTAAACTGGAATTACTACGCTTGCCTCGCTGTATTGCCATGCCGCGCCGAGGCCATTTAATATGCGCATGGCGTCCGCCGGTTGAGTTGTGTTCCCCGGCAAAAATCGGGAATTAAAATAAATTCAGGACTAGAGCGGGTGCTCAGATCGTGCATCCGGGCTGAATTGCTGGGCCATTCAAAAAACACACAGTCTGGTGGCATAATGGGGGCGCATTACTCTATTTTCAAGTACTTTTCAACGCTTCAATCAATATCAATGGAAGTTGGTCCAATAAAAATCTATGGGATTGCTCTGGATGTCAATAGTGATTCAAAAGTTCACACATTTATGTTTTAATAAAACAAATGTAGAAATAGAATAAAAATGAACACAGATAAAAGTATACTTCGTAAAAATTGGAAGCATTCAATACTACTGTGTTGAATATAATAATAACAATAACTTCATTTGTAATGCATTGTATAATTCTGCAATAATAGTAAAAAAAAATAACTAATATTAATACTAACTAAGAGTTAGACTGGTCTATCATCTAAACCTTACAAAAAATTGATGGACATTGTATTTGCAGAAGCAATAAATTAATTAGTTGATATCCTCATTTAATTAACATTGAATACTATTAATATTCTTGTAATATTTAAGAAAATAAAATTACAAAAAAAACGCATTTCTTGTAAAAAGTAATAACTGAAAAAATATTACTATCTACAAGATTCGCAAAGAAATACGTTTTTTTTTTGTATATAAAAATATCTTTATTTGCATATTAATTGTATAATACTTGATTAATGCACAATTCACAAATTGGCTATCGACGTTTTTTTATAATTTAAATTCGATCATTTAATGTGATAAAACATGGATTTTACATTATTTCATTATATAGGCTATAACAAAGTGGCAGAATTGTCCATATAAACGATGCCCCAAAATTTAAGCAAAGCTTCATTTAAAAGCAGTGCTGCAGCAAAGTGTAGGGAACAAAAAAATAACTTGACAATAGTGGGTTTAGGCTTAAAACAATTTAACATTAAAATTTCTTCTTCGTGTTTTCTTTGCTCAACAATCTTTCAGCAATAGTGAAAGTTTAAAAAAAAATTTAAACAATATAGCTAATTTTCACCTTCGTCGCTTTTTTAATCGTCATAATTAAATTATTTCAAACAAAATTTCTGAAATTCATCCTCAATACTGTGTTAGTCGTCATAATTACCGCAGATGTGATTCTATAACCCACATGTGATAGCCGAAAAACAAATGCATCCACAACATGTTATTGTTTATTGCTAAACATCATTATACCGCCATTCAAAATATGACTGGTCTAATAATTAATTCTACTGCGATGTGATAAAATAATTTTTAATACCTAAATTGAATGAAATTAATTTGAACGACATGCGGTTTAAACAGTGTAATACGACAGATAGAACCCGTGAAACAATTCATTTATTGCGTTAGATATTTCCAGTTAATTTGACTTCATTGGATTTCTATATACGATATTATTTAATATTGGAAGTCTACATCATCAAATCTACTTCCACCCATCGCTTGAAAATGCAGATTAAACACTTCATAAACGAAATTCAATCACATCGTAACGTAGGCATAGAAAAGTTATCTACAAAAAACTGTTATACAATATAACAATGATTCTTACAAATGACAAAATTGTCAACTTTCCTGAAAATGGTATATCACTCGAATTTTGGAAATTTGGTTTGATAATGAGTAATACCCCCGTCGATTACTCGATTAATCATAGAATCGTTTCAGTTGATAATTCTGTTATTTGAATTACTCTATTAGTTCTCAAACACACAGTCTCTTTTAAAACTCTGTTTCGTACCAGTGGATTACTTACAGTGTATGCCGTATATGTATTGGAAAGTTTGATTATTGTTAAAAACAATTTATTTGTCATTCATAATAGCAACAGTTACGTTCATTTGATACTTTATAAAAATTATTTTGTTTATACAATCCCGGAATGTTATTTTACGGAAAGAAGCCCTGAATATAGAAATCTAAAATTCTATAACCATTTGCCAAAATGCCTCAAAGAGGAATACAATAGATTTTATGTTGAATATAAAAGTGTTACTGGGTATCTTAAGAATTATCCTGGCCAATAAAAATGTTATTATTTAATTATTGCTAGTTTTTTGTCACCCACGGTTGTCAACATAAAATCGATCAAACTTTGGAGTCCAAAGCAGTTCAATTTGGCGTACTTGAAATTCGATTTCTTGATCTTAGTTTTTTTACCAAATGTGTTATGAATCATCTCTGTCAATAAAAATGTTATTTATTATTTTTTATTTACACATACCGCATAATACTAACACAATTCAATGTGTTCATTCGGAGTCCATGGCTGTATTGTGACGTTTTAAATTAATATTAAATATAGCACTGGTCGAAAAGGCCTAGTAGCCAAGGCCATTAAGTCATATTCTTAACCTTATCCATTCATTTCCTATCCTTTAAAAATATAAGAAAAAGAGAGTGTCTATATTCACCGTCATGCCATATTATTTTTCGGGTTAAATTAATTCCACACAAATAATGCTTAAATAGTAAAATATTTAAAAATAAACTCTGAGAATTAATCTTAGATTTAAATATACATATATATTTATATTTTATGTATAGTTTTAAGTATATACTTTCAAATTTGTTAGATTTTATGTTGAATTCTTTCGATGACACAAAATTGAAAAAAAAAAAAAAAAATAGTAACAATAAAAAACATACTTAATGGCTGAGATGGCTCATAAGACATCTAAGTAACACTGTAAGATGAAGAAATCAAATCTAAAGTGCGCTAAAGTAAGTTCTTTTTAGGTTGAAATTCGTGGATGACAGAAAATTTCCAAATTATAATGACAATAATAACAGTATTATTTAAAGTATTTTTAACGATTCTACTAATAGACTAATGAAAATAAATTGAAATTAAAATCCGTGGACGAAACACGAATTGCTTGGCGGAGGCATCGGGTCGGAAATACTAAGGCTGGAAAACCGTGGATAACTTCATATCGGTAAATATTGCAGATACTTTTTAACAGACTCAATACTGTTCAAATCGGACGAAAATGCTGGTTAAAGCAATATTTACATCTATAGGATTGTTAAGTTATTCTTATCTAGTTGGAAAATTATTTCCTAAATCACATACACAAATAGTAAGGCAATGGACTTCGATTTCACTGCCTTGCCATTAATATATATACGTTATCAATATATCAATCAGCATTAATTTTCTTCTGACTTAAAAGATTACAATTTTGCAAGATTAGTCATGTTCTGTCAACTTTTCTAATTGTAACTTCTGCTTCTTTCACAATAATTATTGCCTGTATCAAAATATGTATTATCCATATATGCTTGGTACTGTTATAGGTGGTTGCAATTTAATTATAGTCGTCATTGTCTGTAGAATTTTGTAGCTGAATATAAATTGACTGTAATTATTCTCATTTCATATTTGGTATAGAATCCTTAAATATCCTTATAGGTTTTATTCGTATCTTAATAAAGTATCTGATCATTTAAGCCAACCATAATTTTTTTATTCTCTTCCCAGAAGCCAACTATTCATATTTACACTGTTATTCTACGGGATTAGTCGTAGCCCTAAAAATTGATCTGTGAAGACGCGTAGTTGGCGTCCTTGTCGGGAAAACAATGTACAATGTACAATGTTATCTCGTAGATGACAGTCAACCTTTTGGAAGCTATTATTGAATTATTTACAATATGAAAATTATTAATCTCTGTATATATTTTATGATATTTTTTTATTTGAAGGAATGTAATAATATTTCAAAGAAGAAAATTAATAAAGTGTAAAGAAAATTGAATATAGATTAATGGAAATAATCCATTATTAATAAAAGATGTATTCCCATCGCAAACGCTTTAGTTATTTCCGCTTTAATCCACTCGATTACTACCATAATAAAATTAAAATATAAAATAATTTCACATTTAAGTACTAAAAGTTTAGACAAGAATGCCCCGCGGCGGAAAACCCTTGGCTGGTGAGGGTATAGAGGGGGGCTTTAAAGGAAACATCAAATAAAGTGTAGCCCAGCTATTTTCATAAGCATAATAGCCCGCGGGGGCGCCCCGGCTTTATTGATATGCAAGGTCAGGTTTATTCCGGCGAAAATCCGTTTTATAAAGCGGGTGCAAGTGTAAGTGTAAACGCGGGGCGCGCCCTTTTGTAGCGATTCCATTTACCGTTAATGTCTCCTGCATGCACACGGCATACACGCACAGCTGGATGCTCTAAGCCCTTATTACCATCGGAATATGTGCAATTTAATGCGCCTGCTCTTCATTCAGATCCTCCGGATTAGATTTCTGCGTATTTTTCTTTTCCATTGAGGATGCAGAGGGTTGGGTTTTATTTCCCGTGGAACTACCTGGATTTTGTGTATTGGATTTCGGGATGCACAATGCACCCCTTTTTGACTTAAGAGTATTGTGTGTTTGTATTGGATTATGCGAGGGAGAAACACGCCCTTAAGTGTATTGTACTTTTTTTATCAGAAATTATATGGTTAGTTTACAGGAGCTTACAGTTAATTTTTAATTTTCGGCAGAATAAGAGGAAAAGCAATGAATTGTTTAGAATGCACATTAAATCAGGCCTTTCTGCCAAGCCTTTAAAAGAAGAACATAATAAACATGCCACATAATAAAGATTTAAAAGTATTTAAATCAATTCAATTCATTTATGAAGAAAAGAAAAATAAGAATTAGGAACAACTATCAAGTGTACTCTATACGTGAGGATTTTATTTCATTTAATAAAGCTCTATATCCAATTCAATAAAATCCATTTAAATGCCTTGGACACGTAATCCGTGAAATTTCCTTAATATCATTAATATTTTTAATGTTTAATATTAGTAGTTCATATTATAATAATAAATTTGAAAATAATAATGAAACTCTACCATTAAGAATAAAGAATACACGATTAAAATAACAGATTATTTAGACTATGATAATAAAAAAATAACGTAGGCGTTATATTTAACATTCCCCATACAGAACAGCTTCGATTTTAGTATTACGAAAATATTTGAAATATTTATGGCATATTTTGGATTAATAACATAAACTAGAATATTTTGTAGATACTTATTCTCAATAATTATTAAGTAATACATTTTGATGATATTAAAAAAATAATAAATAAGTAAAATCAATCCACCTTAAATTAATGTAATTTATTATAAAATATTCCATTTAATGCAGTTATAAATACTACGCCTCTATACGACGAAATTACTAAAGTAAAACAACACCGACCCAATTTAAACAGCAGTACATCCCCCAAATATATTCCAACAAAACTCGACAAGATAGATAATATCCCCTTCAGTGAATCCACTTCCTGTCTCTTCTCTTTTCTTCTGTTCCCCATTCCATCTACATCGGCGTGTGCATGCCGCAGACAGAGAGAAGTAATTCAAGACAGTTTTAAAAATACATATTGACCCAGTTTCATAAGTGATATCGGTGTGCAGGGCAAGTCTGCGAATTCGCCAAAGAAGCGCACCGAAGGGATTTGAGGAGGGACTCCGGCAATTACTCAACGTCTGGCCGTGATGGAGATACGCGGGCGATTGCCGGGGCTTAGTCACTTCAACTTCAACTCCGGATCGACCTTCTACTTCCTAGCTCCTAGCGTACAATTCTTAAGTCGGCCGTGTGATGCATTAAACGATCGAGATTCGATTGCGTTTAATAAAAAGAAAAATTATCTTAGCTGTGTCATGTTAATATAAATCGCTGTTTTTTTTTGCTTGTTTGAAATTTTATAATTTCAATGTTATTGATGTATTTCAGGATTATGGTTAGGAGATTGTCATCTTGTAAACCATCCTTTTAATTTGTTGTCTTTCTGAAGAAAAATATGGCAATAGTATAGTTGTGTTCATTGGACATATAGTATAATATTGACCATTTAACAGTGATGACGGTCATTAAGAGCAAACCATTCGGCATGTACATATGATTTTAAGTCAGTTTTCATACGTATTCTGTTTTATTTATACTTTACAATCGATGTTAAGTACTTAAAACTTGTAATAATCGTAATTCGTATTTTTTTATTTCATAACAAAAAAAACGGCTAATACTTGCAATTACATTGCTTACTGCTGGGTGGTTTCATGTTGATAACCCTGATTATTCAGACTAATTTATTCAAATTCTTTAGTTTATTAGGACCAGCATAAATAAATTCATAGCTGATCAAAATTACAAATACGATGAATGTGGAATTTCTGCTGCTGAGAAATAAAGCAGACGACGAGTGTCTCCATTTCTATAAAAATCAAATGTTTTATTTGAAGAAAATTGTGGTGTTCTACGGATGCCAAGCATAGTCGGAAAATGGTGTCGCCGCTCCAACATGCCTGCGTCGGATATATGCACGTATTTCAAAATTAATGTTTTTATTCCATCCTTTGAAAATGAAATTCAACAATTAGCTGAGCAGTTTACGAATGCACATCAGATAATTCCGTAATATCGGCATTAGCTGATACGTTCTCTTAAAATTTTGCGACTAGTTCTGAAATTGAAGAACCTATTTGTACTTGTCGGTGCTTCCCTAAAGAAGTACATCTGTGATCAAAGCAGAACTAGAAGTGTGGAAAGCAGTGATGATAAAAACCTCCTCTGCTCCAAAATCTACCTTAGAATGCAGATTTTAGGATTGGGGGTTTAATAAAATATTTTTGTTTTGTTTTAAAATATGAATATATTCTCATGAATATTCATGAGAACCAAACCGTGCAATCTGTTTTCACTCATTGTGCTGTGCAAATAGTTTTTCAGTCTCCTTAGACTTGAAAAAGTCCTTTCTGGGATAGCAGTGAAAACAGGAATGACAGCCAATATTTGCAGCAATATGTAAATATTTTGATACAGTTTTTGATCGCACTTATCTGGCTTTAGATATGTGCGATCAAGAACTATCTTTTATCATTAGGGCATAATGACATAAGAGAGCTTTTAGAGGGAAGAGTAACAAAAAATCATAAACTTAGCACAAAAACAAATCTTTTATAAATTTTTAAAACTGTGGTTATTTAAATCCAATCATTAATAAATCTTAGTCTTCTCCAGTATTGACCTATCCATCTTGTCCCACCTACATGATGGATGGGGATCCTGCCATCAATTTAGGGCAAGAAGGGTACTTGGCATAGCCCTGAGAACATATATTTTTTGTATTTTAGGGTCCTATTGCTTTACAAACTATAGAACTGTTAAACGCAAAACAATAAAAAAACATATAATCATTATATTCTCGAATTTTTCTTGTTGATAACGTGCCATTCAACCTGGCGATAAGCTAAAGTTATGGGAATTTATTTTTTTTATCTCAGGATAATTTTTTTTCGGTCAGACTATAAGACTCATATGCATGTCCTTAATTTCAGAAAAGTCGAAATTATTATATGAGGAATAATAAGGACCATATGTTTATATCAGAACGTATTGAGTTAATTAATTCAAAAATTACAACAATCGCGAGAGATTTATCAAAGATTATTTAGTGTCGAATCGCTCTTTTTTTATATAAGGATGTTAAAAAGTAAATATCGCTGCATCTATTTTTATTACAAAGACTTCTATTCCTTCAGGAAGAGCACGCATCAAGGCTAAAATTATTTTTTATTGTATGATGAACTTGGTACCTCAAATTACTTTTTTATCTACACTATGTGCTTCATGGACATATTGGATTTAACGGCTATGGCCGATTTATCATAACTAGGTCATTATGATAAATCGACGGATGTGAAAAAAAAAAAAAAAAACATTGCAACGGTAGTAAATAAAATCAATTATAATATGTGAATTTCTATAAAATTAGCAAATAACAAAATTTCTTGTGGAAGTACCAGATCAGTATTTCTTCCTAGAAAAAATAATTTTAGTATTTGGTATTTTTTGGTGCTTGTCGCCTCCAAGAACTTTTAAATTTGCAGACAAATCATATTCAAGATACTGGAAGATTATTAATTATAATTCTGGATGATACAAAAAATATGCTACCTTGTGTCCAGTCGGTATGCAAAATCTATAATTGTTGATTATAGAAAAGGAAAATTTACCAAGTAACTGGTAAAAATTCATAAAATCGGAGATGCTCCTAAAAAGTGCAATTTTTAAAATTAGAAAATTATGATAGTTACAGAGGGGTAGGCGGCGAACAGCCTAAAATTATTTGGTGGTTGGAATTTATAGAGGAATCAGTTAACAAAAAGATTAAAATATCAAAGCAATGTTTTCTACAAACGGATAACCAAGATAACCGAGGAGAGAATTCTAATAAACTTTCTAATTTTGAGAATCCATTTGATATTGATTTGTTGTCACATGAAAGACAAACAGAAAATAAACAGTTATGTCAATTTATGGAAATACTGAGTGTGTTTTTAATTTATATAGTTGATCCCATAAAAACAAACAATAGAATATTATTATAAGAAGTGTATTTATTAGTTTAATTTTTTTATTAAAATAAATTTCCGTTTCTTGATTTGTAACTTTATAATATATCATAAGATATTACGAAAAATATAATACAAAATACGGTTGATGAATCGTGTAAAAGAGTCGGATAAAAAATAAATAAAGCTTAATATCGGCCTAGAAACGTTATATACTTTTTCGTATCGCTCCAATCAGAGCCTACTAAATATAGAGGACGGAATATTGAAGTGGGGATTTCAAAATCACGGAGTTCACATGGGTGAATTCAAAGACGATTATTTCGACGGTGATTTCTATGCTGACGACATGAAGGAAGATCAAAAACCTTCGAAGATGCTGAATTAGAGGCATTGCTGAGGATCTGTACTAAATACAAAAAAAGCTTACTTCAGCATTAGGAATTACCCAGCAAGCTATTTCTAAGCGATTGCATGTGAAAAAAAATTCTACTGCATGACAATGCTCGGCCTCACATTGCCAAACCCGTTAAAACCTACTTAGAAACGTTCAAATGGAAAGTCCTACCCTACCCGATGGTTCATGGTCTGGTTAATCAGCAGTTTCGTTCATATTAAGACATCTCAAAATGGCTTGATTCGTGGACAGCCTCAAAAGACGAACACTTCTATAGTGATGGTGTTCGAACTCTGCCAGATAGATGGAAAAAAAGTAGTTGCTGAATGGGCAATATTTTGAATTATTCATTTTTAACCTGTACTCACAATAAAGTTGCAGTTTTATAAAAAAAAAACAGCGAGAACTTAGTTCCCATCCCAGGCGAGAAGAAAATTAAAGCATATCCCAGGGAAATGTAAATACTTATTCAGATATGGTTATTAATTCCGACCATCAAGAATTGATTGAAATATGAAATATAATATCAATATAATATCCAGTAGGGTTAAAAATGGTCCCCAACTGTTGGCAGTAAATATACAATAAATTAAGGTTAATATTAATTCAGTCGCCTCACACTGAGAAGTAGAGAGGAACAAATAACGATGTTATATAAGACTAAATAAAATAAATAATTAATTCAGTAAGGATTCACGAAGTGATTAATTGGAACGAAATAATACGTAGCACGATTTGTTTAATATTATTGGGATTGTTATTACTATTAAAAGATCCATTCATATAAATTAGTTTTCTATCGAAATAAAGCAAATGTATTTTCTTTAATCAATTCCCTTTATTTGTTTTATAGATATTTTAAATTATAGATAATATTTTAGTTTTATAATGTGTAATTAAATCATCAATTAATGATCTAATTTATATAAATGAATAATAGTTTTATTAAACGATATATCGTTTCCACATGGGATAAAGCTCTAAAAGCGAACCCAACCGCATTCATCTCCATTAAGCACATATCAGACCGTCCCCCCTAAATCCTCTCCTATCGTTTATATTCAACAAAAAGGAAACAAAGAGCATTTTTATCAATTTATTTACAAACACTCGCATTAATTACACCAAGACGAGCTTCGCGTAGAACGAGAAAAAAAATAGGCTTTTAATGCCCTCGACATTTATCAATTCCATCCATTAAGCAATTATTTAGGCAATTACGTAATCTGGTCCTATTGAAAACCTAAGTAAAACCACTTTATGTCCGAACGCATTCTCGGGCAGGCAATAAAAAGTTTATCACGCTCGCGGGCTTTATGTATGACGAGATAAAACCGAATACGCCCGGGGTTTTAAAAATGTATCGTTCTCAACAACGGCCCGGCCAATGATGTCGGGAGAAGGAGACGTTTTGATTGCTCGTGTAGTGTGTTGTTCCGCGATTTGTCACTTTTATATTTTTTAAGCGCGTATAATTTGTGCCGTAAAGAATGTAATGGGTATGTTATGTTCAGGTAAATTAATCTCGGAGATTAAATTTGTTTTGCGTGTTCTAAGTTATTCTTTAGTTGTTAATATCGCATTTGTAAGTTATACCGTTGAATGACGAAATATATAGTTGAATGTCGAACTGTTGTACATAAGTTATTTTCACAAGATGAAACCCACTTAAAACATTCTACAGTACGAGTGTAAACTCTGGAACTATCGCAATAAATCATTTAGTAAACGTTTAAAATCATCTTTCAACGTGCCAATTTTTATCTTAAAGAGATATATTTTACTGTAATTGTCACTTAAGCATCGTCTTTTGTTTTCGAAACATGACGTAAGCAATTTTTTTTTTAATAAAATCCCTATTTTTTATGCTTAATTTGGAAAGAGCGTGAAATTCCATGACAAAATACTCTAAAAACCTATGTTACTGTATTTTGAAATATTCGAGATTATTTTTTTAATGTTTTAAAACCAAAAACCTAATAAAAATCAGGATTTCCAAATTTTAATAAAAAATCAAGTAGCCATGTAACAATTACCGTTACAATGTTGATAGTTCTTCATCAGCTTTTTTTTACTGAAAATGAGCGAATTGAAATTTTAATAATTAATATATGGCGACCGTAATAGAAAACAAGGGGACGGTTGTATAAAGCGTTGTCAAGTCCGCGACTAGCTAGCATGTTGTTAGATTTAACATTATACTAATATCATGTTAAGTTTTATAACGTATTATAAAATATTTTTCTATTCACACAATTTTTATTTTCATCTATATAAAAATAATAATAATAATATATTTAATTTGTTGTATATTAGAGGCCTCTACTTGATTATACATGTAGATAATAAAAAAAACTCTTTAAACTTTGTATAACACGTTAAATGTATTTTATATCAAAATTTAATAAAATTTCAATGCAATTAATTTATTACAAGCAAATAAGATTAAATCCAGATTGAATTAATTTGCAAATTTAGTATAATTATTACGTATTAAAGCAGTCGGTATGAGGCTGTGTGTTTATAAAGCAAACCACATCCCTAACTTCTCAAACTGCTGTGTATAAATAAACAGGCCTTGGGCCGTTATCATTAAAGTTGCAAGTGACAACAGATGTTTTGCGCATTATTATTAAGTCAAAATAATTGTTTTATTGTTCTCGGGAAAACAAAGCAAACTACACGGTCTTACGAGGCCATATGGCAATTGTTCTATTCACATCAAGAAAAAAACAAGTAGAGAGAATTTCATACGAGACGTGAAAGGGGTAATTTACATACGTGATGGGTAAATTAGTTGTTTGCGGAGTATTTAAAACTGAGGCTTTTAATTGCAATCGTTAATTCGCGTGTGTTTTCAGTTTATTAAATGATTAGATTGATTTTAAAAGAACGTTATTTTACAGAAGGATACATATTAAATTTAAAATAATTTATGGTGTTTGTTTTAGAGTGAGTGTACGGTACAATTCTTACTTAAAAAAAAACTCAAAATATTTTTAACTAATATAAGAAGAGGAAGTTTCATAAACACTTTGCTCGTATCACACACTTGTTTTTATTCCGTACGAGCAAAGTGTTTATTTTTAAACCTATGTCTTTTTATATACATTAAAATGTATCACAAAATAGTGGTAAAAATAATTGCGAAAATAATTAATTAATAAAAAAATAAATCATCGGGGCTATTCTCTACGGATTACGTTCAACATAACATGATCGTTATCTATGAAGTGCCATAGTTCAAGTGAATTTTCTATAAATTATAATAAATCCAAATCTGCTTACACTGTAATCATGTGCATAACAGATACGTTAAGAGGAGATTCCGGTATATTTGACTCTAATTTTGGATTTTTTTCTACGGAACTGGTAAGAGTTACAGATCTGTTTTTTGTTAAAATATTTATTTTATATTGCTCTACATGTATATTTTGTTTTAGCTCTGAAAAAGCAAAATGGTGCCCAATATGGCGGCTTTCCTAGGAGTTTTTTTGAAATCTGACATGGTCGGGGTCGTAATTCTTCACCTAGAAACAGAAGGGCAACATATTTTTGAAGAGAATAGTACAAAGAATGGAATGAAATAAAATAACGGTAAACACTCAAAGCAACACACAATGGCGAACATTTGAAAAAAGTGCGTTTTTTTTTTCGTTCATTTTTTTTACTTTGGTACGCTGTTAAAAATCTACAATTTAGATTAGACAGTTTAGTTTATTCCATGAAGAAATATACTCTCTTTAATTAGAGCAAAGAACGAGTGAATTGGTTCAACGGTTAAATAGTATTGTTTGCGCAGTTTTGAAAATTTTTTTCGAGAAAAACGCGTTTAACGATTGCGAAATGGATTTTCTGTGCAATTCAAAGCATTCGGAGAAAATTTCTCAAACTTTCGTCAATTTCTAGGTTTTTTGGCTCGCCGAATATGAATCTGTAGTCAGATTTGAAAAATTCAATATGACAGACAAAAAAATGTATGCTGAGCTCACGCGACGAAACGTTTACCTCGACGACCCACCCACAGTGCTCGAAACGGCGGTGTATTCAAAACTCTGATTGAAGAAAAAAAAAAAAATACTTTTTCGCTTACAGAATAGCCCCGATTTTAGGACATAAGCTGAAAGATATCCGGTCGATGGCCGATTTAAATTTCTATTTCAAAATATAATTTCGTAAAAATGACATTTAAGTTTCGAACAGTTAAAAGTATGTTGATTGCTCTAGCGAGGACAGGTAATGAAAACAGAAGAAGTAGAGCTGTAATTGCTACAGATCAGGTGGATAGTGATATTCGATCAAATATTATTCCCGTGGGTTGTATATTGAAAATAGTAGTAATTTAATTCACTGCTCCGAGAATTAAATAAATACCTGCAAGATGGTGGCTGAAAATAGCTAAATCGGCAAAAACACCACCATTAGTAATGTTAGATGAAAGGGGAGAATAAACGGTTTATCTTGTTCCACCACCTCCTTCCACCATTTTTCTTATTAAGAGGAGGGTTAGAGAAAATGGTATAAGTCAGAATCTTATGTTGATTATTCGATGGAAGGCTATATTATGTGTTCCTAGTATGAGGGGTAAGGATTTTGTAGTGGGAGGCAGCACATACGTCGCACCCACTTAGGCCAAACTGGTGCCTGTGGCTAGACTCACTCTGCAGATCCTTCGTGGTATATTTTCAACTGGCCCCTTCACTAGTTTCGGGACTCTCTGTGTTCATGGGACGTTCTTTTATTAATATTGCCGCATTCCTTCTTCATTGCACCCTCTAGGTCGTCTCCATATATACCTAGTGTGGAGAGGTGTTTCCAGAAGCCGTAGTAACCCAGTTAATATTCTTGTGTGGGCCCTTCAATGTGTCTGAATCTTTTCTGCTTCTTCACAGTCTAGTTTGAGGGAAGGGGTTACGTTTACGTTTGACTGCTTGTTGGTGGATTTATCCATCTTTTCTCATGTTTCTTTAGGGTAGATTAGATTAGATATTCATTGGGTGACTCATTGGCCTGTGAAACTAGAGATCCACAGTGGTGATCTCTAGTTTCACCTCCTTGATTAGCTCTACTAACCCTGAGTGGCACAGTTTCTTCCTCCTCCTCTACACAGAATCTGAAAATTGCATCTTCTGATGTCTAATTTGCACATATGATTGTTTAGCCTACAGTGTCCCTTCAGAAGACCTACTATTGTTTTGTCCATTTTTCTACCTTGATTAAGAGGGTCTGTTGTTAGATTTTGGCGTTCTTTTTTTAAGAATACCCTCGCCTGAATGAGCCCTGTTATACTCATCAACCAGTATTAGGCCCTGTCTTTGTCCATTTTTTGATAGATTACTGACTGATGTTTCTGCGATACCATAGGAAGGTTGGTTTGCCTTATAATTTGCCTATTTAACCCATATATCCTGGGATCAATACTAGTGTCACTTTTTTATGTGCTCCTATTTCGTTGCGAGCATTTATGTAGTCCCATACTAGCTTAAAATTGACCTATATGTTACGTCTGGCTGTTCAAGGATATGGATATAGACCGACTTTTATAGTTTTCTCGGATGCAATGGTGAACTGTGATTGCCTCTGCCTGGCTCTTTGGCTAGGCTTATCGCGATCCCGGTCCCATTGCTGTAATGTAATTAGTTTTAAGTTCTTCCTATAGCCTTTGGTGCGTTTTCCCGTGTAATTGTTTTTTTTACGCCTATCCTTGTATGACTCTATATGCTACTGATCTGGCTTCTCCCAGAATAAAGTAATGAAGGGGTGGTATGGCAAGGATTACCTCTAAAGCGGCTGTCGGGGTAGTGCTTAAGGCTCCTGTAGCTCTGAGGCCTTTGTGTGGTTATCATTCCCTTTCCTTGGCTACCACACCACTGCTCCGTAGATTATCGTGGGTGTGATCACCATTGTATATAAACATAAGGTCATTCTAGGATTTAATTCCCAGTTTTTCCCACATTCTTCGACTCCTTCCCAATACTATTGAATTTTTTTTATGATGTTCCTGATGTGCGGTTTCCATGACATTTTAATGTCGAAGATTACACTAGGTATTTCGCTTCCTTCACGAAGGAAATTACTTATCTGCTTTGCGTTTGTTTTCTAAATTTACCGACAGTTGTTTTTATCGACATCAGTTGTCGAGAGTTTGCCTTGAGATGGTTCCTGCGAATCGACCTTTAGCTATAATTGCAAGGTCATCTGTATACCCTAGACAGGGGACGTCTTCCTCTGACAACTTCTTTAAAAGGCCGTCTACTAGTGTAGCCCACATCAGTGGATTACACCCCACTGTGGACAGCCTCCTCCTGCTCTGGCTTCAATCGAGTGTCCCCCATAGTGAATATGATTGTCCTTTTCTCTAGGCTAGCCGTAATCCATCGGTAAAAGCTCCGTGGCTATCTCGTTGCCCTCCATTGATTTTGAGATAAGCCTATTTAGGTCGTCCAACAACGAATCGGTAGACTTGCCAGGTTGGTATGCGTATTAACGGTTGTTGAGGTGTTTTTTCCCCAGCACCTCATCCCGTATGTATCTGTCCACCGGTCATTCTGTTGTTTTTAATAAAAATGAAAAAAGACTGATTGGTTCGTATAACTTTGGAGTTTGGTCTGCTATCGTGCCTATTTTAAGCAGGTATATTACCCTTACCCTCTGCCATGCCGTTCGTTTCTTTATGGTAAATATTGGCATCAGTTTTGCTAGGGCTCTGGGTGTGAGCTGTATTGGTATTATGAGGGGTACCAGTCAATTTATATTTTCGTCAATAGAACTTGATATCGCTACGAAAAAAGTGACATAAGCTGTCATGATTATATTAGAAATTTGATTGTCACCAATTATAGTTCCCAGGTTACCTAATTCAGGAAGGATTAGTAGACTGAGGGATCTTTATTTACATAATATAAAAACTAACAGAAAATATTTTCACTTGGTCGCAATCACTCGAAATAAATAATATAAAAAGAATTGTGAAAATAATTAATTTAAAAAAATAATTATTAAAAAGCTAACCAAACATCTTTAAGTTAGTTATAATAATTACACATATATGTATATTTTTTTGAATTAATTATTTTGACATTTTTTATATAAATTGTGTTAAATAACTTTGACTTAATTATGTTATGTATATAATGCAGAAGCAAATTATTGAATGTGTCAATAAGATATTTATTAATTCTATTATAATTGATAACAAAAAGATTTTAAATTATTCAAAATTAACTTTACTTGACTTTATTAATGAGATGAGATTTAATTAAAGCTTGTTGATTTTGAATTTGCGATTCGCATAAAACCAAACTAAATGATTTCCATTAAAAATTAAAATAGATCAAAACCATTACAGCAATAATCAAACCCTTTCCGCCCTGTGCACTCACTAATTTGCGCCCCTTTCGCGAGGGTCGCATTATTATTCATTTAATGAAAATGTAAAGCCACTGTTAACCAATTTGGCGTTATTAAAAGAAAGTTGTTCCGCGGCGGCGGCGCCGAGCAACAAGATATTTAACGGGATTATGTAAAGGCAAAATAAATATAAAGTTGAAAGCTTCGATGTTTTAAGTAAATGAACTCGCCCCGCATCCCATCCCCGTCCCTCGTGTCTCACTTCTTCCACTCGGGGCACGGCCATGTTAAAGTTCCAATAAATTAGTTCCGTCAAAAGTTTACCTAACGCTGTTTTAACGTCGACGGCTTTTTAATGTCGTACTAAAAAAATGAAACAAAAAATGGCATTAGTTGCTGTAAGATGCTTACATCATACATCGTTTGAAAAAAAAACTACTTTTAAAATAAAAAAATCTATATACATAAAGCAAGTGTACATTTTGGAGATAAAGGCGTGAATAAATGAATATTATTACCAAATATGCATACCTTTTTTCTTACTAAATATTTAAGAAAAATAATATGTTTTAAAATACATTTTTAATAGATTGATTTGAAAAGTATTTAATAAAAACATTAAGGCGGAAAGACCATTGGTTGATAGCCATTTGGCAGACTTTTACGATATACATTGTAATATTCTATATTATAAGTAGATATTGTGTTGTATTTGTCAATAAAGTTTGTGTATATATAAAAACATTACAACTAGTATGCTGAGTTGTATGTATATCATTCTGTGCATAAATAAAACTACTTTGAATGAGTGATATACATTTCCTTCACTACATATAAATACGAACCAATCAGTGTTCGATCCTATAGCCAGTTTGTTTTTATCTTACATAAATTTCTTACAGCATTATAAACGACACCGATATTTATTGCATACAGTAAATGGAGTGCACCTAACCTGCACTATTTTTATTGTGGCGCGAGTCGTAAAATGTTGGTATATCTGCAGCGTTTTCTGGGAGTGAATTCAGAAATTTTACGACCGTGTATATTGATTCACTTTTTCGCGACACCGACAAGTTTACGCAAAGGTTCGGCGCCTTTAAAAAAAACTAAAATCTTATCAACACCTGCCATCGCCAAGGAAATCATCGCATAAAGTTCAAACAAAAAAAAATGTATTAAACTTAAAAAAAACTTGACCTATAAAATATTATAAAAGTTGTATTTTACGGTTTGAACGTAAATGTATAAATATCCTTTTGTTGCATATTTTATATAATGATACATATTTTATTATTTAATATTTACTTTCGGTATTTGTAATACAAAGGTGATTTATTATTTTCAAATCGAAAAAAAAAAACGTCCCGTAATCTCTAAACTAATGAATTTGGATGGATAACTTAGCCACTCATTGAAAAAGAGACATTACTAAAATTTATGTATACAGGATTTTTCAATCATACTGGGCATACTCTGCCTTAGTATTAGTGATATTTGGGAGAGTAATCGACACGGAAAAATCAGAAACTACCTCTAGACGAATGTCTGTAGGGATATACCCCAATTAGAGGTTGGTATTGATAGTGCTTATACTTAAATGACGAGTACACCCCCCCCCCCCTATATCATTATCGAAACGACAAATATATAATGGAATCTGCCATAAGAATGTATACAGATAATACCTGAATTAAGAAAGTTCGGGCTTCGGAATTTTTTCGACGACCTTAAAAAATTGAAAGAAAATTCTCGTGGGTATAGGTATAATCATCGATCAACTAGAGCTGATGGATATAACACATGTGGAGGTCATTATATCTCAGCCTTGTGTAACAAATAAAAGTCTCCTAATCCTTGAACACAGTAGATTGGTTAAGAAGTGCTTGAAAAAGAATTACAAACAGTTACACTAGCAAGGATGGTAAAGAAAGAGGAAAGATAACTGAAGAAAGGAGTATATAAACAGTATTTCTATGAAGGCTAAGTATGATACCGTATCGAGAAATAAATTCGTAGAAAATTTGAGGAGTATAGGGATAAGAGAATGTACAAAGAGAGTTTACGAGAAAACATGGATGAGAGTAAAGCTAGGATAGAATGTGTTTAGTACGGGTGATAGGAAGCAGGGTTATCCGCTAAGCCCACTTATGTTTAATATGTTTTTGAGTTAATTGCAAGAAGTGTTAAGAAAGGACTAAGTGGAATATGCGGCTTTCGTGCCACAAAAACAAAGTATGGATGTTAGCCTACGCGGATGATAGAGTGTTGTTGGCGAGAAAATATGCAGATATGAAGGATATGATGTTCCCACGGACAGTAAACATGCTCTATAGTCTCTGAGAAGAAATCACACCTGCTCAAAGACAGTTAAAGAGTGCTACAATAAACTCAAAGAGGCCTCGACAAACAACAGAGAATGTATTTAGTATGATTGTTAGCTAATCCTTACGGATAGTAGGTGGCTCTGCAATGTCTGAGGAAGAATTACAAACAGCTTTTTGTTTAATCTGTTCTCAAGTTAATTACAACAAGTGTTAAAGGGCTAAGCGGCAGATGCGGCTTTTGTGTTACAAAAACAAAGTATGGATGTTAACCTACGCCGAAGATAAAGTGTTGTCGGCGAGAAACAGGGCAGGTATGAAAGAGATGCTGTGAAAGTATGAATATTGTTAACTAATCCGTATTGACAGTAGACAAGTTCTGCACTGTGCGAGGAAGAATTATAAACAGTTAAAAATATCGCAACAAACTAAGGCAGAATTTTAATGGTTGAGGCTGTTACTTGGTGGAATTCCATATTCTTATTTTGTTAAATAATAACTAAGGCAGGCTTCTCGATACTGCAGACTTAGAACACTATTCCATAGCCTGGGGATTGCAGAATCACCAGATTGTAGAATTTATGACCAAGTTGTCAAATTTATTAGAAAATATATACTCGGTTAAGAATGGTCCCAAATGGTGAAAATTGGACAAGTATGGATGGTAGCTACCCTTGGATGATATAGAGTTTTTGGCGAACATGTAGGTGAGAGTATGAATTGAATGTGATTATTAAAAAGACGAAGTGGATGAGACTGAGAAACAAAGTATCCATGAATTAAAATGGAAATATGATGTGACTGAAAGGTAACACAATTTAAAGACTTGAATTTTATATTTTAAAGCACTGTTGAATATATAGAGCATTTAAAATGGATACGAGAAAGATCTATTGCACATGCTCCACATTGTATACATTGTATGTAAGAGGTGGAGAAAATGGTTTGAGGGTAATTTTCGTTTAGTATGTAAGATATAGAAAGCGTGTGTCAAGTCTATTCTGATAAATGTAAATGAAAGAGTATGAATATATTTAAATAAAAAAAGAAGATATAGATAAAATATGTTCCTGAAGCGGTAGAAAGGTCTGGAAATGTACGAGATGGCAGGAATATCAAAGGGTATGGTGGATGAGTGGTTGTTGACGGGGATAAATGTCGAAGTGGAGGTGAGGGAAAATTAGAATTGCGGTAAAGGCAGGAACAAATCGTTAGAATCAGTTATAACAGAACATGTCTTGATAAATTATTTTGGTAAGTGCTAGGTGTTGTTCTGCAGAGAAAGGATTTCAATCCTCTCTGTGTTATATCGCACATAGCTCTTGACATTCATTGAAATCGTCTCTCTGCTAGATAATCTCTCTGCAAAGAAAATATTTCAAAACTCTCACTGTAGGACCACATCTTGTCCTTGCGAAAGGATGCTATCAAACACAGCTTAAATAACTAGGAAATCTCTTAAATGATTGATACATTGAAAGAATTATTTCCAAATAAGTTGGATTTTCACTTGTTTTGCAGTTTTTTTGAATTGAATAATCACGAAAGCGTTTAAAGTAAACACATAAACATAATTATCGGAATGAAGTTAAAATAGTTAAAATTATCTTGGTATGCGACACTAAGTTAATTGGTAATTTCCACAAAATATTCTCTCTTGACCAAGTAACTATAGTAACATTATAATGAATCTTGTTTACCATAAATATGATCTTGTTTGGATTAAGCAATACATTTTATTAAATCTTAACAAAGTTAGAATGTTTGCTGGAAATACGTTACTTGGCATGCTCCTAGCCTGACAAGTGAAATGGTAAGCGTAATCATTATCATATTTAAAATGATCACTTATTTCTTTCCGTGTATCTTTTACTGAATGAGTGAAAAATATAGTAACTGCAGTAAAGATACATGGAAATATTTGGATAAGGATTGCGAAGAAGAGTACGTAAAATGGTGAAATGGATAAGGAAGAATGGAGTCGTGGGTTTAGAAATTGTGGTAAGGTTGGGGCAGGAGAGGTCAAGAAAATGAAAAGAAATCGAATAAAAATGAAGTGCGCCCAATTGATTTTGTATTTTGTTTGTTTGTGTTAGTATACCAAGTAATGGATTTTTATAGAAATTGAAATAAATTAAATGATCGTTTTTTAGTTCACACATGCATATATGTTACAGAGATGCCAAATATAAAAAAATCTAAATTTATCAGTTAATCAACCTAGCGATTATTTCAAAATTAACAAAATTCAACAAAAAAATTCACAGTGTGCTGTATCTTGGTGAAAAGTTTCTAATGGTACGTTCTAAACCTACATTGTAATGGGTAATACGAATGAATACGTTGTTTGAGGTATACAATAAATAAAAGTAAGCTAACTGAAATATTGTCAAGACACAAATATTCAGATTTGTCAGTGAGACTGTGAATTAGTTGTTAGAGTTCATAGGTTAAAACATATTTGTATCCATTTTGTGTTGATTTTATATAAAATTCCTGCAATTACGATTCATACCGTATTGTATGATTGGATAAATGTGCAATATGTTGTATTTTATCTAATATCTCGATGATTTTACTATATCCGGGTGACCAAACAGCAAAACAGCGGTTTAGTTTACTTGTAACAAACATATTGCTCTTGTATAATTTTTAAATTTACCATGATTTTTGACTGTGTTACCTTCTAAACAGGTGTAGTATTCAGTGTATAAGTGAATATTTTATATTGTACCGGCTATTTGGCAAAATGCGAGGCGTATATTTTAAGTCAATTTCATATAATTTAAAATAATCAACACACATCGCAATTGGGACTTCATAATGATTTTTTTAAGAAAATGTGGTGGATATGAGTTGTCCATGTAATCGAAAAAGATGCGTCTATCACAGAAATATGGATGTAACGGCGAAACCGCATTTTAAGAAAATTAGACTACATAATATTATATATCTCTTTGGTTTGACAACAATCTTATTTCATAAGAATAAATAGTTATTTAAGTGATAGAGTTGTCTTTGTTGAATATAGGTCTAATAAGTCTCGAATCTTTTCCTGTTTAAGCGGTGTACCACAAGATTCTAATCTGGAACTGTTATTATTCTTGCTCTTCATTAATCACATTGTCACATGCAACTATTGTAATTGTCTACTCTATGCTAACACAATTGGAAGAATTGAAAATTACTACAAACTTCAGCGTGGTCTAAACAATATTCAGATGTGGTGTGTCAATAAAGGTTTCCACTTAAATATTTCTAAATGCAAGAAAATGACATACGGCAGAATATTTAACCAGATAAAATATCATTATAGTATAAATGATGAAGTACTAGAATCTGTCACAGTCTTGGAATTTACTTTGGCAACAAACTAGTTTTCAATCATTACGTTTTTAATTTAACACAATCTTGCTAAGTATGCTTAATTTTCTAATACGTAACAGAAAGCAGTTTAATTCAGCTTGTATTAAGATTTTACTAAGCTTTTATATGTAGTAGACTGGAGTATTGTTGCCTGGTATATACATATGTTAATGAACTGGAAAAAGTACAGAGACAATTTTTAAAAACCCTATATTTTCGGAAACACAATGTCTACCCCATGCAAGGCTATCCTTCCCATGAACTCGATCGAGAATTCAACATACCTTCGCTTAAAGCCGGAAAGCACAAGGCTCATTTTCTTTTTATTTATATTATGTAAGGCAGAGCTGTACTGACGAGAAATGGATCCCAAAACACGTGTCTGCAGATGGACTCATATTACGTAACGTTATTTCTGTTGTCTTTACATTAAATTTTTGCAATATTTTATTGATGTGCAACAGCAGATGTACATTATGTAATTTAATCTCCGGCGTTGGTATTTGCCCAGGAAGTAGTTGTTTTAATGTGCATATAGTCAGAGAGCTAAATGTGAGAATAATATATTAATTATTTTCAAATAATTTTTATTTAATTTATTTAAATAACTGTGACCAATTGAATGAATACTCTTTTCTATTTAATTTAATTTATTCTATTAATTTGGATGAATGCGGTTTCCCAAGATTATAATTATTATTTTGCAATAGGATTTAATAATTATTATTACAGTATCTACTTCATTTAATTAATTTTATTAAAAAAACTTCTCATTTATTTTTTCTATAGTAAGCAGACGTATACATTTTTTTCACAATAGAGTGAATGCGCTGAAAATTTAATTGCAAGCGTAAATCTAAACAAACAAACGAATGAAAGGAGAGAGAGAGAGAGAAAAAAACTCTCTACTCTTTTTAGATTATAATTGCCTTTCCACCCCCTCGGGAGGCGCTCAAACACTCAAGAATCCTTTATTTCGTCCCGTCTCATTCTTTTTCTATTAATTTTTTTGTGTAGCGAAATCTTAAGAGGCGTCCCCGGGCGGTGAATAGGAAAAGGAAAGGAAAGGGGCTCGTTGTATATTTTTAATCCGGAAATAAGCGAATTTCCGGTCATTGTTATCTCCGTGAAGGTATTATCTGCATAGGCGGGGGGTTAAACTCGCCCCGTTTTTTTTGTTATTTGTTCCGGGTAAATTTATTTGTGTGATGAAGGTTCTTTGGAAGATTATATTCTTGTTGTGTTAATAATCTATACTCAATATATTTTAAGTGTATTTACTTCTAGCTTTGTTAGCATCATTGTAAATTAAAATGTCTATAATCCAATTAGTATTAATTATAACTAACTAAAATTTGCTCTTATAAAATTTATTCGTAAGAGTTCTGTGTGTATCGGAGTGAAATAAATTGTGAGAGGTTCATAACATATTCATCAGTCACGTAGCGAAAAAGCGAAGATCTGACGTGTGTAATATATATAACTTTGTCTATCACGAAATAATATTTCACTCTTTCACGTCAGAAATAAGTGGTAAAAAAATAATATTTTTAACCATTCCATTTCAAGCTAAACAGTGACTAAAAGAAAAATTGAGTTATTATTTATTACCCTTTACATATGAGGTGTATTAAATATGTTTTTGATAGTACATTTAATTGCAATGTTATCGATGTAAAATTAGGACAGTGACATTTACGTAAATATTTTTAGTTTTTCATTAGCCAGATTTTTTGTTTTATTAATATGAAAATTAAATAAAATGATACACGACATTGTAAGTAATAAAGAGAAATATTTTGTGAGAGAAAAATGTAAACATTTTGCTTTCTAATTTTTTTAAAGCACTTAACATTTATACAAGGGTAGATTATATTTAACGTTTTGTTTAAAAGATTCAAAAATAACATAATTTTGTATTTATATACCAATGATTGTTTTTTTCAACCACCATCATCCTTTGTTTGGACAACTGGTTATTTCCATTTTGGTGGTTGAAAAAAAAAATGTAATCAATTTGATTTCCTGTTTTAAAGAAAAATGTAACCTGTCGATGTTGATAAAAACAGACAGAAATTTTCAGTCTAGGCGAGTTTCGATTCTATAGGGTGTTTCAGCGTGCGCGCCGAGTTGCAATACCGCTAAATGTTTTTTTTTTTCAAAATCGGATTTCGCAGGTACCATATTTTAAAATTAGTTTCAATTATACAGGATGTCCATAGCGTATCATGGTTATAATTTATTTAATGAAATAGCCCTATAAATTATATTTTTTTCAGATTCTACATCAAAAATAAAGTTAACTTTCATAATATCATCATATGCCTAAATCTAATAATTTTTGAAATAATTAAATATTTTTGGAAAAAACTTACGTTTCGAAAAAAAAAAAAAGACATAACTTTCAAATGTGTGAATGAAAACCATCTATTGCCTAATTTAATAATTATTATTGACAGTTATTCCAATAGGCTTTTGTTTATAAACAAAATTTAATTGACACATTCGTATTATTAGCAACAATTGCAAAAATGAACATGATTCTAATAATAATGGAACGTTATTAAAATGGTCTTTTAGTTTACAAAACGTTCTCTGATGGAAGACATCCTAATAATAATATTACCGTAGAGCAAGTTTTAAATACATTCAAAACTGCAGGCAGTGTGAAGTATCTAAAAAAAAAAAAACTTGAATACAGTAACAAATAATGAGGAGACACAATTACAAGTTTAATTCCAATATTCACCAAAGCAGGTGGTCACAACTCGATGGTGCGCTACCTAATTGTTCAATGACTGTTCGTCAATATTTAAATAAAATATTTAATTGGAGATAGATTGGACGAGTAGACCACGTAGCTTGGTCGCCATTCTCTATTTTTATCTCAATGAATTTCTTTCTGCAAATAAAAAATACAGCACTCCTCCCATAACAAATGAAAACATGAAAAGTAGAATTAAGAATACATTTAGATCTATTATAATATGCTGAAATGTTGAAATATCATTTAAAATAAGAATTTAATTTATTATGAATTAATATTTCTAAAATATTCACATATTAGTAAATACAAAATTTCATTTGTTTTCATTCACACGTTTAAAAGTTATTTTCTTTTTTGAAACGTAAATTTTTCCAAAATATTTAAATATTTCAAAAAGTATTAGGTTTCGGTATATGAACATATGAATTTATAGAATGTATTGGATTACTGAAGGAAAGTAACGTAAAATTTTGTTCATACGGTATTGATATGATTTTTTTTTAAATGGAACACCCTGTATATTATTTTTTTGTTCAATTCCTTCCTCCTTACATTAATTTCTAATGACAAGGGAGATATCGAAGACAGGTATTTCTATAACTTACCCCGTATATACACCATTTTTTGTTTTCAGCTAATTTCACATATTTTTACAAACATTGCCAAACTATAAATTTACTATTTAAAAGTCATAAGTAATAGTCTTTAAGTGAGAACTGATAAAATGTTTACTAATCTGGTAAGATTTAATTGTTAAATAAAAAATATAATTATTCCAATTTAAACACATTTAGATATTTCATCTTTAATCATTATTATGATAATAAACATAATTTGCATTATTTAATCCTTGCGAGCTTTACTGTAGATTGGAAGCATTAAACTTTTGGCAAAAGTGAGCCTCATAAAATTCACCTTCAGTCGGGCGTGTAATAAAATGAAACGTTTTATACAGTAAACGACAGGCATCAAGGCCCCCCTCTCCCACCCACCGCTCACTCTCCTTCTTTTCCACCCCTTTCGCCCAGAATTTTCATAGCAGCTTATTCACAACCCAATAGATCCGCAAAGTGGCGCAACTTTACTCATACACGATATCCATGAATAAGTTTTCCGACACAATTTCGACGCATACTCACATACACATCGAGATCAGAACTTTAGGCCGCGAGAACTTACCCCTAAATGCTTATCCAACTATATGCGAATGCATTTCACAGGAAATTTATACGAGCGTGGAATATATTTAATTTTTTGTTTAAAGTTTGCAATTTTTTTTTTTTTAGAAATATTTATACAATTGATTAGATTTTGTTCAACCACCATCATTGGTTTGGATAACTGATGATACCAAAAAATGTGTAATCTATTTGATTTTTTGTTTTAAACGGGAAAAGTTCGCCTTCTTCTCAATTCAATTAACGGTTTCGAATGATAAAAAAATATTTCGCTTCGTAGACTCACATTTTCGATGATATTACTTTCAATTTAGGAAATTTAGGCAAAAATGACGCTTTGTGCGATTTGCAATTTACACAAATTTTGCATTGGTGTCTCCAAAATGCATGTTGAAAACTAAAATTAGTTTCACATTAGTTTCGTGTTTTCTAAGTTATTTAATTAAAGAGATTATTTTCTGAAATTTTTATTTTTTTATTAAATAATAAAAACATTTATAAATGACACCCTATTCGAATAATTCACTACGAATCCAATTGTATACAATCTTTTAACTCCTTATGCCTTCCCTGTAATCGAAACATCAACTCAATATATATATATATATATATATATTGGATTTTACCTTATCACTCCATTACGGAGACGATTGGATATTAGTGATCATGACCCCAGTTAACTGTCATATAGAGACATCCAGCTACATAATATACTAGAAGCAGACTTAAAAAAAACTAAACGGCCTCAGGTCGTTGGCCATTTGGCAGATCATTTTCACTTAAAAATACTTCTTTTAAAATGTTTATTTGTATATTTTTAATTTAGTAAATAATTAAAATAATGTCTATTTATTTTTAACTAGATATTGAGTACTCGGACGTCCATGATAGACACCCCGCTTCGCCGCCAACGTACGCTTATATAGCGTGTAGACGATTGCTTCTCGAATTTTCCAGAACTTTTCATAACGCCCTGTTTACCGTCGTGTGCTCGACGGAACGTTGTCGTTTTCTTTTCAGTTGCTTCTTTCACTTTCGGTACAATATATTTATACAACAGGATGGTTTGAACATTTTTTTCCAGAAATATGAAAGATTTTCATAAGATTCGGAACCACACAAACTAAGTTAACAATATTTTATAACGTCTGTCTACTTTTCAAGAATTTATTTACCAAATAGGAAGATCGACTCATAATAAATATTATACTGGTAATCATCTGGGAAAAATATAAATATTTTAGTAATTTTATTGCCCACCAGTTAAACCACTTATAGAACAATATAATTAAAAATTAACTTATATGACTCATTGTTGGTTAAAAAAGCAAGTCGCCAAACAAATGATTAGCGATTAAGAAAAAAATTTATTCATCACCAACTAACATAGGTATAAGGTATGTTAATATGGATTAAGAACTAAATTCTACGTCAGATTGTGTGAAAATAAACAGGGTGTTTCATTTGAAAAGTGAAGTTTTGTCCATATGAAATTGACTCCTCCGCAATTAGTTTGAGATACGCTATATAATATCGAGCGTATAACAAAAATCGACAACGAAGTTAGCGTTGGAAATCTCGAGTCATGTCTGTACTAAGATCACACGCGTGTTTACGATATTAAGGGTTATAGAAAGCTGACAGCTTAACGTGTACGTGTGTAATTTTAGTTCAGACATGACTTTATATTTCCAATGCTAACTTCGTCGTCGATTTTTTTGCACGCTCGTTATATACAAATATCTTTATTCATGCAATTACATTTTTTTGTCTTGAGCCATCGACAGGAGGTTTTTTGCCCTGTCTTGAATTGATGGTGACGTGCAATAAAAATGTGTATGCTAGATAGCTGAACTGTTTTAAAGCGTCTTGAATTCATGAATTGTGTATGTATAGTAGAATACTATATATTCTCCATTATTATATCAATTTAATGGCTAACTTCTATCTCGTGACATGATTTTCGAATGTTTATTTCGTAATATTTTTATAAATATTCAGATATCTTAAAAAAATGGTTAGGTAGCTAGTAAGAGCGAATAATTGTTATCAATTATATGTAACAAAAAATTTAGGGTTCCATTTAAAATAAAAAAGTTAGTATTCGACACCCGGTATAACCGCAGTTGTTGAAATTTTGAAAATATTTTTATCCGAAAACGAACATACTGGTTTACATAAATGAATTTTACTTAATCCATTTATTTGAAGCCGGTTTATTTTTAATACGATTTTTCTATGGGGCACCTTTATATATACGATACGATTGACGTCTCTTCGAAAGATAAAAATTCCATCAATCAAGTAGCTTATTTATTTAACGGACTTACCTTCTTACAAATCTACAATATAATTACTTAACTTCAGTTTATTTATTTTTTTTTTTTGCTTTAATTTCTTTTATATAATTTTTTTCTTCTCTATTTTTTTATAACACAAGGTGCAAAATGTGCAAAAAATGCTGCAATGTTTTGTGTAATAAACAGATCAATAGGTGGTCCGCATTTCACAAAATAGCATGCAGGATACATATAGTGTTAGTCAAAGTAATCGGAACAACTAAATAATTCTCAAACTGCAAAACATTTAAAAACATGTTTCAAATAAAGGTTTCGTGGTTATAAAAAAAAACATAATTTAAATTTCAAAATTTTCAATTTACTTAAATAATTAATTATTTAAGTAACTGGCGGTTTTTAAATAAGTTTTTATATTTTTGAATTATTAGATAAATTCTGAGAATATTACGAAAGAATTTCTTTTTTTATAAAATTAATAAATTTTAAGTTATACAGATTCTTGAACTTAATATATTTAAGTTCAAGAAGAGTCCTACTTACTTACAAATAGATTTATTTGAACCAAATTACTAAAAATAAAACCAATAATAAATGATAATATAATTAAACAAAATTAAACTTAAAAACAATTTTATAGAAAAAATATTCTTATAAAAAGTTCACCGAAATAATTCAAATAATATTTCAATTGTAGCTTGTTTGTATACAAGATATTTCTATTTGAATCATTTTTTAAAAGCCTAACGTTTTGAGAACTATTTAGCTGTTCCAGTAAATAGAACCAACCCTGTGTATAAGTATTTATTATTGTAAAAATGTTTAACAATAAAAATCATAAAATATCAATTTTTCTTATATTTAATTTAAAAAAACCTGTTATACTTTAAATTCTTATTAAAATAAAATAAATTTGATCTACAGTAGATAATTGAAATTATTTATTAGTTCGGTGTCTCCTCTTTAATATTTTCATAAAACTAAATTTGTAATTTTCTTGGAGGTGCTATTAAAATAATTAAGAAGAAAATACCTGGTTCAAAAGCCAGGCAAAATGTTGTGTTAGACGCTATTAACTTTTCTACTACAGCATTGCACTTTACATAAACACCGGAAACAAATTCTCATTGTAACTTTTTATTTCTTTGATATTTAATTCCAAACCATTATTTTGTTATGCGTGCATACCAATACTAAATTACAATATTAAACAAGGAAAAAATACGGGCAATGATCAATAAAATTCGATCAAGTGCTTTTTCCAAATGCAAAAATTACGTACACTGAAAGTTTTTGAAAAACATCTATTGAAACAATAACTTCCCGAGCATATCCCAGACCCAGACATTGGATTATACAATGGATATTTGTTTGTTGCATACCAGTACCGCAGTGCATTGCAATCATAATTACGAGGCTAGAAATGTATTTCCCTCATCAGTAAGCCCTTAGTTGTTAACATTTTATCGCGCTCGGTGACGGACAACTGCACAGATAGTTATAGGAAAAAATATATATTCACTTGGTCCGTTATTTAAATGAATCAAGTACAAAGAATTCTAAAATAATTAATGAATTATTTTCTCTTTTAACTACTGCGACATTTTGACTTATGTTACATGATTTTTGCATTAAATATTTTCGAATCAAAAAATTGTTACTGAATAAAACACTTACTATGTTTTTACCACAAAATATTTTGTGGTAAAAACATAGTAAGTGTTTTATTCAGTGATCATGAATTACCACGTCGTTACGGTCGCAACCATCATTATGATTAAAAAATTGTTACATTATACAATATGTTATTGTTATTCAACGGCAAATGCCCATTATTGAACATTTGTTTTAAGTACTTATGTAATGTAAGTCAAAATGTCGCAGTAGCTAAAAGAGGGGAATAATTTATTAATTATTTTCGAATTCTTTTTATTTAATTTAACTATCGATAACATTATAATGATGATTTATGAGTACTTTTCATTAAATATTTTCGGCTCAAATCGTGAGGCCCATTTTTACCCATTAAATATATGAATTTTAATTAATGATGATTTGTTAGACTTAACGTTCTATAGTGACGAAGCTTCGTTTCACACTGGCGGTTATGTAAGTTCACCAAACCGGAGAGTATGGTCTGTAGATAACTCACATATCTTTGTTGAGGCTCATTTGCATCTTCAGAAGGCTAATTATGAAGAATTGCTCTTGGGCCTTTTTATTGAACAACGTCTTGATGAGTTGCAGGGAAGCTACATTCAACAGGACGGTGCGAATGCGCATACTGCAAATGCAACATTAAATCACCTACGGTAATTCTTCAGAGATGGCTTAATTAGCAGAGATTTATGCCCTCCTTTTTCACCATAACACCGCTGGATTATTTTTTATTTGGATATTTAAAAAAATAAAGTGTATAGTGAACGACTCTATAAGGTGCAGTCTTGTGCGCAATGCAACAACATAGTGGTGCACAATGTATAAACTGAATTTTGATAAATGTCCAACTTTATGTTAAAATTTATATTTGGACCAAAATGGGCAACACTTTGAACATATGTTATGATAAAATGTAAAAATTCTCTATTTCTTTTAATTCCCTCATAGCTTTGGAAAATTTAAACTTGTATAAAACAATTACGAACACCCTGCATAATACACTTGTAAATAAAACACTTTTTACTTTGTTTAACCACTGTGACCTAATGTACACCCCTCTCTTAAAATAGATTTTAATGTATAATTTTTATTTACTTATGTTTGAGAATGACTACTAGATAGTCGAAACTATTGTCACATAATTAAGTGTAAAATACAGTGGTTAAACAAAGTAAAAAGTGTTTTATTTACAAGTGTATTTAAGATGGACCACAAAGTGAACGCCTGCAACACCAAAACCCTGTATAATGATCAATAATTCACCAAACCAGAGAGTATGTACTGTAGACAACCCACATAGTGTCGATACAATTGGGTCTATTACAAAATTAAAATATAATAATTTTTATGACACGCGCTAACATTATATTTTTATTCCACATGATCTAACCCCATTCACGCATCATCCATGTTTCCGTTTTGTCCGGCTTTGTGTACGCGGCCCATTCACCGAGAGCCGTGATTTTATTTTCCTGCTTCTTCGTTCTGCTGAACTTTTTTTTTTCATCGAGCGGAATTCAATAGACGTCGGAATTCCATATCTAAGAACCCGTTCGACCGAGCAAGATGGATACAGATCGCGCACGATAAAGGAAAATCGCCCCCATTCTCCGGTTACTCAATCGAAAAATACACAAACGCCAACACCCGCATTTAACATGAAATAATCTTCATTAACAAACACGCGAAAAGAAAGAAAGGAAGATAGCGAGAGTGTTTATAATTATTTAGCGCTTGAAAGTGATATCAATGGGGGTGGTGTAATTTAAATTACAAAATCTGAAATCGGATACGTGTTTAATGAAAACATGTTTTTCATAAATGTAACAAGAATGCTTTATTTATTTCGTAGAAATACTTTTATTTCCAAACAAACATTAAGTTTGTTTTGATATTTTTTTAAATAACGGGTGTACCATTTAACATGACAAATCAAAATAACTCGTAAAATACGCATCGTACGAAAAAACGTTACGTGACTATAATTAATGTTTCCTATGGGGACATCATTCTGTTGTACCCTAAATGGGTGGGCGGGGGCAACTTTCAGATATTAAATTGGAACCTCCATTTTAATCCAAAAATTGGAATTTGGGGATAAAAATAGATAATATTTTATTGAAATATTATTTTTATTTCTAACAAAATTTATTTATTTATTTATTTTTTAATTTCAGTCAATGGTCTCAAAACTCTTTTTACTTTTTCGTGCCATTCGCAATTTTTCGAATTATTTTGATTTGTCAGGTTAAATAGTGCTCCCGTTATACATAATTTGTATTAACAAACACAATATAATATCTACATATTACATAGAATATTACAATTTATTTTGTAAAGGACTGCCAATTGACTCTTTTCGCCTGACATGTTTTATCTTAAATAATTAAAAAAAAAAGGGTCGTAGCTGTGGCATATTTATTATTCCATCAAATCGTTTTTAACAAATATATATGCGCCTCATATATAACATTCAATTTTAAGTTAAACATTAAATATTTTTTTAAATAAATTTTGTTAATGAAATTTTATAAATGTAAATTTATAAATGAACCTGAAGATCACATCTTTTCTGATTAGCTTGTTGTTATAATAAATTTTGTAAAATTTTCTTATCATATTGTCTGAATAAAGATGTTTGTATATAATAACGAATTTTATTCAAATATATTAAAAATTTAATATACAGTCAAAGTAACTGAAGAGGTAATTATCATTTGAATGTAAAGAAATTACATGACATATGAAGAGACTAATTATAAAATTAACAATAAAAAAAGAACTCAGTAAGTTTTCAGTTACATTTTATTAGAATCATAATTTTTATTAATAAAGCTTCTTTTATACACAATTGCCAGAAGAACCATAAACCAGTGTTATTCTCGAACTTATTCCAAATGTGCATTTAAGCACGTTCCGTTGATCATAAATCTACCTGTCTATTTTTACGAACAATTATGAAGATTTTAATGACTGCATGGTTCATTTTATAGGTTTCCAGAAATTAAAAATAATAAGTTAAACAATCTACTATAAACCAACGTCTATTTTAGTTTCGAGGAAAACTGAAGTTTTAAAATGTAAAACCATTAAACTGAATTCAAAATAATGTTAGAATAAAATGGTATGTTTCACTTATATGCTTTATTACTCCAAGTATTTTGTGTCGCTAAGTTATTTTAAAAGATTAAATTTATTCATGCACGTAATTTGTGCAACTAAAATTGACGAATCGTCAAATTTATTAACATCATCGGTGATATTAACGAATTATTAATCTATTAAATTTCTTTAGAATTTTAAAAATGCGCACCGTACGAAAAAAACATTACGAGACCAAAAACTAATGTTTTCTAATTGGACATTATCCTGTTCAAAATTCAGTCCCCTGTTGCATTGCAATTTTTATTCAAGAATCGGAATCAACGGATAAAAATCTATAAGTTTTTATTCAAATATTAACTTTATTCCTAAAATATGGCGCTGTAATCGCATAACTTTAACATAAATAAAAAGTTAGTGGCTTTTACGCATTCTCTTCTTCGATGCTACGCTTCTATCAGTAGAAAACTGCTTAACAACTCTAACGAACGAAGAACGTGATATTTTTCAGGAAAACGATCAGCATCATCATAATTTCTCCTTAAATAAATAATTAAATCTATTTTCTCGTATGAACAACAATAATGTTTTAATAAAATCTTATGTATTTTTATTGCTACAATCCGATTCTTGAATAAAAATAGAAGCTTCAATTTGAAACCTCAAAGTTGATCCCTCGCCATACCCATTGAGGATGCAACAGGGGGATGAATTTAGAACGGGATGCTGTTCCCTTAAGAAACAAGTTATTTTGATTTGTCCGGTTAAATGGTACACCAGGTATATGTGTATACGATAATGCGGAATGGCCGTCGATCAGAGGTCTTTCAGACAATTTTTATATTATTTAATTCAAATTTAAAAAATCTATCTAATAAGTATTATTGCATCACATTAATGACATTGAATGTTACATATTCCCCCATTAAATTAAATCAAAAATTGTTTTATTTTTCTTATTTAATATTTCATTCAGATAAGTGTTGAACATAATTTAATTTTAATCACCAACAATCTGTCTATCGCTTGGGTTTAAAGTGTTTTCTCGTAATTCTTCAACAAATTCTTCAACACTTAAAATAAATAAAAAGAATCCAAGCAGATCCCATCTACACAAGTCACTACTTGAAATATCAATTAAAAAAACTTAAACAAACAATTATGATATCATCGAAAATAACCAAAAAATGAAAGAACATAGGTCGATAGTTTCAATCTTTTTTTAGTATTATAACAATTCTTGATGATTTTTGACATTTCTCCGATTTTGAAAATGTTTAATTGATTTCGATAGTTTTTTCACCAATTTATTAGATAATTTCGTTGATATTTCATCGATCTACGTCAATTTCTACATAGGTCGATAGTCTCAACAATTTTTTGACATACCAAGGTTATTTTTGACATTTTATGATAATTAACGTCTATAATTATTGATAATGACATTTCGTGACATTTTTGACATTTCATTACATTTTCAAATTACATTACTCATTTTATTGTCGAATTTTATACAAAAAATGCCGACCCTAAAGAAAAATCCTCAATTCGACTCTCATTAGTAGTACTGCGACGACAGAGAGAAAATGAATGTCAAAGAAAAAAGATTTTGACGTAATTTCGATCGCGTGAGTGATTCGACGACGTTTTTTTTTTTTTTTTGTTTTTTCGTGTGTGTATGTGTGTGTGTGTCGGTCATTATTTTTGTTGGTTAAATTCGATGGTAGTAGTCGATAGGAGCAAAATCAGGTAGAATGTAGGACGAGAAAAAAAATCGAGAGTCAACGACTAAAACCAAGTCGACTCGATTTTGTCAGCGTTAAGCGCGAGTAATATATCCTTATTAAGTAGATTTTGCGAGCACCCAGTGCAAGTTGTAGTATCAGTATCGATGGAAATTATCAAAAAATGTCATTTTTGACATTTGCTGTGAATTTTCGGTGTTTTGTCATGTTTTTTTCTATTGTCGCTATCATTGACATTTTTGACGTATTTTCACATATAATATCAAAAATTACATTTTTATCGACTCGCGACAATTATGTCATATTTTTGTAAATCATGTGAAAATCGACATTTTTATAGGATTATATGGAATAATGTTAAAATTATTTTCGACACTTTCAACAAACGATGACAACATCAAGTTCATTGGAATAACATCGACCCATAACATTACTAACTGAAAAGTACTTTCCTAGTCCAAAATACAAAAATCAACGTATATCAATAACATAGAATTGTTTTCATGTGACAAACGAATTCTTTACCACTTAAAATAAAAAATGAAAATAATTATATAAAAAAATAATTGTTTTCCCTTTATATTCTGCAATTAAAATTCTGGAATGAAAAATTGTTGCATTACGCAATTATTTATCATACAGCAGCAAATATACGTTATGTAATTCAATGTCCGGAGTGGTATTTACTTAGGAAGTAGTGGTTGCAGTAGATATTTGTCCTTATCCTGCTTACCTTACGTAAGTCAAAAGATTCCAGGTTCTGTTTATGAGAACAGGAAACGAGATAAGTTCGCCTTCCTTTAGTGGACAAAACAACAATTCTCGGTTAGACCCAAATCGTTGACGATGCTACAAGAAATTAGGCAAAACATGGCATTTGAACCATTTTGAATTTGTTATAATAAATATGATAATTATGATCCCATCGTCTTCAAGTGAAACAAGCGAAGTATTTTTTTTTTAAATCCTGTGTATATAACGTATAGTATAAAACAGCATCACGTGTTACATGAAGAATTAATTCAAAATATGAGTAAAGTACTTGTAATATAAGCTGAACAAACTTAACAGCTATTGATTTCCTAATATAACATTATTTTCTAGTCAATTAAATCTTGATGAAAGTTATGACTTATAAAAAAATAAAAATAATTTAAAAAAAAACGCAACAAAGTCGTAGTGCATTCAAAAAAGGTTAAGATTCTAAAGCGAAAAATTGTTTTTGTCGTTTCATAAAACATATAATAATGATTAATACTACATTTTTTTAACCAAATATTAATTTAATTTGCATAATACATGTAATTTCTGATATTTTAATTATATAATAACCGCTAACTATTTATTAATGCTTATTGATTTTAACATTTAAATACAACCACTTAAAAATCCATTGAAATTAGTCAGTTACTGAAATTATTAACATTACATATTAAGTTAATTTCACAATAATTAATAAATTTATTTTTAATAAGTAATAATAATTATCCATCCTATTTCAGAATTATCTGCAAAATGTTTTAAATATTATTTAATTTGCGAAATGAACATAAATTATTTATCCGAAAAATCCAGTATAAAACCTCTCCAACATCCTGTTATATGAATTATGAAGTATACATTTTATATATATATACATAATCTTTATTGGCAAAAGTAATACAATATCTATATATAAAATAAAAATTACAGTATATATTGTAAAAGTCTGTTGATCAACGGTCTTTCTGCTTGGATTTTGTATTCTCATCTGTGTCAAAATATTGGTGGCGCTCGTTTATTAAGTTTCGAAAAGGATCTTCAAACAAAAATTATTTCTTGGTTAACTAAAAACTAAAAAATAAATTATCCGATTTTATTAAGATAAGTTCAATACACACCTATGTAAAAATAAATTTGATAAATATCATATTATAGCAACGCTGACATGAAAGTCGTACTATACAAAATGTATTTATTAGTTCAATTCATAGGTGCCTTTAAAGGAATCTTTAAAAATAGCAATGGTCTTTTAGTCCGCAAATTATAATAACATATGTTTCGTGTCAAAATAAGTTACAATATGTAACAATTTTATTTTAGGTGTAAGAAGTATAGTTTTAGTAACATATACTGTTATTAAAAATATTCATTCGTTACGCGGCTTTTGGTTTTCAGATCACTTTTCATGTAAATATCAAGGCACTATGTATTTAAAAAAAATATTGTTTCAAAATAAACATTTGTATTATTATACAATAATAATTTTAATAAAATGCGTCATTTTTTAAAACCCAAAATTTGTGTGTAGTAATCGCAAAGTATACACTTAATCCTTCTAATCCTTGTTTGTTTAAACACGGCTCCCGCTATAAATAAGGGGGCTTCATATTACGTGGGTCATCGTTTACCTATCGAGGTATTAATAGCCGCAGCCGTTTTGTGCAAGAGTCTTATAAACGCCGTTAGAGTATTAAATAACCGGTGGCTATCTTCTGTTTGATCGATCAATAAAATTCGATTTCTCGTAAAATCGCCCGCATCGCCTGAATAAAATTCGTATATAAATTATAAATAATTGGATGAAAATCATATTCGTGTGAATAACATCAAATTACAATAGAAATTTAAACAGGTGTCATCCACATTATTTTATTAAGCTACGCAAAGAGTTATGTAAGAGGAAATAAAAAAAAAGAATGGCAAAATTTGTTATTAATCACTGGATAATTTCTGTAATTGTGATTCATGTGATTATTTTAAATAATAAAAAAAAATTCATTTGCGTTTTATATATAACATTTTAATTTGTACAGACAATTTTTATACAATAATTTAACAATATAATTCTTAGGCTACATTATATGTTGTCCTTAGAAAACGGCTGTCGACCATCATTCTTTGTGTCTGTCCTTGTCTAATTCTTCTCTTGTTATCTACAGGTCATGATTCTTAACGTCCTAATGAAGGATGGGAGAATTTAGGAGTAATGTTAAGGTTGCGAGTGAGCAATGGGTGGATTAGTGGTGAATTTTAAAGATAAGGATTTCAATTTGTGCTTTATTGGGGGATTTTGCATGTATCGTAAAGCAGTTCATTGGTAGGATTATAAAGTTAGTTGTTACGGTGTCTAATTTTAGCAAGTGTTCTAAGGGCTGCGAGTTCTCCGATTTCTATATATTTTAATATGTTTGGACGCGGATTGTCGAATAGGATGGGAGAATTTCAATGTTGATGGTGAGGAATTATGAGTTGGGTTTTATTTATGTGGGTTCGGATTATAGATGCCGTGTACAGAAATATATAACAATGAGAAAAGGAATTGCGGATTTTTACTAGAAACGATTTTGTTTATTTGGTCATAAATGTATAAAATATATGACGACAAATGTATCTAGTGTTTTTATTGTTTAGTAATAATTAGCTGAATTTACCGTATTTTAAAATGTCCTTATAAGCATGTTTTTGTGATGTCAAACTGATATATTTCTTAACATTTGACTGCATTTACTACAGATTTGAATTTTGAAAGACAATGACAACATCAACGACATTTTATATAAAAAATTGTAAATAAGCGACTGACGTTTTATTAATTGAAAAAAATGATGGAGATTCCAATGGTTTACACAATATTCGGAAATTCTTCAAACATTTTCTTATTGTTAAAATCGTAAGTATATTGATTCTTAAGAGTAATTTTAAATACTAAAATACTTAGTTTTAACGTTAAAAACCTTAGCATCAATTTTTATTTTGCTAAATATTAAATTAATGTGTACTTTGCATAATTATAAATATAAAATCTTTGTTTTTGCAGAAAATTGAGTATAAAGTTAATTACCAATATAATTCTTATAGTATAATATATTACACGTCGTGTTTAGAAAAGAGCTATCGACCCCCGGTCTTTGCGCGTGGAGTATTTTTATTTGCTATTATTATAAAAAATAATTCATATAAATATTATGTTTATCAAATTAGAATTTACTCTGATCAGCACCCGGCGCTTTCGCCAAATAGATATTACTAAAAATGTGATCTATATACAAATTATTTTAACTCGCAGGAACTAACTATATACGAAATTAAAACAATTAAAAATTATAGCTTCAATATTAATAATCAATAATAATTAATAAATTGTTTTATATTTTGATTAGGATTCAACTTCACAAATATTTATGGCTTGTGTTATGTAGCTTTACTCTTAGGTTGAATTACGTTAATAAATTGATCTTTCATTACAACTGTGGACAAGGACGGCATTTTCTTATTTATTATATGAGAATTATATACAGGGTCATGCATTGCAGAGCCCGTCTTGATACTTAGTTACTAATTAAGTTAGGACTATGAAGTTTTGGAAACTTTACTTACGTCTTAGGACATACTTCGGGAAAATATTTTTGATTATACAGGGAGTCCCTAAAAAGAGTTATAACCTAATGATATATTTTTTAAATTTCTTGATAAACATTTTATTCATTATTTAGGTGCCTTTTATGATTACCTACATACCCCTAACATTTCATTGAAATCGGTTTAGTAATACCAACAAAAAAATTAAAAATAATGTTGTGCTATTGATTTAAAAAATTAATAAAAAATAAAATATTATTTAAAATTACTACTACTTGTTAAATAAGGTGTAACAAACGTAATAGTCAAATTTTATTGATATGAAATAGGGTGTCCAAAATCTAGTATAAAACTTTTCAAATTTGAATGTATTTATTTTTTTTTTTAGGTTTTGAATAATTCCATGCAGAATTATAAAACGAAAATGTTTCTTCTTAACAAACCTACCTAAATTCCTAACAGATTAAAAGTTATTGACAAAAAACTGTTTTCTCGACTATTTTAATACGCATTTTGATTAATTAAAATCGAAGGTTGCTTTAAAAAAAACATTCTATGGACAGGCATATCATCTAATTGCAATTAATATAACGACAATTTTGAAGATTTCACAGATTTTTGTCTAAATCACACATTATGGAAGTATTAAGCTATGTATGAAACGTAGTATTAGTTATAACATTATAAGGAGAGCAGAAAAATATTTCTAAAATTAATTTCATACTAGAACTCATGTTTGACATGTCGTCAATTGTTTTGGAGGTACAAATGAAGACGAACATGAAATTACCTTGCCAGTCTTTGTCATAGGTGACATGTAATCTTTTGAAATAAATATTTATTAACTGCTTGTTTTCCTATGTAGTTGGAGGTGAAAAAGAGTTCTATAAAATCATGTCGATTGAATTCGTTGTAAAAAATATTGATTATGAAAAATTTGAGTAAACAATTATTTATACTTTTATTATTACTAAAGCTAACTGTCTCTTTGACAGTTGCAGCGTATAATGCCAAAAAAAAAAAATGTTTTTCAAAGCAACCTTCGATTTTTATTCATCAAAATGACCATTGAAATTGTCAAGAAACCCAGTTTTTTTGCAAAAATTAAATTCTTCTATTAAATTATTTTCATCCATAACAATATCTATACCAAACTGCAAACTTAAATTTAAACTGTTTATGAACTTCATACAGTTTATAATATATTGATCGAATGCTTCTTACTAATGCTTAAATTATTTTTTTTAAATATCCCAGTAGTTGTTCCTAGGGCTAAAGCAAAGAATGTAACTTTTTCTAAAATATTTTACTTTATCAAACAATGTAATACAAAATTATAATTTATCTTTATGGTGAAAATATCGTATTTTGAAAACGTTTCTATTGATTTGGATAAGTTAGTTACTTAAAGATTTACAAAATTGTTGAGAAGACATCGACTAATTTAAAGCCTTTATGTTTCAATTAAATGATTTTTTTTCAGTGTAATATATGTTTTGATTCTCATTAATGTTATAACAGCAGCCAAAAAGTAGAAAGTTATGAATTCTAGTAGAGTGAAATCCTTGTCAAATCTAAAGAATTATTTTGATTTTAATAAGAATCGTGGTATGTAGAGGAAATGGTTGTTAATAACAATAATTTATAAATAATTATTAATTATTAATAATTATTACTATTTACATAATATAATTTAAAAAAACCACTAATAATTGGTCCTCATTATTAGTGTTTTTTTTATCAATAGAATAATTATTAACATTTTACGTTTTATTATTCACTAAATTATGGTGTACATAAAAACCACATTTAACCATCACGCTCACTTTCCGTTCTCTTGATCGAATATGAAAAACCTACAAAGCACATTAAGTGCTGTCCACCCCTATGTGTACTTAGTGATTTTTGTAGTCGTCCGTAAGCTGCTTATTCAGGCGGTTTTATGTGTGTCAGTTGCGTGTTAACTGCATAAAATTCGAGCTTGTTTGGTATGTGAAAAAAAGCCCACGACACGACTTGTGCGAGCAATTATGGCGTTTATGCCAATTACGGGGGAATGGATTTATTTAATGGCATCTGCGAGATTCCGAGATTTTTTTTGTCGTTCTCAAGTTTCTGGAGGTTTATGTGATTATCAAAGCCCACACACACACATAAATACAGTGTTATTAAATTGAATTGTTTTTATAGTGTGTCGAAAGTTGTTTTCGTTTTATTATTGTGTTAATTAAAAATTGTGTTCACCAGGCTGAAGGTCTTCGGAGAGAAAGATTAAAGAAGTAATGCTGAGTTAAATTTCTTTGTCTATTATTTTGTTCGTTGGTTATTTACGATTGGTGGGTTATATAACATGAGAACTATGAATTTTCTGTTCATGATATAAGTAATGTTTGAAAAACAAAGAAAGAGAATAATGGAAAGTACTTGTAAATAAAAACAAACACATGTTTGCAGATATTATGATTTTTTTATTCTTTGCATGAACATACAAAGATCTTTGTTCAGACAATATGACAACAAAAATTTACAAAATTTATTATAACAATAAGTACCGGGTGTTCAGATAAGAAAGGACACTGGCTATATCTCAGGAACTATGAGTGCTAGAGCTTTCAAATAAAAAAAAAAAAATGTTAATAAAAGTGATCATGAGAAAATGATGGAAATAAATTTCAAGTTCGTAACTCTTCCGGTAGGGGGCGCAATGAACTGTTGAAAAGTAAAATTGCGATTACCTAAAAAAATAATGTTTAATGAAGACATCATAAAACTACACTCTTTGAAATCATGATAAGTTCTAGAAACAAAAATATTACAGATTTTTTTTCTTACTATTGAAATAAAGGGTGGGGAAGGTCAGAATTTATAAAGAGTAAATGTCAAGTAACTCTTTTGTTTTTTAACCGAATTATTTAGAAATTCTGTTTATTTAATTTATTTTAAAAATGACGCATTTTTTTTGTTCGTTTAAAGAGGCGTCTACTTCGTTATAGGTGTTGAAATTTAATGATAAAAAACTAAGTTTTGTATAATCCTTAATCAACTTTGACGGTTTAAAAACTTTATTTTTAGATATTTTTACGAAGGAAAAGATATTGTAAAGTATTGATAAGTAGGCAACCAAATACGCATTTTGGAACAACTGATTATCAGAAAAGAAAATCTGTTAGATTACCATTGGTGTGGCAAAACAACATGTCCTAAAATAAATTAAATATTTAATCATAAAACAGATTTTTTGACAGGAAATTTAACTTATCGACAATCACAGTTCATCACTATATAGCTGAAAAGTATGATACTAAGATATACCAATAATAAAACAGGTTGAAAGTATTTCCGAAATCCAAAAGAAATATCTTGACATGTTTGATAAACATCCTTGTAAAAAAACTCGGAAAATATTTTAGGTATATTGTATTTATTTAGTCATTATATGTGCGACAAAAATTATTTGTATTGCTGTTAAGTTGATTTTTTTGTGGGCCGTATGATTTCTATAAGCTCAACTAATTTTATGTTTTAATTTTTTTAAGGTGGTTGAGACTTTTATAAATTTAAATTAAAATTACTTTGTCTTTTCCTTTTTTGTTGAACTAAATATATTGTAAGGAAAGTGAAAGAAGAAACTGGATAGATCACTGTTCCACAGAGTGCGCGATGGTAAACGCGGCGTCATCGAAAGTTCCGGAAAGTTCGAGAAAGAAGCACGCTATATAAGCGAGCGCTAGTGGCGCTGCTGCAGGTAGTCTATCCTGAACGTCCGAGTGCTCAACATCTCGTTATAAGTAAATAGTGACAGTGTTGTGTTAATAAATGTATTAAGTGTACTGTAAATAAATGAATAGATATTGTGTTACTTATTTCCGAATCTGATTAAACCCGATTTCGTAACAATATATTTAAAGTTTTTATAAAAAAAGTATTAAACAGGCTGCTTATTCAAGCTAATTTCTTTTTTTTTATATAAAACTTCAACTAGTGAAGATGGAAACATAGTAGTTTCTGAAAAATATATTTAGGCCAATAAAAATAATAATTTTCATTTAAATAATTTCATTTTTGACAGCAGTCAGGGTATAAAAAGTACCCATGTTTTTTTTGTCTGCGTGGGACTGTCGAAGTAGACATCAAAATTGGAAGAAAAAAGACTGGATAAGAAGTGATAATTTTACTCCCGGATCAAAAAATTCACGAAATTCTTGTTTACCCACAAAAAAATCGTGTTACTACATATTTAACTAGGATTAATGAAACAATACGTTAAAACTTTAAATAAAAATGGAGACCGTTTCAAATACCTTCATAGAAAATTTTCCACTATCTTAGATGCAAAAATAATGGAAAGAATTTTTGTCGGTCCTCAAATAAGGAGATTAACGAAATATTAAGAATTTGTGAATACCACACGTTCTTCTAACATCTACTATCAAAACTCAAGCGGTTTGAACTCGAAATGTGCGAATATTTACTGCTCTAGTGCTATTTGTACCTTTTCTGTTATTGCATTTACGGAAACATGATTGTCAATTAGCGTATTGGATTGTGAATTATTTAATTTATTTAATTCAAACTATATTGGTTTCCATAAGGATCGTGACTTCAAGATGTCTGACGTCAATAGAGGAGGGGAGTTTTAATTGCCGTTTGTTCGAAACTTCAATCATCCGAAATTATCTTTCATTTAGCAAACTTATCTCGACTTTGTGTGGATGTACTAATTGTAAAAGTTTTATTCGAAAAAAAAATGTAGTCTATATAATTACCGTATATTTCATACCACCGGTTAATCTTCATCAAGTAACTTGCTTTATTAACTTGCTCTACAGCATGCCATTTCTGTTAAATAATACAACTCTTATTGGGCGACTTTAATTTAAATAATTCTATCGTTCCAATGAGTAATAATTGCTCTAAAGCGCTGCATAATTTTTGGAATTCTACGGCCTAAATCAAATAAATCATATCTACAGCTACTATAAACGTATTCTTGACCTTATATTTTTTTACTTGAGTTGCACTGTATATAATAATTCTAAACCTTTTATTGTTGAAAACAAACATCAACCATCGAGTGCAACGTTGATATTAAATCTGTGGTTTTGAGGAATAACCAGTTAAGTCGTTTTTACATGATTTCGAATAATTTAAGTTTAAAGTTTCACTGCTCAACTTCGTAAGTACCTTGAAATGACTCCGAATATCCATTGAATGTTATTCATATGGATGAAAAAAGTACATAAAACATGTCAACGGTGGGAATATGTCTTTTATTTACCCAAAAAAAAAGAATACATTTTATCGACGACAAATGCAACTTATCAGACTCTGTCTTAATGTTTATGGCGCTGAACGATGTTCATTGGGCCCTATTTAAACTCTGAACTCAACAAATGGTTTTTTTTTCGGATAGTTTATTCGGTAGTCGTGCCCGCAATATCACGCTATGGCGAGCAAACAATTACTAAAGATTTGCCGGTAACGTAGAGCGCATTATCGATTTATCAGTTGGCGGCGTCGACGCCAGTTGACGCTCTGGAGAAGCCAAGCCTCGAAATTTGACAACAGTTCTTAATAGCTCAGAGCTTTTGATTCAAATAAAAGTGTTACAAGTCGCAAAAAGCCTGACTTTGATTAAGAGATGGATTTAATCCGAGACTACTCAAGTAGTTCTTTGGAATCCCCAGGTTAGTAAATGCATTTTGGGTATCATTGTTGAAAACGATTACGACATAACCTATTTAAACTTTGTTGGCCGTTATACAGTGTTGAATTCGGCAGAGCTACCAGATGTTCAGTTGGGGCATGATTATGTTTCTGCTCAGGACTCATTTGCGGAATCGTCAGGTTTATCTTGTCCTTTAGATATTCAGCAGTCACAATCATCTGGATCTGGATCAAACACTGCCATGCCCAAAAGCAAGCGTCGTCAGCGTAGAAGAAATCGCGGTAAAGCTTACCGAACTGTCAAAGGGAAACCGATTAGGAAGAGGGTTAGTTCAAGATTGCCTCACTGCCGAGCAGAGTGCGCGACGAATATATCAAGAGAGGATCAGACTAGAATTTTCGACTCTTATTGGGCGCAGGGAACGTACTTGAAACGACGCGATTTTGTGAGAGGCCTGATAACGCTCAAACCTGTAAGAGTGCGCAAAGGGGCCTTGAGGCAAAAAAAATTCGCAGCGCAATATCACTTGCGCAGCGAGTTCGTCGACCAAAAAGTTTGTCGTAAGTGTTTTCGATTAACTCTTGGCGAAACCGAGTCTTTCATTGAAAATTGTCTGACTCACATGTGGAAGGAAATGGGGCAGCTGCCATTGACTGATCAAAGAGGAAAAAGGGTTCCTAAAAATAAGACTTCAGAAACTCTCATTGCAGAGGTTAAAGCTCACATTGACAAGTTTCCGGCTTATGAAAGCCACTATTCGCGTCGCCACACGTCAAAAAAATATTTGCCAATCGGGCTGACTGTGCACAAGATGTACGCTTTATACAAAGATGAAGTGCAGAAACCTGTTAAGTACTTGATATATTACAAGGTGTTCAAGAAAACAGATCTTAAATTCAAACAACCCCACCTAGACAAGTGCCATAAATGTGACATGTTCACTGCGCGCTTAAGGTACGAACCTGACGAAAATAAACAAGAGGAGACACGACAACTGCAGAAGGATCACCAGGAAGCAGCAGATGCGGCGTATTCAACTAAATCTGCTGATAAGAAGAAGGCCAAAACATCGGAGGGCACCCATCTCTTCTGCACCTTCGACTTGCAACAGTGTTTGCCCACACCTTCCTTGCAAACATCTGTGGCTTTCTACAAGAGACAACTGTGGACCTACAACTTGACCGTCAACGACAACACGACACCGAAGACGACATGTTATATGTGGCACGAAGGTGACGCCAAAAGGGGTGCCAATGAAGTCGCGTCATGTATCTACAAATTCCTGCAAGATATTAACCCGAAGGTCGAACACGTGACTTTTTTCTCAGACTCGTGCGGGGGTCAAAATAAAAATAAAATTTTGGCTGGAATGTTTTCTGCTGTAGTTGCCAACCATCCGACAATTAAAAGTGTGGACCATAAATTTCTCGAGCCAGGTCATACTCATATGGAGTGCGACAGCGACCACGCGACTATTGAAAGAGCTAAAAAATCACAAGCTTCGGATATTCATCACCCCAACGACTGGTATGATCTGGTTCGAAAATGTAAGAAGGAAGTTGTCGTTATGTCACAAGACATGTTTTATGACTTCGAGGCACTGTTCAAAAACGTGTTCATTAACCGGCAAAAAAGTGTGTCAAATGAACGTTTCTTGTGGCATAACGTAAAATGGATTAGATACCTGAAAGAACAAGGTCTGATTTTCTATAAACAAAATTTTCAAGATGGAGAGTTCTCTGAATTACACGTACGCAGACGCAATACTTGTAATATTCAAAACGATCAGTTTCAGCTTAGATACACAGGGCCGCACGACATAAGCCGCGAGAAAAAACAGGACTTGCTCTCCATGTTGGATCTTTTGAGACCAGAAGTTCACGACTTCTACAAACTCCTCAGTACGACCGACATCTCTAGTGCGAAAAATATTGATCCGGATTTAGATGACGACGACGATTCAACTGAGAAATCTCCGGAAACGAATAAAACCAACAAACGAAAGCGTAAAAATTGTAATCGACCACCTAACGGACCTAAACAAGTAAAAATTGTACGTGCGATTGACGTGAATGTCAGACGATCTAACCGAATCTCGTCGCGTCAACATGTCGATTACTCTTAATAAGTTACTTTAGTGCGTTACAAGATGTATATAATAATCGAAGCCAATTGTTTTTATCTGTAATAAAAATGTACGGTCATTTCATAATTCTTGAGTTTTTTTCAAATTATTGTACACCTTGTGAAACTTCGAATATATTCAATTATAATATTCATACATGTTTCTTCATGAATTATATAGACTGAATATGCATTAACATTAACCATTTGTTGTGAAAAGTGTATGTAAATACATTTAATATACATTTAAATGGAACATAACTGGTTATTCCTCAAAAATCACACTTAACTGGTTAGGTTTTGTCTATATTGTGCTAAATGTGTAACAGATAACATCTTTTTGAGTTCACCAAATGAAAGTACACATAAATATCTACCAATTTCTGCACTTAACTAAATTTGACCAAAAAATCGACATAACTGGTTATTCCTGAAAACCACAGAAATATAAACAGCATTCCCTCTCACATTATCTCCAACGTAAGTCATTCAATTTTAAAAGAGCAATTTTTTTTATTTTATTAACTGGTCCGATTTATTGAGTTACAATGATGTGAATATAGCATTTGATTTTATTCTATAAAATCCTATATCAATATCTATCTTCAGTCTATATGTGTCTTATAGTCATAAATCGTCGAACAAGTACCCATGATGGTTTTCAGTTCAACTAAAAAACAAACTATAAGAAAAAAAAAGAGGTTCAACAAACTAAACAAAAAAACCTTTATCTTCATTTCAAGTTCATTAACTTCGCTTACAAATTAAAACATTGTTTATTTATAAACAACAGCGAAATTTCCCTACGAAGATCGCCTAATAAATTCTGTCGTTTCTTAAAATATTACAAAAATAATAACGGGCTGCCAAAAGTGTGTATTTAATGTTCATTTTTTAAATTAATTTTAGTTTTATACTTAAAAATATAAGCCATGTCATTAAATTATTTGATCTGTTATGAAATTTAGGTTAGGTATGATTTTTAATTAATGTTTTTGTATTATGTAATTATGTTTTTTGTAATTTATGTAACCCTTAATTTGAATATGACCGAAAGGAAAAAGAAGCATGGATATCATCTGCTAATGTTATTGAAGGTTTTTTTTTGGGAAACAACAAGGATAAAAACTGCAAGGAAATAATGAAAAACTTGCTACAGAAATTTATGGAATTCTGATGTAATCTGAGCATAATAGTTCACTTTTTCCATACGCAACTTGATTTTTTCTCAGAAAATCTTGGTTGTGCGAATGAGGAGCAAAGTGATAGGATCCACCAAGCCATGAAACAAATGGAACGCAGGCATCAAGGTCGATGATATGTTTCAATGATGGCTGATTACTGCTGGTCAATAAAAAGGGACAATACTGCTCTGGAATACAGAAGAAAATCCACTAAATGAAGTTTATCATCGAAGTGGGAAAGAAAATAAATTTAAGATTATTTATGACTTTTTTAAAATTTAATTTACCATTTGTAATTTGTTTTTGTCTCCGTATCAATAAAAGTAGAGTTTATTTTGACCTTTTTTATTAATTTATTTTCAAAATTTATTAAAACATTACGTAATAGGTAAAACGATTCTCGAATTTAAACAGATCAAATTATACAAAATCAGATGTCAGATCGAATTTCAGTTTGAAGGAAATAGCCCTAATACTCAAAAGTTCTCCATACTCGCATTACAGTTGAAGGTGTAACTGTAATGCGAGTATGGAGATGATCTGAAGAAAATGACAATGAGCAACAAAGACGTTCTGGTAGGCTTAGGATTATACAAGGTGGTCAAGAACGTTAGGTAACTAAGATTGCTTGCGATATGTAATCGTTACACTTTGCGATAAGTTGGAGATGCCTTTGTTAGAGCAACATTATGTGTGGTTTCTAGGCAAATATTTAATTGAAGAGTTCATGGGCCTTTATGCGTTCGGTCCGTTTAGGGTGCTAGGGAAGACTCCGCTGCACAAAGCCCGTCGCTTGGAATGGTGTCAAATTCAACTGGAATATAGAGCTGAACTTCATTTGCTTTAGTCATCTGTCCAGATTCTGCTTAGGAGCCCAGAGGAGACGAGTTCGTTGATTTCGCAGTGAAAGGCAAAATGTAGAGTTTGCCTTATAACGTCACAACGCCAATACCCCTGGAAGCATGGTATAGACCGCTATATGTCTTGGAAGTAGATGCCCCCCGTTGTAGTGGTAGTCTAACAGTACAACGGTATATCGGTAAAGTTCTACAACTTGTTGCAATATTATACATTGAAACTATCCCAAACGCCATTTTTCAGCAATAATATGCGAGGCCGCAACTTTATACAACATTCCGGCGTAGAGGTTTTAGATTGACTTGCAAGATCCTATAATTTATCGCCCATAGAACATGTACGGTATAGCATTGGAATAAATCTTCAGCGATTGTCACAGCCAACAAAGACTTTGACCAATTACGCATCTGTGTTCAACAGGCCTGGGACCGCTTGCGACAAGAAGACATTGACCACTTGATTCGGTCAATGCCTCGCCGAGATGGATAGTGCTAAAACATTATTGAATTTCTGTCAGTATTTTTTATTTCACGTCCACCAAATTGTTATCGTTGGTTCTGACATGGAAACGAACAAATATATTTAATATAAAAACAGTAAAAAAATCTTTCTGCGTGTTGCATTACTTTTGAGCTCAAGTGAATTTGACCGCTTAATTAGTAACTATACAGGGTCTTTCAAATTTTAGCATGTTTCTTTTTTTCTGGGCCATCTTCAACTTTCTTATTTCTTAAAGACACCATATTGATTTTTTATCATATTAAAATACTCATTTTTTATTACAAATATACCACATATGATATCTTTATTCTAATAAATAAAAACAGTCATAACATTTTTTTTTGAAAACTACTGAGAAATCACGCATGCCATGAAATTAAAAGAAATCATTGTAATATCAATATAATGCAACTTGTAGCCTTGTGAATATAATACTTATAAAAATACATAAATATAAAATAAATAAAAAAATCTTAATAATAAAGAAATTTAGCCCAGTTTTCTCATAGGGATATTAATCGGCCTGAAATTTTGCAAAATTGCCAAATTTAAGCCTACCCTTTATCTCTTATAATAAGCGAGATCCCCGTGGTGAGACTCGAATTTGAAACACCCTGTATACAGTAATCTATAATTTAGTTAAATCATTTGTTTACTATCATATTTCCCTTTAACTAACTAAAAAATAAAGTTTCATTTACAAGATAAGAATTGAATAATCTTGGTTTAACGCAAAACAGTCATCTTGTATGACAAACAATAAATTCTTGTAATGACCTGATATCGAACCCCGAATATAAATAATAATAACAATATAAATAATTTTATTTTATGTATTCTATTTATTCCCATCATTGACTTGAATAATCTGAAGTGGCATTTTAGAAATCTTGACGTTCTTAAATTGAAATATTAAAAAATAGAAAACGAATTCTAAACACTCACGTGTACGAGTAACACGCGCTCGAATATTTTATTGAATTTTTATCGCATTTATGTTTCGCAGACACGCTCCAATTTACATACGTCAATTTTTCCAACTTCAATATTCCGATGATTTCATCAGAGATGTGTCAGAATTTATCAGATTTTTTCTCATTGCGGACGTTCTTCCGTTAAAAATCACCTTGACTAACTTATAATTTATATGAAGTTAATAATTATTATAAAATAATGACAAATAAATGTTTATAATAAAATATGATTTTTGTAAACTAAATCACTTGCTTTTAATTATAAAAACTTTGTTTTATTAAATTAATTAATTACTTTTTAATAATTTTTATTTAATTTAAATTTAAAAAAAAGGTGACCATGTGAATTAATATGTTTTTCTATTATTTATTTTCTTATTCACTTGTTTATTAAAACCAGATACGTATTTCGATTACGAAGTGATTATCATCAATGTTTGACAAATATTTTTTTTATCGTAATACGTATTTGGCGTAATAATCAAGTGAAGAAAAGTGTACAAGTTTTTACTTTAAGGTCTTTTTAGTAAAGGTTTCTTTAAAAGTTAAAGATAGTAGAGTGGGGATTGGATTCCATCGTTCATATAATATCTCAATTCGATATCTTCATGCCGCGTATTTTGACGCGCTTTTTAACATTGAAATAATATGTTTTTATTATTTCAAGGTTAGAAAGCTTATTTCGGGGCTATTCTGTAAGGAAGATGTTAAGTTTAATGTGCATGTTATTTATATCATCACAGTCTACGCAACTTTTGTAATAGAAACAAATTCATATAATGTGAATTAATTAATAACTTACACGTTAAACGTATCATTTTCGATATGGAATAACCCCGATTATTAGTTTTGACGAGTACACAATTATTTAAAGCGCGAAATCACATATTTATGTAATTTGTAAGAATTTGTGCATTTTGTGTTTTTTTTCTTAAATTTATTATTTCTGTGAATTTGAAAAAGTGTTCTCTAAATTTCTTCGTAAAATGTTTTTTCGTGCTTTCTACCTCCTCTTTTGGTGTGTATATTCTATAACCGTCAACTGTGTCGATTTGGGTCATCGAGGAAGGCTGCGTGAAGCTTCGTCAATTTTTTACTTTCCCCGGACCCCTGTCCAAGGGAAAGTATTGTGATCGAAAAAAAAAAAATAGAATCGCCAATTTCAACAAATATGCACATTTTTAGGTTCGCTGAGTCCATTCCATCGAGTTTTGAAAAATGTCTGTGTGTGTGCCTGCGTATATCTAAGCTTTTTATAACAGTGGAATAATCTGAAAAGCTTTTGGTTAGAATCAAAACACATTAACTGCAACTTTACTCCTAGCGATTTTTTTTATTTTTTAGTAAAATAATAAGAAAAAAGTTTCAGACAAAAGTTGTAAATCTTGGAAAAGTAAATAATTTTTGTTATAAAAAATAATAAAAGTTTTTTGCAGGACTTTTAGTTTTTATTTTATAAGCGGAAGACTTTAATCTACTTGATAAATTCCCTTAGAAATAAACATTTATTTTTATAATCTACTCCTACGTCCTAATATTTATAGGACCATGTTTAGTACTAAAGAGCCTTTAAATATGGTGGTGTAACGGGAATTAATTAAGTTTCGCGTAATACCAATAACCAAATCCCTTGGTTTGTTTTACATTTATAGTTTTTTAATCATAACTTGTGTTGGTAAAATACAACTTTCCGAAAATTGTATTTTACCAAATGTAGCTTCGAATAAGAAAAACTCTTCTGCTATTGTAATTTTTTTTGTAAATGATAACTGAGAAACAAATAAATCAAATTGATTAATTATAAAACTAACCACCCTCTACTGGGTGGCTTAGTAAAACGTGTACAATTAACTAAACTTGTATTTATTTATTTTTAGAAGCAAGGCGGTTTTCAATATACGTCACTGTACGCAAAATTATTCACTTAACAGTCCATTGAATAGAATAATAAGATGTATTAACCTACTCAACTGTGATGCTAAATTAGTTATATTTGGGAGTTCGTTTGTTACATTTAATCGTCAACTTAAGAAATTACTTTAATTTTGTACTTCTATATATAATTCTTATTAATTCTGTTAATGGTCCTTATTTTGTTGTATTTCATTTTTATTTATTTTTTGTTTTGTTTTCGCTTTACATTATTTCTTAATTGTGGTTTAATTATTTGCATATACATTGATTTATTCTAACACTGGTACACTGGTATATATTTTTTGTTTGTATTATTTTTGTAAAAAGGTGATTTCGTAATAAAAATTACATACATAAGATGGACTTGCGTGTTCATCCTTTATGGCTCAGAATTGCTTCGCGCACACCGTTTATCATCACAAAATAAAATTATGAATAAAGGCGCGCTAAATATAAATACAAATTATGAAATACTACACTAAGTGTTTATTTAAAAGCTTTTACAAATATACATGTTAACACCACGGGTTAAGTGAGAAATTAATTTAATACAAATAAGTGTTTTATTTACAATTAGCTTTTTATATATATTTTTTAAAAAATATGACATAATATTGTACTAATTCTTTTTATGTTAATTGAGTTAGTAAAATCAGTGCGAATGATAACATGTTTATTATTTATTAGTTTGAATTATGAATGAATCAACATTTTAACGCATACTAACGACCGTTATAAACATGTACAAAAAAGGTAAATAACGTTACGCTGTACAATTCCGCGTGTATATTATCAATGATTTATTATAAATAATAAATAATAAATAACTGAGGCGCCCACATGAATACACGAGATACATTCATAAATCACGTCCGCGATTAACAATTTCAACGTGATTATTATTGTGCGTCGGTGATGATGAAAATAGTTTTTTTTATACCTTGACCCTTTTATAATTGATGCATATTTCATGTGGAAAAATTACCGGTTACAATCAATCGCTAATCGATTTGAGGATATTTCAGGAACAGATTTATTGTGCAAGTGTTTACCTTTTTCGTAGTGTTAATTATTCAAAAATCGAGCAGGTCGTAATGGGCTGAATCGATTTGTTATTATGATTTCAATACGTTTTTTTTTATTATTTTGTTCACATGAATAAATAAATACATAGAACGTAAATTCTATACATTATTTTTGGAGTTTACTATTGGCCGTTATAAATAATAAATTTGTGTGGGATATAAATACAACTTTATTGTTCGAATTAGTGGGCAATAAAATTATTAATAAAAACATAAAATATAACATTTTCTTTATTGCATAAATAATTTGTATTAAAATGTATTTTTAATTAAAGATACAATTAAAAAACCATTAATTCAGAACATTACGACCTATATTTTTATTGAATATTTTTAAAAACATATGAAAATAGTTCATATTTTTTTAAAAATATTCATTTTTATCGTTGAAATTTATTATATGGACAAATGATTAATAGCACACAAATTGCAAATATTAAAAAAAACATACAATTTTTTTTCCAAAAATACAAGCCCTAGTTACAATACAACACACACATTAGTTAACATTATTTCATTCATTGAAATATGCCAATCGACTGTTATATTATTGATATTGTCATATATAAATAATAAAAATATTCGAAACGCTACATATGTAAATTGATATATTCAATAAATTAAGATCAGAAAAAAATATGTTTTAATATGATCGAAACAGTTGAATTTCCCAAAAAATAAATGTATACATTTCATTAATTACGCGACCAAATATAAGAAGTAACTTTCTTAAACAAACAGCACGCAATCCCCTTTGATCTAAAATTATCCCTTAATTACTAATTACATCATCGATTCCCCGTCTCATTCCCGCGCGCCTACATAAACACACGCCGAATTTCACCCCTCCTTTTCCCGCGCTCAATTTTCTAATAACCGTACTTAGGTAATTACCATTCCATACTATATCAGAATTTATCGTTAATATCAACCAGCATGCAATCCCATCTTTCGTTGCGTTTTTCCTTTTTTATTCTTCATAGTTTCCCTTTTTTATTATTATTAATGCGGATAATTCGGGGCGCGGTAGATCCGATATTAATCTTTAAAATTATGAAGAGTAAACCGAACGAGTATCCATTATTAAAATAACCCGCGGGTGTAATCCGATTATGTTAGAAGGATTTTTATTAATTCGTCCCCTCTTGAACATAATTAATTTTTACGCGGGAAGGACTTAAAGTAGATTTACTTACCTTATAAAATCATAACTGTATAATAGAATTATGTGAGAATATTCAGTGAAATATAAAGATTTTTATCTAAGAAATATTACACTTTAATGATAATACAAATAGTGGTAAAATACTAAATAAATTTCACTTATTCACTTATAATAATAATAAAAATATTACCAAATAGGAAACTAAATCCTATTTACATTATAATACAAAATAATAAGACAAAAAATAATGTAAATATGGGTATACATATGAAACATACAAAATCGACTCATTGTACTAATGGAAAAACGTAAATCATACATAGTTCTATTAAAGTGTGATTATCTCAAAGTAACGATAAATATCATTCAAATGTTTTATTTGTAGGTTTAGCTATTCGAACAGGTACAAAAATAATTCACTTTTCATTTTTTTTGTGTAACTTTAGGGGATATACGTATTTTAATCAGGCTATTTTAACCATATATATTCATCATCTTTATTCCTTAGAGATGTGGTTTATCATTTCTGACAATTTATTTAAACTTTAAACATTGATCTTGTAGGAATTGGATATCACCGGAAGCCTTTCAGCCACATTTTAACCATTTTCTTGGAAATAGTAATTAATAGACACTTGATTTAATACTTTTACAATGTTTAACTTAAATTCCTCAGAACATTTTAACATTTTGTGGTTTTCTTATTAGCTTCGAAAACAAAATTAGCTTTGAGTATTAAATAATTTATTATTAGTTTAATTATTTTAAAAGAAAAAAGTTGGTTACTTGTAGTCAATTTTCTAATTCTATAAATTCTAAAATTTTAGATTCTTGAAAATGGCATTTAGCCGAAACTAGTCGAAAATATAACAAAATTTTAGTAAAACAAAACCAAGTGATTTCATTATAACAAACGGTTATTAAATATGTTTTACCAAGTGATAAATGAGAAAAAAGTATACAATATCTAAAATTTTAATGTTAAGAAGAATATTTTTGTACGTTATTTATCAGTATTAGTCAAAACATATTAAAAAATTAATTTTCTCGATATAAAATAACATTTATTTTATTTTAGAATAAATATTTATAATATTTTTTTTTTGAAATGAAAGGTTATTGGTTTTCAAACAAATCTAGTATACAAATATAATATAATTTAGTTTATATTAATAAACTAATAATAAATTGTAATTTTGAATATTTTTTCTTAATAATAAATAAGGTAAATTTTTATAATTTATAACTTTCATAAAAATGCACGAATAGAAAATTTTGTTGTATAATGTGATACATTTAATGTATTTAAATTGATTAATATTTTTTCATTAATTTTATTTAAAGAAAAGTTTTTATAAAGAAACTGGGCAAAATATTTTTCGCCTGTTTATTAAAAAAAGACATGTTAATAGTCTGACTTGCCCATTGATTTAATTTAAAGGCCACGGTATTTTGACCATGCAAAGGTAGCATCATAATTATTTTTTTTGTTTGATACTAGAATGAAGGCTCAAACGAGAAAATAACTAAAAATTGATTGATATTTAAGTAAAAAAGCTTAAATGAATTTAAAAGACGTAAAGACTATAGAGTTTCATAAAAACATAACTTTTGCAATTTTCAGAATATTTTATTTTAATTATTGAGTTTTTATTCTATTCGGGTGATAGAAAAAATTAAAAAAATGTTTACTAAAATAAATCAATCATAGAGGCAAGCAACTTTATTAAATATTTATGTACATCATCATCGCAGTCGCTAACAAGAGGCACAAGCCCACGTTCGTAAATACAATCAGACAGGAGGCTATTGATTAAACTCTATCTGATATATTTGTAGCGGGTTAACTTTGATTTACGCATACTTCATAAGCCATCAATATCTTACCAACAACAGATTGAGTTACACTTAGAGTATGGTAGCATTAGGTCAGAGAGAGGAGGAATCCGAGGCAGACCGACCGGGACCTGTACAGTAACAATCCCAGGAGCGAAACCTCTCAAAACAAAGCAGCTAGCAAGAAAAGTCCCTTTTCTACCAAGGGACATTTCAAGGAACTTGAAAAGCTCAGGAACGTGGCCAGAAAGATTTTCAACGATGTGAAAAGAAGAGACAATTGGGATTCCTACAAAATAGCACTGTCAGAATATAATAGGGAACTGAGAAGACCTTAAAAAAAACCTGAAGATAATTTTCTGAGAGAATCGACCAGTTCGCTCCAGCAACAAGGATACAAAAGGTTTTTTCTAAAGACCTCTCCAATGAAATCGAAATGATGATGAACCTGAATGGCACGTACACCATAGGTACCGAGGAATGTCTAAGTGTTCTATTACAGACGATCCAAGATGAGCGATGGAATTGGGATGAGCAGGCAGACGGGATTAACCAGATCTAGCATGAACAGCATCTTTACTATTCAAAGAGTCATAAATCATTTAAGTCTGCAGGACCAGATGGTATATTTATGGAGTTGCTACAAAAAGGAATTGAAAGTATAGTCTGGTGCACCGCGGAAATAATTAGTGCCAGCTGCAAGCGGACCCAAAGAATAGATAGAGGTTAAGATAAAATTCATCCCTAAGGGAGGACGTAGACCGCAAGACCTGGTAAAGTATACTAGACTCACTTTATTTCTCCTGAAGACATTGGACAAAATAGTGGACAACCATACAATACGGCCCTTTAAAACGGTGCCCGCTCCAAAGGCAACAGTACGTCCATCTAGTCTACTTTGTAATGCTCTACACGAGCTGACGGCCTCGGTAGAAGTAGCCTTGCAAAACAAGAATACAGCACTGGGAATATTCATAGACATCGAAGGAGCTTTTGTTAACACCACTCACCAGTCAATAAAGAATGTAACTACCAAGAAGGGGATTGACGCCCCGACGACTGAATGGTTCAAGATATGCTAACCGGACGGAGTATAACCGCGAGGTTGGGGGATTGTTCCGAACAGTAACGACGTATCGAGGCTGCCTTGTGGTTAACGATCTCCTTAACAAGCTAACAGACAACAGGGTCTAAATAGTTGGATATACAGACGATGTGGTGATAATTATAAAGGGAAAGTTCGAAAATACGATCATGAACCTTGTATGGCGTGTACTTAACATCATTGGTGGCTAGTGCAGAAAGGAGAGGCTGCATATAAACCTAAGTAAGACGTGGTTCCTTTTACCAGAAAAAGGAAGCTGACCTTGGTAGCACCAACGCTAAATGTGTAGGTGCTTAACTTATCCGAAGAGATTTATTACGCTGAACAAAAAAACTCAGTTGGAACTCACATCTAGACAGTGTTCTCGAAAGAGCGACAGCGTCCTTCTGGATCTGCCGCAAACTTTTCGGAAAACAAGGGGGCTAAAATCAAAAATCTTAATATGTTCGTACCTTACGATAGTAAAGCCAATTTTAACCTATGGTTAATTGGTCTGGTTGACGAAAACAAAGGAGAAGATACAAGGCAAACTTAATAGCAGCAAAGGCTTGCATGAGTTGGTGTGACAGGAGCGATGCACAGAACTACAACCACAGCCATGGAAGCAATGTTAGACCTGCTTCCTTTGCACAAACAAATTGAAAAGGAAGGTTTACTCTGTACTGTCAGACTAAGGCGCACCACGCCCACAATAAGCATGTGTCGCAAATAAGGGATTATGTTTGGAGTTTCTAACATACCTAAGGACGCAATGCCGGTAGAGTTCGACTTTGAAAATACATTTGAAGTGGTCTATAATGACCGCCAAAGCATTGTTCAGAGTTTTAGAAACCTAGACGTTAGGAAAGCGTCCATATGGTATACAGATGCAGCTAAATCTTCAGGCCGAAATAATGGCCATTGATATATTTGCACATATCTACTTGGGAAAGCATTTCAAATGCAAGCAAATATTTATCATTTCGGACAGTAGCTTTAAGGAGTCTAAAAGTCAACATTTTTAATTCTAGGATTGCCTGGAAATGCAAACAGACCCTCAATCAGCTGCCAAAGGTAACGAAAACGCCGACGCCCTCGCAAAAAATCAGGGTCTCGGCTCCCTTCACAGGACCAGAACAAACTTGTGGGCAAACCATTTTTGGGCAAATGGCCAGAAAAGGGTTCTGTGCTTCTATAAAAGAAATTAAAACTGTGGCCCGGTAAGGTATCATCTTCATAAGATGGATAAGGCAGCGGAAATCACTTGGCGGTTATGTGACTCAGCGGAGCACTAACGCACACTACAATTTTGAGGTTTGGAGAAGCAATTCAGACTCTTCCGGAACAACGAACCAAGTCTCTCAACGACGTCCTGGACTTCGCTAAGGAGGTATAATTCGTTGCAGAATAAAAGCTGAACGGTAGGTACAATAAAGCTAATTCGTCGCGGTCAGGAACGCTGAACAGCCAAGCGACCCTGGCGTAAAAAAAAAAATGTAATATGTTGCAGATTTATTGTTACATGTACTCATGTAAACAAAAATCAATAAATATTGGAAGTGACACAAATTTTCATATGATTATTGAAATAAATGAACAGAAAAATATAAAATTAATACTTATTGCAATATTATAATAGATTAAAAAAAAAGAGATAATTTTAGTATAGGGGAGTCCGACCTGGTCCAGGAAATGTTCTATGAAATTCAATTGACGTATAATACGAAAATGATAAATTTGTACCGATAAGGTCTAAGAGTGGCGACAAAAAGTGATAATAAATGGTATGTTAGTAAGTCGGAACACCATACCACGATATTTAATGATAATGGTAATTATGGAAAGGAGTTTAGACTCTACAGTACACATCTCGGATATTTATTAATTAAAGCTCATAGTACTGATTTTGTCATTGTTAATAGAAACAGCTCATTAAGTGCCACAAATCTCCACTTATGCGTATAGAATTTCAATAGTATTTAAACAAGATATATTACAAATACACGATATTATTCTAAATATATTTGATCAATTTACTGCTCGTCTAATTAAACAACAATCATATTTAACGTTTTTTTTTTTTCAATAATTACATGTAATTAAAGTTTTTTTCTCATAAGCTCACATTTAGTAATAACATCAGATATTTTCAATTCATCTAAAAATAACTATTTCAAACAGTCATATATGTCGATTAATTAGAAGTTGAAATAAAGTTTAACGTCTCTTTGGATGATGAATAAATTTCTGTTAATCTCTCATAAACTACGACGTGTGATGTAAGTGCTAATGATCAATCAGCGAATCTCGAATCGCCTAAACTAAATAGTGTGCGAATTTCCAACCAAACCATCATAACAATTAAGAGTGTAGTTGTAACCGTTAACACGTACATTTTTGTTAAATACACACGTATTTAATTCATGTTATCGGGAACAACATAATTCTTGGGGAAAATTCACTAATTTGATTGTAAAACTTTTGTAAACAACTGCAAAAAGCATTATTCTATAATAAAACATGATCGGCAAGATTAAAAACGTTTGAGAAGTCTATATAAACGGCATCAACTTGATAACCACCCACAAAAGTGTTCAATAAAAACGTTTGATGGCACAATAAATTCTCGATTGTCGAATGACTCTCCCCGAATAGGTGTACATAGTCCTTCACATTTGAGATAGTATTAATTATACTATTATTCTTAAGAAATAGAAACCTAAATATTTAGGAATATGTTCCTCCAATACAGGGATGTGTGGATATTTTTTTAATAACTATCTCACTTATTATCTGGTGAAACATTATGAAACTATTTAAGAATATTTCATTAGTTTGACTAATAAAGCTCAAATAACCGTTCACACTCTTATTTCAATTACATAAAACGCGGGGATTAGGTTAATATTTTTATATAATTTGTTAAAATTGTTTTCTGAATGAATTTTAATAGGATTGCTTCTCGACGTTTTAATTTGTGTAATATCGTCATTCCAAATACGATTTATTTCTGATTTAATGTGATGAAATTCACTTAAATAATTAGTACTCAATTTATTTTGGGACATCCTGTACGATGTTCCAATATAAAATTATTCCCAGAATAATCTTGTATGAATATTTGTATGAAAACACACAATATTTCAACAAGCGCTTGAAGAAAAAAGGTTAACTTAAAGAATAAACATAGTGTTTCATGAACCAACAATATGCAATTGTAATCTTTTTCGTGTTTTTTTTATTAGGTTTCAACAAAAACATATATCAGTGTAACTCTCTCTATATGTAATTAGAAACGGTCGTAATTCTCATGAATAATTCGTGGAACTCGGCAACAGTAAAGATTGGTTATGGCGTGTTCGGGGGCAACTCATCAAAACTACCCATTTTATTGCCCATCTGGTCCGTTCTAACCCCCTCATTTAAGCATGATTTAGAAACGTCGACGGAGGAGAGCGAGAGCGAGTTTGCGGACTCGCATAATTCCGGCGGCTTAACGTCCTCCTCCGCTGGCACTGCCTCTGCCCTGCCCCAAACCAAACATTAACTCATTCCCCGAAATTCCCGGGGCCTAGGACTCCCCGGTATTATCAGCGCGAACCTTAAAACAAAGAGGATCATAAGTGGCTTTTTGGAATGATGGTTATTGTGCGGTTTTCATATAAAATTGCGAAATTAGAACGGATAGTGTCGTGCGACGCGACGGGCTGCGATGGGATGGGTAGGGAAGGGGTGCAAGCGTGGGCGCTTTCCCATTCAGCGCACAAAGGACTATTTGTTATCTTGGGAAATTTTATGTGCTACCTATTTTTCACACACTTCTATGTCGCTTTTTCCAATATAACTAAAAAATTACATATATATATTTTAGTTGCCAGTGAAAAGAATGTTATGAACGTAAAAACTATTTCACTAAAATTTAAAAATATATTTTGTAAAAAAAATATATTTATTACAATTTAGATATTTTGCAAAATTAAATATCGACAAAATATTATTTAATCTTCTTAAATTAATATACAATTTAAACAAAATCGGAATCAGAAAGCCTGTCCAAATAACTGGCTAAATGTAAAGTCTCGAATAAAAATAATTTATTAATACAAGAAATATTGCAATATTTCATTTATTATTATTATTTTTTTAATATAAAAGAGAAAATATGTTATAAAAAGATAAAAACTGTGCCAAAATGTATGATGTACCATTTGTTTTCAACTTTTAATGGCTTTCAAAATTGATAATGTCTAGAATTAGTTGCAATTTAGGGGTTCCCACTGCGTCCTTGATTAGAGTTGAGGAGGTTGACAGCTTTCCAATTATTAACAGTGCACTTGCAAATCCTCGTCCAATATTTATTCTCTACAAAGTTCTGGAAGAGGATTGTCTGAATGGATATGTTTCTTATTTTATGCTTCAAGCAATACTTTCTATTGTCGGAATAATAAATAAGAAAGGTCACCGGCTATATCTCAGGAACCATGAGTACTAGAACTTTCAAATATAAAAAAAATAATAAAAGTAACCACGAGAAAATGCTGGAAATAATTTTCAAGTGCGTAACTCTTCCGGTAGGGAGCGCAATGAACAGTCGAAAAGTATTACAGCGATTATCTCAAAAAAGTTATAATAAAGGCAGTTTTTGAAATTATGATGAGTTTATGAAACAAAAATGTTAGAGACTATTTGTCTTACTTTTAAAATAAATGGTGGGGAATTTGTAGCAAATGTCAAATTACTCTTTTATTTTTTAGCCGATCTTATTAATTTTAATGTTATACGATAGTACTTATCATACTGATTAAAATTATTGACAACAATCACAAAAATTACTAACTTTATCGCCGACTAATAGTTCCTGATATATCGCCTGTGACATTACTTATTTGGATACACAAATTCGACAGCGCGTTATAGAATAAATCTGCTTATGTTCTCATATCGTAAATCTAGCATATTGTTAGCAGTTCCTTCATTACGAAAAATATCATTAATGAAATCACATGAAAAAGATTAAAGATGACAAATGAGGTTCTTTTATTGCGTTATTATCTCATAACTTACAATAGTTCACACCACAAACAGTGGATAGCTGCTCAATAACTTTTGATATGGACAAAAAACCGTATAAGAACACTCACACCCAGTCACCAATTTGCATCTGCACTTTTAGTATAATATCATGGAACATAGTTCACAAAAATTTTCACAGGTACTAAACATAATATCTGAATTTTAATTTTCCACACGACATAAAATATATACAGAATTCATGAAGGCAAAAATACACAATTAAGAACTGTTAGAAAAGAAAAACTAAAACACTCTCATGTCAACTGCAAAGAACATGCCATTAATTATATGAATGGAAAAATACATTTAGCTCGAAGTTTTTATCCAACTCGGCTATACGAAAGGTAAATTAGTAAAGACAACTCTCCACTATTTGGACACGAAAAATCAAAAACAATTAAAAACCATTCAAGATTTGGACAAAAGACATGTAAACAGAAACGTAAACAAAGGTATTCTTTCATTAATACTCCGCAATCTCACTTTGAATCAGCTTCTTCAACAATTGGAGCAATTTGCCTGTAACATAACAAATGGTTGACCCCGAGACTAACTAATAGATGGCGTCAGATATATCGAGTGTTCTATTTTAAGTAATAGGAACCTTTAAAAGAAAAATGTCAAAATTTCATGACATTTCGTTGAGTGGTTTTCGAGATATTGAGGTTGAAGTGACGCTACTTTTGTGAATTTATAAATACTGAATGAAAACGAGTTTAGTGTCTTAATGAAACACTGCTTTTTAATGGGTAAAATATCAGTGGTAAGTGAAGGCTTAGAAAATGTTACCGGAAAAATTCTCCGTCGAAAACGACCATTTGCCGATCGTATGCTGATTTTAAACGTGGTTGTATGACCACCGAAGACGAAGAACGTTCTGGTAGGCCAAAGGAGGTGACTACGCCAGAAAACATAAAAAAAGTGTTGAAAATTATTATGAGTGATCGCAAAGTGAAATTGCAGGAGACAGCTGAAATACTAAAGATATCTTAAGACACCGTGTTCAACATTTTATACAAAAATTTAGGCATGAAAAACTGTTGTCCAAGTAGGTGACGCGTTTGTTCAACAACTAATTGACGAATCTGAGCGTTTTTTTTTTGAGTTCTTAAAACGCAATAAAAAGGATGTCTTTCTTTATCGATATACGACGATGGATAAAAAATGGATTCACCTCTGCACGACAGAGTCGAAAAGAGCATCCGCTGAGCGTAGGTCAAAGGGCAAAAACTGTACAAAGCGTAAGAAAAATCGGCTGGTAAGTTTATGGCAACTGTATTTTGAGATAGGCATGGAATATTGTTCATAGACTACCTGAAGAAAGGCCAGACGATCAACAGTCACTATTATATAGCCTTACTCGACCGATTGGATGACGAGATCAAGCTCAAAAGACCTCATGTGGCAAGGAAAAAACATTGTTTCATCAAGACGATGCAACAATCTACAAATCGGTATAAACCATGGCAAAAATGAACGCTTGGAACTGTTGTCGCACCCACCATATTCTCCAGATCTGACACCCAGCGATTACTGCTCTAAGGAAAAAGATTTGGCTAGAAAAAAAGCGGTTATTACTGGAACTAATGCCTATTTCGAGACCAAAGGTAGATCATTCTACAAAGAAGGCATAGAAATGCGAGAGAAGCTTTGGAGTGATTGTATCACTGTAAAAGGATAATATATATATGAAGAAATTAGAATTTTTGGGAAATAATGTATTTTTATTGATCATAATGTTTTACTACATCCTTCTTACTCCCCGGATCTTCCTCCGACAGACTACCACCTTTTCTGTTCCTTACAAGATTGTTTAAATGGAAAAACTTTCAATTCTGAAAAAGCAAATCACGCACGCTGTCAAAAACTTATGACTCGACATAATAGTTTATACAAATCGAGAAGCAATAACATAATAGCCATAGAGCTGACTTTAAAAGAAAATGTTCGTAAAAATAGCAACATGTACTTGTACATGTATAAATGGAAAAAAATATTTTTCCTGAAATTTTATTAATTAATAATTTTTAAATTTCATGTCTGTTGAGTGATTAAAACTTTTTATGAAAAATATTTCTATATAATTTTTTTCTACGATAACCAAAATTAAAGAAAGGTAGACATCTAAATATGATAATATGTTTTTAATTTATCTATTAGTAATTGAAGACAAAAAAATCATAACTTTGGATTTTTTTGTCCAACAAAGAATTAAGTGAAACATATGGTTGATATATATTAAAGCAGATTTAGAGTCAATAATAAATATTTTCATGGACCAATGCTGTTTCCAATTCCATTTTGATAAATAATGGACAATATTGAAAATATAACGAAAAAAAGTTCATTCTTGATATGAAAACATTGTTTATTATTGTAAAGTGGTGAAATTTGAGCCCATCGGCCTATTTCTAAAGAAAATAAGGAAAATTAAATAAATAATACATGGCACCAGTTAATACTCGATAATTAATACCATCTATTAGATTTAATTTCAATAATTACATCGCAGAATTTTAAAGGATAGGAAGACTAAATATGTGGGGACACATGTCAGCGTGCATTGATGCCTAGAACTGACACAATCATAGCAAAAGTCCACCTAGGACTTGGATGATTAAAGGTCAGTAGTTAAATGTCGAATTAATTATAACAAATATTATTTTCAAATATTTTTGTGAATGAATTTGAAAACGATATAATCACAAGAAAATCAATAGGCACGATATATTTTAATGTAAAGAATTGGACACATTTACTGAATTCATTAATAAAAAAAATAAAAACATAGATGTAATGCATCACCATTCTTGAAAATGGCAATTAATTGGAGTAATAAAATATACATTGTGTAAAAAACACACGATTCACAAACTAAATTGGTGTTTTACTTTTTTTAACTTAATGTTATTATTTATGATCTTTTTTCGCAGTTAGTCATTCTTATCGGGTTGATATCTGGCTAATGATTAATTGTAATATTCAAAATTTCAAGATGTTCGTTATTTAAATTGAAAAATAATTTTCTAATTAGATTATAAAAATAGATTAAATTGGCAATATGACCCAAAACAATCATATCAATATTTTTTGTAATAGAAACGTATTATAGTCGTCGCATACATTACCGGTCAATTTTATTACATCTTAAGAGTTTGCTTTCTGCGAAAAAAAACTTGTTTTTGGTTAACTGTTTTTCATACAGAATATATTTTATATTTTGTCTCCTTAATAGGCAAATAATGTAAATAAAAATAGTTGTCCTTTCTCCTGCTTATATTTTATTTAACTAGATATTAGATTTTTAAATTATTAAAGTTTCCACAGCCAAGATAAAAAAGATTATAAATATATATTATTTTTATTTTTAATAATTAACTTTAAAGTTGGCGTGAGTAGAGCTACCTCTGTTCATCACAACTGCTACTTAAATTACTTAGTATTGTAGTAGAATTACTATACAATTATTAAACCAAAAATATAGCTATATTTAGAAATATCCTGGAAATTATTTTAAAATCTTTATAACATTAATATGAAAGTTATTAACTTATAAAGAACAAAATTCTCACACGAAATACTGAAGAGGTATAGTTATTGATAAAAAACGGAATCATTTATGCAGAGTCATAATCAGAAAGTGATCGGTAGTAAAATCATCACAGTAAAAATCGCAAAAACAAACGCGGAAAAATCAATTTTATCACGCCATAAAAACACGATCCTCTCCAACCCCTCTCAATAAAAATAAAAAAAGTACACTAACGACACATAAATTTAAACGCCGCGTTTTTATACACGCTCTTCCCTTTTTTCTCTCATTTTTTATTTTCCTGCCTCGCCTTTCTTCCTTTTCACGTGAGCCGTAATTGATTAATTATGCCGACAAGGACACGATCAATCAAAAACACGAAATCTGATTTGCACAGCACAATTATGGACCTATAAATCAACGCGGAACTACCGGCGACAAATTACGCGTAATGTTTGCTAATTTTATTGGTGAAAAAGAGGGAAATAATAACGAAGAAGAAGAAAAAAAAACGCCGGGGAGGAGGGTTGAGGGTAGGAGAGAGTGGGCGAAAACAGCGATCAATCACGTTTGTTATTCCTCGGGGCTGAGGCGGTTTTAAAGTGCGAAAAATAAATAATTCATTGTAATGAACAGTGCTGTTGTCGAGATTTTTGTTGTGTAACTAGATTTTGGATTAAAGTAATTTTTAATGATAAAAACTGATAAAAACTCGTATTGTAGAAAGCAAGAAGTATATATAAATTTGGAAATAATAACACTGCTACTAAATCTTAATTATCTGAGAAAATTAATACAAAGTATATAATCTAACAAATAAATATTTTCATAATATATTCCTAAATAAGAAAAACCATCGTCCATATATCCCTAACTAATTATAAAATTTAATAATTATTGTAATAAACGTTTATTTACGTAACGCCATTTACATAATCTAAGAAATACATGTAGTAGTAAGGAAATTAAATGATAATCGGGGTTATTGTGTACAAAAAGTTAAGTTTAACATGTACGTTATTTTTAATCATCACATTCTAGGCAGCTTTTCTAATTGATATATGTAATTGAATGTGATTTCAATTAATACACGTTAAACTTAACATTTCCCACTTGGAATAACCCCGAATAACAGTAAAAATAATTATAAAGAGCATTAAGTATACTGTACTAGTTAAAATTAACTGAATTTCATGTTTTATAAGATGCGATAAACAAATAAACCAAATAATATTTAATACTAGTAAATGAAAAAATGTTTTTTTTTTAAGTTTGACATTTTTTGCTCAATAAAAAATATTTGGAACCTAAAAAAACATTGTTTCATTTACAAATAATTTATAAAGGAGTTTCAACAAATAAATCCTCAACCATCGATTATTCAAATAAAATTTGTTAAACTAATTTCCAGGTTATAGAGTTAATAAATTAGTAGTCTACGGAGTATAATCGATTTAACGATTGAGATTTGTACCAGAGACAGACGACATATTTAAACCTTTATCTGCTATTAAATATTCTATGACTCTAATTACAGATTGTACATGTATGACCAGAACACCAAGAACATGGGGGCCAAGTAATGTGAGGTGGGTATAGGATGTTCTGCTAGAAACATCAATACGTTGTATTTTATCGTATCTTTTAAGAACAACTTGTCATTGAAATCGTTCATTATTTATTTAATGGGACAGACTATAAAATTATGATATCATAAGTGATAGAATGCTGCGTTTTCAAGTTATATGTTTCCGATTTCAAAATGCAGTTTAGATAGAAAAATATAGTGGAATTCTAAAGCTGACTTATTAAGGATTTATGTAATACATTTTGGTAAATATTAAATAAATTATTTGCTGCAACAATTGATCATTTATTAATCACAATTCATTCATTTGCATCATTCTGATTTAGAAACTGAATCATTTCTGCGATCACGTTGTTCATTACTTATAGCTAATTCAGACAGTTAGATAGTAAGATGTATACGTCGTCCTATTGATTTAACCTTATGAATCTACTGATAGGAGAATAATAATAAATTATAAATTAGTTAACTAAATTATTATCCATTCCTCTGTGTGTGGATTTCTAAGTCGTTTTGCGCAAAATGAAGATTTGTGTTTCGTTTATTTTAACATCGTATTCCCATCTCCATTATCAATCAGAATGACCATAATTAAATTGATTTATAATGGGGGTGTTTCGTGTCCGAATTCTAGCAATACAATTTCGCAAAAAAGTAACCTTTACAGTTAAATGAAATGATAATGCGCCAATACATATCAATCTGCATCGGTGCAATTATCTTAAACTGATTTTGAATTTTATGCTTATGAAGATAAACTGCCTCGGGGTAAAATTGGATCTGTATTTTATGCAACTATAATGAAAGGGCAACAGTTTTAACCATTTATTAAAATCCATCTAATTATGATTGAAACAATCAATTGGTCATTTTAAAGGAAACACAATGGCAGCCACCGAAGGTGGTTCTCTTGAAAATCTATATGATGAATGCATATATAATGTAGTAGATTTTATTAAATGTGATATATGCGACCTGTGTTTCCATCCATTCACATGAAAACAGTAATAAAAGAGAAGTGTCCCACAAAGATAAATTCTGAATTAGATAATGTCGGTGAGTCCACTTTACCTGTATATCCTCGTCCGATAATATCTTTCTGCCCTGTCTTCAGTTGATGGTGATGTGCAATAAAAACTTGTCTTGAAGCGTCTTGATGAATTTAGGAATTGCGAGAATAATAATGATATGTATTATCTTAAACTAACAAAAACAAATACCGAGATATTTGTACTGATAGCAACATAAAAACATCTTTTACGGCTGAAAAAAGTCTGGATCATAATTGGAAATGTTCATAAATCAACTAGTATAACTGATAGTAATTCATGATCATATCGTAAATGTAATTAATAAAACAGACTTCAAGTTAGGTGTTAAACTAACTGACTATGATGTGGTTAATTCGCCATTAAATTGGCCACAAAATAGTGTTCTTGATCGATATTTATATATATATATATATATATATATATATATATATATATATATATTGTTCGAAAATATCTCAAAAACCAACAAAACAATAAAACAGGTTGAATTGAAACAAATAAAACTAAAATTCTTATTCTTAAATTTACGATCGATTAGAAACAAAATTTTGCAATTAGGAGCACATATCATTAATAAAAATATTCCATTTAATGGACTCACGAGTTACTACTAAATATAAGGTTGCTGATAGTTTCTGTCAGTCAATACCAAATGGATTTGATTGCAAATCAAGTCAAATTTAATCAGAATCCGCTGGACAATTTCAACGTCTATCGTCTACCATCAGTTGATTGTAACAGATTTATTGAATATATGGAACTACTGATAATCAGTAATTGTTTTAAAAATAGCAGATTCATCGTAGGGGTGACTTCAACGTGCATTTTAATTCAATATACACAATCAAGCTAATTTACTCACTGGTCTTCCTTAATAGCCGTGGACTTACCTCCATAGTTTCATTTAATACAAGAAAGAATAATCGATTAGACAATATCTACACAAACATCACAGTTGATAACATTTATGCATACCCAGTACATTGGGGCCTAGCGATCATACAGGAATAAGGATTGAAGTGACCTGTAACTTGGATATGATAAAAATACTAAAAAGGCGCATGTCAGATCAATTATTTGTAAATTTCATTTTTATAAAATAGTATAAACATGGGATTTTATGGAAAATTAATGTTTGTCAATTTCTGAAAAGTGTTACTCATTTAAAAAACAATCAACCACAATGGAATCTGATTTTCCAATTAAATGACATGTGACTAAACCAAAGGCGCTTACAATAAATTGATTCAACGAAAACCTTCAAGGTCTCTGAAAAACGTTGCAGTTTCTAGATGAAGTTCACCAACAAAATTCGTTATATAAATAGTGAAATCAAGCGATTGTGGAAAGTGAATAGTACGCAACTTAAATAGGCTAAAATTATTGCAACAAGCAATTTTATTCGGTCATCTGGCTGTAGTCCCAAAGCAACGTAGCAAATTGTGAATTCATACAGTCTCCAAACTCAATATACCATCTGTGATATTGAATCTAGAGAATTTAATACTTTTTCTACTGCAGTAGCAAAAAAAAAAAACATTGCGTCAGCCATTACAACATGTGGAATTGACCACTTAAGAAATTTTAACGTGTCGTGTTCCGTCTCTCTTTTTAATATTAAATATGTGTCGGAAGCGAAGCTTACAAATGTAATCATTAATTTAAAAAAAGGCAAAAGATATTTATGGTAAGTCACTAGACATAATTATCTGCATAAATTAATAATTATTGTTCTATTACTAATAATACCTCAAGGTTTAGAAGATTATACATGATCAACTGTTTGAACATTTAAATATGCACAACCTAATTCATGATTCTCAATATGGTTTTAGGACTAGGTGATCCATGGGAGATATATTCGAGGACTTATTGGGTACTTGCATGAACAGAATGGATGGAAAGAGGTACCAATATGTCACGTTCTTAGATTTTTCGAAGCCTTTCGACTGTGTATCACACACTATATATGTACAACATTCATCCTGAAAGCTGTAGATTATTATTATCGTATCTGTCAGGGAGAAAGCAATGTGTATTTATTAATGGTCGAACATCCGATTATCTTGATACCCAAATTGTGGTGATATGAACATATTTAACTTACTACTGTTCATGCCCTGTTGTGTTTTATATTTTAAACCTAATTTTAATATTATTGTTTTTTTTACATTATCAATATTTTTTGAATCTGTGTAAACTTTTTTTGTTATGGCACGTATTAAATAATAGTTAATATTATAGGGAGTTAATATTAAAACTGTAGTTTAGTAGAGTTGAGAGGAAAAAGCAAAGAAATTAAAATTAATCTAAAAGTTAAACAGATCTAGCAATTCAAAGATCATACATTAACAAAATATATGATGCATTTAGAAAAAGAAATATTATCTTTCAATTATGAAAAAGGAAGAAAAAAAGACGAAAAATTTATGATACAACAAAATGGTCATCCATATCATTCCAATACTACACTTTATAAAATCACAATCAGGCACGAAAATATATTGGCTTAGCACATTTATGAATTTATGGCCTCGTTTGTTTTCTCAGTGTTATATGAAAGTGATATAAAAGTAATTAAATTATTAAAATTTATTTATCACATATTTAATTGAAATTACGTAATTGATTGTAAGTTTTATTGATTTTAAACAAAATTTTTGGAAAATAATGTGTTTGTTTCATTAAGTCGATAAAGTTGTTTTCAGAATTTTAATTTATTCTATAACACAATAAATTTGCCATACATAAATCCATTTCTCAATGATTCCGATTTTATAGACCAACCTCTATAATAACAAGTGATAGCCGTATAATACAACACCATCTTTAACCCCACTATTTAACGGCGCTGTGAAATTTTAATTAAACGCATAATACGGAGTGATAAACATATTATGAACAGTAAAGTTTACGGGCGAGTGGGATCAATTCTAAGTATGGAAGTAACTCAATTTTGATTCCCTCATTGTTATTAATAATACGGTCCCGCGCTAACTGGAGTTGCGGTAAAGCCATCGACAACGAAATAAATTAAGCGTCTGGATTTTCCGTGTCACTTTAAATCAACGCATCCGCTCACGGAATATTTCACTCGGAGATTTCGAGAGGAGTAACCTTTGTCGGCTTACTGTTGTTACAATTGTTTTAACACTATTGAATTGCGGTGTAGTGAAGGAAGTTCATTCCTGTGCGTAATTTTAATCAATACGTTGTGAAAATGTTCGTGTTTATCTAATAGAAATTGTAATTATTTAAATACTTTGCTTTAATAAGACAATATAATATAAAAATATTGATAATGTAAAAAAAAAACAATAATAATAATAATAATAATAATAATAATAATAATAATAATAATAATAATAATAAAGCAAAGATTTTAATTTGACTACTGAAAATATTAAATTAACAAATGGTTATTAAAAACTGAATTAAATAGAATGTGGAAATAATTCGTTTAAAAATATTTATTTTCATATTATCAGAATAAATGAAAGAACTTATAAACTACATATACAATCAGAATATTATTTCATAGAACATAGCCCTACGTGCAATTAAATAAAATACAATGCATTGCCGTCACAAATTCAACACAGTCGAATAATCAATGAAATATTATTAACTTCAAAAACTGCTAGAAACAATACTCGAAATGAAAAAATATCATTAGAATTTTTGAACCTACGAATGTTTCCCTCAATTTATGACATTAATAAAGCAATATTAGGGCTATGATTAAAAAGATGTGCAAATAAAAGTTACTTCTTTTTAAGCTAACAACACAAATAAAACTTAGGGGTCTCTGTTTCAAAATATAAAGTTGCAGGAATTTGTTTCCACTACAGATCAATTTGCCCCTCTAAAATATGCGGGGTTTATTTAAAACTTTTTTCTCATAAAACCATTAATTGTTGATATATTTGAGTGTTTCAAGATAAATGACTCACACTGTATATATCTATTAAAAAGTTGCTTAGATTGTGATGGTAAAATAACTTGCCCCGATTGTTTCACAAATATATTACACATTATTCCAATTAAATTCAGGATGGAATAAAGTATATTAATTGCAATCTCAGGTATTTATAAATCCACAAATTATATTTCAAGAACCGAAACGAATTAGAATAATATGAAAAATAATTCTGAGACAATACCAATTATTTTAATATTCTCATATTAATTTAACTTAATTAATTTAATATATTTAAATTTATTTATCTAATTTGAATAATAATAGCATACAATTTAATTATTTTTCTTTGTTTATTATTAAAATAATAAGTTAAATAATATATATATATATATATATATATATATATTATATTTTAAACATTCGTTCTTTATTAATCTCTACCAAACATATCAATATTCTTAAGATTTCCGTTATTTATTATCTTTTAAACCAACAAATAATAAGCAATAGTGAGCGTTGCTTATTTATGGCAAAGAAATGTATATATTGAAACGCTGCCAACCCATTAGGCGTATTTTCCCTGCTAGTCCAACCCAATAAAGTAAAACAAACGTGCAGTCGTCGCTTCGTGATTTCAATGTTTTCCCGTTTCGCATTTAAATTATGCAGTATGTAAATCGAATATTTAAATTATATAACCGAACGCACTTACCAGCCACCGCCATAAACGCGAGATAATTATCGTCGGTTTGTGTGCAGCATGAAATGGCGGATTACTCACCTGCAACAAAAAGTACAAAAAATTAAATAATTGTTATACATGAATTTAAACTATTCGAGGGGTTTTCAATTGCAGTTCGCTTTATATTAAATATGTTTTGTTTTATCTAAAATACATTTCCTATTTTGTAAATATATTTCCCTATATATTATTTGATTGAAAATTAACACACATGTGAAAATGTAACATTTATTCATTAATTTAATGCAAAGTGAAATACATATGAAAAGCCATCGACAACTCAGTAAATATTATTCACATCGTGAAGCTTGCAAAACACTTCCGTTGCCTCACGAATAAGTACCAACACCTGTACTAAAATATATAAAATGATTTGCTGATTAGAGTACAGTTCCATTCATTTTATCAACTCATATACCCGCCACCATTAACAACCGCGAAGTAGCTGAAAGATCCTCTCTCCGTACCCTCACTAAATTTCGTCACCTCGAAAATCCTCTTCATAATCCTTCAAATGTACTCCTCTACCAAATAACCCAAATTACCCTTATTTAAGATAGACCTCGATTAGAACAACGATTTGCATGTAACAGTCGAATTACGAACATGTTAAAAAATGCATCGCTAGAAACCCCAATATAATCTCTAAATACAAAAACCCACCGATAACCCTTTAGAAATACATATCCTCCTTTTACCCTATTTTCCCACCTTGGTATCGAAACAAACGCAGTTTGCCATCTAACCCGGGCAGAAAGACTTATGGTCGATAGCCCTTGTGAAAAGGAAATATTTTTATTGGTGTTATTAAAGAATATATTAAGTTTATTTATGATATTTCTTTTTTCAATAAAGATATTATAGTAGTAGTATTATTCACAGGGCAGAAACACCTATGCTGGGTAGCACTGATAGAAAATACATGTATTTTAAATATTTTTTTTTTTGTTTTGTATTATTTGTATAGTGTGAATATATTATTGATATAGGAGCCAGTAGAATATAATAATTGGTGTATTTTTTACCATTATTTTATTAATAAATTGATAGTTCATAACAAAATGACAATTATTTCTCAAAAAATTAAATCATTTCTTCGAATAAAGAAGATCAAAGGGCTTTTGATCGCGGAAATGGCGTTGGTTAATGTAGGTTCCAAGAGTTTTTTTTATTATGGAATGTTTGTAGTCTATTTAATTCATTCTCGCTTTCCATAAAGCCCGACAAGTGAAAACTCGTTTTATTCGCTACTACAAACCTAATACGTCTTAATATTATGTAATAATAAATAATACAACAAACTGTTGACCCCAATTCTACAAATACCTTCGAATCACATTAGATCCTAAACATTATATTCGCGCCAAATATCGCGAAAACCGAATTAGTGACAAAGAATTTTTTAAGGAACCGAACGTGTTTAATTAAGTTTAGTAAGAGATAATCGGCGGAAAGACCTCTGGTCGAAAGTAAATTCTAGAAGAAGATGATCCTGTTTTATATGTAATAGCAAAATCATATAATACAAATAATTCTTATACTTGTATGCAACAAAGTTGTTACTTTTAAGACATAATCCTCGGTCAAGGGAATCACAGCAAAACTTCCGCCATGTATATTCCTTTCTCGTCATATCATTAAAGTTTTCAATTTTGTCTCTCTTTAAATGCCCATTTTAAACCAGCAACCTTAAGTTTTTTTCTGTCATAACTATGTTTAGTTTTAAAGTCACCCAAACCGCGTAATTTACACATTGCTTTAAATTCTACAACGAAGCAGTAAAAAAAAAACAAGGCAATTATCCAAAATGCTTCGCAGTGGAATTTTAAGGAATACTTGATTTTTTATACCAAATCCTTTTCCTTTAAATTCCATCTTGAAGCAGTAAAAATACAGTATATTTTAAATTATTACCATACGCCAATAAAACGTTTTTAAAATAATCTGTTGTCCTCTCTTAGATTATGTTGGAAGATTGCGACACGGTCCACGGTCTCAAACCTCATACCCCTAACAATATCGCAGTTGTGAAATGATCAATCTGTCAATCCTCTACATAATGCCTGCAATATTTTGCTATATGAAAAAATAAACGGTCGTAATTGAAATATAAAAACATAGTTTGGTACAGATATTGTTAGTTTTCGCGCATCCACCGACTACGGCAAGAGTAGATAAAATGTCTGAAGATGTCGACAAAATATTTTTGACAAAGGTCGAAACGTCACTAATCTAATTGAGATTTAATAAAATACTAAACCAGCATTCATCTAGCACGTAGATAATTGGTAATTGCCATTTCGGTCGAAGGTACTACCTTCAACAAGAGCGTCTGTAGACGCAAATTGTTAACGACGCCACTTATTAATAAGGCAGAAGATTGCGCTTTGTGCTCTTTTCATTTATATAATAATTATATAGATGTTGATTTGTCCTAGCGTAAAATTTCCTGCCTAATAATTCCACTAAAACGATTTTAATACGTGCATGTCAGGCATTGAAAGAAGAACATATAAGAACATGAAGGAAACAAACCAGCCAATCAACGGCTCTTTAGAAGAATTCTACTGCGAGTCCGTTTTCCTAATATGCGCCACATCGATGACCAATAATTTGGAGAAGAATGTAAACTTGTGACTATATGACCGTACTCTCGCCTTTAGACTTCTTTTACACAGCCCACAAAGAGTGCTTTCTTTTTTATATCGGGATGCTTTCGTCAATATTTGATCTTAGAAAACGGTAATACTGGGCATAATATTGTATTTGGCAACCAATTGTAATTTTCTGTAGATATGAGTGATGACCGTTGAAGGGTACGCCATTAACATGAAGTGTGGCCTAATCTTAGGTTTACTCTTCAGAGGCATGTCTTTAGGATAGCTGGAGTAATAGTTTGTGTACCAATTAAATATTATGTTAATTCGAGGCAGTATGAAAGATAGGTTATGTATTGATGACGTCATAAAATTAACTTTATTGCCTTATCTTAATTAATATATAGCGTCCGCAAATAAAACTAGGTCCCCATATATAGTCGAAATATAGATCTTGAACAGAGAATATGCATGATATATTAAGATACGGAGATTGTCTACCTTTCAGCATCTTCCACGATTCTAGCATAGTTAATCCATGAAATTCAAATAACTAAGAACGAGGAAGCAATAAGAAGACATTGACTATCTCATGTTTTCGATGCCCAAACATATACAGAAATATCCTCAATAATGGAATTATTATTGTTTGTATTATACGAAATTACATTTTTTAAAAAATTTTGTAATTTTATTCCTGATGTAAGGCTCACTTGTAGCCAAAAACTTAAGTTAAACAATAATGCATTCTGTATGTAACGTTTCTAGTATATATCCGCAGAATCTCTTAATACGACATTTAAAACATGTCTGTGTGAGAGCGCATTGTTTCAGTAATTTTAAGTCGAAAATTCTATATACACGTTTATTCATACTTTAATCGTTAAGAAGTAATGGGCAATATAAGAACAGAAACAATATGCAGATTTTATTAATAAGACTTATAAATTGTTTATATTACTTTTTACTCAGAAATAACAAACAATTAAACCAACGAGTGTATTCGAAATGATCATCTGATGCCTGATATTCCTGCTTGTATAATTATTGATGAGATAGCTCTCTGAATAGTATCAGGGTCGTTACATATAGGTGCAGGTGCAATTGTAATATTTTGAATTAATTCATGTCGTGTCTGGGGTTTATTAGACGATCCTCAACTTTTCATGTATCCCCAAATGTAATAATCAAATCGGGTCCGGTGATTTTAGAGGCCAGAAAACTGAACATCCTCTTACAATCTAATGGTTAGTGACGTTGTTATTTAAAAAAAGTTCAAATGTTTATACCAAAATGAGGATGCTGAAACCATATATTAACACCCATTAAGGGAACACCCTTCATTAACCCTGGCAACTAGTTTTGGAAAAAAATGTAAATAATGATCCAATGTTAAACACTCTTGAATTATGAATGATCCCATTAGTTGGTTGTTAACAATATTACACTAAATATTCACCGAAAAAAAATGTATTTAAAATGCTTTTTCGTTGTTTCAATAGAGTTTTTTTAGTGTCGATGAATGTGAATTTCTTGTATTTATTATTGTATTTCATCTCAATTCAAAGTTTGGCTTCATTCAAAAAAGACTTGCTGCTATGCACTTATACAACTACAAAAGTTAATCCAAGCTGCATAGTGTGCAGCAGGATTGTATGTGATATACATAATTTTAATTTACGTAATGTTTTCCACATTTTCATTCAACTAATGTGAAGTCGATTGGTATGCTTGTAGTGGGACTATTTTCGACCATGAGGAGAATATATACTTTTTCTTAAACAAGTTTTTGCAGTATGGGTGGTGTTTCATTAGATTTGGGAAAGTTACCTCTTTCTGCTAAATGGCGATGAACACTAATGAACACAATCGGATTAGGTATTTTTCGAGTAGGAAACCTCCGTAGCATTGGTGTTTTTTTTTTGCAATGACGGCAATGCAAAAGCATAAATAAAATGGATATCACCATATTCTTGGCTTTTATCACTATATTATAGAAAATTATATTTGAAATGACAACGCCTTCTAGGCCAATAACTCTTTAAATATTAAATTTTGTATAAAAGTATATACCACAATTTTGATTAAAATTACCCAAGTAATACTTTCTTAAGCTATGCACATCGAGTCGCGTGACACACATCTGTCTGTCTATCTGTTTTTGTGCCAATTTGTATTTCTATTATGACAAACACTTCACGGTTTTTTACTTTAAGATTTTAAACCTTACAAACTTAAATTGTTCTAAAAGAAAATTTAATTACCTTTCGGACGACGAATGTACGAAATTTGGTATGAAATCTTTGTTCCTGTGAATTGTAACTTAGAATTATACTTGAGTGAACATCGTATGTTTATGTTATGCGACGCCCTGTTCAGATAAATCACGCCGAATGAAAAATATGTACTCTTTAGTTAAAAGCGTTCTACTCATTTTATCCTCATTTTAGAGACATTTTATTATTTTCGGCAAAAATTGTCGTTTGACAAACATTGAACGTGTTCAATAAAAAATCCAAGAAATAAACCAGTTATTCAGTTAAAAATGTGAACATATTTCTATGCATAACGCTACGCCTATTTTGATTGAATTATTATCGAAATATCGTCAGGCGGAATATTCAATAGGAAAACTAGATTTCGTATTCCTTCGTTTTCCATTGTGTCTAATTTTTTAAAGTGAGGCCTACCTTTATAACTAAAAAATTCGAAATTTTGATTTTTTTTTTCATTAAAAGTAAGTAACTAATTCCAAAATTACCAATTATTAAAATTTATAAAACCTGGTTATCTTGGTGAGCCGAGAGACCGCTCTCAAGAGAAGATCTTTTAGAAAATGCTACGTGCTATGTCAGCTCTTGCAGGAGCAACAATCATTTAGAGTAAAAAAAATTAAGAAGGTTTAATAAGAATGGATACATTCATTTTACAATTGATATTTTTTAAATATACATCTTTTTGCAAAATATATAGCGGTTATTTCAAGTTTTTTACTAAAAAAATCTCTACAAAAAGTATAAATTTAAAAACATACAAACGATCGCAGACTTAAGAAAACAATGCTGAAAAATAATCAAAAACGACCTGTAAAATTGAATGTATAGATTTACAGATATTACTGTTACCGATTTTGAAAACATGATTTCGAAATAATCAAGTTTTTAGTTACATTGCGCCGTATAAAGAGCGAGACGCAGTACCCTTAAATGTCGCCTTACTTCGTCAATTTTTATCAGATTCACTTGAAAAATATTTTATTGTGAATATATAAACTTTAGATTTATGCTATATAAAAATAATCGATTTCTTTTTAATTTAATTTAATTTATGTTTTCTTATGATTTTGCGATCGTGAAAATAATATTAGTCCAGGCAAGTGATAGAGATTATTTAACAAACAAAAATAAAAGAGATGGTTTTTGTATCTTCTCTTCTAAAAGAGAAAAACACTTGATTTTTACATCTTCTCGATTACCATATTTGCATCCTACGTGCTCGTTTCTTCTACTTCTTTCCTATAAATATTTTTAACATAATGCAGTATTAAAACACCTCTTACAACGATAGTTTGGAATGGATTTTGATACACACACTGTTTTATTAATTCTCATCGACAATTAAACATTCTGTCAGTTAATATTGAGGACAATTTTTAACTGCTCAAAATAACTTTACATGTAAAGACTATGCTTACCATGCAGCCTATTTCAAGTGTGAGTATATAATATTGTAGGTATATACACAACTGTTATATAATTTTAGAACACTTTTTGAGAACTTTTGTTAAGTTCATAAGTTAGGAGTATGCCCAGTGCTCATCTTCTCAGCCTTTTAATTATAGTAAATGAAAAAAAAAAATGTTGATTGCTTAGCACATAAATTCTCATGTATGTTTCATTTATTGCAACTTAATCTGTAAATAAAAAAAATATTTTCATTGGATGTTCGCTGAGCGCTCCGTAGTATATTTTGTATCAAATATAAGTCCACAACTCCACATGTATATAATTAGTACATAATTATTAGGCTTGTGTTATTTAATTTATTTTCAATGTTAACTTTCGACGCGCTTCACATATACTGTTGACGCTCCCATATTTCTTTAATTTTGTTGGTGTTTACTTCGTGATGAATTTTTTTACCCCCATATTTTTTATGTGTTTCTGGTCGAATACAAAATTAGTGGTTATGGGATGAAATTAGTACATAATTGTGGCAATATTGTTATACAATTTATTTTCAATTTCGATGAAGTGGAGGTATCACCGGTATTGAGCTTCTAACGATATAATTAAGAAGAATAAAAGAAAGGTTTTCTTTTTATATTTTAAATCCCCTTAAATTTATTTGAATGAAACATATTATACATACCTGATATGATTTTTATATTTTCTGAAAATTATTTTTATATTTCTTAAATGCAGTTTAGTTTTTCTAAAAAAATATTTGATAAATCTGATTTTCAACTTTTATGTTCCGATAATGATGTCATTAATATAAAATACAAATTATATTTTCTAAAATTCTGTTTAAACTGTATTATTTAATTGGTTTAAATAAAAGATATGTTTAGAAAATATTTCAGTACAAATAGAAACCTGACGTTTAAATCATACGAGCCAACCGTTTTTAAAATATATATCCACACACATACACCCACATAAGCTTATATATTTTTTGCCAATTAACTTCTGCCGTGCCATTAAAACATAACGATACGGACCCGACCTGCGTTTTATAGCCCGCCCCCCGCTTTTCCAGCCGCCCCCTCTCGAAATTCACACCCGGTCACGTTTACGAAGACGTGCGCTATCCACGCGAAAATTCGCTCAAGTCTGAATACGTAATTACGTTTATCACCAGGAAAAATTCTGATGTATCCCAGGAAATTCCGCGGCGCTCTCGCCATAATATTTTTACGATATTTCCCGGGACGCTTGACCTCACTACCACAGGGCTCACCTTTTCAATGCGGCGCGTTTAATGATATTCACGTATTCATAAGGGATGGCGAGGTGGGGGTATAATAAAAAGACACACTGACTTAAAGGTCTATTTGGTTTTGAGGGTATGTGCACGCTATGATCATTCCGAAAGGGGTGGATTATGGAGCGGTGTGGAAGTGGGTGAGTAAATGGAATGGGGGTGAATTCCTGAAGGTCTTGAATAGTTTCCAGGGTTTTATGTAAAACAAACAAGTAGATATATTATTGTTAATTAAATTTTGTTGAAGAAATTAAGAAATTTCTTATACTTAAGTATTTGAATCCACGAATGGTAAAATGCAATTTTAATAAACAATGTTCTCAATATATAGAACATTTTCGTGGATTACGTTGAATGTATTTTAACTATATATTTACTGAAACAAAACGAAAGATTTGTATTTTGTTTAATTGAATATTTAAACTTCTTGTAAGTTGGTTGTGAAGACTTTAATTATTAACACGTTTATTGCAAAAAAACATAATGTGTGTTCTAAGATACTATAATGTATAGTAATAACTCTACAATTTCAACTATTTTAGTTAATTAATACAGCTCAATATAATCCTGATGATTTTCAATTTCAACTAAATAAAAACAAAGTAAACAAAAAAAAAAACTTGCGCCAAATAATTCAATCGGCGCGCATAAATCCTGCAAATGCAATTTTTTAGCGTGCTAATTTAGGCCGTGCAACATTCATAAAACTAGGCAACAGTGAAAAAGAGAGAAAAAAAAACAATCGTTAATGAAAATTGATGCTTTCGCAATCAACATCGACTCTCGCATTATCGGCCACTGTGTAATTTTGGCGCTGGAATTTTCGGGGCGGTATACAGAGGGCGCACGGTTTCCCGTTTCAGTAAAACAATGCACTAAAACAAAAATGGTGAAACAAAATAGCGACACAAAAAATAACGGGCATACGTGCAGACGCGCATTGAATAGTTATGAAATGGAATATTTGTTTTTGGGGTCATTTGATGGGGGAATAAAGCGGAGGATGACCCAGATATGGAAATTGGAATTATGTCGATTTGGTAGATCAGAAAAAAAATCAGTTCGTCATATAGGTTTTTATTAATAATTTTTTTTATTAATTATTGAGTGTTTAGAATTATTTTTAATTACCAATTAAAAATTAAGATAGCCAAATTTGAACTATTTTAAATGTATACATACATAAACATTTGTATTGAATTATGCTGTAAAGGAAATGTTATTTTGAAACTGCTATATAAATCTGATCGAGTATATATTTTTCACATGTAAAATTAAACATGATTTGGTAGAACATTTAATGACCAATGTGAAGTTTACTACGAATTTCCAGCCACGAATCTAGCACATTCACCATCTGACTAAACATAAAATTTTGATATTATTTCAAACAATTATTTCCTAAACAGGGTTAACCCATTAATAATCAAACACTTCAGATCCTCTAATAACTTTTAAAAATTAAAAATATTTACTTTCAGTAAATTATTGCAGCAAGAAATAATTTTCAAAATGCCCAAGTCATTTTTCGGCCCTGTCGATTTTTGATTTTATTCGCCGTAAATATTTATTAAGGCTTTGTTTATAATATTTAAGATGTTTTTATTTGCAATTTTCGGAATGAGAGTTCGATGAAAAAATGTTCATATAAAAACAAGACATATGTGACATTTTTATTGTTGCACTGAACGCCGATTAACTAATTGAAGTCTACCGAATAGTAATATAGATTTTTTTTCTAGCGATTTTTATTTCTTTTTTTTGGGGGATTTTTAATGATTTTCAAGTCCCTAAGATAGAAACAGTTGAAGCACGTGGTTATCATGTTTATAAACTAAGGTAGATCAAAATTAATTGGATCATTTAATTATAAATTATCAATTTCGTCGATTCTAACTCCGTTAGTATGTAACTCTCTATTTCTATGATCTTTGTCAATTGTAAACAACTTCACGATTATTCTCAATCGACGTGAAGTTGTATATGTATGAGTTAATCGACCAAAATTGAGTGATTAAATTTATGTTTTTAGGTTATCTTAATCATGATTAAGCCTAGGTGCAAGCCAGTTTCATCATGATTAACTATTTAATCAAATATGATTTTCTACATATTTTGCTGTGAATCGTGGGACAGTTCACATACTTCACTAAACACAATTTTGGTTTTGCCTTTATTACTACTGCACTTTTTATCGGACAGGCTCGTCATTGTACTCCAATGTACCAAAACTTAAAAATTACTTATTGTCGATTTGCATATTAGCCCGCCTTTAAAGGCCTTGTTATTATCACCTCCAAAAACTAAAAACATGGGTGTTCACAGAAAAGTCCTAAAAATTGTAAATATGTTCATGTGTTAATTTAATAAAACTATATTACACACGATGGTTAGTTTCCACGTTTTTCTCTGATGTTTTACGAAAATTTTCCAAATATCAAATTTCCTTGAGCTTAATTTAAAAAAAATATGTGTTTTAATAGTTCAGATATGGGTTATAAAATGAAAACAATTAGTACATTTTTTTAGAATAAAACGAAAAGAATTTAAAATAATAAATTAGGGGCAATTCTTGAGTATCAGTATCAATAATGCAAATTGACGCAGATCACGAACCTGGCATGTAATTTATAGATTATAATGATAATCAACCTGACGTAAGTAAAATACAAACATTGTAATTTGACACTACCGGGGGCCGAACTATTTTAGTATCTAAACGTCTACAAACATAATTTCAGAGATATTTCGAATAATATATCTATTAATATAGAAGAGGATTCAGATGAAGAGGATTTTAAAAGAATAAGATCCTAACCATTTTTTAGAAATGCTACTGAAATCTAATAAGGATTACATGAGTTTTAGTCGAACTCTTTCCACTTCAAGTATATAAGCAGCTATAAAGAATCAAAAATATTTGTTGGTGAGTACGTGAAGTTTCTTGATATAATGTAGTAATATTTCATTCCTTTCTTCACTTTTTTATTTTTATCACTATATGTACATTTCAAGCACAACGTGCTCTTTTTCAATAGTTTTATGTAAAATTGACAAATAACACATCACATTTGTATATTAAATTTTGTTTACATGTTTATTTATTTATTTTTCAAAAATAGCACGTTGTGCTTGAAATGTACATATAGTGATAAAAGTATAAAAAGGAATAAAATATTACTACATTATATAAAGAATCATGTTTCGCAGATTTTATATGAGCTAGTAAAGAATTGTAGTTAAGTCTATTGTATACGTAATTATTTAGTCTCGCAATATATAGTAATAATATATATTACGCAAAAGGTCGGTTGAATCCAATTACAAAGTAATGTACATTGATAATGTCTTAATAGTAACATTATTAATAAAAATAGTACATAACAAATGTCAATATATACATGTACACTTAAAAACAATTTACAAGAGAGATATTAAATTAAACTTCTAAATTAAATTCACTGGGTTTAGTTACTTTAATTTACTAGTTTAATTTAATGTTAACAATATTTTACTCAGTGATTAATGAAAAAAAATTATCTGATATTAGAAGAGATAATATGTCCTTAAGCTCTTTTAAGGTGCAATGAAATATATCATTATTCGTTAAAAACGAATTATGAAATTTACAAATTATAAATACTGGAGAATGTTCAAGTATATCTGGTAATAAAAACAAGGTATATTTCTTGTAGAAATCTCAGGCACATTAGAAGGCAATCTACTTAATATTTCATTGTAGTATATTTGGTTTCTGACAATTTTGAATGAAGATATTTAATATATAAAGTGAATTGACATTAAATTCCTCCAACAACAAACCATTGAATTCTTGATCTGGGTATATTCTAAATTTTTTATACCAAATGTATTTTAGGAATTTGCGTTGGACATTCAGCTATAGCTCTTATGTGTATTTTATAATATGGATGCGATATAATTGACCCGTATTGTAGTAGAGAACGCACCAATGTATTATAGAGACTTATCAATGCCCGCTCATTTGAAAATGGTCTTGTATTACGAGTAATAAAATCCAGAGCTCTATTTGTTTGAGAAATTAAGGATTGTATTTCGTCAGTAAAGGCGAATTTGGAATTAAATATTATCCTAAGATCTTTGATTGAAATACAACGCTTCAGAGATTCATCGTCAATGAGGTATACAAATATTATCAGATTAATTTTCCTCGTGTATGAAACTACTTTACATTTTTTTCAACGTTAAGCGATAAACTGTTGAGACAAATCCGCCAGAGATAATTTATACAATCTTGTAATATCATACACAAGTCAATATTTTCAACAGAGGCAAATATTTATAATTCACAGCAAATTTTAATATTTAGATCGTTCATAATAATAATAGAAAAACTAAAGAGCCAAGATTCGAACCTTGTGGAGCACATGTGTTTGGTGTAAAATTATAAGAAAAAAAAATATCCGTTAATATAAACGTTAATTTCTCTATCTACTAGATACTATTTGATTAATTTTAATACAATGTTATGGAATAATAGCAAAAGAATTTATTCACTTGGTCACAATTATTTAAATAAAAAGATTATAATTATATATAATAATTAATTAATAATTTATTTATTTAGTGAATAAATAATTTTTCAATTGTTATTAATAGCCAGTGAGGTTTTATTAAAATCTGAGCCGAAAAGATTTTTTATAGAAAAACGTCCTATACGTTCACTTACACCCAGGATCGCAAAGGTGACGGTGCGTTTTTAATTAATTTTATTAACAACTTTGCTATTATATGAGGTACAGCTGTACTGTTAAGGGATCCCAAAACACGTGTTTGTAGATAGCCGTATGTTACATAATAATTAAGTTTAGTTTTTTGCATTAAATATTTTCGATTAAATAAAATGAAACAAAGATGATTCACACGTTTGCAGTTATTTAAATTACAATGAAATTAAACAAGGAAAATTTCTGGCAATGATCAATAAAATTCGATCAAACCCTTTTTCCAACTGCAAAAAATACTTACACTGTAAGTTTTACAAACATCTATTGAAACAACTACTTCCCGAGCATTTACCCCGCCGGACATTGGATTACACAATAGATATTTGTTGTTGCATCGCAGCACTGCTGAGAAATTGCAATGGTTTGAGTCGAAATTATTTAATGAAAGGAAACAACAAATAATAGTTACAAGGCTATCTGTAGACACGTGTTTCGTGATTTCATCCCTCATCAGTACAGCTATGCCCTGCATAGAAAAAGGGTTTGATCGAATTTTATTGATCATTGCCAGAAATTTTCCTTGTTTAATTTCATTGTAAATATTTTCGATTAAAAAAAATGTTGCATTATACGATATGTTATTGTTATGTAACAGCAAATGTCTATTTATTATTGGACATTTGTTAAAGTACTTATATAACGTAAGTCATAATGTCACAGTAGCTAAAGGGAAAATAATTTATTAATTATTTTCAAATTCTGAATATTATGGAAACCAACAATGTCTATAATTTTTAGAAAGAACTGAATGAATGACACGATTGAAGGCTTTAGAAAAGTCTGTGTAGGTGTTGTCAACTTGTGGCTTTCTATTAAGTTCTTGACATATAACTTCTAGTCTGTAAGTGTTTAGTGTCAAACACAAAATTGATCAAAAGGTGAACTAAGTTGAACTTAAATTCGTTATTATAGAACGATTTTCAATAAAACCTTGCTGTTGTGGACTGATGTTATTGTTTAACTCTTGTATATAATAATAATAATCTTTATTAACAGATATATACAGTAAAACTATTAAATAAACATTAAAAATTACAAATTTAAATGTATATTTTATATCTGTTAAATGGCTATCGGCCAATGGTCTTTCCGCCTCTCTTGCATATATGTAATCATAAACAATAATTTCAAAAACATTACCAATATTCGACAGTAATGCAATTGACCGATAGTTGCTTTTTATCGTAGCATTGCTCTTTTTAAGTACAGGGCAGATTTGTTTTTCCGGGTGGATGGTAATGTTGAGGTTTTTAACATGATATTACATATACTTTCTAGAGGTTTCACAGTGATTGCGGCGCAATCTTTTATTAAAAATGGTGGAATACCATGCCATTGTGTTGCTTAAATTCTTAATTGCATTAATTAAATTGAGCGAACCTTATGACTGCCGTCTCAGATTAATTAAATAACACCACAATCGTGAAAAACGTTATATTTAACATTTAATTTACAGAATAGCCCTTAATATCATAGAGAGTACCAATGCGAAAAGTACGCGACTTATTTGTGATTACTGGAATAAATGCTTGAAATACATTTTCATGGGTTTTATTACATTTATCATAGGATTATATTCAATGAAATTATGTTTGCTCTCTATTATTTGACAATTCATTAGTTACAATTCTTAATTTTATAATTTTAAAAGTAGCACAAAACGACATTTTTTATCTAATTTATAAGTGACATCGTCAACAATTTCAGTCTGTAATGGCAGTCACCAGTTATCCAAACGTTAGATGAAAGGTAGTTGAATATTTTATTAAATGTATTTATTGGGGAAATCGTTTATTTAGTTTCAATTCCTCGCCTTTATCCTACTCCAAAATAGCCGCTGCCACGTAGCCTGCTGTGCAGATATAATCTTTGTTTTTATTGATATTGAAGTTAATTAATTGCAATTAACCAAATTAATCGAATCAGTGTTTCGTGTTTTATTGATTAAATTAATATGACAGGAGAGCGTGGTTCTGAACCACAGACCTCTGCCTCAATATTAATTTTATTAAGATCATCCTTCAAAATCCGCTATCCTGAATCCACTTTTCATTCAGTCATCCCATCTCTCATCAACTACTAAAAGACGAATATAACATATAATAAGTTAAGACAGTGACTTTTGGCTGAAAGACTGATATGGTCGATAGTCATTTTATTGTTAATAAAAAATAATGATGTATTTTACACTACGTATATATAAATACTTAAATAAATATGTTTATATCGAGCGTTTAACGAAAATCGACGACGAAGGCGATGGAAGTATCGAGTCATGTCTTAGTACAGACATGACTCTAGACTTCCATCACACGCGTGAAATGCTGGTTGCGGTCAACATGACAATCGGTACTTTACGCGTACGTGTGTGACGACGTCAACTTCGGCGTCGATTTTTTTTACGCTCGATATATGTTAGACCCAGATGCCGAATTTGCAAAATTGCCTTTATGTATTGTTGCATTGTATGCTTGAAACGAATTTTAGGTTGGGAATAGAAATTAAAATATTTATTTTTTTAATTCCTGATACCATATTTGTTATAGTTATCACAGCGACTTCTTATCAATGAATAATATTCCCAAAACTTCTTATTCGATTAGACAACTAGCAGCAAAATAAACCAAATCGAAGCAATGTTTTTTGAAACGTGAATGGAAGAAATATGCATATGTTTTAGTAGCAATGTTAAATATAAAAGAAAGTGCCATGGCAGTTCTTGTTGTAACAAATAACAAACAATGGGTTAATATTTTAGTAATGTTATTATATATTATATGTTTATTATATTATATTTATATTCAAACTTTTCTGGGTTTCATATCTCTTGACTACTTGCTGTTAAATATTTCTTGTTCAAATATTTATTTTTAAATGACAACATTTTGATGTGTATATTATTTAGTGATGCAATATAGTCAGTATTTATTTTATTATAATAGCAATTAATATATTTTTATAATATGCATTGTCATTTATTACATACTTTTTCTGGGTACAAATCTAATAATTGTTACCGCGAAATAAGCAATTGAGAAATGATCAAATCACAGAAACTACATCTAGGTATTTATGTATACTCAAACCCAGGATTGCTGAATAATTTCGGCCATTGTGGAAATTCGTCGTCTAGGTCTAAGATATATATTTAATTAATATTTATTTATAACTATAACATATAACTTATACAGCCGCTAAAATAAATGAATATTTCTAATAATTTGCTAGGTTACTAATAGTGTGGAATGAAAAAAGTTTCTCGATCAATTCTTACGGAATAACCAATTTAAATGTCAATTTACTGTTTGGAAAGGTATATATGTTTATTACATCACAAATATTTCCTGTTTTTTATGTCTGTCGCATAATTTATATTCCGGATGACTTTGTTAAAAGATTGTAAGAGTATAATGAAAAAACTTTCCCCCATCCCCAATCCTCCTTTTCCTCGTTCCATCCCATTTTATTTACGCCCACGAAAACTCTAAAAAAATACACACAACACCGCGTCCCACTGATTGATTAAAACCTATAACTTTCCTAATTTACTATCACAATCCCTGCATTTAACTACACCGTATCCAAGGCGTTTATTACCGCAAGAGACGTTAAAATAACGGCCACTCAACGTCTCGTATAACCCGCGGCGCGTTAAATTGTTATATTGCTCCCAACAAAGAGACTTGTTTTAAGGCACCTGTCGCGGCATGTGCGCAATTATCAGCGTTACCAATTGCGAAGGTGGGATTTGCATACAATGCGTGTTTACCAGACGAACACGGATTCGAATTCGAATTCAGGATTCAGAACGCGATTGTTCGGGAAGGACCTTGCGTGTTGTCTGCGCCGGCCGTCTCATGTGATGAGTCAGTTTGCATTAATTTATTTCACGGGCCACAAAGAACGTATTCAAAACAGATGCAATGCTAATTATTAATGTGTTTCAATTCATCGAAGTGGAATTATGAGACGGCTCTTTGATTGGATGACCGCGGGTCGCGTTTTATGCATGCGTGGATTAATGGAATTAAACACTAGATGGATAAATATGTAAATTCATTTCTTATCAAGATTTTTTTTGTACGAAGTAAGAAACAAATAAACAACTATTGGAATTCTCAGCATTTGCTTTTGTTTGACTTATCAATTTTAACCTTTAATAATAAAAAATATATTGATAATAAATATAGACTTGTCGTCAGCTGCACACTAACAGATGCTTTCAAAGAAATTATAAATTGTTAACATTCCATTTATTGCATACTCTGAATTATTTATTAATAGACATACATATATCAAAACATTTTCTTTTTTTTGGATTATGGAATGGAAAAACCCATTTACGGACTGAGTATCGGGCTCTCCTCGTCAACGTACTCTGTAAGAAAATAAATTGCAGAGTGAATGAAAAAAAAAGTATATTATTTTTTAGTAAAGTTTAGATGGTGATAGTAAACTGAATCTTGCCTTATAATTTGTAATATTAATATTAGTCTCGTTTTTACTATTATTCTAAAATTATATTATGCATTAAAATTAAAGTTATTATGAGACAATAATTTGTTCATTAATAATAGATAAGTATATTCACTTGGTCACAGTTATTTAAATAAATTAAATTTAAAAAATTAAAATAATTAATAAATTGTTTCCTCTATGTGACATTTTGACTTACGTTCCATACCTTAAAACAAATATCCATTAAAACAACTACTTTTTGGTCATATAAGCCGTCAAACATTGAATTACATAATGGACATTTACTGTTGCATAGCAAAAACATTGTGTATATTGCAACATTTTTTTATTCGAGAATGTTTAATGCAGAGAACAAAAACCGTTACGTAAAATTCGCAGTAGCTAAAAAGTGTATACATATCTTTATTCGGAATCTACAGATAAATAATTATAATACATGTAGGTGTTTGTCTGGGCCATCGACCACAGGTTTCTCCGTCCAGAGGAAATAATTTACTAATTATTTTCAAATTATTTTCTTTTAATTTAATTAAAACTACAATAAATTGATGTTTGGCATCATTACTATTAACGCTTGTTTTGGTACATTTTAAAAAAAATTAAAGTCAGAATATTACAATGAACGGAGTATTGAAAATAATCAGAAAAAAGTTCTAATAAACAAATATACAAAATTTTTTATTGTTTAAGTGGACAGTAACTACGATTTACATATAAATTTTTAAAAATTAAACGAAGGTAATTTGTTTGTAATCCCAATGTATTTTAAAAAAAGTATTACACTCCTATTGAAATAAAAAAGAATGAATCATAAAATTCTCTGTAATACGAACAACAAGATTTAAATATAGCAATCAGCGTTGAACAATCGGTCGGCTGATTAAAAAAGAAACCAACAATGGCTTTCGTCTTATTCATCCATCAATCGATAATTAAAATCCATTCAATCATTAATTGCACACCAATTTTTCAGCCATCAAGGTTCGACACAGAAAACACCTGTGTCATTACATGCAGCATAATTGAACTTAATTTATGTATTCGATATTGATATGGTAATGATATGCTTGGCACTTTTGTATGAATTAATATATGCCGACGTACAATAATAGACGATGGTATCAATTAATTGGGTGTGAATTAACTGAATGGAAATGTAATCGATGAGGTGAATTGATTAATTGGAAAATTAATGTTTATTGTTGTCTTAATGAACCTTATAATATATGTTTTAGAGAAGAATTTTTTTATTGAAATCGTGCCTACCTTAAATATTAAAACTCAAATACAGTTATATATGTAAACTAAAACTTAATACTGCATGCATATTAATAATCGTCCTACTTTATAATTATTTTGAATTAAAATAAAGGTTTGTCCTGAAATTTTCATTTTTTAAGTGACATATAACTGCTAAATTTAAATTTACGAAACCATGTATTCTACACAATAACAATTTATATTTATATTTTATATTCAAATCGTTTTACTCAGATAGTAGTTTAAGATGAGTACGTGATTTGCTCATTGTTGAATTTCCGGCAAAGACAATACCCCGCAAGAGTACTATTCAAAGAATTGTAGAAAAAATCGAAAATAAAGGTACAGTATTAAACGACTGCAGATGTACTAAAAGACATAACGAAGGTCACCAAAGAATGATCAGATTAGAAAATGAAAATGTTTTCAATGTGTGGGCGGAAATTACCGAAATGCCACAGACTAGCTTAAGAAGAATTGCTGCTCAAGTAAATGTTCATTACACTACAGCATTCAACATTATGAAGAAATACAATTACAAATCTTATAAATTCAAACAACAAGAATTGCTTGATGATGATGCAGAAAAAAGGCATGAATTTTGTTTTAGAATGATGAAATAGGCAAATGTAGACAGGGATTTTTAAAGTGCATTTGTCTTAGCGATGAATGCACATTTACAATAAATAATGAACCTAATGTTCAAAACTGTAGAATATGGAGATAAGAAAACCCTCATCGGTATGTTCCTACTGGAATACAATATCCGCAAAAAATAATGTTTGTGTAGGCTTATGGGTCAACACATAATTGGGCCGTTTTTTTCTTGACACTAACTTAAGAGGCGATGTTTTTCTAAATTAATTGGAAAGGGATGTCTAGCACATAATTACAGAGATGGTAAACAATATTAAAATGATATATTCCGAAATAAAATTATTGGACAAAAATCGAAGACCCCTGGCCTGACAGATCTCCTGATTTGTCCCCAAATGACTTTTTCCTTTGGGGTCACTTAAAATCAACAATTTGTACCGGAATTCATTTCGAAAATTTGGAGGACTTAAAAAACACCATCGGAGTTGAATGTGAAAAAATATCACCGTGTATTTTGGCAAATTTTTGACGGGAATTTTATGATCGGTTAGGACACAGTGTAACAGAAAATGGTTGTACAAATTATTAAATGAGTTTTAGATTAATTGTTCATTTCATTTAGTAATTCATTAGTTTCCTATGTATGCTACGTTTTTTAACGATGCCAATAAACTGTTAATTTGTATTTATACATCTTTGATTAGTTGATTTTTAACATATTGTTTAAGATCTCTTTCACTAGGCCTATTTAAATATTTCAAATCTGTTTATTACTTTACCTTCAAAATGTGACAATATTCTCATGGAATACCTTTAATTTTTATTAGAAACCTATGTATTTTTTGCGATTTTCCCGGTAAATGTTTTTCATTAATTTTAAATATTTTACAGAGAGTATTGAGTAAACTACCAAATTATTCAGCTCAATAAGCTTTAAAAATAATCTAATACGGCATTTACTGTCAAATAATTACGGAAGCCAATATTAACACATTTCAAATTTTACATGTAAATCCCTATAGCCCGTTTTTCAATTCAACACCTTGTATATCATCATTTTCAACATTTGTTATAAAATTAAGGATACTAACTCTACTTTAATTATTTTGAAATACATAATTATGTTTAAATATTTAATTTATTTTGGGAAAAGTGTTTGCCATGCTTATGGCAATCTCGGACACTTTCTTTTGAAATGATCAGTTGTCCTTATTTGGTTGCCCATATATCAATTTGCAATGATTCTTGATCACTCTCTTTAAAATATTCTGATCATCAGTCAATCGGCTATTAACCAGATGTCTTTCTGTCAAACTTCGGGGATATCTATTGTGTTTAATGAAATGAAATAATAAAGTTGAGGGGTTTTCAGGTTTGGACGTGATATTATGGTCGAGAGCAATTCATATTTTACATCACATGTATTTCTATTAATTTATAAATAAGATTGTTGAGTGGATTTAATGGATGTCTTATTTTCGTCAGTAATCTCAAAGCGAATCTTTCTAATACTTGTATGTTAATAATGTCATTGAGTTTAAGTTTTCGAATAGGAGCCCTGCGAATTTTTAAGAAGGGGCGGAACACCATTTTAATGATTGTTATAGTTTATATTACTATTAATATAAATAAATATTTAATTAAAAGTTCTGATTTCGTACCTTTTCCTTGTTATTTGTAAGTTAAACAAACGAAAGGTAGTTACGAATTTGCCTTTACCACGTAAAGAGTTTTGTTATCTTATCCTTGAACCTGTTATTAAAATATATTTGTATGCTTCTACTTCAACACTAACTTTATCTTTATAAAAGGAAATTACCTCTTACGTTACTACTATTTTTCTACTGTTGATAGATGCTTTTTTAAGACTTGCTCTATTTTTTATTTTGCACTTGATGAGTTCTATTATATTATTAATTGAGCAATAAAATGGTGGTCGAGCTTTGTAATGCTGAGAGTGACTTCGTTACATCGTTATTACTGGTCTTTTTTGCAAGAATATTTCGTTCAACTTGTTTAACTGACATCAGTAGATGTATGTGGTAACTGTTTCATTAGGTTTTAGCTGCTTGTAATACACTACACCTTAATGATTACACCATATGCACAGCAAGACTTCATATCAATGAATATTCCGTTTTAGTGTCTATATGGATGGCTTTCCTCGATTAACCCAGGACTTTTTACCATTGCGATGTCGTGGTAGATCCACTTTTCATTGCCAGATACAATAAACTACACAAAACTTTTTTTACTAGGCAAGTAATGAAACCGCGATGTTAAATCGGGTCGAAATGGCATTTTGTGACAATTCGAGTGGTAACCATTTTCCATACTTTTGGATCTTTCTCATCGCATGTAAACGACTGAAAACAAATTATTCATCAACTGCTAAGCTCATTTAGACAGCTTTGTGGGTTTAATTTTAGATTTCGTCCAACAAGTCTTGCAATTCATTGTCTTCGAACTTATCTGGTTCTTCATGCCGTTTTTCTTCATTGACATTAAAATCTCCATTTTTACCTCGTTAAAATCAAAACTAGTAATAGCAATAGACATAACGGAATAGCATTAACATAAGTTGTTATGAGTGATAGACTTCGGCGGAAGTTTTCTTCAAGTCAAACAAGAACAGTAATGAAGTTTCCAAGAAAACAAAATAGAAGTAATGTAAACAACAAATATTTTAAACGACAAGCTACTAAATGTCTCTTCTTACTATGTTTTTTTTTTAATCTTTTTCCTTTCTACCGTTAGGTGTAAGTTTACTATGTACGAACCATAAACCTGAGATAATGTGACACAAAATAACATGTGTTACGCAGAGACATTATTTTGGTCAACTGTAATTGTTATTGTTTTGGGCAGCATCAAGACGAGGATTAAATAGAACCTTTAACCACTTGAAGTCAGATATGGTGGATTAAACACAATAACTCTTACATATTATGAATTTGCTTCTGAGCTAATAATATTCGTAACATATAAAATATGTAGAATATGAAGCTGCCTAGAAATAATATAAATATAAATAAATGTTACTCTTATCGTTATAGCAATATTAAGCTAAGTTGTTGTATGATTGAACGGGTAAAAACATTCAAATGTGTAGGAATTATTATACAAAGAAAAGAAAGTATTGGCGATGAAATTTATAATACATTTTAGACAGAAACACCAGCTACCATGCAACTGCTAAAGAAATAATATACAGAGAGATTTTTTTATCAGTATACATTAGGCGAACTGTATACCTTCAAGAAAACCAAGTCAAACGCATTAATGTGTGTATGTTTAGTTGCCTATAAGAAACGCTAAACTTCAAATTGTGTGAAATATTTGATCGAATATGTATAAAATTGAAGAAAAAGTCGAATATCAAGCGTGTATTACAATTCCAATAGTACTAGAGGAGGATAAGGAATGTTTTCAATGACTCCAAAGTGGCCGAATACCTCGGTTAGGATGATTCTAATAATAACTGTTTCGTTATCTTTATTCTATTGAAAAACGCAACAAAATAAATCATGACTAACACTGCATGCGTTACCGTCACAAGTAATTTTATCAAAAATACGTCACTTATTATTGTGGAAAAATTGCAGGTAAAAAATATTAAGCGATTTTATTAAGACAATTTGAAAGAAAAGTAACAGTGAAGAACAATAAACTTGAAATAAATAATTAGAATAAGTACTAGAAATGATCACCAGAAACTGCAAGACAGTAACTCAAACGATCACGAAAATTCTTCCACATTGTGCATTTCGATATTGTCATAAACAGAAATAGAAAATTGTTTAATTATTTTTTTGAATTATTATAAGCAAGTAAACACATACATCAATGCGTTTGACTTGGGTATTTTACATGCATAAATAGGGGATATGTATACTGTTAAAAAAACCTCTCTGTATAATAAACATATATGAAAAGAGTAAAAAAAATATTATTTGAAAAACATTATTTAGATCCTTTCTATCATAAGGCAGAGAAACATAAACTCTCAACAATAACATAGCAACATAAATTCGAACTGCAAAAATGGGATTTTTTTTTAGAAAAATGGAAGGGTTGATAATTTTAGACCGAATTAACACTTGGTTTACTTGCACTATACTTTTTATTTATCCAACTAGTTCGACTTGTTGTTTGTTTCATCTAGTTGGATAAATAAAAAGTATAGTGAAACAAAATCAAGTGTTTAATTTGTACAGTTTTAACAATTATTTAAAATGTTTCGCCAAGTGATCAGTGAGAACCAAATTGAAATTATATAAAAAGAGATTTAGCAGTAGAGAGTACACAATTTATATTTAAATTGACAACAGAATATATAAAAAAAACGTAAACACTAACATTATTCGTAATTTTAATCAATCTGTAATTATTCCTCCTGATTTTTGTTATGGAACACACGGAGATTGCGTCCCCGCGTTTTTTCTCTTATTTTGTATGATTTCCAGTGTCTCGTTACATGAACGCAAACTGTAAAATTGATTGGATGGTTTATGCATGACGTGAGACAGGGGTGCAGATTCTAACATCGTCTTAGGGCATGTTTTACTGATCCTCCCGCTTGTCGCCCAAGATTTCCAATCCCCTATATATGCAGGTGACTCTGGTCCCTCTAGTCTGCAAGAGGCTGGGTGGGGAGAGGAACTGGAGAAGGGGGCAGATAGTGAACTGTCAACCCTCGTCCCGCTAGATTAGTTGCCCGGATCGCCTCTAAAATATAAATCTTTGCTTTGCGAAGCTTAATTTAGCATTAAATTGGATATATCCACTTTATTTTACCTAAAATTACGCAAAGCGGATTGAATCTAGACAAAACGAGAAAATTATTTTTTTTATGTTTTAATAATAACAATTCTAAATTGAAATAAGAATTCACAGTTTCTATATTTTTTTAAAACCTACTTTAATAAATGTTAAATATGTTTCTTTACTTTCAAATACATGTGCATAAATTATACTTATTAAAAAAACAGCCCACACAACAAAATCTTCATAAACATCGTTGTCACTAGTTGTTTAATTTGAGTTATGCGAAGAGATTTTAATCACAATTAAAAACACTTTTTATTCCTTACTTCACTTTTATTTTTGTACGTTAGATGTACATTTCGAGTGCTAAGCACTCATTATCAATAACCAATAATTATTATTAGTTAACATCGTTGTATCAACATGAAAAAACATTAAATTTTTGCATCAATATTACATTACACACATCTTTATTAGGATTATACAAATAATGTGGGTGTTAGTCTATCTGGGATTTTGAGGTCCTTTTGTCGTCAATATTACATCAACGCAACTGTTTGTAAAAACAAAATATTCGATTTTTTTATTTAATTAAATTAACAAAATTTCATGTGATTTTGTGTATATACACATGTATGGTTCAGTAAAAAAAGTTACAATAAATTGAAAAAAAATATATATATCCCAAATTGTTCCTGGACTTACAAAACAGAATAATTTCGCGATATATGGCGCGAACAGTAAAATTGAAGCTAAGGTTTTAATGTCCACTTTTCTCAAAGAGTAATAAAACAAATCAGCATTTAAAAATTAAATTAATTTTACCAATTATTAGAATAAATAATTTTCTGTATATCATGTAAAAATTAAGAACGCCAATCCTGTGGTGGAAATACCAACCATGGGCGACAGTCAATTCTAATATTATTGTATTTATGTTACGTTTTCTAATGTTTATATTAAATTGACATAGACATACATTAGCTACTACAATACATTCGTATAAGCTAATGTATGTATATGGCAATGTAATGCAGAAATACAGATATTTACTACTTACTACTATTAAAGAACAGTAAACGATGAGCAATTTATGCTAAACCTTTTTTTTTAATTTGTAGCAAAAATTGCGAGTCTTTGAGCAGGCCCTACGATTGAATCATCTAATTCGTGCAAATAATAAAAAAAATCGTAACAAATTTTAAAATCGGTTTATATGAGTTCTAATTTAAAAATTTCTGCAAATATTAAAAATTAAGCAAATTACGACAGTCGAAGAAAAAAAATAACCCTAGACAATTTAATCCCGTACTTATTTTGTTGTAAACATGAACGACATTCACACTTGTGTAGTTTTAATAAATATTTTCCATAAAAAAAGAGAACGGAAATAGCAAACTACCCGTCCGGTGTTTTAAGCGCCGAGGCGGCGGCGACTTTTAATTTAATTTAAGACGACACGGTGTATACTTAATTATAAAAATTTCTTTAATTTAAGCGCGCCCAACTTTTACAGCGCTTATTAACTACCTTCAAGTATTCCACTCATTATTCAGAACTTTCAGTTCGGGGAAAATAAAAATAAATTAATAACTTAACACGACACCGGCGTGCTTAAAACTTGCATGCTTAAAACGTTTTGTTTTAGCTGTATTTTGGAAGAGTCGAGTGGTTTTGTGCGAGTGAACACTTGGATTATTATATGAGGTAGAATTTCCAGAGGAAAAAGTCAATGGCATCTTAATTCTGATTAAGACATTTTTGGAATTATATCTACTAATCTTGTATGATAAAATGAAAGTATTAAAAAAAAACTTTCTTCGCAAACATTTTCGTTCATAAGGTGAACACTAAATATTTAATGTCCATTAATAATGTTCAGATTGTGAACGAAATGTACATCTGGCTTAATAAAAAAAGTTTGTGAAGAAAGGTTTTCTACTACGTTCATTCTATATTTATATCTTCGCGTAAGTCCACGAATCTTAAGTTAAGATGTTAAAATAGAAGTGTATATTATGTTATACATACTTAGTATCTTAATTTTCGCATAAAACCCAAATTCTCAAGCGCTGTGTAAAAACCAACTAAAAATTATATAATTGGGAAGATAGGTTATTTAACATTAAACCACCCGCATTGGTGTAAAAAGTACACCAATATTCCTCCTAAACCCCGCAATTTGTTGTACATAATGCATCGAGTAGTGACATAAGTATAATAATCAAGATCATGTTTTTACATTGATGTGAATGTTAGAGCTCTCTATTATTTATGGAATAAGGGATGTTGAATCTCGAACATTTTCATTAAATTGTAGCAACTAAATGAAAATTATAAATAATAAATATATATAATAAATTAACTCAAGCGGATTTGGAGGCATTCGCGACTCCGATTTGGAAGACAAAATCCCGAGCAATGATACTGATACGTCTACTGACAAAGAGGAAAACGAATATGATTCTGAATTAGTAATTGAATATAACTACTCCGATGATTTAAATGATAATAATAATCACTTTATTGCGAAATATAATTTTACTAGTTCGCACAAAACATGGCTAAAATCAAATTTATTAAAGTAGGCGCTAATAACCTTGTAAAACTGTTTTCGGTGCTAAACAACAAGCGGAAAATATACAAAATGAAATATATGGTTTCATGAGAATACTTACAGGTGATATAGTATAAAATATAATTGAGTGCGCAAATATACAAATTTCTAAAGTTAGATCAAAAATAGAAATATCCCATTTTTTGGAACTATAGATATTATATGGCATAGATTTTAAAATTTTGTGAGCGTGCATGAGCAAATATATATTTTAATTTTTGTTTTCGGCAATGAGATTTGAATAAGATGGATAGTAGATAAATTCGTGAAGATTTGTAAAAGGAAATTCTCTGTCGGCGAATTCATAAGCATTCATGAAATGTTGATACCTTTTTGAAGGCGCTGTGTTCCTGTACAATATATACCAAATAAACCTTTCCTTGTTTATGGAAGGGATGCAGTACTTCTAATGGAAGCCCAACTATTCAACACAATGGAAAACAACTTTGAGCGAATAATTGTAGCTACAGCCCTTGCCGTTGAAAACATCAGCAAGAAGCAAAGCAAAGATAAAGATCGCTACGCTGAAATACCCATCCAATATCAGGTGGGCCAGAAAGTAAAAATGTTTACGCCGATAAGAAAGGTGGGTGAAAGCGAGAAACTACTACTTCGATGGTTTGGGCCCTATTCAGTCGAAGAAAGGCGTGGGGATGTTGATTATTTAATACGTTTCGGTAAAAACAAAAGAGATGTAGTACAAGTTAGCAGGATTACCCCATACTTTGACCCTTCGACGCCTTGCATAAAAAGTAGTGCGTTGGACGAGACGTCGTTAATGAACTAGATTCAATTCTGTAGTCAGTCTCTTAGGTTCAATATTTGTAGACAATTTAAATTAATTCTGTTTAGTATGCTGTCGATTCTGTTCCTGGATGGAAGGGTCCTTCAATATTAGTCCAAGAAACAACTCGACGGGGGTAATCTTCTAAATAAAAGATCCGTTTTCATAATATCCAGAGAGTGAACATTGGCGGTTCATTTAGTTTCCCGCGACCTGATGGCACAGATAGAAGGATTAGATGAAGTACTCGACCACATCGATAAATATGCGCTACAATACAATCCTTACGAAAATGAAAAAGGTAATTACAAATAACTTAAAAGTGGCCTATCAATCGAAGTATTTTCAACACCCTGCCTCAGATAGGGTAATGTTTGCACAGATTAGCGCGAGTTTAAAGGGATCAACACGATAATTATATTTAATATACGATCAGGTCAGCTTAGTAAAGTCCTCACTGAAATTAGTAAATTCAGTAATTGGAATTTTTTCGAAAAAACAGGAAATAACTCAACGATTCATATTAACGAACTAAGGAGTGGTATTCTGTTTCCAATAGAATTGGAAGCTAAAATTTCGAGAGCTCTGTCGTTCTTGTTAATCTAGGTCTTCGATTTAGATACTCCCGTTAATCAATTAATGGAGAGACTGTAAATAGAAAACAGTATTCATTCACTTGGTCACAGTTATTTAAATATATTAAATAAAAATGATTTGAAAATAATTAATAAATTATTTTCACATTTAGCTCTATGACTATTGACTTACTTACGTAAGTACGTTAAAAAAAAAATTTGTTGCATTATTCAATATTTGTTGATATGCAGCAGCAGGTGTGCATTATGTAATTCAATGTCCGGCGTGGGTATTTGCCCGGGAAGTAGTTGTTTTAATGTGCATTTGTTTAACGTACTTACGTAAGTAAGTCAATAGTCATAGAGCTAAATGTGAAAATAATTTATTAATTATTTTCAAATCATTTTTATTTAAGAGAGACTGTTATTAATCGAGAATGGAATTTTTCATCCATCAGCATAAATTAAATTATAAAAGTATGAACAATTCTGCTACGGTCTCGACGTGGCTAGTATGATGTCACTAAAGAAGCTATGGCAAGTTATCTCCGTTAAAACAAATTCTTTTTTATTTACTTCTAAAAAATTCCCATGGTCTATATGCTTAAATATAACAAAATTCAATCTATTCCCATGCCCTCCAATAAACAATGACACCGAATGAGCCACCTCATTATCCAAACCGAGTCTGTTTAAATACCTCCCGGATAGTCTGAGTAAATACATTTTTTATCTCTGGAAAGAGTTTTCTTTGTGGCACTAAATCAACCCTTGGCTGTACTACCCAATTGTCCGAAAGGTGTAAATTGCATACCAAACACACGAAAGATCTGTCACTTGTAGCGAAAAATAATGTCAATGAGTCGTCCGAAACTATGGTAATATCTTCAGACAAAATCGAACTTTCATTAGATTCATTGGAACGCTATTTGGAACTAGTAGAATTTAAAAAGTTGTATACATTTGCAAAACAAATTCATTAATACAGCGAAAAGTTAGACACCCTGAAAGAAAAAATAATTGTGTACAAGCGGCACACCACAATAATGTATTCTAGCGTAGGCCTGCGTGGAGGGATATTTCTGTGGTACTATTTGCGTGGTAGGTATGTCAATAATATGGGATATGCCCTTAGGTACAAGCCCGAAAAACTGGCACTGGGAACACGAGTAGAGCCCCAACGTCCAATATAGGTTAAATATAAGTTAGACAGACATTAATTAGGTATAGTGTTAAGTTACTAAGTCAACGAAAAGGTTCTGTCGTTATGATTGTAATTTCAGAGCCGCGCTACACCTACATCCAGTAGAGATTTGAGCATTCTTGAACGGACGCATCTGGCTTCCACAATTGAAGCGATTTGTGAAAAGAACACGACGGGCTCAAAAAAAAAAAACGTAAGTGACAGCGCCACTAAAAGAAATATAGGGAACGGTAACATAGCCGTTCCCTATATTTCTGAGCCGGTTTGTCAACAGAAAAATTACAATTATCACCGAGCCGTATCAGCCTGCCTACCCCGCTTCCAGTGGCATGACACTATGGACACCATAACTCAGCAGAGATCGATGCATGTAAACCCTTGAAGGCAATAAAGGAAGGTTTAAAATTCCATAGCCACATTCAATGCAACCAAGAGGACTACCCCCTCCCCCCCTAGTTTAAAGGAGGGAAGGTACACATTTCGATGACTCTAGCTCAAAAAGCACGTGATATATATATATATATATATATATTTACAGTAAAAAAACACGAGCAAAATAAACTAATGAACATTTAAAAAAACAGTAATGAAAATAAACTGCAACCCATGTAAACGGCATTGACGGAGAAGCAGGTAGCACGGACGATGGTTGCTCTCTGGTTTCCGGTGGATCATCTCTCCGGATTTATACCCCGAAATCTTCGCAAGGGGATGGAGGCTGTTCTTTGTGGCACGATTACCGATTTTCACTTCTCGGACTACCAAAATTCCAGCTAATGAGTTTCACGAGGAACGATGAAGAAACGATTATCCTTTCTCGCGAATCGGATCGGCCGTTAATGGCTTTTGGTAATCCGATTGGGGCTTTTCGGGTACAGTTGGTAAACGTGCGTTTGGGATAAACTCATTTTAATTCTTTTTGAAAAATAAAATTGACAATTTTACTGTTGTGACTGGCCATAAAATCTGCAGTAAAGCCCGTCTGCTCTAAGAAACGAATCGCTGAGCCAAACATCGTCGACAAAGAGATGATCTCTAGAGTGCTAAATAGACCATTGTAGCGTAGACTTAAAGACTCTGAGGGACAAGGACAATTCGGTTTGGTTTAGATTAGATTAAACCACTGGCGTCACATTCGGTATTTCCGGTAGCGACGAAGAGCATCGGAAATTAAGCAGACGCTGAATCAAGCACCCTTGGTCGAAGGTCATAAATCGACAAGTAAGTACTTACTTAGAAGCGTAAAATCTAAGTAAAAGTGTTGTAACCTGCTTATTGGTCGATAGGACTTCAATGATGGGGTAAATCGATCTATAAAGTGGTTTTTGAACCCCAGGACGTTCAGTTAGTTTTAAGATAGTGAATAGAGTCAGCTGAAATGCGAGTGAATCATGTAAGTTGGTTATCACCTGATTCGTTATCTCTACCAAGGCTAGCCCATACAATGGGCTGAAAGATTTTGTTTTGTATGATGCGAAAACAGTTTTACCAATCGAATTTTAAAGTCTATTGGGGAAAACAACCTTAGGGTTTATCTGGTTACTTTCCACAATATACTTTCAAATTTAACACGTAAAATGTTTTCGCATCATACGTGTGCAATACAAAAACTTTCACTTTATCAAATACACCTGCTACCATTGTTCACCGCTTGCTTGAGGAAGTGAAAAGTAGCAACAGAAATTTGACATGCGATAACTGGTATTCAAAGAATTACTAGGAAATAAAATTGCAATGGTATGAACAGAAGGGAATTTTTGAAAGTACTGTCTCTAACTTTGATAAAAACGCATCTTTCTGAACGTTCCGCCATGAAGTCATTGCTAAGTGACAAAACATTTCCTGGTGAAATACAAGACACCAGAAGAAGGGAGTGAAGAGGAGCCTTCTCCAAAAATACGACCGAGGAGTTGCAAGAAATCACTATGCAAACAATATATGGCCATTATTATCACATGCGATTTGTGCAAAATAATCAGTTTCTCGTTTTCTTGTGTAAATTATTATATTCGATAATCATTAAATTGCTAATAAATACCATAATTCATTAAAACGATGTTTTTTTTTATCCTAGTATAACCAAATACAGAGAGGTTTTTTTTAACAGTATACATATTCCTTATGTATACATGTAAAATACCCAAGTCAAACGCATATGTGATGTATGTGTTTAGTTGAGTATAATACGCAACCCAAACGATCGATTCCTTCAACTAGGATAATTCAAAAAACAATTAAACAATTTTCTATTTCTGTTTATGACAATATCGAAATGCACAATGTGGAAGAATTTTCGCGATCAATTGAGTTACTGTCTTGCAGTTTCCGGTGGCCATTTCTAGCACTTAGTCTAATTATTTATTTCAAGTTTATTGTTCTTCACTCTTACTTTTCTTTCAAATTGTCTTAATAAAATCTCTTTTTTACCTGTAATTTCTCCATAATAATAAGTAACGTATTTTTTATAAAAAAGGAAATTGCTTGTGACGGTAACGCATGCAGTGTTAGTCATTATTTATTTTGTTGCGTTTTTCAATAGAATGAATAGAACTAAACATACAACCTCCCAAAGAAAATTGGACTTTTTCTTCATTTGTATACAATTTCGATCAAATATTTGACATAATTTGAAGTTTGGCGTTTGACGTTTAATTGTGTGTTATAGGCTACTAAACATACACATATTAATCGGTTCAATGCGTTTAACTTGGTTTTTTTGCAGGTATACAGTTCACCTAATGTATACTGATAAAAAACCTCTCTGTATATACTCAATCACACCGTTATACATGCGCTGTACAGAATACACCACGCGGGTTTTTACGTAAAAATTCCAGGTTGCGTGTGGTTAAAAGTTAATCACAAAATCGGTTTAACTACATTCATAAAGGCATTGCACACACTGGTCTGGCAATGTCCAAAAGACCGAAATGGCCATCACATCGATCCAAATGACACATGAATTGTGGTTGAATATTTTATTAAATAACTAATAATTGTTTACACTTTGCTTAAAAGATGGATTTTGAGGGTGAATTATTAGGTCTGCCTTTATATTAGTCATAATTCATTTACAATATTATAATATATTCTTGGAATATAGATCCACTTATTATAAAATAATAACCAATATTCCGAGAGGAGGTAAACTTTTTCAATAGAATGTTAGTTCTATTGGAATATTAAAGTTTTTTAATCTCGCAGAATGCCAAAAATGAATTAAATTATTTATTTATCTATGAATTGAAGAAATTTGAATGTATAACATTGAGATATAATTTAAATTAATTAAATATAAGTGGAAAAAACATCCCTTGATTTCCACCCTCCATTCAGTGCTTTAAGTTCACTTATATTCAAATTATACAGACATTTATTTTTTCATGAATATTAATTAATTTAATTAAATAATTAATTACCTCCATTGAAAAATAATACCTGTTACATTTTTAATACTAAACAATGATGATTATTCATACTATGATACAAATCAATTATATTCATGAACACCTTCACAATAACTCTCACTGTTATTATCAGGCCCGACCTTCTTATCCATCGTCTCATTCAGCAAATGATAATCCTTCTGAATGGCGTTTAAAACCGCATCCGAAGAATCAACAAGCTGCTTATGATAAATCTCTGCCTCTTGTATCGCCTCGTCGTACCTCGACCTAGCGCAGATCCTCTGGGCTAGACCACGCGTCAAATTGCTGATTTTGTAAGCCAGACGTTCGATCTCCATATTGATTTCGGACTTTTCCCGCTCTTGGAGTTTTATTATGGTCATCACTTCGTCGCGGTTTTTCTTCATGTCGGTGATATAGTTGCAGATTTTTTCACTGTTTAATTTTAGAACGTTGGTCGTCGTGATCTCTTCGCCCATTACTGGAGATTTTTCTTTATTAAAATTGTATGATTATCATGTATTACTTTGACATTGACAGCGATACATGTAATGTCAATAAAGTTGTACAAGTACTGCCAATTTTAAGAAATAGAAGAAAATTAAACGAGTAAAATGAAGATTATGGTGTATTGACTAATCTGATCATATTTTTTTATTTTATTTTACATTATGTGATCATATTTAAATTCTATTTAAGAGTAATTAATAATGATATTAAATTGATGTCATTTAAATAATAGTGTATCTATTACTATCCGCTGGAGATAATTAAATTTTAAAACTTTTTTTTTTAATTTTAATTTTGTATAATTTCACAATTTTATTGCAGTGAAAACTAAATAAATGCTTTCTATGCAAACCGAAAAAACTTCATGGTATAACTTTTTGAAATTTATTAATTACAAGGAGCGTGTATCTCTATATCAAAATTACCCTTAATAAAGCCGGTTTATATATATATATATATATAATATATATATATATATATAGTAAAATAATTATGAGAGAGTGGACAGGTATATCTAATACAATCTGGAATTAGAATAAATTCTACTTTAGATATTCATATAATACAGAGTGATTAACAATGATTGTAGACAAATTAAATTTTCCGCCGAAATATCTGACGAGTTTAATCGCTCCAAGTTCATGTCAAGGAAAAATATATAATATTTGACACTGGCAGCGTCGTGCGTCCTATTTTGACATTACGTTTTTAAAAACCGAATACATATTATGAACGAACTTAAAGCAGCAATTGAAAATAACATAACTAACATAAGTCTTTAGCAACTTCAATGTGTATTTGAAAAGACGGAACGTATAGTTGTCTAGCAAATGAAAAAAAAAAAAAAAGTTTGCTACATCAGTGGCAATTGTGGGGATTTTCTATTGATGTGATCATTTGTACCAATATGCAAATTTGATTCACTCCATACAAATAATAATAGAATAAGATTTATTCTTATAAATTGTATTTGTAATTTATTTGTTCTTAAAATATAGCTATTTTTAATTACAATGTATATTTAAGTGGTTATATTTATGTAAATATACGACTTTTTTATGTTTGTGTAAAATATGGGAAATATTTTTTATTTCAATAGAAATAGTGTAAAATCAGTAAATAAACAATGAAATAATTTTCAATCAAACATAACATAACGTGTGTACATTATGATTTTTTTAAACGCTCGTGTAAAAATTAATTACGCTCTGTAATGTACACGGGATCCTCATTAAAAATTATTAATTCATATTAAAGTTGCTGCACGCGCAACAAAACGCGCGTATTAAATCAACAACACATGAATGGCTTTCCACGGTGCGCTCATATTTATAGCAGCGCAACGCCGACTATTTTTACCCCCGCTAGTCATAAAAATAATACATATCTACTTCCTAGTGCGAGTCGAAAGAGAAATATGTGCACCTAATACACACGCTGCCAGTCATTTTTCCTTCGAACGAAAACATACAAACACATATTCTCGAGCACCGCATTTATGAAATGAAAATAATATATGTACGAAATATCTTACGTGCTGCAAAAACGGAGAGTTTTTTGAATAATGATTATTAATATTGTTGTTGTTGTTGAAAACTTGAATTTGAAAATTTTAGTCTGACATGAATATTTCATTACATATTTAACAAAAAATGGTAAATGTGCTAGTCAACGAGAATGGCAGAAATTGAGATACAAACATAAAATATGGAAACTTAACATTCCTATTGACCGCACATTCACCATTTTTTCGTTAATAATGTGTTCTTTCTATGTAGAAATTATATATTTCTCGAAGATACATTAATTTACATGACAATATATTTGCGACTAGTTAAGCCTCAGAAAATTGCTATCGACTATCGGTCTTTCTGCTTGTCTCTATGTTTTCTATTAAAATAGAAATAAAAAAAAAACAAATTAAATAAAAAGAATCTCAAAATAATTAATTATTATTTAGTAAATTATGTCCTATTTAGTTTTTCTCTCACCATTAATAAAGAACATATTTTAACTAAGAAATATTAAGGATTCTGCGCTCACTTAAACCATGTTTCGGGCCCATTGTGATTCTACCCCTTCTTATGATTAGACCCATTGAGCCAATCCTATAATAATAAGCATTTCTTCCTAGGTCAATCTTAACTTTTAAACGGAGCTTATATTCGTGAAAAAAAAAAGACTTCATATCACTTCTTGTGCATTGTTTCTTCTACAGAAATCCACCTCGCATAATCCCACCTATAAGAGGTGCATACGAAAGCCATATTGTTACTATTCATTATACTGGTTAAAAAATACGTGTTTTTAAATATCCTAAGAACATTTTAGCTCGATGGCAATCAGATTTGGGGATGACTGACTCCATTTAACTACCATTTTCCACGTTTCTACATGTTTTTATCCGAGATAAATGTTAATATTTTAATCAAAACAACCAGAGGTGGGCTTACTGGTTAGTTTAACATCCACCGCTTTGCTTTATTATTGTCATTATCGCTTTTTATCATTTGGTTTGGTTGGCTATAATATACGTCATATTCCTTTTGCAATCATATTAAGTTTTCTTGTGCGGTTATTCATTAGTTTTAACATTACTTTGTGTTAAGCGCCACTGGCGCTGATTTACTGTTAGCGCCTATACCAATGTTCTTTCCGCTCGTTTCAGTCTGCACTATTATATTGGCACTCTCTAAGATTGCATATATATATGGCTGGCAAGAGGTGTTGCAAGACACATCTTGTTAGTCTGTTCGTGCTTAATTCGTACTGTTGATTAACGCTGCATATAGGTGTGACCTGCTCAGTTTTGCTCGTCAATAATGATCCCTAAGTTATAATGTGTCTTTTTCCTTCCACCAGATCCGTTCTTGAATCTTTTTCTAAGGGGTCATACTTGAGAAGCAAAACTGACCAGGCCACACCTAACAGCAAATCAGCGCTAGGGGCACTTAACAAAGACAAAGTTACGTCAATACTAATTAATAACTCCAAAATAAAGCTGAACTGGGCTAGTCAAGACCAATACAATGAATCTCTCGGCTGTCAGTCTTATCGTCTCCTTGATATGTCGTATACATTGATAGCAGGAAGATTAATTCTTACATGGCTTCAGTTGGTGATGTTTTAAGTACGCACATACACCATACTCTTTGAATATAATCATGTTTGGTATTCGCTGCATTAGCATTAGCCATATCATTTATATCCATAGAGCAATTTTTGAGGATAGCAACCAAAAAATATAAAAGAGTCATAGGGACGCTCTTTCACATTACATAAATCTTTTTTTCTTGATTGATCTATAGGCTTAAACCAGTTTAATTTAGAATCCATATAGATGTTCTACATGTTTAACTTTGATGGTATGTATACATTATAATTAGCTTTCTTCGTATCATTTGACAACGATAATAAACGTATAGATTTATGATTTGACAATCAATACGGGTAGTTCTTGTTCATAGGCCATGGCAGAATATCACATTTTTAACAAATTTAATTTGTGACTTCAGGTATATACTAACAGGTCGTATTGTTCGCATTTCAGTCTAAGCTGTAATCTCATAATTGCATTACTTTCTTGCATAAGTATTTTGCAACAAGATGATTTTACTACGCATAAGCGCTTCCCATTCGTCAAAACCTAATTTTATTTTCTGGTACGGGTTGAATATCAGTGGTATTTCGAGATGATTCTGCTATGGAAAAACATTTCTTATTCATTTGAACACAGAAATCAGTTCGGATACCTGTTCCGAGGAGATTCTGCAACGCATACGCGTCATTCTTCCATCCCTGAGTGTCAGAAGTAGCTACTGAGCCCATACAAATTTCCATGTTACCATTGCTTAAATGGAATAGTGTTAGCCATGCGAGTATACTATGTATAAATGACCGATAACTAATACCGGACACGGGCAGATATTTTTTTGTTACAGATGCTACGAATAAATGCCATGCCAAGAAGGCCCGTTTTAATTTTTATATATACATTTTATTGCGTTTGATAATAATAAAGATTTTAACTGATGACTAATGAATATTTCATCTTTTTCGCGCAGAGGTAGCTATCTGGAATCCTCCGACCGAATTAAACGAGATCAAAGCACCTGACAAGCGATTAGATTGAGTTGCGACGCTATTTATTGTACATGGTTGAATAAAAATTGTCCTTTATTTTATGTTTCTTATATTAAAATAAATATTTATTTATAATAATGTTGTCATAATTTTGTTGCACACGAACCCTGCCTCTGTAACTGAAATGCGGACCCATCTGAGATGTACCTTAATTTTGTGTTTTTCAAAAATCACCTTAGTTTCAGTCAGATTTATAGATAGTACTTTCGAGCCGCTATTACATTTAGTAGTACTTGCATTCTGTTGAAAAAAATGTTTTGGTATATCCCATTTGTTAGGATGGTTAAGTCAACCGCAAATCCTACTGTGCAGACTAATTGGTTATATTGTTTCTGTTTTAGTTCATCAACTATTAGTTTCCAAAAAATATATGACAGGACATCCTAATGGGGACATCATCTATATTCTTGAACAAAGCTTTGTGAAAAGCTCCTTCGATATCAATATGTGTGTCGAGTATGGATATATTAGAAGGGAACAAGATTTAAATGTGTGGAAGCGGTTAAAGCACGGTTCCGGCACTGTTACAAATGCGGCAATAAAATTTAAAAAAAGGAAGTAAAGAAAACATAACAATAAAAACTGAATACCTGACAATAAATAGACAAAAATTAAAGAAGAAATGCACAAAATAAATTGAGATGTAAACGAAAATACCGATCACATAATAACAAAAAATGAGACTGTATTTAGAAGAGAAAGGGAAGAAGCATCCATCGAGGCAAAGGGAACCACGAAATAAACAAAAACCATAATGGATTACCACCCACCTGATAAAACAAATGATTCCCTCATTTGCGATAGATTATTTAGAATATGGAAGAGAGCGACAGGTTGATACGAAGAGAGAGATAAAAGCTGCATGAACGTTACAAAAAACAGCAAGACAAAGTAACACAACAGATTAAATGCACAAAAAATGAAAATGAATTTAACAAAATTATTAACAACATGAAATAAAACGATTAATGAAGTTCCAGGATGAGATAAAAAACCTGACATAAGCGATGCTATACTAATAAAACATATACGCATTGACTTTGTTACATACATTTTGGAAGAACAATTCAATAAACGTACTCATTTTATATCGAATATATTAGTTCAATATAAAGTAAATAGGAGCAAGGATTACAATTTTTATGGATTCTTCATAATGTCAAATAATATAAGCGTAAAATTTAATAACTAGTATTTATTCTTCTGATTAATCTTAAAATCCATAACAACAAGGTTTCGTTTGCATTATCTGGATCCGTATTTGTAAATAAACCTAAATAATTCATTATTTCTGGACTTACAAAAAACTCAGCATTATTTTATTCAACAGAAATACAGAAAGTTTATATACACGCGTGACGGTTTCCATAGTTTCAGTTTACATAGGCTCGGTGGGTTTCGCAAAATAATAAAACAATAGAGTTTCACATACTTGCGCACGGAATTTCAAAACTCGGGAGCCGGGCGTACGTTTCGCTCATTATGTGTCGAAGAAGAAGGTTTCCGTCATTAATTCCCAGTGCGACGCTGTTCTGGCACAATGGGCATTGTCCGAATAGAGGGGCTGCATAATTAATTAGACTTCTATAGAGAAAGCGGGGCGCTGCCTAGCTCCTCCGGACGTGCTCTTGTGCCGGAGCCCCGGAGTCCCGGACTCCGGGTCGTGTCATACCTAACGCATATCTCATGCTCCACCTTTACACGTTAAATGCGAGAAATGGGCGGTGGGGATAATGGGAAGAGAAAAGGGAAGTGAAATTCAACCCAAGATTTTGGCTGTTATTAGCACTTGCCTTAAATTACTATTATAATATTAAATTTATTTCATTACCAAATTATTCTTTCATTATATATATATAAATAATTATTATATTTAACAGATTAATTACTAACACAACCAATTTTGAAGAAATAACCTCTTGCCAAATGTACCACAATATCACCATTTATCCTTGTATAACAATTGGATGTCCTCGAACGATTTACGTATTTCATGTGACCACGTAAAATCAATTTAAGGTATTATTATTAAAATACAATCTTTAAATAACGATTAATTGTGTTTATTTTTTCACAATTCGTTTATTTCCTATTAGTTTGTTCTATTTACCTACTTTCAGTTTAACTGGAATAATTTAATACATCTGGTTCTACACGAATGTGGTGTAATTCTCTAATTTGTATCAAGATTTCAAACCCCAATGAAGAAATAACCTCCTCTTTCCTCGAAACTCCCCCGCCCCGCATTTCCCTTCACGTTATTGCACACTTATTATAATTCAGTATTTACAGGCCCTTATTGGCCTTCCCTTCCGTGCCCGTCTCCGCCGCCGCCTCTCTCCAGCAGAATTGTTTTAATTAAACATTTAATAACCGAGACCGCGGCGTTTCAGCCGTTTTTATTGCCCGAAGAGAGGTGGCCGTAATTAAACTATTTTACTGTTATTCGTCACCTGTCCTCGGGTTTTAATTACGGCTCGTTAACTTTCGCGATTACGTCCACGTCCTTCTCCTCCTCTCGTCCTGAATCTTGCGTTTTGGGCCAATCTCGTTTTTACCATCCGGCATAATCTTAATCACGTAGGGGTCGTTAATTACGTTCGCCATCTTCGCCCAGGGAATTTATGCAAGTTAATCTGCGAGGGTTGTTAGATATGCTTGCAACACACTGAATTAATGTATTTTTTTACAAGTAGAATTTTTATTCACTGCATTAATATATACATATATATATATATATATATATATATATATATATATATATATATATATATATATATATATATATATATATATATATATTTCCGTAAGCTATTGTAGTAATTTAACAAAATATTTGCAATTATTTACAATTTTTATTTAAAATAATCATTATTTCGCTGGACTATAGTTTTTAAATTCGTCCTTATATGCCAACTCCATACCTTTAGCAGATCTTTTACAATGAGTCAACTTATTCTTGACCTATTTAAAACATTTATATCAAAAGATATTTTATTTAACTAATTGAAGGTGGAGCTACATCCATTTCCCAGTTTTAAAAAAATCACTGTAGTTTAAGTAGATAAATAAAAAGAATTTGGTATGAAAAATAACGAAAGTTTTATTAGTCGCAATGTGGTGGTCGTGTGACAAAGGCGGCTCTCTCGTAGAGATATTAAAACAACAGAGACGATGTTATGGTGACAAACAATTCCTTTTTAAGAGGGTTCAATTGAAATTATAAAGACATTGTTCCTGACCCTTTGTAAACAGATGAGTTATTTAAAGATAGTGGGAATTGAACTGCCTTAAAAACAACCGGATGATCTAAAAGTATAAGAACTTTTAATGGGAAGATGCATAACGTCTATTGAAAAATTTTAAACTTATTCTGTACGGAAACATACTGCAGCACTTGGAATATTATTCACAACAGTAGGACTGGATGAAACGCATTTTTCTCTTATTGACACAGTAGACGGTTTAAATCTTGGTTATTGCCAAACTTTAAATTTTTGAGGATTGCAACAAAGACCACACTATAGTTTAGAAGTAATAATATTGTTTTATTATAGGTTTTTTTAATTTTTTTTAAAAATATTTAATTTTTATTTTCCCCGGACCCCTGTCCAAGGGAAAGTATTGTGATCGTGAAAATTTTCGAACCGCCAATTTTAACAAATATGCACGTTTTTAGGTCCCCTGAGTCCATTCCATCGAGTTTTGAAAAATGTCTGTGTATGTGTCTGTGGATTAAGCCCAAACTTCATATCTAAGCTTTTTATAACAGTGAAATGATCTGAAAAGCTTTTGGTTAGAATCAAAATTCATTAAGTGCAACTTTACTCTTAGCAATTTTTCATTTTTTAATTCGGATAGAAAAATGTTTCAAATAAAAGTTTTAGATCTTGGAAAATAAATAATTTCTGTTACAAAACTTTTATTGCAGGACCTCCGGTTTTCTTTTTATAAATTTTTGGAATAATTATTTTAATGACAAATAAAACGTCAAAATGCCGTCATATTCAACACATTCGCAAACGCCTCCAGTTAGAAAAAATGGTGATGTGTCCATCATGGCACTTTCCCCGGTGAATACGGTCAAATAAGTTTCTGATAGAAAATTTAATAGGGAAGCAAAATGATTAATAGAAAATCAATTTTTTCTATTAATCATTGTTATCTTTTAAAGTTAAAGCCGAGTATTTAGAAGAATATTGTAATTAAGTGTGTTATTTCTTACCTTACAATAGATTAAAATCATTCCTCCACACTCTTCTTCATTTTTGCAAACTGGAGGCGTTTGCGAATGATAAGTTGAATTTGACGGCACTTTGACGTTTTATTTGTCATTAAAATAATTATTTCAATAATTAAAATCTCTAAGGGAATTTATCAGATAAATGCTTATAAAATGAAAACCGGAGGTCCTACAATAAAAGTTTTATAACAGAAATTATTTATTTTCCAAGATCTAAAACTTTTATTTGAAACATTTTTCTATCCGAATTAAAAAATGAAAAATTGCTAAGAGTAAAGTTGCACTTAATGAGTTTTGATTATAACCAAAAGCTTTTCAGATCATTCCACTGTAATATAAAGCTTAGATATAAAGTTTGGGCTTAATCCATTTAGCCATTTAGGCGCTATCGCGGAAACACACAGACACACTCACAGACATTTTTCAAAACTCGATGGAATGGACTCAGGGGACCTCAAAACGTGCATATTTGTTAAAATTGGCGGTTCAAAAATTTTCACGATCACAATACTTTCCCTTGGACAGGGGTCCGGGGAAAGTAAAAATGAAGAAGAGTGTGGAGTAATTATTTAAACCCATTGTAAGGTAAGAAATAACACACTTAATTACAATATTCTTCTAAATACTAGGTTTTAATTTTGAAAGACAACAATCAATTTTTTCTATTAATCATTTTGCTTTCCTATTAAATTTTCAATCAGAAACTTATTTGACCGTATTCACTCGGGAAAGTACCATGATGGACACATCACCATTTTTTTAAAATCATCTTTCTATGGATACCGGAAAATAGCAGAAAAATATAAATAAATGATTCAGTCTTCTGAAAATTGTATGAAACTCTACTCAAAAATAATATTCTCTCCCTAATTTCTGATGATGACATTCCTAATTATCAATTTTGGATCCTAAGCACTCCAGCAGTCTTCCATTTTCAATCCTCACATCAAATATATAAATATCTCACCTCAACATCTTCTGCAACTTCATTCCTTAACATCCAAAAAGAGTTCGATTCTGTATGATATAAAGGCCTTCTCTATAAATGTCGCCTCAAGGAAAAGAGTAGGGGCATGGGAGACAAAAGCGGTATCGTCGTCTAATTCAGGAAATATTATAGACTAAGATGATAGATGTCTAAGTAAAGTATAAAAAGGGCTTCCACAAGGCTCACATCTCTCTCCGTTCCTATATAATAAATTTTACTCCTATATATTTATATATTACATAATATATTTTACTCAGATATCCATCATCCTAATTTAAAATATTTCAATCCTCAATTAGCCGATGACACCGCCATCATCTCCAATGCCCCTACTTTTCCCTTTCAATTGACTCTCTGAAGCGATGGTTTACAAAATGGAGAACTAAAATTAATCGCCATACATCCCAACTCCTGATTCCCTACAAGAAAAATCAACAATTATCCAATCACAATAACACGTTCACTGCCGCTCGCTCATAAAAGTGCCTGGTTAAATGCTGTTAATAAGTAGGATATTTCAGCCGGCGTGTGACGTTGAGTGCCTAGGTGGTGTTGGATAGGTACTATTTTACGAGTTTCTGGCGGCGGTTTAGATTTTTTGTTTTATGGTTGGTAAATATAAGTGTTTTAAGGTGGTAGATGATAAACTGTACGGGACACTTCTTGTCTTTAGAAAAAAAAAAAAAAAACAAGTTGTGCTAAAAATAATATACAGATAGGGAATTACTAAAAATATGGGAGGATTCACTAGGATGAGTTTAATTCAGTGGAAGGGGACAATGATGGAAGTGGGACTCGAGTAATAGTGATAATGAGGAAGTGAATGATGATGTGGCCACCAGGCAGTGAACGATTTGTCTTCAGATAGTGATGAAGAAAATACTATAGATGATCCGATAAGTAATGCTATTGTTGGTTATACAGGGTGAGTTTTTTTCGATGTTCTCTATGGGGATCTCGGAAACTATAAGAGATAGAAAAACGGTTAAATGGGGAAAGAAGTGTAGTTTTATAGGACGAATAAAATGACACTTTCAAAATATTTGAAAAAGTCAAGGGTAACTAGATATTTTGAAAAAAGTAAAATGTGTCAATTTTTTGAAATCAATATATCTCTATTATTATCATAGATAAAAAAAAACTATAAAGGACAAAGTTGTAGAAAATTTTACACAGATTAATAACAAAAAATCAAAAAAAATTTTTCGCCCTTATTTTGGGAGATATGACACAAACTTACCTTTTTTTAAATGGAAACAGTAGTTGGCTATGACTTTATTAAAAGGGTTATTTTTTTCCCTTTAATCCGATATAACATATGCCATAGTTATTTTTAAAATAAAATAAGTTACAGTCGTTTTTAATTTTGCCATACACCAAAAAATAGTTGGCCATGAAAAAGACAAAAGTAAAACAATTGCAGTTGTTTATTCTAAACACACATTAATTCATTTCCATATTTTATTTGTTTCGATAAGTTTGTTTTGTATATTTTTCGTGTTGTAAGTTTTTTAAAGTGATAATGAATTTTTCCAACGAAGAAAAGCGTGATATGCTTGTTTGTTACATTCAGTGTAATAAAAACGCTGCGGATGCTGCAGAACAATATTATAATCAATATATCGATCGTCGGTAGCCATCTTTACCAACATTCAGAAGTATCACCGTTTTAGACTTTTTTCTGTGGGGTTATGTGAAGAACAAAGTGTATGAACAATCATATCAATCTGTGGAGGATCTTAGACTAGCTGTACTTGAAACATTTTATTCTATTGACAGAAGAAAAGTAAAAAAAACACAAATTCGACTTTAAAAAGATGTACTTTATGCCATAATAATAATGGTGGACTTTTTGAGCATCTTATGTAATATTTAAAATTTTCTTCTATTATTATTTTGATAATTTTAGAATTATTTTACTTTATGTTGCTTTTGACAAATCTAAAGAAAGATAATACATTAAATATTGATTTCGTTGCTATAAACAACCGCAATTGTTTTACTTTTGTCTTTTTCATGGCTAACTAATTTTTGGTGTATGGTAAAATTAAAAACGACTGTAACTTATTTTATTTTAAAAATAACTATGGCATATGTTATATCGGATTAAAGGGAAAAAAATAACCCTTTTAATAAAGTCATAGCCAACTATTGTTTCCATTTAAAAAAAGGTAAGTTTGTGTCATATCTCCCAAAATAAGGGCGAAAAAATTTGATTTTTTGTTATTAATCTGTGTAAAATTTTCTACAACTTTGTCCTTTACAGTTTTTTTCTATCTATGATAATAATAGAGATATATTGATTTCAAAAAATTGACACATTTTACTTTTTTCAAAATATCTAGTTACCCTTGACTTTTTCAAATATTTTGAAAGTGTCATTTTATTCGTCTTATAAAACTACACTTCTTTCCCCATTTAACCGTTTTTCTATTTCTTATAGTTTCCGAGATCCCCATAGAGAACATCGAAAAAAACTCACCCTGTATATACTGCAAAAGTAGATCCCATGAATATGAAAAGTTGACCTTTTGTAAAAACGGACAGCTTGCTGTCAAGGAAACAAATGTAAATGTAGTTGATTTTTTTATCTAATACTACCAAATTAGAGTTGCACATATGTGAATGGAAAAGCCATACTTTAGACGAGCTTTTAGTTCTTTTTGGATATTCTTTTAAATATGGGAAATGTAAAACTAAAACGTTTTCAACACTACTGAAAAAATATCTTTTTTTTTACACTACAAAGCATAAGCAGATATTTCAAGTCGCAATCGTTTTCTGATCACATTGTGGTCACTGCATTTTTCAATAAATCCTAGACTTGAAGAGCCGAAACCAAAGGACAGGATGTATAAAATCAGACCTATGATTAACTTTTTTAATAAAATAATGGCTGAAACAAACTTCTCTTGACGATTCGATGATGTTCCGGAGGGGCGTTTGTCATTCCGTCAATACATTAAAAATAAATGACATAAACATGGTATTAAATGACGACCCTTACAGATCTCATACAAAAGATTGCTGTGTATAGTGGCATGGTTGCTGAAATAGGAAGTTGAGGGTATGATCAAAAATTGCACCTGTGTATGGACAAGTATTATAATAGTTTTGACCAAGCAAAGACCTTCTTTGATCAACCATTATATTGGAGCACTAAGATTAGATTAAAAAAATGTACCCATGCAAGTCAAAAGCGCAAAGCCGGTTAAGGGCAATACAATTTCCAGATGCAGAGGTTGCAATATGGCGCGACAAAATATATATGAGCTACATATCGACGGAATTCGATATAATTGAAATAGAAACAAGGAGATATAAAATGAACAAACCACTGTCTATAGCTCCGTATAATAAGTGTCGTAAATTGACCGACATGATTAAATGCTATCAGCAGAAAGAAAAACAATTCGTTGGCTGGAAAAGCTATTTATCCATATAATTGAAACGATGGTACTAAATGCCCATATGTTTTAATAAATAATCTAGAACAAAATTAAGGTTATACGAATTAAATAAAAATAATTTGAAATTAATTAATAAATTATTTCCACATTAAGTTCTGTGACTTTTTATTTACGTTATGTAAGTACGTTAAACAAATGCATATTAAAACAACCACTTCCCGGGCAAACACCCCACCGGACATTAAATTACATAATGTACACCTGCTTCTGCATATATTATATTTTTTTAATAAATAATCTGGAACAAAAATTATGTCATACGAATTCAGAACAATTGTAACTAAAAGTCTTATGCCAAGAATTACTAAAGCAGAAGTCACTCTAGGGAAAAAATAGTGAAAAGAAATTTAGGTAGTGGTAAAAAACAGGTATCTAGAAATAGATGCCAGTCTTGTGCTAAAAAAAGTAAGTGTACCCTAGCTACTTATGAATGTCCTACATGCCCAGGTGCTCCAGGTTACTGCTCGGAATATAGTGACATTATTCACAAATATTTTAATATGTTATTTAGTTCCAATTTTTTGTAGTGTAGTTTTCTTTGTTTTGTATTTTTTTTTTATTTTGGTTAAAAAAAAAGTTTAATATGATTGTATAAATTTATTAATGGAACATTTTATATTGTATTCTAGTTATGTTTTGGACTGTATAATTACCAATTTATTTTGTCAAAGTTGTGTAATAATTACCGACCTATTTTGCTTTGTAAACTTTTTATTTTTGCTAAACTTTTAATACGTAAATTATCTTCCGACTCTTATAAAAGTTAGTAAGTAGTTACTCTTATGTTATTGCCAAAATATGCAAAAGCGCACCATCCATTATCAAAGCTTTTATTAAATCACTGCTCGAATTTAACGTAAGAACTTTTATTCCGCAAATCAGCTGTCATTAGTAGTATGTTATTCAATTTCTGTACTGAATTCATCACTTTTTGTGTTCAATTTATGTTATAGTTTTAAATTCCCTGGTAATGTATTGTCTGCAACAATTATAAAATTTTGTATCGTGCTTGTATTTCATAATGATAATTTAAGGTAATAAATAAATACCTAAACATTGAACATGTATTGTGAAGTAGACCTCATAAAAATTCTAGAAATAATATTATTGATTTGAAGAATTTTCAATGTTTTATACATTATTGATGAATAATTTAAATTAATTAAATATGAATTAAAAGAAAACATCTTTGGTGCGACTTGAATCCAAATAAATATCATTAACATCCCCGATTAACTGACATATGAGACAAAGAATAAGGATTGCCAACTGAAAGACCAATAGTCCATAGCCGTCTTGCAAATAAATGTGATATGTTTTGTAAACCTAATGTAACTATAAATATCTCAACAAATAAAATATTAAATTAATTAAATTATTTAAATCATATCTACTGAATCGCCATCAGTATGTTTCGATTAATGGGATTTCATCTGTCAAGTTTATGGCTCGGGTTCCAAGGGGTTTCAACCTACGGCCGTTAATGTTCATTATTTTTATAAACGAATTTAGTTCACTATTAAATTGTAATTACTTATTACTTGCAGATGATCTTAACATTTTTTTTTTCGCTCATTGATTAACTCACAGATTGGGCCGCGGCGGGTGAGCGGTCAAAGTGTTGGTCTTGAAAATTCAACCGTAGCGGAGTTCGGCTTCGGATCCTACCGGGGCAAGACATGTTTCTATCTTAGATAAATAACTTATATATATATTTATATATATTAATTATTATATATATATATATATATATATATATATACAATTTCGTTAGTGGCTGAATGGAATTACCTATGACAAAAAATGTCCTCATTGTATCATTCCTTAACCCTAATATCCTTTCAATTATCTTTCCTTTAAAAAAAAACTTACAGATTGTTTACGTTTGCATTGATAGGTTAACAATTCATCTCTAAATGTAGGTAAATGTTAAATAGTTACTTATTCACACAATAAGCTTCAATTTCTGATCGCGTATACTGCATGTAATAAATTATTAAGATAAACTGTTAATATATTAGGATCATGGTATTATATTCGATTCAAAATTTACTTTTATAAAATCCACCATCACTTAAATACCTTATATAATCGTTCGAATCAACTCATCTATGATACTACCTTCATAATCTTGATGGAGGAACGCTTTTAAACCCTATTCGAAAATTTTCCAAAACAGTTTTATAGCTTCCATTCCGTCTCTAAATTCTGTATACACCTAAATCCCACCATTCTCCCTAAATTCGAAAACCTCACTACAATTCCTTGCATTATTTCATCCATTCACTCACTAAAGGCGATAAAATCAGTTAATCTTGACAGAAGACTTCGGGTCGATAGCCATTTCACAGTAACAAAAACATTTACAGTTACAAACTAACTGATGTATTGTAAATATGTATTATACACTGTTATTAATGTTCCATAAACTCACCATCGCTTCCGGTTTGAGATTTGTAATCAAAAACTTTTAAAATCTTCGGAAATTATTAACAAGCTAATTTATCTCTTGTTTATACTAATATTTTTAGCTGTTTCCACTGTATAGACAACGATATAAAATGTAAATATTATGCTAATTTTTTTTACATTATTCTTATTAATTTTTAAATTACATTTTTTACATTCTCGTACATGCTTATTTGTGCACGGTGGATACGGCGTAAATATGTCAACATGGGGGTGCAAAAGCCCGGTCATATTAATGGGTAGTTAGGGCCTCTGCAACAACCATTTGCATAACGAATTCGGGCATTAGACAGTAACACATTAGCACCCGTTAGTGGCTTCATGTTGGGTGTTCTGGTTGTATTTGTTGACAAAACAAACCAGCAATTATTTACTGGTAATGCATTTAAGTACTTCATTATAACTAAGAATAATTCGGAAGTAATAATAAATTAAGAAGCCAAATATGATTATATATAATATTTTATAATAAAAGAGGGATTTCATAATAGGAAAGACTATTCACTCACCTGGTCAGAGATATTATATTTAAATTAAATAAAAAGAATTAAAAAAGTATTGATTAATATTTAATTATTTTCATTTCAGTATAAATTTATTTGGAATTAAAAGATTTGGTTTGTTTCACTTATTTAATAATTTATTAATAAGTGAAACAAACCAAGTACTTTAATTTTTGAATTAATTCAAAAATGTTTCACCAGTTTTTAAAATTTAATTTAAAAAAAATGAACTTGGATTGTGGATCGGCAAATGATGCCTATTTAAAAATACTAATTCATCTTTTTGAGTGTTTTTGTAGAAATACTACCATACAGTGATCAACAATGATTGTATACAAGTTAAATTTCTCGCCGAAATATCTGGCGAGTTTGATCGCTCTAATTTCATGCCTAGGAAAAATGAATAAGAGTAATTAGCAGCGTCGTGCGTCTTATTTTGCCATTGCGTTTTTAAAAATCCCTAAACGAACTTAATGCAGTAATTGAAAAAGAGATTTGGTAGCCTACCTATTAATCTGCAATCATTGTTGATCAATCTGTATATTCAAACATTTGCGATTAATCCACTAGATCGTACACAAATTTCAAATTGTGGGTGACTGAATACACGCGAAAACTGAGTCTCTAAACTCGGAGATTTCGAATTTCCCCACTTCGACATTTTAGCCTGTTTCTTTAGTAGACACTGACTACAACCATAATAGTTCTAATTCTAAAAAAAACATTCAAACTACTAGTGCCGTAACAGTTACAATTAGAACTGTTATAGCTGTAGAAGTTTAAATGTTTTCTTGTATTAATATTGCATTGTGAACACATTGGTTATTAAATTTGCTCGTTGTGCACGTTAAAATTATCTACTGCATTTTTTATTGCATAAAACAATGTTTTAATGTAAAATCAATCAATCAATAATCTTCCTTTCAATTGAAATACAAAAGAACCCGCTAACGAGCAAGAGGAAAAAAAACTAGAGTCGATTTATTTATTTGTTTTTAATAGCGGAGTTAATTGGAACGGTCGTGTCCGTCCGATTGGGTTTTAAAATAAAATAATTGCGGATTGATTTTGCCCGAGCTTAATCGGGCGACCTCTGGCCCCATTTCCTCCTCGGCAATATCAGAGCAGAGCCCGACGGCCGGCTGGCTTTGTTTGATGCCTTATTTGTTTTCCGACTTAATCTCGTCGCGGGCATTAAATAAATGATGGCGAAAGTGGGATCTAATGTTGATGGGTCTATTAACCTTAATTCCAACGATACAACATGCATTATTGTAATTATCCATTGTGGTACAATTTATTATTAATACCGACATGAAATTTTACTTCGTGCGCATCGTTAATTTTGTTTAATTATTAAAACAATTATCAGATCAAATCAATTGAATTGCAAACATTTTTTATATTTAAATATTTTTGTATTATGCAAACAACTAAAGGGGCGGGAGGAAACGGTATATTAAATTTAACGTATTTGCTTGTATAAAGTAAATTTAATTGGGCCAAATTTAGCAACATGTTTTTTTTTTTCAAGCACTAATTCATATAATAAATATATGTAAACATTTTTATTTATAAAATTGAAACAATATACAAACAATACATTAGAAAATTATTACGCTACGTTATAAATTTCACAAATTGATTAACGACCACAAGTCTTTCAGCCTCGTATAATAATATTAATTTAGGTATTATTACATTCAACTAAGTATATTACTACACATAAAAGAATCCAAAATTACAAAATATTTTGAGTATAAAGCAATAAAAATGGCAAAAAGAAAGTATTTTTATTAAAAATATTGTCCACCGCCTGTTTAGAGAAGATTTATTTAAAAGTATATTTAACCAATTAATAGGCAGACTTTTATAATATTCATTGTAACATTTCATATTATATGTTGATATTGTATTGTGTTCATTAATAAATTATTTATTTTATAAATATCAATGTCTGAAATTAATAAAACAAATAATTTTTTAAAAATATTATAAATATTTTGAATATAATTTGTGAAAATATTCTTAAAATTATTTATTTAATTTGAAAACGCGTCAAGTTTATAAATTTCATCGTCATGATTATGTTTTAAAGCTCCCACATTCCCCAAAAACAATGCACATCTGCAGCTGACATTAGTAAAGCCAGCGTGGACCGTGGGGGTGGTTTACATCACGACCCGTCCTGCAACAACAAACCCCGTGTTTTGTTTTCAAAGATATAATCCAGATGTTTCCCCCGAAGTAGAATATAAAAAAAGCCCTAACAATTCCCAGCTTTATATAAACAAACCCACGACGCGCTCGGGTTGAAATATTAAAATGCGTTTTGATTTTGAAGTAAAACTGTTTGGCGAAAAATGCTGGCTGCGAGATGTATGTGTGTGTGTGCGCAGACTTCCGCTCCGAGGCGACAGCTTCCAGATGTTCGGGAAGATACACGGCACAGTGGGTTTTCAGTTCATGCTGTTTCCACTTCGCTCCAGACTTTGCTTATTGCTTCAGAAAAGTATTTCATCAAAGCGACGAGATACCAGCACTCGACTACTTTTATAAGGAATCATTTAGTTTACACTAAAAACTTCCCTCCGGTGATGAGTTTATTACTTCCCTTCATCTATGAGGAAATTACTATACACACATAACTGCATACAAAGTACGAGGTGAATTTGTTTATTAAAACAATGTTTAACTTGTAAACTATTAACCGTATTTTTAATCGTTTCTGATATTTTTATACAAATAATAATAAACATTTTGTATAGTATCAGCTATATTTTCTGCAATAATAAATTCAATAAGGGAAAACAACTGGTTGACACCCAATTAATTATATATTTGACTTTGTAATTTTGTATTATTGCATAAAGATTATTTTACATATATAAAAATTGGTGCGTTGCGTAATTATCTGTCATACAACAGAAAATGTTCACTGTATAGCCCAATTTCTGGTAAGATATTTTCCTGCAAAATCATTGTTTCAATAGAAATTGATTCATTTTTAAGTGCTCTCGTTATGTAAATGTTATGCAATATATATATATATATATTGTATTCTTCCTCATAACATCTCCCGTTAAAATATTAAATGTGTCTCTGGAAATTGGTATTATTTTCTAAATATTTTTGACAAAATCAATAGAACTTACAATCAATTACACATTTGTAAAATTTAAATAACATAGGTGATAAATAAATTGGAAACTTTAACAAATTAATAACTTCTTCAGAAGCATTTTTTAAAATAGATCTGACAGCAATGTCTTTTCATATGTAAGCTTTTTAAATTTCACTTCACTTTGACATATACTTGTCATAATTTTTGTGTACGTTTGTTTAAGTTCATTATACTTTCTGAAGATGTATACATTCAACGAGTATTCTGCAATGGTAATACAACTGGTGACAAAGATAAGTGCCAAAGAAGATATCCAAATCGCCAACAATTCTCACATGGCAAGAATTTCAAGATAATGGTTGGACGAACATTTTCCAAATAGATGGATTGAGCGCAATCAACCCATACTATGCTAGTCAGGTCACAGGATATGAATCCACTTGATTTTTTCGTTTGGTGTTTTTTAAAAAGAAAGTTTATGCAACATCTCCAGTGGACAATGTAGACATCATGATATCAAACTAATAGTCGGGGTCGACGTCATGACTAGAATACATGTTGTAGTGGAATTAATTACTGAAGATGTTGCTACGAGTAATTAATTCTATTCCACGAAGGCTCCAGATCTGCTTAGAAATGGACGGTTATCAATTCGAACATTTACTTTAATCTTTCATTTTTGATGTATACTTCAAATATGACATTTTTCCAGATTTTTTATTTTATGATTATTATTAAATTAGACACTTGTTTGATCCACTGTTGCCAAATTTAATTTTTTTTAAATGGGGTCCGATAGTGCTGACGTCACGTATCGCGGCAATTTTAAAAGTGTGGCGTTTCAAAAAATTAAATCAACCTTATTGATTACGTACATAAGGATCATCAAAAACTTTAGTAGTGGACTCTTCATTTATTATGCATATTTAAGAAATGCGCTTTATAAATAAGATCACTTAAACTGATTTCATCGAATTCATGTAAAAATTTGAAGAGAAAATTATGAATCTTGCCTGAAAAATGAAAATATTTAATTTTAATCAAACGTATGTCGGTCCTTAACAGCACACACGTGTCAGTTGGGACCAAAACATAACCTCAGTTTGTACAATTCTCGTTTTCTCTTGGCAATATTTTGTGATTTACAGTGGTTGTTTAAATAAAATTCAATTTAAATTCTGTAAGTATTTATGTTATCTCTATTGTTTAATGATGTTTAAATGTTGTAATCGTAGATTAAATGTTATATCCTAACTGGTAATTAATTTATGGTTATTGGCTTTACAATGGTCATTTCCAGAAATAATTAAAGGGATAATGTTCTATTAAAGCATTAAACTGAATAACACTACTTTATTTATACTAAAGAATATGTAATCGATGATGCAAGTCTATACCTTGCGATATGTAAATAAATGTATTTAAATCATTATTTCATTGTCATGACCATCGATTACAAATTAGAATACTTGATAATGAACAACACTGTCAAAAATATATTTATATTAACATAATAATAGTGATACGAGCAATGTGTGATCTCTGCGCCACCTCTATGCTGTATAATAATTTGAATTATAGAAACTAAAGAAGGAAATTGCATTTTTTCACTGAATTTACTTAAAATAAATTCCTCAATTGGTTAAAGCATATCGACAAAGTAAATAATATTGTTACAATAAATTTAAAATTAGTAAATTTATTTACCAGTTGGGCTTTAACGTTTCGTCGACTATTATAATATTTCTGAACAATGGAAAAACATCAAAACTACATGTTTTACATGAGAGACTTGAATTATATATAAACCTAAGGCGAATTACTTTATAGATGCTGCACTAATGTTTATAATCTAATATATAGCTTATATCACTCGACATCGGAAAGTGTAAAAGGGATTAAGATTATATATATTTATGCATATATAGTTTATATAAATAAACCTAAATAAAGCAGAAGAAAACCTCATAGTAAATTGATTCCTCCTTAAAGAATGTCATGGATGTTTCCAATAATTGGGAAGCTAATAATTTTGTTTTTACAATATTCAACCGTTTAATAACATTTTAGTCATAATCAATTGTCTTCATATATATAATCAATTGTACCCTTTCGGGTGTTGGGTATCAATTGTCTTCATGTTTTTAAAATATGATCGATCATTAAGTGAATCTGGGTTCAACTAATTAGTCGAATATTATTGATAGATTCGACATTTAGCAAAATAAATATTAATTAATTAAAATAATTATGGGCTCAAAATTTGAAAAATATTTAAACAGAATAATTTAATACTTGAATTTATAATTGATATATTTCTTTCAGTATTTTAATATAAAGGTCATTTTTTAAGTATATTTAAAATAAAATAAAGTGAAAAGTGAGTTTCTTGAATTAAATACCTTTAAGTAATTATTTAGTTGAATGTCTATCGATTATTTGTTTGGATATCGATTCGATTATTTTGTCACATTTATTCATTAAAATAGATTAGTTTTTAAGAAGACCTTTTGGTTAGTACTAAAAAGATAAAAGATTTTTCGATTATTGAAATCATTTTAATGTTGATAATTCCATTACAAAAACCATCAGTGTTGCCAATCTCTACTCAGAATACATCATCTTGAATCATAGATAAAATTTACACATATTTTGAAAAATTATAAAATATGATGACTAAAACTTCAATACATAGCATACAGTCACTAAGGACATAATCATGCTTACATATTTGTCTTCCCTTTACTCTTTACATAATAAATTAGATGTCAACAAACATATACTCTAGCCATACTACCTCTATGTTACAGGCTCTCTGACATATGCGTGTTTTTTAAGGTCCGACATATATTTCAATAAAAATCGAAATTTTAATTTTTCACGTTACTTCCTTGAATTTCCCTTCAAGTTTTGATCTTATTAAGTAGATATAAGATTAATTTCTCTTAATTATAAAGTTTATTTCTTAAATATGTATAATAATGGTGCAGTTAATCTCTAAAGTTTTAGGTGATCTTTATGTACGTATTCAATAAGGTTCATTTAAATTTTTGAAACGCCACACTTTTAAAATTGCCGCGTTATGTGACGTCAGAATTATCGAACCCCATTGGCTCGTAGGAGTTATAGACCACAATACATTATTTTTTACTTAAATTTTCAGCTTGATACATCCAACAAAAAATATTAGATAAATATTAAAATTTACAAAATCAAATGTACATTTTATATCTGTTAATTGGCTATCGACCAATTGTCTTTCCGCCTGGGTATTTTTTTATTAATCTATATCCGTATATTTCTCGAACAAAAAAGTAATTGTTAATATTTACAATAATAAACTATATTATTATAATCATTAACAATAAAATTGAGACAAAATATTAAAAATAAGAAAAACTATATTTAGTGGGAATATTCTGATTTATATATATATATATATATATATATATATATATACATATATATTAATTATATTATTATTTTTTGTTGTTGTAGGAATTATTAACAATTTATTTTTTGTTCGAGAGATTTTCGTACTCATTTAAACAAAAATCCAGTTTAATTTCCGTCCGACCCCGACCATTAGTATATATCCGTATACAAATATGATAATCCGTATGCAAAATAGATTTAACAATTAACAGCCTGACCTATATCTTGTTCAACAACGAAATATTCCCAATTGTACCCGCACACTGCTTCATACTTCCATGCAATGCGGTAACAATTAAACAGATCATTAAATGCTAATTACCGCTTCGTATACACATAACCAAACCACGAGCTTCAGCTCGAAACTCACGTTATTAATATCAATAATACAAAAATATTTTATACATAATTCCGTATATAATTGACCCGTAATTAATTTCCTAACACCTGTCTCTGTTGAACGTCTTTCGGAGATGTTCATTAATATTTTAAATATTTTGGATTCGTGAATTGACAGCTGACGCGTTTTGAGGTGATAAATAATTCCTGTTAATGCAATTTATTACTTTCCTCTGCTTAGATTCATGTTGAATTTCAATATGAATAAACTATTATTGTCTAGGATCTTTCCTCTCTGAACTAACTAGTAGCACTAAGATCTACTTTTGCTTCGCGATTTTTTTCTATATTCTTTTATATCCTTTGTGTATATAGGTTTTGTATCAAAAACTAAAACCGCTCAGGTTTAGTTTCATTCTATTTCAATGGTCTCAGAAAAAGTAATTTACACAACTGTTTTAAAGAAAGTGATAAAATAGTGATTTTTTTAATTTAACGTTTTATTTAAAAGAATTGTGTAAATTACTTTATCTACGACCATTCGAATGAGAATATATAATCAAATTACAATTATTATCCAACTGATTAAGTATATAAATTATGGTCAAGATAACTTATAATTAGTTAATAATTAGACATAAGATTGAAGAAACAATAGAAGAAACGCAATGTGGCTTCAGAAGAGGAAGAAGCACCCTCGACCTAATATTTACAATAAGACAAATCAGAGAAAAATTTATAAATAAGGGAAGAGAGATACATGTATGTTTTATAGATCTGGGAAAGGCGTTCGACCGAGTGAGAAGCGAAGACATGTGGAAAGTATTAGAAAATAGAGGAATAGACAGAAGGACGATAGAAGTAGTTAAAGCTATGTACAAAAACAACAAAAACATAGTTAGAACAAACAATGAAAAGTCTAGGGAGTTCGTGACAATGATAGGTGTAAAACAAGGGTGTATTATGAGTCCGCTACTATTCACATTGATACAGATATAAAGCTATAAAGGATGCAAAGAAGGAAATGAAGGCGTTATTGGGATACTGGAAAATGGAAGAAACAAATAACGGAAATGATGTTTGTAGATGATATGGCGATAGTGGGAGAGACAGAGAAAGACCTACAACATAACATAGAAATACTCGACAAGGCATTAACAAAAATAAATATGAAGATAAATATAGACAAGACCAAAACAATGATAATAGCTAGAGAAAACAAATCACATACAATAAAATTGCACGGATAACAGATCGAACAGGTAGAAAATTACAAGTATTTAGAAACAATAATAGAAAATAATGGGAAGATAGACAAAGAGATAAATGATAGACTGGGAAGAGCGGGAAAAATATTTAACATGATAAAGACAACATTCTTTGGAAGGAAAGAAATAACTAAAAACATAAAAGCGGAAATAGTAAAAAAGACCTACAATAATATATAGCAGTGAAACATTGACCTTGACGGAAAAACACAAAACGAAAATTAATGCAATAGACATGAGATTCTTAAGGAAAATTGAAAATAAGACCAGACGAGATAGAATAAGGAATGAGATATACAGACAAAACGTACAGATAGGACCTATTAATGATACCATTGTTGAAGGGCAGCTGAGATGGTTCGGACATGTGTGCCGCATGAAAGAAGATAGAACAGCAAGAAGAATATATGAAACAAGAGCACATGGAAGAAATTACCGGGGAAAACCGAAAAAAAAAAAAAACATGGAATGACATAATTAGAGAACAAGCAGAAAAAAGGACATAGACTGGAAGGACATTAAACAATTAACCAAGGACAGAAAGTCATGGAAAGAAAAATATAGAAACAGACACTAAACAAAAACTCCTAACACCTAACGGTAGAAAGGAAAAAAAATTAAAAAAATAATAATCGCGAACAACAATTATTTATTGATAAAAAATCGTTGCAAATTGATACCAAATTTGTTCTGATCAACAGATTTCACTCCTTCGGCTTTATTTGTTTTTAATTAATTAAATAAAAATTATTTAAAAATAATTACTCAATTATGTCCTCTTTAACTACTGTGGCATTTTGACTTTTAAAGTACTTATGTTACGTAAGTACTTTAAAACAAATGTAAATTAAAACAATCACTTATCGGACATTTGCCCCGCCAGACATTGAATTACATAATAATGGACACTTTCTGTTGCATATCAATAATATATTGCATAATGCAACAACTTTTGATTGTAGAAAATTTAATGTAAAGAGTAAAGAACGTTACGAGACATTTAAGTTTAAATCTGTCCTGCTATTATTTGGTATTTGGTACATCACAATATTTTAATTTTCTAATAATCATGGAAATGAATAAAATTATGTCCATAAGATTGTTTTATATTATTATTTGGAGAATATATGTCGACGGATTGTATTATCTTATGTTGCAATCAAAATCTAAATAATGTCTTGAACAGAAAAAGTAATGATATGAGTATGAAAATAATAAATAAAATTACCGAGTAATTACTAATTTTATTATCTAATAGTTCTAAATTCATTTAGATTAGGTGCCGTTGTAAGTATAGTTCATTCCACCTTTTCTAGTTAAAATATGATGCGAATATCAACATTTTTTTCAATGACCATTCTGAGTAATCTAGAGTCAATAAACATGTTATAATATAGACATTCATGTAGAGTTGATTTTGTTGCCAGTTGTAAGAATTTCACATTCCACCCTTTTTATTAGGTGTGCAACTGTACCGACTGTTTTTCAAGAAGTGGCTCCAGTAAGTGGTGCTGGTCGATTGTGACATAATCAAAACGTCATGAATTAAGGTTACACATATGTTACACAAACAGCTTTGACACATTAGTGATTTTGTTGTTGTGTCATATATTTTTGGTTATGTCAAAATATCTGTTTTGTACCAAATTATGGTCATTTGCGGGAAGTGCTGCTTTTCTTATTTTATACGAAGAACACGGCGGCCGAAGCGCATCGAGAACTCCAAACAGTTTACGGAAATGCTTTAACGTTCCGTGATTGTTTTTGTCGCTTCAAAAACGGTGATTTCGATGTTGATGACCGTTCGCGTGAAGAAGGCAAAGACTTTCGAATACGCTGAATTGGAGGCATTGCTTGACGAGGATCCGTGCCAAATGCAAAAAGAGCTTGCTTCAGAATCAAGAGTTATCCGCCGAGCAATTTTCAAGCAATTGAATGGGAAAATGTGATTATACAACCCGTTAACATCTACTTTTCTAGGTAGAAATTAATTAATCACGTTTCTACGTGATTAATTAATTTATCACTTAACCCGTGGCGAAAGATTTTTGAATTAATTCAGGATGATTTAATTAAAATTAAAATAGTTTGTTTGTTTCACTTATTTAAGTTTCTCCAACTAGTTTCGACCATTGGTCATCTTCAGGGAGGAATTTACAATTTTTTTAACAAGTAAATATATATAGAAACTCATGCTATCATAAAATTAGGTAATAAGTGCGGACGTTATAGGAGAGTCCGAAATCTCATCCATATTATTTACAATTGGTTTACCCAGATTTAGCGCCTTTCTAATTTCCAAACCCTCGCGGAAGTTTAGGTACCGTCCTTTATTGCCCGAGTATAAAACCTTACAATATGTTGTGTTAAAAATATGATAATTCTCGATACAGTGTTGTGCGAATCCGGTAGAACATTTGTTATGAATTATTGATATTTTGTGTTCTTCTAAAATTTCGTCCAGTCTGCCTTATGTTTATGCTATCACAATCGCCGCACTTAATTTCATAAACACCGCATTTATCAAGTTTATCAACAACAGATTTGTTATTGACTAGTAGTCTTTGTGGGTTTAAAGGGTTAGTCATTATAACATTAAAATTATATTTCTGAAAGTGTTGAGTGATTTTTTTCAGAAAGATTGTTAACAAAATCCAATCAATGCCAGATTGATTTTTTGTTTTTTGATTGACAATAAAAATATTTTTTGAATTGAAATCAAATGGGAAGTCTAACCCCACTCGCCATATTCCTCAGATTTTGCGCCGTCCAAATATTACTTGTTCCGTTCGATGCCACATGGTCTAGTTATTTAGCAGTATCGCTCATATGAAGACGTCTCAAAATGACTTGATTCGTGAATAGCCTCAAAAGACGAACACTTCTACCGTGACTCTATTCGAGCTCTGCCAGAAATATACGAATTTTGTCACTAGTTATGGGAAATTGTTGAGTGCAACTTTATTTTGAAAAAATACAATAAAGTTATAATTTCATATATAAAAAAAGCACACATAATAGTTTATAAATTATAAATATTAACCTTATTTCGATGAATATTCTGAGTCAATTTTATCATCCCTGGAGACCGATTGGTTGACGTAGAATGTAGGCTCGTTTCGTGTTTTTTTTTTTTTGATGTGATCTGGTATCAATAAGATATTCGAATGTACTGAAAATTTGTTGTTACGTGATTAAATGAATATTTTATGGAAGTTAAAAAAAATACAAATTCTCACCACTCAGCTTCCGCGTTTTCACAGAAAACGTTCTCCTCTTGGCTGTGTTGTAGAAAGTATGAATACCAAGAGCAAATGAAAGACAAAAATTGAGGAATATAATACAGCTCACGATATTGAGCTGGTACTAATAGGGTGGGCTGGGATATGGCTGGTATAAATATTACAAAAAGTACATATAGTAGCGGATTTGCAAAGAATTTTGGTTACACCAAAAACAGGTAATACTCGATATACAAAAAATATTAGAAAAAATACAATAAATACAGAAACAAACAACAATAGTATGAAAAAAAGGACACAACAACAAAACAATAAAGAAGTAGACAGACTGAATAAGAAACTTGTAGTGAGAACAAGGTCAATCGCGTAGAGCTGGAGGAAACCTCAAAAAGAAAAAGAGACCACAGACAGAGGGAAATTACAAAGAAATGGCATGAGTGTAAAACGGGCAAATGGGTACACGTCATTTTTAGGCAAGTAGGGAACGACTTGATGGAACTTAGTCACAATGAGTAGCTGGTTCCGGCTGAAAGAGCTAGTATCAGAAAGGTATCAATACAACTAAGAAGAGGAAGACGCTAGACACATTCTGATGAAGGATGGAACTGAAAACAGAACAAGGATAAGAAAATAAATACAAGAAACATTCTAGGACTAGAGCTAAAAAAAGATAATAAAATAACGCGGCAATCGAAGATGACGAACTGCAAAATAGTATAAGTAACTAGACATAAGATTTGCTTAGGTAATAAATTGTAACAGCAATATACAAGGAGCTTCTCAATTGATGCGAAAGATTTTAAAGCGTGATTTTTTGGTAAAAATTAGTGGGGTCTTTTATATATATATATATATATATATATATATATATATATATTTGTATATATATTTATATTCTTTAAAACCCCTTCTTCTCCAAGATACAGCCCTCTAAAGTTAAGGAAACAACGTTTTTATTTCATATATCTGCGTTGGAATAATTTAGATTGGCATTTTTTGATGATTTTTGAAACCCTAAAATATTTATACAAGGGGCGAAAAAATCAACCCCTATTATTGTTTGTATCGGAAGTTTTGAATGCGTCTAATTTTTTCTCTATTTCAAATGACTTAGTTGAAGCGATTCAATCTGCAACTGTTCAATTTCTTGATATTTTCTCCTAAAATTGTTAGTTTGATTACACACAAAATAAAATAATAACCCAATTTCATTAACACGATCATATACAAAATGCATGACTACCATTTCAGCATTTATGTAGTGTGTCATTTTATTTACTTAAGTAATAAATTATTTGGCGCGAGATTATAAAATAACACCGACAAAGTCACAACAATAAAAATACTTGTTATTATGATGCCAGCCTATTTGATTTTTTTTAACAAATAATAACCAAAATCTGAATTATGACAAATGAGCCTATGTATTATTTATTTTTTTGTGGTTAAACTAATAATTTTATGAAAAAATATCAACAGACTATCTTTTCAGTCTGTTGATATAACAGATAGAATATAGTTGCAACAAAAAAATATAGACGCATTAAAAATTCTAATGTAAATTATTATAGGGGTTGATTTTCAATCTATTTGTAATAATATTTTAGGGTTAAAAAAATTATCAAAAAGTGCCGTTTTATGAGGAACAGTAGTATTGTAAATTTCATTCTTCTAAATTGTTCCATAGTATATATATGAAATGAACACATTTTTTTCTTAGCTTTAGAGGGCTGTACCTTGAAGATGAAGGGATTTTCATGAAAGAAATATATGAAAGATCCGCCCTAAGGAGGATGGGTGAATTAGTGGAACAATACCAAGTATTTTTTTAATCAATAATTTATACTCTTTTCTATTGTTGTTAATGGACAGACCTACAAATTCTTTCAAGATTGTTGTATTTATGCATGTTCTTAAGAGTTCATTTTTAGCATGTTTTAGTCTCTCGGAGATATATAGTGACATTTTCTTAACGAAAACATCGGCACAGGTCGATTTGATGATCGTTTCTGATGCTTTACAGGGTGTTACTCTAATGGCACTCTTAATTATATGAGAGCGAATATTCCGAAACAAACAAATTTTAACTATTTTCACCAGAAAACGTAATTTATGAGGTTTTCTGAGATAGAATTTGTTAAAAAAACCTATGTAAACTGGATGTAAACTTATGAAATTAAAGACGACGCAAGCGCCATTTTTGCCTAATTTCAAGTGGCATCGTCAACGATTTGGGTATATCTCGAAGCTAACTAAAAAACGCACATTAAAACAATTACTTCTCCGGCAAATAACCCGCCAGATATTGATTACATAATGTACACCTGCTGCTGCATATTAATAACATATTCCATCATTTGTTTTATGTTGATTATGGAGACTTTAATAATAAATAAAAATAGTTGTCCTTTCTCCTACTTATTTTTTATTAAACTATATATATTTCAATTGCTGAAGATGGAAACATAGTTCCGAATTATATCAAGTTTAATAAAAAAATAATTAGGAAAAAGTACAAAAATTCAATTAAAAGAATAAAAAATAACGTACTTTATATAAGGCTATCTGCAGACACGTTTTTCGGGATCTTTGCCTCGTCACTGCAATTCTGCCTTACAATTTAAATATGTTAAAATCAAATTAATTTTAAATTAAATCAATCTAAATCAAAATCAAATTAAATTAAAAGAAACCAATTGAATTAAATTAATTAAATTGAGCGAACCTTACTGATCAGGGAAGGATAATGCGCACGTTCTTATCGTAAATTCACCAAAAAATTCTGTCGACTCAAATTTGAATAAACGCTCAGCTGGCCATTAATATCTATTGGTATTTAAATTGATCTAGTATTTACAGATCTTTATTGTTGGTAGTTTTATTTATGTCTAACTAAAACCGTGAATAATCTATTATCAGTCAAATACGTTTTATTAAAAAATAATATTTATTGCTTACAATTATATTAATTAAATTTTATACTATTTATACTACCAGTTAATATAATTGTCGAGCTTTTAACGTACGAATTTGCGTATTAAAAGCAAATTTAGTTTATTAACATTGTACGTAACATTAAACTATTAAAGCCAAAGTACACAATAGAAATAGCAAATTACAATTTCAAAGTTATGACTATAATTTAATGATAGTTGTATGTGTGTGCATTGTGGCGAGTTCACTCGCTCACTCACTCACTCTCTCTCGCATTGTTAGCGCGACTTGATCCCTGAAACAGAAGACGATAAGAGACAATATTGCGGCTAAGCCGTAAAAGCGTCTGCACTTTCCCGCAGAGTTCCTGCACCTGGAATATTTATTATACGTGCATATAAGCCCGTGAATGTTTCACGTGTACATAATGTGCCCCGTTGTATGCCCTGGAAAGGGCTATTTACGGTTACTTTTATGGCTAGAAATTGGTTCCTCCTTATTATATATATACCGGCCAACTCTGTTGTGTTGCGCGGAGAGTTTAATACATGCACCGGACTTTCGAGTGAGTCGGTCTTCCTTTGTTTTTTGGTTGCGCGGGGGCTTTGTGGGGGTTTATTCCTCGTTTTTTGCGCTTCCGGTTTATTGCGGGCTATTTTAAGTGTTGCGTATTTATAGCGTGATGTCGCGATTTAAAGTTAGTTAGCGAGTGTTTGATGTTGACACAAGATTAAATTAGATATATTGGTTAAAAAGAAAACACTAACTCTATAATTCCTATTATGATTTTATGGAATTAAAATGTTATGTTCTAAATCTAATTAAAATTTTACATTCTCCAATAAAGTTTAACTACTTTTCAAGATTATAATTTTATTTTGTAAATTACTATTCCGTGCATATTTTTCTTTAAAAAACAAAACTAAAACGAGTTAAAGTTGCACAAGTTGTGAAACAAGTTAAAAGTACAACTTTTAAAATATCTTTTGAAATCTTATTGCATTTACAAATTAACACGCCTAAATTGTGAAGGAGTGTACATCGGATATTCAGGTTTAATTTTCAAACCAGATTAAAACAACATTATAGATAATATATTTAAAAACACAAAGTTGCAAGTTATTTGCTAGAAACAAACCGCAAATTCGGTAAGGATGTACTTTTCATAATCCATCTAATCGAAAAAGGTAGAAAATTGAATTTACTCGAAGCCGCTGAAAACCAGAAAGCAATAATTAATCCTGGAATTTTCATCCTTAACGACCAGGTTGAACTTATGTACATCCGTCTTTTCGAAGCGTTTTACATTTAATGTATATACAGGGTGGCCCATTTTAATTTATCCAGTATAATATTGCGACAAATATGCATCATACAAAAACCCCTCGAGCGGGAAAGGTGACTAACTTTGAAATAATAAATGGGAACCCATATTTTTTTATTGTAGACTCGAATTCTACCACGAAGATGATCAAAGTTTAATTTGAGATTTTGTGGGTTGGGAGTGAGCAAAGGTCTTGCTCATGAGGCAGAAGACTGCGGGTTCGAGCCTCGTTCCGGATGGAATTTGTTTAAAAAGATAAATTTCATTCGGGGTCCAAGGGTGTATTGTGATGTCTTAAATTGGTCGCGTTCAGGGAATTTTAGAGATGTAGCGCTACAGCGCAAAGTGCTTGATGTTCCCTGAACACGCTTTGGATGTTAAGGACGTTCACGAAAATATGGCCTTTTGTTTACAGCTGCACGGCTTGGAAAGCGATCAAGCGGAGAAAATTATATGCTTGATAAAGCGGTACAGCGCCACACATAAAGCGGTACCGTTTAGCGAAACCGCTTTCGTAAAACGCTACAGTTCCCTGAACGCGACCATTGATAACATAAATAGACCAGGCTGGTCAAAAGATCTAGTAACCAAAAGACCAAAAATGAGTTTTCTTTACATCAAAATTGAAAATGTGCCACGAAGTGAACGTCTCCATAATCCAAGAACTTGGTGAATTCAATAATGCAATCTTTTTTATTATTACGCTTTACCAACGAATATCTTTAGGAACTTTGTTTTGAAACCAAAATCACAGACAAACATACAGACTGGATACGTTTACGGAATCCGGAATTTTGTTAAAATAAATATTAGATTAATAGGTGACACTACAATATTGGATCTTTGATTAAATTCGATTTATTGAGATTGGATTGCCCAATGATAAATATTAGCCCAGTTACTTATACAATTAATTATACATAAGATTATATCTATGAAACACTTAAGAGAATATTTTGTCTATGCTGATATTAATTTAATTTAATATGAATTAGCGCGTAGTTTTTATTCAATCATTTTTAATAGAAACAAGATTGCTTATGTATATTAAACATAATAAATACATTTAAAATTTTATTTAGTTTGCATACATAATAACTTCACGATGTACTTCCGTCCCTTTCCCTTTTCATTATCAAGATTTCGTCGGGTTTGACGGGCGGAAATCGATAATGATCGAAAGGGAAGGCGCAATTGTGCGTTTGCATAAAAATGAAATGGAAATTTGTTCGCCCTCCGAAATCCGACCAGAATAACAAATAAAACGACTTTTATAAAAGAAGCAAACAAAAAGCACATGTAAATGTACGCTCGCGCACACAATGTATGTTGTAGATCAAAGCGCGGCGCGTAATGGTCGAATTTAAAATTTATAAATCGATTGATTAGAGGAACTGAATTTCGAAAGCGAAATATTTAACTCGATTGTTGTTCATTTGTGTTGTCCCCTGTATCCGGAAAAATATTGTAATTAAAAAGGTCGGTCAGAACGAAAATGGAAAATCATTTTATGAATTTCATAGTATATTTACTTTTTCAAATTAGCTGTTTTTTTTTAATTTAGTGCTAATTTCATAAGTTTTTTTTGTCAAATTAACTAATAGACAAAAAAATTTTTGATTTATTCTTATCACTGACAAAATTAAAGTGTGGATAAGAAGATAATTTCTGTTCTGTTAATAAACCAATAAATTGAATTGAGTAAGAACATCAAAAATTATATTATAAAAGAAGAGATATATTCATTATATTTTAAAACAGAAAAATATTAGGAATTTTTAATACAAGATAACCATTAACGTAAATGTAACAAATACAATAGTAATGGAGAAATAGAGGAAAATAAAGGTAATGTTTAGATATATATGTGAAGTCCATCCTCATGTATAGTGTGCATTTTTTTTTCATATTTTAGAGAGTATGAGTTACGTGAGAGTGAGTTGAGGATCCTGAAGCAATAACTGGGGCTTGAAAGATTGTCACCGAGTTATATTCATTTCAGGAATCAAATAGATGAAATATGCATGGAGATACAGTAGATAGGATGGTGATAATATTAAAAAGATATGGGGATTAAATGGTGAAATGTCGAAAGATATGCAAATAAGTGATTCAAGAATAGAGTGATTCTAGTTGGTTGAATGAAATAAAAGTTTAAAAAAGAAAGAGGAACACAGAAAGCAAACAAATATGTATTAGAAATTATAACCTAAAATATGTTACTGTTATACGGGTTACTATGGAGTTCACGACGAAACGAAAACAAAGAAAAGCAAGAAAAGCAAATAAAAAAAAACAAGCATACGATAATTGAACAAAAATAGATTCCCTTGGTCACTATTAAGATAAAATGTTATATTTACACCTTACTTATTGAACTCAATGAATTTTGCGATATATGCAAGAAATATTACCATTCTAGCTGCATTCTCCTGGCTCATAAACCACATATACCAGACCTTGAAAATAATAATGCTTTTTTTGTCATAACTGTTACCACGAAGATATGGAGGGTAATATTTTTTCGGACAATGAGGAAATGAATGTTGACGTTCCAGTAGAAACAGAGCAAAACTGGAAAGAATCAGAAGACCAATATAATATGTATAAATAATAAATACAAAAATTAAATTATTAAAATGATGCCTTGTCCAGTTAGTATAAAATATGTTTAATAATTGTACTGTCCCATATGTATGACTTTTAAAAACTATTATATTATTTTTAATAAATATTTCTAATGTTTATCTTATTTTTTATAATTGCTTTTGAAATTATGTATTCATATACTATTAAAAATAAAAAAACAATCATTTTGTAGTTATTTTAAAATCATTTTTTAGTGTCGAAAGATTATACCGTTTACCTTACATTTTATTTATTGAATAATTCTAATTTAACAACGTAACGCAAGCGCCATCGTTGTTTCGTCCATTAAAGGAAGGCGAACTCATCCTGTTAATGAGAACAGGAAACGAAATACATTTCATAAAATATCCATCCACGCTACAACATTTTAGTAAAAGGTATGCTATTGAATTTAATTAAACTCTTGGCTCTTTGAAGAATACTTATCTATGAGCTAATCTTAGATTCTAGGTATTTCAACATGCTAAAAATTGGGGTTCTTGCGTTCCATATTTTTTTGGAAAAATATGCACCACATCACGAACTAGTATTTTGGCTGCATTTGAAGTATAACTGTTAAATATAGTAGAAATAGCATATTTTGATAATTATCCAAATGATGCACATTGAAATGTTATATATTTTAAATTCAATCAATCGTTATTGTTTTGATTTGTTTTGTTTTGTTTTAGTAAGATATGATGTCGTGGACAACAATTATTGATAGCTTTACAATTTCTAATTCAATAAACTATTGCAATAATTGAATCTAATTGCAGGCTCATAATTCTGAGTGAGGTATTACTAGAAAATTAGCCAAAAAGATTCTGCGTATAGAAAAATGTAACATTGCAAATCTGTTACCATCGATCAAAATTAAGTGCGTTCTATTTGCATCCCTACAATCGATATTAGAACATGTTTTAGTACCATGCAATAAATTCATTTCAATTTAGATTTAATATATTTTCTTCCTGGATTTTATTAAAATTGTAGCAACGAGGTGCAATTTTTTAATAGAAACAAATATATGTTGTTCCGCCATTCATAACAAACCTTCAGATTTATAATCCAAACACAGACAAATTGAATTTTTGGGCACACACACCACCCATACTAATTGAATACACTGTACAAATATAAGTACATGTGTGTGTAATTCGGCGTCCGCCGAGGCCCTGTTATCAATTACGCAAAACATTATCCAATTCCATCCGCATCGCCCAAACCGTATCCAGTTAGTTGACCTCAAGTTGAACGACTGTTTAATATTACGTGTCCAGAATCCATCAATTATTTTTTTGTTTCGCTTTCCACCGAGGAGAGTGTGTTTATTCGCGGAGAGCTCCCGGGTCCACCGTGTAATTTCTGAAATGGAAATGGGATTTCTTTGACCCAGAAAAGGACCCGGGAAACCCGCGGCGTTCACGCGGTCGCGTGACCACGAGCGGTTTTTCATCGAGGGGGAGGTTGGGGTATAAATAAGTTTTTCGCTGGTTAATAAGGGCGCGCCTTGATCGTGTTTTATTTTGTGCGAGTTTCACGGATTAAGTGTTTTATGGATTGAATGTGTTCGTTTGAAAAAAATAATATGTTATGGTTGCAGTTCATACAATAGATTCTATAGGAATTGAATAATCTATTCATTTTTATTTATTCACCTTATAATTCTCAAGGGATTTTATATCTAGCAAAGAGAAAGATATGGTCAAAATCCATTGGAGAACTCATAATTCTAGTACTTAAATGGAAGAAAACGATGTTCTTGAAAATAGAATAATAAGTGAAATGGAGTTGAAATCACAACAATCCAATCAATTAATGAATATAAATTGAATTTATAATCAATAGCAATAGCTCAACATATTTTCTGGAAAGTGAAATAATGTTTAATTAAAATACAATTGCTTTCGCAACAATTTGCACATTGTGTAGCAAGTATTCACATTTCAATGAACAAATTCACAAGCAGTTTAAGCTTATTAAAAAAAAATAACAAAAAAGTGACTTTGTTTTAGATCTTTTTAAATATAGGTTACATTTAAAATATTTTGTGCGCAATTACAAATTCTAATCGAACAGTTTGTGCGTTTTTATATAATTAAATCACCAACAGCTTAAGGCTGGCGTTTATCGTATGTAAAATGAAGCGATTTTGTACCAATTGAATTCCTACAACAAACAAACCCTGAATAATGAATTTCATCATATTATATATCAAAATAATCCTAAAACTCCACAGATTTCGAACGAGTTATTGAAAAATTAATCTGATTAATAGTTTAGAAGAAAATTACGTCCAAAGTTAGCACATTTTATGCAAAGAATGTGCTATATTTTTACTTATTAATATAATTATTGAAAGAAAATGAAATATGTCGTAATAATCTACATTGAATGTAGTTATGGTTCAATACATTTTTTCGTCAGAAAACAATGCTGTTTACTGAGGAAGGTCGTTCCGAAAATATCATCAATTCCCGTGTAATTCGGCCATATTGAATAAAACCGGCAAGTTACATATAGTTTTCTGCATTTGACTGGACAAATATTAGTTCATTAAGTCTCATATAGATAGCGGGAAATAGTGCACTATATTTTAATAAATGTTATTTGCGTTTATCACCTTTAAATTATTTATAAAATTAATGTTATGAGTAATAATTTAAATAATTAATACTATGGAAAAACACAAACAAAGATTTTTAATTAATTTTCAAGAGATACTCAATAGATGTTTCTCCCCTCTTCTTGACAATGTTGTGTATGTATGCTTATTGCTGCTTCACATTCAATGAATATGAGAAAGACAAAAATATCTTTTATAGTTATCTCTGCGCGTCGCGTTTTTAAAACACCGACGGATACAAAAACTAATAAAAAAATTATAGAATGATTGTAATGTAAGCAGAAATTATACTTTCCAAAAATGTATTTAGTTTTACACTATGTGTAGAATAATAGTTGGGGTTATTCATCCCAAATAAAGAGAATTTTAAATTTTGGTATACTTATGACATATGATTATTAACATTGATGTCAATTTTTTTATAATTACAATTTAAAATAAAATGGAATCCCGGCCAGGAAAGGTTCATTTTTATTTCGGATAGAAAAATGTTTCAAATAAAAGTTGAGGATCTTAAAAAATAAGTAATTTTTGTTACCAAACTTTTATTGTAGGACTTTCAGTTTTCATTTTATAAGCGGAAGAATTTCATCTACCTAATAAATTCCCTTAGAAATAAACAATTATTTTTAAAATCCTCTTTGTGTTGGCTGTGGAGATATTAATTATTGAAATAGTTATTTTAATGACAAATAAAACGTCAAAGTTCCCTCATATTCAACATATCATTCACAAACGCCTCCAGTTTGAAAAGAAAAAGGGTGTAGAGAAATGTCTTTAATCCATTGTAAGGTAATAAATATCACACTAAATTATAATATCCTTCCAAGTACTCGGCTTTAACTTTAAAAGACAACAATCCATTTTTTTCAATTAATCATTTTTGATTTCCTATTAAATTTTCAATCAGAAACTTATTTGACCGAATTCACCGGGGAAAGTACCATGACGGACACATCACCATTTTTTAAAGAAATTTAAAAGAGAATAGGTCGTTTGATAATGCTATACAAAAATATTTAGTTATTCAAGTTCTACACTTCTATTTAAAATATTTGTCTATCCCAAAAAAGTATAATCCAAGAACTGACAATACTAAAACAAATGGTTAATGAGGGAAAATAAGAAAATTCCTTCAAGATAAATGAGTGAGTAAAGCGCAAATCATATTTTCTTTTTCATATTCTATTTAATGTAACATAGGAAAATTTAAAACAAAAAGAAATGCTGCGTTTTTTTATTATATTTTATTTCGACGGAATGTTATTCGCCATTAAGAGTGTTATTTTAATATTCTTTTAATAAACCAATTTATCTATAAAAAAATATCATAACTTTGTAAGGTTTCAACTGTTTTTTAGTGGAACCTCTGTAGATTTTTATGCAATCAAATTCTCTATCGATTCATATTAGCATTAAAAACAATAAAGATAGATGGATTCGAAATTTAGGTCTGTAGAATTAGCCTGCTAGATTTCCACATCTTTCCTAAAGAATATTGATGCACGCGTAAATAGAACAGGAATTACTCAATTATGAAAAAAAAAAAATGTGAGGAAAGAAATTTAGAAATAACTCAAAAACTACTTGCTCTGGATATATAGATATATAATATTTTTATGTTGCAAATCGATCTGTGAGATAAAATATTGAACATTCCATTTAAAAAATGAATTATGCTATTTTTAATTGGGCACTGAAATATGGATCTTATGGAAATACCTATTGTCAAAATTGACAAATGTTTTTTTTTAATACCAGAGGGATCTATTAGTAAAAATTGAAAACATTTTTCGAAAGGTCTATTTGGTGTTAATATTCGAAAAATAAATTTTTAACTCAAAAACTGTAACAATTATGTGGATATAAATTCATATAAGTGGATGGACAATTAAATGGGGAATCCAAAAAATAATAATATGTAGTGTTCTATTTAAAATAACAAAGTTGGTAGCCATTTCCGATATAATCAGTCAAGAACCCCGTAAACTTTTAATGGCCGTTATTAGTGGCCCACCCTGTATACATAATTTTATCCATTTTATTTCACTAAATTACACCTTTAAAAAATGATTTTTTCTTAAAAATGAGAACAAAAATATAATAGCATGCATTGAGTAATTCTTTCGATGATACGACAAAATTCATCAAATATATTTATACACTGTCTAAATAATAAATAACATATTCATTAATAAAAAAATCGATCGCGTCAGCGTCGGTTGTCGAATACACAGACACACACATAGATAAGGAAACCAAACTGCAGTGTTCTACATATTTCTCAAATAGTTCGCTATTAAAATCGAGAGGCCATCACCTCCTTGACGATTGGCAACTATCTCTGTCATCACATCATTCCTTTTCTAGTAAACGCCAGCCTTAAATAAATGTGTTTTATTCAATTGAGGATATTCTGCAAGCTAAATATTAAATTAAACTTTTATTTTTATCACCAAAATCTAAACAACTTTTATAAAAGCTATGTATAGATATAATGTAAAATTAATAGATAATGCAGACGTTAAACATAACATTTCCCGTGTGGAATTTCATACATGTGTATGACGCTTTGAAAATAAAAATACAGTATATTATTATTTTCATTATATCATTGTATCTAAGGGAGTATCATCCATGGCTTATGAAAAGTTAGCGGGTTAAGCCAAGTTACCAGTTCATCTATTGTAGGTAATTTATTGTAATGACCGAGGTGTGATAGAATCACACCTTTTTGTAAATTCCTGTGTATATGGCCGGGGATGTTCAAAAGTTTTAGATTATTAGTATTATTATTAGTAGCCCTGAATATAAACTCACTGTATATGTACGGATGACTTAAATTATAAAAATCGATATCTTCTTTGCAATATTTTAATCCTAATAAAGTGTATTATCACCATCACAATTTAATATTCATTATCTTTTTCTCGGGCCATGATACGTTCTGTTTTATATCGTGCAAAAGAGCTTATGAAAGGGTGTGCGGGGGCGGTAAATAAATAATTTGCAATATTCCCTTCTCCTCGCAGCGACGGCGAAGGGGGCGGATAAGGAAGAGGCGGAGGAGGGGAAAACGCGATATAAACGATTTCCCAATTTCCTCCGACGAAAATAATAATAATTGTTCTGGAGATTGGGCGAGATTAAGGATTTAACTTTTGCGCGTCCCGCCGGAGGAGGAAATTTAATCCCCCAATATTTGATCCTCGCGTCTTAGTTGCTAAGCTAAAAGTAATAGATAATAATGATGGGAATAATTCGAGGATTTCTCGAAAATTAATAGAGAGCCGAAAGAGAAAATGGATGACGGACAGAAACGAAAGGGGAAATTGTTTAATTTTCGTGTAATTAATAAAAATTGCCCTTTCGAAATATTTGATATAAAATTGTATTATACACAAAAATATTCAATTTTGTACGTTTAAGCGTATTTTATTAAATACGTCAAAATGATATTTTAATATTTTCAAAATATGTTTTGCTTTTTGTGACATTAGAATAGATTATCTAAATATATTTTTTCTACACATATTAAATAATTTATATATATATATATATATATATATATATATATACAGAGAGTTTTATGTAACACCGAACATACTAGAATGTACTCAATGTACATTTTCCTATGTTCGATATGTTCAGGAACGCATCAAAGCATTGGGTGCGATGTGATTGGCTACGATTTCTAATGTCAACTATTATGTCAAGTGCAACATGTGTAATTATGAATATTATACTTAACCGCAATGCATACCATAAAAATCTTTTCCTCCTTTGTATACATTATTGATACGTAAAGATGTCCAACTCTTCGTCTACTTCTGCTTTAAGAGCCAGAACAGTAAATACCACTTGCTTGCGATAACTGACAAGTGTAAGTCATTTTTGACGGAAAAGGGTGTAGTTTGGGTTGACTATATTATATATATATATATTGTTATCAATGATACGTTGAGTGATATTTCAACATATCATCGATATCAGTATCAGATAATGATAGGTTGGTTCTGAAAACCATATTCACCAAATTAACTTATTAAAAAATATAGTAAAAACAGTGTTTTATTTCTAATTCTTAATATTTTTTATATTTCTGGAATTTATTAATAAAATTCTTGATGATTTTTTGCTATTGTAATTCTCAGATTTAAATATTTGTAATACCTGTTAGGTATACAGAGGAGTATCAGAGTATACAGAGGAGGATCAAGTAGACCTTACATTGGACCAGAACCGATGATATAAAAATTAAAGACCATGCATAAAAAAAGTGGACGCTAGACAGACATGACAGGCGCTGGGATAACCTGACAGGACACATACACATCAAACTAATATTGGAAAAACCCTGCCATGAACTAGCTACTGACACTCTAAGACTCAGCAGAAATTACCTTAGAATAGTCACAGGCATGATATCTGGACATTGTACCCTAAGGAAACACCTGCATAACATCAAACTCTTTACATGCAGGCTGTGTCGTAAAGAGGATGAAGATACCTCTCATATACTATTCAAGTGCGACGCACTTACCACCTGGAGGGAAGAAAACGTGGTTCTAGGATATCCAGCCTACTTCCAGAAAAAAAATATTCTAAATTTGCTGGGATTGGCAAACGAGACCGAACTTTTCGATTAACAGTTATTAAAGAAGTACAATTTGCCCCTTGGCTGCGGTCTGCGGTGCTAGGCAACAATAACACACACTTCCATTGCATATACAACAAAAAAAAACGTTAGCCTACTTTTGTTTTAATTTTATCAACATAAGAAGAATATTTTTTTTTAATCGAATTTAGCACATTTTTGTCAGTTTAACTTATTATTCGATTTCGCACTGTTTTTTTTATTATTTTTTGTTCGCCATTTTATGTGGACATTTTTATATTTTTTTAATATTTAAATACCTTTTAGCCTGTTTCCGTTGTTTGGAAAATATCATTCTGTATATTTTCGTTACATATTAATTTCTATTGATTTTGGACCAACTTTTATGGTCAGTAAAGTTCTTGTTTCTATTAAAAATATATGATTAATACTTTTTACCACTTCAATCGTTTAAATAAAGCCTATCTACGAAATTTGTGAAATAATTGACAATAATTGTTTTCAAGCAATTTTTCATTCATAATATTCCATTCAAATTTCTATCTTTTCAGTAAAATTCTTACTTTTGATAAAATGTTCATCGTTGACGATGCTACTTGAAATTAGACAAAAGATGATGCTTGCATCGTCTTTAATTTATTATGATTAAAATTCTTACTGTATATTTTAGTTTTTCAGCTGAATTCCGCTTGTTTTAATTTTCGCTTGCACAAAATAAAGGAATATCTTCTACTTTTCTGTCAAATTCCAAGTGATTTTGTCTGTTATCATTTATTTTCTGACTGTTTACAGTTTTAATACTTTTTATTCGACTTCTAGATAATTGTTTGAATTTTCAGTCAAATACTCAATTTCTTACAGATATCAGTTGACTAAATTCTACAAATAGGCCTCGTTAGGCTTTCTTCCTTTGAAACAACCAAATACCAGTCCTCAGCACTGCCAACCCACCTCATTGAGAAAGGCTAGAAACAGCATAGATCCCTAATTTTCCCATATCTGGCCATTCTTCGCCCAGTATGGGACTACTGCCCACCGGAAGTCCTAGGATTTGTCCTCCAAGCAGCACCCTCAACAGTCTGGCAATTCTTCAATCCCCAGTCTATAGAGATGTGCTCTAAGATAGAGATTGTTCACTTTAAAGTTGCAGGAAATTATTGGCAGATTTTCCACTCAGACACCATAGGATTTCCTTGAAAAGTCTGCAGTCTGTTGTTTCGTCCCATCTACTTCTAAATTTCGTTAGCCGTAAAGGCGCACATATTAACATTGGTTTTATTAATTTCATGTCTAAATATATAGAAAATACTGTAACGGCATTAAATTCGCTGATTTTTGTATTTTTAAATTCTATGCATATTTTACAAAAAGTTCGTGTTAACATAATTCAGATGAAAAAAAAAAAAAAATTGTACTGCGAAAACGCTCGATTCTATCGCTTAACTATAATATATAAGTGAAATCAACAAATTCTCTCTCTCATTACTATTAAAATTGGGAACGTTGCCAACTGTGCTACTGGAATTGAAAAGCAGTGCCGTATCGAGAATAAAATTTATTTCAAGCTGAAGAAATACAATCCTATTTTAAATAACCCCACTGCCGATCTAGTCATACAGTCTATGATTAAATTTGATGTTGTGTAAAAATATATACTGTATAATTATAAATGCAAAGAATATTAAAATGATATATTAAAATAATCCACTTCCCTCTCCTTGTACAAGTGACCATTTATTGTGATAAGTCTAGGGTGTATCAAAGGAGATAAAAGAGGCAAATAGAAAAATATTCTTTTTGCTTTTTATTGAGTGAGTGCGTATATATCGTCCCTCCTGGTCATGTTTTAGCAAAGTGTCCCTTTAGCAGCGCCGGGGCCCTTCTCCCGGCCCGCAAGACAATTTACATTTCTTTTCAACGCGCCCAGTGGATGTATGGCCCTCGAGGGCCCACTCTTCTATCACTTACTTGTTTTCATGGCCGTTCGCAAAAATATATATCGTAATCATATATAATGGAAGGGCGAAACGTGGACGCACAAGAAAAATAGACGGAGACTAAGAAAGGGGAGGGTTGGAATAAAATAAAAAAAAGAAGTGCAGTCCAAGTGGAAATCTATACTCCCAGGAGTTGTTTATTTAACGAGCGATTTCAACGCTTTTATTTTTTGTGGGGGGATAAATTGATGAATAAATTTTACGATTAAAAATAATCAACAGTATTTATTTCACAAAAAAATGATTTTATGAATAATATAAATTTTAATATTCCATTTATTTAAAAAATCTCAATTACAAGACGTTATTATTTATTTTGTTATTTCTTATTGTAAAAATTTCAAAATGCGGATTTTTAAAATAACATAAGAAATTATTAGATTTTATAACCACATCAAGCAGTGAATCAGATTTTTACTTACTTTATAACAGATACATATATAACTAACAATTCGTCATGTCTTCGCTATGCAAATATAAATGACAAATATTATATAGTCTAATAAAATGTTCAGCCACAATTCATCTAGCGTATGGAAAACTAGTGATGGCCATTTCGGTTTTTCGAACCTCAAATATATGTCCATATGCTAGATTAATGGTGGCTGAACATTTTATTAAATGAATTTCGTTTCCTGTTTTCATAAACAGGACAAGTTCTCGCCTTCCTTTAGTGGACGAAAAAATGATTCTCGGTCATCCACCTTATAGACCCAAATCGTTGACGATGCCACATTAAATTAGGCCAAAGAGGGAGTTTGCGTTGTCTTTCATTCATTATGATTATATAGTCTACCGATTTATATAAGATTAGACTGGCATATGGAAATGGCTGTTTTGGTAAGACATACCTTAAGAATGAAATACATATAAGGCTAACAAATTATATTTGTATTCAATTTAAAGTGCACGCAAGGTACTCCGATGATGGAGGGGAAAGGGAGAAACAGAAATGCAGGAAAACTGGAAAGTTGCGGAAACAAGAAAAGGGGGAAGCGTGAGAGCACATTCGTGCGGGGGGTGGCATTGGCGGTGGTCTTGAGTGGAAACGGGCGAGGCGAGGAAAACTTCTTCGAAAGAGTATAAAATATGCGGATGAGTCCCGAGTCGGGGCCCGACGGTTTTCTGGTTTTCTGGAGCCCAGGAGCCGTGGATTTGCATATACAAAACGTCAGATGCCGGTGCACCAGAATGGCTTTATCGTGTACTCGCACGCCGTTACCAACCCACCCCCGGCTCAAACACACACATACACACACACACATCGTCGCTCTTTCTCTTTTCAGCTGTGGAAATCGATTTTTCTCGCCAACCCCTTTTCCGCCACCCTGGAAAACGCACACGTCCGCACGCCGCCGGTTTTACGTCTAAATAATTTTCTTATCAATCATTTTTACGACGAAGCAAATGTTTTCATTCAATATTTATTTACAACATTTTCATTGAGAGGAGTCAATACGTCAACACTGAGAAAGCACCCAAGCAAAAATACAAAATGGATATAAATTATAAATATTTTCAAACATCAAAGTTCTGAAATGATAATACACAAAAAGTGTATGTAAATAATTTATCACGTTTATTTCTTACAAAATTATCATTCTGCTACAAAAATTTGATATACTTTAAGCTAATATATAAATAAGACATATTTCTTAATTCATAAGAAAACAAATCTCATACTACACTAGGGATTTTGAGTTAAGTTGACACATCATAAATCTTATAATTTGCAGAAATGCTTTGTCGTACCACATCTCTATTTCTGTTATGTAAACCTAAGTATCAAATAATTATTAATTAAAATAACTTCTAGCCGGACAATTACCTCGCCGTACATTAGATTATAAAATAAATATGTAATCTTTTTTATTGCTACCAGTTGTAGACCTGTCTCAACAACAGGGCATTTTTATCACTGTTTGACATTGTCAATCTTTCTGTAATTTTCTTAAAATTTAAACAAAGTAATAAATATTTTCCTAACTTTTTTATGAGAACGGAAGTTTTTATTATGAAATCAATGACTCTTACAAATTGAGTTAATTGAATTGTTTGTTACTATGACGAGAATAATCTTACCAAAACCTAAAACGTACTCGCTGCATTTATGGAATCTTAAATTTAAAAAGTCATATTAAAAAAATCTATGTAAATAGTAATTATCATATCATTAGTAACACTTCGATATACTGACTATAAATGAACAAATTCACAGTTAGGAAAAGCAAATTTTATATCATTTGAATGAACCATGTTAATTATACAATGACTCTCAAATTAAAAATATTCTCATACAACTAATTTACTGATTTAGATTATGTTCAATGTCTATGAATTAAAGAAATTTCAATGAACAACATTAAGATATAATTTAAATTACTTAAATATAACTGGAAAAGAAACATTTCTGATGGGATTTAAACTGGGAGATATCGGTTCAAATCCCATGAGAAATGTTTCTTTTCCACTTATATTTTATTAATTTCAATTAAATCTCAATATTGTATATTGAAATTTCGTCAATTCATAGATAAAAATATAATTTAAAAGGAATATGAATTTAATTAATTCAGGTTCGATGTTTTTTAGACAGAGATTGAATTGCGCGAAATATTTTATGAGATTATTTCTAAACGCACAAGGTAAATCCTCTCAATTCCTCTTTTCTTTAAAAGTTCAAAATAAAAATGAGAATTGGTAGAATATTCCTTGTCTGCATTTGCCTTTTCAATTGCCCATTAAATGCTCTGATCACGTATTTCCCCGTAACCTCTTCTGATATCCGCGGCTTCTTTTGTTAAATAAAAGCGGCAATCTTCAAAGACCTGATAAACTGTGAATCACATACGTATAGTGGTTTATTAAAAAAAATCGTACAGTAACTGCTTTTGTGTAGATCCTAATATTAACGTATCCTGATTAGTAATGGAACTAATACATTGCTTGTTCTCTAACTTTATTTCTAGAAACATATCTTAATTAGTATTTAATTTAGATAAAAACACTTCAAACGCGTTGTATCGTCAGTTTTTCATCACTTATTTTACTTCCGTAAACATCAACAATTTTATTTCAAAATGAACCCAGTTCGATCTATATAGTTATTTGTGATTGCCCATCACTAGGGCAAAATCGAGTAATATTAGTAATCGAGTATTTCTAAATGAGCAATCTAAAAAAATAAAGCCAATAACTAACAATAAATTAATGTTTTTCAATAAATAGAGAATTATTTACAGTTATAAAATATGTTGCATTAATAAATTGTCATATACTTAATTTTTCAGAAACAAAAAAAAAAATCGAAAAGATCGTCTTTGGCTATCTCTAATTAAAACTATTAACAAGACAAAATACATATAAAAAATAATTATTAAGTTATTATGTCGAAATAAAAAAAAATTTCGTACGCATAAAAAATTAAACTAATTAATTTCACCAATACAAAAACATGTTAAAACTCATAAATTCATCATCTAACTATCAAAAATCCTCGAATAGTTTATAACCAAATATATGTAAAAAGAAATAAGAGCATATTTCATGTCACAGTTAGTTATTGGGGTTAAACATAAAGTCACTAAATTCAGTATATTAATTCCTAATCGAAAATAAAGTTCCTAAGCTCTGTTACGCAGATATAGTAAAGATTTATATTCTTATATTCTTTATTATTTTATTATATTGGCACTCGGTATTTGTATTGTTGTCCCATCTAAAACACTTATTGAAACATGTCTGTCATTAATTATTGAAGGTGATAAAATTAAGTACATATTTTTTACATAATAAACTTGCATTCTGGGTATGCTGAGCTTTAAACAAATGCACATTAAAACAACTACTTCTCAGGCAAACGTACTTACGCAACGTAAGTCAAAAGTCACACAGCTAAATGTGGAAATAATCAATTAATTATTTTCAAATCATTTTTATTTAATATAAATGCTTTATAGGACGTATGGGCCATATAATTCCATTTATGAAAATAATAATAATAATAATTTCATTGCACAAGAAGTAAACTTTCGCTAAAGATAAAAATACAACAGTTTCTTAATTGTATAATTGGACTATTTATAACTGGTATCGTCTGCAATTTAAGTCTTTTACCCACTAAAGTTTCATAATTATTTTTAGATGCTCTATACTCGAAAAATATCACAAAGCTATATTTTAAATTGATATGGAGCAAAGATCTGTGGACGATAGCCCATATTTGGGAGTATATTATAAAAACATTTATTTATTATATTATGTTAGATTATAACCATTGTATTATTTTGTCAGATTATAAGGATTTAGTAGTATATTAATGTAATATTTCCTTCTAATTTGTAGTAATAATTTCTTATTAAAATACGAAAATTCATTAATAATTCTCAACATTTGTGATGTGTAAATACAAACAAAGTTACCCCTCTGAATATCCGTTTAAATAAAATTGAAAACACCTACGTAACTTTCCCATCCGTTATAGAAATTAATTATACCCTTCCACAAACAGTAATGGCACACTATTAATACTAATAAAACGTTCCGCGGAGCAGAGGAAATGTATTCTTAAAACGCAAGACACATAAATGGTTCAGTTTGCTTGAATTAAAATGTAATACATCTAATTTAGTTGAAGGCAGCGATTATTGTATTAAATCAAAACATGAATGTAAACACCAGATCCCCCTTCTTTGTCAGTTGAAACAATTACTCTCAAGCTGCTCGGGGATCGCGATGCGATGCGATACAGCAATGCGCTCCGCAAATAGTAGAGAGAAATTAATGTATTTATTCCATTACTTTGCGAAAATTGAACAACCAACGGAATTAAATAGAAGAATGGGGGATCGTTCAATGAATTATGTGGTTTTAAAATTTAATTATTGTGAAAACTTTATTTACAATTGTTTATGTAATATACACTCGTGGACACCGAAGTAAATGTCTGTTAGCATAAGAAAGCCCAGATTTGAATCCTGTCAAAATTTTCTGCTATTAATTAGGGCGACCATTTAGGATCTTCGAATACATCTTCATTAGGAGTGGAAAAACATTCGAGAATTAAATAGTGTGTACTCTACACTATTTAATTACTTAAATTCTGTGACAACGTAGATATAAATCCTAGTAATAAAACGAAAGTAATTTGGCAATTATGTATAACTACACGATACCGTTAGTTAAATTAAATGTTTAATATCTTTTTTTATTTCCAACACTTATTTTATAGATAATGTTTCACATGTAGTAATACAAAATCATAAAAAAAAACAATTTTCTTATGCCAAAAAATATTCACTTCGGTGTGTGCATTTTTTTATCCACGTATATATTTTATATAAATTCTATTTTTGAATAAAATTATTCCTATTTTAATATTGTAAGAGAAATTTATTTGATGTTTGTTTGTTTGTTTGTGAAATTTCATACACATTTTCGATTATTGTTGATGAGCCATCCTCCTGGGAGAGATAAGGCATTTGTGCTTTGCATATCTTGTTTGAATTTCTTCGTAATTTACGAAGTAAAATTCTTACCTTCAAAACCATTTTTCTGTTATAATAAAAGCCGTTCATCAATCCATCCAGGGCTTCACTATAGACAGCCCCATTAAATAATCTCAAAAGGTTATGTGCCCAGTTACGCGAATAAGCTTGAACCGAAACTAAGACCTGTCTGCTAGCCTCGTCAACTACAACTGCAATTGATCATCAGCCAAGTTAGCACCCGAGTGCAGTCTATTGCCGGATAAGTTGACGTCTGGTTCTGCAAGCTGTTTACCCGCCTGACACCGAACGACCTCCGTCTGCCCCACCGTCCGACAGCGAAAGCCACGTTCAAGCATTGAGAAGTTAGCAATGACTTTAAAAAAAATCTAGTCATGGATACCGTCAAGTCGCACCTCGAAATCTTGTCCGAAGACTCTAACGGCCACGTAAATGTGTGCATCCTGGTTGGGTCATGACGTGAATTCTGGGGATGCTTCCGCTGAAGTTGCAAGACGTACGCACTGAGACAACATCAATGCTGCCGAAAAAAAAAAAAAATGGAGACCCTGAGAGAACGACTGAGATTAGAGGAGGACAGGCTCATTGACAGCAACAAGATCACGGGACAAATCACTTGCGCTCCTCACCAGGAACACGAGTAACCACAGACGCCAGCACAACTAAAGACAGCCCAACTTATCGAGACAGGACAGCCCACTAGTCAGCTGCTGGTGTGGGCTGAGAGGGCACGTGAAGAAGTACTGCCACAATAAGTCCTGTACTTCGCCTACTGCAGCGAGCATTATATTTGTAACACGTGTGATGCGAAGGTCAATTTGTGAAGGATTGCACCAAAAGGCAAGACAACCGGCGCAGTGAAGAAAAAGTGGTAAAACGATCCAAGGCCGAGCAACAGGTGAGCCATGATCTCTCTATGACTGTGGACAACCAACCTGCAGAATCTCAACGCACGTAAGGATGTGGGAAACTACTGGTACCAGGACTGTGATTCTACTCAGCACATGATCTCTAACGGATGCTGGTTCTCAAATCTCATCGAATTGGAAGTCCCTCACGATATCACCATCAGTAACTCGATTCGTCTAGAAGCTGTTGGCCGGGGTGAGGTCGAACTGGAAGCGTTTCACTGAGAGAGCAGGTACCAAGTCATACTTCCTATACGTGCATAAATTTAAGTTAAATCTGTTCTCAGTCAGCCAGATCCTGGATAGAGGCTATATACAGTCAGCCGAGAAGAATAAATCAGTTTTCAGGGCCGTGGATCAGCAGTAAATAGTCACCATGGCAGAACGAGAGGGCAATCTTTTCAAAATGATGTTGCGAAGTACCTGATTACAGAATGATGCAAGATATGACACGAACGCACCAGAACGTGAATTACGTCATCTGAACGACAAAAATGCCCGATACTGGATCTTGTTCATGTTGACCCCTGTGAAATGAACGTGTGGTCGCTTGGTCGAGTCAAATACTTTCTTTGTTTAAAGACGACTACTCTCACTATCGCACCGTGTATATTCTAAGTGCCAACGACGAGGCACCCGCCAAACTTGAACAGTACCTGAAGAGATTTAAAACCCAGTTCGCGAGGCAGATAAAGTATCTCAGGTCTGTCAATGGGAAAGAGATTAAGAACACCAAAAGGACTTGGGAATTCTGCACTCTTTTTCTACCCAATACACGCTAGAGAAAAAATGCAGGCTAGAGCATGAAATGCGAACGGTTGTGGAAGCTGCCGCTTTTGCATTCACGCACGAAACTGGACCATAACCTTGGGCTGAAACAATAAACTACGCCACAGTTAGATTAAAGGAAAGTGCAAACTTTCGGAAATTGCTGCTATGTGCTGATCGCCACACACAAAATGCGCAAAGATAGATCGGAAATCTCGGAAGGGGATTTTCGGAGGGTGTGACTAGGACAACCCATCATATTGTGTATAACTGAAGGACACGAACGTGGTAGTTAGCTCCGTAGACGTGATCTTCGATATAGATAAAAAGCTACAACGCCCAATATTCGAGACGGTCACCCAATAAGATGTCTGCGCGAAGACAAACTCAGGGAGTCCTCAGAGAGGAGGAGATCGACTCGGAAGAGCTGCATCCTAGAAAACTGAATAGACAGAAGGAGCCATCGCCCCGCAGACGAGGACATCGAATAAGCCAGAACCTCCAAGCCCCAACCAGGTATTCCGACTACTTACTTGGGTATTTTCGTGGCGGAGGAACCACAAATGCAGCCGTAGCCAACGAGGTTGAAGAGGTATTGACTGACGCACCCAAGGATCGATCCGAAATGAAAGCCATGTCAGCAGAAATCTAGTCCCTGAGGCATATGGATACTTGGAAGCTGGATGTGGAGGGAGAAGTCTGATGACAGATTCATCGCTGGTGGCTTCGAGCAAGAACGTGGCTTCGATTATATCGAAACGGGGATTATTTAATGGGGTGTCGATAATGAAGCGCTGAACGGATTGATGAAAGGCTTTTATTTTAGCAGAAAAATGGCATCGAACCTCCAACAAATTATTTGCACCGCATCAACCAGCTTGACGTGTAAGTGAATGATTTTTATTTAGTGACAAATAGTTAAATTCAACATTGTGCAAAGGTGTATCATTTTTTCTTATTAAATAATGCGAATCCTGGACAAAGAGTCTTCTGGTCGATAGCTCAGACAGACTATCAGATACATGTATTGTAGTAATTTGTGTTAATTTTTTTTGTGTTATTTGTATAGTCTGAAAATATATTACGCATAAGTATATTTAAGTCAGCCCACCGTTTAGATAAGTGTCATTCCTCATTTAAGTGGACGCGCAATCATGCTTCGGAACGCGTGTTTTTAGTTTAGTGTTTTAGTAGAAATAATTGTTAACCACAAAGTGGTTAAAAAAATCCTTATTTCCTCATCTCTGAGATTTAACGAGAATTTGTAGAGAACGGGACGTGGCGATTTTGTCCACTCAGACATCAATGTTTGATCTTACGAGCGGTGAATCGTATAATTAAAATTGTCATCGGGACAAGAAGCTTAAGAAAGGTATGGATAATAGATCATTTACAGAGCAGAAGACCTCTGATCGATAGCCGACAGACTAACACCTATATGTACTGTAATAATTTATGTTATATTGTTTTGTATTGTCTGTATAGTCTGAATAAAGATGTGTGTATATATAGATCATTTATTAAAATGGAATAATCATTGTTTCTTTAATACTTTCAATTCAGGGGAAATTGAAAGATTTGTGAACCTGTGAAAAAAATTTCCTTCGTAAATTACCGATAATCCATGTAGATTCTTCGCGCAACAATATTAAAAATAATATTATCATAATATGAACTGTATTAATGATATGAGGGCTTTTAATTATTAATGAAGTCAATATAATTTAATAAAAATTCTTGTCGCAAAACACCTTAAGTGTATGCAAAACCACCACGGACGATGTTCATGCGTCCGTAGCGAAAAGTTTTTAATCAGAAATTCCGAATACGGGAACGGTGGATTGATGTGCCTATTTTTGGGAATACGGGAGAAAGTTAATTATCCAAATAAGCGATGGAAGAGTACGTAACAGACACGATTATCAATCACGGTGACATTGCGAGGAAACGCGCCAACTGCTCTCGGCACTGAAAGGGATTGATCGTGCATCTGCTAAACCGGCGAACAACTTTGCTAAACTATTTCCCTTACGTGCAACACTCGCTCTACTTCTAAAATTCCACGACGGTGCGCGAAAAAGACAACTTGGACGACTTGCATAAATCTAAAGTGTTTGTGTTAGTTTAAAATAACACGAATTAAATGACGAACATTTATTTTCAACTAATTTTCTTTTAAAATTTGCTTTATTTAAAAAAAAAATACTCAGGTAACAGTTTCCATGAATCATAAATTATAAGAAATATGATGTATATCGTCTGTATGTCAAGTTATACGTAAGCAAAATATTGATAAAGACTGTCCCTAATGAAAATATTGACTATATCATTTCTGAAATAGATGATGGAATACCATTATGATATCTATTATTTTTTTAAATTTCTATAATATAAAAAGTAAATATAAATTTTTGTTACATTAAATTGTATTTTAATAAAATATAGCTTTATAGACGTGCTTAGTCTTCCTCTTTAATATTTATTTAATGAACAAGATATATATAGGTGAGTACGTGAAGTTTTCTTGATAGTAATATTTATATTATGTTCCTTTCTTCGCTTCTTATTTTAAAGTGCTATATGTACATTTGGAGCAGATTGTCCACTTGATCAATATTTTTTTTATGAAATTGACAAATAAATAAACATAATCATTGTACTCGTACATAAAGTATTTGAGAAAAAAAATTGAAGAACGGTATATTGTTATATATAAATGAAAATTAATAAATCACACCTCTTTTTTTTAAATACTTGTTAATATATTAACATATTTTAAGAAATGATTCTGTCTCTCAATATAACACTTATGACTTTGTTTGTTAATACTTATTTATCTTATGTGAATACGGTTTGAACAAATTTAGCTTGTCTTTATCAAAAATGGGGTAGAGATAAGCTAAATTTGTCGAAACTGCAGTCGCATGAAATAAACAAGAGTTATACAAACAAAGTAATAAATGTTTTATTGTGAAATTAACATGTATAACGAAGTAGAAGGCTCCACATTACAGGATTGTGTCTCTCTTTTTTTTCCTATTTAAAATGTAAGTCATTTATTTATTTTTTTCACAACAAGCAAATAAAAACATAAAAATATGATTAATTGTGTGTGTCTGCGTGTTTTGGAGCTTTTTACGAGGGAGACATGAAGGGCGATTTATTTTTTCCCACTCACGTTGATAGAATACCGTATTTCAACCTAAAAATATAAGAAAAATAATTACTTTACGGTTACCTGAGAAAGTGCCTAGAAATCGCAATGATTTTAATTAATTCCATTAAAATTATGAAAACGTTGTTCGATTTATTTGATACTAATTAATTAATTGAATTAAATAATTATCGAATCATTTTCATCAATAAAATAATTTAATTAATTCGCTATTTGATTTGAATATGACGTGCAAATTTAATTCCAATTATATGAAATTATTTTCATCATCTCGTTCGAAAACTATACGATAATCGATTTTTTTAAAACTTTTTCAAATTAACTTGGTTTTGTTTCACTATACTACTATACTTCACTCTAGTATTATGAAACAAAACCAAGTGTTTAATTTGTAAAAGTATTTAAAAATTAGTTAAAATGTTATAATTAGTAATAGTTCTTCACGCTAATTAATCTGTTTGAGTTAAGAATCGGAACAAAAACGGCCGTGTACTGGCAAAGGGGAGCATCCAAGAAGATGTTGCCCACCAAATGTACAGGATGGTGCATTTTGGTGGTGCTACATATGCAAAACTTCTTTATTTTAAGATAAATCGACGTTTTCGTTTTTAATGATAAAAGCAATGGCAAAGAAAAAAAAGGTTCTATCTTTAACTGTTTCCGGATTATAATTTATTTTATTTTTCGAGGGTGCCAGTACCTCCGTTATTATTTAAAAATTGAAAAAATGTAATGAACACTTTCTCAAAGCAACATTTTATGCTGCATTCAAAGTCAGCATAAAATGTTGCTTTGAGAAAGTGTTATCAAACCTCGATTTTTTTAATTATGCTATAGTCGACATAGACGTTATTGAATACTGTTTTTTTTTTTTTCGCAGATTCCAAATATATATTATGCTGAATTTCAAAGTTAAAAACATTTTTATGAAACCATCATAGACTGTAATGGAAACAAACAAAGAAAAAAAGTAAACAGTCATACGATATTATTTACTTATTGTTTTATAACTTAATACGGTAATAGTTCGCCATTTAGTGTAATATTTTTAAGCCATTGTTTTTATCATTAAAAATTTGTCTAAGGTCGCGAAAGCGGTTTTTATATCTCTTAAAATAAAAAAAGTTTTCCATATGTGGCACCACCAAAATGACCTTATACAGGTTACTATATATATTTGGAATCTATGGGAAAAAACTGTATCTAATAATGTAATTTTCGACTAGTCACAATTAAAAAAATCGAAGTTTGAGGTTATAACTCAAAAACTAAAAATGATAAATAAAATCTAATAAAATATTCGAATTCAGTATAAAATGTTGTTGTTTTTATTATATTTTTCTATTATTAATAATAACGGAGTTACAGGCACCCTCAAAAAATGACTCGTCGTCATCTTCCGGTTATAACTCGGAAACGGTTAGACACATCAGTTTTTTCTTCACCATTGTTTTTACATTAAAAATTGGCCCAGGGTCGTGAAAAGGTTTTTTCATATATCTTAAAATAAAAAAAAGTGAAATATGTGACAACACCAAAATGGACCATATACGGGCCGGAATATCGGAGTGGGGAGGACTTCGAGATTAAAATTTTTGACGATGCCACTTGAAATTAAGCTATGATGGCGTTTGTGTCATTTTTCCAATTATTACAATTCAAAAACTATTATTGGAAATGTTTAATGTGGCACAAGAAATTATTGAGAGCCGCTTGCCATTGCTCGTCAGCAGAAAGTTAAAAAAAATCGGAAAAATGGGTACCACATGCTTTTGAATTGCAAGCAAATGCTAAATCTAAAAACCATTTGTGAAGTGCTACTTCAACGGTACAAGAAAGTATGTTTTACAGTATAAGGAGTGATGAAAATGTATTTATTTCGAAAAGTCAAAACATAGAAATAAGGCTTATCGACCAGCTAATCATTTATGAAAGAAACAATGTACTGTATTTGGTGTGTACAATGGTAAATTATAAAATTCTAAAATCTGGTGAATCAGTGATCAATGAGATAGGCGAAGTGGTTTGAAAATCTCAAGGAAATCTAAAAATATCTAGATGAATGATTGGTTTCAAAGAACTAAAGTTTTATTAGATGGCTCTCAGAAAGATGGACAACATTTGTATAATATAATGGCCCATATATAGGCCATTGTTCGGTAAAAAAAATCCGGTACATCTGACAAATCACAGGAAATACTTCACAAATGGTAAATGACAAACATTGTATCACAAAACAGAAAAGAGGTCAATAGCTAATTGGTTGGGGCAGCAGTGGCCTAGCGGTTGAGGCGCTGGTCTTATTTGTTGGGCCGCCGTGGAAGTGCGGGTTCGAGTCCGAGACTTTTCTAACAAAGAGTTCTCGTCTCGGAGACCATGGGTGTTAGTGATTGTCTCCATCGTCGACTTGGAATTAGTTATATATATAAAGGGTGGGCCATCTAGTGGTTTATTTTTAAATTATAGGTTATTTTGACAATGATATCTTTTTCCCGCTCGAAATCTTGACAGAAATTCGGTATCATTCCTCCGCGGTACGGCATGAGTCGCTTTACACTTGAACAACTTTGGGAAATATTGCAAACTTATTTCCAAAGTCAGTGCTATGTAGCCCAAACAGTGCGTTTGTCGAAAAAATGTTTGGCCGAAATGAATCAAAGTTCGTGAGACTGGCATGCTAGTGGATAACACTCATAATCCACGTTATCGTACGGTGCGCACAGACGAGAATGTGGATACTGCATCCACATTCTCGTCTGTGCGAGAGTGTGAGACTCAATCCACGAACATCAACTCGTCGTCAATCTCAACAGCTCAACATTGCACACACTAGCCTGAGGAGAATTCTGCACAAAGATCTCGGATTATTCGCTTATAAGGTCCAATTGATGCAGCAATTGAAGGCGCATGACCATCCGCTACGTTATCGCTTCGCAGTTTGGGCCTTAGAGCAGCTTGAATTGGACAACGATTTTGGGCGAAAAATCATATTTTCTGACGAGGCGCATTTTCATCTTGGCGGCTACGTTAACAAAGAAATTAAACAAGGAAAATTTTTTTCTGGCAATGATCAATAAAATTCGATCAATCCCGTTTTCCAACTGCAAAAAATTACTTACACTGTAAGTTTTACAAACATCTATTGAAACAACTACTTCCCGAGCATTTACCCCGCCGGACATTGGATTACACAATAGATATTTGGTGTTGCATAGCAGCCCTACTGCGAATTGCAACGGTTTGAGTCGAAATTATTTAATGAAAGGAAACAACAAATAATAATTGCAAGGCTATCTGTAGACGCCTTGTTATCCGACTTTTTTTTAATGAAATTGAAGACATCGATTTGGATGACCTCAGGTTTATGCAGCCATACCACACAGCCCATGCCACAATCGATCTTCTGCGCATCAAATTCCAAAATCGTGTTATCAGTGCTACGTAATGATTTTGGGCGCCGGTTTGCTCAGGCTCAGGGTTGCGGGAAACACAGTATTTTTTAGTAAAAGACTGATTTAAACATACAAATGAACTCTGGTTTATTTCTTGATAACAACGCTAACAAAAGAAACACAACATAAGTATTCACGCAACCGGTTACAATAAAGTATTTAGCTTACCTAACACCAGGCTGGGTAAATTGTTTAATATCACAAACAATTACAAATCGTACCAAAGGTTGTTAACAATTGTTTTAAGAAATTCGCGGTTCGCACAAGTGATCACAAAGAACGTCGTGAAGCAAATGGCCGAGCTCTGCTAAGAGGTCGGTTAAAGAAAATAATGCGCACAAAAAAGTAACAAAATAATTTAGCGCGAATATTCAAAAATGTTCAGGAACAATAATTACGCTACATCAGCCGTCTTGGCGAAGTCAATTTGCCGCCTCGAAGCTGCGATTTAACCCCTTTGATTTTTTTTTTGTGGGGAACCTTGAAGGACCGATGTTATGCCAACAATCCAGAAACGATTTAAGCACTTCAGGCTAATATCATCCGAGCAATCCGTGAGCTACAGCTCGAAACCATCAACAAGGTCTAGGGAAATTGGAGTGACAGAATGCGCTACTGCGAAGCCAGCCGAGGCAGCCACTTGAACGAAGTTATGTTCCATAATTAATGGGAATGTTTGCTTTTACTAATAAAGCCATAATACATGTAAAAAAAAGTTAATTTTATTGGATTTTTAAAAAGAAACCACTAAATGGCCCACCCTGTATATATAATAATTTTATGTTGGCTTAATGGCCGTATTGCCGAGGTTAGTCTGTGTTCATCCTCATTTCATTATCAATACCTTATTATAATTTCTTTCACCTATCGTTTAAAAAAAACTAACTGGTTCTTATCAATCGGCTATTAATCTTTACATATGAGATATTTTAATGTGCGTTCTTGTTATTATTGTATTGCCAATAAAGATAAAATACCGAGTCATTAATATTCAATTAGTTAGAATATTTAAAATATCCTGAAATGAGTAACATTAATTAACATAAATTTGAAAACCAAGCCATGGAATCAATACTTGATTTCCCATGAATCTGGCTACATAGATAATGTTTTCGCCTTTGTTAAAAGAGAGCATGATTTAGATAAATTAAAATCAGATTTCATTAATTTCACATTAGAGATAGAAAACAAACAACGTCCAATTCATAGAGCAAATAGATTAGAATTTGACATTTATCGCAAACCCATACACATTTTCAATGATATCTACACAGATTTAAACATTTCGTGGAAGATAAAATGGCAGTGTTTAACTCCATGATTCATAGAGCAGTAAACTTGCCCCTGTCAATAAACAGTGACAAGGAATTTGATTTAATGTTAAATATTGCCCAATCACTTAATCACAATAGAGATATCATTAAAACATTAATAAACATTTATATAATCAAAATCTGAAACTTGCTTAAAACTCAACCCAGAACCTACCCACAATAAATTTAGTAGACTCATAAATTCGTCAGCTCTTTACACAAACACTTAAATAACATGTCTCTTTGGAAATACATTTAATAAAACACATAACTTACTCATATAAGTAATTTATTCCATCAACTATAACCAATGTGAAAAGCTATATATAGCACAAATGCAAGAAATGTAGCAAATAGATTCACAGAACACATTCACTGCATAAAAAAATCAGAATCCAGAAAAGTCAGAAGTAGCATATCATACCATCACAACAGGCCATACATTTTCGATAAACAATACAAAATATCTGAAGAATTCATCAAATAATTGAATAAACTTGTGGGAAGCAATAGAAATTAACTGCTTAATGTAGACTTAAGCCCATTATGTAATCCTGTGTTAAGCTCAATCAGTCCCGACTAACACAATTGTAACGAAAGTGGAAGAAGCAACTAGAATGAACACTCTGGAATATTCCGCCGAGCGCACGGCGGTAAACATAGCGTCGTGGATAATTCTGGAATACTCGAAAAGCAAGCGTCTACACGCTATATAAACGCCCGTTAGCGGCAAGGCGGGCAGTCTATCACGAACGTCTGAGTGCTCAACATCTAGTTAGAAATAAATAGTGACAGTGTAATGCAGATAAATGTGTTAAGTGTACTCTAAATAAATAAATGGATATTATTTACTTATTTTTGAGTCTAATAAAACCCGATTTTGTAACAATAATGGGAACGTAGTACTCGAAATGTACATCTAGTAAAAAATAATATTGTTAAGGAAGTGTTCGTGTCATTATTCGAAGTGCTCCAAAACTGAATAATATAATTGTTATTAACTAGGTTTTAACAATTATATTATTCAGTTTTGGATAAGGTCAGAGATTTATAAATTAGCATGCGAAAAGATATAAGCAAATCTAAACAAAAATTTAAAACATTTTTAAAAAATCATTTAATTGGAAAGATGTGCTATCTTTCCAGTGCCATCTTTTATCTAATTTCAATATTTACTTTTAACAGGTGTTTCGCTAATCTAACAAAAATGGCTTACGTAAGAAACTGAAGGAAATATTCGGGTTTCGATAGAGGGTGAAGTAAAAGTGAATAAATATTTTTTACTTTCCCCAGACCCCTGTCCAAGCGAAAGTATTGTGATCGTAAAAATGTTCGAATCGCCAATTTCAATAAATATGCATGTTTTGAGGTCCCCTGAGTCCATTCCATCGAATTTTGAAAAATGGTTGTGTGTGTGCCTGTGTGTCTGTGAGTTTCCACGACGGCTGAATGGATTAAACCTAAACATTACATCTAAGCTTTTTATAACAGTGAAACGATCTGAAAAGCTTTTGGTTAGAATCAAAACACATTAAGTGCAACTTTACTCTTAGCGATTTTTATTTTTTAATTCGGACAGAAAAATATTTCAAATCAAAGTTGTAGATGTTAAAAAAATAAATAACTTTTGTTAGAAAAGTTTTATTATAGGACCTTTGGTTTTTATTTTACAAGCGGAAGAATTTCAGGTATATTTCCCTTGGAAATAAAGAATTATTTTAATTGTAATCTTCTTTACGTTGGCTGTGGAGATTTTAATTATTTAAATAATTATTTTTATGAAAAATAGAACGTCAAAGTGCTTTAAAAAACAACAATTCAATTATTCAATTAATATTTTTTTCTCTCCTATTAAATTTTCATTCAAAACTTATTAGACCGAATTCACCAGTGAAAGTACCATGACGAACATATCACCATTTTTTATTTAGAAACGCAATTTCATTTAAATTCATGTTTTAATTAATTAGTTATTGTTTTATGAAACGCACAAGATATCATATTTAATTCTTATTATTACCCAAAATATAAACTAAATTGTAACTCTTCGAAGGCTGGATTGGAACGTATACAATAAGTTACTAAACAATTGACGATTTTTTTAATTTTTAAAACAAGTCACTTTCATAATTCAAACATAGCCTCGCATTCATCGTGTGCATATTTATAAATGACAAGTGATGATGAATTATGTAGACGATCCCGTCAGATCAATTTTTGGCTTGTCGCGACCCTTGACCGAGCTCGTAACTTATTCAGTGGAGAACGAAAACGGATCGATAGGAATTTTATGAAAATTAACACATATATTCAAAACTAAATATGAAATTATGAATCGTAATGATACATGAAATTGTTTCAAGTTTATATATTAATGAGACAAAAATTGGTAAAACAAATAATATGGGAATTAGAAAACTTGAAAATCTCTGAAAATTAAAACATATACGTGGTCTTTCATGATTTTTTTCTCCACTTATTGTAGATACTTAATGTAATTTATTGTAGATTCACTGCTTATATTGTTTACAGTTGCCTGATTATGATACTGAATATCAAAACAATTATAGTAGATACAAATAAATATGTAATATACAGGGTGATTTAGTTTGATGATCAACTCCCTTCTAACTTTTTTATTTTGACAGTAAACTATAACAAACCATATACAGTGCGTTTTTTTATCGAGGCCTCATAGGGATTTACATAGGAAAATCTTTTCGTCGTGTTAATGGTTTTTCTATGGTATGGATTTTGATCAAATTAAACACACATTTAATTTAGAGTAATATGTATAAAATTCAGTAGTTTTTAAACTATTTTAAATGCGTTTTATGTTTTTAAAATTGATTTTAAATGATAATAATTTTGAATATTTTTTTAAATAGTAGGCTTAGTTCACTGACATCAATCGTAATTGTCAAAGTGTTCCAATTTATTGTACTCCTTTTGTTGAAAGAATGTCGGTTTATACCACCAAAAAAAAGGTTAAAATGATAATGGAATACATAAAAGGGCTATCAAGTAGACAAGTGCGTGATTATTTCTCCGTGGAGTATCAAGGACGGCCAATTCCAAATCATAAAACAATTCTAAAATTTTACAACAACTTTGTTAAATTTGGTTGTGTTAATGCGGAACATAGTGGAGGAATAACGTGCAAATCGGGTTGTGACAGAAGACTTGAGGGAAAATGTGTCTTTGGCAATTGAAGAAAATCCATTAATAAGTGTGACAAAATTATCCAGCCAATTTCAAGTTACACGAAGCAGTTGCTACCAAGCTTTGAAGTTGGAAAAGTTTAAAAGTTATAAAATTCACAATAGCCACCATCTGTTAGAAAGTGATAATTTTCCGAGAATGGAATTCTGCGAGTATTGGATTAATAAAATTAATGAAAATCCAAATGTAATGAATAGAATTCTTTTTACTGATGAAAAAACTTTCATATTGAATGTGTCAGTAAATAATCAAAACACAGGATTATGGTCTAGAAAAAATCCATTTTTCTTCCAAACCACACACACACAATTGCCACAAAAGGTCAACGTATGGGCAAGAATGGTAGGTAACCATATTATAGGTCCATTTTTATAGAGGGATCGCTAAATAGTGAAAAATATCAAAGATTATTGATGGAAAATATTATTCCTGCCATTGAACAAGTGCCAGTAAATGGTGAAATAATTTTCCAGCTCGACGGTGCTCCTCCACATAGCACGCGACAAATTACTGAGTATTTAAGTACTCAATTTCCGCATGGATGGATTGGGCGATTTGGACCTCTGAAATGGCCAGCAAGGAGTCCCGTTTTAACACCGCTCGACTTCTTTTACTGAGGTTATTTGGCAAGCAATGTTTTGACGATATCCGTAGCAAACCAAAGGATTTAGAAGAATTAAAAGGAAGAATTCTCGAAGAATCTGCTAAAATAACTCTCCGGCAGCTTCAAAATGTGAAAAAGACATTTTAAAGATAGGCTAGGTCATTGTTTAGCTGCTAATGGCCAACAGTTTGAACATTTACTTTAATGTTATGGTTTTTTTAAGTTATTGTATTGCCTAGTTTAAGTTAATTAATTAAAGTTTATTAAATATTGAAAACTAATTTGAAATAATTAACTAAATCTTAATATCTTTTCAAGTTAAGCTTTTTTGTGTAATACATCACTATTTAAATATTTTCTTGGTCTACACCGTGATCAACATTCTTGCAATAAAAGATGTACAATAAACTAGAATACTTTGACAACTTCAGTAGATGTCAGAGAACTAAGCCTATTAATTAAGAAAATATTTAAAATTATTATTATATTTAATCACTATTTAAAACATTAAATGCATTTAAAATAATTTAAAAACTGCTGAACTTTGCACAAATTACTCTAATTTAAATGTTTGTTTAATTTGATCAAAATCCATACCATAGAAAAACCATTAACACGACGAAAAGATTTTCCTATGTAAATCCCTATGAGGCCTGGATAAAAAAATGCACTGTATATTTGTAAACGGCAGGATATTCTCTAATTAATAGTATCACCAAATTGGTAATACAATGACAACTGTCAAAGTAGCGATGGTCCACTTTTTTTTTCAAATGACAGCATGTCTATTTTTTGTTCAATTTGGATATGAGGCACTTTCCTGCACCCAAATATCCATCACAACTATACGCTTAGCAAACAAAAAAATTAATAAAATAAGAAAATATTCAAATCGATTTATGTTATAAAAAACGAAAATTATAAAAAAATAAATAAACTATTTCATTAATTTTTCAAAATTCCCACCACCTACTTCTAAACATAACTCCTCTCTATGCAAAACTCCTTGAATGCAGACACATTTCAAAACATCACGATTGAATTTACGGCATTCAATGTGAATCCTATTTTTTGATATTTTCTTATTTTATTCTTTACTTTGTAAGCTAAGCGATAATTGTGATGAATTGAACAAAAAAATAGATACGGTGTCATTTGAAAAAAATGTTGACTATCGCTACTTTGACATTTGTTATCTTCTTGTCAATTTGATGACACCGTTTACAAATATATGTGGTTTGTTATAGAATAATTTGTTATACAAAATAAAAAAGTTAAAAGGAGGTGAAACACCAAACTGAATCATCCTGTATATACTAGGGTTCATATTATTGTTATAATTTTTGTATTATTAAATTAAATTTAAACGCAAATGCCTAATTTTAAGATAATATAAATAAAAGCAATACACGGTAAGTACTCATAATACCTATAATAGAAATAATTAATGGGTTACTACGAATCACAACGTAACTTTTGTTAAATTTGTTAGTTTCTATAAGACGAGGGTCTGTGACGACAAGTATAATAATAAGTTTAATATTGTTTTTTATTTTGAAATTAACTTCGAGGTTAATAAAATAACAGCCTCAATAATAGAATAGCATGGCCATTTTTTGCAATAATATTAACGTTGAATCAAGTTACATATTGAAATATCGGCTGCTTAAATCTGGATTATTGAAGAATAACGTATTTTGTTTGATTACATTACAGTGTTGGAATTGCATATCACTATATATCATATATGATTCTCTTTATTTCAATTATATTTCCAATTCTATTTCTCTATAAGTCAATAGATTTCCCCATTTGACAAAACTATACATTTCACAAATCGCCAATTATATTTTATATTTTATTGACATGATTACAGTTCATAGAAATATTAAGAATGAACTAAGAGAAGTTGTTATTTCGGGAAATCAATTGATATGTATATGTCTCAATACATATATATTGAATCCTATTTGTCAAATAGTGAAATACAGTTATTTTATTGAACTATATTCTTTTACTCATTTAAATGAGGAAAATAATCTTAATAAACAATAAGACTATTGTGTTTGTTTAAATGAATACTATATGTTGGTACAATATTGAATACTTCTTTTAAATACACTGTAAACTTCTAAATATTCTAGATTGTTCCCAAAGTTGATTCGGCTCCGACACATCTAACAAAAATTGCCAATCTTGGGACCCACTTATTAGCTGTCTTAGATCAAAGGGAGTATGAGTATTGGTAATGCTTAGATTCCCTAGTGGCGAGTCGCGGAACTACTCAATGCTTTCTTATTTGTTCTATTTGAAATAAAAAAAAAATGTTTCTTATAATTGGTATTTTTTGCGAGGGCTCACTCAATATTCACTCGCGACTCATAGTTTAGGAAATACTGTTCTAGATAGATAATCGTATAACCCCCAGGGCCATTAGCAGGGAATTTAAAAAAAACTCGATTTAATTTATACAGTAATTAATTTGTACTTACGAAAGAGGGACTCTTCTTAAGCGAAAATGCCATTAACGGACTTACCTGAAACAAAAGGAAATATATTAGCCCGAGAAAATCAATATTTTTGCAGCATATGCTCCGCGCTCATTTTTTCCCTCGCGGCATTTTTCTTCTCGTACCCGTGGCGCAATTTAGAGCCCCGCGCATCCACGGCGAAACCATATTTGGCCCGAAACCGGCTGATTATACAATTGAAACTATCTTGGGATCTGTCAGCGCGAATGTTAGAATGCGGCCGAGACAACAAACGGCGAAAATGGACAAAAAAGGAAGTCGATTCCGATGCCAATGACATGCAAGTGCCTCGCCGGTTCAGCAGCTAGCGAGATTGTCTTCAACTCTTGTTCGTTGTACGTTCGGTGCAGAGCTGCAGCCAGTGCGCACACAATTGGCCGGACCGTGTGCAAATGTCACTTCAATTACACATCTGTTTCATTTGCGGGCCTGAATATTTCATAAATCAATTGCGAACTGCGATCCCCGCTCGCTTTCAAACGCCGCTTTAGCGATATTTAATTAGGGTTATTAAATAGTCATGTTCGCAGGTTGTTAGTCCTAAGCCCGAATTGAAATATCATTGTCATTTACTGTGTTATTGTTCCAATCAATTCTAAATGACTTAAATTAATTGCCCTTTAAAACTATTTTCATAATTATGGACTTGATTGTCGTTAGATATTTGTTGGTTCGTACGTGAAGTATTTATATTTTAACACTTTCTTCACTTGATTGTTGTTATTTATTTATTTCTTACATTTAACAAAATAATTGTTATTTCCAAAAACGTCTATAAAGTGAATAAATATTCTAAACTATGCACTAAAATGCATTTCATGTGTATAAAATAATGGGCCATCATAGGGATTTAATAAGTTAAATCATAAATATGTTTCTTTTTCTGATTCTCTTATCTTTTTACATTAAAATAAAATGAATAAAAAAATAATTGAATTAAAATTTCTACAGAAAAGCCAAGGTAATAAATAACAAACTACATTTATTTTTTTTCCAAATACTCAGCTTTAACCAATTAACAATTAATATTTTTTCTATATATTAGACGAGTAATTATTTATTGCTAATTGTTTATGATATTTATTTCCTATTTGATTGTGTTTGATTGATTCTTCAGATAAAGGCAGATTCAGAGCTCTGTGAACTTTTGAGTTAAAAGCCGACGTTTTGTATTGGAACGGGTGTATATAATCGTAATCAAATATAGTCAGTTTGCTAAATTTATTTCTTGAAATTGTTAAATCTAAAAAGTTAATCGAATGGTTATTTTCTATTTCAATTGTCAAATTAATTATTGGGTGTACATTTTTAATAACATGAAGGAAATTGTTAATTTCTCTGATAATACCATCAAAATAAACTAAAATGTATAACATTAGAATTTAATATATATATACAAACATCTTTATTTGTGAAATTGAAACAGTATATACACAATACGGTGGAAAACCATTACATTACTATATTATACATAATAAATTTCACAAATTGGCTATTGACCAGTGGTCTTTCAGCCTGTCTCTGTCCAGTCTATGTCATTTTTTTAAATGTTATGATCTGAAACGTCATTGTCAATGTCCGGGTGATTGGATGCAATGAATTGATAGATGGTTGCTTCTGGAGTTTTATATCTGGAAGGGATCGCCAGGTTGCGGGGCATAAAAAGACACTTAATGATATCATGAATGAAGGGGTTGGTGGCAAATTTTAGGGAAAGGATTTCAATACGTTCTTTAATGGGTGGGATTTTACAAGTGTCATACAGGAGAGTGTTAGATGGATTATGTAGGGGATTGTTCGGGTGTCTAAGTTTGGTAAGCACGCTATTTTTCGCTAAAGTTAAATATAAAGTTATTTTTGTAAGATTTTCCATGAAAATTTCGGCAGAAATGAGCACATTATTGAATGTACTCAATAATCCATCAGATTTTTGGTAAATTTATATCGTTTAAACTGGAGTAATTTAAATCTGTGATATGTTGAATAATATTTTTAATTTATTCTGTGATTACTGGATTTACTAGTGATTTTTTAGGAATACCTGTCATTAGGTTGATTATTTCTGTAATGGGAATTTTATAAAACATGTTGGATACGCCGAACAACGCAATTTCTCTAATAATAGATTTGTATAAACCATGCCAGTGATATTTTATGTAAGTAAAGGTCCATCGAATTCCATACGCTGTTAAATTGTTGTAGTTTGCTAATAAGAAAATGGGTTCAAGATTTAATTTTATATTGGTGGATTACAATAAAATAAATTCTTTTTCTTCGCAGGAGTGGATTGGGATCAAGTTTTTTAAAATTATTGTAATAATGAAAATGTATACCGCTTCAATTATCTAATATATTCTGTTTTTAATATGTTTGTACAAATTAAGATGTTAAAATCGTCTAATTATCCAAAGTGATTTAATAATGATTTAAAATTGACCCGTTCAAAACAGACGTTTTCTAAACATATTAAAAATGTTTGTAATAAATAATTCAAAATATTCGGGTTCATCAGCCAGTTTTCAGTGATTTTAAGGCCACCACCTTAAAAATCTTATACCTAACTTTAATTGGACAAAATTTTGAATTTGCGTCACAGATGTGTTGTCCATATAACGTTACTACAACCCAACAAGTCGAAGGAGTGTAGGGAAAGTTCTTAAAAAGTATGTCATTTATCCTCAGTAAAGGGGACTTTGGTCAGAGTGGGTTGTTATGTGAACTTCCTTGATATGTCATTTTTATTTAAGCGCCAATTTTAAAATTTGTACTGTTTGCTAATTTTAATTGTAATTTTTTATTTTGTTGCTGTTTATTATGATGTTGTTTTGTTTGTCTTATATACTGCTTTTTAATTTATTTTCATTTATGTTCACTAATTTTAAATTATATTGATATATCTTATTTTATTTATACTTTCATCGTTTATTTAATTTTATTTTCAGATATTTCTTGTCCGTTTCTTTTGAAAATCATTAATTTCTTATACTAATATCTGTAATACAACATAATATCATGGTGTATAATTATTTTTTGTTGTTATATTTGTAAATTAAATCTGTCAGGTTTTCTTTTTAATTTTTGTTTGTTTTTGTTTTCTTTTTAACTTGATTTATTTAAAATCTAGGAGTAACCCTAGATTTATCGTAAATTAGTAACGTTTTGTTCGGTTTTGTGTATATACATTTTCTATTTTTGTTTGGTCCACTTATTGTTATATTATATTTTACATTTTATGCATAAATATTATTGAATGCTGAAGATTTTGGACGTAAACTCTAATTTTCAACTGGTATAGATCAAAATGTATAAGGAATCCGAACTTTTTCCGAAATATAATTTGGAGTGGCAAGACTTACATAAGCTCTGCAGGAATTTTCAATGGGCCCAATGCTGATAAATGCTGATTATTGAACCGATTCAAAACACCATTGCACTGTTGACATTAGAACTCAAGGTCGAATTGGTTTTAGTATTTGGTGTGTTTTACTTAGAAATAGAGTTTTGCGCTAAAAAAATATACAATGAACATCTAAATGGAGAAACATTTAAAAACATTATAGAACAAAAAATAATTGATAATTATCTATATAATTTTCTTTTGGTGGCCCAACGACAATTATTGTATTTTCACCACAATGATGCACCACCACACAATTGTCGTATAAAGTGTCAGATGTATTAAGTAATAATTTTGAAACAAATCGTTTAAGCACAAATGGACTGACAAAATGTCCACCCCGATTTAACAACATTGGATTTCCTTTTGTATTTTACGAGAAAATGTTATTAATTCTATCAACTCAATTTCAAACATTCATATTCATGATCCAAACAGAAATATTATAAATAGATGCAACTCGTCTTTTTTAAATATTGGTGCTCAATTTGAATATTTATTGTAATTTTTTATAATATGTTTAATGAAGAATTACTTTTTGTTATTTATTCGTTCATTTTAAAACAGGTTTCAAACGAATTTGTAATTTATCATAATTTTATAATTATTGATATGATAATAACAAACCTACTGCGTTTTTAAAGCATAAAATGTATACGAAATAAAATATATCTCTATACAATAAAAACTGAACACACTAATACCATGTTAGTAAGAGAAAAATAACCTATTTATTGAAGATATAGCCCCTATTATTGTGTTTTTAAAAAACACAACTTTGTTAAATTAATGCAGATAAAAAAAATAAATTGCTTTCAATTCTTATTGAAAAAGTGCCTAAATTATCATTTTACTAAAATAATAAATAAATAAGATATTAATAAAAATGGAAAATATTAGATTTTTGGCTATAACTTGAAAACAACAGACGATACCTAATTTCTGTGTTCACCGTTAAATTTGTCTTGAAAAAAAAAAAAATAAGAGCTCGAGGATGCCCTATCCGTTTTTTTTTCTTTCTATCTCCGCTAATAACCGAGATTCCCTATATTATCACGCAATTTGGGCCACCCTATACATTTTATAATTAAAAGCACTTTATAATTTTTAAAAGAAAATCATTAAAAAAAAATTTACATTAAAAACGATTTTCAATAATTATTAAATAACTTCATTTAACGTATTGATTTTTTTATATCAATTATTCAGTTATAATTAATTGTTAATAAAAACAAAAACACAGCTTGTTAGACATTTACGATGTCCATTAAAGAAGTTTCATAAAATTCCATTGAGCATTTTTAATGTGCGACATTCATCATTCTAATAGAATTATTTAGCGCAACTGGAAACGTATTATTTTCAACACCACGAGCCCGAAGGCAATTATTCTACAATTAATTGTCAGTCGCTGTAAATTGTCGCTCTTGTAATTATCCACGAATTTTCGTCGAATAATTTGTACGTTAATTAGACGCTTCGTAATTAGTTCAAACTGTATTGTTTAAAATTTACATGTTAACCCTAATTAATATATTGGCTTTTATGTCCGCTTGTATAATTTTATGTCCTTTTATATTGATCATAAAAAAACAATTGCTACGTAATAGTGCGTGTTGTGTTTTATAATTCACTTAAAGGATCACTTTACAAGTTTTATGATTAACAATTATGTTGACTTATTTTTTAATATTAAAAAGGAATTAATGGCATTTTCTATTTCTTTTGAGTTATGTGAATTATTAACCACAAATAAAACAGGATTTGATTTCCTTTATTGGCTAATTTATTTTTCACTGTTAGACGTACATTTCGAGCTACTGAAAGTGAAATACAAGGTGCATAAAATATGCATCTAATAGTGAAAAATAAATTAGTAAAGAAAGAAAATAAAATCGTGTTTTGTTAGTGATCAGTATATCACATAACTCAAAACAACTAGCGAAAATCATTAACGAATAAATGAACCAAACATTTTCCTTGTAATCGAAAAATTATTTTAAATATATTGCGACTATATATACAAATCAAATAGGAAAAGATTTTAAATCATAAAATAATAAATAAATTAGGACAGAAGGAACTGTAGTCGATAGTCCAGATAGACTAACGGAATTGTCTTACATGAAACGCTAAGCTATAATAACCATATTGAAGCGTTCTCTGGGAAATTTGTTATGGAATTAGGGTAGTATCCATATATGCCAATGCAATAATTATTCTAATGTTTGTTTACTTCTACTTACACATGAAACATAAACCTTGAAAAAATCCTTATAATTAAGAAACGATCACTCAAAATTATATTCAATGTTAAATATAAAGAGAGTTGTAGAGGCTCATTTAAGAAAAATAAATCATAGCTTGTCCTGCAGTATAAATTCTGGAAGCGATGATATTTATGTGTAAGCATAAATATTTATTTAATAAATTTAAACTAGAAAGTACTCATAACACGAAATACGGGATTGACTTTAGATATCCGTATCATTACTTTCTTTGAAAAGAATTCACTATATGTTTGGATAAAAATATACAATAGTCTGTCCAGAATCATCCAAAAATCCGATGATTAAAAAAAATCATCGCGGGTGTTAATGAGTTAATAAATTTCAAAGAATTGTTTGCTATTAATTATTAATAATTAAACTAAATTGTTATTCCTCTTAAATTATATTTATATCTATGAATTGTAGAAATTTTCAATGTACAACAATCAATCGGGGTACGTGGGTTCAAATCCCATGAGAGATGTTTCTTTTCTACTTTATATTTAGTTACATATAAATTTTAACTCAATGTTGTACATTAAAAATTTCTATAATAGATAATTAATAATCGTTTTATATCAACTATTAATTTTAATCAAATTAAGTGAAACGAATTAATTATTTCGATGCATTCCTTAAATAGTTAGCATTTTCATTCACATAATACAATCAATTAATTTCCCCCCTAGTTAAACTTAAATCCTTAATTCTGGTGTCGCCGTAGGAGACGGCGTTTAAGTGCGTTAAATCCGGACGTGTAAATTTATTTCTGTTGTTCATTCCTCTTTTTCTTCCCACTCCTCGCGAGGAGCCGTTATTTATTGTCTCGGTGAATGTTTTGGCTTTTCAAGAGTAAACTTCCTCAAAATAAGTTAATTTAATTGTTCCTCGCATTCATAATGCCACGGCTTGCTCGGATATTCGAGGAATTCGCTTTCCCTCTCGCAAACTAAAAACGGGCCCGAGAGTGTTCCGTATTAATTCACTCACATACAAAACGAGTTAATTTTCGAACGGCACGAAACAAGAGAATGTCATAATTATGTTGCCCTTGAGCTTACTCGAGGATTCTTTTGAATTGTTGTTGATTTGTTTAGTTGTGCCGAGCGAATCCACCAAAAGTATCAATTAATATTTATTGGATTTTATTAATAACATAAATATATATATAAGGACAAGGATTACTATAAGTATAAAATGATATAAACAATAGAGAATTTTGCTTTATAAATATATATATACAGGGTGAGTTTTTTTCGATGTTCTCTATGGGGATCTCGGAAACTATAAGAGATAGAAAAACGGTTAAATGGGGAAAGAAGTGTAGTTTTATAAGACGAATAAAATGACACTTTCAAATTATTTGAAAAAGTCAAGGGTAACTAGATATTTTGAAAAAAGTAAAATGTGTCAATTTTTTAAAATCAATATATCTCTATTATTATCATAGATAGAAAAAAACTGTAAAGGACAAAGTTGTAGAAAATTTTACACAGATTAATAAAAAAAATCAAAAAAATTTTTTCGCCCATATTTTGGGAGATATGACACAAACTTACCTTTTTTTAAATGGAAACAATAGTTGGCTATGACTTTATTAAAATGGCTATTTTTTTCCCTTTAATCCGATATAACATATGCCATAGTTATTTTGAAAATAAAATAAGTTACAGTCGTTTTTAATTTTACCATCCACCAAAAAATAGTTAGCCATGAAAAAGACAAAAGTAAAACAAGTGCAGTTGTTTATTCTAAACACACATTAATTCATTTAAATATTTGGTTTGTTTCGATAAGTTTGTTTTGTATTTTTTTGGTGTTGTAAGTTTTTTAAAGTAATAATGAATTTTTTCAACGAAGAAAAGCGTGATATGCTTGTTTGTTACATTCAATGTAATAAAAACGCTGCGGATGCTGCAGAACAATATTATAATCAATATATCGATCGTCGGCAGCCATCTTTACCAACATTCAGAAGAATTTACCACAATTTGGGTTAGTACGGATCCTTTACAAAGCCGAAACTTGAAAAAAAAAACGAAATTAATGATGTTTCGGAAATAAACGTATTAGCGATTAGCATTGGCGATGATAGATCCATCCACATCGACCAGACAAATTGCAACAGAAGCAAGCATATCTCAACGGACTGTAGTACGAGTTTTGAAAAAACATAAATATCACCCATATAAGGTATCAATTTCACAAAATTTACATGACGGTGATACCAATAAGAGAATGGTCTTCTGTATGTGGTACAAAAACATGTGCCAAGAGGCAAGATAATACGTTCCCCACAAAAATAATTTGGACAGATGAAACGCGATTTACTAATTGTGGGATTTTTAACCGGCACAATGAACATGTTTGGAGTCAGGAGAATCCACGAGAAGTTTCACAACGTAGACCACAATTAAATTTGGATTTAATGTATGGTGCGGTGTGTTCGGATCGAGAATTCACTCATTGAATGGAAATGATTACCTTCGTTTTCTTCAAGAAACATTTGAAGATATGCTCGATGATTTAAATTTATCAGTACGGGCAAGATTGAAGTGGTTTCAACACGACCGAGCTCCACCTCATAGTACGTTGGCTGTGCGAAACTATTTAAATGATGCTTTTCCTAATTCATGGGTGGGAAGAAATGGACCAATCCTATGGCCACCTAGATCACCCGACCTATCCGTTTTAGACTTTTTTCTGTGGGGTTATGTGAAGAACAAAGTGTATCAACAATCATATCAATCCGTGGAGGATCTTAGACTAGCTGTACTTGAAACATTGTATTCTATTGACAGAAGAAAAGTCAAAAAAGCCACAAATTCGATTTTAAAAAGATGTACTTTATGCCATAATAATAATGGTGGACTTTTTAAGCATTTTATGTAATATTTAAAATTTTCTTCTATTATTATTTTGATAATTTCGGAATTATTTTACTTTATGTTGCTTTTGACAAATCTAAAGAAAGATAATAAATTAAATATTGATTTCGTTGCTATAAACAACCGCAATTGTTTTACTTTTGTCTTTTTCATGGCTAATTATTTTTTGGTGGATGGTAAAATTAAAAACGACTGTAACTTATTTTATTTTCAAAATAACTATGGCATATGTTATATCGGATTAAAGGGAAAAAAATAGCCCTTTTAATAAAGTCATAGCCAACTATTGTTTCCATTTAAAAAAAGGGAAGTTTGTGTCATATCTCCTAAAATATGGGCGAAAAATTTTTTTTGATTTTTTGTTATTAATCTGTGTAAAATTTTCTACAACTTTGTCCTTTACAGTTTTTTTCTATCTATGATAATAATAGAGATATATTGATTTCAAAAAATTGACACATTTTACTTTTTTCAAAATATCTAGTTACCCTTGACTTTTTCAAATAATTTGAAAGTGTCATTTTATTCGTCTTATAAAACTACACTTCTTTCCCCATTTAACCGTTTTTCTATCTCTTATAGTTTCCGAGATCCCCATAGAGAACATCGAAAAAAACTCACCCTGTATATAATCGTAACTCGCATAGAATGGACATTTATGTCTGCTGTTTTTATAGACATCCACGGGTTACTTTTTAATTTTTCTAACTGCCAGAGTATAGTACATTTCTAGAATAAGGGACGCGTTGCATTATTGTCGCGATTTGCAACTTAAAAAAAAATCTAAATTTCGTTTGCAAAACGGTTACCGGTTCAAATCAATATATTACTCTATATTATTAAATACTATACATACCTCTGTGTGAACGCTATCCTTAATGGTTCATTAAAAACTAGATTCAATTAGTTTCTAGATAACAAGTAGCTCATAATAAGTACAAGCTTATTATTATTACATATAATTTTTAGAAATTTTCGAAATGTATGCAAAAATGTAAGCAAAATATTGTATTAGGATTTCATGCGTATAATTGAACATATTGTACAGAATAACTCCGGCTGTTTTTAGTCTTTTGTTAAGGATAAAACGGCTGTGAAAGGAATCCCACTGCACATGAAATATAAGGGCAACATAAGTAAACATTTATTGGAAACTACTGAATGTTTTGCTCAAAACTTTGCTGAAGCATATTCATATTTATTTTTTCTATTTAAACATAATTTTTATTGGAAAATTCTATAAACTAACAAAAAAAAAAACATTACAATTATTTAATTTAAACAAATTCACTTTCCAGAAGCAAACTCCGAGAGCCCCTCCAGGAGACCGATGTCTGATGTTACTGAGGTGCCATGCCCGCGATAGCGACCCTGGTGTGTTCTTAAAATTTCTTTCTCTTTTGCTACTGTGCCTTTTTGACTTACGTTACGTAAGAACTTAAAAAAATGCAGATTAAAACATCTACTTCAAAGGAGATAATGACTAATAATTTTTATTTAATTTATTTTGAATAGCTGTGACCAAGCGACTAAATCCCTTTTTTATTGTTTTTAATATCTAAGATATTTAATTTTTATTAGTTCTCATATTCGCTTGAAAATCCGAGAATCCACCATTTAAATCTCACCGAAGCCATTTCTTTTTAATTATTAAATATAATTATATAAATCCATAATGGCTTGACAGAAAATGTGGAAAAGCTGTAGTTACCGAGTCGTTTCAAAAGCAGAATGGTTACAGACCTCATAAGATCAGTCATATCATACCTTGAAATTGAATTTCTGTGCTTTGATAGTTCAAACTAAAAAAAATCAACTAGCTCAAGTATGAAATAGACTCAGATTATTTTTTTGAGAAAGTGTTTAACCAATTCCACCAGTTGAAAACGATCAAAATAGGTGGTCATTGATTGATGGCGTTACGGTTACTTCTATCTCTTACTCTATAGAAATATCCAATTCTATGTCTGCTGCTTCTATCCTTGCTATTACTGAACCAACCTATTCCTCTAATACACTTTGTGCACCTCTTCCTAGCTTAGTTAGTAGTGAACTGATTTCATACGCCAGCCGGGCTGATTCGTCTCGAACAATCACTTTAATTGTGGGAACTGAAAGCAAGTTTTATGTGAAATATTTTTTTTTCTATTCGCGATAGACGATGCTATAATCGACAAAATTCAAAATTTGCAAAAATCATTGCACAATGGGGATTTCCTGAAAAATACATATGAAATTAAAGAAATAAAACTATTTAGAACAACACGCCAAAACCTTTCTAGTTAAATAGGCGCAATAAAATCTTTGACGTACCATCTAAAATTACTGTGGTAAAGCTGCGATTGTATTTGTTGGGGGCGAATGTGGTTTCCACCTGGTTCTGAGGATTCTTCCTGTCAATTTTTGTGTTTATAAATACATCGAAGTTTAATATAATTCTAAATGAAAAGATATGTTCTCTCTTGGATAGCAGAATAAGAACTAACTTAATATTAAAAATATTTAAAAAATGGAGGGGCATTTTGCACCTGATCCAAGTCCAGTTACACAGGACCTTTGGATATGTTTTGCAAGACTTTCCTTTATCCTCGGTGGTAATAAACCTTTGCACTTCATGAGATAATTTAGTACCAAAATATGTAAATTGAATTCTTCTTGGAAGCAACAAAATGAGTAATGGTAAAAAATAAGAGTATTAGAAAAACGAAAAAAAAAAAGAAATTTAAAAACATAGAAAACCCAGAAAAATAATGCAAACGAATTATAGAAAATATATATAAAAAATGATTAATTAAATCAATATATTATAAGTTCGAATAGTAACAAAAATATTTTTTATGATTTATTCCTCACGAATTTCTCATATACTTATGTCAAATTATATTTATCTAACGTAGCTCTTAGTAAATCAGCATTAGCAATGGCAAATCTTTAAATTTGGATTTTATAGTTTCTAGAACGTTTAATTGAACTTTATGGTAAAAAGGGAGCTGGGCTCATAGATATGCAGGTAGTATCTGCTAAAATTGCGTTTATGACCTCTTTAATTAATTGTTACAACGTCTTTAGAGTTTGGGGATTGTTCTTCTAAACCAATTCTTAAAAACGGAGATAATATAAACTAAAAATTATAGACCGAAACCATTTTAATGTTTTTTTTTTTGAAAGCCAGGAATGCGTATCAAAACTTAAAAATCGGTTATTATCACAGAGTAACCTAGTTTCAAATCCAATCGTTCTATATGTTCTTTGGTGTCTTGGGCATCAGTACTTTGTATGAAGGCCAAAAAATGCAGATCCGAAATGCATGTTTAACTTAAGAGATGACAACAACGACTATATTAGACTCTTGAAAAAAAAATCTCTACCTATTTGATACCTAAGAAATCATTTAACATTAATTATAAGACGTCCGTACGGAATATATGCGATATGTCTCCGTATTTACACTTTGATTAATTAAAAAAAATAGTTTATTTTTTCAAATAATTAATACACCTTTATAAATTACGGAATATTTGAACATTTATTAATTATTTCTACTTTATTCGTAACTCACATTCAGCAGTCGTATTATTAAATAAAATATGAAATGAATATATTATTTTTGTTATTTTTTTGATAAATCGATTCTGTAGAATATGCCCTTACAATGATTTCGCGGCAATCGAAGTCCGTATGTAGATTTTTTGTCGTTTATTACCATTTCGAAGCAGCTACGTACTTGAAATATTTTATAGTTCTAGTTCGACTATCTTGCTCCTGTTTTGTCTTGTCTTGCCGACAAGACCCTTAGTTTGCATTTTAATGCCCAGGTGACGCTATTATAATGACATATTATCTTTTTTTAGTCAAACTTTAAACTCGATATCATGTCTTTGAAATTGGGCGAGAAAATTGCGCGAAAACCACCCAACCGATCTTGTTTATTTTTGGCAATATAAAGTAGACCGTTTAATTGAAATTTATGGAAAAAGGGAGCTGGACTCGAAGATATACCGGCAATGCAGATATCCACCTCCCTTTTTACCATAAATTTCAATTAAACGTTTTAATTTTTCATAAAAACTTCTGAATCTAGTACAATTGCCTTTATGATTTTGCTAGACCTATTTAATTAAAAAAATTAAAAAAAGTATCTAGAGTTTGGGGATTTTTTTTCTAAACCAATTCTTAAAAACGGAACTAGAACATAAACTAAAAATTATAGACGGAAACAGTTTTAATGTTTTTTTTTAATAAATATTTTTCGAAGTTAACAAAAGTATAAATAATAGGCAAAAAATTACTATAACCGCCATTCAGTTAATACTCAACATTTTGCAATAAAAATAGTACAAGTTCCAGATTATTTCATAACTTTGATGTATTGTTTTCAAATTTAGTATGATTACATATATTTCATATATTCGTCGAACACGAATAAATAATATAAAAAAACGAAGTTAAAAGCCTTCTTTGCAAAAATTATCGAAAAACACTGTTTTCGGCTGATATTAAGTAAGTGTCCCCTGAACTAATCATGTAAGTTTATTAAATATTTCAACATGGACTCCCCGGAAGGTCGTATTCTTGGTCATCTGTTATATAATTTATATATAAATGATACATCAAGCATTATTGACTTCGAAATTCTCTCCCAATTCGAAATCCCTCCAAATTCATAAATCACCACAAACTTTTTTATAACTAATCACCCTCTAAAATCAGAACTAACTATAACCTCAAACACATATTTTTTCTATTCTCATCTATAAATCACTATAACCGCACAATACTTTCATAACACCCATAAAAATCATCAACAATGGCAGAAAGGCCAAAATAAAATAGTGCTATTTTATACTATTGGGCAAACGTATAATAATAAAGATATTTACCACTGTTGACATTAATTAAGAAAAAAAGTAGAGTAATTTTCGTTAAACAATGCATTTATTAATTATATATTGCGTGAAATAAAAAAAAGCTATAAAAGAAAACTAGCATGTGTTTAATGATTGCAGTTAATTTTGTCACTTAATGAGTCTCAATTAGCCTTGCAGTAATCCAAACATCACATATAATTAAGTTGTAAATACGAGAATTCTTGTGAATTATTCAATCAAAATGATAGAAACCCTCGCATCCACTGAATAATAAAAAAAAAACGCGTGATTCAAGTGGATGGCATCCCGAGAGGGGAAGTTCATTACCCGATTTATCAGAGATGACCGATGACCGTTTATCTCCATCTCTCCTCCAGCCCATTAAAGAATCCATTAATATATCAAGCCGCGTTCGCGTGCGTTAGTGTGAGTGCGTATAATGAAACAGCTGGGTCATTATCAAAGCCGGAATCAATTAATTCCGGACCAGTGGTCGATTTAACGCGCACTCGATAGGTATATTCACAACATAAACACGCAGAGTGTATTAATAGTTCATTTAATAGAAATACTCGTTACGGTTTCCAGTTTGTTTCAAAACAAAACATCAAAGAATTAAAAGGTGGGGAACAATTCAACCAAGTTTTGCGCCGGATGAAAACAATGCTGAAAAAACGGAATTCCCATGAGATTCTCTAAATTTACCAGGTTTTTAATGCTAATTAAACAGAATTCTTCCCTTCTCCTTGGGTTTATTTTAATTTTGATTAAGTCGGACGGGTAAGTTTGGGGGATTATTAATCCCCTCACGTTTCGCACGTGGTCCGAGTGCACATTTGTGCACACGTGAAGCAAAAGCACGTTGTCGGCGGGATGGAGTTTCGTGTCCTTGGGGGGATTTCGCAACGGGGGCGAGGGGGAGGTATGTTTCAGGAATTAGTTCGATACTCGTGTCAAGTCGCAACTATGCATTCATTCAATGGAAATAGGTTAGTCGGAATCTGATTGGAATAAGCCCCGGCCGTTGAAACAATGCGTTTGTTTGATTTAATTGATGTGAACTTAAACTTTGAAAATCAATTTCGGATTTGTGTTGTGCTTAAAAGAAAGCTTGGTGTTGACTTATTTCATTAATTATATCACATACACAAAAGTTGATTACAATCATTACGATAACGTCACATTTATTCATTAAGTTTTAATGTTTTACATTCCTCGTGTGCAGTAGAAAAGGAGAACAGCAATATGTATTCTTATAAATAAAAATTATCAATGAATACATTTGTTTGATAATATTCATAACAATTATTGATTTATTCATATTAATACTTTATTTTTTTTTACACAACCAATTAATATAGTTACTTAATGAATGTTAATTTTACATTTAGAGGATTAAATAATCCCAATCATTATTTTCGACTAAATTATTATTTTTAAAAATATTGTTTTTGTTCTTAGCAGTGGAAATAGTATTTCATTGACATCATAACTAAATTATTTTATGTATTTATTTGAAATAAAAATTGTTTCTAAGAATATGTAGCAATTTGACTTTTCTTTAATTAAATTAAAATAATTTGAAAATAATTAATAAATTCTTTCCACATTTAGCTCTGTGACATTTTGACTTACGTTACGTAAGTAATTTAAACAAAGGCACCTTAAAACAACTATTTCCTGGGCAAATACTCCGCCGGATATTGAATTATATAAGGTACATCTGCTGTTGCATATCAATAAAATATTGCACTATGCAACAAATTTTAATCTGGGAAAATAATTTATTAATTATTTTCAAATCATTTTTATTTAATTTATTCTTTTTTCTATTTATATTGTCTTTTCTTTATTGTATAACCATGTTAGCTGAATTCATTCATAGCTGTACTTATTATAAATTGAGAATTTCTGGTATGTTTAATAAACAGTGAGGTAAGACCCATCACAGGATGTCTAACAGAAATGTTGATAATTACCACATGTTTCAATGTTTTATCTCATCTTTTCAAGAACGGGATCACAATTATAGTTTATAATATATACTGTCAGTATATATTAGAAAACATAATTGCTGGGTACAATACTTACTGGATTATAGAATATATTAATTAATTATTGGTATTTTAAAAGCCCTAGGACAAAAACATACATTTCAAATAGGAGAGGAAATCAATGTCGCAGTCTGTACCAGAGCAAATTCCAGTATATTCTCTCGTGAAATTCAGGAGGATGTTGGAGTTTCACGTTAGACATTTTTTTAAAATATTGAAAAAACCAAACACAAAAATTCAAATCATATAGCGGCAGACTTGTTAATTATTTGTGGGCGGTGGATTATGAAAGGAGGTTTGACTTCTATAATTGGTGTGAATTACTATTTTATTGAATTAAATATCGTCCTTTCTGATCTATCCTTTACTATTTTTTTCTGGAGGTAACCTGTCTCTACGCTCATAAATAAAGATTTATTAGATTTATGAGAATGGAATTACTGCTAGCAAAAAAACTAATCCAAATTATTTTTGACGTCATAAATTCAATTAAACGTTTTACCGTCTAAACATATTTGTAGCGACCGGAACAAATAATAATCGGAAGGTGCTAGGTCTAAAAACTGGGTGTGGTAGTACATTTCAGCCTATCTCTAAAAGTTTTTGCTGAATGGTCAAACTTGTACGTAGTTTCGCATTATCTTGTAATAACACTATACCTTTGCTATTGACCAATGTTGACGTTTTTTCTTTAAATGAATCAGTAAAATTTTCGAAATTACGATAGCACACTTCAGTTGTGATCGTTTTTTTTTTTTGCTCGGTAGAAGTTCAAAATAAATTATTCCTTTGAAATCCTAGCAAACAGATAGCATAGCAATAGCATAACGTACTTTGAGCCGGTTCACCTTTTCTGGTGATCTGTTACGTTTGAGAATGTTGTAAGCAACTCATTTCTTGTCTCCAGTGATGATACCCTTCAAAATTGGTTTATTTTCTTGGAGTTTGAGAACCAAATCAAAAATTTCAATTCGATAGCATTTGATTTTCCTTCCGTAAGAAGATGATTAACACACATGTCGAGCCTCTAGATAAAATTTAGCCGTTCAAAATAATCGTGTCGCCGATTTAACCTTTGCTATATCTTCATCTGCTTCAACTGGTATTTCATAACGTGGTGCAACTTCGAGATCACAATTTCAGCATCGAAATTTTACAAATCAGTTTTGGCAGTGGCGCTTACTTGACACACCTACTTCGTTACACGGATTTATTGTTTGTTTGACTAGCATTTTTACCTTTTCTATAGTAAATTTTCTGAAAATGCTGTTTTAATATTCCGTGTTTAAAAAGGAATGAACAAAAAATGCTTTAGAATTAATATATCCAGTATATAACAAAAATCGACGACGAATTTGGCATTGAAAATCTAAAGTCATGTCTGATCTAAAATTATACGCGCACGCGTAAAGTACTGGTTGTCATGTTGACACTGTTTAACCGAAACCAGTATTTCATGCGTGTGATCTTAGTACAGATATGACTCGAAACTTTTAACGCCAACTTCGTCGTCGATTTTTGTTATACGCTCGATATTTGTGTACAAGCAAGGTTTGCTTGTAAAAAATAGATTAATTAATGTCATCTGTCAAAATATATATGAATTTTGTAAACGTAATAACATACATATATATTTAATAATAAAACCTGTTTTTGTAAGAAAATTGTACCAAGATTATGCAATTTAAAGTGGTATATGTGAAATCTCATGTGAAAGTGTATACTTTTTGTTGATTTTAATAATAACGTTTTGTTTCTTATGTTTCATAGTTAAAACAACTTGAAAATCTGTTTTGTATTTTTTTTTTTCTAAAAATTAATAAAATGGCTAATCTATTATTATGATTTAAAATTTTTGGACTAATGACAAAAAAATCTATTTTAGATTTTTCATATACTTCAAGAATACGTTATTTTCTGTTACAAAATAAAGTATTGCTATTACTTCAATATTTACGATTACTTTTTTTAATTTGTAGGGTTATTAATAAAATAAAATATTTATAAAAACTCATTTCAAAATCGACAAAATGGAAATGTATGTAATATTAGGTAAAATCTAATATGAATTAAAAATCAATACTATTCCAACAACATTTTATGTGTCAGTGAGTAATAACTGATAAAATTAATTTAATGAATTTCAAGTGAATATTAACAAAAATAAATATTCAATTCGAATCTAGCAATATTCGATAATTATAATAATTATGAAATTGCCATATGCCATAAAAACCCATAAATATTTAGCGCATTTCCGCCCATTTCCCTCCTAAAAATTTGCTTACACCATCACCATTTTTTTACAACCTCTCCCATAAACAACGGAGTGTACAGAATTCGGTGGTTTATTGCCGAAAACGGGGCGGCCATTAAAAAGCGGGGAGATGTTATTAAAACGCGATTTAATAGATAAACTTGAGGGCTCTCTCAACAATGTGCCACTTATTGATTTCGGATGGATGGATGTAAGGGAGCGGTCGTAAAAAAGGGCGAGCGAAAACAACAAAAAAGTTCGCGTTTTATTGTTTAAATATTTGTATATTGAATCGATAAAATCGGTCCCCCCTTTCCGTGTTTCTTGTTGAATTTATACCGTGTTTGTGTTACGCGGGAAATTTTATTTAATTAAAACCGTTGGGGGAGGGAATAAAAAAAGTTTCGATCATAAAAAAATATATTATTCAGATTATAAAATACATATTTAAATAAATAATAAAATTAAAATATTGTTTGTTTTATAGATTAATAAATAATGATCCATTGAAGAAACTAAAATTAAAAATTTTATAATAAACATCAAAAAAGTTTAATTTGATCTGAAATTTTTCGATGGGAAACGATTAGTCAACAACGACTAACTAAGTTTTTTAAATTAAATTTAATTTCTGTAATTCCGGGCTATGCTATAAGGGAAAAGTTTAGTTTAAAGTGTACGTTATTTTTTATCCATATATATTATAGCCCCTATTAATACTACGAGTAATTATTTAACTAAACAAAATAAATGTATTTTTATTTATTATAAATGGTAAAGTGTTCTTCATTATACCTTCCTCATATATTAGAATATTGACGCCATTCAGGTTAGAACACTTTATTAATGGACACTAGCACTAATGGGGACTTTCAACCTGAAATTTATACATACAGTAAGACTCCGCTTAACCTAACCCTACTTCATTTAGCGCTCCACAACTAGAATTACCTGTTCTAGAAATAACATTATAGAGGAAATGGAAAAACAACTGTTGTAATGACGACGCAATATGCCATTAAGCCAATATATCATAATGGAAAAAGCTAGAATTATTTTTAATTATATTCAGGGTGAGGCAAGTGATATAAGTGAAACTTTCGTTGCTACTCGAGGATGGTTTAATAGATTTAAAGACCGAAACAATCTTCACAACATAAAGATTACACAAGAGGCAGCAGGTCGTGATACGAAAGCGGCGGCTGAATTCCCAGCGACATTAAAAACAATAAGTGAACAAGGAAAATATCGTCCAGAATTGCTTTTTAATGTTGATGAGACACGCTTATTTTGGAAAAGAATGCCAAAATGAACATTTCTACCCCGTGAAGAGAAACGAGCACCAGTATTTAAAGCTGCAAAAATCGCTTAACACTTCTACTGGGTGGTAACGCAAGAGGATATTTCAAATTAAAACCACTACTAGTTTACCACTCTAAAAAGCCAAGAGCGATGAAAATCTATCTAAATATCTAAAACAACTTTACCTGTAAATTGGTAGTCTAATAAAAAATCATGGATAACTATGAAAATGTTCAAGGATTGTTTCACTGAACATTTCTGCCCGACTTTTAAACGTTATAGCGAAATTAAAAATAAAAAAAACTTGAACAAAGGGCAGTACTATTAAATGATAATGCTCCAAGCCTCCCAACAAATTTATGACACTTAACAATATGCATTCCAGTCGAAGTGGTTTTCTTACCACCTAACACTACTGCCTTAATCCAGCCAATGAACCAAGGCGTTATATTAAATGTATATTTAAGCAAATTTTTGAAAAAAAAAAAAATAGCCTGAGATATGATACAAACAATAAGAGAATTTTGGAAAAACTACAATATCGTGAATGCTGTAGAAAACATAAACCTTTCTTGGAATCGGAACACAGAAATATGTTTGAAAGGAGTATAGAAGAACATTTGGCCCGATTTAAGTAAGAGCGAAGACATTGGACACTCTGTCGATATGGATGAAATAGTGGAAGAAATAGTGGAATTAGCGAAACAAACTGGTTTAGATGAGGTAAATGTGGAAGATGTCGAAGAAATAGTTCAAGAAGCTGCAGCTAGTCTTTCTAATGATGAGCTCAAGGTTTTGTCTGAGAAAGAAGAAACCAAAAATAATGATAGTAGTGATTTTGAAGAAGACCAAAAAGAACTTTCGATGGCGTTTGTAAAAAGCAGTTTAACCACTATAATTGAAATTATCGAGCAATTTGTTGAAAATTATCCAAATATTGACTGGAGTTCAAAAGCAAGGCGGGGCTTTATCCACTTATCAACAACTTCTAATAGAACGCAAAAGGAAAACGCAAACTACATTAGATGCCTTCTTGACAAAAAGCAGAAAATTGGAAACACAGAATACATGTACATATATATATATATATATATATTAGTTTACATTGTTTTTATTTTTGGATGAAATAAAACTTTTGTTTTATTAAATTTAATACGTAATAAATTATCGATCCATCTTCCCCTAACCATATTATTTACATGATAAGATAGCCTCTTTTAGCGCTGTTTCGCATTACGTTCTTCTTTGATGGAACGTATCCTAGGCATTAAGCGGAGTCTTACTGTATAATATATGTTTGTATAAATCTGCTATACTTTTGAAGCTGAGCATTTATCATACGTAAATCATTATATATTATTTGCATTCAATCAATGAGCTAGTATGTCAGTCATTTGCTTTGATGATTTTAAAAGGCGAACGTTATTTTTCTTAGTTAGGTTTTAGGACAAAATGTTATTTAATAAAATATATGTTTTCTTTCGAAATATTTACAACTTTTATTTTAAATATTAAAAAAAATATTTTAATTGCTCCAATATCACCTGAAAATATAAATTCCCTACCCTTTCGATAATTCACTTCATTTAATCAAATAACTTCGACAAACGTTAGCGATCATAACGAGTAATTAGACAAAGACAAGAATCAGACTAAAATAGGCAGAAAGACCTCTGGTCGAAAACTATTTCGTAAAATTGTAATATATGTAATGTAAATAATATTTATTTTTGTTAATTTACACGAATAAAAATGTTATAAAAATGTTATATATATATATATGTGGGCGGGTCGATAAGTAGCCTCACCGCTCGATGGCGCCACTATCGAAAGAAAATTTACTATCGTGTGCACATTCTCGTAGATGACAACTATTAAAAATTAAGCAGAATCGGACTCGAAGTTTTGTTTTTACAGCGTATAGAAGCGGGCGTGTCTTCGGATTTTAGAAAAAAAATGTAAAAGAGCAATATGGATCGGTAAGTAGATTTATGTTTATGGAAGAGAAATCGCGCAGAGAAATCAAAGACCGCTTGGATGACATGTACGGTGACTCTTCTCACCAGCGAACGTTCTCCAAAGAAGACGAAGACTATTCTTTCGACCCGAAAGGTGCTGGCTACAGTTTTTTTGTGATTGACAAGGTGTGATCTACATCAACTACCTGGAGAAAGGCAAAACTGTCATAGGGCTCTGCTATGCCTAATTACTGGGACGATTCGACGCCGAATTGTATAAAAAAGTCCTCATTTGGCGAACAAAAAGTGCTCTTTCGTCATAACACCGGCTCACACCATGGAAAACATTTTGTAACTAATTGATTTTGCGCACCAATATTCGAAGAAAAGGTCCCATTATCGAATTAAGACAGTAATTTTATTTCTCGCATAAATGTAACGGTGCACATTGAACCTAAAGTTTCGTAATTTTTTAAGTTTGTTAACCTGTATGAAACGAAATTTAATAATTAAATTTATCTATCAACTCCATTAATAAAAACAATTTTGCATTTATTATTATTTTTAAAGAAAATGTATTAGCTTCAAAATAACATGACACATTTTATAAGCTGCACCATCGAAGAAGATTCTGAATGAGGACAATTAACTTGAAGAACAAAATTTAATTATGAGTTTTAAGGAATGTCTAAGTTTGTCCAGTATTTTGTTTATTTGTAAAGTATTTTGTTAATTGCAAGATTTTTTTATCCAATTATCTACTTCGATGATTCGATAATATTTCCTCTTATTTTAATATACGGCATGTAATTCTTTTTAAATGGTGTTGTATCAAAACTGGTTGCATTATAAAAATAAGAAATAACTAGAAATTCTTCAACTCTTCGCGTCCATTAAATTGTAAAATCAATGAAAACATGCATTTGAAATAAACAAAAAATACCATTGTGCACTCGTGTTATTGTCCACTCTTTTGATATTTTACATTATTTCAGTTAATATTTACAGTTACGTTTAAATGCATCGATTGCAGGAAAAAAAATATTGAGGACGAAATAAAATAAATAAAATGCAATTTTAATTCGTGCAGAGCAAATATTCCGCTGAATAATAAATATTTTAATCCCAATTGCTCGCCGAAAAAACTTTACACATATATTTATTTATTCATTGGAGAGAAATTTTATTTTGAATATATTTCACCACATATAATAAAATCACGTGCCTTTATTATCATTTTATGTGAATAGTATGATTTAATTGTTTTGGAATATCCGAACGCACAACTAAACTTTTATTGGACAATATAAACGATTCTCCGTCTGGTGGCAAAATTTTGAACTCTCTTCGGGACACAAAATACGTGGTTTGTCTGCTGATGCAAATACACATATACGGGTCTATTCTGTATGAAGAATGTTAAGTTTAATTTGAATGTTTATCATTACACTCTGAGAAGCTTTTGTAATAGATATATTAATCATAGAATGTGAAGATAATTTATAAAGTAGAAGTTAATCTTAACATTTTCCGTACGCAATAGCCCCAGTTATAGGTTATAAATGTGTAAATAATTTGTTTAAGCTTTAACAATCGCAGATTATTAAGGACATCATATTCAGATAATAATTATAAGATTGCAATCAAAGTGTAATGTGTTAGGATGTGCTTGACGAGTTAATTTTTAATAGGTTTCCTTCCATCATGAAATACTAACATATTAACATTTATAATATTTAAACATTGGTCGTTCATACTGTATGTAATAAATATGATTTTCTCAATTTTAAATTCTCTTGATACTCGCAATGAGCTGATGGCCAAAAACTAGTCGAAAATATAAAGTTTATTCAATGTAATCTGTGTTTTATTCGTAGATTTTTAATAATCCATTCGTATTTATTATATATAAAATTTAATTATTAGTTTAACATAAAAGAGCTTGTGAGTTACAGGTAACGGAAATAACCTAATAGCCGATGAGTTAGCAGGGAAAGAAGCAAAACTCCAGGCTATTACACACCATAAGAAATCATCCTACAAAATCTTTACAATGATACTAAATGGATTCATCAATTCTATAGAAAATAAGAGATATGAGAAATAATAGCCGAGATAATTATGGCCGAAGCCAATAATGACAGAAGCTTAATTAAATTAAGACAGATAAGATAGTACTTAAATACCATGGCAATAATGCAACACGATTTCAGTAGGAGCGGAGAGGAATAATATACAGTTTTTCACTTCCTTGGTCAATGTACCGTCTTAGAGACAATAAAATTATTTTCCTTAGATTAGCCTACATTAATGCGTTTTTTAAGTCGTTTTAGAGTTTGGTAGAAGTAAAATCGCCTACTGTGGTTATACAACGGGACTTCAATGGCCTAAATGAGCCAATGCCTGCCACATTCTCCTACACAACTTAACTTTTAAATAAATCTGCATTAGAGCAAATGAAAAGCAATTAAAAACAATAAGAAACGGAATAATTGAAGCCAAAATTGCGAATTGGATACCCGAAATGTGTTCCGAAATTCGGAACTTTAGCGCTGCATTCTCAAGTTAATTAGTAACAAGGACCAATTTCACATGTCAATGCTACCAACCCCAATACATGACCATATTAAATAATTTATTTTTATTATTTGTTGCAATATATTTCATTTAAGTAATAGTACTTGTTAATACTTAGTTTTAGGATGCCTTCATTTGAACTTTTTTGTGAGATAATAGTAGCATTGTATTTTTGACTCTTCATCGGAGTTATGACATTGAAAATTATTTCCAGAACAGACCAAGTTCCTGAGATACAGCCGGAGACCTTTATTATTTGGATACCTGGTACATTGACATTGTAATGACAGACTCCTTATTTTTTAATATCGCCTCATTTATTTTTCCTCGATGATTTGAAATATTTTTAATTGAAACATCGAAACAAATCCCTCCTTTAATTCATATCAAAACTTCGTTTTCTACAATATGCTAACGTTACCCTAAATTTCTTGAGGTAAATTTTTATCCGCAAAAATGCTCTCGTCTTCTCTAGCAATACACGATTGGCTCTTTCCGCCATTTTATTACTTCCAGGAAAATAACTTATGTTTTTCTATGTATACCATCCTGGTAGGAAAACTCTTCAAATACTTTATTAATAAACTTCTGACCATTGTCGCTACGTATTTTCTTGACTTATCTGTCCGTTTGTCTCTCGATTCTTTCAATTAAGGGTTTTATTTTTTTTCTATATTCTATTGAATTCCAACAATTCAACAAAATTCTTTCTGGTGCTCATTCACGCCACTTACATAGATCCATATGTAAAGTTTTTCCAAACGACTTCGAATATACTCAAGAAATGTTCAATCGTAAGATTTTCTAATCATTTTACCAAAAACACAAGCTTCACATTCGTCATCCAACCTTTTGATTTTCGGTAAATTGCGGACGAACTGATGGTTTTCCATCTCAAATAATATCGCATTATTTACAAGACCCAATATTCTATGCCATATAATTGAACCGATGTGAAGTTATCCACGGATTTCCAGCCACGGCGGATGCGCCGGGTACATTATTTATTTTAAATGTGATTGACAGCTTATAAACGAATGAAAGTTACCCAATTGTATATGATCTGTGGCAAGATGTGTACAACTTAATTTTAAATAATTTTTAATTTCAATTATCAGCCTTGAAATAAGACTTAGACATATCAGATTCAAGGTCCAAAACGAAGGTGTTTGTCACTATTTGGGAACTTGTTTTTCTTACTAGATTGTTGCTAAAGGTAGATAATCATTCAAGACAATAAAATCAATGTGTACGTATTTCGTAACATTTTTAAAACATATTAAAATTCAGCCACGTATATCGTATATAGAGAAGTACAAAAGGAAGGTTAGTTTGATAATGACGCGTTAATGACGTCGAAACTATAATCACTAAATAAATTTCAGTAATACAAACAAAGTTTAAAAAAGTGTTTTCATTAATCGAATAACTATGTGAAACAAAGTAGAAGCCTTAACAATTAGTAAACAAAAGGAAGGTGTTTGTAACAATTCAGGTACTACTTTTTGTTACTGGATTGTTGCTAAAGGTCTATTTAATGATTTAAAACTATAAAATTAGGGGAATGTGTTTCGTAACTTTTTTGAACGCTCAGCGACGGATTTCGTATACAAATCTCATTAGGCGAAATCCGTGGCTGAGAGTTTACATTATTGTTAAAAAGTTACAGAATATATACCCATGATTTTATTTTTTTATATCGGCAATTAAACCTTTAGCAACAATTTAGTATGAAAAAGAAAAACCTAGATAGTGGTAAACACATTCGTTTTGGACTTGCAAAAGATCGTCTCCTTATACAGAATCCGTGATTTTTTTTTAAGTTACAAAATATATACCCATAATTTTATTATTTTAAATGATTAATTGAATCTTTGGCAACAATGTAAGAAGAAAAAAAGTTTATGAATTGTGACAAACACCTTGGTTTTAGACCTTGAATTTGATATGTATAAATGTAATAATTGAATGTAAAAATTATTTTAAATTAAATTGAACATATCTTCTTACAGTTCTTGTACAATTGTGTTATTTTCATCCGTTTATAAGCTGTGAATCGCTTTAAAATAAATAATATGGTTAGAGATCCGTGGGTAACTTCACATCGGTTATAATTGATTCCTTTCATTTAACTTTTAGACAGGTTTCCTCATTATCGTCTTATTTTATTTGTTTCTTTTTTTTTTTTTTCATCTGTACAATAAACATATTTTCTTCTAAACTTCCCTTGCAAATAAGTAACAATAGAAAAAGGAGATTTATTCACTCGATCACAGTTATTTCAATAAATTAAATAAAAAGAATTTGAAAATAATTAATAAATTATTTCCTCTTTAGCTACTATGACAATTTGACTTATGTTACATAAGTTATATATATATATATATATATATATATACATATATATATGTATCTTCAATCGTAGCCCTTATTAATCCAGCTCTTTAAGATCTTATACTTCTTCATCTATTTTTACATTTTTAACATCTTTGGTTAATTCTACAAATCACAATTCTTCAGATGTCATATGAGTAGTGCAAGCAGAATTCAAGTAACAATTTCTCAGTTCTGTTAAATCTACTACCATATTGGATTTATCCTCTGGCAATTTCTTAAATTTATACCTTTACAATATATTTCGTATCTTTACACCAACAATCTTTCATCAAATGTGACTTGTTTAGAATACATTTGATTCATTTAAAATTATATTTTCCTGTATTTTGTTAAAAGTTACAAACGCCTGTCTAAATTCAGAAAAATATAAATTCTCGCTTATTAACAACGGCCACGATTTTTGCTGATAACCCATATCTCGTTATTTTTTTACACTTACTCGTTCATCAAATCTGCCGATGAACGATACTAACATTTAGCCTTTGTATATAATCATCTATTGATTCATTTCTCATTATTTTGATTCTAGTCAGCTATTATGTTAAATCTATTGACTTTTCTAACGAGATCATACAGAAGTGCTAAAACGCTTTGGAACGACCAAAGAGTTTTAGCCCTTCTTAGCTCCTTAAAGACAATAGTTTGTTTGGCGGTTAATCCGAGTGTTATATTGTCTATATGCCTTCTTATTTTTTAAATTCCATTCGTCTGTTTTGGTAAAATTACCAATGAAGGTGAACAGCCAGAGGCCTCCATCTGGCTGTTCACCTTCAATCACTTCTTCAAACAGACCTTCCGCATCCAGCAGAGCCTCCATTTTTATCATGAAAGATTGATAATTATTGTATATTGAAAAATATTTATTATTAATTATAATTTTTATTTATGATTATCCTTCGTTTATGCAATTTATAATAAAATACAGAATCACAAACAAATTTATTTAAATCATCGGGTGTATAATTGATTCCGAATCTTTGTGGAATTGTGCGCGTTGTGCGGAGCTAAAAGGGCCTGAAACAATATTTATGTTATTTCGAATTCGTTATTACCAACAAGGCGCTGGATTTAGCTTCCGCCGGGTAGAAAATAGGCGAGATTTAAGCGCGGCCGTTCAAATTGGGCGCCGGAGGACGCTATTTATAGAGTAATTTGTTTGAGGCATTGCTCATTTTATGTGCGACCGCTCGAAAAGATTAAAAACGAATAGACTAAACCACAATGGGGTTATAAATAAACCGTGTTAATCCCGTGAATTGGAACGGTAATTGCTTGATTTAACGTTTGTTTTATTTTCGCGTAAATTCTATTTCTATAATTAGTGTTAAGATTGTTGCCACCTCTACCAGTTCATCATTAATTTGACAAGTTCGTTTTATTTGCTTCCAATGGTGAAGTAAAGCAAGTAAAGCAAATAGTAATTTTATTAATATCAATAAATTGACTCAATGCACGATATGTAAAAATTGATTAATTTTACTTATACAGGGTGTGCCGTTAATGTTGGAAAATTACTAAGCCTCAGATTCTCGCGACCAAATTATGATGATTCAACCTAAATTATCTGTATACAAAAGTTTACCGTTACGTCGAAATTCATCTTCAAACTTAAATAATATTTAGTTTATTGATAATAATTGAATGTTTCATTCTATTTGAATGAAATTGTCTATGGTTTAATATATATATTGTTACAATTTCAAATTTAAGATTATTTTTTATATGTAGATATAATAATGTTGAATAAATTCAAGTTTTACTACAGTTAATTTAGTAATACTCGGTTTTGTTAAACACTAGTGTATTTTATTTCCACATTTAGCTGTGTGACATTTTGATTTACTTAACGTAAGTACCTTAAACAAATGCACATTAAAACAACTACTTCCCGTACAAACACTCTGCCGGACATTAAACTAGTGTATTTACTCATATTAAACATCACTATTTAGTTTATCAATGTCTCTTGTAATCTTGCTACAATTGTTTCACCATATTGTGGCTTCTTCAGGGGAAGAAGTGAATTTGTTAAATCTTAAATTCGAAATTTTAACAATATATAAGTAAAACTAATCAATTTCACATGTCAAAAAAATGTGTATAGATGTAGAAGTTTTATATATATATATAGATTTTCCCATGCCGTTCCAACGATTATTTCCAAATCTACAATGGACGAAACACAATACGCAATAAATCTAAAATTACAAACGCTTTCAAAAAAATGATATACACATGTACAGATGGCGTGACTAATTACGTACGTTTTATTGCGCACGGTTCCCACCCCAATCGAAAATTTCACCAATATGCGATTTTATGGCTTTTGCGACAACGCTCGTGCGGTGAAAAATACACGGGGCGGCGTCACCGGCAGGGGTGGGCATAAATAGTTGCGGAATTCATTTTTAATTCCCGCAGCGCATTGTTCTAAAATTGTCCAACTTTCGCCCGGTTTTGCCGCACATGTGGCCGTAAAGCCGAAAGGGCCGTGAGCTCGATGACTAATTGTGGCCTGTCGTGGTTTTAATTAATGTGACTGTGGCGCCGTTTCGGGATGGGGATATTTTTATAGCGAATTGATTGAGTTCTATAAAAAATAATTAAGTCTTTACAACCTACAGGGAATTTTAGAAAATGTTCACATATTGGACATTTCAAAAGTAAATATTTCTTTATTGTTTTTTTTTATTCTCATTAATATATTAAAATATAAAATTGCAGATTTATTAAGCTAGCAAGTAATTATCTAAATTTATAATAAAACGAAAATAATTATTTGTATCGATGACGATTGTGCCTTGAATATGATTTGACATATTGATTAAATTGATAAAATTTCTTAGAATCACTCTGCATTTCAAATATAATTTTGTAAATGAACAAAATAGTGTGAAATTATTAACTTTGCTGCAACAATAAATTTATTTCCATTATATATTTGTATTTTTGTTACTCTAAAATATGTTCAAAATAGTTTATATCGAATATTTTAGATACTTCATTTTTTAATGCATATTAAAATAGTAATATAAGTGTATGAAATTTCGATTGAATACGCTCACATTAAAAAATGATAAAAATTGAAAAAAAGACGCAAGTGCCATCTTTCGCCGTCTTCTCTCATTTATTATGATTAATATCAAGTATATAACCACAATACAACATCCGTTCAGTCGCCTTCATCAAGACATTGAACATGGAAAACACTAGTTTGATGAGGTTCGAAAAAATCCGAAATGGTGGCTGAACATTTTATTAAATTAAAAAGTGAGATAAATATTTTTAACACTTAAACAATGGCATTTCTTATTATAGAAATAATTAAAAAAAATAATAATACGTAACAAATTGTATTCACTTGGTCGCAGTCATTTAAAATAATTGTTAAGTAATTAAATTGAAAATAATTAATTAAAATTAATTAATTATGGCGATAGCGCGGACAGTCTAACACCTACATCTATTTTAAGAATTTACGTTATATTGCTTTGTATTATCTGTATAGTCTGAATAAAGGTGTTTGTATATAATAATTAATTATTTACTCATTTGCAGCTTCAATATTGAATTACAAAATGGATATTTGTTGTTGCACAACAAATGATTCTACAATACAACGATTTTTGATTCGAGGAGTCGAGAACAAAAGCGTTGTGAAATATAAAGCCACCTGCAGACACGTGTGTCGGGAATTATTCCTGGTCGGTACAACCCTCTCAGTTGTTAAAATTTATTAATTAAACGTGTCGTCTCTATCTTTTAAATTAAATTCTCACTAATCCCGTGGTGAAACAATTTTATGTATTATAAGAATATTAAAAAAATCCGCTCCAGTGCCACGAAATAACACCAACTACCAGAAACTTGCCACACTCGGATCATTAAAACAGAAGTACTTTCAATACCTAAAGTAGGACAAGAGTTACGCTATTGTTATTATTATAAAATCAGATTACTTAAAAGATGTTAGCTCGTTATTACATTCAGGCACTTAGATTTAATTTTTTAAACATTTTTTACATAAAAATGACTGACAACGTTCTTGAAACTACAACACCTTTAATAGATAAAAAAAAACAATCTAGAAAAATCCAAAATTACAAAAACTTTACCGCAATATACAAAACAGAAAATAAATCCAGACCAATAGTATCTGTAACAATATAAACTTTCCTATAAATTAAGTAAATATGATTAATTAACAAATCTGTGTCATAGATAAATGTAGAAATAATTTATTAATTATTTTCAAATGATTTTTATTTAATTTATTTAAATAACTGTGACCAAGTGAATTATTACTCTATTCTATTTATATTTAAACTCTCCAATGTATAAAATTTCAAAATGGCTTATGCAAAGATTTAATAATTTAGTGATTAAAGATGACTTCGTGTCAAGAATTCACTGCATTTAACAAAACTATTAAAAAATCTAAAAATTGAATCCGACCAAATATTAATTTCTTTTAATGTTGCACCTGTGTTTCCAAATGTGTCAATCGACGCTAGCATTTGAATACTCCAGGATATTTTGTAAGAAAATTCGGTTCAAGCAGAAGAAATAGATCAATATATATAATTAACTAAAATAGTAATGGACTCTAGGGCTTTCAAATTTAATAACGCCTATTACAAGTAAACATCGCCGATTTTAGCAAATATTCTTCTCAGCCATTTTGAAAAACAATCAAAAATATATGTACCTAATTTCCCACATGTTTGGAATCCCCATATGTATGATGTATTTGAAATCATTAAAAAAGATGAAGTCTTTTTAAATAACCTGGTTGTTAATTTAAACAGTGAATAAATACATTTCACCGCACAAATAGAAAAGGTAATAAACTAATTTTATTTTTATTAATTCACAAAATTAACAGTCGATTGGAATTACAGAATAAAGGCACACTTTTAAGTACGTAAATGCTAATTCCAATAATCCATGGAAAACATAAAATGGTAGGCTTTTATAGCCATGATATACAGTATAATTAACTTACTCCTTTCTACTGCTAATGGAGGTAAAGAACATAATTTTAGATATTTCAGAATCACTTAATAGAACTTCAATCAAAATATTCATCACTATAAATAAAAAAGTAGGTTACACGGGGTCTTATGGGGGATTTTTGGGGCGGTCTGGGGGGTGAACGGGGGGAGATAGCGCCGTGCGGATTTCACGACTGGAAAGGGGACCCGGAACTCTATTAATCCTATAAATTTCGACGTTTCGAAGCATCATCTTCATGGTGAAAAAAATTTTTGAAATGTCCAAAAATTTAACATTGGGCTTATGGAAAAACGTGTAATCACGAAGGATCTCGAAATCGGCTCGAACGATTTCGATCAAACTTTCACGGAACATAGTCCCCATGGGTGGCCAGGGAATAGGCTATGTCGCATCTCCAGGAAAAATCGAGGAGTCGAGAAAATCGTCTCCAAAAGTCGACTTTTTTCCCCCGCCGTGGCTCCCTTAATATCGGAGCTATCGACTCGCGGTTTTCACCGTCGTCAACTACAACTCCGGGGCTACAAAAGTCACATAGGCCATTTTGGCCTATCGACATAGGCCGCGGCCTATAGAAAAAAAAATTTCGGCCTAAATCGACCGAATTAAAATCTGCCCATGCAGCACCCGCACACATCAGAAAGTCCATACGGACATTTGACATAGGCCAACATAGGCCGGCCTATGTGGCCCATCCGGCCTAACTTTTCTCAGGATCGTCCGATCGGGAAAATTTTTTTTTCCCTTCAGGCATTGATCGACCTCGGGAATACGACGGTGCGACCGCCGTCCAGGTGGCGCCACCGCAAGTTTGAGTAATCGCGTCCAACTTTTTTGTTTTCCGGCCGATCGAATTCGGACTTTGTGCAATCACCTCGACCACCCGAGGCCTTTACGGCACCCCATCGAAACCGGTCAAAATCGAAAAAATTTTCTTAAGGCCCTCGAGGCCAGCGCCGAAGTTCTTTCGCTCGCTTACGTTTTTATTTCTGGGATCCCAACTAGAAGACCCGCTCGACAAGCGGGACATGACGGGATTGTCACTAACCCCTAGGAAGTTCGAGAAACGACGTCAAACTTTTTTATTTGAAGAGCTAGAGCAAATCGGTTTTCTCGCTCTGCTCGATTTCGAAAAGAAGCGCATTTTCGCGGGCAATCCAGACGTCCTGACACAACTTGATTTTTTGTCACAAAAACCGACATTTTCATTGGTCGTAGTTCTGACCATGCCACGCCACTCTCTAGATCGACCTGATTACGGGAAAAATGGTCAAAAATTCTCAAGGTCACCAGAGGTCATTTTTGAAGCACCCATCTCGGGACCCGTGACACCTAAAGAAAATCCGAAAACGCCACCGTAAACTAGACCCCCTTCGGACACGATTCCTCCGAAAGAAAAATTTTCGCAATTCAAAATGGCCGACTTCCGGTCGCCATCTCCGTTATTTGAAGAGATAGGTCAAAAAAGGCACTCAAGGCCACCCTTTGGGTGGCCAGAGTGGGTCCGAAACCCTCATCACAAATAATTCAAGAAATACGGTCGTCCGGTCAAAGTTGACATTTCTTCGAAAAATGACATTTTTGAAGCGAAAAAAAATCGCAACTCTGTCATTTTTTCACCCGGACCGATTGGTCCACCACCAAAAGATGCGCCTTCGAGAGCTCTACCGGCCATGAAAGTTTCATTCCGAAATATGGAAAACTCGCGGAGCCACGAATTTTTTTCACCAAAAATTGCCCACTTTTTCACCTTTGTCGCGGTCGCGCGCGCACTCGAAAAATCCCATCTCCTCCCCTAATTGCGGTGGAACGATCGGACCTGAACCTTAATTTAGGGGAAGGATGGGGCTTTCAGACGGTGATAAATTCATCGCTCCAAAGCCCATTCGAGCCGAGCGGGGAATTTTCAAAAATCAAAATCGACGAAAATTTGCCCGTTTCGGACGGAGGTGCGCCCATTCGAAAAATCACATCTCCGGCCCTAATTGCGGTGGAACGATCGGACCTGAACCTCCGTTTAGGGGAAGGATGGGGCTTTGCGTCGATTGTAGATTTGAAATTTTCGAGCCCATACGAGCCGAGATATGATTTTTCAAAATTTTACCATCAAAATTTTACCAACCTCAAATGCATGCATTCTTATGGGGGAAAAGAATTACGACAATTTTCAAAAATTTTTTAAAAATACTTCCCGTCGAGTGAAAATTTTTTCGAAAGCACTTCCGGAACCGGAAAAAAACGTAGAATTTTTTGGCATTTTTTTCAGAGAAACTTTTTTTTTCGCCAAAATCGCAAGGCATATGCCTTGATCGAACGGAAGATCCCTTCCAACTCTCTCGAAACTCAACTAACCATCTCTGTCGCACTCACACAAAATTTTCCTGGCCGGCCAAAAGCCGGCCGAGAAATCCGCCGGAACGGAATTACAGGCGATTAAATGGGGAACCGTACATTCGTTTTGGACCGAGAGAGAGGGCCATACAAAACATATATCCGCGCAGTCTGACCACCACATTCTTATGGAGGACGGTTATTTTAGCACCACAATTTCAGTTTTTCGCTTCGTGCTTTTCCCCCGAGAGAGATAGAGACTTCCGGTTTTCACTGTTGCCAACTAGACGACGTCGCCCATCGAATGGACCAGGTGTCATGGACCCATGGTACATGGGTCATGGGCAAATCGACATCAACTTTTTACCATTTAGACTTAAAATTAAGTTGATTAAAGAAAGTCTCATGGTTGCACATCCACTATATGGCACAATACCAATCGCACCCATTGGACCCATGGATTTGCCCATCGGCCACAACTTTTGCCAGAGTTGACCGATTTCAAAAATTCTTTCTTCCATTCATATGTAATTGGGTACGAGAAATTCAACCGTGACATCGCCGGAAGTTTGGCAACACTGCAAAAATGAAAAAAAGTCAACTCGGCCGTTTGCTGACCGATTTGAACCGTTCTTTTTTCCATACGCTCCAAATGGGCAAGCCAGCGAGCGAAGCGAGCCTTAACGGGCGAGCAAAGCGAGCCTGCGAGCGAAGCGAGCCCACCACGTGCTCCCCACCTCACGCGATCCGCGGAGCTTTCTCGCGAAGCGAGCCATTTAAAGAATTAGGCCTTTTATGCTCCGAGTGGACAAACCAGCGAGCGAAGCGAGCTCAACGGGCGAGCAAAGCGAGCCTGCGAGCGAAGCGAGCCCAACACGTTCTCACAACCTTTCGCGGTCTGCGGAGCTTTCTCGCGAAGCGAGTTATTTAAGGAAAAAGGCTTTATACGCTCCAAGTGGACACACCAGCGAGCGAAGCGAGCTCAACGGGCGAGCGAAGCGAGCCTGCGAGCGAAGCGAGCCCACCACGTTCTCCCTACCGTTGACCGATTTAGAAAATTTTTTCTTCCATTCATATGTAATTGGGTACGGGAAATTCAACCGTGACATCACCGGAAGTTTGGCAACACTGCAAAAATGGAAAAATTCCAATTCGGCCATTTCCTGACCGATTCGAACCGTTCTTTTTTCAATACGCTCCAAGTGGGCAAGCCAGCGAGCGAAGCGAGCCTTAACGGGCGAGCAAAGCGAGCCTGCGAGCGAAGCGAGCCCACCACGTTCTCCCAACCTCTCGCGATCCGCGGAGCTTTCTCGCGAAGCGAGACATTTAACGAATTAGGCCTTTTACGCTCCAAGTGGACAAACCAGCGAGCGAAGCGAGCTCAACGGGCGAGCAAAGCGAGCCTGCGAGCGAAGCGAGCCTACCACGTTCTCACAACCCCTCGAGGTTTGCGGAGCTCTCTCGCGAAGCGAGTTATTTAAGGGATTAGGACTTTTACGCTCCAAGTGAACAAACCAGCGAGCGAAGCGAGCTCAACGGGCGAGCAAAGCGAGCCTGCGAGCGAAGCGAGCCTACCATGTTCTCTCAACCTCTCGAGGTTTGCGGAGCTTTCTCGCGAAGCGAGTTATTTAAGGAATAAGGCTTTATACGCCCCAAGTGGACTAACTAGCGAGCGAAGCGAGCTCAACGGGCGAGCAACGCGAGCCAGCGAGCGAAGCGAGCCTACCACGTTCTCCCCACCGTTCGAGGTCTGCGGAGCTCTCTCGCAAAGCGAGTTGTATTACGTGTCAGGCCTTATACGTTCCTGGGGAGCAAACCAGCGAGCGAAGCGAGCTTTTACCGGGCGAGCGAAGCGAGCCTGCGAGCGCAGCGAGCCTACCACGTTCCCTTGCCCTTTGGAGGTCCGCGGAGCTCTCTCGCGAAGCGAGAATTCCACTGTACCTTCTTCCCTGGCGCTGGCCATCCTCTTTCTTCGCCGCTGGTAGCCCCCCCTTAACTTTGGCCCCATTTTTCGACATGCCCTTTCAAGAGTGGTACTTTACATAAATCAAAGACCCTTATGGAATAAGGGTGCGGGCTACTAGTCACTATTAATAAAAAAGTAGGTTACACGGGGTCTTATGGGGGGACTTTTGGGGCGGTCCGGGGGGTGAACGGTGGGAGATAGCGCCGTGCGGATTTCACCAACGGAAAGGGGACCGCGAAATGAACAAAATATGTCAATTTCAACGTTTCGAAGCATCATCTTCGGGGTGAAAAAAATTTTTGAAAAGTCAAAAAATTTAACATTGGGCTTATGGAAAAACGTGTAATCACGAGTGTTTGAGAAAACGGCTCGAACGATTTCGATCAAACTTTCACCGAACATAGTCCCCATGGGTGGCCAGGGAATAGGCTATGTCGCATCTCCAGGAAAAATCGAGGAGTCGAGAAAATCGTCTCCAAAAGTCGACTTTTTTCCCCCGCCGTGGCTCCCTTAATATTGGAGCTATCGACACGCGGTTTTCACCGTCGTCAACCAACGTTCAAGGCCAACAAAATTTACATAGGCCATTTTGGCCTATCGACATAGGCCGCGGCCTATAGAAAAAAAATTTTTGGCCTAAATCGATCGAATTAAAATCTGCCCATGCAGCAACCGTACACATCAGAAAGTCCATACGGACATTTGACATAGGCCAAAATAGGCCGGCCTATTTGGCCCATCCGCCTTAGCTTTTCTCAGGATCGTCCGATCGGGGAAATTTTTTTTTCCTTTCCGGCATTGATCGACCTCGGGAATACGACGGTGCGACCGCCGTCCAGGTGGCGCCACCGCAAGTTCGAGTAATCGCGTCCAACTTTTTTGTTTTCCGGCCGATCGAATTCGGACTTTGTGCAATCACCTCGACCACCCGAGGCCTTTACGGCACCCCATCGAAACCGGTCAAAATCGAAAAAAATTTCTTAAGGCCCTCGAGGCCAGCGCCGAAGTTCTTTCGCTCGCTTACGTTTTTATTTCTGGGATCCCAACTAGAAGACCCGCTCGACAAGCAGGACATGACAGGATTGTCACTAACCCCTAGGAAGTTCGAGAAATGACGTCAAACTTTTTTATTTGAAGACCTAGAGCAAATCGGTTTTCTCACTCTGCTCGATTTCGAAAAGAAGCGCATTTTCGCGGGCAATCCAGACGTCCTGACACAACTCGATTTTTTGTCACGATAACCGAAATATTTGATTGGACCCACTTTTGACGACGCCTTTGCATTCTCTAGATCGACTAGATTACGGAAAAAACGAAAAAAAAATTTCAAGGTCATCCGAGGTCATTTTTGATACCCGCATCTCGAGACCCGAGACACCTAAAGAAAATCCGAAAACGCCACCGTAAACCAGACCCCGTTCGGACACGATTCCCATGAAAGAAAAATTTTTGCGCACCAAAATGGCCGACTTCCGGTCGCTATCTCCGTTATTTGAAGAGCTAGAGCAAAAAAGCCACACCAGGCTTTTTCCCGTAGGGAAAGCCTGCTGTGGGTCTGAAACACCCCTCGCAAAAAAAATTACAAATACGGTCGTCCCGTCAAAGTTGACATTTACCTGAAAATGTGACATTTTTGTAGCGAAAAAAAATCAAAACTCCCTCATTTTTGCACCTGGACCGATTGGTCACCGACCAGAAGAAGCCCATTCGCGAGCTCCACAAGCCCTGAAAGTTTCATTCCGCTACCTCGAAAACTCGCGGAGCTACGAATTTTTTCCTCCAAAAATAGCCCACTTTTTGACCATTTTCGCGGTCGGCGCACACTTAAAAATTCCCATCTCCGTTCCTAATTGCGGTGGAACGACCGGACCCGAACCTCCATTTAGGGGAAGGATGGGGCTTTCCAACGGTGCCCGATTCATCGCTCCAAAGCCCATACGAACCGAGCGGGGAATTTTCAAAACTCAAAATCGACCAAAATTTGCCCGTTTCGGACGGAGGTGCCCCCATTCAAAAAATCACATCTCCTCCCCTAATTGTGGTGGAACGACCGGACCTGAACCACCATTTAGGGGAAGGACGGCGCAATCCAACGACTATAGATTTCGAATTTTCAAGCCCATACGAGCCGAGATATGATTTTTCAAAATTTTACAATCAAAATTTTACCAACCTCAAATGCATGCATTCTTATGGGGGAAAAGAATTACGACAATTTTCAAAAAATTTTAAAAAATACTTCCCGTCGAGTGAAAATTTTTTCGAAAGCACTTCCGGAACCGAAAAAAAATGTTGAATTTTTTGGCATTTTTTTCAGAGAAACTTTTTTTTTCGCCAAAATCGCAAGGCATATGCCTTGATCGAACGGAAGATCCCTTCCAACTCTCTCGAAACTCAACTAACCATCTCTCTCGCACTCACACAAAATTTTCCTGGCCGGCCAAAAGCCGGCCGAGAAATCCGCCGGAACGGAATTACAGGCGATTAAATGGGGAACCGTACATTCGTTTTGGACCGAGAGAGAGGGCCATACAAAACATATATCCGCGCAGTCTGACCACCACAGTCTTATGGAGGACGGTTATTTTTGCACCACAATTTCACTTTTTCGCTTCGTGCTTCTCTCCCGAAAGAGATAGAGACTTCCGGTTTTCACCGTTGCCAACTAGACGACGTCGCCCATCGAATGGACCAGGTGTCATGGGCCCATGGTACATGGGTCATGGGCAAATCGACATCAACTTTTTACCATTTAGACTTAAAATAAAGCTGATTAAAGAAAGTGCCATGGTTACACATCCACTAAATGGACCAATACGAATCGCACCCATCGGACCCATGGATTTGCCCATCGGCCACAACTTTTGCCAGAGTTGACCGATTTCGAAAATTCTTTCTTCCACTCATATGTAATTGGGTACGGGAAATTCAACCGTGACATCGCCGGAAGTTTGGCAACACCGCAAAAATGAAAAAACACGATTTTGGCCGTTTGCTGACCGATTCGAACCGTTCTTTTTTCTATACGCTCCAAGTGGGCAAGCCAGCGAGCGAAGCGAGCCTTAACGGGCGAGCAAAGCGAGCCTGCGAGCGAAGCGAGCCCACCACGTTCTCCCTACCTCTCGCGATCCGCGGAGCTTTCTCGCGAAGCGAGTTATTTAACTAATTAGGCCTTTTACGCTCCAAGTGGACAAACTAGCGAGCGAAGCGAGCTCAACGGGCGAGCGAAGCGAGCCTGCGAGCGAAGCGAGCCCACCACGTTCTCCCCACCTCTCGCGATTCGCGGAGCTTTCTCGCGAAGCGAGCTATTTAACGAATTAAGCCTTATACGCTCCAAGTGGACAAACCAGCGAGCGAAGCGAGCTCAACGGGCGAGCGAAGCGAGCCTGCGAGCGAAGCGAGCCCACCACGTTCTCCCCACCGTTGGCCGATTTCAAAAATTCTTTCTTCCATTCATATGTAATCGGGTACGGGAAATTCAACCGTGATGTCGCCGGAAGTTTGGCAACACTGCAAAAATGGGAAAATTCCAATTCGGCCATTTCCTGACCGATTCGAACCGTTCTTTTTTCTATACGCTCCAAGTGGGCAAGCCAGCGAGCGAAGCGAGCCTTAACGGGCGAGCAAAGCGAGCCTGCGAGCGAAGCGAGCCCACCACGTTCTCCCTACCTCTCGCGATCCGCGGAGCTTTCTCGCGAAGCGAGTTATTTAACCAATTAGGCCTTTTACGCTCCAAGTGAACAAACCAGCGAGCGAAGCGAGCTCAACGGGCGAGCAAAGCGAGCCTGCGAGCGAAGCGAGCCTACCATGTTCTCTCAACCTCTCGAGGTTTGCGGAGCTTTCTCGCGAAGCGAGTTATTTAAGGAATAAGGCTTTATACGCCCCAAGTGGGCTAACTAGCGAGCGAAGCGAGCTCAACGGGCGAGCAACGCGAGCCAGCGAGCGAAGCGAGCCTACCACGTTCTCCCCACCGTTCGAGGTCTGCGGAGCTCTCTCGCAAAGCGAGTTATATAACGTGTTTGGCCTTATACGTTCCTGGGGAGCAAACCAGCGAGCGAAGCGAGCTTTTAACCGGGCGAGCGAAGCGAGCCTGCGAGCGCAGCGAGCCTACCACGTTCCTTTGCCCTTTGGAGGTCCGCGGAGCTCTCTCGCGAAGCGAGAATTCCACTTTCCTTCATTCCCTGGCGCTGGCCATCCTCTTTCTTCACCGCGGGTAGCCCCCGCCTAACTTTGGCCCCACTTTTCGACATGCCCTTTCAACTGATGGTGTTTACATAAATCAAAGACCCTTATGGAATAAGGGTGCGGGCTACTAGTCACTATTAATAAAAAAGTAGGTTACACGGGGTCTTATGGGGGGACTTTTGGGGCGGTCTGGGGGGTGAACGGTGGGAGATAGCGCCGTGCGGATTTCACCAACGGAAAGGGGACCGCGAAATGAACAAAATATGTCAATTTCAACGTTTCGAAGCATCATCTTCAGGGCGAAAAAAATTTTTGAAAAGTCAAAAAATTTAACATTGGGCTTATGGAAAAACGTGTAATCACGAGTGTTTGAGAAAACGGCTCGAACGATTTCGATCAAACTTTCACCGAACATAGTCCCCATGGGTGGCCAGGGAATAGGCTATGTCGCATCTCCAGGAAAAATCGAGGAGTCGAGAAAATCGTCTCCAAAAGTCGACTTTTTTCCCCCGCCGTGGCTCCCTTAATATCGGAGCTAGCGACTCGCGGTTTTCACCGTCGTCAACTACAATTCCGGGGCTACAAAAGTCACATAGGTCATTTTGGCCTATCGACATAGGCCGCGGCCTATAGAAAAAAAATTTTTGGCCCTACTCGATCGAATTAAAATCTGCCCATGCAGCACCCGTACACCTCAGAATGTCCAAACGGGCCTTCGACATAGGCCAACATAGGCCCGCCTATTTGGCCTATCCGGCCTAACTTTTCTCAGGATTGTCCGATCGGGAAAATTTTTTTTTTCATTCCTATATTGATCGACCTCGGGAATACGACGGTGCGACCGCCGTCCAGGTGGCGCCACCGCAAGTTCGAGTAATCGCGTCCAACTTTTTTGTTTTCCGGCCGATCGAATTCGGACTTTGTGCAGTCATCTCGACCACCCGAGGCCTTTACGGCACCCCATCGAAACCGGTCAAAATCGAAAAAATTTTCTTAAGGCCCTCGAGGCCAGCGCCGAAGTTCTTTCGCTCGCTTACGTTTTTATTTCTGGGATCCCAACTAGAAGACCCGCTCGACAAGCAGGACATGACAGGATTGTCACTAACCCCTAGGAAGTTCGGGAAACGACGTCAAACTTTTTTATTTGAAGAGCTAGAGCAAATCGGTTTTCTCGCTCTGCTCGATTTCGAAAAGAAGCGCATTTTCGCGGGCAATCCGGACGTCCTGACACAACTCGATTTTTTGTCACGATAACCGAAATATTTGATTGGACCCACTTTTGACGACGCCTTTGCATTCTCTAGATCGACTAGATTACGGAAGAAACGAAAAAAAAATTTCAAGGTCATCCGAGGTCATTTTTGATACCCGCATCTCGAGATCCGAGACACCTAAAGAAAATCCGAAAACGCCACCGTAAACTAGACCCAATTCGGACACGATTCCCCCGAAAGAAAAATTTTTGCACACCAAAATGGCCGACTTCCGGTCGCTATCTCCGTTATTTGAAGAGCTAGAGCAAAAAAGCCACACCAGGCTTTTTCCCGTAGGGAAAGCCTGCTGTGGGTCTGAAACACCCCTCGCAAAAAAAATAACAAATACGGTCGTCCCGTCAAAGTTGACATTTACCTGAAAATGTGACATTTTTGTAGCGAAAAAAAATCATAACTTGGTCATTTTTGCACCTGGACCGATTGGTCACCGACCAGAAGAAGCCCATTCGCGAGCTCCACAAGCCCTGAAAGTTTCATTCCGCTACCTCGAAAACTCGCGGAGCTACGAATTTTTTTCTCCAAAAATAGCCCACTTTTTGACCATTTTCGCGGTCGGCGCACACTTAAAAATTCCCATCTCCGTCCCTAATTACGGTGGAACGACCGGACCGGAACCTGCATTTAGGGGAAGGATGGGGCTTTCCAACGGTGCTCGATTCAGCGCTCCAAATCCCATACGAGCCAAGCGGGGAATTTTCAAATCTCAAAATCGACCAAAATTTGCCCGTTTCGGACGGAGGTGCCCCCATTCAAAAAATCACATCTCCTCCCTTAATTGCGGTGGAACGATCGGACCTGAACCTCCGTTTAGGGGAAGGATGGCGCAATCCAACGACTATAGATTTCGAATTTTCAAGCCCATACGAGCCGAGATATGATTTTTCAAAATTTTACAATCAAAATTTTACCAACCTCAAATGCATGCATTCTTATGGGGGAAAAGAATAACGACAATTTTCAAAAATTTTTAAAAAATACTTCCCCTCGAGTGAAAATTTTTTCGAAAGCACTTCCGGAACCGGAAAAGAACGTAGAATTTTTTGGCATTTTTTTCAGAGAAACTTTTTTTTTCGCCAAAATCGCAAGGCATATGCCTTGATCGAACGGAAGATCCCTTCCAACTCTCTCGAAACTCAACTAACCATCTCCCTCGCACTCACACAAAATTTTCTCGGACGCCCAAAAGCCGGCCGAGAAATCCGCCGGAACGGAATTACAGGCGATTAAATGGGGAACCGTACATTCGTTTTGGACCGAGAGAGAGGGCCATACAAAACATATATCCGCGCAGTCCGACCACCACAGTCTTATGGAGGACGGTTATTTTAGCACCACAATTTCAGTTTTTCGCTTCGTGCTTTTCCCCCGAGAGAGATAGAGACTTCCGGTTTTCACCGTTGCCAACTAGATGACGTCGCCCATCGAATGGACCAGGTGTCATGGGCCCATGGTACATGGGTCATGGGCAAATCGACATCAACTTTTTACCATTTAGACTTAAAATTAAGTTGATTAAAGAAAGTCTCATGGTTGCACATCCACTATTTGGCACAATACCAATCGCACCCATTGGACCCATGGATTTGCCCATCGATCACAACTTTTGCCAGAGTTGACCGATTTCAAAAATTCTTTCTTCCATTCATATTAATTTCATTTTAAACATTTTTTCATTGCCGTTTAAATTTCCACGGGAAATGCGATTTTCTATGAAAAAAGTCATTTTTAATTTTTACTTTTCACAGTTTTAACAAAATGACAAAACGTTTCAGACAAAAATTGTGGGGAATTTAAATCTCGACAAATTTTATTTGAAACATTTTTTCATCGTAGTTCAAATTTCCCCGGGAAATGCGATTTTCTCAGTAAAATGTCATTTTTAATTTTTACTTTTGACAGTTTTAACAAAATGACAAAACGTTTCAGACAAAAATTGTAGTGAATTTAAATCTTTAAAAATTTCATTTGAAACATTTTTTCATCGCAGTTCAAATTTCCCCGGGAAATGCGATTTTCTCCGCAAAATGTCATTTTGTACTTTCACTTTTGACAGTTTTAACAAAATGGCAAAACGTTTCAGACGAAAATTGTGGGGAATTTAAATCTCAAAAAATTTCGTTCGAAACATTTTTTCATCGCGGTTCAAATTTCCACGGGAAATGCGATTTTCTCCGTAAAATGTCATTTTTAATTTTTACTTTTGGCAGTCTCAACAAAATGACGAAACGTTTCAGACAAAAATTGTGGGGAATTTAAATCTCGACAAATTTTATTTGAAACATTTTTTCATCGTAGTTCAAATTTCCACGGGAAATGCGATTTTCTCAGTAAAATGTCATTTTTTATTTTTACTTTTGACAGTTTCAATAAAATGACAAAACGTTTCAGACAAAAATCGTAGGGAATTCAAATCTCTACAAATTTTATTGAAAATATTTCGTCATTGCCGTTTACATTTCCACGGGAAATGCGATTTTCTCTGAAAAATGACATTTTTAATTTTTACTTTTGACAGTTTCAACAAAATGACAAAACGTTTCAGACAAAAATCATAGAGAATTTAAATCTCTAAAAATTTTATTCGAAACATTTTTTCATCGCAGTTCAAATTTCCCCGGGAAATGCGATTTTCTCCGTAAAATGTCATTTTTAATTTTGACTTTTGACATTTTCAACAAAATGACAAAACGTTTCAGACAAAAATCATAGGGAATTTAAATCTCTACAAATGTTATTTGAAACATTTTTTCATCGCAGTTTAAATTTCCCCGGGAAAAGCGATTTTCTCTGAAAAAAGTCATTTATAATTTTTATTTTTGACAGTTTTAACAAAAAGACAAAATGTTTCAGACAAAAATCATAAGGAATTTAAATCTCTTCAAATTTCATTTGAAACATTTTTTTATCGCAGTTCAAATTTCCCCGGGAAATGCGATTTTTTCCGTAAAATGTCATTTTAAATTTTTACTTTTGACAGTTTCAACAAAATGACAAAACGTTTCAGACAAAAATCATGGAGAATTTTAATCTCCTAAAATTTTATTTGAAACATTTTTTCATTGCTCTTCAAATTTCCACGGGAAATGAGAAAATCCCATAAAAAATCATTTTTGGTATTCACTCATGACCGTTTTAACAATAATTTAATAAATAAATCTAAACACGAATTTAAGTGTTAATTGAAAAATGTTCGTACAACCTTTTTTCTTTCAATCAAAAACGCGTATAAATGAATTTTAATTTTTGGTAATTGCTCCGTTCCAAGAACGTACATCCGTACGGCACTCACTTAGAACGGAGTTCGGAACGAGTGTGCATACGCATTAGAGGTTTGAATGAGGATCGTGGGAGTGCACAGCGTATTAAAAACAGGTTTAATTCATTTTAAACACCTGTATCAATCACAGGTGTTTTAACTTTAAGTCATAGTTTTGTTCCATAACCGTACGCGGTTCGCAGCGGGCGCGTATACGTATACGCGGTTTGAATGTGGATATGTGTGAGTGCGCCGCGTCATGCGCGAGAGTGAGAAAGAATGACGGAATTGATGCGCGGGAGAGAGCGCACATGCTTTAGCGCAGGATCATAGATAGGGTACTTATAGCCAATTTTTTCCCCCCCACTCCTCACTTTAGAGACAACTTCAGGCGGGACCGCGTCGCTCCGTGGCGTCATTTTCGTTTGAGGTTAAAAAAAGTGTAAAAAGTGTTGTGAACCAGTATTTTTTAATACTAACACCTTCGCCAGGGGATAATTATTACATGTAAGTATCATTTTAATAATTATTAAGTGGATATTTAGTAAAATCAGTGAAAATCGGAACGCGTGGGTTGTGACGCATCAGCGCCAAAAATATCGAAATCGGAAAGTAAGCAATTTCTCATTTAATTTTTATTCAATGAAGTTAAATTGGACATTATTTCACGGAAAATCATTTTTAATTAGACCATTCACATTAAATAATTCTTTTTCATAATTTTTAAATGAGAAATTAAAACAAAAATTGTCAGCAAAAAACATAACCTTATTTTCATGTTTTGGTACAGTAATAATGCAAAAGGTGCTTAATTAATTTTCCATTTAAGTAAATCAATCAGATAAACGCATTACATTAAATTTACGCACATTTTAATCATAATTAATCACTTTAATTTTAAACAATAATTTCAATCAATGATTTACATAAATTGAGTTTAATAATTAAACAACTAAACAACTTTTATTTCAGTTTATTACATCATGACAAGGAAAAAGAGTCAGCTGACATCGAAGAAACGTACAAGGACACAGGAGAGGAAAGATGAAGTCCTTAAAAGCGTAACGGAATACAGGGAAAGGAAACGTCAACGAGATTCTTCGACAGATTCCAGTTCATCGCACGGTTCAAGTAAGTACATTGATTAATAAATTTCAATTGTTTTTTTTTTTTTTTTAAGTTTGAATTATGTTCTAATAAACATTAACCATTTTCAGTGAGAAGTTCAAGCAGAGGATCCGTCCATGAAGAGGCGAGTCAACGGCCATCAACTTCTCAACATCGAGGTAAGTTTTTTTCATTAAATATTTTTTTGTTTGTTTTCCTTTAATTTAATATTCATTAAAATTTTCAATTTATCTTTTTGGAAATTTCTCAACATTAATCACACATAATTTAATAAATTAAAAATATTTTTCTTTTTAAATTCGTTTCTTTCGTTTTAAATTCTTTCATCGATTTCTTTTTAATCACGATTGAATATTACTTTGTAATGATAATAATACTAATATTAATTTGTAATTTTTCAGGAAACATCACGGAGGAACAACCACGACCGGGACCATCCAGCAGGAGGGATCAATCACCAGTGCCAGGACCGTCCAGAAGGAGGACCGATACGTCGCCGAAGCCAGGACCATCCCGAAGGAGACCCGATCTGCTGTCGCCTCCGCCGCCACCGCCGCCCCAGGAACAGGAATCGACAGGCGAATCATCGTTGGAGTCACAGGTAAGTGATAGTGATAATAAAAGTACGCAGAAAAAAAACAGGGGCAGACCGCGCAAACGACCGCGACCCGTTCAGTTATCGATTAGAATACCTGCTCCTGTACAAACCGCGGAAATAGACAACTTAACCGCGGAGATGGACGTTTTATCACCCGCCAAGTATATGGAAGTAGATCCATTTTTACCACGACAACCTGTTCAACCCGAACAAATGGATGAAGATCCATTGGTGATTCCGCCAGTTGCAGTACGAGATGCTGCAATTGTGGAACCACCGATGGATGTCGAGCCAATTGTCGAGGTCGAACAGGTCATCCCGGCTCTTCCATTACCCTTGGCGTTCCGTTACAATCCGGAAAGTGATTATACTAGGTACTCTAACATCGCGAACATGACGGTCGTGTGTGAATTTTGTGATGCTCTCCGGTGGCGTTCGGAATTGCCAACGATTTGTTGTTCGGGAGGTAAGGTCAGATTGGCCGACATTGCGGAACCGCCGGAACCTTTAAACAGTTTAATTCGTGGTGAACATTTAAATTCCAACGCGTTTCTGAGAAGCGTCCGTTCCTACAATTCCGCGTTTCAGATGACATCGTTCGGTGGTACAGAAATCGGCACCGATGATCCTCGGATGTACACGTATAAAATTCAGGGCCAAGTATACCACAGAATCGGTTCTGTGTTGCCTCCTTACGAGGGCATGGCCCCCAGGTATCTTCAAGTATACTTCATGGGCGACGAGCAGCTTCAGGCCGATCTGCGCGCCGGAAACGAACGCCTCGACAGAAATTTAATTTTAGATTTGCAACGTTTATTGCACGAGACAAATCCTTACATTCGCGATTTCAAGGCCGCAATAGAAACCCACCCAGATTTGAACGACTATCGATTGGTCATACACGCGGACAAGAGACCGAGCCGAGAACACAGGGGTCGTCACAACGTACCCGTCACCGATGAGGTGGCAATATTGATGGTCGGAGAAGAGCGCGGACCGAGAGATGTGGTGCTAACACTCAGAGACTCTACTTTGAGGAGAGTGATGGAAACACATCGATCGTACGACGCTCTTCAATACCCGTTGATATTCTGCCGTGGCGAAGACGGGTACAACTTTTCCGTGCGACAAATGAATCCGGACATGGGAGTCGTAGATAACAACAGGAAAGTGACGGCGAAGCAATTCTATTGCTTTCGCTTAATGATCAGACAAAATTCCCCGAATGTCATCCACCAATTTCGTAATTTAGCTAATCAATTCTGGGTGGACATGTACGCGAAAATCGAGACGGAGAGGTTACGGTACATTCGCGAAAATCAACCCCGCCTTCGTGCCGACGATTATATTCATCTTCGCGACGAAATAAACCAGGGAGCGGACCCAGCGGATCTGGGTCAATTAGTCATTTTGCCGTCGAACTTTACGGCCGGACCGCGATACATGCACGAAAGGACTCAGGACGCCTTCTGCTACGTTCGTCAACACGGTCGACCGGACTTATTCCTGACGATCACGTGCAATCCCTATTGGCCGGAAATAAGCGCGCGATTAATGAACGGTCAATTTTTTAAACATCGCCAGGACATCGTCACGCGCGTTTTTAATCTCAAATTAAAGAAATTAATGGATTCAATTACAAACTCCGAAGTTTTCGGGAAAGTATTGTGTTACATGTACACCATCGAGTGGCAGAAACGCGGATTACCTCACGCTCATCTATTAGTATGGCTGAAAAATAGAATCGCACCGGAACAAATCGACAACGTCGTGAGCGCGGAAATACCCGACGAACAGGTGGACCCTGAATTATTTGAAGTCGTGAGGACTCAAATGATTCACGGTCCTTGCGGACAAATAAATCCCAACGCGACGTGCATGATCGACGGGAAATGTTCAAAAAAATATCCGAGACGTCTTCTCACCGAAACGTTCGTGACGGAAAGCAATTACCCGCTGTACAGACGTAGAGCCCCCGATGCCGGCGGTTTCACGGCGCAGACCAGAGTTCGCGACGAAATTTTCGCGGTCGACAATCGCTGGATCGTGCCATATTCTCCGTTTCTTCTGAAAACTTTCAAGTCTCACATCAACGTCGAAATAGTTCATAACGTGTCCGCGATTAAATATATTTGTAAATATATAAACAAAGGTTCCGATCAGGCGTGCGTCGCGATCGAAAACGAACGGGACGAAATTCAAACGTACCAAAGCGGAAGGTACATCAGTACTTCGGAGGCGGTGTGGCGGATTTTGGGTTTGTCGGTGCACAAACGGCATCCGCCCGTAATACATTTGTCCGTTCATCTCGAGAACGGCCAAAGGGTATATTACAGAGCGGACAACGCCGACAACGTGCAACAACAAATTGAAAATCCGCGCCATTCGACGCTAATGGCTTTCTTCACTCTTTGTCAGACGGACGATTTTGCGCGAACTCTATTTTATCACGAAGTTCCCGCGTATTACACAATCAATCCGCGAACCCACATCTTCGAACGCAGAATTCGCGGCGTTCCCGTCGAAGGACATCCGGGCGTCAACAGATGTCACATTCTCGGTCGCGTTTACACCATCAATCCGCGCAACTCCGAATGTTTTTATTTACGTTTGCTCCTGCACAGAATTCGCGGTCCCACCGGTTTCGCGCAAATTCGGACCGTGGACGACATCGTCCATCCCACATATCAGGCGGCTTGCAGAGCTCTGGGATTGTTGGTGGACGACACGCAGTGGGAAGACACACTCTCAGACGCTTGCATCTCAGAGAGGCCTTCCAAACTGCGTCATTTGTTCGCCGTAATCCTCGAATTCTGCCAGCCGAGTGATCCGTTGAAATTGTGGGATCAATTCAAAGATCAACTGTCCGAAGACGGTACTCGCCGAGTCCTCAGAGACCATCCCCATTTGATCGGAAATTTGGACAAAACGGACATTTACAACGAGGCCTTAATCAAAAACTTCCGGAGTACGGTCTGCCCGAGCCTCATTCGTCCGCGGAAAGATTCACATCCGGCGACGCATTCGAGACGGAATTCATGCACGATCCGGTCGAACTCATGAATTTCGTCGAGGAAAATTTACCGCGATTAAATCCCGAACAATTGACGGTTTACAATGAAATCGTCGAAAACGTCCGCGACAATCGCCAAACCTTATGTTTCCTCGACGCTCCGGGCGGCACGGGGAAAACTTTCCTGACCAACTTGATCATTTCTTCTTTGCGCGGTCAAAGGAAAGTCGTGATCGCGGTCGCGTCGTCGGGAATAGCGGCCACTTTATTACCGGGGGGCAAGACCGCCCATTCAACATTCAAAATCCCCTTAGATTTGGATTCACGCGAGATGCCTTTGTGCGCGATCAAGAGAAACGATAAAACCGCCAAAATGATTCGCGACAGTGCACTCATCGTATGGGATGAGTGCACCATGACCAATTACAAGGCCATCGACGCCATCGATCGGACGTTCAGGGATGTCATGAACGTCGATCAGCCCATGGGGGGTAAAAGTTTTTTATTTTCGGGGGACTTCAGACAGACGTTACCGATTGTCGTTCAAGGTAGCAGGGCCGATCAAGTTCTCGCGACAATTCGAAATTCAGCGGTATGGCCGATGGTCCGACAACTTACGCTGACGATTAACATGCGGGTTTTATTGGGCGACGTGGACGACGTACACAGACAGTTCGCTTCGGACCTGATCAGAATCGGTGAAGGCACAATGGAACAGCAGGACGAACACATCGAACTTGGAGCTTCGTTGTGTCGTGCCGTCGGTTCCATTGATGAATTAATCAATTCCGTTTATCCTAACATTCGCGAAAATAATCAGACCGACGATTTTTTCAAGGACCGTTCAATTTTGTGCCCGACCAATGACTTTGCTTTAATGAATAATTTAAAAATTTTAAGGGAAATTCCCGCGGAGGAGACCGTGTATTTTTCAATTAACACCGTAGAGTCTGACGACCTAGCGGTTCAATATCCCGTTGAACTTCTCGATTCGATCGCAATACCCGGTCTTCCTGCGCACGAAATTCACCTCAAAGTCGGTGCACCGATAATTTTGTTGCGAAACTTGAACGCGCCGAAACTATGTAACGGGACACGACTACGCGTCAGGACACTTCACAGAAATGTAATCGAAGCTGTTGTTTTGACGGGATGCGCGGCCGGGGAATCCGTGTTTATTCCCAGAATTCCAATGAAGCCGTCCAATTACCCCATAGATTTTAAACGTCTGCAATTTCCAATCTCGCTCTGTTATGCCATGACGATAAACAAGTCGCAAGGGCAGACATTGAAAATTGCAGGCGTCGATTTGAGAAGTCCCATTTTTTCCCATGGGCAGTTGTACGTGGCCTTTTCTCGGGTTTCCGATCCGAGAAATCTCTACGTACACTCGCCCAATGGCAGAGCGCGGAACATCGTCTATCAAGAATGTATTCGTAATTAAAAAAAAACATAACAAATTTTCAGATCAATTTCATTCGTTCGCGGTCTTCAATTTCATTTACATTTTAATTTTAATTCATAATCCACCACCACAACAGCATCAATTACAATTTCTTTTTGAATAATTTAATACATTTGATGACAATGACCACTGACTTGGACCGCTGTACATTAACCATTTTATTAAATACGACGACGACGATAATACGTATGGCGTTTTTTCGTTTCTCATCGGACAGTAATCGCTAATTAAATCGTTTCTTTGAACATTTTCCGAAATCAATTAACCGCGCGCCGAAATCGAATAAAACAACAAACACAAAATTCACACAAACATTCGTCCGGACATAATTTCTGCGTACTTATCATAAGTAATAGAATTAATTTAAATTTAGGGCATTTTCAAAACATGTAAACCGTATTTTAATTTTATTGTATAATCTATTAAATTATACAATAACTTTAAAAAACGGTATAATTAGTCAAATTTGTAAACATTAGTATAGTAAACATCTTAAAGAAATAAATCTCCTCACGTTTGGTTTATTTCTTTAAAAATGTTTCTTAGTTTTTAATTAATCTTCTTCTTCTCATCAAATAATTTTCCAAACAGTAATAAATTTTTAGTTCAATAGTTACACAATTTGCAAAGAATTATGTTTCAGTTAAGTTTCTTCATGCAATCGACCCAATATTCATTAATTTTAATAACAACTAACCAATAAATTTTAATTTTCAGCATAATGATCATTTTATTTTTCAGGGAATTTTGCACATAATTAATCATGTCATGTATATTTATAAACATGTATGTATAAAATATAATGCATTGTTTTAATTTAATTGATTTTCTTTTAATTAATTATCCATTTAATCATAATGCTTTTTTTTAAATATTATATAATTTAATATAATATAATATAATATAATATAATATAATATAATATAATATAATATAATATAATATAATATAATATAATATAATATAATATAATATAATATAAAATAATATAATATTATATAACATAATATAATAAATATAAATTAATGTATATATAAAACATAATGTATAGTTCTAATTTAATTGATTTTCTTTTAATTAATTTTCCATTTAATCATAATGATTTTTTTTAATTTAATGTTATATATATATATAAATGTATATATAAAACATAATGGATTGTTTTAATTTAATTGATTTTCTTTTAATTAATATTCCATTTAATCATAATGCTCTTTTTTAATTTATTTAATATAACTTTATAATGTAATGTAATATAATATAATATAATATAATATAATATAATATAATATAATATAATATAATATAATATAATATAATATAATATAATATTATATAACATAATATAATAAATATAAATTAATGTATATATAAAACATAATGTATAGTTCTAATTTAATTGATTTTCTTTTAATTAATATTCCATTTAATCATAATGCTTTTTTTTAATTTATTTAATATAACATTATAATGTAATGTAATATAATATAATATAATATAATATAACATAAAATAAAATAATTTAATATATATATATATATTAATAATGTAAATATAAAACATAATGTATTGTTTTAATTTAATTGATTTTCTTTTAATTAATTTTCCATTTAATCATAATGATTTTTTTTTAATTTAATGTGCAATCAAAGTCATATTTGTTTATTTAATTCAACAATACTTTAATGTAAAATTATCGTTTCTTATTTTCACCAGAATAACTTTACTTTGTATTTGTAAAAAAAATGTTTTCCATTTTTATAAATAAATAAATTCTTGGGTTTTTTATTAAATTAAATGCAAAATTTTGTTTTATTGAAATCCCCACAACAAAAAGTGCATATTTTTATTTAATTGTAAAAATTTAAAATCATTTCAAAATGATAAATAAAATTCAACAATAAATTGAAATTTATAATAATCATAATGATATCTTTAATTAATAATAGTTTTTTCATTTAATAAACTCTTAACGATTCCTAAATAAAAATAAAAGCAGCTTTTCAGACTGCTTAAATTAATTGGCCGACGGCTTTAAATTGAAATTCAAATTAACATAAAATTTAAAACAAAATTCTAATTTGATTTAATTGATTCATTGACAGTCTTGACCATTCAACCACCAAACAGATAATTAACTTAAATCATTCAGCTGACGGCTTTAAATTCCAATCCAAAGTGAGACAACACAACATTAAGTTTGCAGAGCTTTCTCGCGAAGCGAGTAATTTAAGGAATAACACCTTATACGCTCCACCTGGGCAAACCAGCGAGCGAAGCGAGCTCAACGGGCGAGCAACGCGAGCCTGCGAGCGAAGCGAGCCCACCACGTTCTCTCAACCTCTTGAGGTCCGCGGAGCTCCCTCGCGAAGCGAGCCATTTAACGTGTTAGGCCTTATACGCTCGAAGTGGACAAACCAGCGAGCGAAGCGAGCTCAACGGGCGAGCAACGCCAGCCTGCGAGCGAAGCGAGCCTACCACGTTCTCCTCACCGTTCGAGGTCTGCGGAGCTCTCTCGCGAAGCGAGCCATTTAACGTACTGGGCCTCATACGTTCCCGTCGAGCAAACCAGCGAGCGAAGCGAGCTTTTAACGGGGCGAGCGAAGCGAGCCTACCACGTTCCCTTGCCCTTTGGAGGTAAACAAACTAGCGAGCGAAGCAAGCCTACCGCAACCCCATGCCTTACCAACACTTGGTAAACAAACTAGCGAGCGAAGCGAGCTTACTGCAACCCCTGGCCTTACAAACACTTGGTAAATAAACTAGCGAGCGAAGCGAGCCTACCGCAACTCCTGGCCTTACAAACACTTGGTAAACAAACTAGCGAGCGAAGCGAGCCTACCACGTTCCCTTGCCCTTTGGAGGTAAACAAACTAGCGAGCGAAGCAAGCCTACCGCAACCCCATGCCTTACCAACACTTGGTAAACAAACTAGCGAGCGAAGCGAGCTTACTGCAACCCCTGGCCTTACAAACACTTGGTAAATAAACTAGCGAGCGAAGCGAGCCTACCGCAACTCCTGGCCTTACAAACACTTGGTAAACAAACTAGCGAGCGAAGCGAGCCTACCGCAACCCCTGGCCTTACAAACACTTGGTAAACAAACTAGCGAGCGAAGCGAGCCTACCGCAACCCCTGGCCTTACAAACACTTGGTAAACAAACTAGCGAGCGAAGCGAGCCTACCGCAACCCCTGGCCTTACAAACACTTGGTAAACAAACTAGCGAGCGAAGCGAGCCTACCGCAACCCCTGGCCTTACAAACACTTGGTAAACAAACTAGCGAGCGAAGCGAGCCTACCGCAACTCCTGGCCTTACAAACACTTGGTAAACAAACTAGCGAGCGAAGCGAGCCTACCGCAACCCCTGGCCTTACAAACACTTGGTAAACAAACTAGCGAGCGAAGCGAGCCTACCGCAACTCCTGGCCTTACAAACACTTGGTAAACAAACTAGCGAGCGAAGCGAGCCTACCGCAACCCCTGGCCTTACAAACACTTGGTAAACAAACTAGCGAGCGAAGCGAGCCTACCGCAACCCCTGGCCTTACAAACACTTGGTAAACAAACTAGCGAGCGAAGCGAGCCTACCGCAACCCCTGGCCTTACAAACACTTGGTAAACAAACTAGCGAGCGAAGCGAGCCTACCGCAACCCCTGGCCTTACAAACACTTGGTAAACAAACTAGCGAGCGAAGCGAGCCTACCGCAACTCCTGGCCTTACAAACACTTGGTAAACAAACTAGCGAGCGAAGCGAGCCTACCGCAACCCCTGGCCTTACAAACACTTGGTAAACAAACTAGCGAGCGAAGCGAGCCTACCGCAACTCCTGGCCTTACAAACACTTGGTAAACAAACTAGCGAGCGAAGCGAGCCTACCGCAACCCCTGGCCTTACAAACACTTGGTAAACAAACTAGCGAGCGAAGCGAGCCTACCGCAACCCCTGGCCTTACAAACACTTGGTAAACAAACTAGCGAGCGAAGCGAGCCTACCGCAACTCCTGGCCTTACAAACACTTGGTAAACAAACTAGCGAGCGAAGCGAGCCTACCGCAACCCCTGGCCTTACAAACACTTGGTAAACAAACTAGCGAGCGAAGCGAGCCTACCGCAACCCCTGGCCTTACAAACACTTGGTAAACAAACTAGCGAGCGAAGCGAGCCTACCGCAACTCCTGGCCTTACAAACACTTGGTAAACAAACTAGCGAGCGAAGCGAGCCTACCGCAACCCCTGGCCTTACAAACACTTGGTAAACAAACTAGCGAGCGAAGCGAGCCTACCGCAACTCCTGGCCTTACAAACACTTGGTAAACAAACTAGCGAGCGAAGCGAGCCTACCGCAACTCCTGGCCTTACAAACACTTGGTAAACAAACTAGCGAGCGAAGCGAGCCTACCGCAACTCCTGGCCTTACAAACACTTGGTAAACAAACCAGCGAGCGAAGCGAGCCTGCGAGCCTACCACGTTCCCTTGCCCTTTGGAAGTCCGCGGAGCTTTCTCGCGAAGCGAGAATTCCACTTTACTTCATACCCTGGCGCTGGCCATCCTCTTTCTTCACCGCCGGTAGCCACCATCTAATTTTTTGGTGCCATTTTTCGACTTGCCCTTTCAACCGCTGTTCTTTATACATCAAACACCCTTCGGACGAAGGGTTGCCGGCTACTAGTCACTATAAATAAAAAAGTAGGTTACACGGGGTCTTATGGGGGATTTTTGGGGCGGTCTGGGGGGTGAACGGGGGGAGATAGCGCCGTGCGGATTTCACGACTGGAAAGGGGACCCGGAACTCTATTAATCCTATAAATTTCGACGTTTCGAAGCATCATCTTCATGGTGAAAAAAATTTTTGAAATGTCCAAAAATTTAACATTGGGCTTATGGAAAAACGTGTAATCACGAAGGATCTCGAAATCGGCTCGAACGATTTCGATCAAACTTTCACGGAACATAGTCCCCATGGGTGGCCAGGGAATAGGCTATGTCGCATCTCCAGGAAAAATCGAGGAGTCGAGAAAATCGTCTCCAAAAGTCGACTTTTTTCCCCCGCCGTGGCTCCCTTAATATCGGAGCTATCGACTCGCGGTTTTCACCGTCGTCAACTACAACTCCGGGGCTACAAAAGTCACATAGGCCATTTTGGCCTATCGACATAGGCCGCGGCCTATAGAAAAAAAAATTTCGGCCTAAATCGACCGAATTAAAATCTGCCCATGCAGCACCCGCACACATCAGAAAGTCCATACGGACATTTGACATAGGCCAACATAGGCCGGCCTATGTGGCCCATCCGGCCTAACTTTTCTCAGGATCGTCCGATCGGGAAAATTTTTTTTTCCCTTCAGGCATTGATCGACCTCGGGAATACGACGGTGCGACCGCCGTCCAGGTGGCGCCACCGCAAGTTTGAGTAATCGCGTCCAACTTTTTTGTTTTCCGGCCGATCGAATTCGGACTTTGTGCAATCACCTCGACCACCCGAGGCCTTTACGGCACCCCATCGAAACCGGTCAAAATCGAAAAAATTTTCTTAAGGCCCTCGAGGCCAGCGCCGAAGTTCTTTCGCTCGCTTACGTTTTTATTTCTGGGATCCCAACTAGAAGACCCGCTCGACAAGCGGGACATGACGGGATTGTCACTAACCCCTAGGAAGTTCGAGAAACGACGTCAAACTTTTTTATTTGAAGAGCTAGAGCAAATCGGTTTTCTCGCTCTGCTCGATTTCGAAAAGAAGCGCATTTTCGCGGGCAATCCAGACGTCCTGACACAACTTGATTTTTTGTCACAAAAACCGACATTTTCATTGGTCGTAGTTCTGACCATGCCACGCCACTCTCTAGATCGACCTGATTACGGGAAAAATGGTCAAAAATTCTCAAGGTCACCAGAGGTCATTTTTGAAGCACCCATCTCGGGACCCGTGACACCTAAAGAAAATCCGAAAACGCCACCGTAAACTAGACCCCCTTCGGACACGATTCCTCCGAAAGAAAAATTTTCGCAATTCAAAATGGCCGACTTCCGGTCGCCATCTCCGTTATTTGAAGAGATAGGTCAAAAAAGGCACTCAAGGCCACCCTTTGGGTGGCCAGAGTGGGTCCGAAACCCTCATCACAAATAATTCAAGAAATACGGTCGTCCGGTCAAAGTTGACATTTCTTCGAAAAATGACATTTTTGAAGCGAAAAAAAATCGCAACTCTGTCATTTTTTCACCCGGACCGATTGGTCCACCACCAAAAGATGCGCCTTCGAGAGCTCTACCGGCCATGAAAGTTTCATTCCGAAATATGGAAAACTCGCGGAGCCACGAATTTTTTTCACCAAAAATTGCCCACTTTTTCACCTTTGTCGCGGTCGCGCGCGCACTCGAAAAATCCCATCTCCTCCCCTAATTGCGGTGGAACGATCGGACCTGAACCTTAATTTAGGGGAAGGATGGGGCTTTCAGACGGTGATAAATTCATCGCTCCAAAGCCCATTCGAGCCGAGCGGGGAATTTTCAAAAATCAAAATCGACGAAAATTTGCCCGTTTCGGACGGAGGTGCGCCCATTCGAAAAATCACATCTCCGGCCCTAATTGCGGTGGAACGATCGGACCTGAACCTCCGTTTAGGGGAAGGATGGGGCTTTGCGTCGATTGTAGATTTGAAATTTTCGAGCCCATACGAGCCGAGATATGATTTTTCAAAATTTTACCATCAAAATTTTACCAACCTCAAATGCATGCATTCTTATGGGGGAAAAGAATTACGACAATTTTCAAAAATTTTTTAAAAATACTTCCCGTCGAGTGAAAATTTTTTCGAAAGCACTTCCGGAACCGGAAAAAAACGTAGAATTTTTTGGCATTTTTTTCAGAGAAACTTTTTTTTTCGCCAAAATCGCAAGGCATATGCCTTGATCGAACGGAAGATCCCTTCCAACTCTCTCGAAACTCAACTAACCATCTCTGTCGCACTCACACAAAATTTTCCTGGCCGGCCAAAAGCCGGCCGAGAAATCCGCCGGAACGGAATTACAGGCGATTAAATGGGGAACCGTACATTCGTTTTGGACCGAGAGAGAGGGCCATACAAAACATATATCCGCGCAGTCTGACCACCACATTCTTATGGAGGACGGTTATTTTAGCACCACAATTTCAGTTTTTCGCTTCGTGCTTTTCCCCCGAGAGAGATAGAGACTTCCGGTTTTCACTGTTGCCAACTAGACGACGTCGCCCATCGAATGGACCAGGTGTCATGGACCCATGGTACATGGGTCATGGGCAAATCGACATCAACTTTTTACCATTTAGACTTAAAATTAAGTTGATTAAAGAAAGTCTCATGGTTGCACATCCACTATATGGCACAATACCAATCGCACCCATTGGACCCATGGATTTGCCCATCGGCCACAACTTTTGCCAGAGTTGACCGATTTCAAAAATTCTTTCTTCCATTCATATGTAATTGGGTACGAGAAATTCAACCGTGACATCGCCGGAAGTTTGGCAACACTGCAAAAATGAAAAAAAGTCAACTCGGCCGTTTGCTGACCGATTTGAACCGTTCTTTTTTCCATACGCTCCAAATGGGCAAGCCAGCGAGCGAAGCGAGCCTTAACGGGCGAGCAAAGCGAGCCTGCGAGCGAAGCGAGCCCACCACGTGCTCCCCACCTCACGCGATCCGCGGAGCTTTCTCGCGAAGCGAGCCATTTAAAGAATTAGGCCTTTTATGCTCCGAGTGGACAAACCAGCGAGCGAAGCGAGCTCAACGGGCGAGCAAAGCGAGCCTGCGAGCGAAGCGAGCCCAACACGTTCTCACAACCTTTCGCGGTCTGCGGAGCTTTCTCGCGAAGCGAGTTATTTAAGGAAAAAGGCTTTATACGCTCCAAGTGGACACACCAGCGAGCGAAGCGAGCTCAACGGGCGAGCGAAGCGAGCCTGCGAGCGAAGCGAGCCCACCACGTTCTCCCTACCGTTGACCGATTTAGAAAATTTTTTCTTCCATTCATATGTAATTGGGTACGGGAAATTCAACCGTGACATCACCGGAAGTTTGGCAACACTGCAAAAATGGAAAAATTCCAATTCGGCCATTTCCTGACCGATTCGAACCGTTCTTTTTTCAATACGCTCCAAGTGGGCAAGCCAGCGAGCGAAGCGAGCCTTAACGGGCGAGCAAAGCGAGCCTGCGAGCGAAGCGAGCCCACCACGTTCTCCCAACCTCTCGCGATCCGCGGAGCTTTCTCGCGAAGCGAGACATTTAACGAATTAGGCCTTTTACGCTCCAAGTGGACAAACCAGCGAGCGAAGCGAGCTCAACGGGCGAGCAAAGCGAGCCTGCGAGCGAAGCGAGCCTACCACGTTCTCACAACCCCTCGAGGTTTGCGGAGCTCTCTCGCGAAGCGAGTTATTTAAGGGATTAGGACTTTTACGCTCCAAGTGAACAAACCAGCGAGCGAAGCGAGCTCAACGGGCGAGCAAAGCGAGCCTGCGAGCGAAGCGAGCCTACCATGTTCTCTCAACCTCTCGAGGTTTGCGGAGCTTTCTCGCGAAGCGAGTTATTTAAGGAATAAGGCTTTATACGCCCCAAGTGGACTAACTAGCGAGCGAAGCGAGCTCAACGGGCGAGCAACGCGAGCCAGCGAGCGAAGCGAGCCTACCACGTTCTCCCCACCGTTCGAGGTCTGCGGAGCTCTCTCGCAAAGCGAGTTGTATTACGTGTCAGGCCTTATACGTTCCTGGGGAGCAAACCAGCGAGCGAAGCGAGCTTTTACCGGGCGAGCGAAGCGAGCCTGCGAGCGCAGCGAGCCTACCACGTTCCCTTGCCCTTTGGAGGTCCGCGGAGCTCTCTCGCGAAGCGAGAATTCCACTGTACCTTCTTCCCTGGCGCTGGCCATCCTCTTTCTTCGCCGCTGGTAGCCCCCCCTTAACTTTGGCCCCATTTTTCGACATGCCCTTTCAAGAGTGGTACTTTACATAAATCAAAGACCCTTATGGAATAAGGGTGCGGGCTACTAGTCACTATTAATAAAAAAGTAGGTTACACGGGGTCTTATGGGGGGACTTTTGGGGCGGTCTGGGGGGTGAACGGTGGGAGATAGCGCCGTGCGGATTTCACCAGCGGAAAGGGGACCGCGAAATGAACAAAATATGTCAATTTCAACGTTTCGAAGCATCATCTTCCGGGCGAAAAAAATTTTTGAAAAGTCAAAAAATTTAACATTGGGCTTATGGAAAAACGTGTAATCACGAGTGTTTGAGAAAACGGCTCGAACGATTTCGATCAAACTTTCACCGAACATAGTCCCCACGGGTGGCCAGGGAATAGGCTATGTCGCATCTCCAGGAAAAATCGAGGAGTCGAGAAAATCGTCTCCAAAAGTCGACTTTTTTCCCCCGCCGTGGCTCCCTTAATATCGGAGCTATCGATTCGCGGTTTTCACCGTCGTCAACTACTACTCTGGGGCTACAAAAGTCACATAGGCCATTTTGGCCTATCGACATAGGCCGCGGCCTATAGAAAAAAACTTTTCGGCCTAAATCGACCGAATTAAAATCTGTTCATGCAGCACCCGTACAAATCAAAAAGTCCAAACGGGCCTTCGACATAGGCCAACATAGGCCGGCCTATTTGGCCTATCCGGCCTAACTTTTCTCAGGATTGTCCGATCGGGAAAATTTTTTTTTTCATTCCTGTATTGATCGACCTCGGGAATACGACGGTGCGACCGCCGTCCAGGTGGCGCCACCGGAAGTTCGAGTAATCGCGTCCAACTTTTTTGTTTTCCGGCCGATCGGATTCCGACTTTCGGCAATCACCTCGACCACCCGAGGCCCTTCTGGCACCCAATCGAAACCGGTCAAAATCGAAAAAATTTTCTTAAGGCCCTCGAGGCCAGCGCCAAAGTTCTTTCGCTCGCTTACGTTTTTATTTCTGGGATCCCAACTAGAAGACCCGCTCGACGAGCAGGACATGACAGGATTGTCACTAACCCCTGGGAAGTTCGAGAAACGACGTCAAACTTTTTTATTTGAAGAGCTAGAGCAAATCGGTTTTCTCGCTCTGCTCGATTTCGAAAAGAAGCGCATTTTCGCGGGCAATCCAGACGTCCTGACACAACTCGATTTTTTGTCACGATAACCGAAATATTTGATTGGACCCACTTTTGACGACGCCTTTGCATTCTCTAGATCGACTAGATTACGGAAAAAACGAAAAAAAAATTTCAAGGTCATCCGAGGTCATTTTTGATACCCGCATCTCGAGATCCGAGACACCTAAAGAAAATCCGAAAACGCCACCGTAAACTAGACCCAATTCGGACACGATTCCCCCGAAAGAAAAATTTTTGCACACCAAAATGGCCGACTTCCGGTCGCTATCTCCGTTATTTGAAGAGCTAGAGCAAAAAAGCCACACCAGGCTTTTTCCCGTAGGGAAAGCCTGCTGTGGGTCTGAAACACCCCTCGCAAAAAAAATAACAAATACGGTCGTCCCGTCAAAGTTGACATTTACCTGAAAATGTGACATTTTTGTAGCGAAAAAAAATCAAAACTCCCTCATTTTTGCGCCCGGACCGATTGGTCACCGACCGAAAGATGCCCCTTTGCGAGCTCTACAAGTCCTGAAAGTTTCATTCCGATATCTGGAAAACTCGCGGAGCTACGAATTTTTTTCACCAAAAATAGCCCACTTTTTGACCATTTTCGCGGTCGGCGCACACTTAAAAATTCCCATCTCCGTCCCTAATTGCGGTGGAACGACCGGACCAGAACCCGCATTTAGGGGAAGGATGGGGCTTTCCAACGGTGCGCGATTCATCGCTCCAAAGCCCATACGAACCGAGCGGGGAATTTTCAAAACTCAAAATCGACCAAAATTTGCCCGTTTCGGACGGAGGTGCCCCCATTCAAAAAATCACATCTCCTCCCCTAATTGCGGTGGAACGACCGGACCTGAACCACCATTTAGGGGAAGGATGGCGCAATCCATCGACTATAGATTTCGAATTTTCAAGCCGATACGAGCCGAGATATGATTTTTCAAAATTTTACAATCAAAATTTTACCAATCTCAAATGCATGCATTCTTATGGGAGAAAAGAATAACGACAATTTTCAAAAAATTTTAAAAAATACTTCCCGTCGAGTGAAAATTTTTTCGAAAGCACTTCCGGAACCGGAAAAAAATGTAGAATTTTTTGGCATTTTTTTCAGAGAAACTTTTTTTTTCGCCAAAATCGCAAGGCATATGCCTTGATCGAACGGAAGATCCCTTCCAACTCTCTCGAAACTCAACTAACCATCTCTCTCGCACTCACACAAAATTTTCCTGGCCGGCCAAAAGCCGGCCGAGAAATCCGCCGGAACGGAATTACAGGCGACCAAATGGGGGACCGTACATTTGTATTGGACCGAGAGAGAGGGCCATACAAAACATATATCCGCGCAGTCTGACCACCACAGTCTTATGGAGGACGGTTATTTTTGTACCACAATTTCACTTTTTCGCTTCGTGCTTCTCCCCCGAAAGAGATAGAGACTTCCGGTTTTCATTGTTGCCAACTAGACGACGTCGCCCATCGAATGGACCAGGTGTCATGGGCCCATGGTACATGGGTCATGGGCAAATCGACATCAACTTTTTACCATTTAGACTTAAAATTAAGTTGATTAAAGAAAGTCTCATGGTTGCACATCCACTATATGGCACAATACCAATCGCACCCATTGGACCCATGGATTTGCCCATCGGCCACAACTTTTGCCAGAGTTGACCGATTTCAAAAATTCTTTCTTCCATTCATATGTAATTGGGTACGAGAAATTCAACCGTGACATCGCCGGAAGTTTGGCAACACTGCAAAAATGAAAAAAACTCAACTCGGCCGTTTGCTGACCGATTTGAACCGTTCTTTTTTCTATACGCTCCAAGTGGGCAAGCCAGCGAGCGAAGCGAGCCTTAACGGGCGAGCAAAGCGAGCCTGCGAGCGAAGCGAGCCCACCACGTTCTCCCAACCTCTCGCGATCCGCGGAGCTTTCTCGCGAAGCGAGCCATTTAACGAATTAGGCCTTTTACGCTCCAAGTGGACAAACCAGCGAGCGAAGCGAGCTCAACGGGCGAGCAAAGCGAGCCTGCGAGCGAAGCGAGCCTACCACGTTCTCACAATCTCTCGAGGTTTGCGGAGCTTTCTCGCGAAGCGAGTTATTTAAGGAATTAGGCCTTTTACGCTCCAAGTGGACAAACCAGCGAGCGAAGCGAGCTCAACGGGCGAGCAAAGCGAGCCTGCGAGCGAAGCGAGCCTACCACGTTCTCACAACCTCTCGCGGTTTGCGGAGCTTTCTCGCGAAGCGAGTCATTTAAGGGATCAGGCCTTTTACGCTCCAAGTGGACAAACCAGCGAGCGAAGCGAGCTCAACGGGCGAGCAAAGCGAGCCTGCGAGCGAAGCGAGCCTACCACGTTCTCACAACCTCTCGAGGTTTGCGGAGCTTTCTCGCGAAGCGAGTCATTTAAGGGATCAGGCCTTTTACGCTCCAAGTGGACAAACCAGCGAGCGAAGCGAGCTCAACGGGCGAGCAAAGCGAGCCTGCGAGCGAAGCGAGCCCACCACGTTCTCCCTACCATTGACCGATTTAGAAAATTTTTTCTTCCATTCATTTGTAATTGGGTACGGGAAATTCAACCGTGACATCACCGGAAGTTTGGCAACACTGCAAAAATGGAAAAATTTCAATTCGGCCATTTCCTGACCGATTCGAACCGTTCTTTTTTCTATACGCTCCAAGTGGGCAAGCCAGCGAGCGAAGCGAGCCTTAACGGGCGAGCAAAGCGAGCCTGCGAGCGAAGCGAGCCCACCACGTTCTCCCTACCTCTCGCGATCCGCGGAGCTTTCTCGCGAAGCGAGTTATTTAAGCAATTAGACCTTTTACGCTCCAAGTGAACAAACCAGCGAGCGAAGCGAGCTCAACGGGCGAGCAAAGCGAGCCTGCGAGCGAAGCGAGCCTACTATGTTCTCTCAACCTCTCGAGGTTTGCGGAGCTTTCTCGCGAAGCGAGTTATTTAAGGAATAAGGCTTTATACGCCCCAAGTGGACTAACTAGCGAGCGAAGCGAGCTCAACGGGCGAGCAACGCGAGCCAGCGAGCGAAGCGAGCCTACCACGTTCTCCCCACCGTTCGAGGTCTGCGGAGCTCTCTCGCAAAGCGAGTTGTATAACGTGTCAGGCCTTATACGTTCCTGGGGAGCAAACCAGCGAGCGAAGCGAGCTTTTAACCGGGCGAGCGAAGCGAGCCTGCGAGCGCAGCGAGCCTACCACGTTCCCTTGCCCTTTGGAGGTCCGCGGAGCTCTCTCGCGAAGCGAGAATTCCACTGTACCTTCTTCCCTGGCGCTGGCCATCCTCTTTCTTCGCCGCTGGTAGCCCCCGCTTAACTTTGGCCCCACTTTTCGACATGCCCTTTCAAGGGTGGTACTTTACATAAATCGAAGACCCTTATGGAATAAGGGTGCGGGCTACTAGTCACTATTAATAAAAAAGTAGGTTACACGGGGTCTTATGGGGGGACTTTTGGGGCGGTCTGGGGGGCGAACGGTGGGAGATAGCGCCGTGCGGATTTCACCAACGGAAAGGGGACCGCGAAATGAACAAAATATGTCAATTTCAACGTTTCGAAGCATCATCTTCAGGGCGAAAAAAATTTTTGAAAAGTCAAAAAATTTAACATTGGGCTTATGGAAAAACGTGTAATCACGAGTGTTTGAGAAAACGGCTCGAACGATTTCGATCAAACTTTCACCGAACATAGTCCCCATGGGTGGCCAGGGAATAGGCTATGTCGCATCTCCAGGAAAAATCGAGGAGTCGAGAAAATCGTCTCCAAAAGTCGACTTTTTTCCCCCGCCGTGGCTCCTGAACCGTTCGAGCTAGCGACTCGCGGTTTTCCCTGTCGTAAACTACTACTCCGGGGCTACAAAAGTCACATAGGCCATTTTGGCCTATCGACATAGGCCGCGGCCTATAGAAAAAAACTTTTCGGCCTAAATCGACCGAATTAAAATCTGTTCATGCAGCACCCGTACAAATCAAAAAGTCCAAACGGGCCTTCGACATAGGCCAACATAGGCTGGCCTATTTGGCCTATCCGGCCTAACTTTTCTCAGGATTGTCCGATCGGGAAAATTTTTTTTTTCATTCCTGTATTGATCGACCTCGGGAATACGACGGTGCGACCGCCGTCCAGGTGGCGCCACCGCAAGTTCGAGTAATCGCGTCCAACTTTTTTGTTTTCCGGCCGATCGAATTCGGACTTTGTGCAATCACCTCGACCACCCGAGGCCTTTACGGCACCCCATCGAAACCGGTCAAAATCGAAAAAAATTTCTTAAGGCCCTCGAGGCCAGCGCCGAAGTTCTTTCGCTCGCTTACGTTTTTATTTCTGGGATCCCAACTAGAAGACCCGCTCTACAAGTAGGACATGACAGGATTGTCACTGACCCCTAGGAAGTTCGGGAAACGACGTCAAACTTTTTTATTTGAAGAGCTAGAGCAAATCGGTTTTCTCGCTCTGCTCGATTTCGAAAAGAAGCGCATTTTCGCGGGCAATCCAGACGTCCTGACACAACTCGATTTTTTGTCACGATAACCGAAATATTTGATTGGAACCACTTTTGACGACGCCTTTGCATTCTCTAGATCGACTAGATTACGGAAAAAACGAAAAAAAAATTTCAAGGTCATCCGAGGTCATTTTTGATACCCGCATCTCGAGACCCGAGACACCTAAAGAAAATCCGAAAACGCCACCGTAAACTAGACCCCATTCGGACACGATTCCCCCGAAAGAAAAATTTTTGCACATCAAAATGGCCGACTTCCGGTCGCTATCTCCGTTATTTGAAGAGCTAGAGCAAAAAAGCCACACCAGGCTTTTTCCCGTAGGGAAAGCCTGCTGTGGGTCTGAAACACCCCTCGCAAAAAAAATAACAAATACGGTCGTCCCGTCAAAGTTGACATTTACCTGAAAATGTGACATTTTTGTAGCGAAAAAAAATCATAACTGCGTCATTTTTGCACCTGGACCGATTGGTCACCGACCAGAAGAAGCCCCTTCGCGAGCTCTACAAGTCCTGAAAGTTTCATTCCGATATCTGGAAAACTCGCGGAGCTACGAATTTTTTTCACCAAAAATAGCCCACTTTTTGACCATTTTCGCGGTCGGCGCACACTTAAAAATTCCCATCTCCGTCCCTAATTGCGGTGGAAAGACCGGACCGCAACCTGCATTTAGGGGAAGGATGGGGCTTTCCAACGGTGCCCGATTCATCGCTCCAAAGCCCATACGAGCCAAGCGGGTAATTTTCAAAACTCAAAATCGACCAAAATTTGCCCGTTTCGGACGGAGGTGCCCCCATTCAAAAAATCACATCTCCTCCCCTAATTGCGGTGGAACGACCGGACCTGAACCACCATTTAGGGGAAGGATGGCGCAATCCAACGACTATAGATTTCGAATTTTCAAGCCCATACGAGCCGAGATATGATTTTTCAAAATTTTACTATCAAAATTTTACCAACCTCAAATGCATGCATTCTTATGGGGGAAAAGAATTACGACAATTTTCAATTTTTTTTTAAAAATACTTCCCCTCGAGTGAAAAATTTTTCGAAAGCACTTCCGGAACCGGAAAAAAATATAGAATTTTTTGGCATTTTTTTCAGAAAAACTTTTTTTTTTCGCCAAAATCGCAAGGCATATGCCTTGATCGAACGGAAGATCCCTTCCAACTCTCTCGAAACTCAACTAACCATCTCTGTCGCACTCACACAAAATTTTCCTGGCCGGCCAAAAGCCGGCCGAGAAATCCGCCGGAACGGAATTACAGGCGATTAAATGGGGAACCGTACATTCGTTTTGGACCGAGAGAGAGGGCCATACAAAACATATATCCGCGCAGTCTGACCACCACATTCTTATGGAGGACGGTTATTTTAGCACCACAATTTCAGTTTTTCGCTTCGTGCTTTTCCCCCGAGAGAGATAGAGACTTCCGGTTTTCACCGTTGCCAACTAGACGACGTCGCCCATCGAATGTACCGGGTGTCATGGGCCCATGGTACATGGGTCATGGGCAAATTGACATCAACTTTTTACCATTTAGACTTAAAAAAAAGTTGATTAAAGAAAGTCTTATGGTTCCACATCCACTATATGGCTCAATACCAATCGCACCCATCGGACCCATGGATTTGCCCATCGGACACAACTTTTGCCAGAGTTGACCGATTTCGAAAATTCTTTCTTCCACTCATATGTAATTGGGTACGGGAAATTCAACCGTGACATCGCCGGAAGTTTGGCAACACCGCAAAAATGAAAAAACACGATTTTGGCCGTTTGCTGACCGATTCGAACCGTTCTTTTTTCTATACGCTCCAAGTGGGCAAGCCAGCGAGCGAAGCGAGCCTTAACGGGCGAGCAAAGCGAGCCTGCGAGCGAAGCGAGCCCACCACGTTCTCCCTACCTCTCGCGATCCGCGGAGCTTTCTCGCGAAGCGAGTTATTTAACCAATTAGGCCTTTTACGCTCCAAGTGGACAAACTAGCGAGCGAAGCGAGCTCAACGGGCGAGCGAAGCGAGCCTGCGAGCGAAGCGAGCCCACCACGTTCTCCCCACCTCTCGCGATTCGCGGAGCTTTCTCGCGAAGCGAGCCATTTAACGAATTAAGCCTTATACGCTCCAAGTGGACAAACCAGCGAGCGAAGCGAGCTCAACGGGCGAGCGAAGCGAGCCTGCGAGCGAAGCGAGCCCACCACGTTCTCCCCACCGTTGACCGATTTCAAAAATTCTTTCTTCCATTCATATGTAATCGGGTACGGGAAATTCAACCGTGATGTCGCCGGAAGTTTGGCAACACTGCAAAAATGGGAAAATTCCAATTCGGCCATTTCCTGACCGATTCGAACCGTTCTTTTTTCTATACGCTCCAAGTGGGCAAGCCAGCGAGCGAAGCGAGCCTTAACGGGCGAGCAAAGCGAGCCTGCGAGCGAAGCGAGCCCACCACGTTCTCCCTACCTCTCGCGATCCGCGGAGCTTTCTCGCGAAGCGAGTTATTTAACCAATTAGGCCTTTTACGCTCCAAGTGAACAAACCAGCGAGCGAAGCGAGCCCACCACGTTCTCCCTACCTCTCGCGATCCGCGGAGCTTTCTCGCGAAGCGAGTTATTTAACCAATTAGGCCTTTTACGCTCCAAGTGAACAAACCAGCGAGCGAAGCGAGCTCAACGGGCGAGCAAAGCGAGCCTGCGAGCGAAGCGAGCCTACCATGTTCTCTCAACCTCTCGAGGTTTGCGGAGCTTTCTCGCGAAGCGAGTTATTTAAGGAATAAGGCTTTATACGCCCCAAGTGGGCTAACTAGCGAGCGAAGCGAGCTCAACGGGCGAGCAACGCGAGCCAGCGAGCGAAGCGAGCCTACCACGTTCTCCCCACCGTTCGAGGTCTGCGGAGCTCTCTCGCAAAGCGAGTTATATAACGTGTTTGGCCTTATACGTTCCTGGGGAGCAAACCAGCGAGCGAAGCGAGCTTTTAACCGGGCGAGCGCAGCGAGCCTGCGAGCGCAGCGAGCCTACCACGTTCTCTTGCCCTTTGGAGGTCCGCGGAGCTCTCTCGCGAAGCGAGAATTCCACATTCCTTCATTCCCTGGCGCTGGCCATCCTCTTTCTTCGCCGCTGGTAGCCCCCGCCTAACTTTGGCCCCATTTTTCGACATGCCCTTTCAAGGGTGGTACTTTACATAAATCGAAGACCCTTATGGAATAAGGGTGCGGGCTACTAGTCATCACTATTAATAAAAAAGTAGGTTACACGGGGTCTTATGGGGGGACTTTTGGGGCGGTCTGGGGGGTGAACGGTGGGAGATAGCGCCGTGCGGATTTCACCAACGGAAAGGGGACCGCGAAATGAACAAAATATGTCAATTTCAACGTTTCGAAGCATCATCTTCAGGGCGAAAAAAATTTTTGAAAAGTCAAAAAATTTAACATTGGGCTTATGGAAAAACGTGTAATCACGAGTGTTTGAGAAAACGGCTCGAACGATTTCGATCAAACTTTCACCGAACATAGTCCCCATGGGTGGCCAGGGAATAGGCTATGTCGCATCTCCAGGAAAAATCGAGGAGTCGAGAAAATCGTCTCCAAAAGTCGACTTTTTTCCCCCGCCGTGGCTCCCTTAATATCGGAGCTAGCGACTCGCGGTTTTCACCGTCGTCAACTACAATTCCGGGGCTACAAAAGTCACATAGGTCATTTTGGCCTATCGACATAGGCCGCGGCCTATAGAAAAAAAATTTTTGGCCCTACTCGATCGAATTAAAATCTGCCCATGCAGCACCCGTACACCTCAGAATGTCCAAACGGGCCTTCGACATAGGCCAACATAGGCCCGCCTATTTGGCCTATCCGGCCTAACTTTTCTCAGGATTGTCCGATCGGGAAAATTTTTTTTTTCATTCCTATATTGATCGACCTCGGGAATACGACGGTGCGACCGCCGTCCAGGTGGCGCCACCGCAAGTTCGAGTAATCGCGTCCAACTTTTTTGTTTTCCGGCCGATCGAATTCGGACTTTGTGCAGTCATCTCGACCACCCGAGGCCTTTACGGCACCCCATCGAAACCGGTCAAAATCGAAAAAATTTTCTTAAGGCCCTCGAGGCCAGCGCCGAAGTTCTTTCGCTCGCTTACGTTTTTATTTCTGGGATCCCAACTAGAAGACCCGCTCGACAAGCAGGACATGACAGGATTGTCACTAACCCCTAGGAAGTTCGGGAAACGACGTCAAACTTTTTTATTTGAAGAGCTAGAGCAAATCGGTTTTCTCGCTCTGCTCGATTTCGAAAAGAAGCGCATTTTCGCGGGCAATCCGGACGTCCTGACACAACTCGATTTTTTGTCACGATAACCGAAATATTTGATTGGACCCACTTTTGACGACGCCTTTGCATTCTCTAGATCGACTAGATTACGGAAGAAACGAAAAAAAAATTTCAAGGTCATCCGAGGTCATTTTTGATACCCGCATCTCGAGATCCGAGACACCTAAAGAAAATCCGAAAACGCCACCGTAAACTAGACCCAATTCGGACACGATTCCCCCGAAAGAAAAATTTTTGCACACCAAAATGGCCGACTTCCGGTCGCTATCTCCGTTATTTGAAGAGCTAGAGCAAAAAAGCCACACCAGGCTTTTTCCCGTAGGGAAAGCCTGCTGTGGGTCTGAAACACCCCTCGCAAAAAAAATAACAAATACGGTCGTCCCGTCAAAGTTGACATTTACCTGAAAATGTGACATTTTTGTAGCGAAAAAAAATCATAACTTGGTCATTTTTGCACCTGGACCGATTGGTCACCGACCAGAAGAAGCCCATTCGCGAGCTCCACAAGCCCTGAAAGTTTCATTCCGCTACCTCGAAAACTCGCGGAGCTACGAATTTTTTTCTCCAAAAATAGCCCACTTTTTGACCATTTTCGCGGTCGGCGCACACTTAAAAATTCCCATCTCCGTCCCTAATTACGGTGGAACGACCGGACCGGAACCTGCATTTAGGGGAAGGATGGGGCTTTCCAACGGTGCTCGATTCAGCGCTCCAAATCCCATACGAGCCAAGCGGGGAATTTTCAAATCTCAAAATCGACCAAAATTTGCCCGTTTCGGACGGAGGTGCCCCCATTCAAAAAATCACATCTCCTCCCTTAATTGCGGTGGAACGATCGGACCTGAACCTCCGTTTAGGGGAAGGATGGCGCAATCCAACGACTATAGATTTCGAATTTTCAAGCCCATACGAGCCGAGATATGATTTTTCAAAATTTTACAATCAAAATTTTACCAACCTCAAATGCATGCATTCTTATGGGGGAAAAGAATAACGACAATTTTCAAAAATTTTTAAAAAATACTTCCCCTCGAGTGAAAATTTTTTCGAAAGCACTTCCGGAACCGGAAAAGAACGTAGAATTTTTTGGCATTTTTTTCAGAGAAACTTTTTTTTTCGCCAAAATCGCAAGGCATATGCCTTGATCGAACGGAAGATCCCTTCCAACTCTCTCGAAACTCAACTAACCATCTCCCTCGCACTCACACAAAATTTTCTCGGACGCCCAAAAGCCGGCCGAGAAATCCGCCGGAACGGAATTACAGGCGATTAAATGGGGAACCGTACATTCGTTTTGGACCGAGAGAGAGGGCCATACAAAACATATATCCGCGCAGTCCGACCACCACAGTCTTATGGAGGACGGTTATTTTAGCACCACAATTTCAGTTTTTCGCTTCGTGCTTTTCCCCCGAGAGAGATAGAGACTTCCGGTTTTCACCGTTGCCAACTAGATGACGTCGCCCATCGAATGGACCAGGTGTCATGGGCCCATGGTACATGGGTCATGGGCAAATCGACATCAACTTTTTACCATTTAGACTTAAAATTAAGTTGATTAAAGAAAGTCTCATGGTTGCACATCCACTATTTGGCACAATACCAATCGCACCCATTGGACCCATGGATTTGCCCATCGATCACAACTTTTGCCAGAGTTGACCGATTTCAAAAATTCTTTCTTCCATTCATATTAATTTCATTTTAAACATTTTTTCATTGCCGTTTAAATTTCCACGGGAAATGCGATTTTCTATGAAAAAAGTCATTTTTAATTTTTACTTTTCACAGTTTTAACAAAATGACAAAACGTTTCAGACAAAAATTGTGGGGAATTTAAATCTCGACAAATTTTATTTGAAACATTTTTTCATCGTAGTTCAAATTTCCCCGGGAAATGCGATTTTCTCAGTAAAATGTCATTTTTAATTTTTACTTTTGACAGTTTTAACAAAATGACAAAACGTTTCAGACAAAAATTGTAGTGAATTTAAATCTTTAAAAATTTCATTTGAAACATTTTTTCATCGCAGTTCAAATTTCCCCGGGAAATGCGATTTTCTCCGCAAAATGTCATTTTGTACTTTCACTTTTGACAGTTTTAACAAAATGGCAAAACGTTTCAGACGAAAATTGTGGGGAATTTAAATCTCAAAAAATTTCGTTCGAAACATTTTTTCATCGCGGTTCAAATTTCCACGGGAAATGCGATTTTCTCCGTAAAATGTCATTTTTAATTTTTACTTTTGGCAGTCTCAACAAAATGACGAAACGTTTCAGACAAAAATTGTGGGGAATTTAAATCTCGACAAATTTTATTTGAAACATTTTTTCATCGTAGTTCAAATTTCCACGGGAAATGCGATTTTCTCAGTAAAATGTCATTTTTTATTTTTACTTTTGACAGTTTCAATAAAATGACAAAACGTTTCAGACAAAAATCGTAGGGAATTCAAATCTCTACAAATTTTATTGAAAATATTTCGTCATTGCCGTTTACATTTCCACGGGAAATGCGATTTTCTCTGAAAAATGACATTTTTAATTTTTACTTTTGACAGTTTCAACAAAATGACAAAACGTTTCAGACAAAAATCATAGAGAATTTAAATCTCTAAAAATTTTATTCGAAACATTTTTTCATCGCAGTTCAAATTTCCCCGGGAAATGCGATTTTCTCCGTAAAATGTCATTTTTAATTTTGACTTTTGACATTTTCAACAAAATGACAAAACGTTTCAGACAAAAATCATAGGGAATTTAAATCTCTACAAATGTTATTTGAAACATTTTTTCATCGCAGTTTAAATTTCCCCGGGAAAAGCGATTTTCTCTGAAAAAAGTCATTTATAATTTTTATTTTTGACAGTTTTAACAAAAAGACAAAATGTTTCAGACAAAAATCATAAGGAATTTAAATCTCTTCAAATTTCATTTGAAACATTTTTTTATCGCAGTTCAAATTTCCCCGGGAAATGCGATTTTTTCCGTAAAATGTCATTTTAAATTTTTACTTTTGACAGTTTCAACAAAATGACAAAACGTTTCAGACAAAAATCATGGAGAATTTTAATCTCCTAAAATTTTATTTGAAACATTTTTTCATTGCTCTTCAAATTTCCACGGGAAATGAGAAAATCCCATAAAAAATCATTTTTGGTATTCACTCATGACCGTTTTAACAATAATTTAATAAATAAATCTAAACACGAATTTAAGTGTTAATTGAAAAATGTTCGTACAACCTTTTTTCTTTCAATCAAAAACGCGTATAAATGAATTTTAATTTTTGGTAATTGCTCCGTTCCAAGAACGTACATCCGTACGGCACTCACTTAGAACGGAGTTCGGAACGAGTGTGCATACGCATTAGAGGTTTGAATGAGGATCGTGGGAGTGCACAGCGTATTAAAAACAGGTTTAATTCATTTTAAACACCTGTATCAATCACAGGTGTTTTAACTTTAAGTCATAGTTTTGTTCCATAACCGTACGCGGTTCGCAGCGGGCGCGTATACGTATACGCGGTTTGAATGTGGATATGTGTGAGTGCGCCGCGTCATGCGCGAGAGTGAGAAAGAATGACGGAATTGATGCGCGGGAGAGAGCGCACATGCTTTAGCGCAGGATCATAGATAGGGTACTTATAGCCAATTTTTTCCCCCCCACTCCTCACTTTAGAGACAACTTCAGGCGGGACCGCGTCGCTCCGTGGCGTCATTTTCGTTTGAGGTTAAAAAAAGTGTAAAAAGTGTTGTGAACCAGTATTTTTTAATACTAACACCTTCGCCAGGGGATAATTATTACATGTAAGTATCATTTTAATAATTATTAAGTGGATATTTAGTAAAATCAGTGAAAATCGGAACGCGTGGGTTGTGACGCATCAGCGCCAAAAATATCGAAATCGGAAAGTAAGCAATTTCTCATTTAATTTTTATTCAATGAAGTTAAATTGGACATTATTTCACGGAAAATCATTTTTAATTAGACCATTCACATTAAATAATTCTTTTTCATAATTTTTAAATGAGAAATTAAAACAAAAATTGTCAGCAAAAAACATAACCTTATTTTCATGTTTTGGTACAGTAATAATGCAAAAGGTGCTTAATTAATTTTCCATTTAAGTAAATCAATCAGATAAACGCATTACATTAAATTTACGCACATTTTAATCATAATTAATCACTTTAATTTTAAACAATAATTTCAATCAATGATTTACATAAATTGAGTTTAATAATTAAACAACTAAACAACTTTTATTTCAGTTTATTACATCATGACAAGGAAAAAGAGTCAGCTGACATCGAAGAAACGTACAAGGACACAGGAGAGGAAAGATGAAGTCCTTAAAAGCGTAACGGAATACAGGGAAAGGAAACGTCAACGAGATTCTTCGACAGATTCCAGTTCATCGCACGGTTCAAGTAAGTACATTGATTAATAAATTTCAATTGTTTTTTTTTTTTTTTTAAGTTTGAATTATGTTCTAATAAACATTAACCATTTTCAGTGAGAAGTTCAAGCAGAGGATCCGTCCATGAAGAGGCGAGTCAACGGCCATCAACTTCTCAACATCGAGGTAAGTTTTTTTCATTAAATATTTTTTTGTTTGTTTTCCTTTAATTTAATATTCATTAAAATTTTCAATTTATCTTTTTGGAAATTTCTCAACATTAATCACACATAATTTAATAAATTAAAAATATTTTTCTTTTTAAATTCGTTTCTTTCGTTTTAAATTCTTTCATCGATTTCTTTTTAATCACGATTGAATATTACTTTGTAATGATAATAATACTAATATTAATTTGTAATTTTTCAGGAAACATCACGGAGGAACAACCACGACCGGGACCATCCAGCAGGAGGGATCAATCACCAGTGCCAGGACCGTCCAGAAGGAGGACCGATACGTCGCCGAAGCCAGGACCATCCCGAAGGAGACCCGATCTGCTGTCGCCTCCGCCGCCACCGCCGCCCCAGGAACAGGAATCGACAGGCGAATCATCGTTGGAGTCACAGGTAAGTGATAGTGATAATAAAAGTACGCAGAAAAAAAACAGGGGCAGACCGCGCAAACGACCGCGACCCGTTCAGTTATCGATTAGAATACCTGCTCCTGTACAAACCGCGGAAATAGACAACTTAACCGCGGAGATGGACGTTTTATCACCCGCCAAGTATATGGAAGTAGATCCATTTTTACCACGACAACCTGTTCAACCCGAACAAATGGATGAAGATCCATTGGTGATTCCGCCAGTTGCAGTACGAGATGCTGCAATTGTGGAACCACCGATGGATGTCGAGCCAATTGTCGAGGTCGAACAGGTCATCCCGGCTCTTCCATTACCCTTGGCGTTCCGTTACAATCCGGAAAGTGATTATACTAGGTACTCTAACATCGCGAACATGACGGTCGTGTGTGAATTTTGTGATGCTCTCCGGTGGCGTTCGGAATTGCCAACGATTTGTTGTTCGGGAGGTAAGGTCAGATTGGCCGACATTGCGGAACCGCCGGAACCTTTAAACAGTTTAATTCGTGGTGAACATTTAAATTCCAACGCGTTTCTGAGAAGCGTCCGTTCCTACAATTCCGCGTTTCAGATGACATCGTTCGGTGGTACAGAAATCGGCACCGATGATCCTCGGATGTACACGTATAAAATTCAGGGCCAAGTATACCACAGAATCGGTTCTGTGTTGCCTCCTTACGAGGGCATGGCCCCCAGGTATCTTCAAGTATACTTCATGGGCGACGAGCAGCTTCAGGCCGATCTGCGCGCCGGAAACGAACGCCTCGACAGAAATTTAATTTTAGATTTGCAACGTTTATTGCACGAGACAAATCCTTACATTCGCGATTTCAAGGCCGCAATAGAAACCCACCCAGATTTGAACGACTATCGATTGGTCATACACGCGGACAAGAGACCGAGCCGAGAACACAGGGGTCGTCACAACGTACCCGTCACCGATGAGGTGGCAATATTGATGGTCGGAGAAGAGCGCGGACCGAGAGATGTGGTGCTAACACTCAGAGACTCTACTTTGAGGAGAGTGATGGAAACACATCGATCGTACGACGCTCTTCAATACCCGTTGATATTCTGCCGTGGCGAAGACGGGTACAACTTTTCCGTGCGACAAATGAATCCGGACATGGGAGTCGTAGATAACAACAGGAAAGTGACGGCGAAGCAATTCTATTGCTTTCGCTTAATGATCAGACAAAATTCCCCGAATGTCATCCACCAATTTCGTAATTTAGCTAATCAATTCTGGGTGGACATGTACGCGAAAATCGAGACGGAGAGGTTACGGTACATTCGCGAAAATCAACCCCGCCTTCGTGCCGACGATTATATTCATCTTCGCGACGAAATAAACCAGGGAGCGGACCCAGCGGATCTGGGTCAATTAGTCATTTTGCCGTCGAACTTTACGGCCGGACCGCGATACATGCACGAAAGGACTCAGGACGCCTTCTGCTACGTTCGTCAACACGGTCGACCGGACTTATTCCTGACGATCACGTGCAATCCCTATTGGCCGGAAATAAGCGCGCGATTAATGAACGGTCAATTTTTTAAACATCGCCAGGACATCGTCACGCGCGTTTTTAATCTCAAATTAAAGAAATTAATGGATTCAATTACAAACTCCGAAGTTTTCGGGAAAGTATTGTGTTACATGTACACCATCGAGTGGCAGAAACGCGGATTACCTCACGCTCATCTATTAGTATGGCTGAAAAATAGAATCGCACCGGAACAAATCGACAACGTCGTGAGCGCGGAAATACCCGACGAACAGGTGGACCCTGAATTATTTGAAGTCGTGAGGACTCAAATGATTCACGGTCCTTGCGGACAAATAAATCCCAACGCGACGTGCATGATCGACGGGAAATGTTCAAAAAAATATCCGAGACGTCTTCTCACCGAAACGTTCGTGACGGAAAGCAATTACCCGCTGTACAGACGTAGAGCCCCCGATGCCGGCGGTTTCACGGCGCAGACCAGAGTTCGCGACGAAATTTTCGCGGTCGACAATCGCTGGATCGTGCCATATTCTCCGTTTCTTCTGAAAACTTTCAAGTCTCACATCAACGTCGAAATAGTTCATAACGTGTCCGCGATTAAATATATTTGTAAATATATAAACAAAGGTTCCGATCAGGCGTGCGTCGCGATCGAAAACGAACGGGACGAAATTCAAACGTACCAAAGCGGAAGGTACATCAGTACTTCGGAGGCGGTGTGGCGGATTTTGGGTTTGTCGGTGCACAAACGGCATCCGCCCGTAATACATTTGTCCGTTCATCTCGAGAACGGCCAAAGGGTATATTACAGAGCGGACAACGCCGACAACGTGCAACAACAAATTGAAAATCCGCGCCATTCGACGCTAATGGCTTTCTTCACTCTTTGTCAGACGGACGATTTTGCGCGAACTCTATTTTATCACGAAGTTCCCGCGTATTACACAATCAATCCGCGAACCCACATCTTCGAACGCAGAATTCGCGGCGTTCCCGTCGAAGGACATCCGGGCGTCAACAGATGTCACATTCTCGGTCGCGTTTACACCATCAATCCGCGCAACTCCGAATGTTTTTATTTACGTTTGCTCCTGCACAGAATTCGCGGTCCCACCGGTTTCGCGCAAATTCGGACCGTGGACGACATCGTCCATCCCACATATCAGGCGGCTTGCAGAGCTCTGGGATTGTTGGTGGACGACACGCAGTGGGAAGACACACTCTCAGACGCTTGCATCTCAGAGAGGCCTTCCAAACTGCGTCATTTGTTCGCCGTAATCCTCGAATTCTGCCAGCCGAGTGATCCGTTGAAATTGTGGGATCAATTCAAAGATCAACTGTCCGAAGACGGTACTCGCCGAGTCCTCAGAGACCATCCCCATTTGATCGGAAATTTGGACAAAACGGACATTTACAACGAGGCCTTAATCAAAAACTTCCGGAGTACGGTCTGCCCGAGCCTCATTCGTCCGCGGAAAGATTCACATCCGGCGACGCATTCGAGACGGAATTCATGCACGATCCGGTCGAACTCATGAATTTCGTCGAGGAAAATTTACCGCGATTAAATCCCGAACAATTGACGGTTTACAATGAAATCGTCGAAAACGTCCGCGACAATCGCCAAACCTTATGTTTCCTCGACGCTCCGGGCGGCACGGGGAAAACTTTCCTGACCAACTTGATCATTTCTTCTTTGCGCGGTCAAAGGAAAGTCGTGATCGCGGTCGCGTCGTCGGGAATAGCGGCCACTTTATTACCGGGGGGCAAGACCGCCCATTCAACATTCAAAATCCCCTTAGATTTGGATTCACGCGAGATGCCTTTGTGCGCGATCAAGAGAAACGATAAAACCGCCAAAATGATTCGCGACAGTGCACTCATCGTATGGGATGAGTGCACCATGACCAATTACAAGGCCATCGACGCCATCGATCGGACGTTCAGGGATGTCATGAACGTCGATCAGCCCATGGGGGGTAAAAGTTTTTTATTTTCGGGGGACTTCAGACAGACGTTACCGATTGTCGTTCAAGGTAGCAGGGCCGATCAAGTTCTCGCGACAATTCGAAATTCAGCGGTATGGCCGATGGTCCGACAACTTACGCTGACGATTAACATGCGGGTTTTATTGGGCGACGTGGACGACGTACACAGACAGTTCGCTTCGGACCTGATCAGAATCGGTGAAGGCACAATGGAACAGCAGGACGAACACATCGAACTTGGAGCTTCGTTGTGTCGTGCCGTCGGTTCCATTGATGAATTAATCAATTCCGTTTATCCTAACATTCGCGAAAATAATCAGACCGACGATTTTTTCAAGGACCGTTCAATTTTGTGCCCGACCAATGACTTTGCTTTAATGAATAATTTAAAAATTTTAAGGGAAATTCCCGCGGAGGAGACCGTGTATTTTTCAATTAACACCGTAGAGTCTGACGACCTAGCGGTTCAATATCCCGTTGAACTTCTCGATTCGATCGCAATACCCGGTCTTCCTGCGCACGAAATTCACCTCAAAGTCGGTGCACCGATAATTTTGTTGCGAAACTTGAACGCGCCGAAACTATGTAACGGGACACGACTACGCGTCAGGACACTTCACAGAAATGTAATCGAAGCTGTTGTTTTGACGGGATGCGCGGCCGGGGAATCCGTGTTTATTCCCAGAATTCCAATGAAGCCGTCCAATTACCCCATAGATTTTAAACGTCTGCAATTTCCAATCTCGCTCTGTTATGCCATGACGATAAACAAGTCGCAAGGGCAGACATTGAAAATTGCAGGCGTCGATTTGAGAAGTCCCATTTTTTCCCATGGGCAGTTGTACGTGGCCTTTTCTCGGGTTTCCGATCCGAGAAATCTCTACGTACACTCGCCCAATGGCAGAGCGCGGAACATCGTCTATCAAGAATGTATTCGTAATTAAAAAAAAACATAACAAATTTTCAGATCAATTTCATTCGTTCGCGGTCTTCAATTTCATTTACATTTTAATTTTAATTCATAATCCACCACCACAACAGCATCAATTACAATTTCTTTTTGAATAATTTAATACATTTGATGACAATGACCACTGACTTGGACCGCTGTACATTAACCATTTTATTAAATACGACGACGACGATAATACGTATGGCGTTTTTTCGTTTCTCATCGGACAGTAATCGCTAATTAAATCGTTTCTTTGAACATTTTCCGAAATCAATTAACCGCGCGCCGAAATCGAATAAAACAACAAACACAAAATTCACACAAACATTCGTCCGGACATAATTTCTGCGTACTTATCATAAGTAATAGAATTAATTTAAATTTAGGGCATTTTCAAAACATGTAAACCGTATTTTAATTTTATTGTATAATCTATTAAATTATACAATAACTTTAAAAAACGGTATAATTAGTCAAATTTGTAAACATTAGTATAGTAAACATCTTAAAGAAATAAATCTCCTCACGTTTGGTTTATTTCTTTAAAAATGTTTCTTAGTTTTTAATTAATCTTCTTCTTCTCATCAAATAATTTTCCAAACAGTAATAAATTTTTAGTTCAATAGTTACACAATTTGCAAAGAATTATGTTTCAGTTAAGTTTCTTCATGCAATCGACCCAATATTCATTAATTTTAATAACAACTAACCAATAAATTTTAATTTTCAGCATAATGATCATTTTATTTTTCAGGGAATTTTGCACATAATTAATCATGTCATGTATATTTATAAACATGTATGTATAAAATATAATGCATTGTTTTAATTTAATTGATTTTCTTTTAATTAATTATCCATTTAATCATAATGCTTTTTTTTAAATATTATATAATTTAATATAATATAATATAATATAATATAATATAATATAATATAATATAATATAATATAATATAATATAATATAATATAATATAATATAATATAATATAAAATAATATAATATTATATAACATAATATAATAAATATAAATTAATGTATATATAAAACATAATGTATAGTTCTAATTTAATTGATTTTCTTTTAATTAATTTTCCATTTAATCATAATGATTTTTTTTAATTTAATGTTATATATATATATAAATGTATATATAAAACATAATGGATTGTTTTAATTTAATTGATTTTCTTTTAATTAATATTCCATTTAATCATAATGCTCTTTTTTAATTTATTTAATATAACTTTATAATGTAATGTAATATAATATAATATAATATAATATAATATAATATAATATAATATAATATAATATAATATAATATAATATAATATAATATTATATAACATAATATAATAAATATAAATTAATGTATATATAAAACATAATGTATAGTTCTAATTTAATTGATTTTCTTTTAATTAATATTCCATTTAATCATAATGCTTTTTTTTAATTTATTTAATATAACATTATAATGTAATGTAATATAATATAATATAATATAATATAACATAAAATAAAATAATTTAATATATATATATATATTAATAATGTAAATATAAAACATAATGTATTGTTTTAATTTAATTGATTTTCTTTTAATTAATTTTCCATTTAATCATAATGATTTTTTTTTAATTTAATGTGCAATCAAAGTCATATTTGTTTATTTAATTCAACAATACTTTAATGTAAAATTATCGTTTCTTATTTTCACCAGAATAACTTTACTTTGTATTTGTAAAAAAAATGTTTTCCATTTTTATAAATAAATAAATTCTTGGGTTTTTTATTAAATTAAATGCAAAATTTTGTTTTATTGAAATCCCCACAACAAAAAGTGCATATTTTTATTTAATTGTAAAAATTTAAAATCATTTCAAAATGATAAATAAAATTCAACAATAAATTGAAATTTATAATAATCATAATGATATCTTTAATTAATAATAGTTTTTTCATTTAATAAACTCTTAACGATTCCTAAATAAAAATAAAAGCAGCTTTTCAGACTGCTTAAATTAATTGGCCGACGGCTTTAAATTGAAATTCAAATTAACATAAAATTTAAAACAAAATTCTAATTTGATTTAATTGATTCATTGACAGTCTTGACCATTCAACCACCAAACAGATAATTAACTTAAATCATTCAGCTGACGGCTTTAAATTCCAATCCAAAGTGAGACAACACAACATTAAGTTTGCAGAGCTTTCTCGCGAAGCGAGTAATTTAAGGAATAACACCTTATACGCTCCACCTGGGCAAACCAGCGAGCGAAGCGAGCTCAACGGGCGAGCAACGCGAGCCTGCGAGCGAAGCGAGCCCACCACGTTCTCTCAACCTCTTGAGGTCCGCGGAGCTCCCTCGCGAAGCGAGCCATTTAACGTGTTAGGCCTTATACGCTCGAAGTGGACAAACCAGCGAGCGAAGCGAGCTCAACGGGCGAGCAACGCCAGCCTGCGAGCGAAGCGAGCCTACCACGTTCTCCTCACCGTTCGAGGTCTGCGGAGCTCTCTCGCGAAGCGAGCCATTTAACGTACTGGGCCTCATACGTTCCCGTCGAGCAAACCAGCGAGCGAAGCGAGCTTTTAACGGGGCGAGCGAAGCGAGCCTACCACGTTCCCTTGCCCTTTGGAGGTAAACAAACTAGCGAGCGAAGCAAGCCTACCGCAACCCCATGCCTTACCAACACTTGGTAAACAAACTAGCGAGCGAAGCGAGCTTACTGCAACCCCTGGCCTTACAAACACTTGGTAAATAAACTAGCGAGCGAAGCGAGCCTACCGCAACTCCTGGCCTTACAAACACTTGGTAAACAAACTAGCGAGCGAAGCGAGCCTACCACGTTCCCTTGCCCTTTGGAGGTAAACAAACTAGCGAGCGAAGCAAGCCTACCGCAACCCCATGCCTTACCAACACTTGGTAAACAAACTAGCGAGCGAAGCGAGCTTACTGCAACCCCTGGCCTTACAAACACTTGGTAAATAAACTAGCGAGCGAAGCGAGCCTACCGCAACTCCTGGCCTTACAAACACTTGGTAAACAAACTAGCGAGCGAAGCGAGCCTACCGCAACCCCTGGCCTTACAAACACTTGGTAAACAAACTAGCGAGCGAAGCGAGCCTACCGCAACCCCTGGCCTTACAAACACTTGGTAAACAAACTAGCGAGCGAAGCGAGCCTACCGCAACCCCTGGCCTTACAAACACTTGGTAAACAAACTAGCGAGCGAAGCGAGCCTACCGCAACCCCTGGCCTTACAAACACTTGGTAAACAAACTAGCGAGCGAAGCGAGCCTACCGCAACTCCTGGCCTTACAAACACTTGGTAAACAAACTAGCGAGCGAAGCGAGCCTACCGCAACCCCTGGCCTTACAAACACTTGGTAAACAAACTAGCGAGCGAAGCGAGCCTACCGCAACTCCTGGCCTTACAAACACTTGGTAAACAAACTAGCGAGCGAAGCGAGCCTACCGCAACCCCTGGCCTTACAAACACTTGGTAAACAAACTAGCGAGCGAAGCGAGCCTACCGCAACCCCTGGCCTTACAAACACTTGGTAAACAAACTAGCGAGCGAAGCGAGCCTACCGCAACCCCTGGCCTTACAAACACTTGGTAAACAAACTAGCGAGCGAAGCGAGCCTACCGCAACCCCTGGCCTTACAAACACTTGGTAAACAAACTAGCGAGCGAAGCGAGCCTACCGCAACTCCTGGCCTTACAAACACTTGGTAAACAAACTAGCGAGCGAAGCGAGCCTACCGCAACCCCTGGCCTTACAAACACTTGGTAAACAAACTAGCGAGCGAAGCGAGCCTACCGCAACTCCTGGCCTTACAAACACTTGGTAAACAAACTAGCGAGCGAAGCGAGCCTACCGCAACCCCTGGCCTTACAAACACTTGGTAAACAAACTAGCGAGCGAAGCGAGCCTACCGCAACCCCTGGCCTTACAAACACTTGGTAAACAAACTAGCGAGCGAAGCGAGCCTACCGCAACTCCTGGCCTTACAAACACTTGGTAAACAAACTAGCGAGCGAAGCGAGCCTACCGCAACCCCTGGCCTTACAAACACTTGGTAAACAAACTAGCGAGCGAAGCGAGCCTACCGCAACCCCTGGCCTTACAAACACTTGGTAAACAAACTAGCGAGCGAAGCGAGCCTACCGCAACTCCTGGCCTTACAAACACTTGGTAAACAAACTAGCGAGCGAAGCGAGCCTACCGCAACCCCTGGCCTTACAAACACTTGGTAAACAAACTAGCGAGCGAAGCGAGCCTACCGCAACTCCTGGCCTTACAAACACTTGGTAAACAAACTAGCGAGCGAAGCGAGCCTACCGCAACTCCTGGCCTTACAAACACTTGGTAAACAAACTAGCGAGCGAAGCGAGCCTACCGCAACTCCTGGCCTTACAAACACTTGGTAAACAAACCAGCGAGCGAAGCGAGCCTGCGAGCCTACCACGTTCCCTTGCCCTTTGGAAGTCCGCGGAGCTTTCTCGCGAAGCGAGAATTCCACTTTACTTCATACCCTGGCGCTGGCCATCCTCTTTCTTCACCGCCGGTAGCCACCATCTAATTTTTTGGTGCCATTTTTCGACTTGCCCTTTCAACCGCTGTTCTTTATACATCAAACACCCTTCGGACGAAGGGTTGCCGGCTACTAGTCACTATTAATAAAAAAGTAGGTTATACAAGTCTTATGGGGGAATTTTTGGGGCGGGCTGGGGGGTGAACGGGGAGAGATAGCGCGGTGCGGATTTCACCAACGGAAAGGGGACCCGGAACTCTATTAACCCTATAAATTTCAACGTTTCGAAGCATCATCTTCAGGGCGAAAAAAATTTCCAAAAATCCAAAAAATTTAACATTGCGCTTATGGAAAAACGTGAAATCTTGAGTGTTTGCAAAATCGGCTCGAACGATTTCGACCAAACTTATACGGAATATAGTCCCCATGGGCCTACATGGAATAGGCCATGTCGTATCTCCAGGAAAAATCGAGAAACCGAGAAAATGATTTTCAAAGTTCGGTTTATTTCCCCGGCCACAGCTCCTGAACGATTCAAGCTAGCGACTCGCGGTTCTCACGGTTGTCATCGAAATTTTCCGGGCTACAAAATTCACATAGGCCGTTTTGGCCTATAGACATAGGCCGCGGCCTACAGAAAAAAAAATTTTGGCCTAAATAGACCGGTTTTAAATTTTCCAATGCAGCGCAAAAACACTTCGATAAGTCCACACGGGCCTTTGACATAGGCCAACATAGGCCGGCCTATTTGGCCTATCCGGCCTAACTTTTCTCAGGATCGTCCGATCGGGAAAATTTTTTTTTCCTTTCCGGCATTGATCGACCTCGGGAATACGACGGTGCGACCGCCGTCCAGGTGGCGCCACCGGAAGTTCGAGTAATCGCGTCCAACTTTTTTGTTTTCCGGCCGATCGAATTCGGACTTTCTGCAATCACCTCGACCACCCGAAGCCTTTATGGCACCCCATCGAAACCGGTCAAAATCGAAAAAAATTTCTTAAGGCCCTAGAGGCCAGCGCCGAAGTTCTTTCGCTCGCTTACGTTTTTATTTCTGGGATCCCAACTAGAAGACCCGCCCGACAAGCAGGACATGACAGGATTGTCACTAACCCCTAGGAAGTTCGGGAAACGACGTCAAACTTTTTTATTTGAAGAGCTAGAGCAAATCGGTTTTCTCGCTCTGCTCGATTTCGAAAAGAAGCGCATTTTCGCGGGCAATCCAGACGTCCTGACACAACTCGATTTTTTGTCACGATAACCGAAATATTTGATTGGACCCACTTTTGACGACGCCTTTGCATTCTCTAGATCGACTAGATTACGGAAAAAACGAAAAAAAAATTTCAAGGTCATCCGAGGTCATTTTTGATGCCCGCATCTCGAGACCCGAGACACCTAAAGAAAATCCGAAAACGCCACCGTAAACTAGACCCCGTTCGGACACGATTCCCCCGAAAGAAAAATTTTTGCACACCAAAATGGCCGATTTCCGGTCGCTATCTCCGTTATTTGAAGAGCTAGAGCAAAAAAGCCACACCAGGCTTTTTCCCGTAGGGAAAGCCTGCTGTGGGTCTGAAACACCCCTCGCAAAAAAAATAACAAATACGGTCGTCCGGTCAAAGTTGACATTTACCTGAAAATGTGACATTTTTGTAGCGAAAAAAAATCAAAACTCCCTCATTTTTGCGCCCGGACCGATTGGTCACCGACCGAAAGATGCCCCTTCGCGAGCTCTACAAGTCCTGAAAGTTTCATTCCGATATCTGGAAAACTCGCGGAGCTACGAATTTTTTTCACCAAAAATAGCCCACTTTTTCACCTTTGTCGCGGTCGCGCGTGCACTCGAAAAATCCCATCTCCTCCCCTAATTGCGGTGGAACGATCGGACATGAACCCTAATTTAGGGGAAGGATGGGGCTTTCAGACGGTGATAAATTCATCGCTCCAAAGCCCATACGAGCCGAGCGGGGAATTTTCAAAAATCAAAATCGACGAAAATTTGCCCGTTTCGGACGGAGGTGCGCCCATTCGAAAAATCACATCTCCGCCCCTAATTGCAGTGGAACGATCGGACCTGAACCTCCGTTTAGAAGAAGGATGGCGAAATCCAACGACGATAGATTTCGAATTTTCAAGCCCATGCGAGCCGAGATATGATTTTTCAAAATTTATAATCAAAATTTTACCAACCTCAAATGCATGCATTCTTATGGGGGAAAAGAATAACGACAATTTTCAAAAATTTTTAAAAAATACTTCCCGTCGAGTGAAAATTTTTTCGAAAGCACTTCCGGAACCGGAAAAAAACGTAGAATTTTTTGGCATTTTTTTCAGAAAAACTTTTTTTTTCGCCAAAATTCCAAGGCATATGCCTTGATCGAACGGAAGATCCCCTCTAACTCTCTCGAAACTCAACTAACCATCTCCCTCGCACTCACACAAAATTTTCTCGGACGCCCAAAAGCCGGCCGAGAAATCGTCGCCGGAAAGGAATGCCGCCGATTAAATGGGGAACCGTACATTTGGATTGGAACGAGAGAGAGGGCCATACAAATCATATATCCGCGCAGTCTGACCACCACAGTCTTATGGAGGAAGGTGATTTTGCACTACATTTTCACATTTTCGCTTCGTGCTTTTTCCCCGAGAGAGATAGAGACTTCCGGTTTTCACCTTTGCCAACTAGACGACGTCGCCCATCGAATGGACCAGGTGTCATGGGTCCATGGTACATGGGTCATGGGCAAATTGACATCAACCTTTTACCATTTAGACTTAAAAAAAAGTTGATTAAAGAAAGTCTCATGGTTGCACATCCACTATATGGCTCAATACGAATCTCACCCATCGGACCCATGGATTTGCCTATCGGCCACAACTTTTGCCAGAGTTGACCGATTTCGAAAATTCTTTCTTCCAAACATATGTAATTGGGTACGGGAAAATCAACCGTGACATCGCCGGAAGTTTGGCAACACTGCAAAAATGAAAAAAAATCAACTCGGCCGTTTGCTGACCGATTTGAACCGTTGTTTTTTCTATACGCTCCAAGGGGGCAAGCCAGCGAGCGAAGCGAGCCTTAACGGGCGAGCAAAGCGAGCCTGCGAGCGAAGCGAGCCCACCACGTTCTCCCTACCTCTCGCGATCCGCGGAGCTTTCTCGCGAAGCGAGCTATTTAAGGGATTAGGCCTTTTACGCTCCAAGTGGACAAACCAGCGAGCGAAGCGAGCTCTACCACTTTCTTACAACCCATCGAAAAGGAGTTCTCACCAGCGAGCGAAGCGAGCTTAACGGGCGAGCAAAGCGAGCCTACCACGTTCTCTGTACCTCTCGCGATCTGCGGAGCTTTCTCGCGAAGCGAGTTATTTCACGTATTAGGCCTCATACCCTCCAAGTGGACAAACCAGCGAGCGAAGCGAGCTCGACGGGCGAGCAACGCGAGCCTGCGAGCGAAGCGAGCCCACCACGTTCCATCAACTTTTCGAGGTCTGCGGAGCTCTCTCGCGAAGCGAGCCATTGAACGTATTAGGCCTTATACGCTCCAGGTGGGCAAACCAGCGAGCGAAGCGAGCTCAACGGGCGAGCAACGCGAGCCTGCGAGCGAAGCGAGCCCACCACGTTCTCTCAACCTCTCGAGGTCTGCGGAGCTCTCTCGCAAAGCGAGTTATTAACCGTATTGGGCCTTATACGCTCCAGGTGGGCAAACCAGCGAGCGAAGCGAGCCTACCGCAACCCCTGGCCTTACAAACACTTGGTAAACAAACTAGCGAGCGAAGCGAGCCTACCGCAACTCCTGGCCTTACAAACACTTGGTAAACAAACTAGCGAGCGAAGCGAGCCTACCGCAACCCCTGGCCTTACACACACTTGGTAAACAAACTAGCGAGCGAAGCGAGCCTACCGCAACCCCTGGCCTTACAAACACTTGGTAAACAAACTAGCGAGCGAAGCGAGCCTACCGCAACTCCTGGCCTTACAAACACTTGGTAAACAAACTAGCGAGCGAAGCGAGCCTACCGCAACTCCTGGCCTTATAAACACTTGGTAAACAAACTAGCGAGCGAAGCGAGCCTACCGCAACCCCTGGCCTTACAAACACTTGGTAAACAAACTAGCGAGCGAAGCGAGCCTACCGCAACTCCTGGCCTTACAAACACTTGGTAAACAAACTAGCGAGCGAAGCGAGCCTACCGCAACCCCTGGCCTTACACACACTTGGTAAACAAACTAGCGAGCGAAGCGAGCCTACCGCAACCCCTGGCCTTACAAACACTTGGTAAACAAACTAGCGAGCGAAGCGAGCCTACCGCAACTCCTGGCCTTACAAACACTTGGTAAACAAACTAGCGAGCGAAGCGAGCCTACCGCAACTCCTGGCCTTACAAACACTTGGTAAACAAACTAGCGAGCGAAGCGAGCCTACCGCAACTCCTGGCCTTATAAACACTTGGTAAACAAACTAGCGAGCGAAGCGAGCCTACCGCAACCCCTGGCCTTACAAACACTTGGTAAACAAACTAGCGAGCGAAGCGAGCCTACCGCAACTCCTGGCCTTACAAACACTTGGTAAACAAACTAGCGAGCGAAGCGAGCCTACCGCAACCCCTGGCCTTACACACACTTGGTAAACAAACTAGCGAGCGAAGCGAGCCTACCGCAACCCCTGGCCTTACAAACACTTGGTAAACAAACTAGCGAGCGAAGCGAGCCTACCGCAACTCCTGGCCTTACAAACACTTGGTAAACAAACTAGCGAGCGAAGCGAGCCTACCGCAACTCCTGGCCTTATAAACACTTGGTAAACAAACTAGCGAGCGAAGCGAGCCTACCGCAACCCCTGGCCTTACAAACACTTGGTAAACAAACTAGCGAGCGAAGCGAGCCTACCGCAACTCCTGGCCTTACAAACACTTGGTAAACAAACTAGCGAGCGAAGCGAGCCTACCGCAACCCCTGGCCTTACACACACTTGGTAAACAAACTAGCGAGCGAAGCGAGCCTACCGCAACCCCTGGCCTTACAAACACTTGGTAAACAAACTAGCGAGCGAAGCGAGCCTACCGCAACTCCTGGCCTTACAAACACTTGGTAAACAAACTAGCGAGCGAAGCGAGCCTACCGCAACTCCTGGCCTTACAAACACTTGGTAAACAAACTAGCGAGCGAAGCGAGCCTACCGCAACTCCTGGCCTTATAAACACTTGGTAAACAAACTAGCGAGCGAAGCGAGCCTACCGCAACCCCTGGCCTTACAAACACTTGGTAAACAAACTAGCGAGCGAAGCGAGCCTACCGCAACTCCTGGCCTTACAAACACTTGGTAAACAAACTAGCGAGCGAAGCGAGCCTACCGCAACCCCTGGCCTTACAAACACTTGGTAAACAAACTAGCGAGCGAAGCGAGCCTACCGCAACTCCTGGCCTTACAAACACTTGGTAAACAAACTAGCGAGCGAAGCGAGCCTACCGCAACTCCTGGCCTTATAAACACTTGGTAAACAAACTAGCGAGCGAAGCGAGCCTACCGCAACCCCTGGCCTTACAAACACTTGGTAAACAAACTAGCGAGCGAAGCGAGCCTACCGCAACTCCTGGCCTTACAAACACTTGGTAAACAAACTAGCGAGCGAAGCGAGCCTACCGCAACCCCTGGCCTTACACACTTGGTAAACAAACTAGCGAGCGAAGCGAGCCTACCGCAACCCCTGGCCTTACACACACTTGGTAAACAAACTAGCGAGCGAAGCGAGCCTACCGCAACCCCTGGCCTTACAAACACTTGGTAAACAAACTAGCGAGCGAAGCGAGCCTACCGCAACTCCTGGCCTTACAAACACTTGGTAAACAAACTAGCGAGCGAAGCGAGCCTACCGCAACTCCTGGCCTTATAAACACTTGGTAAACAAACTAGCGAGCGAAGCGAGCCTACCGCAACCCCTGGCCTTACAAACACTTGGTAAACAAACTAGCGAGCGAAGCGAGCCTACCGCAACTCCTGGCCTTACAAACACTTGGTAAACAAACTAGCGAGCGAAGCGAGCCTACCGCAACCCCTGGCCTTACACACTTGGTAAACAAACTAGCGAGCGAAGCGAGCCTACCGCAACCCCTGGCCTTACACACACTTGGTAAACAAACTAGCGAGCGAAGCGAGTTCAACGGGCGAGCAACGCGAGCCTGCGAGCGAAGCGAGCCCACCACGTTCTCTCAACCTCTCGAGGTCTGCGGAGCCCTCTCGCGAAGCGAATTATTAACCGTATTGGGCCTTATACGCTCCAGGTGGGCAAACCAGCGAGCGAAGCGAGCTCAACGGGCGAGCGAAGCGAGCCAGCGAGCGAAGCGAGCCTACCACGTTCTTCCCACCGTTCGAGGTCTGCGGAGCTCTCTCGCGAAGCGAGCCATTTAACGTACTGGGCCTCATACGTTCCCGTTGAGCAAACCAGCGAGCGAAGCGAGCTTTTAACGGGGCGAGCGAAGCGAGTCTGCGAGCGCAGCGAGCCTACCACGTTCCCTTGCCCTTTGAAGGTCCGCGGAGCTCTCTCGCGAAGCGAGAGTTCCACTATACTTTATCCCCTGGCGCTGGCCATCCTCTTTTTTCACCGCTGATAGCCCCCGCTTAACTTTGGCCCCATTTTTCGACTTGCCCTTTCAAGGGTGTTACTTTATACTTATCGTAGGCCCTTACGGAGTAAGGGTGCGGGCTACTAGTAATTAATAAATATTCACAAAAATAAAACACATATCGAGATTAGAGCCCATATTCAAGAAAACTCAAAAGAAATTCAGCACACTTATTTACACGCCGTCAGTGGATATTAATTTTATCATTTTTTTAGAATTATTTTACACCAATAAAAAATTAAAATCTGTATTAGGTGATACCTTAACAAAAACTGATTATAGAGAAAAATCAGGCTAAATGCCTGTTTTTTTCTATAATACACACAGTTATTTAATAAATTAAATAAAAATAATTTGAAAATAATTAATTAATAACTTATTTTTTCTATATATACAAACATCTTTATTCAGATAGCAGAATTACAAACATTTATATTTACAATACATATCGATGGGTTAGTAGTCTGTCATGGGCCATCGACCGGCGGTCTTTCAGCCCTGTCATGTATTTATGGTGATTTGCAATTAAGAACTTTGCTAGCTTGCTGAATTGTCATTTAAATGAGTGATGAATTGTAGCAGGTCGCGAGGGATGCAGAATGTAGTAAGAAGAAAATGATTGTGTGGGTTATTGGCAAATTTTGTGTTAAGAGATAATATACGCTGGGATACGGGGGTGATTTGGGTGGATTCGTACAGGAATTCGTTAGAAGGATTATGGAGTGGATTATTAGGATGCCGAAGTTTCGTAAGGATTCTAAGGGAGGATCTTTCAGCTACCTGGAGATGATATAAGGATGAGGGTTTTATGTGATTAAAGAGGATGGATCCGTAATCTAATAGGGGTCGACAGATTGATTTGTAAATTTGTGTGGCAGTTTTTGTTGATATTCCTTCCTGTTTATAAGTTAAAGATCTAAAATGTCGGGCCCGGTTCTGATTTTGGATTTAATGGAGAGAACATGTGGTTTGAAGGAGAGTTTACAATCAAATAGTATATTTAATGGTAATTATTGGGGACTGTGTTGTTATTTTATCGAAGGGTATTTTCTCTAATTTATTAATTAATTATTTTGAAATTCTATTTAATTCAGTATATTCTATTAATTGAAACGAATGCCAAATGATATATATATAGGGAAAACACAAAGACAGTTAGGAGCCAGGTATTAATCACATATAAAAAATCTAAATTCAGTTAAGTCAGCCGTAGTACACAAAAATATAAGCATAGGGCACACCTTTTCCATTAACAATTGTAAAATCCTGAAGGCATCCTTGAAAATAAAATTAAAAATGGAAATCTATTTCAGATGAATAAATTTGAATTTGAAATGTTGAAAGCAATAGAAATGAAAAAAGAAAAACAATCCTGCTCAATTTCGATCTAACGCCATTAAATAATTCTTTGTTGGATTTCATACCCCACTCACACACCTGAAACCTTCATTAGGTTGTTTCTATAATCCCTTGACACTCCTGACAATCATCTAAATATAAGTACGCCGCATTGTAAAAAACTAGTTAATAAGCTATTGAAAATTAGTGCTTTTCTACCGAAATGTACATCTGGCAAAATATAAGTTAAAGTAACCCAATAGCTACTACACTGACTATGCCTTAAAGGTAACCCAAACATCTCTTCCAAATTCCGCAATCCTGAAACTACTATTCATTCGTAATGAATGAATGGATAGTAGTTTATCAACTACCAACAGGCTGTTATGACAAAAAAAACATGGACTCCTGACTGAAAGACCGACGGTCGATAGCCATTTAGTAAGAATATTATATAAAATATATTTAATTACACCTAATGTAAATTTTACAATAAAGATGATTAGGTGTCATAAAAATTACTGTAAATATTATATACACCACTCTTTTAATTGCAGCAGATGTTTATTTCGACAAGTGTGTATTCATTACTATTACCATTAATTACAATCCGATCGTAATGGAAACGAACATCTGGTGCAATTAAATAAAAGTGAAGGAAAGTAAACCAAAACTGTTTTAATATCCAACTACACCATGTAAGAAGAATGATGAAATGTTTAAGATGAGATCACATATTACGAGTCGCTCAAATAGAATTAATGTTGTAAAGTTCAGAAGTACTTAATTATCAACTGTGTGACCATGTGTTCTTTCACAACACTACAAAATATAATATTAGCTTAATATTTTTTATTGTTGATAGTCCATTCATATTTAATATATAATCTCTAAGATGTTTGTTTTTACGTTCATTTAACGTATAAAGGTGTTTAGTTGGTTATTATGTATTTCATAAATCTTCCATATGCTGGTTGTGGAAAATGATCGTCATTTCAATAAAGATAATTTTAAAAATAATATCTTCTCTCCTGAAAAATAATTCTATTTGAATTGCTTATTTTATTACTACTATTAAATCTTTATTTTATGAAAAAATTAAATATTTTCGTAAAGTGGATTGTATAACAGTGGTGATAAAGAAAAACATTCGGGGACACCTTGTTCTGGAAATAATACATCTGAGAGAGTTTGTCGGATACGGATTTGTAGGGAGCGGTTTTCCAGGAAATTTAGATGAAGGTTAAGGCTGCTGCACTTGTATAATAATCCACGATGCCATACGTTATTAAATACCTTTGCATCAAAGAATTTTTGGAGGGATTGTTTGGCGCGGTTTCGCGAATAAAATAGCGTATTGGGAAGGGTCAAAATGAGTGGAATCCTGGTTATATATGTCGTGGCAGTTAACATTGTAAAGAAGAATAAAGAATAACCTTGAGGGATAACTTATTAGATTGGGAATGCGTAAAGGAGGCTAATATGTTGTAGATAATCAAATGAATTCTATTTCTATATTTTAATATTTCAAAAATTATTATATGTATTTGCGTAATTCGGATACATTGTTATTTGGATAAAGTTTATTCCTAAATTTTAATCAGTATAGAATATTTTTTGTATACTTTTGGATTATTAAAATTGCTGAGGAAGTTCGTAACAAACCCCACGAGGCGTTATTTTATTTGATAAAAAAAAAATATCTGTTACTTTTATAGTCTTTGTACGCGTAAAATAAAAAAAAATATTAAAAACAAATTTAATATTTGGATGAAAAAAAAAATGTTGTCCAAATCATTAAATTTTAAAAATATATATGTTTGTTAATTCAATCTTCATTGGCTAATAATACCAACCCAAATTTGAGTTTTTATCTATACAGACATTTATGAATATTTAATATAAAATCCGCAAAATCGTGCCTATTGTGCGAAAGGTAATTGTTTTTTCTATATTTTTTAAATTCAATTACGGGAAAATATTCGACCAGTTTATTATTAATGATTTTTATTGAAGGACTGAAATAAAATTAATCTTATATTTAAAGCCCCTTCGAATACTATAAAAAAATGAAATATAATATAAACAATTACAAATTTTACACTCCACTATTTTAAAATAGTACATAAATGAAATCCACGTATTTGATTTTTTAATATACAACTCTATATAATCATTCGCAAAAATAATAAAATAAGACAAATTTACTTAAAACAACTTGATTAAATGAATCATTTACAAAACATATACATATATTACAAATTATGTAAAATAATGAAATTACCTTATATTATTATCATTATTTCACTTGTGGGGCTATGGTGACACTTCAGCCTAAAGATCTTTTGTGCCTCCCCTTACGAAAAATAATTTAACTTAATTTATTATCTCACAGGATACACCTAACCTTTCGAAGTACGCTTAAAGGTTTTTAATCTTGAAATATCTTAGTTCGTTACCTTATACTAATAAAAATAAGAAAAATGCGTATTCTGACGAAATAATTATAACAGTGTTTCCATAATAAAAAAAAAAATGTTAAACTATAAAACGTTTGTGTTAATTGAATATACAATGTGTATTTCTAAATAAAAATATGGTTTTTGAGTTTACATGAAGTGTTTAATCACAGATAAAATACTGTTTACATTTCGAGACACAATGTCCTCATTGTCAATAACAAACTATATCGTTTTAAGAATTTAGTTTGTTATTGGTAATGAACAAGTTGTGTCTCGAAATTTACATCTAAGATAAAAATGAATTGTGAAGTAAGGAATAACAGTATTTTTATTTGTATTTCTGAAACATGAAATTACGATTTTTTAAATATGGATTTTTATTATTTATATTTATTTAAAAATATTTAAACAAATAATGGTGTGTGAAGTTGTTGAATGAACTAAAGAAGCACATTCTTCCCCACAACAAGAATTTTCGTGTCCACAAAATTAGGCATACCATCTGAGCCGTGAATAACAAGATGTTAATCGTTTAGCTAGTGGGTGTTTAGTTACGCAGATAATCGACTCTCATCATCATATGTGCGGAGGGCTTTAGCCGGGTTGAAATTAGTGTTTGTTTTAGATAATGCAATGAGCTTTAAAAGATGGACTAAAACTGTTTGCACAAGCTGCCGGAGTTCGAGGGCGGCGGAGGGGGAGAGGGGCCGTTCGGCGGCGGATTTGTTTATGTTGTTGGAAAAGGGGTGGCAAGGGCGATACTAAGATAGATAGGCGGTTGATACCGAACAAGTGCGGTGATAAACGTGAATGCTGAGACCGCAGAGGCTGCTCAAGACTGATGTTTGTTGTTGGATCCGTGATTTATAACGACCACCACCGCAAACAATGCTAGACTAGACCCTCCATCAATATGGCCTCCGCGTATATATCGTTGTTCCTGCTGGGCTAGTTGCGGCGGTTTTCACAAAAGCGAAGAAAATGGACGACTGTGAAAAACAATTCTGTTTGATTTTTTTTAGATTCTAGCTGATTTTTTTGTAAAACAGTTTGTATTTTATCTCTAAAAAAAATTACGCAATATATTCTTTTAATAAAATGTTCAACCACCATTCATGTCATTGACGATGCCTCATGAAATTAGGCAATAGATGGCGCTAGAGTTATCTCTCAATTATTATGAATATATTGTTTGTTAAATTTAATTTACTGTTATCATTATTCTCGTATAAAAAGTCAGAAATTCATTAGTCCCATGAAATAATTATTTAATATTATACTTAAAAGCGGGAAGAGATGTTTCTTTTTGTATAACCATAAATTGTATTTAATCAGTTGGTCACAGATATTACCTTACGAAAACCCCAACTTGTATAATTCAAATTTAAGACAAGACTGAAAGACCCCCTAGTCGTTGGACCAGAAAGACAAACGTTAAAATGTATTGTATATATAAGTAAATGGTAAATGAATAATCCATTTGAATAAAGATCTTTGTATGCATATGTACAGGTTTAGTTAAAATTATAGGAACATCTATACAGGGTGATTTGGTTTCGAAAATAAATTATAACAAACCATATATATTTGTAAACGACAGGAAATTTTCTATTTAATGATGTCGCCAAATTAATAATACGATGACAACCGTCAAAGTAGCGATAGTCAACTTTTTTCTTTTCAAAAAACACCATATCTATTTTTTGTTTGATTCGGATAGGAGGCACGTTCCTGCACACGAATATCTATCACAACTATACGCTAAAAATGAATAAAATAAAAAAATATCCAAATCTATTTATTTTATATAAAATCATATGTGGTCATTGAATTTGGAAACGAATGCTTAACCAAATTTCTCTTATCAATAACAGGTTGATTCTTTCCATCAACCTATTACAGATTTCATTAATTAGCGTGTTAACAAATATGGAATAATGGAATCCAAAAAATTAGACATGATTTTAACTTATGTGGAGTGTGATAAAAATACTAAAACATCCAGATGGTGAACGTTATCCAGAGAGACGTGTTCCATCTGTGAAAATATTCCCCAAATTAGCTCAGAATCTTCTAGAAAGGGGATCACTTAAGAAATTGAGGTATTCTTTTATATATAATAAACAGCCACAAATGACGATAAACAAGTTATAGTAATTCCTCATATTTCTATTCCAAAATTACAAGGTAAGTGCAATATTTCATATACATCTATTCAGAGGATTTTAAAGCAATGCAAGCTACATCCGTTTAGAATCGACTTGCAAGAGACTTCGAACCTCGTATCATAATTGTTGCATGGTTACCAACAATGCAGAAAATAGGAATGTTGCCGTATATCTTATGATTGGATGAATCCCGTTTTCTAAATAATGGTGAAGTATATAGACATAATTGCCATTATTAATCCGAAAATAATCCAAATTAAATTACAAAAAATTTGGGAAATCAATATGTGTTGTGAAATTATCAATGGATAGATTGGGGAAAGATACTTGAACTTTTTAAGGAATGAATTGGATTATTATCTAGAAGATATTCCCCTAAATGTTATACGTCACATGATCTTTTAACACGATTGAGATCCACCACATAATGCCGGAATTGTAACAAATTACTTTAACCAAGTGTTTACTGGTAAATGGTTGGGAAATTAAAATGAGATCAATTGGCTTACAAGATCTCTAGTTCTAACTCCTTTAGATTTTTTCTCTGGCCATTTTTAAAAGAAAGGGTTTATAAGACATCATTAAAAGATATTGAAGATCTGAAAAATAGGATTCGCATTGAATGCCGTAAATTAAATCGAGATGATTTGAAATGTATCTGCATTAAGGAGTCTTGTATACAGGAGAGTTATGTTTAGGAATGGGTGATGGGCATTTTTAATACATAGTGAAATAGTTAATTTATTTTTTTATAATTTTCTTAGTCACGTCAGTTTTTTTTTAAAATAAACTGATTTGGATATTTTCTTATTTTATTGATTTTTTTGTTTGTTAGCTAAGTGTTTAGTTGTGATGGATATTCGTATGCAGGATAGTGTCCCCTGTCTGAATTGAACAAAAATAGAGACATGATATTTGAAAAAAGAAGTTAACGATCGCTACTTTGAGAGTTATCATCATAGTATCAATTTGGTGACACCATTAAATAAAAAATTGCCATTTACAAATATATATGGTTTGTTATAGTTTACTGTCAAAATGAAAAAAAGTTAGAAAGGGTTGAAACACCAAACTGAATCACCCTGTATGTTTATACAGGGTAAGAGAGTTTCATATAAATATAAAAACTTCTTGGATATAAACAAACTATCATTGAAATATAGTTTCAATATTCAGGGTGTTCAATTTTCTAACATAATGAGGTAAACTTCCGACTTTTAAATTGAATACCCTATATTATTTGACTTCTTTTATATTTTAAGAACAGTTTATAGGAATATGTTTCTTTATAAAATGTAATAATTATTTAAATTAAGTTTTTAGTTTTCACTTTAATTAAAGTGAAAATGAACTTGATAGTTTCATTAGCTGAAAAACCTCATCGATGGCCTTTTGGAGCTCTTTTTATTTCAATAAATAGATTTATTAATTAAATTAGTTTCATTTAAAGTTATGAAGAATTTTCAAAAAATTAATGGCCTCACAATCAACGAGATATATAATAAATAATTAATTAAATTATTTACATTTCAGAATTAAATCTTTAACGCAAATTTCACAACAATGCGTTATGAAGTAGTTTTAGGAATTAAATTAATGCATTTTTTTAAACTAAATGGCTATCTTTTAGAAATTTTCAAATTTAAAGAAGTTAAATATAGTCTCACTTTAGAAGTAAAATCTACGTGATTTACCGGCTAACACAAATAATTTAGAAATATACATATTTCTAAATTTTGTGTACCAGAATGAGGTTTAAATTAATTAAGAAACGAGTTATTTTTTGTCGAATTTCCATCTAATTTGAAATATGAACAAATTAATTATTAATTTAACACTTACCCTAAATGCAGTTCTCTTCGTGGAACTAATAAACTATTTCAATTGTATCAAGAGACATTTTTAGCACACGCGTTAATTTACGATCATTAAATAATATACATACGAATATTTTATATCGTCTGTTTTGTTAATCTGATAAACAAAACCGGTCATGATGAATCATCACCGGCCGATGTGATTGGTCTGATCGGTTTTATCTCGCCGGTGTCTGGCACCGCCACCCTTTTTTAACATTATTAAAGGTGATGAACAATATGGTAATCATTTTCATTTTTCTCTCTCGCACTTATTTTATTATAAAGATGTCCCATTATTTTTATTTCAGTTTATTACATTTTTTTAAAGAGGCACACGATCTGGAAGGCGTGAAAAATGGTTACAATTTTTAATTTAATAGTAGAGGAAAAGAAAGTAATAAAATTAAGCCGTTTTAAGTTTTCACGAAACTAATACGAAAAAGCTATGCCTGAAAAATTAACAACATGGCAGTTAGGGCGAATAAATTAACTTTATTAATCTACAAAATAGAACTTTTTAGTTTTAAAAATAAATTCATTAATTTGATCCTAAAACCACTTCATAACATATTGTTGCGATATTTAGGTTAGGTATTTAATTCTGAAAAGTATTAATTTTAATTAATTGTTTCTTATATAAATTCAAAATTATAAATTTTATAAAATATTACTCTAATATACTCTAAGAATTAAACTTAGAATGCAAAAATGTAATCGGCGCAATTGACCTTTGCCACCAAAGCGCAAACCAAAGCGTCGCATACTTACACATTTTTATTGGCTATTTTTCAATATCTCACAATCGAAAAATCCGAAATATTTTTTTATTAATAACAATATAAGTCAAATCTCAGATATCGTACCGTAAAATGCAGTCTACACCCTATAATTAAAAAATATATTGTTTCTGAATTCTATATAATTGAAAGTTTTATTAACAAATCGGTAAAATTTCTATTAACCCTTTGCATCCCTATATATATAGACAATATAGCATACACAGAAAAATTCCCCTATTAAATCTGTAGTTTCCTTCATTAATTCTTCCGCCCTTTAACAAGCATATTGGCTTTACACTTTATTCTATGAATTAACTAATTTTCAAAAAAATAGCATTATCTATCCAAAAAAAAAAAAAAAACTGACAACTTTACATCTTAATAACTTAAAGACGACGCAAGCGCCACCTTTTGCCTAATTTCAAGTGGCATCGTCAACGATTTGGGTCTACAAGATAGACGACCGAGAATCATTGTTTCGTCCACTAAAGGAAGGTGAACTTGTCTTGTTTATGAAAACAAGGGAAACGAAATTCACATTTAATTAAATGTTTAGCTAATGTTACGCAAGATGAATGGTGGCTGAACATTTCATTAAATGAGAACCTTACATCTATTATAAATTAGTTTTTAATATGTTTACCTAATTCCTCCCACAGCACCAGTAAGAACCATTTTCTATAAATTAGTTGTTAATATTGTCAATAACATAAAAGAATTTAAACTTTATTTGTATAATACTAAAATTAATTTATTTATTATAAAAGTTTTAGTTTGATAATGACAAGTATAAATTATTGAAACTACAGTCACAATTAATTAATTTTAGTGTTATGCAAACAAAATTTAAAATGTTTTATTTAATTGATAAACAATGTATAAAACAGTTGAAGAATGAGCTATAGCAATGTTAATACTATATTTATAGCTATTTTTTTGATAAACTACACGTTTTTTAGACATAGTTATTGTCTCAAATCATTTTTTCAATGAAACTTATTATAATAAATGCTAGATTCATTTATCAGTAAGAAACATAAAAAAGTGGATTAGATACATCGATGATATATTAGTTTCTTTTGTAGGAAGTTGACAAGAAATACAAATTGTTTGTTTAATTAATAGCATGGACTTCAATATTAAATTAAAACTCTAACCCTTCGGCCACTCTCCACCAATTTATTAACTCATGCATACATGACAGTTCAACTTGCTAGCATAGTTTTAATTTGCAAATCACCATAATTTCATACAGAGCAGAAAGACCTATGTTAGATAGCTCATGACAGACTACTAACACAAATTTTGTAATTTTTTTTTTGTCATATTGTCTGAATAAAGATGTTTGTATATACAGAGAGGTTATTTTATCAGTATACATTAGAGAAAAAAAAATGCCAGTCAAACGCATTGAACCGATTAATGTGTGTACGTTTAGTTGATTATTTAACATATGTTTGTTTAGTAACGTGTTATAGGCAACTAAACACACATACATCAATGCGTTTGACTCGAATATTTTGCAGGTATACATAGGGGAAATGTATACTGATAAAAAAGCTCTCTGTATATAAAATACTATAAGCAAAATATACTGAAAACCAATAAAGACCGTGTTATCCTGAACTCATAAAACAACTCTACTAAAAATATCTGTATTAAATATCAGATGATTAAGGGATACCTTGCAAAATAACTGGAACAGTTTGGCCCATGAACATACTAATCCTGTTTAGATATATATTTAAATGTTTATTGTGTATACAATAAACGTATAATTATAAAAATTAACAGTGAGATTTCTGGTAGCAAGCAGGGGCTTCTGCACCTCTGAATTTCTTAGGCTTGCAGCGACTTACCAAGAGGGTACGATCATATAGAATAAGGATGTCCTTAGGCTCCTTCTTGGAGGCCTCATCTACAAATTTTTTATGGTATGCCACCTGGACTAGGACAATGTGGGTTAAAGCGCACATTGGTATAATATACCCCCACCACTTTTGTAAATATTTGTTTTGTATTGAATTCTTTTATTTATTTATTATTAGGAGATTTTCCCAGAATTTACAAATTTATAATGACTTTTAATACAAGTAGTAGATAAATAAGCCATCATATACAAATTTATAATAATTAAGAAAACTGATTAACTAAAAAACGAATCAATTATTATTCCATGTGGATTTATGTGTTTTCGAGTTAACCGACAATAATGTATAGATATATGTTTTTTTTTATTAAAAAAATATATTTTAAAATTAATTAAAAAATGCACTCCTTGACAAATAGTCTTCGTTCAAAACAATCCTCTCGCAATATTTTGATCGTTCAAAATTGGCGTACCCATTAAATGAACGCAAAATATTGAAGATATTGCTTCTTCAACTCTTACTTTAATTTGTTCAACGTGTCAGTTGGAAAGAGGGGTCAAAAGAGGTGTATAAAAGAGAAATAGTTGGAAGTGGAAGGGCAAGAGCGACAGGCAAGAAATGATAGAAGTGCATACAATCAAAAGCATAGAAGATGGCAAGTATATGGGCGGTTGCCAGAAAACTTATTGAGGAAGAATTGGTCAAATGAGCAAAAAGTGATTATGACAAGGGCCAGGTGTGGATCGGATGAGAGAGGATAGAAGGGTTGGATGGGAGGGAGATATGGTCTATGTATAATGTGCGGGGTTGGTAGCGAAACATGGAGCCATTTCGGACAGGAGTGTAAAGAAGTCCCATCCATGGGAGGAAGGGGGATTGAAAAATGGATGAGTGAAGATGGGGTAGGCGCGGAGTATGAGGTTATTTTTTCGAATAGACACAAGAGTGTGACAGTGCTCCTAATTGAAGTGTGTTTAAAGCTGGATAAACCTAATTTTAATTCTTGATTTTCGGTGAGCTGTTTATCGTATTACATACTTGCAGACATTTTTTTTTTGATCGGGCGATATAATTCGCGTTAAAAAGCAAATAATTATTAATCCGCACCATAGAAAATTTCCATACTCTTATTAAATCAAATCAAAAATATTCTTTTTTGCTTAAGTGCGAGTGAATTAATTATCTGTGATTTTTTTTTCTGGAGGACATCCCACTCGCATTATCCTCTGCACTCATCTCATTTTGTATTCATATTCCGTGGGCTACCTGTCTTAGTATTGGTTAATCACCCTGATCGCCCCCTGGGTGTTAAGTCCCTGTTATTTTTTTTTATTTATCCTTTTAGTTTTCTATCATTAGTTATATGTGTCCTACAATTTGATCAATTATGTCTTGTGCATGTGGACGTAATTATAAAATAACACCTCGTAGTAAAGTATTTAAATGTGGCGGCTGTAGAATGCGATTTCACATTGATTGCTTAATGGAATTATCCCTAGAAAATGTATCTCACTACATTGAATCGTCAAAATATAGTAAGGAGTCGAAATAGAAATGCAGTACGTGCGCTCCACCGATACACACTAGTCCTCTGCCTCATCTTTTGGCGCCCCCGTTTCTTTGAACGCAGACTTCAATGACCGTTTAATCTTTTCAAATCGGACCGTGCTTAGAGATGAATTTCTACTATTATTAAAATTTGAAATTCAAAATGCCTTTAGAGACTTCAAAGAGGAATTTAATACGAGACTCGAAGCTTTAGAAGAGTCACATGCTGCACTGGAATGTAGAATCAATAGTATTGAAAATTTAGGAAAAAAAATCAAATTCTACTAACATTCAAAGTCTAATTTTTGGAGAAAATTTAAACGATTTTAGTATTTATAATGAATTGGAAGATCGAAACAGACGTAAGAAGAAAATTGTGGTTTATAACGTTGAGGAGATAGACAGAAAAAGGAACTCTCTCTAATCCAGTCGGTTCTTACTCCAATCGATATTGATATTCAATATGTCATAATATTCCGAATTGGATCGGAAACATCCAAGTCTAAATGATGACCCATCAAACTTAATTTTAATAATAGCGAACCTGCCAGACAAATAATGGCTAAAATTAAAAAGTTGACTAATAACATAATTAAATTTAGCTTTTATAGGACTAAAATCCAGTGAAATAAACTCTAAAATGTTAAAAAGAAATTGCTTGAAAGGAAAAATAACGGCGAATCTGAGATTCCTATATTCACTAAAGCATCTCCTACGGTTTTTCCAAATTTAGTGGAGCGGTGGCGCCATCTATTTTTGATATCATAAATTAAAATATCTATTATTTAGAAATGGATCTAAAATATATATTGATTTGTTTATATAAGTGTCATTAAAATCGCGATTTTGGCTGAGTAAATGAAAAATTCGCAACGAATTTGTTAACTTTCGTCATAAATTAGGAACACCAAACTGAATCACCCTGTATAAAATTGTATGCTATTTAAATCTAACAATAATATAAAATAAATGGTGGGCCATATAACATTTGAAGTTTGAATGGTAAAAAGTTTTAATTTTGAATGGTATAAAGACGGAAATTTAGTTTAATGTCCGACATTTATGACGAGATGCTTTATGCTTAAATAAAGTTGGGGAAAATTGAAAACTTACTTCCAAAGTGGTGTGGCCTCTTCTCAAATGGTAAGAATTTGTTTATATATTTCTTTAGTGACATTAACACATTTCAAACAAAAGTTAAAGCAACAATTGAAAAACTGTGGAGTGTATAATAAAAGTGTTGAATATGTTTAGATTTATTATTTTTTTTATATCTGTGATATTATTGTTTTTTTTTTTGTAATTAAAACTAATTGTTTATAAATTCAATTACAGATATATTTTATATATTTAATCGAGTTTATAAATCAAAATTATTGAATTTCAAAGATTTATTTCTTAAAAGAACTTAAAACAATTTTTATTTATAATGATATTTTTTATAGGTAAGGTATGGTAAAATTACCTATAGTGATTGAACTTCAAAGTTTTATTTGTTAAAAGAACAGTGTGTATTGAAATAATTGAAACGAGAATACTGCCGAACTTGTAACAATTTTTAGAAAAGTGTATTTTTTAAGAAAGAAAATTAACCGATTCCAAAAATTTTTCCGCAACAGCTTGATTTATGAATGCATTTTTTTTATAATTGCACGATTTAATGTTAAATGTAAATACTAGTTCGTATGGTGTAATTATTATAGTAGAAACTTGGCTAGACGAAGATATATTTAGCTGTGAATTAAAATAGAATGATTATATTGTTTATAGGGAAAATCGTAGTCCTAGTACTAGCAATAAAAAATGCGGAGGCGGTGTGTTAGTTGCGGTTCACAACAGTCTGGTTAGCGAACGATTTGATATTGTTAATAATTGCGTCGAACAAATATCTGTTAAAATTGTTTTCGGGAATCATGTGGAAAAATGTGGTTTTTAATTCATTTTTTTACGTTTGGTGCGGTATAAAAGTATCTTAAAACTTCTTTGAAATGTTTCTACTTAAAGCTCCCAAGAAAACGGTTTTCCGGTGGCCGAGTTTAAGTGGCAATACTCTACTTTAATTAGATAGGCGGCAATCGTGTACGCCAGTTTTAAATATGTGGTTTCGAGAAAAATGCGTTTAAAGTTTTCGATTTACTAGCCAACTGAAACGACTAAACTAAGTTGACAGTCAATTGAGCCCGAAAATGATGCCTTAAAGCGTTTCAATACCATAAACACCCAATACCGATAAATCCGCGTTTGCCTACTTTCAAAGTGGTTAGTGTTCCTACGCTTCAAAAGCGTCAAATCCGGCCTATGCATTTTTTTTTTTATTCAAGATGCGATTTTACTCAAAATGAATTGGAATGTCAAAAAACCGTTTCAGGGGTTTATTTTATAGAAATCAAGATTTACGAAAAGCAAAAATATCGCTTGAAAATTACCGAAAAAAAAACCCTTAGGTGTAGTTTTTTGTTTACATAAGTTTATGGATTATATGCTAATAATATTTAAAGTACCATCTAAATATGATTGTCTTATGTAATTCCAAAATTATATGCATTGGGTTTCAAAAATAATCTCTTCTGATCGCGAACTTTTAATTGATGTGTGTGTAGCGCTATTAATATTCACTTATATATTGGTCTTGGCTCGTTATCTGTTTATCATAATAGTAAAGGCACTTCTCGTTACGCATCGTCAGCTTTGCTATTTACATAATCTTTTCATCCAATGGGCATTTATTTTTATTTCTGAAAACTGTTACATTTTATTTATATTCATGTTAATGTGAGTATCGATTGGTTTTCCGGTCGAGTGCGTAATATATTAGCCTATGTGTATGACAGTCGATCATGCTAATGCCCTTTTTTCGCCCTTCCTCAATTCCTCAATTAATCAAACTTGTCCGGGCCGTTCCTAGGATGCTTTCGGAGCTCAAAAGCGCATTTTCTGCAAGTTGTTGCGATATGAACGCGCACGGCGCAAATTACACGGCCCGTGTGGGGTGATCAAGCGGGGATGAATCGCGCGAAACGCAAATTATGATTTATTTGATGTACTCCTCGCCGTTCGCATTATCTTAATTTATGGACTATTTATTTATGGACAACTTGTAACATATTTGTTCGGGGGGCCGAATAATTCATGCGGAACTCCACGGATATACGCCCGTAAATTATGCAGGCACATATGAAACTTTGAACGGTCGCGTTGGAATAATTTTTAAGTTACGCCACCCAGCGAAACAACGGAATTTATGGCGGTGGCACTTTTTTAAAATTTAACGCTATTGCGACACAAACAACAAACATGTGTGCATTACTTTACGGACACGGGGGGTGTAATGGCGCGGGGATAAATTTGACACCAGCACATTTATATATTATGTACGGAAAGTAAAAGTTATGTCAGTCTGTATTATTTTTTACTCTCTTTCGCATGCTCCTTCGCAACATTTTTTTACTCCATTTGTTCCTTCCTACAATGTACACATAAAGACAAATTAAGAATTACTTTAAAATGTGTTGACATTATAAAGAAATTCACAATTTATAACAAAATATAAAAAAAACTTCTTTACCGATGGTCGCTAGCCATTTTTCAAGGCTTTTGTTCGGAACCGTTAAATCCGCTCAATGCCATCCGTGATTTGTTGAAGAAATTACGTAAAAATTAATTAAAAATTGTTTAACAACTAAGGGCTTGCAGGGCAAAGCTATACTGATGAGGGATGAAATCCCGAAACACGTGTCTACAGATAGCTTTGTAACTAAATATTACTTATTGTTTCCTTCCATTAAATAATTTCGACTCAAACAGTTGCAATTCGCAATAGTACTGCTATGCAAAAACAAATGTCTATTGTGAAATCCAATGTCCGGCGGGGTAAATGCTCAGGAAGTAGTTGTTTCAATAGATGTTTGTAAAACTTACAGTGTAAGTATTTTTTGCAGTTGGAAAAAGAGATTGATCAAATTTTACTGATTTTATAATTACAAATGTGTGAGTCATCTTCGTTTCATTTTATTTAGCTTAACTGGTAGTAAATGATTATTGTGATGTAACAAGTATAAAAATATATTCATAATAATTGTAGTATTACTTTAGATTTAGAAATTATTAAAGTTTCCAATACATTAGACCGGCGGTTTTCAACCTGTGCTCCACGGACCCCTTGGGTATCCGCTTGCGCATCTCTGGTGCTCCGCAACCGTTCCAGGATATAAAAGAAATTAAAATCAGAATCAAAGTAAGAAAATTGGAAATTTCTTTCAGAATGATGTACAAGTACTTCTTAGAACTAAACATATTTGAACATTCCAGCTGAAACCAGTTGAAATCTTTGAAATACATTAATTCTGAATACTATTTATTTACTGGCAGCCGGTAGCCGTTTTCCAAATGAAATTTCGATTATTTTTTAAATACTTATCATTTTTAAATTGCGACCAGAATGCAACGCGTCCCCAGTACTTAGTTGTATTCTACTCTAGCAGTTAGAAAATGAAAAAAAAAATCTATCCCGTGGATGTCTATTAAAACAGACAGAAGTTTCCAATCTACGTGAGTTACAATTATATATATATAATGATAAGGATAAGATAGGTATAAGGGGCACCGCCACAGAAATTGATTCTTAAAAATGCTCCGCAATTTAAAAAGTTTGGAAACCGCTGCATTATATCAGGAATTATAAAAATATTATTAGTATATTCCTTCTATAAAGTTTAAATAAAACACTGACTATAATTATTTGGACGAATATGAAAATGGATGAAAGTTAAGTTGAGTGAAAACAAAATTTAAATTATTCCAACCCCGCGCAATATTTTAAGAAAATCCCCGTGCCCCGCTTTTCAAACCCTAAACTAGTACCATTTGTAGTCCGGCGCAATTTTGTGTTTCAGAAAACTTCGCCAGTTTACGGGATAAAGAACTTTTAACTTAGTTGCCGGGGACTATTAAGAAACGTAAAGGTCGATGCGGAATGAAAACCCCTTCGGGCTATGTGCATTGCGCGCTTCATTAGCGATAAATTAGAGCAAAACTTCCATTCAGCGGATTAACGAAAGCTTTTCCTCCCGCCTTTCCCCTTCCACCCCCAGCGTTCACCATGTCGAACTCGATATAGCGAGACAGTTTGTGCGCGTTCCGCGGGGGCGTTTTTGGGGGTGCATGATTCCGCGGACAGCGCTTTTGGGGGCTCTCTTTTATAATTACGGCGCTTCGAACAAACGGAATTGATTTTTCACGACCCGAAAACGCGCTTTCACGGAACTGATGGAAATCGATTTCGGGGCGGATACGTTTACACTAAATATTTTTTCAATTTCCCGTTAAATCCGCGACAAAAGAAAATCTGACATAACATTAGATGCTGCAAAAATAAATATGTTATTAACGTTTGATTTGGTATTTGACATATTATAGTAGATAGTAGTTTTATTGTATACATTTCTTCATATCTCATTAAAAATACAATACAAGTTAACTCGTGCGTAAGTTAACTCATTCTCGTGCGTAAAATGACACAAAATTAACTGCTGAGAATAATAAATGAAGAGAGCGAAACAGTCAATTAAGTATATCATTATAATTGAAATATCTATACCAGAATCCCCATTAAAATTTTGTTGTTCTTAATTCTTAGATATCAAAAAGGTAAATAATATAACTATTTATTAAATTAATGAAATTATTATTATTATTATATATATATATATATATAGAAAATAATAATAATAAAAAACTTTACAATACTTACAACATTACAATCATAAACATCTAGTTAAGCCTCAGAAAATGGCTATAGACCATCGCTCTTTCTGCTATATTATTATTATATCGTCTTGATTTAAATTCAAGTAATATAATCTTCCACTTAACCTACGAATTACAATAAACTTAATAAATATTGCAGTGTTGTCGACTACATAATTTTAAACAAAATAAAAATAAAAACTTGTAATAGAGCAACTTTAGAGCTTACCACGTTAGATTAGGATACGCATTTTTATTAAAAAGACCTTTATTGGCATACACTTAAACAAAACAACAACAACAAAAAATAACAAAATAACCAAATACAAACATAACTTATTTTTCTTCTTAAAATAATAATAATAATAACCAAATACAAACAAAAATTATTTTTCTTCTTCTCTTCTTCTTCTTCTTTCCCACCCTAGTCTCGTCATGATTTTTACACCAGCTCCATTTTTATTTTAAATTTATTTAAACTGAGAGATTTCAGGTGTTTTGGAATTTTATTTGACATTTTATAATATGAAAAGGTAGTTCTATAAAATGCAGTTTTGTGTTCCGGAGGTGGTATTATTCCCTGAAATCTAACATTTATGTAACGCACATCGGTACGGAATACAATTCTATTATATAGAAACGGTGGAGTGCGCAAGATAAATATTTTAAAAATAATAATGCTGAATTTAATGCTCTCCTATCAGCCATTTTATCCAATTTATCTCATTAAATTTTTCAGAAATACGATCAATCTTACGGATTCCAAAGATAAAACGAATACATGCATTTTGTATCTTCTGTATTCGAGGAGAAGTTACTTTATCAAAACAGGTATTACACACGATGTCAGTAAAGTTAACATGACTTAACACTGAGGTATCACATAATATATTTTTTGTGTGAATACTTAAAAATTTCCTGTTTGCATAAATCATTTTGAGATTAGCGTAGGCTCTAGAAATGCATTTACTAATGTGTAATTTAAACCGTAATTCTTCATCAATAATTAGACCTAAATTCTGCACGGAGTTCGTGAAAGATATATTCGATCCATCTAAATTTATTTTAAATAGAGATTTAGTGACCTCACACTTACGGTTGGGATCAAACAATATAGCTGTAGTTTTTTTTTATTTATTTTAAGAGTGTTTGTTTGATGCAATCATCAAATTAGATAGGTCTTTATTTATATTGTATCAAGCGGTTTCAATGTCTTCTCATTTGAATTAATATAATAACTGAGTATCATCAGCATACCGATTACAGGTACAATGTTCGAAACATTTTGACAAGGATGATGTATATATTGAAAATAAAATTGGTCCCAAAATAGAGCCCTGTGGTACACCTGCCTCAGGAGTAGCGTAGTCAGAAATCAAATTATCAATTTTGACAAGCTGCTTTGTATTGCACAGAAAGTCCTGTAATAAAGCTATTGCGTATTCACTAAGCCCTATATAATTTAATATGGCAAGTAATAATTTGCTTATTAAAGCAACGCGTTTGACACTATTAGTCAAACGCTTTGCTATAATCTACTAAAATTAAACAATTAAACGTTCCATTATATGTAGCAGTTATAATATCATCAGTAACATTTAAAAGTGACTTGCAGCAAATCAATCTACATCCCGATTGATTAATTTCAATGAAGTTAGAAAGTTGTAGTTTCATGACTTGTTCGATGACTTTCGATAGTACGGGTAGTATGCTGATAGATATGAGATCACCTATCTCACGTGAATTTTGTATTTTCGGAATAAAGGTAACGGTGCTTACTTTCCAGGGATAGGGAATAACTTATTGTTCTAAATAACAATTAACAATGTGGGTAATATAAGGAAGTATATATGAACAACACATTTTTAGCATATATATGGATAAGCCATCCGAACCAAGTATTTGTTAAGTGTATCAGGGCTGAGTTATGAAAAAAAAAAAAATGTTCTTTGTTTCCAAGGCAAGCGTCATTATTTTAAAATTTAAGTAGATCATCATCAGTTACTGATTTTATTGAATTAGTAAGGTATAGAATAGCAGAATTATAATGTTGTAGGTAGTCAGGACTCGACACCCAATATGGGTAAAAGAGGATAATATTAAAAAAGAAAGAAAGAAAGAAAGGTAGTCAGGAATGGTATCATCTCTTTTTTAAAAATTTTATAATTTTTAAAGTATTTCCATATTAATTTAGGTTTCTTAATTGTTACATGGAAATAAGCTTCTTTCTCTGACAATTGCAGAATTTACATAGTTATGTCACTATTTGTAGTTGTTAAAATCGCTATACAACTTAGTTGATTTAAATTTCTTAAGAGCATTATCGCGTGTGGACATTATAAGTTTAATTGTACTTGCTAACCAGGGAGCAGACTTCTTAGTTACTCGAGATGTTATTAAGGGCACGTGAATATTAAAAAGTCAATGAGTTTTACATTCAGTAGGGATACTTTGTTGTCAATATTTTTGAGATATAATAAAGCGTCGATACGTGAAGATTCTAAATCGTTATTATACATATTATAATGGATATTCAGTAGTTTATGGTAAGTAACATTTTTTTCTGATTTGATATTTTATTACATACAATCCTAAAAAAAGTTAAATCGTGGCCAGCGATGTTATGTATTTTAGTGACACCTACTTCAATACAATTACCTTCGTTAGAAACTGCAACCAGGTCAATTATATGCTCAGAATACGTAGTAATTCTTGTTGGCTCTTGAACAACCTGACGGAATCCGTATGCTTCAAAAAATCATTTAAGCGCCTAGTGTTGTTTGATATTAAAATCACCTAGAAAAAGTATTTCATCACATTGAGGAAGGATTTGACTGATAGGGTTGTCAAGTGATTCTACAAAATCAGTTACATTAGTTGTAGGAAGCTTATATATAACACCTATACAATATATTTTGTTAGCAAATTTGCACCTTATCCATAGTTGTTCTGTATCTGTGATCATCATAGGTGCTAGTTCAAATCTTACATTTATTTTTAATATAGAAACCTAGGCCGTCACCGCGTCCAATATGTCTGCATTTGACACAACAATGTTGATGATATGCTCGTCCATCCAACAATAACAGACCGCACACTTCACAAAGTAATTGTCGATGTGTGTCCAAATGACGATTTAAACTATCTGATCGCGAAAACATTTTTAAACAAATGTTACATTTGAAAACCATGATTAGATTTACTATATGTAGTATTGTTCGGAGATTGTTATTGATGCTAAAAAAATAATATACTATTATGTTTACGTTAACAAGAGAGAAAAAAATTACAATTAAATTAATATTGTGTTATTATTATTTCTAGGCTATCCCGTTTGTTAATTTCATTTATTGCCGTCACACATATATACGATTTTTCTCTGTAATTTTCGTTGAAGTCTTTGCAAGCATCCTCTGAAAATGCTTCTAGAAAGCGTGACGGCAGCCAAACGTCGAATTCCTTCAGCGAACAGAGCACAGCTTTTCCGTATCGAGTATTTTTAACTGTTACTTTGTAAATTGTATACTTTTCACCAATTTTTAGATCAGAATTTTTTTAATTTTACGAAGAGTTGCCAATTGCTTCAGTTTGTTGAAATCCATTTTTAATTCACTTGCTCTTATCAATTATAGCGAACGTCTGATGACTATTCATGTAGTTTTCTGCGCGTTGGTTATTAAAAAAAATGCTGATGGTTTATATTAATTGTATTTTAATAGAATGCTGATGATGCGTTTTAATTACACCAAAAGCAATCACATTTTCTCATCATTATATTTAATTAGCATCCACATCCATCGCAAACATTAAACTCAAAAGTTTGCGTATTATCATCAAAATCAACAGTTTTGTGACCACCAAAAAAACGATAGCCGTGTTTATCCTCTTCTTCGAAGTACATAAAACAATTTGCACAATACTCTTTAATGTTTCTGTAAAATGCACTAAATATGCACACAGTTTCACTTGATGCCATTGTTACACTTTTATTATAATGAACCTATTAATATACGATCATTTTTTTTTGTTGCAAAATCTGCACATGCGACTGTGTGTTGCTGATATCATTCCTCAGCGCACATTGATTAATTAACAGGCTTGAATAATCCGTCTCTATTATTTTTGTAACTATTATTATTAATAATGTGTGTATGTGTGTGTGTGTCAAGTGCGCGCTCGAATCCAGCGCCATCTGCGACAAATCGCTCGACGGCGTTTGGTACTAAGTTTACTCTGCGCGCTAGTAAAAAACTTGCTGAGTCATTCTTGAGTCCCAGCGGTATCTGAAGAACCGCAAGAGATACGAAGAAATAAACACCAGATTCCCTCGCGCGGAGGGACGGCCGCACCGATTGGTGGTGGCGCATACAACCCCCTCGCCCCCCACCACCCCTTCTCCATCGCCAAAGCCTTCAACAAGAAAAGTTCTTCTTCTGATTCTTATTGTTCTTGTATCTTGCAAAAGAATCAATCACCTCCCCTCCAAACCCCTCGTAATGAATGGCACAAGGTTAGCTGGGAGACAAACCACGGCTGAACCCTGTGTGCAGGGGGACCAACTTTAGCATGGGCATAAACCTTAAATGGGCGACAAACCTGGTGAACTCTATGTTACCGACATGTGTTTGGTGGAGCCAGAATCGGCTGTTTTCATCTACTGTATGAACTTGTGTCCAGTAATTGTAACAATAGACACATCTATTGAATTATTTAACCACGTCTCAGTAAGAGCAACTATAGTATAATTATTATATGTTATATGAACTCTAAGGTTACTCAAATTATAAACTTATGACCGTACGTTTAGATGGCATACAGTTATATAATTCATGATAGAAAACTAAACTGTGTGCGTGTTGTCTGCATAAACATATAATAAAGTAAAGAGTAAATATTTAATAGTAAAATAATATGTAAATCATTAACATTAAGTGTAAAAAATAACAAAATAAAGTTAATGCTAAATATAACTAAATGGTAATTCAATTTTATAGAAAAAAAAAAAAAAAACAAGAACTTAAAGTCAACACAAAAGATTACAATTCACAAAACTAATTATAAACTGAACTGCATTAACAAGAAAGTAAAAATTAGATTATAAATTTAGATAATTTATGAGGATAGCGACAATATTAAAAAAATATATATAAAGTAGTATTATATGTGAGGCTGAGTATCCTTTTTCTTCAGAAATTCATCTATATGGCCTTCTTCAAAAATTCTCTGTTTACAGTCCACTCCGTTAGCTGTGGATTTTCGATATATGCAACCGTTAAAAGACCACGCGTTGTTGGTTCCGAGTTTGTCCCGCGCCATTTTTAAAAGAAAATATCTTCGTGGTAATAGATCTTCAGTAATAACGATTCCAGATTTTTTTAATCGATGGCGAACTTTCATAATCGTGTTAACACACTCACAACGAGAAAAGCTGATGATAACAGGTCGCGGCACAGCGTTGTTTTTATCAGATCGATAGCATCATCTTTGATGAATAATTTGTTTTTAAATAGATCATTGAGTTTTGTTTCTAATTGTCCATCCTGGCTATCTGGAAAACCCAATAATCTGAGATTTTTATTACGGCTTGATTGCTCCAGCTGATCTATTCGCTATTGTTGTAAAATACGCTCTTTATTTAAAGCAGATATATCAGATTCGAGTTTTTCGCATTTGTCGTGAATTTCGGCGTTGACCTTCCAGATATTTTTTTCTAATATACTCGATAAAAATCAATAATCTTTAAACAATTCATTCAAAGTGTTGTTTATTACTACTTTAAGGTCTGTAATCTGGTCTCTCGTAAGCGGCATCGTGCTGCCTTTTGTAAAATACATAAATGTACTTACGTATGTGATGTAAGTCTGTTTATAGCAATTAATTCACTCCGGAACACAGGAAAAAATAACGTTAAATGCAGAGCACATACACAATTAAACTACTCGGGTTATCCTCTCACAACGCAACGTAATTATTCCTGCTAATTGTTCATTTCTATAAACTTGGGCCTTAGATCTGACATAAAATAGAAAATAATTACTTAAGAAAATGTCAATCCATTTAGTGTTATTTTTTACTGTCTTTTGCATGCTCCTTCGCAATATTTTTTATTCTATTTGTTCGTTCATACAATATAAACATAAAGACAAATTAATAATTTCTTTAAAATGTGTTGACATTTTAAAGATATTCTCAATTTATAATAAAATATAAACAAATATTTACCGATGGTAATTATTTTGATTTGTTGAAGATTTTATTTGTTGAAATTAATCCTTGTTTATATAAAATAAAACACTAACGTGTATAGTTTCAAAAAATATGTTTTATTACACTATCTGTAAATAAAAGAACAGCTTTTTAAGTTTTACAA